>OY728132.1:515545277-518045277 GCA_963277665.1 Viscum album
CATTCACCACTATATTTTATTACATGATCAAAGAGTGTGTAATTAATACATGTAATTCCCCAATAAAGGTAGTATAATTTTATAATGGTGGACACCCTTGATAAGAAATGGGCATGGTATTCACTACATAATTGTTTTGTGATGGAAATTCATTGTTAGATTTTGACAACATAATGACATCACTTAAAATTTTATAAAATGTGTTGATGACAGAGAATGTGGTATCTAATAATTTATATATCCATGATATATTAATAGTTAATTGTTTAAACTTATCCCAACCTTAGGAATTGGAAATAGAAGCAAAAATATAATGAAAAATATTGAATAAAAATGAGAGATAAAAGAACCCTTACTAAATTTCAGTATGGTAACTTGTGTACAAAATGGTTCATGGGAGGAATTATTGGGAATTAAATGAGTATGTCGTCATATATAAATAAAATTATAAATAAGGGGAACATATAGAAATAGGTACCAATATAAAAAAAATTAAATTGAGAGACAAAGCATAAAATAGGTTCTTAAATTGAAGTGGGAAGAGAGAAATTACTTACATGAGTGTGTGAAACCAAATTCTTGGGAGGAGTTTCATGAGATAATTGGTGATATTTTGGAGGACTCTATATAGGGTAGTTAATATTAAAGTATCTCTACCAGGTTTTTTAGTGAAGAGAAATGGGATATTGGGTGGGTTTATATAAAACATGAGTGGGGATCTCTTTATTATTTCTTATACAGAGGTTTTGGAATCGATATAATAAAATAACCATAACCCAAAACCCTCACATGTTTTTTGAACATGGTTTCTACCAAAATAGATTGTATTTCATTATTTTATAAGTCCAATATAAGAACTTACTAAAATAAAACCCTTTATGATGTTCAAGTGAGTCATATTTTTAAAGAAATAATTTTAAAACCTTAAAATATGTTATAGGTTTTATAGGATTCATAATGGATTTATAAAATTAATAAAATAAACATAAAATCCTATCATGTTCAAGTGAAAATATATATCTGGTTACAGATACACATTATAGTATTTATTTAATCTTTGTTGGGTCATTATGATGTCATAATACTCACCATATATTTTTTATGTTATTTGTTTTTTACCTAAAAATTCAATTGTCTTAAAAAATTATGAAAAAATAACAATTGAAAATTTTCTACATTCAATTTCCAAAAAATATATTTGTTTTATCCAAATAACTTTACAAATATTTAAAATTTCACTTTTAAAAAAATAATCTATATTTATTGATAAAATTGAGGTTTTTTTGACAATAATAGTTTTAAAACATTATAAAAAATATATTTGACTTCATAAATAATATATGATAATTTATATTTAATACTAATTATTTTAATATAATATTTAGATCAACATTTATCAATTTTTTAAATTTATTAATAAATTTAAATAAGGTCTTAATTGAAGTTGAATATTAAAAATTTAATTTAGGATTTATTATATAATCATCGAAATCATTTATAAAGAAATGATAATTGAAAATATTAATATTATTCTATTGAAAATATAATATACATATTACTGTTATTATGGTATTAATAAATATCCTTATAATACCCCATGAAATTTTTTAAGGGCAAGGTGCATGTTGGTGAGAATTTCTTGTGGTGGATCAGTGTACATGGTTTGGGATGTGATCTTGATGAGGTTTATCTTCTCCCATAATTAGTTTCACAAATGATTCTTTTGTTAGATATAATCATGGGATTGTTAAAAGGAAAATACAATTAAGTCTATCCACCTTGGATACATCAATTAATGGGATTCATAACATACAATCCTACTGGTTAAGGTCATCGCTTCCTTTGTCCATGTCAATTGGATTTATTAAAACCCTATATTTATACTAGTCATATAATCACTATTAAATATATATATTATCAATGGTAATGATTTATAATGGTATTATAAATTTTATAGGATATAATAAAACCAAATATGTGAATTCTGTTTCTATAACCATAATACATAATGTTATATTTAATTCACCCATAATAAGAAATTTTATTTATAACTGTTATGGTGGTTAAAAAGGTCCTTTATTCATAAATTTAAAACTCGAAATTTTCATTTCAAAAAATAAAATAGATGAGGGTAACTCTTTTTCATCACCTCATAAGGTTCCCATGTTCTTTCATTAAACTTGTGGGGTTTCCAATTAAATTTGACTAGGTAAATTTTCCTATTCTGTAGAACGTTTTCAGTGTGATATATGATCTTCACTGGCTACTACTCATAGGAAAGGCCTTGCTTCAAAGGTACCACCTCAGGGTTGAGTACATGTGATTGGTCTAGAATTTAATTCTTCAAGAGTGATACATATAATAAATAATGTACTTGAGATAGGTTAGGTGGTACTGCTACTCTGTAGGCCAGCACTCTAATGTGATCAAGTATCTCAAAGGGACTGATGTATCAAGGAATAACTTTTCCCATAATCTCAAATCTCATCACATTCTTAAATGAAGATATGTGGAGGAATACCATGTATCTAACATGAAACTCTAGGTATCATCAATTATTGTCATCATAACTCTTCTATCGACTCTGAGAGGCCTTGATGTGTTTCTAAATGGTCTTAAATGTTTCCTTCATTTACTTGACCATTTTGGGACCTTGCAGTTTTTTCCCCAACATCATCCCAGCTTGTACGAGTTATGCACCTCTTCCCATTTAATGCTTCATAGGGATCCAACTGTATTCTTGAGTGGAAATTGTTATTGTATAAGAACTCAAGTAGAGGAAGATTCTGCCCCAATCCTATTTTGAATTCAATCAATGATTCTATCAACATGTCCTCAAGTGTATAGATAGTTCACCCTGTTTCTCCATTTTTTTTGAATGTGATAATCCATTCTAAAGATTATATTTGTATTTAATGAATTTTTAATATTCATCAAGAAATTGGATTTAAATGTTGGATCTCGATCAGATACAGTTGATAGTGGGGTTCCATGCAGCCTCACCACTTCTCTAATGTATATCCATGGAATTTGATTGAGTGTGAAGTCCTATTGAATTGAAATGAATTGGGAAACATTTTTAAGAAGATCCACCACAATCCATATAAAAATATTTCCTCGTAATTTCATAAAAATACTAGTTACAATGTCCATGGTGACATTTTCCCATTTCCATAAAGGAATGGGTATTTGTGGTATCACCCCCATGTATTTAAACCTTTACACCTAAACTTTTTTGACATGAAAGACAGCTTGATGTATATTCTATGATATCATTATTTATATTTTACCTCCTATAGTTATGTTAGATATCTTGATACATATTTGTGATTCCTAAATGGATATATAATTTTGAACTATTTTTATTTTCCACCATCTCCTTCTTTTACTCGGGATTTGATGGTACACAAAACTATGGACCAAATATGACAACTCATTCTTCATTAACAATGAACTCCAATTAATTCCGTTTTCTTATATCTTCCATTTTTTTGAATTCCCTCATCACCTCTTTGATAATACCTTATCTTCATGATATAGTACATTTGATATATAATTTGTAAAAGGATTGATGATGTTCCATACTTTATGATACCCATGTACATACTTTCTATGTCTTATAAGATTGGATCCTTCTCAATTTCATGAATGACAAAAAATTTGGATCATAAATACATAGAGAATATTACTCTTTATTGTATTACCTTTGATGGTAGTGAAATGATAATTTATAGTAATTTATCACCTCAAAAAATCTTCTTTGGAATATATTCATCTATTTATTTGTTAATATATATTTCAGACTTTTGTGATGTATATATTTTACACTTCTTCCCAAAAAAATAATTAATCCATATTTTCAATTAAAAGATCACTGTAATCAACTCCACATCATTCTTTGGGTATTTCTATTTATTAAATTTCAACTGCATTGAAGAATAGGCTGTCACTTTGTATTTTTTCATTAACAAGTTTCCCAATCCCTTCTTCAAAGCTTCACTGAATACCATGAAAAGTTATCCACTTGTTGGTTGTGTGTGTACAGGTGCAATGATAATCATCCTTTTCAACTCCATGAATATCTCTTCACATTCATCATTAAAATCACTCATTAATCCCTTATTTGTTATTTTTGTTAGAGGGTTCTACAATAACAAGAAATTTATCACAAATCAATGATGGTGCCCAGCTAATCTATGGAAATAACAGAGTTTTTTGTCAAAGAAGTTGGTCATGATCATACTTTAATTGTTTTATCGTTCAAGGGTATCTATAGATCCCATTTACTGTGATGATATTACACTACAATAACACATACTTCAATCATAACTCACATTTTATGTACATTCCATAATGATTCTTTTTTAGTAAGGTCTTTAGAACTATGTTATGATACACCTCTTACTCCTCCTTAATTTTAGAGTATATTAAAATATCATTAATAAAGACTACCTAAATTTTGTATAGATAATATCTAAAGACTCTATTTATCAATTCCAACAATATTTATGGAGCATTAATGATTCATAAAAGATTAACTATGAACTCCTATTTTCTGTACCTTGTACAAGAAGTTGTCTTGGGGATATCCTACTTCTTTACCCCAATGTGGTAATACCCCAAGCATAGATCCACCAGGGAGGAGTATTATTCTCCTTGTAGATAATTGAAAAAGTCATAAATATATGTAATATGATACTTTTTATTAATAATGATCTTTTTAATCTCATGATAATCGATGAAAAGGCACATTGACCCATCCTTCTTCTTTGTGAAGAGGACTTGTGCACCCTGTGGTGATGCACTTTGGAATATGAAACCTTTATCCAAATTCTCTGATAGTTGTTTATTCACCTACTCATGTTCAATAATATCCATTCTATATAGACTCCTAGATAATGGTAACAACCCAAATATTTGTTTAATTGAAAATTAAACCTCTCGTCTATGAGGAAGACCAAGAAATTCTTGATGAAACACATTAGCATATTACCTGATAATGGGAATGTCGTCATGGATGATCATATCCTTAGACACAATCATTTGAGCTAGATACTCTTGATCATAGGGAAATAATATCAATTATTTAGATATTGGTTATAAATAATATTTATCCTCTTCCTTTTACTCATAATGAATCAGGGGATGATTCACATTATGAAGATTGATTTTGGTATCATGAAAAATTATGTTGGATCCATATTGGGAAAGCCAATATATACCCAAAAGTACATATAATTACATGAAATTGAGTATCAAAAGGTTCCTTGGGAAGTTAATCCTACAGATTTTGATAGTGGAGGAGTTATATACTTGGCATATAATAATTGTCCCATTTTCCATTTTCATAGAGAGTTTTACATCCATTGTTTTTGGTAGTGTTTGAATAGTTATACTAAACTTTGATTATATAAAGGAATCAGATTGACTATGGATGATAACCCTAACATTAAATTTTTGATATAGTCTCTAACCATTTACATCATCCTAAATCGAATTTGTAATTTTAAATTTCAACCTAGTGTACACATAAATGGGGATCCAATAAAATTAAAGGGATGACATATAAATGAAATTTATTCCTTACCTAATGAATTTTTATGCTTCAATATATGTTATCCTTGATATATTTCTTATAAAAGACTCTTATTGGTACTTTTCACTTAATAATGGTTCCTAATGAGGATATGAATTTACCAAATCATGTCGCACGAGAGTGTAAAACTAGGTTGGCAGCGAGTCCCGGTGTCATGCACTAGTTCTCGGTCAATTATAGCTCAATGCAGTGTTTTTGAGTTTCACCCCTATGTACATTTTTTCTAGAACCAGATCCACTTGTATTATTCAGGAAATTATTTATCTTCTTGATAAACCAAATAATCTATACTTACCAAAATTTGGGGATGTTTTATTATACATAGTGTTTTCCATAAGTCTTTTTATAGTTTTTTAATATCAATCCCAAAAATAACTAAAATTTTCCTTTGATTCCTACTATGACAACCCTTTTCTTTATTAAATACTAATACACTATTTATTACATAATATTACACATAATAAATACCATATGATATAGATGTATATTGTCTTTTGGAATTAGGGATATTAATGTGACATAAAATGAGTGAGATTCATTAAAGTTTACAATAATTCATGATATAAAATGATAATCATAAAGACAACATAGGAAATGTTGAAAAAACATAAAAAGATGAAACATATTCATATGTTGAGGTTAAATGATAACAAATAATGATATAAAAAGTATCATTATGGATTAAGATCCCTCCATAATCCCTTCTATGATATCTCATGAGACTAAAACATTAAGCAATGCAATGTAGCACTATATAATTTTGGGTTCACCCATCACTTTTAGTTAATCCTCACTCTTAAGAGTTCCCCGTATATCATTCAATATGAATTCATTCATCATCATATTTTTTAAATGATCAAATAGTGTATAATAAATACATGTAAGGCCAAAATAATATATGTATAAGTGTATAATGTTGAACACCCTTGACAAAAAATAGGTATGGTATTCACTATACAACTGTTATGGTGTGGAAAATCATAGTTAGATTTCGGTAGTATAATGGCATTACATTAATATTCATAAAATGGTTTTATGATCGATAAAAGGGTATTTTATCATTTTTAAGTCAAAATGAATATAATAGGGACATGAATAAAATATATCCCAATGATACGAAATGGAAATAAAGGCATAAAAACGAAGAAATGTTAATATATAGGATAATGAAAAGAAGCTATAATAAATTTCAGAATGGTAATGGGTGTATATAAAGGTACATTGGAGGGGTTAATGAGAGGGAAATAGGTCTCTAATCATATAAAATTTTAATTAAAATTAATGGGGATATGGAATAATATATCCCAACATTAAAATATTTAAATTGTCATGCGTAACATAAAATAGGTGCTTGAATTGAAATGATAAGAGAGAAATCCCTTACTTGAGTGTGTGACTCAAAATGTTGGGGAGGACACTAAAATGGGAAGGGAATAATAAGGAAGAGATACATGGTTTTTTGGTGAAGATATATGGTATCGTGGGTGGGTTTATAATGTAAATGAGTAGTGATTTTTTTATTATTTATCAAATATAGGTTTTGGAAACTATATAATTGAATAACCAAAACCAAAAACCATTCCATAGTTTTTTCCCATGGTGTCTACTGATGTGGATTAGTTTTCATTTTTTTATATGGAAAATGGACTAAATTAATAAAATAATCCCCTTGCTAATGTGTATGTGAGTCATAATCTTAATGAAATGATTTTAAAACCTTTAAATATATTTCAGGTTTTGTAGGATTCATAATGGATTTATAAAAATAATCATATAAACTGAAAATAAAATTATTTTAGTGTCAAAACACTATTTTTTTGGATACCCATATGAGTTTTTATTACGTCACTTTGGGTCATTATTTTGTCATAATACATATTGTATATATATATAGTGTTTAATTTTTACTCCAAAATATGATTATCTCAGAAAATTATTTAAAATTAAATGTTATTTTATTTTGAAATTATGATTCCGAAAATATTATTTAAATTATAAAATTAATTATTTAAATATTGTAATTTTTTCTTTTAAAATAATAATCTTTATATATTGAGAAAGTTTGTGTTATTTGAAAATAATTGTTTTTGAATCATTATAAAATTTAATTTGGCCTTTATAAAACAAAGATGATCATTTATAAGTAAAAAAATTATAATAATAATATGTAAATAAAATATTATCTAGTTTAAAATTAAATTATTTAATTAAAATAAATGTCGTAATATTAATTGAATATTAAAAATAAAATTTGTTCTTTATTGTATAAAAATAAAAAATTATTTATAAAGGAATGATAAAAAAGAAAATATGAACATTATTTTATTAAAAATACAATATACATATTTATATTATTATGGTATTGAAAAGTATACATTTATTACACATATAAAAAACCTAAGGGTAATGTGCATGATGGAGAGACTTTCCTAGGGTGGTTCGGTATAGTTGATTTGGGTCGTGATCTCGATGAGATTAAACTTATCGAGTAAATTGTTTCACTTGTGCTTAAGTTATTGAATATGATCTTGGGATTTTTCATGGGAAAATATCAGTGATTCTATCACCCTTATAAACTTTGATAAATGGTATTTTAAGGTATGATTATCTATGTTGAGGCCATCACTTCCTACTTCATTTTCAATTGGATTTGTTAAAACCCAATATTTATACTAGTCATATGATAACTGTTCACTGGCTATATTATCTATGGTAATGTTGCTTAATAGTATTTCAAATCTGATCAGATATATTAAAAATAAATAATTGAATGTGTTTTATATAACCATAATACATAATAAGATATATATTTTAACCACAAAGGGAATTTTTTTATAACAACTCGGGTCATTACATTATCCGAATATAGAACGAGGTTTAAGAATATTGTCATGGCTTTTCAGGGTTCTCATGATAGTAGGGAAATAATATGGCTTTTTCAATATGAAAGATATTCTAAAAAATTATCAAATTAATGTTATATTGAAAAATAATCAATATGTGATATGGTATTTAAATTAATACTCTCTTTTTTTAATATACATGCAATTTAAGCACCAAGTTGGTGGTTCTAGAGTACCAACCCCATCACAAAATGTACTTGTAATTGAAATTAGTTATACATTGGTAAAAATATAAAATATATTATTTATTTAAAACATTTAAAGAATATAAAATTTATAACATATGAAAATATAAACATTAGATCATTCTAACCACACTACACATCAGAGTGGAATGCAGATGATTCTTACATGTCACAGATGAATCAATGGGCATTTTACTTGATTTTATTCTATATCCTGAATTTATTTTTGAGAACATGACACACGTTATGAACTAAAATATAACATTTAAGTTGGAACCAAAAAATTTCAATCATATGACCTTGCATCAAAATCATGTGGGGTTCATTTCTACTTGTCATAAATGAATCTAAGAGAGTTTTGTTGTAGTTTCATTATAATCAGATATAATTATCCCACTTTTGACCTTGTGGGGTGAATTTTTAACTTCATTAACATTTATAACAACTACATATAGTTTATCACATTATTGATACACTACAAAATAGAATGTTATGGAGTTCATTCATATAATCCATAAATGTATTAATGATCTTTTTCATCAATTCTCACAAAAATCAAAGATTATTTTCTTTGATTTGACAATGCGATATGGTTATTTAATTGAAATATCTCTTTTAAAAAGAAAATATGTATTTTTAGTCAGTTTTATCATACAATTCATTTAAAGGATTTTTTATTTAATTGCAATGTCTTAAATAAATTAAAGTACACTGTTCTAGACTTTCATGAAAAACTATGAAAGTTTGGTCAATTTTGAGCACAAAATAAGTATTTTGATCCTATTTTACAGTTAAAAAGAAAATAATTTAAATTTCAACAATAATAATCACTCTATGCATAAGAGTTATGTGATATTCATTTTTATAGGTCCAATATGAAAAACTTATATTTTCTCTATATTTTCATGAAAATATGGGATAGTTTCATAGGGTTTTACCATATGAGGGAATAATTTAATAAAAATAGATCTTTTAAATGTAAAAAAACATTTTTAGTCAATTTAATAATATCTTGTATTATAATGGAATTGGGTTCATTTATATATGTCATAAATAAAATCTAATATCATTTTCATAGAGTTTCATAAAAAACTTAACAGTCTTACACAAATTTAAGTATGTGACAGAAAATTTTAGCATTTTAAAAATCTAAAATGAAAAACCATTAGATATTTTAACCCCCACAATGCATTTAAATAATATCTAGTTCATTAATATAGCTAAAAAATGTGTCAATGTCTATTTTAATAGAGTTTCATAACAGTATAGTTTTTTCTCATATTTTATCATATGGAACACGTATTTATCTATAATATATTTTTAATTTGAAAACATTCATTTTTTCATTCAATTCACACTAGACATAGGAATTATTCTTGATTTATTCCTACATTATATAATTGAATCTATAAGATTTGTGATAGAATATTATGACAACATGAGGTCATTTTCTTTGTTTTCACAATGTGATATACATTTTGAACTTCGTTAAAAATTCAAATAAAAATATGCTCTTTTGGTAATTCTGAAAATACAATGTTTCAGAATGACATATGGTTTATTATTTATTAAAATAAATAAATTAATAATAATAAAATATTTTTTTTGAGAACATGAGTTAATTATCTCGAACATGACCTTGTTGTACATGTATTCAGCTAAAAAATATCATTTAAATAGAAAACATGCACTCTCAATAATTCTAACCAAATCTAATGTGGGAATGAGACAACAATAATTACATGATGTCACAAATTGAGAAATGATAATTATCCTAGTGTTTCATGGAAATCCAAAATCATTTTCTTGTATTTGACTGTGTGACAAATGTTTTGACATAAAATATCACTTCTAAATTGAGAAAATCCATTTTGGAACATATTAACCACCCTACAGATCCCAATAATGTTGGATTCATTATTACAAGTCAAATATGAATCTAAGATCAATTTCTTATAGATCCGTGAAACAATATAAAAAATTAATTCATCATCATCATTACATTATTTAATAGAAAGATAAAAAAGTAACAATAGGAGAAAACTGAGGAGCCACAACACCAAGGAACCAGGAAATAAGAAGTAAAGGGGGTCTAAAATGGTGCATCCCAAGAGCATTCCCTCTAACCAGATGATCCCCCTCGGAATACATCAAGACAATATCTGGTGAGAAAATAAAACTCTCCCCATGGGTTGAAAACAAAGCAATATAGTCTACAAACTTATTACCCTCGCGCCATGTATGGAGAATGTCGGTGTGGGGATCCATGAGACTTAGGAATTTCCTCATAATTTAATAAATGGACAATGGGGAGGATCTATTACTTGATAGGGAGTTGTAAATGATGATGGAGTCAGTTTCCACTGTACTGAGGGAGATGTTCCTCCTCCTGGATAACTGCAGGCCAGATAGCATCACAAAGGCCTCAGCCTGTAAAGAATCACCCATTCCAAATCTGGCTGCAAATGCATCCAAGACCACACCATTCCTATCTCAGATCATGCCACCCCCCCCCCCCTCATGCTGCCCATCATACACGAGCCTTCATTTTTCAGCTTGTGGCCCGAGTGGTGTGGGATCTATCGAACTGAATGCCCCTGCCTTCCCATGCTAGTAGAGAAAATGAAGTGATTCTGGCCTGCAACGAGTCTCGTGGTGGGAGTATCCTATCAACCTTTACTCAGCCGGACCAGGTCCACTGGAAAAAATTTAACCAGTGCCACCACCTCCCTTGGAGAACAGGTGGCCCCCTCGAAAACAGCCTTGTTCCTAGCAATCCAGATGCACCAGCAACCTGCTGCCAACACCAGCCCGCGGGCCTTCCACTCCGGGATCTGGCCATCCACACCATGGAACCAACGATCATGGAAGGGGGATTGAACTTGGTCTCTAACAACATGACCTATAAACTCACCAAATTTCGACCAGATGGCGGTGGACCAGTCACCCAAGAAGAATAGATAATCAACAGTTTACTCTGTGTTCTCCCTAAAACAGCAGCAGTGCGAAGCAAAATGGATTCCCATCATCTTCACGTTATCATCAGTGGAAATTTCTCTAATTCGGATCCTACAAACCAAGAAAATGTATTTAGCTAGGATTTCTTTTTTCCAGAGGGTTCCTCCCCAAGCATCAGTCGGAACTGAGGTTGTGCAGACCCTACAGAAATCCTTCATTGAGAATTCACCCAAGATAGAAGCGGTGAAGACACATTTGTCTCACTCATAATTGATATTAATAAGGTCGAAGACATGACACTGCTCCCTGTTCAGTACATCCGCAATAAAAGTAGGATACATCCTAGCCTAGCAGAAGGAAATGTTGGTAACAGGACATCCCAAGAAGCCAAGATGAGATCCTGACCAGTCATGGTGCCAGAAATCGATCTCCACTCTCCCCAAGATCCATCTAGAGTGCGGAAGAATGGATTAAATCAATAATTGATAGTGGGCCAGATAAAGGCTGCATGTCTAGCCTGGTACCCCTCACTCTAATTTGCGGCCATGAACCTGCCCCACTGTGAGCGACCCCCGATCACATCTCGGGAAAGTTTAGCATGCATGGCATGCAGGCTATCCGAGATTCTCCTCACATTGATGCCTCCCTCCTCAACTGGCTTAGAGAGTCTCTCCCAGGATGCCCAATGGTGCTTTCCATCTGAATGTGCATCATAGATAAAAGAGACCATCACCCTGTCAATGCATCTGAGAACACTCTTGGGATCTTTAACTACGGAGAGGGCGTGGACAAGAATTGAATAGAGGACACTATTTACCAGCGTGATCCTACCTCCGAAAGACAACAAATTTCTTTTCCAATTGGTAACACAACTAGTAATGCGAGAAAAAATGTGGTCAAAATGCTGGACCCGTGGTCTTCCCGGTGACACAGGGACACCAAGGTAGGTCATTGGGAAATAACCCTTCTCCATGTTCAACCGGTTGCTGAGGGATTCACTCCAGGAGTCTGGGCATCGACTCGTGATAAAAAAAGGTTCTCTTGTTCCAATTGATACATTAGCCACTCTAGTGGCAGTAGTCCTTCAAGATCCTATTTAATCCCCCGATGGACCGTTTTTTTGCATTTATAAAAATAAGGGTGTCATCGACGAACATGATGGGTGATATGTAGGCATGTCTTTGCCTGCACCGATAGGGAGAAATATCCCCACTGCTGATGCTCCTATTGAAGTACCGACTGAGGACATCCTGGGCCATGGTGAAAATACATAGTGACCGAGGGTCCCCTTGGCGCAGGCCAGATTCCATCTTAAAGAAACCACTGTTCTTGCCCATGAGGCGAATATCCATCCATGCAGAGCTGATACACTTGAAAATTAAGTCAATAGACCAAGTAGAAAAACCCAATAATGCAAGGACTTTTATGATAAAATTCTACTCCATGCGGTCATAAGCCATATCCATATCCATCTTAATAGCCTAATTTGAACCATAAACCTTCATGTTGAGGTTGCGGATAACCCCCTAAGCCAGAGAGATCTCCCCCTGAATGGATTGACCATTAACAAAGCCATGTTTTTCAATCGAGGTTACATTGGGGAGGTGAACCTCAAGTCTGCTGTTGATGATGGTTGTAATAATTTTATAGGGGACATTACACATCCTCACTGGTTTGTAATGATGGGTAGAAGAAGGATCATTGATCTTTGGAATCATAAATAGAGTGGTGGCGCATGCAACACGGGGAAGGATGCCTCCCTTGAAGAAGTCCTGAACTGCCTCGATCAGGTCTCCCTTCACTAGGTCCCAAGAATCCCTATAGAAACTACCTAGGAAGCCATCTGGCATAGGGTCACTCTCTGGGTTAATGCTCACCATCGCCTCATGGATCCCCTTCTCCTTCGAGATAGCTTCCAAAATGACATTATCCTGGCTGGAGAGGATGACAGGAACCACCTTCAAAAACTCTTCATGGCCTATATGATATCCCTCCATCATGTGGGGGTTAGGGCTCGCCAATAGAACCTTGAAGTGTGCCTCATTCATGTTCCCTATTAGGTCTCTATCATCAGTGAAGCTACCATCTGCAAGGAGAATATTAAACCTGGAAAATCTTCGCTTTTCGTTGATGCATGCATGGAATTAAGCCGAATTCTGGTCCCCCTCAAGAAGCCACGTGATCTGAGCTTGATCATGATTCATTCTTTCCTCGCGCAGAATCATTTCCTCCAAACTGACCTTCTTGGAAGCAAGGATCTCAAACAGGTCATCACGCCACACGATTTTCAGGTGGGTTTCCATATCTTTGATCTCTTTAGAAAGGGTAATCATATAATTGTATTGGGGGTCCCCACTGATAAAACATGGATGTCCCCCTTCAGTCTTCTATGTTTGTTATGGAAATAAATCCAGCTCGAGCCTTGAGTCGGCTTGCACCATGAGTCCCTAACTGCCTCATGGAAGCCTGGAACACTAGGCTAGATGTGTGAAAAGACACAACTATGTGGTCTATCTTGATGCAGGGAGAGGGAGACCAAAATGGGTGAGTGGTCTGAAAGGCTACGGACAAGATGAGTAACTTTAGCATTGGGAAACACTGAGTCAACCTGAACATTGGCAAGAAAATGGTCAAGCCGGCACCAGGTGCGTCAGGTTTATCTTTGGTTGTTGCACCATGTAAAATAATCGCCTGTGAAGCCGAAATCCATGAGACCCTTGCGTCCCATGAAACCAGCAAACTCCTCACTGGCAGTGCGAGGGAATGCACCTCGCGCTTTCTTCTCATCTGGCTCCGCAATGATGTTAAGGTCACCTCCTACGAACCATGGAGTATCCCCTGGATCAAAAGATTCAAGGTCACACCACAAAAGCTCTCTTCTCATTGCATCATAGCTACCATACACAAAGGTTACAAGAAAATGTGAAGAGCTAATGGTGATGTCAATGGTGATACTCTGGTCCGAGGCTTGAACCATGTTAACAGTGGAAGAAGAATTCCAGAATATCCATATATTCTGATTGGTAGGGGAAGCATGCATCCCGGTCCTATGTTTGATACTCCTTGAAAACTCTCAAATTTTCATGGTAGATTGCTTGGGCTCTAAGACAGATACAACTGAGGCTCTATGGGACAGAGATTTGATGGCCAAGAAGTCTGTTTTTTCCGTGGCACTTAGGCCATGGGCATTCTAGATGATAAAGGATATCATTGAGAAAAGCAAGTGACCCTGGATTTGGTCGTAGGGTGTGTGGCTCCATAGATCTATTTAGATGGGAGGGGCCCCATTATTTGGAGTGGGACCTGGTGCGATTATCAATGTTTGGGAAGAAACTTGGGCCGTGGGTGGAGTATAGGGGTCCCGGGGGCCAGGAACAGAAGGGGGGGCCATGAACACCATAGAAAGGGCAGAGGGAGGCGCCTCGCTGGGGGACATCACCGTGCACAGAAGAGGGGAAAGGCTACTAAGGGGCCATGATGATCAGGGCACCCATCACTGGAAGAGGAGACCATATGCTTCAAAACTGTGGGTTCCAAGACCAGATGCCCAGAGGAGCCAGAAACAGTCGCCAGCAGGCCAAAAGCGACAGGTTGAATAAAGCCAGCAATATCCCAGGGGGATAACTCTATATGGCTCGAAGGTTCGAGAGTCCACGAGGAGACAAAGCACGATGACCGAACCACATCATTACCTTTGATACGCCTGTTGGAGGAGTCACTAGAATCCATAAAATATCAATCATCAGAAGGATCTAAGAAAGGTACCAAGGCTAGGCAGGGAGGGTCAGGACCCAACTGAGGAGAGGTGCCAAGAGGGTTTGGGTTGTCACTAGGAGGGGGGAAGGAAACTCAAGTTGGAAAGGGGGGTGGGGGAATCTAGGAGGCATGGATGGCCGAACCTCCTGACCAACCTGCTTCTTCCTACAGATAGGTTGGGAGTGTCCTTGAAGATGAAAAAAGGAATAGAAACTTGGAAAATAAGGGTAGAAAAGTGATTGGGACTAGTCGAAGGAATCCTGCACTCTCAGGGAGATCACGTCCGGAGGAGGGATGACGATGTCCATATCGACGTAGATCCTTGCCATAGTGGAATCATCCATCCTAATAGTACGATCGTCCACACAAAGAACCCTCCCCAGGGAGTTACCAATGGATCGCCAGAAAGCCCCATCCAGAAAGGGGTGTGGAAGCCCTGGGAGATGCACCCAAACCACCACCTGAGTCGAATCCTTCCCATTATGAACATCCATAGACCAAGGGGAGAGGAAAAACCGCCACCTACCCAAAGCCCTAGGGGCCCTCGACCAAGCTTGGACAAAATCCACCTCTAAAGCAAGAATCACACAGAAAGAGCGCTAGTTGAGAGACGAGACTCGGGCCGTGGCCACCAGGCCCAACGAACCCACGAAATAGTGGAAGTCGGCCATAGAGGGCTTTTCTGCATAGAAGCACGCAACCAAGATCCACTTCTGGAAGTACACGTGCATGACATATACATGGTCAATAGAAGCTCTATGAGAATATTTTGAGTGTATTATAGTTTTTCGTAGAGACATTTTGAATGGTTTTATTGTGGTATAATTAAGAGTGTCGGTTCCCTTGTGATTCTAGTGAGGGGTGCACTGTTAGGAATTTTTTTTGGAAATCATGCGTCATACCCAGATTTCTAAAAACCTGATTTTCCTAATCTCCCCTTCCTAAATTGAAAAACAAAAATGGCTCCTTCATCCCTATTTGATTAAACCTCTCATGAGATCCTAAGCACACATCATCCTCTCACTTTCCTGAGGATTTGAGCCTATATCCCACTAATGTCATAGTGATTCTTCCATGTTTATTCACATTCTATACTTAATAATCTTCTTTTCACTTGTATTTTTATTTCTCATATTATCTCGGTCTCTTATAGCCAAACCCTAGGGATATGGTTTAATTAAATTAATTTTGTATTGTGTTTCATGAGAGTATGGATCATGTCTTAGGTCTCCTCTTCCTGTACTCAAGGGATTCACGCCATCCACACCCTGTTTTAGGTATGTAGATATGTTCTTTAATATTTTCATTTTACACTATATTTTTTTGAGCATTGAAAATAATTTTTCACCTAAAATTCTGTCTATTTTAATGGTCAATTATTAGTTATGATGTGATTATAAATGTTTATGATGTTATTACTTGATTTTGAAGAACCTTTTGTGTTCTAGGTTTTTTATAAAATAAAAAAAATTGTTTTCATGGGAAATATGGTTATCAAATTTAAAATTTATGATTTTGAAACTTATATATGATTTGGATTACGGAATTTAGAATTTTTTTATTTTTTTATTATGGTATATGTATTTTTATAGAATTTTCATGTGTGTTTTGGGTGTGATGTGGCACTTTGTTTTTGAGAACTCTGTTTTGTTTTTTCTTGATGAATTATTTCTTTTTTTTCCATATGTGTGGGGTGTGAGTTAATGTTTTTTTTTCAGAAAATGAAAGAAAATGATTGATTTTCAAAGGTGATTTAAAATAAATGAATTTCAAAATAAGGCTTTTATAAATAAATCACTAAGTCTTGTTTGTCACCTCTAATTGATTTCTCAAAATTACATAAAATTGAAAAATGTTTTCAAATAGATTACTAGTTTTCACATGCATGGCTCAGGAAACAACTTATATAATTTTATAAAATAAGATTTATTATAATGGATACTACTTATATATTTGAGTAGTTATGATGGTATCATGTTTAATTTACATGGTTTCTCATTGGTAGATGTATGGAGGTGGTATTCGTTTTGAGATTTTGATGAGTGGATTATGTTTGACACTTGATTTATGTTACCTCACATATTATAACTTTTACACATCTTGATCCTAGGATTCATAGTTAGGGATTGATATGTGGTTAATATCTTTTCATGATTAGAATAACTAGATCCATTATAAAACTTAATTTTATGGGGGTGGAGTTCCATCAAGAGTCTAGTTTAGATTAGTTTGTTATTTATAAACTAGGAATACATAAATTGATTAAAAAATGGTTCTAAAAGAGTATATGTTAGATCACATCATATGAAGATTATGAATTTTCTATGATTATTTATCCATTATAGTTTTTTGTTTATTATACATAATTTCATGATTGTTTCACCTTTATATTATTATCTTTAGATAAATTATACTAATTTTTTATTTTTATATTATGTTCCAATATTTTCAACATTATCTATATATATTACATATATTTCATTATTTTCATGGAATAGAACATTTACTCTCATTTTATTTCAGATTATATTGATTATGTTCATTTATTCATTGAATAATTCCATTTCATCATGTTTATTTCCAATTGTTTGGGTGGTTATTTCAAAATGGGATTTCAAAGGCTATTTTTTAGAGATGGGTTTCTTCAGAATAAATTATTTAAAAGGATTCATGAAAATGTATTTTATATTAAGAAGTTGGTGTCAAGGGGAAATTTTATCATATAGTTCCTAAAAATATGAAAAAAAAATTATATTTTTATTTAAAATAACCATTTATTTTTTTTCGAACAAAGGAAATTCATGGAATCCTTAGTTATTACCTACTGATCTATTATGATCACAACCCACTTGTTAAACATAGCATTTGTAGACCAGATTTTGTATTACGAATTATAGTTTAGTGATCAATCTCTCTATGACTTGGATGGTATTATTGAGGAATGGTAACCCATACGTAACATGTAGATTGGATTATGTATTTTTATTTATTTCAGTTATTGATTTATCATCCATATTATCCTACAGTATTTGGGATATAGTATCTGTATAAATATGGACTTTTTTATTTGGATATATATTTATTTAGGTAATTATTTAATTTTTTTTATTATTATACCTTTATATGTTTATATTGTTATGTGTGTACCTCTAATGCATGAAGTTGTCATGGCAGACTTATAAGAGGATACATCACAACTATTGTTTTTTATATAGAAATATTATTTCCAATAGCTTATATTTGATATCCTAGAACAAGTTTCTATCCCAGGGTAAATGGGATTGCGCCTTGTGTGGGTCATGGACTGGTTCAGGTGCTTGAATCAATGGTAGATATAGTTGTTTCATCATTAAATGGTTTCACAGAGTATCCTTTTTAGATAATTAGGTACTTTTATAATCCTTTTTTATTTGGATATATTTAGTAGATTTGATTTATGAAATTTGAAACTAGAGAGGTTGGTGTGGGGATTACTTCATGAGTTATTTCCCATTAGATGCCTTGAGTTTCCAAGGAATATTAGGGTGTTCATCTAGAATTCAATTTCATTATTATTTTGGTTTATTTTGATCTTGAACTATGTAATTTTGTATTTTATTGATTTTTTATGAACAATTCATGATTTTAATTTTTTTTTAGTGAAAATGGAGGAAGAAACAAGGAACACATTTATCTTGAATGGTCTAGAATATAGTACAGGACCCAAATGGTTATTTTTTTGCTTACGTTGATAGTCACACTATTGGATCATTGCATAAAAGCATATTTATACTGTGTATTGGTGGTATTTGGATTGGTTTTGATATAATTGTATAATTTGAAAATGATTTTAAAAAGAATGAATTTGGTTTTGAAATTTGAACAGATGTTTTCATAAAATAAAAATAGACTGAATTTAGGGTAGAGGACCCATGTGGGTTATAAAAAATAACTTCTTATGTTTTTAAGAAACATTTTTATAGAATTTTGGTTCTTAGAAATCTAATAGTGTTATTTTAAAATTATTTTAAATCTATATCCTTAATTTTTTGATTTATATTGTGATATTTAATTTAATAATAATGATTTTTTTCATTTATTGATTGTTATTTGGTTTTGATATTTATTTTTGGGTAAGTATGATTTTTTAGTGGATATTTATTTATATTTGTGTATTCCTTATTATTGAGATTATATGTATCAATTGTTTTAAAGGTTTGGTATGGGTAAGAGTCTTCATATTCCCCTTAAAGACTCTATTAAGAATCATTTTATATGAGAGGTGTTAATTACCTCTCACTTGATACTAATCATTTTTAGTAATCAATGTCCTCTATATTTTTTGGAGTGGCCTGAAAAGAAATATGGAATCATTAAATCCATGGAAATATATAAAATAATGGGGGTGAGAAATATCATGGTTTTCTAAAGACTTATAGTTCTGATTGGGGGAAATATGGTAATTCCATCTCAGTTTAGTGTTGGAATAACATGGGAGATTTTGGAATATGTATTTTTCAGTGGTTATTTATGGAGGATGTTAAGGGGAAGAAGGTGGTAGAGATATTGAGCTTTTAGATGGATCAAAAAATGGGAATGAAATATGTTGACAACTTATGTGAGATAGTTTATTTTTATTTAGAGATTGTATAGAGTAATTCCATGATGTATCTATTATATTTGAAGGATATTTTGGGTCTTAGTGTCTTGGTTGTTTCTTATAGGCTTATTCTTTTTAAAAACTTAGTGGATTATGTTTATCAACTAGAGTTCGTTTTTAGAGGGAAACCCATGATAGGTGGAATCCACATCCCATTCTGATCTATTAAATATTTCTTATCCAATGATGATCTAAAACTAGAGGAAACAATTTTGATAGGAAATTATTATTATTTTTCTTATTTTTCCCTTCAAAGGGGATCTGATCCCTTGTGTTCTCTTAATGTAGTTAATTTAGGAAATCTAATAAATTATTCTTGAGTATCCCAAAAACTTATTTCAAATGTAATCAATTTGGATACCTTCAGATGTTCTATACGTTTATAAATCACCAGGGAAATAAATATTTTTCAACCTCATAATATAACGAGTTCATTCGTTTTTCACCATGAGTTAACTTTTCCCATTCCCTCTCTCATGATTTTTTATCATCGTTAGTTTTAAATTTTTTATTTTTTTGATAACTGATTTTTTTATCTTTTGGATAGTGCATGTTTATTTTTATAAATCATGAATATAATCATGGTATGGTATTTTTATTATTCCACTCCATATTTTTTGTTTTAGTCAGTGATCCATGGTGTTTTTGGGAATCTCGGTTACTCTAGGATGCCATTAAATTTCTAAATATGTATTCATTTCATAAATGTATTTTTAAAAGTAATTGGTTGTGAGTTATGAATATTAGATAGATGAGTGTGTGGCAGTATTTTTTTGTTCAATTCAAAAATTCAATTATATAATTTTCTCCCACTTTTTTTTGAAACATTATGTCCATCCATTATTCTTCTACTACATGATGATCTTATGGGGGAGTAGGATTGTGGCTTTAATTTTGAAGACCAAAAGTTTTTTAATTAATATTATATATATATATATACACTAGTCTTTGTACATTCCATTGATTTTATAGAGTTTTGGGTTCAAAAATTTAATTTTAAATTTTTTTTCTTTCTATCTCATTGTTAGTGTCCACAGTTTAATGAAAACCAGGTGATGAATCTTATGTAGGAGTTATTCTAGTTAAATGTTTTATGTGAATTTTATTATTTGTGTGTAGGAAACTATAGTATAAACATAATTTGAAACACAAAAGACATTTTGTGGGTTCTTGGTGAAAATGTGTACTGATACACAACTTACACACAGTAAGATAAAACTATAAGAAAAGTTTTTGAGTGACCTTTAATTTTCATCAGAGTCATTTTTCATGGTTGTAATATAGTTTATTAAGCCATGTGAAATAATAACATGTGTTATTAGGTGTTCCTATTGAGGGGTACATTATTGTTTCATAGATTGGTAAACTATATGAACAAACTAAGAACTATACCATGTTTTATTAAGTGATTATTTTTTTAATCTATCCATCCTAAAATAATATACCTTAAGTATTTTCTTTCTCATCACTTGACTGTACCACTCTTGGGAGCCCAAAAAACATCCTCCTCTCCCATTCCCTTGTATTTGAGCCACTACCACTTCAATTTCATGGTTTTTCCAGATAGGTAAGACTTATTCCATCACTCCAATTCCATTACCCATGATTTATTTATTTCTACTCTTATCTCGGTAACTTCCTATCCAAACCCTAGGTTGAGGTTTTTATGAAAATCACTATTGATTATGATGTTAGGGTGTGTATATTATGTCGTGGGATATCCTCTTATTATATTTGATGTTTTTATATCAGTGACACTCTATTTGAGGTCAGTTGTTTTGTGCCTTTGATTTTCCATTACAAACAATATATGATTGAAATTATAGATTAATTTTTCCTTAAAATAGTTATTTTTTTAAATGTTTATAATGAGTTACGAAGTGATTTTCAATGTATTTGACCTTATTGATTTGTTTTGAAATTTTTTTTGTGTGTTTGGTGCTTGATAAAATTTCAAATGTGTTTTTTTGGGATATGTGATTATTTAGTTGACGTTTTATGTTTTTCAATGGTCTATGTGATTTATCTTGTGGATTTAGATTTATGTTAGGTTTTTGTTACTAGGAATTATGGATATTTATGGGTCTATCATGGGAGTTAACGGTTTTATGTGTGACTCTATTTTGGAGAAATATTATTTTTTATTTATTGATGCCCTATTTTCACTTATTCTATATGAGTGGTGTCTAATTTATGTTTTCTATAAAAAATTGGATGATTAGTTTTCAAATTGTTTATTAATGAATTGGATTTCCAAATGTGTAATTTATAGATGAAACTCTAAGGAACAATGGGGACTACAAAATGGATTTCAAAATGTACTCAAATTAGAAATGGTTTTCAAGGGGATTAATATTTTTCAAGTGAATGGATAACATGGTACCTTTAGAAAATTTTATTGATTAAGTTAATTCCTAATAAAAAAATATTTATATTGTTCTGAAATTATGATGTTATTGAGTATGATTTAGAATGTTTTTTCATTTGTAGGTGTATTGATGTGGGATGCAGTTATGGGATTGGGATGAGTTTATTGCATTTAAAACATGACTAATGTTACCTCACCTATAATATCTATTACTCATGGGTATGTTAGGTTTATTAGTGAGGTTTTGGTAGATAATTACTATCTACTCACATTTAGACTCAGTATATCCCTTATCGTATCAGAGGCCATGGGGAGTTCCATCGGTAAAGCTAGGTTAGAGTAGACAATTTATATCGAACAGTAATGTTTTTGGGTGTGGGTAGATATTTACACCCAAGTATGTATAGGATCACCTTATTGGATGTTTATAAATTTTCCATTATTATCTATATTTTTCTATTTCATTTTTGAAACACATCGTATCATAACAGTTCAAAGTTAAAAAAATTTGGTCTTAAAATTTTCTATTATTTTTTCATTTTTATATTATGTTTCATGCATGTTTTTATTATTTAACTATTTTACACTTAATTAATAATTTCCATAGAATAGTGGTTGTATTATCACTGTATTTTATATTTTATTGATTTGATTCACTTGATCAGGTCATGTTCTCTATTTATTATTTTTGAGTTTCTTTTTCATGGTTTTGGGTGGTTGTTTAAAAAGAGGATTTCAACATGGGTGTTTTAAAGAGGGTTCATTTAAAAGGAAAGAGTTTAAAATGTTTCTTTAAAAAATATTTGAGATTTAAAACATGTTTTCTAAGAGAAATCATAATGTTTGTTTCTTCAATAGATAAAAACCAATTTCCATCATGTATTTCAAATAGGAATATATTGTTTGTTCATATAAATAATATTCATGGACTCTATAGTGATTACCTAATGAGTTATTAGACTCACACCATACCTATTATAGTCAGATTTTGTAAAGTCAAATTTATTATTCTTGTTCATGTTTATTCCTTGGTCTCTCAAAAAGTGGGATGGTATTGTGGATGGATGGAAACCAATATGTCACATGAATATTTTTAGGTATTTTGTATTGATTTTGTGTTTTTGGTATATTATCCATGTAAGAATCATATATTCTATATTTTTATTTGTTCCATTATAGTTGTTTTATTTTATATGGTGTTGTTTATTTATTTTTTTAATGCATTATTTTAATTATTATTGTTATTTATTTATATAAATGGTTTTTTGTATGTACCTCTGATGCACATAGAGGCAATGTCATTCTCCTAGGTGGATTCTCAACATCTATTATGGTTTATTGGGTGATATAATTCCCAAAAAGACATATTTAATTCCCTAACATTATTTTTTTACCCTTTATAAATTTGAATTGGCCCCAGATATGTCAAGGGTTGGCATGGGTGTCGGATTAGAGGTGGTCAGAAGTTGGTTTGAGACATAATACAATATCAATTTTAAGATTTTGACAATTTGAGAGATGTTTTTAACTTTTGAAAAATACATAAAAAATGTATTTGGGTCAAATTAACTACATTGTATATCAAAAATATGTATCGTTCAGTCCCAAATGTGACAAATAAATAAATTATAATTTTTTCTATTGTCTGAAAGCATTGTCTGATTAATTTCATGGAATTGATTACGTGGTTCACATAAAAAATTCACATATAACATAAGAAAACTAAATAATTAAGTTGTTGTGAAATAACTTTTTAAGAATTTTTAAATATTATGACATAATAAACAATCCATTCATCTACTATATAAGATTTATTAACTGTATTAGAACAGTATAAACAACAAATAATTAAAGAAAGTATTTATAAATATTTAAATAAAAATTTTATATTTTCACAAAAAATCACTTATAATAGATACATTTAAAGGGATTTTATTCGTCTAATTAGTTTGGATATACATAGTATATTTACAAACAAAGTAATCATAATTTTAATAATTTGGATCTTTTAGATACTATGATAAAAATGAATATTATATGAAATATTTTATGACATTTTTTCTAATACAGAACAATTACATTGTATAATCAAAAAAATTAGATGCTATAGTAATCCATTACCTTCTTTTTTGTGTTCATTTTCCCTAATCCTTTAATTGATTAATACATTAACACTAAACTAACAAATTAAAGATGAACGTTAAAACATATTATATAACATATAATTGGAAGACTATAAAATGTTTCAAAGATAATGTTTTCTAATTAAAATTAGTCATCATGTGATAACTATAAGTTAGGTATCCAAATATTAGATAAAAAGAAATATTTTTGATCAATTGGATTTATCAGAATTAGAAAATAGCATTCCTTGGTAAAATTTATAACATAATGAGTAATAAATGTTAATAGAAAAAAAAATTCATAATAGTATTCAATGTATATATCGTTAACCTTGCATGTTATATATTAAAAACATTTTATCATTTGTTTCATCTATATAAAACACTTAGATAACTTTTTCATGTATACTACCTTTGAAGAATGATAATTAGGAATTTCAAATACAAAAAATAAGATTATGATTTCTAGTGACTATTCCGTTGTAATATAAATATATATAATAAAAATAACACCATTGTAATTAAAATATAAATAGTATATAGTAAATTAGAAACAATAAATTTTGGAAAAAACCACATATATACATTTAAGATAGAGGTTATTAACCAGCCATGTTTAAAATTTCCATTTAAATTGGGAAGGCTGGACAATTCAACATGGTCTTCATTGTGTACATCTTCTCCAAATTCAATTCACAAGCATTCCATCTTTTAAATAAGAATTTTACATCGGTAATAATTGTGTTATGGTAGGCGATGAAGAAAAATTAGGGTCTATAGACTTCTTTTCTGAAGCAAATAATGACCCCTTCACCCCATTATTTGTTTCCCCTTCTCCCATTACAATCAATATTTTAAACATTTTTCATTCATTAGAAATGATATTGGATATATTAAAATAAAAATGATACATAATAATAAAATAAGAAATTATAAATTTTTTAGGGGTTGTTTCTGAAAACATGTAAATTTAGTTGTGATTTATAAGTTTCATTTAAAAAATAATAATTTTAAATTCTGATTCCTTTTAAAACATGGTTAATTTAGTGGTTTTTAATTTTTTTTACTTTTTTTAATGATTTTAAACATCACTAATTTAGTCACGTCTTAAAATATAATGATTTTTATTTAAAATGTTTTTAAATGTGACAAGACGAAATAAATAATTTTAAAAAAAAATATGAATATATATTTATAATATTATTATTTATTAATAAATAGAAGCATTAATAATATAAAATTAATATATTTATACACAAACACACAAACATATAGAAATATTTCCATAAATAAACACACACACTAACACATGTCAAAACATATTTACTTTCAATTAATGAGGAATAAGTAAATGTTTATTAATAATAAATTATTAAGTAAGTGAATATATATGTATTAATATGAAAAATCAAAAATTATAAATATTTATATTTATAAGTATACTTACAATAATTTATATATATATGAAACAATATATATACACATGTAAATATATATTTATATTTATAATCCTAATATATATATATATATATTTATTTACTAATATAGTAAATAAATATATTAATATAATTATAACATATATAATAATATATTTATATATTTAGATATTATTTTTTATTTATATAAACAATATTATCCTATATATAAATATAGATTAATATGATTATATAACATAATTTTCATATATAATAAGTGCTTCAATTGCTGGATTATAACCTATGGGTTTCAGGTTTGAATGACCATGAATGGCGAATTTAATTAGTTAATAGCATGAAATCATTCATGGACCAGATTGGGGGTACACACTCATACACACAAACCCATTCATATACTAATTCATAAATATGTAATCTATTTGTAAATAAATTCAATGATTACCCACATTTATCAATTTTACCCTTCTTATTTTAAATCTAAAAACATTGTTTTTATCTGAAGTATCATCCTACATAATCTAATGACATGATAACTTATTTACCATTTTTTTCTTCTAGACAGGGAAAGTGGCATTATGTTAATTGTCAATGTCAAAACCTAATATAGTTGTCTGAACCGGGGCCATAAAAGCATATTATTCTATAGAGTTATTATACATATAGATGTGTGTGACAATCAAATTGGGGAGACCTAACCCCAACTTCAACCCATAAAACCATTAAAATAGTTCTCCCCATACCCCCCTTATAAATACAAATAATGCATATACAGTCAATGAAAGAAGTCCATAAGTTTGATATTTAACAAAGCATTCCAAAAATGTTCCCCTATTATCATTCTTTAATCCTCACCCTGATCAATCCCATCACCGTGTCCAACCTTATTACACATAAACTTCTGTACACTACTACTATAACTATGGTGGTGCCTTAGAATCCCCAAATCCCCACCATCCTTATGCCCCTTTTTGATACTTCCCCTTTAGAACCATTACATTATTTAAGAATATAGGAAAATGAAATATATATTCCCTCGAAAGAGGGTAATAAGATGAAAGAAGAAAAGTCCGTCTTTAACCCATAATTGGTTCCCAATATCCCTATATCCGTAAGAAAATTATGTCCAACCTTTCAATAATTCCATAATTTGTTCTTTTAGTTTATTTATTAACATTCCAATGACACTATCACATAAGTTTATCCCAAATTCTTGAAATCGATAAAATTTATAACATAGAAACAATTCATGTATTATAATTTTAAAAAACTAATATATTTTTCCAAATGGTTTTTCTATGTTTTCACAATGAAGGAAAACTAAAAATATGGTAATATCCTATACTTTCACAAATAGTTGACCATCAGTTAGAGGATACAGCGGAATAACATCCTATGAATTCCTATTGAATGATTTTTCCAATATCTTTATTTATATCATCAGGGAATGTTTTTTGATTCCATATACATTCATTCTTCAATATATTTTTTGACCTATCAAAGTGTGTACCTTTTTCTTAAATGGGACACAATTCTATTAATTTAATTTTATATCGTTAAAATTATTTCAAAAGCGAAAAATTCATTTATCATATCATAAAATATGTCTATCTACATGAAATCATCATTTCAATAAGAATAATAAAATGTGACAGCTACAAACCACAGTTATTTCAAATATTTGATCAATGGGACCAAAAAGACCATATTATCATTTCCTTTTTTCTTTTGAATTAATATAAGAGGGTATAAAGTAATATATTATTGTTTTATACATAAAAAAAAGTGGAAAGAAATAATTTACCAACATAGATAACCATGCAATATAAGTGCTTATTTTTAAACCAAAAGGATTCACACCATCTATATGTTGTTAAAGAAGAAAGTTTCTCTATACATTTCAAAAAAAAATTGGATATCAATGATCAATTTCATCCACTGAGGTGAGGATGTTAATTCCTGAAATTTTTTATATTGATTTCTTATATCTTCATGTCATGCCAATTTCCATGTACTCTCCTCACTTATATATAGGTTTCTAAACCTTGGAATGATTGGAGGGTACCATGCAATTTTTTATGGACTTGAATCATCTTTCTTGAATCGAGCTGCACCACACATTGTGAAATTTTTATATGATTCATAGTCCGTCAAAATAACATATAGGCATTTATATAGTCATTTATTCTTTCATCGATTGTAACCATTAAATGTATAATTCCCTTAACATCATATATTTGGTAAGTAAGCTCATTATCTTTCGGCATCATATCATTTAAGAGACAAATTAATTTAGTAGATCTAGTGTCACTCCATTTTTTAACAACTTTTACATTATATAGCATCAATATAGTTGAAAATGTTGTATATTTACTACAACCAATATACAATGGAATAATTTCACAACTCTTTAACATATGAATTGGTCTTGGACAATCGTGAAGGTATTTTTCAACTATCATTTCCATTTTCTTAATAGGAACTACAAAATCATTCATGCCTATAATAATATCCTTGATATGGTCTTCATCATTGTTCACATTCATAATCATGTTATATGATCCATAAAATGCAGTGTTAACCCATTCAATAGCAACATTTTGTTCGTACCTTTGTTTAGTCGAACTTATATAAGATTAATATATTCCATAACATATCAAGTGTTCTTCCAACATCAATGGACTAATTATACATGAATAGGAACTTTGTAAACAATGACCAAGTATTTAAAAAGGTTCATATGAATGATATTTTTTTAACATTCTAAACACTTTAACCCCATCATGATATTTGTTTATCGTATGATTTACATTTATACATTTTTGATTCACATCCATGATATTTGATTTATTAATTTCCATATTATAAAATAAATAAATACAAATATGGTAAGAGATTTCAACCCTAAAATCCTATTCTTCATATATACACATACATATTGTCATCATAATTGATATAAATTGTAATTTCACCAACAATATGTTAGAACATATAAATAAAAAAATTATTTCAATTTAAAGTATTATAACACATATTGTTATTATTATAAGATGTCACATATTGTAAATATTTTTTTAAAATAGATTTATTGATGGGGATAATTCACTCATTTTTAAAATTAATGTTCACAAGATACCTATGGATTTCAACAACTAGATAAGTGTTTTTTTATATATAACATGATTTCACTATTAAAACATATATAAAAAATTACTTATTTTTTTAAATGTTTCTATAGTGTATGAAATAATGTAACTACATCAATTATGGTTATTACATCTGTAAATTGATGAAAGATATCATATTCGAATTCATTGTTTGGTAACAATCATTTAACAATTTTTATATTCCTTTACATTTTGAAAATAGTTAAGAAGGGATAAATCAAGTTGATGTACTTATACAAATTAATTCAATGAGAACCATTTACATCAATCATTTTTCCATGTTAGATTGAATAATCAAGTCTATTGAAATAAAAATAAAATATTTAATCTTTAGTATAACTAATTAAAGGGAATGATATAATTTTAATGTACTCTATTCAACTTTTAATGAGGATCGAGTAATGTAAAGATAATACATAGGAAAATTACTTAGTATACCAAAATCAATAACATAATTCTCATAATTATAATTTCATGGATAATTCCAATATCATTTACTTTGGTTACAACATTTAAAAACATTATACTCAATATTTTAAAAATATTTTAGATAATATATAAGATTTTATTCCTTATAATAGAAATGATCCCACAATTACTCATAATAACGATGGGGAATTATTTTAGCTATAAGTATCCATAATCATTTCATTATCTCAAATAATATATAAGTTATAATTTCAATTTCATTTAAAAAAGAAATATATAAACATATAATTCATTATAAATATTTAATTTTCATAATATTTATAGGGTAAATTTTCATTTCCTCTCCAAAAATGTTTAATAATTGTTTAATATAATCTTTTTTATAATTTTTTTTCATTTATAACAGTATATTTTACAAATTTTTATCTCGATGGTGCATCATGAATCCTTTCAATATTTCATAAATTGATTTCCAAACAATATTCATTAAAATTTTAACATCAATAATGCATTATTTCTTCTCTAATAAATTGAAAAACATAAAAACACAATAAAATATTTGATTTACGATTAAAAAAATTAGAAAAATGAAATTATAATAAAATATTCAAAAAGATATAAGATTTTGAAAAATTGAACAGAATAAGCAAATTTGGATTTTGTATTATACAATCCTTTTGATGTAAATATATGAAACAATTTAGTCTAAAAAATATTGGGTTGCTTCATGGATTTCAAAGAAGGAATGCTTGAAGACAAAAAAGAGTAGATAAAAAAGTTTGACATCTACCTAAGGATGAGTAAGGGAAGATCTACATTTTAGTCTCACATGATAATTTAAAAAAAATTGTTCTGATACTACATGTAGACGAGAAAGGGAGATAAACTCAAAATAAATCATGAAAAACACATGAAATATTGTCGAAGATTCTTTAAAAAAATTCTAGATTTGCATATATTTTTTTGAGTTTCGATTTGTCCAAAAAAATCAAATTTGTTTGCAGTAGAGATTTGGTTCCACAAGAGTATGCATGTTGGATGACAATAATAAATCTTCTAGAGTTCTTTTTTAAAGTGGGAAAATGATTTTAAGAGTGTTTACTGAAAAGAATTATTAAAAGGGTATTTTATCAGCACTAAAAATCAGTAAATAATAAATCTGGTGATTGTGGGTATAATTACAGTCAAACACACACACACACACCACACATTTAGGCCAGAAAGTCAGGCCATAGCCCCCCGGGGATAACCCACCAATGAACCCTTATTTTATTTAGTACATGGCCTTTAGGCCTAGTTGGTATGAAGCCTATTAAATGGACTGAAATCCCAATGCAACATCATGTCTGCATCATCTTACCTGCATCACTAGGCCTGGGTCATGCCTACGAGACTGCCTGCATAGTACTGTAATAGTACCTACGCCCAAAACGGTGTGAAACCAGGATCTACTAGAAGCCAAGGAGGATTCTTTACCTCTTAGGTATAGGCTCCTTGGTTTTAAAAAAGAAGAAATAAATACAATTAATTACACAAATAACTATAATATAAAAATTGTAGTAGAATAACAATTTAAAAATAAAAAAAAATTAAAAATTGATTTTTAATAAATTATTTATAAAAATTATAAATTGATTAAACACATTAAAAATTTAATAAAAACTATTCAGTGAACGAATATGAAAAATGAATAAATAAATTTGAATAAGTTAGAAAATTAAGAAAAAATGAATTCATGTTATAAATTACATAAATTACAAACATACAGAAATTTTATAAAAATGAATAAATAAAAAATATTAATATATAAAACACAATTTTACTAAAAATGAATACTATTAACTATTTACATAAAAAAATATAGAAAATTAATTTTATCAAATGAATTATATAAATATCTCACATGTTAAAAATATTAAAAACTATTAATTATTAGAAGATAATAAATAATCTCTAATCAACGAATATAGAAAATGAATGGATGAATTAAAATAAATTTCAAAAATATTTTAAATAAGTGAATGGATAACATTGATTAATAAAATTAAAAAACACTAAATATAAATAAAAAATAATAAATAAATAATATTATTTATAAAAGTAATATAATTACTAAATATGAATAATATTAACAATTTCAATTACTAAAATATTAAAAAATGAATTTAAATTAATAAATTATATTAATGTCAAACATATTAGAAATATTAAATCTAAATAAACAAAATTGAATAAATATTATTCATTTAAATAACAAACATATAAAAAATATAAAAACATAGAAAATAACTATGTATAATCAAATATAAAAAATTAATTAAATTTTGAAACATGTAAATATTAATAATTATAAAAAATGAATAAATAAAATTAAAATGAATGATATTAAAACTAAATAAATATAATTTAGTAGAATACAAATCTATATAAAAAATTATTACCTGTGATAAATTACATGAATTTTAAACGCATATTAAAATGAATTAATGAATGAATAAATCATATAAATATTATAAATAAAAAATTAGTGAAAATAAATTATATTAACTATTTAAATTACAAAAAAATGATAAAATGAATATAAATAAATAATTTATAATTTTTTTTTAATATTTTTGACACACTACCACTTATTAAATAACATTAAAGATATAATAATCATTTAAATTACCAACATAATGAAAATACTAAAACATAGTAAATAAATATGCATAAATAGATCATAAAAATTGAATAAATTCAAAATATATTAAAATGTAAAAGATATTAAAAATTATTAAATAATATTAAATAAAATAATATTTAAAATGAATAAACTAAATTTAAAAAATTATATTTTTTAATAAAATAAATTTGTAACATTATTTACATGAAATAAAAAATTTAAAATACAAATAAAAACAAATACAAAATAAATATTAATTATAGAAAAAACAAAAAAAATAAAAAATGATTATATTGATGATAAAAACATTAATATTAAAATACACTTATAGAAATCAATTATATATATTTCAAACATAATCAAAATATTAAAACATAATAAAAAAATGATAAATAATATTCCTATAAATAAAAAACATATTAAAAATATTAATACATAATAAATAATTATATATAAACTTTTAAAAAATGAATAAATTCCCAAAATATTAAAGAAAATAAATAACAGAAATGAAAAAAAAAATTAAACGAAAGAATATTGATAATTAATAAATTGTGAAAATATTTTTTTAAAATTGAATTCATAAAATCAATTACATGAATTGAAAGCATGAGAAAAATTAAAGAAAATGAATTAGTAACTAAAAAAATTGAATACATTGAAAAACATATAAATGAATGTTTATTAAAAATGAATAATTATTTAAAACGAATAAATTATAGGAAATACAAAAAATATAGAGACATTAAAAATCAATAAATAATATTGAATGAATAAACAAACATACACATACACACATACATACACATAGACATTCTTGTACACATACATACATGTATAGATACGCAAACACATGCACATACACATATACATACACATCCACATACACATCCACATGCACATAAACATAGACATACACATACACATAGACATAGACATACACATACACATACACATACACATACACATACACATACACATACACATACACATACACATACACATACACATACACATACACATACACATACACATACACATACACATACACATACACATACACATACACATACACATACACATACACATACACATACACATACACATACACATACACATACACATACACATACACATACACATACACAAAAACATAAACATACACATACACATACACATACACATACACATACACATACACATACACATACACATACACATACACATACACATACACATACACATACACATACACATACACATACACATACACATACACATACACATACACATACACATACACATACACATACACATACACATACATATACATATACACATATACATATACACACATACACATATATGCATATACATAAACATGTATATTTGTATACAAATACATATGAATACATACACAAACCACATAAACATTTATACACATGTACATACACAGTCATATAAACATTTACACATATATATGCAATGATATACATGTAGAAATAGATACACATGCACATAAAAACATACACATACACATAAATATACACAAATACACACACACATAGACATGCTCATACATGGATATACAAACACATACATGTAAATATTCACAGACACATATATAATTGCATACATATACATACACAACACATACACATAAATAGTTTTCCTATGTATACATACTCATACATTCACATACACATACACATACACATACACATACACATACACATACACATACACATACACATGTACGCAAACACATAAACATATACATATATAGATACATACAAAAGCACATACAAATTCACATTCATACAAATACATTTAGACATGTACATATGCACACACATATTGGCACACACACACACATACACATAAAGATAAACATACAAAAAAACCCACACAATATATATATATATATATATATATATATGTATATGTATATATACATATACAAAACAAACATACAAAAACATATAGACGTACACATACATCACAAACATACACATGCATACTTATACAGGCTAGAATGGACCGAAGAACATAGATATATTTTTTAGTTTTCCACTTTATTACTGGGTTTAGTGGGAAACCTTAATTGAAACATAGGATAAGACGAATAAGGCCCAATACATAACCCGGTTTTCCATCAAATAATATAAACCAGAACTACCCATCCATAGCATCAATGTCATTGAATGTGCCTAGATCTCTACCCAACATGGTTGATTGGCTTGAATTTCATCTAGGAATATCTCCCCACTTCACATTCATAAATATACATTAAAATACGTGTATATATATTTTAAAGTAATTAATATAAATATAAATATTTACATTCAAATAAAAAAATACATATTTAATTAATAATATTCATTTATATATAATTATATATTAAACAATTTGTGGGTCTATACCCCATTTTATTAAAGAGAAAACAATTTTTTTACTTTGTTATGGTGAAACCTATTACATGTCTTGTATGAACAAGGGAATATATTCATATGAATATATGGCCCAAAGGACCCATGGATCATATGAATAGAGACTTCATGGAATGAAGGACCACCCCTAGAGGTATCTAGAATCTTTTTTCACCCCTCACACCCTAAGAGAAACACCTTAGGCATCCCCTGTGATTCCCAAAATAAGGTGACCTAGAGGTCCAATAGGTAGCTTGTATCAAGCCAATGTATGGGTAAAATGTCACGCCTCCAACTTCTAGAGGGAGTTTACCTATTCTATAAGTTGATTATGTTAAATATCCCCCTATTGAGATGCTGCATCATGCTAGACAAACACATATTGGAATGAAACCATACATCCCACATTAGTATATAGAGGAGGGTCATATGATAGCATCAAAATCAATCATCTCTCTTTTGAGTATCTAATACGATGATTTCTGTGTTCCCCCACACTATGTCATCAACCAGAATCTTCGCTTCATCTATATTATAACACTATTATTACATTCAAATGACATGGAACCCATCCATCCCCCATTTGTATGAGGAAAGATGGATGAATGATGGGTTTCATAATGATCATCCCTCATTTAAGGCTACCCACCCGATGATACCTACATGTCACCAGGATGTAATTTTTGAAAATATGTTGATTAATTTGTATAGCCCATCATGTCATATAAAACCCAGCATAATATGGGCCACAAGACATTCTTTCACAACCTATATACTGAGTTTCCCAAATACCCAGTAAATATTACATGGACTAAAGGCCAATTCCATGATCATAAATCCTAAATATTTGAAGACCAAAGGAATAAGAAACACCCTAGTATAATTTGGTTCATCCAATCCTAAACCACACTGTCCCCTGATAGTCTACTCCACCATTACCATCACAGACCGCTAGATCACCACCCACTTCCCAACACCTGATGTTCTACCTCGTTTCTTTATTACCCATTGAACCATTAAACAACACCGAAAACCTAATAGTATGAGACCATCGTTCTATCGCATGACCCCCCAAATGTCACCACCCAAAGAACCTTAGATCGGCACCAATAACCTACATATCAACCAACCCCCATGTTTGCATCTCCTAATGGATTTTTGTTTGAGGTCAAACTCTTGGTGGCTACCGACCGACATCCTGCATTGATTGTAGGGTAACAAGGAGGCCCAAAATCGAATCAAATAAAATATAGAGAAGAGGTTTCCACAAAAACTATACATTGACCACAAATTATGAGCCTAAATGACACAAACTAGAGAAAACATTGTTACCATAATATCCAAGGTCGAGGTTCCCAAACTACACTAACAAATGGAGTAAATGAAGTGGAAATAATCTTCTAGAAGGAAACTATTCCACAAGGGAGGAATGATGAATATTAATAGAGAACGTTGGGATGAGGAGGAATGGTGATGGGTAAGAAACATTAAGAGAGAATAACAAGCCGAAAGAGTTTTCTCCATCACTATGGGGATGAAACCCTACATGGGGGAGAAACATGATGGAGCGAGCGCGCCCATAGAAAATAGATCTATAAAAAACCATATATTTATATAATTGTTTAAATAAAATATTAATATATCATATATATATTGTAATTAACTTATATGTAAATATTATTTTATTAAATTTTATTGATTAATATAAATGTAATTCTTTATATATATAAAATTAAGAAAATAATATTGATAATTTTTTATACTTTAGTTATATAAATCATATTTTTATGTTGTTTTCATATATATATTGCAATGAACCCGATATTTATTGAATAATTCCATTTAATTTCTATTAATAATTACAAATAAGATATGATTTTTAAATTAAAGGGGATTCTTTGTCCTATAGCATACTCAACATGAAACAACATGTTTCTCCTAAATCATACGTTGCACACAACATTGAGTTATACTAAACAATAATACAGTAATAATATTTAATTCTAAATAGTATTTAACACTTAGAAATTAGGATGGTGGGAGTGAAATGTTTCAAATGAATTATCAAAAAAATTAAACATGTTTAAATAATTAATTCAAAAATTACTAAATTTATTAGAAATGAAAATAAAAATCAAATGAATATAAATGATTTGTTTTTATGAAAACCTATTTAGAAGAGAATAATTTTGTTTATAAAATTATATCATCCTTTATGTAAATTTATTTAATGAAAAATATATGTTCTATATTCATTTTAATGTTTTATATTCATATTATATGTTTCCTAGATATGATATAAGAACAAATTCAATTTTTTAGATAAAATAAGTATTTTTATAAAAATTCAGTTTTGATATCTTTTGATGGATAACCATTTTTAAATATAGTTTTGTCTCTATTATATGTTTTATTTGACAAAATAATCTCCTTTTATTTAATCAGGGCATCAAAATTTATTATGCTTAATTTTGTTGGTAATTGTTTAATAAAGTTCAATTTTTAATGATTAGTGAAAAAATACTACATTTTAATTCAAAACTAACTTTTCAACAAATTTATTTATATCGTTAGATTGTCATATTAATTGGTCTTAAATTGTAATTGATTAATTTTTTATAATTTATTACAACTTTGGTCCTTGGATGTAATTTCACTTTTATATTTGATATTAACACAAGTAAATCTTTTGATAGATTTTACTTCTTAAAAACCCTCTTTTTGGTTTTGACAACGACAATTAATTTTAAATTAATTTATAAAAATTATATGTTTTGAATTTTGAAAAATGGATTCCATATTTTGAATCATAATGTTTAAAATTGTTAAATAGGTACCTTTTTTTACATTATTAATAGTAACATTAGTAAATATTTTATTTAACATGGTTAAAGGGTAAAACTAGTAAATTAGGGTAAAAAATAATATTATAATGATATTAAACTACACTAAAAAATTATATAATCATATGTGATGAGATATTTAAGACCATGGTCATCTTTGTGAATATTTCGGGACCCCATGGCACCACCTGGGTGTAAAAATGGAATAGTATTTGAATTAAATTAAAGGAAAGAAAAATATAACATAAACATTTATCTTTTGATAAAATAGTATTTATATGGGGTTATATAGTTGATATCATCTATTATAAATATTAATTATAAATATAAAAATATTTATTACATCATGATATTTTATTTACAATTTTTATACATTATATAAATAAATTTAATTATGACACAATGATGATGGGGTGATTGATTTATTTATAAAGGATTCAAATAAATAATATCATTAATATTAAAATAAATGGAATTTTATTATTTTAATGATATACAAGAATTTTATGGATGACATTGACATATTATTTTTTATTTAATCCCTTTGGTACGAAGTAATCAGGTTGTTATAAATTTTTAAAAAAGTCAAGTATGAATTTTGTCCAAACATGACATAATTCATAACGTAAAGCATAAAATAGTTTATTAAATGATATCAAATTCCTAAAAATATAATTTTTGGAAAAATGGTTAGGATAGGTCCAAATATGTCATAAATAATTTTTTTAGGTCATTCGACAAGATATGGTAATTACATTATCCCACAATGTTTAAATAACATGTTTTCACGGTAAGATTAAAAAGTGTAAAATTAGGGTTAAACCAAAAGGATAAGGAAAAAAAATACAAAAATTGTCGAAAAAATATTGGATGATTGGTATTAGAACCAATATAATATTTTCTTTGAATTAAATGAGTTATGAAAATTTTTTATTTGAAATTGAATTTATAATAAAAATATATACTTTTAGACTTTTCTAAAGTGCCCCTCCTCCCTCTCAAAAAGGCATCCACCTCTACCCACTTACTCACACATCTCAAGACCCTTTTCTTGTCCAAAATCTTGTCAAATAATCTCCAAACATCCCTCTCTACTTCCTTGAATCTTTAACTTGGGAGGAATGAAATTCAATAAAACCTTTTGGCTCAAATCAAAAGAAGTTACCCGATTTAGAGGTAATGTGTTCTCTAAAGTTCATTTCCTTTATTTTCCTTCTCCACTCCATATGATATTATTATTAATTGATTGCATAAAAACAATAGTATCATAAATATACTAGGATGTTTTTAAGAGAATTATTTGAACTACACTTACACACACCTCAATCTAATGGATACAAACAAATTTTTTCTAGGTATGGTGAACTACAACCTCCTGAAAAGATGATTGCTCAATTTTATCCTACCACCTATCGTGGTGGAAATTATGATAAAAATTTATTTATATATGATATATCTTATATTAATATTTTTTCTATGATTTTGTATTTTATATTTATAATAGACCATTATGCTTTCCATAATGTGTAAATACGAAAATTTCATTTGATGATTTTTGGACTGCTGCCCCTTCAATGTGATATGACTCCTTCATGACATACAATGAACATATAAAGGATGTAATTAAGGAACTTATGTAAAATATATAAAATATATATTAAACTAGTATGATAATATACTTATGTCATGGACAAATTTTAATTATAAGAAGTTTATTTTTTGACTTAAATACCGAATATCAACAACATGACTGATAAGAAATTGAATAATTATATGATTTTCATAAAAAATTAATAAGTGATGTAAAAGGAATAATAAAGATGAAAAGGGTTGTGAAACAATTAGAAATTAACTTAAGTTTTTTATTCATGAATAACTAGGTACATATGAGACAATTCAGTCTCAAGGTAAGGGACTTCATCTCAATCTACTTTCATTGATGCATATTTTTATAATATACACCTCATTCTTTTATATGGAATAACAACCCCTTTTAATTTTAATTTAATTCAAAGGGAATAGTTTTTCTATTAGTCATTTTTCTAAACAATAAAAGGAATTTTTTTTAATGTATGTGGTGACAAAAACCTCTCCCCACCGTAACTGTTATTTGATATTTGGATTCCTTTATAAGCCTTAATATTTTAAAAAGGAAATGAAATACCTTTTACACTTTTTGTTTGTTTATGTATTGAAAATGGTTTTTGAAATAGATTGATTCTTTAAATATCTTGAAATCATTTCTTTTGATTACAAATGAGTTGTTTTTAGTAAAATTTTATACTTGTAATATTTTATGTGTTATGATTACGTAATGGTAATTAGGCATTTGAAGGTTGGTTATGTGATAAACCATTGATAGCTGGTTATGTGATAAACCAAATGACGGGTGGTTCCATGATAAACCAAGGATGGGAATTACATTATAATCTCCAATTCATTGGGTATGGAAGTAGGCTATATAGATATTCCATTTAGTGATATGTGTGGAAGTATACCATATGGTTAATCCATTTAAGTATGTTTATGTCTGAAGTTACCTTTATATGTTATATATTGCTTTCTATGGGATTTATTGTACTCTTTTGATTAAAAAAAGGATATAAAATTAGCTTATATTTTGTGAAGTGTTTTTTCTACTTCTTAAAGGTTAAAAGTATTAATTTATGATAATGCTTTTATGGTTTACATGTTTTCTCAACTATAATCGTTTTCATTCATTATGTATCCCTTACTAAGATTTTTATGATCATCCCAAGTTTTCAAATGTTTTTCACAGTACATAAGGATGAATAAAGTCAAGGATGGGATCATGGAAAAAATATGATGTTTAAAAATGAAACAGTATAATTTTTTTTAAAGATTTTTCGTTTTATGAAAAAAAATTGATAGTGAGTATAAGTGTATACTCATAATATTCAAGTTTCTATGTATAAGATATTACCAAATTATCTGATACTTCTAATATGAAAATGATCCACTATGTGAATTAAATACAAATTGTTAAATTATCTCAAGATTATGTAATTTTTATTGTCGGAGCCTTATAGTTGGTATCAGATGTTGTTTTAGATAAATTTATAGGTTAAGGTTTTATTTAATCATGAGGTACATGTTTTATAAAACCACAATGGATAGAATATTAGAAAGAGTCATAGTTATTTTAGATTAATTGAATGAGTTTATGATAACATGAATAAGTATATTTTTCTATTTTCCAACCTCAAAATATAATTTATGATGATTTTACTGATACAATCACACTAACCTTTTTGTTTTTAGTAATTGGATTGATCTTGAAAGAACCAAAGTAACAATGGATGTGAAGGAAAGTATGATGGTTTTTGGAATAAGAAACTGAATAAAATGGGAGCAGCAATGATAACTGTTGTGGTTATTCTTAAAAAACTATCTGGAATCATGATTGACCACTTGAACCTTGATGATTTTTCTAGGGCATCATTTATACAAGACACGAATTCTCATGTATGTTCAGGTAATAATCATAAAGTTAATTATATTAAAAAAATTATGTTTCTAGGATATGGAATGAATAACCTAGAAAATTTTTTCAAAGGGACAAGAATATGTTATAGATGTGGTATTGAAGGTCATATAGAAATAACCTTCCATGGAAAAATGAAACATTTAGTTGGATCTAGAAAATGGAAAGAAGTTATTTCTAAGGGACCAATTGAATGTTTTAAATGGGGTGTGCATTTTCATTGTACAAATAGATGTCCTGAGAACAAGGTTTGGGAATGGGATCAGCAAGACTGTACAAATATATGTTTACCAATACCTAATTCTGTTCCTCTTGAAGATGATGAAACTGAAAATAACCTATAAAAGGTATGGATTATTTCATAGATCCTTTTTTAACATTATTGAATCTTAGGACATTATTCAGGTTTTTTTTGTAGGAAATAAGTATAAAAGAATAAGATAGAAAAACATGGATAAAGTATCATGTAGAATGTTTGATTATTAGGATTTCTAAATTTTCGGAATTGAAGTGTTATGTAAGATCAATGGATGATGATATATTTAAATATTTTAGTGATGTGATTAAATTATAAGACATCTAGTATTTTTAAACATTATGTTTGTTATATAAAAAAGTTAATTGAGGAAGAATTGTGTTTTATTTTTTTGATATAGTTATAAAGAACCATGAGGGTTTATACGATACTTGAATTTGAGGCAATTAAGGGTTATTATATTTTTAGAAGAAATATGTGAGGTATGAGATAACATTCCAGGTTAAAATATTTTATGGTTATTTTTGGAGATTTTATCTCATTTTGGGAATTTTTTATGAATTATATTGTTTTAGGAAAAGGAAAACTTGTAGAATGTGTGATAACTCATCGCATCCGACAAGGTCATGGGAATAAAACCCACAACAGAATGACGATAATGGAGAATCACCTACCACTGGCATTTGTGAAGTCCCTTGTTATTATGATTTATTCTTTTTAGTTAAATGATTTTATGGAGCAAGAATAATTTGATTTTGGGAAATTAGGCTTTATCATATGGATATCCATAGTATAAGACAAAATTAGTGATTAAATGATATGTGTTATTTTTGAAAGAGTTCACTCTTTTGGGAACACTATTTGCCTATAGAAAATCGAATACTATGGGATATTATTTGAGGAGTAATGGTAGAATTTAATTGCAAAATAATCTACATTTTTATTTTTGGAAAAATGGAAATTTTGGTTATTTATGGAAATGATTAACTTATCATGGATAATATGTGAATAGGTTAATTAATTTTAAGTATTATACTTTATGAGTAGTCGATGTTATTTGGAGATAAATGTTATCATTTATCATGGAAGTCTAGGTGATCAAATCCTTCTGAATTTTTGGGTTTCAATCTTAGTCTGGAATACATTGAATAATTTTAAGGACAATTGCTTATTTTTTTTGTATTTTTTATGTTTGTGATATTGTTTGTAGAATTTTTGGAGATTAAGAGTAGTATTTATTTTTGATAAAGGATTATAATTTTTGGAGATTATCTGCTCTTATTATAGCCATTTTGGTTTTGTTTAATTTTTTAATACAAGATGAATATATAGTCAATTTTTTGGATTAAGAGATTCTCTAGAAGTTGATTCGAGCACTTCAGGTGTTACCAAGTGATCTTGAATACTCATCGTTTGGAGAAAAGATGAATTTGAGGTAGATATTTATTAATGAATGAAACTATACATGACAAGAAAGTATGATTCCTTATTTTATTACTGTAAGTAGTAAAATAATTCCCCAAATATATCAAAATGAACATAAAATTAAAAAAATTCTATTTACTTTTCCTAACGTGAAATCAAAGACCGTTTAACCCATCACAAGTTTATGGTTTTCTAGTAGTTAAATTTTTACTGATCTTGTTTTCTATCACTCTCCATAAAAAATTATTGGTTAGTTTCTCTTCCATATCCATGTTTTCTTATAAGGAATCCTAGTATTTGTTATCTAAGGAGACCTTTTAACATATCTTAATTTCTTTAAAAGTGATAGTTTTATTGAATCTTTTTCTAATATAGGATGTTCAATAAAGATTGTAAGCCCAATTTTAAAATTGCAAGGACGAAATTTTCAAAAGGGGGAATGATAAGTTTTTCTTTTATATTAGTATTCATGAAGAAGATATTATTTTTACATTAAAGGGTATAGTTTTTTTTTCTATAGCATACTCGACACGCAACAACAGGTTTCTCCTAAATCTTACGTTGCACACAACATTGAGTTATACTCAAAAATAGTATAGTAATAATAATATTATTTTAAATAGTAGTTAACGCCAATCCATTGTGATTGAGGGAATGAATAGTTTCAAATGAATTATAAATATTTGATTTTCACATGTTTAAATAATGAATCATTGGTTACCAACTTTATTAGAAATTGAAATAAAAAACAATTGAATATAAATAATGTGTTTTTATGAAAACCTATTTAAAAGAGAATAAATATTTTTATAAAATTTGATCACTCTTTATGGATTTTTATTTAATGAAAAAAAATATGTTATATATTAAATTTAATTTTATAAATTCATCTTATATGTTTTCTAGATATGATATAGAAGCAAATTTAAATTTTTGGATAAAATTAGTTTTTTCTAAAAATGTAGTTTTACCCGCTTTTGAAGGAGAAAACGTTTTAAATATAGTTTTTTCAATATTATATTTTACATTTGAAAACATATAATTTTTTTATAGAAGTGAGACATCAAAATTTACATTTGTTAATTTTTTGGAAATTTTATGATAAAGTTCATTTTTTAATGAATATTGAAAAAATATTGCATTTTAATTCAAAACTACATTTTCATCTAATTTATTTATACCATTATTTTGTAATTTTAATTACTTTTAAAGTTTAATTGGATTAATTTTTTATCATTTATTTCAATTTTGGTCATTGGAAGTAATTTTACTTTAAAATAGGATATAAACACCTATTACTCGTTTGATAGATTTTACTTCTTAAATACCTACGTTTTGGTTTTGACAACAGGAATTAATTTAAAAATAATTGATGAAATTTATGTGTTTTGAATTTGAAAAAATATTTTTCATTTTTTGGAATCAAAAGGATTAAATTGTGTAAATATGTATCTTTTATTTTTTGAAAATTATCAATATTAACTTCAATAATTATTATTTTTGCCATGGTTAAAGTATAAATATGGTAAATAAGTGTAAAGAATAATATTATAATAATATTAAAATATCCTAACACATGTCATAATCTTATTTTATGATATATTTCTGTCCAGGGTCATCCTTGGGTCGATTTGGGGATCATGTGGAGCCATTTGGGTGTGAAAATGAAATTTTATAAGTATTAAATTAAAGTAAACAAGAATATAACATAAAAATGTATATATTTTTAATAACAAATTATATGGGGTTATATAATTGATCTCTTGGACTATAAATAGTAATTATAATTCTTAATGTATTTCTTAATTCATGATATTTTATTTATAAATTTTACACATTAAAAAATAAATTAAATTATGACACAATGATGATGTAGTGATTCATTCATTAATAAAGGATTCAAATAAATTATATTATGAATATTAAAATAAATTTAATTTTATTAATTTGAAACCATAAAATAATTTTTTGGATGATATTGGCATATTAGGTTTGAGTTAATGCATGTGGTTCGAAAGTATCAGGTTGTTATGATTAAAAAAAAGACAAGTATGAATAGTGTCCAAAATTTACATAATTCATAATGTAAAACATAAAATAGTTTATTAAATGATATTAAATAAAAAAAATATAATATTCTGAAAAATAGATAGGATAAGTCGAAATATGTCAAAAATAACTTTATTTCTATTTTGACATGATATGTTAATTACATTAACCCACACTGTTTAAAAAAGATGTTATCGTGGTAAGATTAAAAAGGGTAATATAAGGTTTAAACCAAAAAGATAAGGGAAAAAAAATTGAAAACTTATCTAAAAATTATTTAATGATGATTATTCAAACCAAAATCTTCTTATATTTGAATTAGATGAGTTTTTTAACTTTTTAAATAAAAATTGAATTTATAATAAAATAATATTTCTAGAATTTCTTAAAGTGCCCCTCCTTTCACTTATAAAGGCAACCACCTCTACACACTTACTCACACATCAAAATCAACTGGGATCATCCAAATTTAACTCAAATAAGCTAAAAAAATCCCTCCATTCCTCCTATAATCCTTACCTTCGGCATAAAGCAATTAAAGAATGCATTTTGGCTCAAATCAAAAGAAGTTACCGAATTTGGAGGTAACATCTTCTTTCAAGTTCCTTTCCTTAATTTTCCTTCTCCACTCCCTATGATCTTCGTATTCATTTATTACATAATGAAAAAAGTATCATAAATATAGTAGGTTGTTTTTATGATAAATATTATAACAACAATTACACACACCCTCATCTAATGGATACGAACATACGCTTTCTATGTACGATGAACTACTGCCTCACGAAACGATGATTGTTCGATTTTTTCCTACCACCTCTCATGGAAGACATTATGAGGGAATTTTATTTACATATGATATATATTATATTTATATTTTCTATGTTCTTATTTATTTTTTATTTATAGCATACATTTATGCTTTCTATATGGTGTAAATACGATAATTTTATTTGAGGAAGTGCATCTACCGCCACCTCAATGTGATATGATTTATTCGTGATATACATGGAAGGTATAAATAATGGAATTAATGAACTTATGTAACATATATAACATATATATTATACTGAAATTATAATATACCTATATATCATTTAGTTTTTATTCCATTAATATGACAAAGAAATGAAAAGAGAATTCATGCGTACATACGACCTATTGTCTCCAGAAATGGTGAATTTAATTTCTTATCTCCAAATGTAATTTACTATTAAAAATACTTATATATATTTTATATATACTATATTTAAATCATGAATACTATTCTATATATAATTTACTTTAGACCACATGGAAAATTTGCAATAAGAAGATCATTTTTGACTCAAGTACCGAATATCAATAAAATGACCAATATGAACATAAATAATTATATGATTTTTATAACAAGGTAATAAGTGATATAAATGGAATAATAAATATGAAAAAGATTCTGAATCAAGTATAAATAAACATAAGTTTATTATTAAATAATAACAAAGAACATACGTGATGAGTTAGACTCAAGGTAAGGGACTTTGTCTAAAACTCCATTCATTCAGGAAAATTTTGATAATATACAACTACTTCTTTTATAAGGTATAACAAACTCCTTATAATTTTAATTTAATTTTATGGAAATATTTTATCTACGAAGAATTTTTCTAAACGATAAAAGGACTGTCTTTTTAACCTATGCGGAAACACCGACCTCTATGCCACTGTAACAATTATATGATATTTTGATTACATTATAAGCCTTAATGATTTGAAAAGTAAATGTAATCCCTTATTCCCTTAATGGTTGTTTTTATACATAAAATGTTTTTTCAAATGGTTGAGTATTGAAATATCTAGAAATGATTTCTTGTGATTACAAATGAAATGTTATTAGTGATATTTCGATATTTTTAATATTTTATTTGTTATGATTATATAATGGTATATAGACATTTGATGGTTTGTTACATGATAAACCAATTATTGGTGGTTACGTGATAAACCAAATGAAAGGTGGTTCCATGATAAACCAAGGATGGGTGGTTATGTTATAACCTCCATTGCATTGGGTATGGAAGTCAGTCTTATGGCTAATCCATTTAGACATATTTATGGAAGTTGAGCATATGGTTATTCCATTTAATTATTTTTGTATCCCAAGTTACCTTTATATGATATATGTTTCTATCTATGGGATTTATGGTAATTATTTGGTTACAAAAAGGATATTCAATGAGATTGTATTCTGTGAAGGTTTTTTGCTACTTCTTAAAGGTGAAAAGTATTACTTTTTGATAATGTTTTCATGGTTTACATGTTATCACAAGACTAATGGTTTTCATTCAATATGCATCCCTTAATAATGTTTTTATTCTCATCACAAGTTTGGAAATAATTTTCACAGAACATAAAGAATAATAGAGTCAAGGATAGGATAAAGGAAATGTTTTGCTGTTAAAACATTAAATGATGTCATTTTTTTTAAATAGTTTTTGTTTTATGAAAAATAATTGATATTTCCTAGAAGTTTCTACATGTAATATTCAAGTTGTTATGTTTATGTAATGACCTAATCCACTAAAGATATTAATCTTAAAATATCCTCTATGTGAATGAAAATCAAATTATTGACTTATCTCGAGATTAAGAAATGTTTAAGGGTGGGACCTTATATATATACTAGTTGTTATATAAATATTAGTTGAAAAATATAAATATTCACATATAAGTTAAATTATTCACTATGTTATTTATTAGTGATTTTAGAAAACATTGATAAAAGTTCCCATTTTATTAGGTTTTTTGTTTAGCGATGATAAAATTTAGCACTAAATATCATGAAATATATAGTAGTTCCTATAAAAACATTGAAAACACATAAAATTTTGTCACTTAATGTATTAGAAAATGGTGTAATTCCTTGACCAAAACCACTATGTCTGAGATGGAGTTCCACAATATGTCAGGTGTGACACCCCATATACGAGTGGCTACAATATAGTAGTAAGAGTCTATGTCTATAAATGGGGAGACAATAACCATTATATTTTTTAATCAAGAACATAAAGATAAATAAAATACAATAACAAGAATAAATAAATAATAAGACTACATGTAAAAAAATATAAATGGCATACATTACATACAAATAATAGAGCTCAAAATGTGGAAATCCAAACCAGATTACTATGTGTAGATAAGTAACTAAATCTAAATTGGGTCTTACATAATCTTTCATAGTTAGCTACTAGCTCTGTACTCCTCTTATTAACCATCTACCATTGGCCCCTTTACATTCACTAGATGAATAATTATTATATCTATAAGAACATCAAAATTAATGTGTAGGGTATGAGTAAAATACTCGGTATGAAATAGGTGGACTTAATATATTATACTGTATGTCACGCCATAAGTGAATTCTAAATAAACATACAACCATACATGGTTCAATTAATCATGCGCTAACCAAGCTTCCATGAACCTAACAAAAAATACTTCTCCTCTTCACCATTAAGTATGTCAAATATGTCAACATGTACAACAATTAAGGTAACCCAACTCACCCCACCCAATGGTGGTAGTTATAGGGAACTCTATACATTCCACCATGAAAATACCTAGTCAATTATCCTTTTAATCACCCAAAAACATCATGACTCTGGAGGGTTCTAGGTATCCTCTTCACAAAGTCCATTGTGACATCCTCCCACTTCCACACGGGAATTTAATGTGTCTGGAGAAAACCATCAGGACACTGGTTCTCATTCATCACCCTTTGATAGGTTAGGCATTGGGAGATGAACCGACCAATGTCCCTATTCATTCCTGGAAACCATGATCACATCATCATCACTCATAGACGACCAATGTATCATATCACCTCTAGCTAGTTGCTCCCTCATCATAGAACACTATGAGTCAGACTCCTCTCTAGTCAACACCCAACCCACAAATGAGGATGTGACCCCCAAAGGGGGAAATTATAGAACACTAGTCCTCCAAAGCAACCAACCTCAAATCAAACAAAATTCTTATCAAGTTCCACTACACCTCAAAAGGATGCTCACAAATATCATTATCACCCTAAAACTTATGGCCAAGATCATGTATAATGGTGTTACCCTTACCAAATGAATAAGACATCTTGAAGTGAAACATCTGAATATAATCTACTCATTTCATATTCATGTATTCAGGTGTGATGATATAGTGATGGATCTTTTGGTCTATGTACAGAAGAAAATCAATTATCGGTGATATGATGTCACCAACACTTTTGACTATGTACCACATCTTCTTATTTCATGTCAGGTATAGGAAAATTTCACCAATGGGGTCATAAATAATGAGAACCATTGGATATTAACTTCTCTCCCCTCATCAGTAATACTTCTAGACCAATGAATAAAGTATAATAGTGTACTATGTATCAAATTCCAAGAATGTGAAGTATCTGTATTGTAGATATCATTAACCACCTCTTCAGTTAATAAAAAACCTTCTCACATCAGTCCAACCATTGGAACTTCTCTCATTTTCTTGTCAGTGCTATTATGGGTGTTTATAGTCAATAAGTGTCCTAGATAAGCAATTGGTAATAAACTAATAACAAAAAACACACCTGATATTGAGCATGTTATGTGGACATGTCGAGGACATCACTACCTCTCCATTTTCTGTCCATGGATATTCCTTTATTAGTCACCACATTCCCAAATAATCACACCATTCATATATTAAATTCACAATTAATTTTTTTGAAGTAAAACTGATGTTCTCTAAGCATATTAAAAAATATCTCCAATTTTCTATCATGATTATCTGGTATCAGTGAGTGGATGAATATTTCACCAACAAAAACCATGAAAATATGGGTTAAATGACTTGTTCACAAGAAACATGAACATTTTATTCATGTTCATCTGCCCAAAAAACATCACTATTTACTCATAAATCACATGATGGATTCAAAAGGCTAACTTTTGAATTTCCTCCCCTCTAACTCACAACTATTTATAACCTGATCTAATATCGATTGTGGAGAACCATCGGGATGCCCATAAATGGTTAAACCAGTCATTGATCATTGGAAAATAATAATGGTTCTTTTATTGGAAACAAGGATTTTCATAGATAGAAATTGATCCTAGTTTGTGTTTTTTTTCAATTCACATTGGGTTTATTAGGTAGTATTCAAGTCTTGTGATATTACAGTACAAACTGATTGCAATTTTGAAGGTGGCATCATTTCCCAATGTTTTCAAAATTTTGGGCTCAAAATCAGGAGGATCGATAAAGAATCATGAAAGGTAGTTTTATATAATTCTCTCTTCTCAAATATGAAAATGCATTAGTTTCTTAATGAATAGGTTTCACATAATTGGATTTTGTAAAATGTTGATCTTCATAAAGGTATGAAACCTTATTTTTACATAATGCATTGATAGAGATATCTATTAATATGACATGTGGAGCTTCGAAAATGCATATGGAGTTGATCATAATCACCAAAACAATGATAAATTTCATTGGAGATTCATGAATGGAAGATATTCATGATCATGAATTTGGAGGTTCACAAAAAAACTGTAGGAGGCATGGGAGCATCGTAAAAGTACGAGTCTATAAATAAGTGGAAACCCCCACTTCATTAAAAAAAGATTTTTAGAAAAGGATGAATCAATATGAAATCATTACAGTTGATAAATTTATGAATCATGCATTCATCATGTGCCTAAGCATCGTGAAAATACTATAATGGTCTTGACCAATACTTGGGTATCTCTGACAAAAGAGTTTCATGATGACAGGTTATTCCATGAAGGTTGTTATATTTGATAAGGTAGTTTGTTCCATGAATGTTGTGAGCTTCATGAAAGTAGGGATGTTCTCAAAAGTTTTTGTGTTCCGAAAGATTGATATTTCTTTATACCATAAATGAGGTTTTAAGAAGTCTGAGATGTTTGTGAACATTACTGTTGAACATCTGGTTTATGTGAAAAGTTCTTTCAAGTGCATCACATCAGGACTATGGTGAAAGAAGAGTCTCATGCTATTTGTGGACAATGAATTTCTTCAAATCTACTAAATTAACCCTCAAGATTTGAAAATGAGTGTGATATCACCCAAAGTAGTGATATAGGGGAGGTGATAGAAGAATTATGAGGGAGACAATGTGTTATCCCAAAAAACCTGTAACGGTAGTGTTCCTAGAATAGAGTGACTATATCTAAACTTCTGTATTCCAGAACTACTGAATATTAGTGTATTTAGGTAAGACCAACACCATGTTGATGTATTCTCTATAGAGTATCCCTTAGTGTTGAGCCAAGTAAAACATATGTGTTCTTTTTCTACATGTTAATGTTTGATTACTACAGGACTCTATACGAAATATTCAACAAGTTCCAACCATTGTGGGAAATAGATCTGTTACATTTAAAGAAATAATGGACACCCTGATTCACTGCTCCCCTCTCAGGGTGTTCTGGAGTCCTACATCTTTACCATCTCAGAATTTTATATTCTGATTAATAACACAGAACCAAACACACCAATCATAATTATTTTAGAATATCATAGGATCACCATACTATGAAGTACTAAACCTAATAAATAACATTCAATTTATGTTCTCAAGCTATACATAGATCACATTCATGTCAAATATATCCATATGATAGGTTGTAATCAAATGGATTTTAGCACCCTTCACTAGATCAATAAAATTTAAAATCCTCTAATAAGGGTAATTTCTAATATGAAATCTAGAAATATGTCTTCATCGAGACTGATGACAAGGGGAAAATTTGAGGGTTTTTTCATTAAATACTCCATGAGATCTGTGTCTACCATATATATTTTAACCATCACAATCTGACTCATGTTATGTCCATATTTTCCTTCTCCCAATTTTAAACCTCTAGTAATCACAACCCCCCCCATAGTCAAAGTGAAAAAAACATACTATCGATGTAATAAATGTGATCTATGAATTTGGTACCAAACCATTCCAATAATCACATTAAATTTTATCATCTCTAAAAGGATGAATCCCAATAGATGACCATTGAAAAATATGGCTATAATATACCTTGGTCAATGTTGGTGATTTTTTATCTCTATACCTAATGGTTTATCAAGGGAGTCTATCGAAAAATATAACCTCACTAGTAGGGATGGTATAGTAACTACTTGTGAAAAAATGAAATAATTGATGGAAAAAATATAAAAAAAGAGGAAGATAAGGTGGAAATGATGAAAAACATTCCTAAAAAAGTTTATGGCCATTCTATATCATCATTCATAATGAAATCCATAGTATAAAAACATATTTACTCAATTATACAATCATATCCATGAGTCACTATTTTCATGGAAGATGGTATCCTTTAACAGGGTCCTCACCTAATAGATTTCCAAAATCTACTTGTACCCCTCTAAGAGACCATTTAGAAAAATAGTCAGAGATAACCCTCCATTCTAAAATTGTGGCAAACCATGAATGGATTCCCACAATAATTGTTATAATTCCCCCCTCATTCCATAGTTTTATTACTTATTTGTATCATCTCCCATATAGGATAATGAATAAGTGATTCTCTATCCCATCTATCTTCTAGCCTTTTACACTTGTCCTTCCTTCACATTCATATTTCCAGAATACAATCCTAATGTATTGAGAGAAATCTCAATCACTGGTCTTTCATGATATGAAAGTATAATTGCTTCCATGTACTCTTCATCCCCCTTCTCAAAGGTTAGGGATATAAAAAGAACCTATGAGTACATCAACAGATCAAATCCTATAACCAAATGTATGAGATATGGTCATAGGACTATATTGATCATTTTCCCCTTCTTTCCCACTTCCCCATGAAAAAATGATAAAAGATAAATGTTTCCATAATCTAGATATAATAAGAAAAAACGGTCATAGAAACCTGTAATAACTCTATATACTCCTGGTAATGGTCCATATTTATCATCTGAAGACCGTATTGATCGAGAAAAAACTCCTTGGAGGTCACCCCTGTATGACCTTATCATTTCTCCAATTGACTCATGGTAGTACACCACCTCTTATTGGGTCCATGGAACCTAAAGGTAATAAGAATCACTCTCCCTTCCCTAGGTTTCTAGACTAGCTTGAATGTTGTATTGAAAAATTCCAACATGTATTCAACATCTGGTGGATCAATAGTATCCTAAATGTTGGGGGATGATGGATATGGAAGTCCTAATAATTGTTAGTCATGGTCCTTTGAGTGCCTCAACATTAGACATGCACTTTCCAAAATATTCCCAGGTGAACAAGATCTGTAGCATGTATCACCTATGTTGGTACATGAGAATGCCAGGAAATATCCTCTTCCACTATATGTGGTGGAATAGAATCATCCTAGGATACCAAATCTCATAGTCTCATCAAAAATCTCAAAGGAAGAATCTATAAAATAGATTAATAAATTACAATAAAATAAAATAAATTAAATTATCATAGTATATGTCTCAATACAATGATAGAATACATGACATTCAAATAAGTGGGATCGATAATTGGAATTCCAACCCATATTAATAAGTGCAGAAAAATAAATAAATTAATAAATTAATAGTGGATCCTTAGGAGTTTATCCTAGTCTACTACATTATCCTTACTCCACTTCTTGGAGATCATGCATATGGATCATTCCTTTCACCATATCTACAGTCATGAATACTATATGTGTAATGAAATTCCCGAGTAGGGCTTCTGTATAGGACTCAGTAGGATACCACAAATACATCCTAAACATAAGTTTACATCATATATAAATTTTTTTGTCATGAAATAAGTCAATGAAAAATTTTAAATAACACCATATTATTATAGATTCATCATTCATTGATGAAGACACCATGAACCTGGACCCCACCTACATCAGCTCATCATCAGTAAGGATGTCTAATGAGTCAACTTGTACCATTATCAAGGTAACCAATCAACACTAACCAACAATGGTAGTCACCTGAAACATTTTACATTCCTCCATGTTGATCCTTGTTTGGATACTATTTTATTATCCCTTGGACAAAGTCCATATGAGGCCATTCCAATACCTTATATTCAGTCACTTATGAACATCCCACTATAGGGATAACCATGCATACATTTAAGGATGTTTGGGCTATTTTCGGTTGTTTAACTAGCCACTTTTGTGCATACCTCTAATAGGATATACATGTATTCCATACAATAAATTTGTAATACATCTCACTAACCTCATGCTTCTACATTGTCATATTGATACATGAAACATAGTTCCACAAACTATTAGACACAACTATAAATACTTGTCGTAGTGAGAAACAACATGGCACACCAAGATCAACCATCTGGAGGCACACATTATCACATAGTCATAATTAAAAAATCCTCATGTCCAATAAATATCCAATAATAAACTCTAGACAATAATATTTTAGTCAACCATAAACAACATATCATTCTAACATTATATACATTCCCCAAAATAGTAAGGAACTTTTTTCCTCACTGTTTTCAACATCAGCATCAAATTTCATCAAAGATATCATTACCTGATGCATTATTTCACACCAGACAATATATGATGTCACACCAATGGATCCTAGAACAAATTCTAAAATGAAAAACAATGAGTTATACCTCAAGATAAGGAGGAATGAATTAAAGGGGTAGAACCAAACGCACCTGGTATCAATCTTTGGAAAGGATATTTGCAAACATTGTCCTATAAATGAGAAGGGAATATATTATTTTAAATCAATGGTATCCACAACATATGGTAGGTTATATAGTTTGGATTAGTGCTTGAATATATCACCACAACACTGTTTTATATTCCAAGGAAGATGGATGCTCTGGGAGTACTCACAATGGAATAGGGTCTTCCAGCTACGACATGGATCCACCATAAAGAGCACAACCATGAATAAAAAATAGGTATTATTCTATGTGGACAGTTCTGGGATTGATATACAAAGTGTATAAAGGTTCACATCTCAATAGAACTATTCTATTTAATGCACTAATATAGTGTAAGGGTGTTCACTATGATATGGATTTGTTTGTGCAAATCTTTAGAGCTCAAAGGATGATTCCAAATGAGGTGGTAGATTATGGAATTTAGGGGCCCAATATTACATCAAATAAATTCATTTAAGCCAAATAAATTAAGCTAATGATTTAAAAATGAATAATGTATTCTAATTGTAATGGAAACCCAAGGTAAAATTCATAATATCCCATTAAAGGCATCGAATCTCATTAAATCCGAAATGAAAACACCCATTCAAAAATTAAAAATGATCCCTGATTTAGGGTATTAAAATCAAGAAAACATAAATAGAAATCATTGTGTATTATTTATATGAAATTATAAATTTTAAAAAGGTGAAATAAACCACATCTCAACCTCAATCAGTCACCACAACCACAAATAAGGCTATGGGGAAACCCCAGGAAAGTTGCATCACCACCTTGTAGCCACCCTTTTTGTGGAACAACCTTGATTGTATAACCCTAATATGGAGAATCTATGACCATTATTCCATATCTTACATCTTATAGTGTGTTCACTTAGGAAATAGAGTATCCTACCTTGTTTTAGCAAGAAAACATACCAAACACACACGAAATAATCCTAAATGTTAACAAATACCTCAGGCCATTAATGAAACATGGATCAGTAAGCTGGTAGAGGACAAGAGGTTATTGTATTAGGTTCCATGTGAGTAACTATGATAATTTTCTAGTGTTTCTTGGGGTCCTTTAGTCCTAGAAAATTATGCTGAAGATATAGATATATGTTTTAGACAATATCAGGTTGAACTGGCTGTTTGGAGGCTCCCTGTCAATGTTAAAGAGGTGAGTTCAAGCCCCGATAAGGGGGTTTCAGTCCATTATTTATCTATTTTTAATTGTTATGGTATTTCACTTGTATTTTTATTTGGGTTTTAATGGTTTCCTCTGTTGAGTTCATATGAGGTGTGTTGTATATGACCTTACCTTTTCTTGTTTTCAATCCAAGCCCTAGGGGTGTTATAACACAACATTTATATAGTATCCTTGCATCCTACTTTTCTTTGATCCTTTTCATTAATGTTTTTATTTTTTTTTGTACTCTTTATATTTCATAGTGAAATGAGTTCTCATACTCCATGAACATAGGCCAATTGTCTAAAGAACATAAAAATCTTATTGTCCTCTTTATGGGGATTTTCTACTTCTATTGATTACCTGTTTATGTTGATATACACATGAATTAATTTTGCGTCAATCAAATAAAAATTTGATTCTTAATTGTGTATTTTTTTTATATTTTGTAAGATATCAAACATGAATATAGTGTTTTTTTCTAATATATATTTTATTTTTTCATGATGTAATAATTTGTATTAACTTTTACAAATGAGAATTCAATGAATATTGTATTATATTCGTGTCTTTTTGCTGTGGTATGATGTTTAATGAATTAATTGAACATGTTTTATATTTTTTGGAATATTAATATCCAAAATTATATTCTATACATCTCCTTGGGCTATTTAATAGTAAATTTTTTATAATACAGTCCCTAGAAATTGGTATTAAAGGAAAGATGGAATTTATTTTTCATCCTAAAATTTATTATATATAATTATATTTAATGGCATTGTTTTATTGGATGTTTTTTATTCCTTTGTTAAGAATAGTGCTGTATTTCTTTTTTTATATTGAATTGTTTTTTTTCTATTCTAATTAATATAGAAATATGTATGCTTGTTCTTCCTAATTTTTATGCCTCATTGTGACATGAGGGTCTAGGTAGCCTGCATAGGTGTTAGATTGGTTGTAGTATGGTTGAGATCCAATGATGTGTTTCCTAGGTGTTCTCTTCCTACACTAACCTTAAGATAATAGATAACATTGAGATGTTGGTGTTGTTATATAGGGTATTTTATTATTATAACATCAATTTAGGTGGTTTTTGGTTAATCTAAGGTGTTCTTATTAGGTGGAGATGTTTTTGAATTGGTCTTTTGGGGACTATTAGGGGTATTAAATTAGACTTGGTGTATGTTTTTTCATTTACCCCTTTATATAAGTGGTTTATAAGGCCTTTTACATTGATAAATATATATATAGTGAATTACTATAGAGTGTGTGTTTTCAAAACCCATACCAAATAGGATACGTGATGATAGATAGGCTTGTTTGGTTTTAGGGTGAATCTAGGTGGTTTACATGCCCAGATTCTGGTTATTTTAGTTTTTCTAGTTCATTGTGTAATTTAATTATGTAGTGTTATAATTTCATATTATTGTTTTATTTTAATTGTTTCATGTTATTTTATTGAACATACATTGTATTAATTTTCCATGTTTCTTCTAATTTGATTAATGGTATTAATATTTTTTCTATATTTTAGCCTGTTTAAGTGATTTATCTAAAATTTTGTTAGAATCAGTTCATGTAGTTATCTATTATGTGATTATGGAAACAGTATTTAAATGTAGGTATGTGTTCTTTTAATATTTTATTAGTTTATCATGTTACTTTAATAATTTTTTATACGTTAGCATCAGATGTCTTTGTTTTGGATACTGTTTTTCATGACGATTCACATGAAGGACCCACTAATGTACTATTAAAATTTATTAGGACTCTATGTTAATATGAATAAATGTGATAATATAGGTGGATCAGGTAAATTATGGTGTTTAGGTTTGTGTACTTAATTTTCAAGGAGGAGACTTATGAATTTTAATAACTTTTTTTCAATGAAAATTAAAATGGAATTTATTTTGTGAAATTAAATGGTATATTTTTTAATGAATTTCTATTTAATGGCTATGTATAACTTCCATAATTATGTGTGATTCTCTCCTAGATGTTCTTTCTAGTCTCAAAGCCTCATATACCCTGTTCTGTCTAACGATTCTCCTAGAAAGATTCATGTCAACTCACATGTGGCTATGATTTTTGGGTCATTAAAACATATTTACTTTAGTTTTTTTCCACTCTATAGTATCTACTCAATATTAACTTTTGTTGTGTGTAATAAACTATTAAAACATAGCTATTTTTTGGGGAATTTCATATTTTGAGGTTCTGCCTTTGGCAAGAGGGATGTACAGAGAAGGTCTATCATAGGCATGCTCCAAGCTCACCATTGAAGCTGGAGGCTGATAGAGGACCAGAGGAAAACATCTTCAGTGCATGGTGAGTATATATGACGATCAAATGGTGTTTATTAGTTTTATTTATGCCGATAGTATGATGATGTACATGGATCTTGTTGTTCTCAATGGTATTGTCAAAAACCAATAGTGAAGTGGCTCTCCATCAATGCAAAGGAGGTGAGATCAATCCCCGGTAAGGGGGTGTCGGTCCATTGTTTATCTCCTTTTAATTTTTGAGGACTTTCATTTGTTTTTTCATTAGTTAATCATGGGTTTGTCTATTTATTTCTTCCAAGTTGTAATGTATATAAACCTCCCTTACCTTGGATTCAGCATGAGTCATGGGGTTCTATAACCTGACCTTCTAATAGTTTCATTGAATCTTCCTTTTGTTGGTAATTTCCAATTATTCATGATTTTTTACTCTATATATAATGTTGTGAAACCCTAGTGACCAAACCTGTGAAAGTTGTCTAACTGGTATAAGAAAATAAGAATTTAGGTTTCCTTTTTATGATTTATTTACTTTTTTTGATGACCTGTTGGTGTTGATGTACAATGGATTTTATTTTGAGTTAATCAATTTAAAGTTATTACTAATTATATCTTGACCACGTAGCTATTGTAAGATATTATACATGAATCTGGTTTTTTTCCCACATATATTTGATTTTTTCTTGATGGAATCATTTTTATTATCTTAGGAAGATGTTGATCTAATGAAATTTGTAATGTATTCATGTTTTTTTGTTTCTTTCTGTTATATATATAATTAATTTAACATGTATTATATTTCATTTTCAAATATTTCATATCAAAATAATAATCAATACATATCCTAGGGCTATTGAATGGGGGTTTCCCCATAACATAACCTCAAAAAATTGATATCAGAGTTAATATAAAATTAATTTTACATCCCAAGATTAATTATTTTTTATTCTATTTTGTGAAATTACTTTACAAAAATATTTCTTTTTCTCATTGATCATTAGGGTCATGTAATTTTTTTGGTTATGTGGCTATAAGTTTTTTTCTATAATTATTGATAGATAGATATGTATACTTGTTATTCCGCCTTTTTTTCCTTATTGTGATTTTAGAGTATGGATAACTTCTATAGGTGTTTTCCAATTAGAAATATGGAAGAGATATGGTGAGGTGTTTCCCATGAATTGTCATCCTAGTATTCCTTTAGGTTAAGTGATAGCATGGAACTCTTAGTCTTGTTCCATATGGTACTCGTTTTTTGTTGGAACATCCCTTTATGTGGTGTGAAGTTATGGATTTGTGTTCTCCGTTGGTGGTGATGTGTTGGAAGTAGTCTCATGGAGGATTCATATTGGTATTGAATCAGTCTCAGTATAGGTTCCAAGATACCCCCTTTTCTCAAAGTGATTTACACGGCCTGGAAGATGCATTAGTGTGTTTTTAGTGTCATCCTTTTGGGTTTGCATTTTTTTTAACCAGTATCATAGAGGATCCATGATGATTGATAGAACTGTGTGATATAAGGGTGAGTGTCTAAGTGGTTTAGAATCTTGAAGCCATGTTATTTTTTTTGTTCCAGTTTTATGTGTTGTTTTATTTTGTGCTGTTTTATTTACTTATATTGATTTATTTAAATTCTTTCACATTCTAATACTTGTCATACATTGTATTTGTTTCCATGTTTTCTTATTAGGAATGGGACTACTGTATTTTTATGTATTCAAGAAAGTGTAAGTGATATTTATGGGCTCTTTACATGCTTGGGGTCTCTTCGAAGATGGCAGACTCTTCCCCATGAAGACGATGGTCGATGCACTGGTCCCTCCCCCCTCATTTGGGGAGGGACCTCCGCTATCCCTTATGACCTCCACGCGTCCCTTTTTCCCATTCTCAAACCCCAACTGTCTCTCTGATTTCCCCCAAATCCCGCTCAGCCCCAAGGTCCCTAATCTGTTCAATGGTTTTCCGCAGCTCTCGATTTTGACTTCGGAGTTCAACGCAGCCTCTACACTTCTGAATCTCACCATGATTACATGATTTATGTAGAGCCACCCCTCATTTGACTCCATTGATAGATTTATCTTTAATGGGTGGGGATTGAAAGACTGGTCAATTATAGGTTTTCTCGATAAGAGACACATTATGATCCACTTTGATTCAGAGGACGATCTGGTAAGGGTCTGGTCCAGTGCCAATCGCATCTATAATGGATTCCAGTTCTACCTCTTTATATGAACATATGACTTTAATTTGAATTAGGACATCCCCTTGACAAAAATTTATGTTAGTTTCCCCTAGCTACCTTTACCATTTCAAAACCCATTTATTTTATGCATGCTTGGGAACCTTGTTGGTCATTACTTATGCTCCGAAAGTAGGACTAGGTCAGTTTAGCATCTTGTTTATCCCCGCATCTGCATAGAAGTTGAGTTATCAAAGCTACCTATGGATTTCATTTGTGTAATATTAGAAAGTTAATATTGGCACATGCAGGATGTGTTTTTTGAATCATGGGTCGACTTTTTCTCTATATGCAGGAAACTGGGTCACTCTTCGGCAGTTTTTTGACATCAACAGCTGAATGTAATTTCAAGGGATAAAGGCCAAGGCTCAGGGTTGGGTTGTGGTAAAGGGCTTATGGGTAATAATTTTACTAATTCTATCCCAAAATTTTTTAAGAATATGCATCATGAGCCTCAGGGGGACAACCCTTTGGTTTATGATATTTTCAGGCAGTTGGAAAGGGACCTTGGTTACCCCCTACCATCAGCTGGTGTTCCTCTAGGTCCTATAAGATTGGAGGTGGTCCATGCAGATGTTGGCTGGGATTAATCATTTAGTAACTCAATATATACCAATCACGGAGGGGTTCTGAACACTGACACTTGTAAGGTTTTAGTAGCTGAATATGGAGATGCAAGGAATCTGAATGCTTCAACTTATGCACATGTAGTTCACTCAGGTCAAGGATATTTAGAATGATTGGGATCCCAAAAACTCAAGAGGCATACAAATGATAAAAATTCAGTCAGAGGTCAAGTCTGAGTAGGTACCCTCTGGTCTTAATTCTTTTCAATCTCTTTGAGAGTTTGGATCATGACAGGCTGGAAGAGGTGGTGGAAGCAGCCAATTCGGATGATTCGGATGAGGTGTAAGGTGAATTCGGAGAGGCATCTAGTGTTGACCAATATTAAAAACTCTTAGGAGATTCTAATGAGGATCTTCATGATGAATATATTCTTAATCAAAGGAGGGGGAATGGTCAAAAAGGCAACATGAAGGGTTGTAAGGATTATTCCTATTTCCCCATTCCAATGGAGACTACATCTGCAAAACGGTCGCAAGCCAAGGAGAGTGCAGATGATCCCAAGGTATTGGATTACCCTGACTAGGCAATGACTAGGGTCATTGAGGAAGTTCCTTTAAAATAAATCATTAATAGTAATCAGAAAGTGGAATTTGTGGGTATATTGAATAATCTGGAGGTGCTTATGCACTCTAGTGAAGAAATGTTTGACAATGTTATGATGATTAAGGCCGCACAAGAGGATTCTGATAAAATGACGGGAAAAAAGCTAAAAGTGGACACTACTAGTGAGAAATGTGCTTGGATTGAAAAGAAGAATTGCATCCTAATAAGTGGATTCAACGACAGGAAGATCAACAAAGTGGAATACATGAGATCTTGGGATTATTTGTCGGATCCTATTGAATGCATATTAAAGAATGATCTGGTCGCTCAGGTAGATTCTAACCCTTAGAAATTGTTTAGGGATAATGATTTGAGGAATCTTAAACTTTCCTTTGATAATTATATGGTCTCTTTTTGTGTATGAAATGGGTATTCTCTGTGGGTTCTCACTTTTCCCCCCTAAAAGTGTTTTATTAATAAAAAAAGTTACATTGGATTAAGTGATATTTCTAGGACACTTATTGCATAAGTTTAGTTGGATATCAGGTATGTGATGATGGAATTATTATTTATGTAAGGATTTGAGTTATTTTAATTTCGTATCAGACTTTAGAAAGTTATTATGTTGTAGTAGTTATAATTATAAATCATTTTTTGGACTTGTGTATGTCATGGTGATACATAAAGTATAAATATTGATGTACTCATAGATTATTTTAGAATTTATGTTCACCTGAATTAATTATATAGCATATGTGGAATATAGAAATTAGGGGTTTTAGGTTTGTTCATTTAATTTTAATTGTTACTGGTTTTGAATTTTAATCAAAAAAATTTATTGACGATTAAAATGGAATTTATATTGTGAAATTAAATTGTATATTTTTTATGCATCTATTTTTGATGGTTGACTATAAATGTTGGATTTAGATGTGATCCTCATCTTGTTGTTCCTTCCAATATGTATTCCTCACATGGTTTGGATTATTTAATAGTTCTTCTGGGATTATTTGTAGCCATCCACAAGTGGTTGTTATTTTATTGTTGCAAAAAATATGCTTTGGAATTATTACCCCTTCACGGTGGATGCTTGATCTTAATGTTTTTTGTGTGCACTGATCCATTAATTAATGGAAATTTTCTAGGTAAATCATATTTGGGGGTTATATATTTCTATATGTGGGAGATGTGGAGATGGACTATCACAGGCCTGTACAATGCTTGTCATTGAAGCAAAAAGCTGGTAGAGGACCATAATAGACCATTTTTAGGGTGTGGTGAGTAGCTCCTATGATCTTGTAGTCATTCTTGGTGTTCATTATGAGGATCAGTCCATAACTATTGTGGAGATAAAAAATGAGATAATATGGATTTAAAAATTTCAAACCTTCAAATGGGATTATGAAGGCTTATCTACATGCATTAGAATTTTTTTCATATATTTTGTATATATATTTTGTTTCTAATTATATTTTATTTGGTGTGGAGAAAATACTTTAAATATACACACCATATATGGAACGTGTGATCAATGACAAGGGAATATGCATCATCAGTAGATACAAGGGAGTCAAATTTTTTTGGTGTAGGAAAACGTGAGCCACAACAAATTGGGTTGTGCAATGAAATATTTGAGGTGCTTTAATAAATTATTGATTTTTTTCATCTCTAAGGGGTGAAATTGTATCATATATGATTATAATTAAAAAGGAACAGTCTTATTTGGGTGTGGATTTCAAATAATTTCTTCTACACTAATTTTAATTGTGTTCATGAATTACATTAATTTTATACTCCCTGATTTTTAGTGTAATTTCTCATAGTTTCACAATGATTTTTGTTCCTATATAGATAGGTATTTCTAATATTAAAATACGAATCTTAGTTTATTTCATACTATTTTATTTTACTTCTTTTTTCCTAGCTGAAATCTCCCAATATTTTTTTACAACCGATTTATTATCCTATGCTTGATCTGTTTCCTCCCCAATAACTAGTATCAAAGGAGGTTATCCATGTTTATTGCTGATTGAATTTGGGATATTCGTGCCATGATATTTCTTCCCACCTAGAATTTTTAATTTAAAAAGTTATTTTAATTTATAAGAGCTACGTGTAAAAAATATTTTGGTTCATGAAAATAATGTGAACGCACTGAAGTAAAAATATTAAATTTTGGAGGCCATGAGCATTAGTGATTGGGTGGATATGATAGATTTATCAGCAATGACATTATAGATGTATTTAGATGAAAATACATTATGGGAGGTGATGAATCTGACATATCTATTGGATATTTGGGAGAATATTTAATGTAGGTATAAATATGAAACCCAAAAAAATAATTATATCTCAATGTTATCATATCATTTTTGAATTCCAAAAATATATATTTTTCTAAATACTTGGATGAGTTCAACAAACATATACTAGAGTTTTCTCTAGTGTCAGTCACAATAAAAAATAAATGTAACATGGTTCCTATAGAAATTAAAGATGGGGACAAATATTTTATTATTTTGGGTTTGTTACCTGATTCAAATAATAGTCTCATCAAAACATTATTGGTTGGGAAATAAAATTAGATCTTGGATGATTTGATTTCATTAATGTTGATTAATGAGACACGGTGAAAGACCAATTATGGTGATTATTCAGGTAATAGTGGTATTATAGCTATGTTAGATAGATGTGGTAATCAGAGAGGTCATTTGAAGGAAAAAAGGTTAAGTTTTTATTTTGTGAAAAAGAGGTCCAGTTTCAGAGAAATTGCTAAACATTTAAAAATAATAAAGAAGATAATATGACACATGAAACTAATTTTGATTATAATGACATAAGTATTATATATAGTGTATGTGATTTTATTTCATTTTGTTTTGATTGTCACATGTTAGATCTTCACAATAAATGGGTGGATGATTCATCAAGTTCATACCATATTTCACAGAAGAGGGATAATATTTTATTCATAAAAATAAAGTGAATTTCATATATTGAATATGGGAAATGGGGATTTATCTTGTTTCATTAACACTGGTGATATTTTTATCACTATAAATACAGGTTGTTTACTGATTTTTAGGGATTTGTGACATGTTCCAGGCATACGAAATAATTTTTTATCTTCTTTCACTCTTGATAATGATGTGTTCAAGAGTTCATTCTGCGATGGAAGATAGACATTATCTTAAATATTTATTGTATATATGGGAGTTAGAATGGTTGACAATTTTTACAAGACTATTTTGAAGGCATGTGGTGAAGTGGTGATTGTTGTTATAAAGAGGAATTCATCATATTTTGGTCACATGTAATTTTCATGCATTAATCGATGACCATCGACTAGGATAAAGAATGTTTAGAAGCTAAAGAAGTCCAGGTTAGGTGTTCATAGAATTACACCAAAATCCTTTTCTTTAGAGAGTGACACTGGTGAAGAATTAATTGAATTCGAAGATCAAGGTGATGTGCTCAGAATTACGAACTACTTAGGGGATGCTGACTAGAGGGAGAAATGAGTTTCTATAGGTACCCCTGAATATGTAGAGACAACTTTTATTATAGAGCTTGGTGTTGATGGTTCCAGTATTATACTATAGGGATTTATACACAGTTTTATGATGAAGAATTTGGAATTCGGATTTCTATTTCGTGGGTTGATATAAAGTTTATATGAGGGAAGAAAAAAGGGAGATTTTACAACTTCTACAGATAGTCATTATTAGTGAGATATGAAGTGGGTTTCAAACCAACAATGTTTGTGATATGATATATCCTTCTTTAATGGATTGAAAGGGGAGATCCTTGAGGTTCAACCCATATATCAATATGAGATAAAAATAATATAATATTGTTTATAAATATTCAATCCTACTAATGGGATTATGAAGGCATATCTACACACATGACATTTTAGTTGACATAATATATATATATATATATTAAAATTATATTTAAGGTTATGAATAGAGTTTACTTGGGAGATATGCACCATATAAGGAAAACATGAGATGCGGCTTAGCCATAGAAAACAATAGAAGATACATGGGAAATTATTTATGGGCATGGTTAAGAGCATGCATTAAATAATTTGGTCATGAAAAGTGTTTTATGAGGTACCACAATGATGGAACATGTTCAGTTTTGATCTCTAAGGGGTAAACAATTATCACAATTGATTATCATAAAAAATCATAGGTTTATTGGGTTTTTGTTTTCATAAGGGTTTTTATAAGAATTCATTGTAATTCTTGTTTTGGAATTAAATTATTTTTTTACTCTTTAATTTTTAATAGGTTTTTTTATTTTTCTCTATGTTTTTTACATTCTATTCATTTGTTTATCTTTTATACATTAAAAACTACATATCAATTTATTTCAAGGTATTTAATTTTGTGCTTCTGTTTTTGATGATTGACACAATATTTTGTCACAATCGAATTATTATTTTGTATCTAATCTATTTTATCCGAAATAGTTCCTTGATCCTGAATAATGATGATGAGAATGAAGTATGATGTTCTTGAGGATATCATGCAGCACCGGTTCCCTAAATACTCTCTATCAATGAAGAAGTGATGAGACCGAGCCATGTTATGTGGGTCTCAGTGTATTTTTTTATCTCTTTTTAGTTCATCATGGCTTTCACTTTCTTTCTTTCTTTTTAAATGGGGTTTTTTATTGAGTTCATCCATGGTGGGTACTATATGAACTTTCATTATCTTGGTTTTATCCTGAGTCCTGGGGGTTCTATGACCCAACCATCATGTGTTTTCATTTTATATTCATTTATATTGGGCCTATTCAGTACTGCAAATAATTATTTGTACTCATTATGTTTCATAGAAAATCCTTAGTGCCCCTGACCCATTAATATATTCTAATTGGTTAGAGAACGTAAAAATCCTAATGTTCTCTTTTTTGTTATTTCATTACTACTTTCGATGACCTATTTATTTTGATGTATGATGGAATTGATTTCGAGTTAATAAATTTAAAAGTATCATTCTTTTGCATTGCATTTGTATCCACTGTAATAGATTATACATGAATCTGGTTATGTTTTCTCATATATATTTGATTCTTTCTTGTTGGAATCATTTGTATTAGCTTCATTAGATAAGAGATCAACGAATTTTGTATTGTATTCATGCATTATTATTGTCCATTGTTTAAATAATTAATTTAAAATGTTGTAAATTCTTGTTTGGAATATTTTGATCCAAAATTATATTCTATATGTCTTTTTAAACTATTGAATGGGGACTTCACTACAATATAGACCCAAATACATAAAATTTTATTATTTATAATTATCTAGTTTTTTATTATGCCTTAGGTCGGATATGTTAACCTTGAGGGGGGGAATTAATATTTTTTTATTTTAGATTCATTTATTGTCTACATGAACTGTATAAAATATATATTTATGGGATATATTAAGACGTGTTTTGGATATTAAGATATTTATGATATGAGTTGTTGATAGTTTATTTATCCATGACTAGTCAATCCCCTATTTTTTCCAAAGGTGGGTACTAGAGGTAGGAGTTAGGTTGGCATCAAGAATCACTAACCACCTAACAAAGGAGGATTGGGGAAGGGTAATTACCTATAAAAAATATTCCTTCTGATGGTTTCTACATCAACTCCAACCATGTTCACAAAAATATCTTATTGTATCATTAATTGAGAATTTCTATGTGAGTTGGTTTACCTGTATTTTCTATAGAACTATTTTGTAGGCTTTTCTCCTTGGAATTTTGGTAGAGTTTTTCTACCCATTTTTTAACATAGTGAGATTGTTCTATTTTCTTATGGTTTTATACCTCTTAATTTTGGGTGGTTTTCCATGATACATCAGGTTTCCATTTACTTCCACATTTTTTCACTTCATTTTATCTCTTAATTATCATTGTACTAGTGTGGAAATCATTTTTTGTCCCAATAAGTGTTATCATAGAAATTTTCTACCCCAGTGATGTTCACATATTATTAAATTAATAATTATCATAAATTTTAGTATTAAATATAATTGTGATTTCAATTTATGTTTCAAATAAAAAATATTGATATTATCAAATACATTTTTGTGAAACAATGGGGGTTCTAGACTGGCAGTGTGTCTAGATAGATTGGAAATGTGAAATTGAGATATTCAACAAGAATGATTTCCAATTATAAAAAAATGAAGATGTAGGTAGATATATTGAAGGATAATCACCAAATATATATTTTTCAAATGATGATAGCTTTGGTGATGGAGGATGGTTCTATTGGGATCCATAATCATGACCTGGATGGAAATGAAGTGTGTATATAAATAAATAGAGACATACTAGTTAGTATTGCGACAAATAAATAACAATATCTCAATGAAGTGTGGATAGTAAAACTCAAAATAACATGGACCATGGAATCATGTCTAAGACGGTTTGATTAGTAAAAAAAATTCTCTGAAAGACATGTGCACATCGAGAACAATCAAATGCTGAAGATCATTGGAGTTGTTCTATCAAATTGAAGATGAAATATGATATTATTTCAACCATACAAGGAGTATTCCTTGTGAAGGTTCTGAATAAGAATATGTTTCCTTTGGGACATTTTTATGACATCGGATGTAAGAATCCCACAAAAAATGGAGTGATGAGAATTGTGAATGGGGTCACTTGTGGTGATAAATGAGAAGAAGATCTTGATTAAAATTTATGTACTTATGGGTGAAACACACCAGGAGGATGGGATATTTTTCACATAATCTACCTCAATATAAGGGTTTCTGATGTCATGGTCTCTGAAGATTGGTTATATTTCTGAATGATACCTGAAGATTATTCCAAATTAAGAGTTTTTTCCTGGTATTAAAAAGGTATCCTTACTATTTTTATAAACATTATGTTTTGAGAAACCAACATCGGTCAATGTTCAGAATGTTAATAGTGAGAAGTAATGTGGTCTAATAGATGATTTATTTAGATGTTTTTTCAAGAACTGGTTATATCACTAAAAGTAACAAGGTACAATATATCCATTATTAATGATTTTTCTAGGAGATATTGAGTGTACCCAATCATGAGGAAAAAATGTTTTTAATGTCGTAAAAAATTTATACCAAGGAAAGAATGTGAATCTGAAAATAAGATCAAGATATAGAGGGCTGAAAATGGTGGAGAATATTCAAATGAGGAATTTGATAACTTTTATCATGCGAATGAATAAAGATAAAACTCATGGTAGCTTTCATCCTTATTAGAATGCAGTGGGAGAGATGATGAATATAACCCAATTGGATAAAAAATGGTTATGTTGAAGACTGCAGGAAATGCCAAAAAATTATGGGATGAAGTAGTGAATACCACATGTTATTTCATCAACCAATCTCCTCCAATGGTGGTTGATTTAACGACCCCACTAGAGATGTTGACTGAAAAACCAACTGACTATTCTCAGTTAAATATATTCTGTAGTCTTATATATGAATTGTTTATTGAAAAAATATATATCAATTTTGGATTCAAGATCTTGAAAATTTATTTTAATAAGATACACTGATGGTGTGAAGGGGTATCACTTATGGGTCTCCACTTCCAACAAGCCCATCATCAGCAGAGATGCCAATTTTTAGAAGGAAAGGTGAATATGAAAATTGATGGAGACCTGGCGAAAGAGAATACACAATATAAAATAATTTAATATAAGGAAAAAAATCTATGGAAGAACCAATTTACCCTTCTGAATTACCGGATAATAGTGATTATGTAATAGTTCTATATAGAACACAACAATTAACATGGGAGAAAAGATCACCGATATTTCACTCTGATTATTTCATTGAGAGAAATATTTCATACTTCTTATTGTTGGAGGATATAGACTCATATTATTTTATATAGGTGACCGAGTTTCCCAATGTATACTCATGGATGGGGGTGATTTATGTTAGACATATTGCACATCACATGAACATGACTTGGGATCTAGTTCCTTGATCTCATGGAGGGATGTCTATCATCGACAAATGGGTCTTTATGATCAATAATTTTTGAAAATAACATGTGGAATGATATCATGAAATAGTAGTGGTCAATGTAAATTATGATAAGAAAGATATTTATTTCAATGAAATATTTTATCTTTTTGTTAGACTGATGACTATATAGATAGTTCTAGTGATTTGTGAAACATATAGTTTACATCATGAATAACTATAATTAAGGATGAAATGTACCTATGGTGATCTTGATGAATAAAATAAATTTTATCCTAATAGAAGGATTTAAAGTGTAAGGAAAATAAAATATGGTTTTTTGGTGGATCTAATCTATGTACAATCTCATACAGGCACCGATGTGTTGGTATAAGAGATTTAATTCATATATAACTAGACTTGTATACATAATAATTCATTCAGATCCTTGTGCATATTTTAGGGGTTCAGATGGTAATTATTTCATTGTTATTATATTTTATGTTGATGTCATGTTGGTTTTAGGCCCCAATAATGATTATATCCTAGAGATAAATAAAAAAGTGTTGAAGGTGTTTTATATTAAATACTTGTGATTGAAAGAAAAGATTCATGGGATATATATTTACCTAGAAATAAATAGAAATAAGATTTGGCTATCATAGATGAATTAAATGTGTAAATTGTTTTAATGCTTCATAATGAAATAATTTAAGATAATATCCAACCAACTTAATATTAATATCTTGTTATCCACTATGAAGAGTCCTAGCAATTATGTATAGAGGATAGAGATGTCTCAAGTATCTTATTCATCACTAGTGGGGAGTCTAATGTTTTTTATAGTTTGTAATCAAACATACATTGCATATGAAGTTGGAGAAGATAGTTGGTACATTGTGATTCTATGATAGGGGTATTTTAATATATTGAAGTGGATCGTAAGATAAATTATGAAGAACTCATATGGTTCATTATATTATAGAGGACTGGATTTTACTATCATACACTATGTTAATTTAGATTTTCCAGGTGAATCTAAATGGAGGAAATTCATAATCGGTTATGTATTTACTCTTACGGGATGTACTGTGAGCTGAATTTCGATGTTACTGTTTATTGTGTATTTATTAATGACCAAGGTGGAGTACATGCCAGCTATACAATCTTATAAAGGGGAAATTTGGAAGAGAATGTTGTTTTAAAAGATATATCATCTATAGGGGAATATTCCATTATTTTTTAATACTAAGAGTGCCCTGAAAATTGTATAGGATAAATATTTTCATTATAGGACAAAATATATTAGGGTATAATATCACTTTGTTGAGAAGTCATGGTGGATAGTTGTGTGAAAAAGCATAAAACTCATACTAAAGAAAATCTAGTTAATTTAATGATGATGATGACTAACTCTAATAAGTTCATTGGGTGTAGATCATCGAGTGTCCTCAGAGATACACTGGCTTCATGGTTTAGATAATATAATGGATGTGTGGACATGTCTCTGGTTCTCTACCAAATATATATGTGGAAGATGTGATATTTTTTTACCCACATCTATTGCATACCTCTCTTTTTCAAAGGGCGCAGAATCAGATATTCCTGAGTTTGTTGGCCATACCCTCCAACCACGCAACAGGAGAGGAGTTCGGAAGGGGGAATTTCCTATAAAAGAAGATTTTACCATATTTTTTTTGAATAAAATCCTAGAATCGTCCGAAAAACATATTCTTCCATCATTATTAGAGGGATATTTACTAAGGTGGTTTTCCCATACATTCATGATAGATTTTATTTGTTAGGGTTTTGTTCTTTAATTGTTAAGGATTTTATTCACCCAGTCTTAATCATAGAGAGATCATTCAATTTGAAAATGGTTTTTACCGCTTTAATTTTTGGGTTTTAATCTATGTTACATATACTATCCATTTATTTCTACATTTTTTCACTTCATGTTCTCTTTTAATTATCACTACGCCCATTGGACCATCATTTTTAGTCCCAATAAGAGTTTGTGGGGAATGGAATGAAAGATTTGGTAGATTGATCATAATATTAATGTCATGAATTGAATATTTTTTTTCTTCTATAAAGAGTAATTCAACTTCATTTAGAAATACAAACAATTATGACCCTTCTCCCCTCCTTTCCCTTATAAATACACATAAAAACACATAACCAGTCGAAGAATAAAACTAGAATACATTTATTCCAACAAATGGTTCCCTATAATAATTACTTCACTATCTCCCTCATCATGGTCCTCCCTATGACAAGACTCACTACACAAATCCTTATGAACACTACATTTACAGACACATGTGGGAGAAGACCACCATCCACAAAACCAAGGAATAATTTGTTGCGATTGAGAATTGATCCTATCCACCTGGGTGTTGTGATGAAACTGAGTAGCACTCAGCTATGATTCTAGTCAAATATCCACTTATTAATACATAAAATAATATATAAAAACATTATATATAAATTTTAATAGGTATATCTATATTCATATATTTTTTAAAGTTATTTTATGACATTTTTTTAAAATAAAATGGATAATAATTGCTTCCATATGATTTATAATATTATTTTTAAATAAATTATTAAAACATGTCTATATATTTATATTTAGATTTAAAATTTATAAAATATGGAAGCTTTAGGAGTAAGATTTACTCAATCCTAAAATTCATTAGATAATATAGAATTACCGAAATAGTGACACAAAGCATCTGGCCCATAAAGTGCCACCAAACACAGAACTAGTAAACTGTAGACATGGACCAGACTCCAAAAGTGGTAGCCCCATCCGCAAAATAGATATTGAGGTTCAAAAATCCCTATTAATAATGCTAATGGTCCCACATAAATAATCCAGACACCCCTATAAACTAAGCCAAAGACCCACCATGGGATCTTAGGCAACCACTCTGCCTGCCATCCCATGAAGCCCCTACGCACCCAATGCCCTTACATAATCACACTGTCACCTATAAAACCCAACCCCAAGGGAGTCACTATGACCCTCCACATCATCTCCCATGCAAAAAAAACCCATTTTTAAACTATTTCCATGAACTTGTTGGAATCACATTACACTAATATCCATAGTGAATTTAAGACATCACATCAATCCTCATCCCATACTATTGATGAATTTCATGGGACCCCCCCCACCAATATACCATGTGATGGCCTAGTGTAAGGGACATCAATCATTTTATCCCATGTTCCACCCCAAAGTGTAGTCGGTCTTGATAAAATGCAAGGACCCTCTATGTATCCTATAAAGGTGAAGCCATGTGGTGGCCCAATTTAATGAAATGTATCATTTGTAGATAAATTTAACATGACCCATTCCACCTGATGAGGCTTCTTCATCATGAGGTCATATCCCACATATCTAGGGAACATAATCCTTACATCACAAGATTGTTTTCATTTCATGTCAAGGAATACCCCAATCAGATATCAAAATCTATCCCTAAACAAACCCAACCGAAGATGTCACTGGATTCCCCCCATCCCTAGGTCGACATATTGGATCTAATCTCTAACCCTGCTAATGGGTGGGGCTCCCAAGTATTTTGTCACAACCATCTATGTATGTCACTGGGGCTATGATTATAATGAGCCTAAACCTATGTCATCATCCTTAATTTTCATCACTATGGTCCCAAACCCATATAGATGCATCGAAAATGGTCACCATATTCCCCAAACACTTCTATATCATCAGGGTTCTAAACCCGCAAAATCCTATGTCCATTTTAAAATAATATTTATCCATAAACTATTCAAAATAGGGTACTTCCAACATCACCCAACTATCTGAGTGTTTTTATCCAACATATGATTTGATAACCCCAAAACTAGATGTACTCCCCCTAAGATCATCGTGAGATTAGGGGTTGTCACCCTGTTGTGAATATGAATCATCCATAAAAGTGATGTATTTATAGTGATCCCCAAATAATCTTGATTTCGACCCATTCCCAAATCAACCATAAGCAGGTTAGTCCATATACATGGAAAATAGAGGGAAAGAGGATTCTTATTATAAAAAATATATAGTTGTGTTAGATCATCCTCATAGTTGATTGATTTCATGCAATATTGATAAACACACACATACACACATCTTTTCATTGACATGCACAAACAAAATTATATTTTCCACAAACATACTCAAATAATTACTTTTATTTATTTATCTACATATATCAAAATATACAAATAAATATAAATTTTTAACAGATGCACAGACACATTTATATATATATTTATAAACATTAGTTGTATAGGTATGTATAATCAGATAATCTATACTTCAAAGAGTGTATTCTTAGTTTCTCTAAGGGTTTGAAATTTCCGAGTTTCGTATTTGGATTTGTTGTGTTATAGATCGGTGAACGATGTTAGTATCTGCAGCTATAGATTATTAGAAAATATGTTTCATATTTACCTACCTTTTAGAATTTTTTACTAGATAGTTCTTATATATCTACATAACCATGGTTTTTGTTGGCATCAAATTCAATGGTTTTGTGGTACTTCACTGGGGATTCAATGATTGAGTTGGTTGATAGAATCAACTTTATCAATATTGATGGTTTGATCCTCTTCTCGAAGAGGTTTCATCACGGTGTGTCTACAATCATGGTGTCGATAGAAACCCCTTTACTAAGTATTCCATTCAATTGATTTACTGATTTTTTGCTACAATGGAGTCTGATATGATAAAATAATGAAAAATATATCACTCGCCAATAAGGAAACATTAGTTATTGTGGAAAAGAAAGATGAGGACTCATTTGTAATGCGTCAAATGTTTCTACTCATCATCAAAAATTTTATATTCAATGCACCCTTCAACATAAATTCTTCAAAAACTAGTCTTCAAAATGTTTTTAATTTAGATGATGGTGTTTCCATAAGATATATATTATTTGGTAATATTTTTTTTATATTTTTTAATGATATTGATAAAAAAGTGTGTATAATGACACTGTAGTCCATTGATAACCAAATAATTTTAATATAGGATCTTAGAAATAGAGGTTAAATCTATAATACCAATAATTTCAAAACCCCATTTTGGATCTGATTCAAATTAATTACTTTCCATAGAAAATGGAAGTGAATTATGATCATATTGGTGGATGAATCGGAGAGTTTATGGAATGGGATTGGTCCAAACCAATTCACTATGGTCCATATGTGCATATTAGGGTTAAGATCACTATTACATTGTGACTTCTTAAAGGTATGTTCCTATCCGTGGGACACTCTAATGATAGGCTCTCATTCGAGTATAAAATGATACATGACTTTTTTGGGATTCCTGGAAATATGTAGAAAGGATGTGATGTGAAGGTGATGGATGGAGAAAGAAATATTATCAAAAATTAGGTTCCTTGAAAGAGATAAGATTTATTTATAGTTTATTCATCATAGAATTAAAAATGAAAATGTTTAGAGATATACTTTTGAAATCCCAAAATGAAAAATCATATCTAGATCATAATATAATCACAATATTGGGTACACTAGTCTTACCAATAGGGTAGTGTGATTATATACGCTTAGAAGTCAATATATTCAAGCCACCAGAGTTGATCTGAGTGACTCTAGAAATATTTGTGAAGTAAAGGTTAAGCCTCATGTGGTGATTGATTCTTACATTTTCATAATTTTACAACCTTTAACGGAAAGGATACCCCCATAGAAAAAGAATATATGTTTTGACCCACCAAATCAGATTAATCTCTAGATCCTTGATGTTCCCTTCCATTACTCCTTATTAAGTGAGGATCATAATAAACCCTCAACGACTAGTCCTAAAAATCATCAAACATAGAGGGAGAATGTGGGAGTGGATAAGGGTATTTATCTATGCGTGGTGGAATCTAGGGGTTCTAAAAGTGTCATGGAAGGGTCACTGGTTAAAAAGATATATTTTGAAAGGTGGAAAGTTGTAGTGGATGGTACTTTAAATATTTAGAGGCATAAGATTTATTGATCTAGGCACACCAATCCTAATAAAATTAATTGGATAGAACTACCATGGTATTTGAAACCCATGATAAATTTAGATTCTCTAAAATTAATGCAGGAAAAGTATCCTTGGTATTGTTTTTCTATTAATAACCATATTATAAATTAAAGAAACATGTAGTATTGTTAAATGTTTTATTTTCCTATTTTTTCCAGATCACTCTATAAGGCCAATCGGGTGGTATCTACCTCATATAAAGGGAGTAAATGGATGATCAGGTTAATTTTATCTCTCAATCACATATTATTACTTTTATACATCAACTAGACTCCCAATCTTAATCTTTTATAGATTTTTAGGGATTACCCTACCATAAGGATAAATGGAGATCTTGAAAGTTAATCATAACCCTTCATGAGAGCATACCCAGACCTATCATTGTCTGTGGGGATTTCAATGAAATTTTGATCCATAAATAGATGATAAATGGAAATTTATTATATGGGTTATTATATAAATCCTTTTACGTGGATTCTCATGGTCTTGGAAAACACTCAAATTGTGAATCATCTTGATAGATTTTTGGGGTTATTTGAATTGAATAACATATTCAGGTTTTTCCAAGTTTCTCATCTTACTCCCACTATATAGAACTAATTAACTTCCCTCATTTCCATATCTCATGAGAAAAGGAAACTAAAAAATGAGATACTCATTAGGTTTTAATGATTACGGGAAAAGGATAAATAATGTGAAGAAGTGAACCACTCATGTTAGAAATTCGAGGATCATGGAACATGATAGAAAATCCATCAAGTGGGAAGTAATCTAAAAAAATAATGTGACATCATGTTATTACCTATTAGTATAAAAGTTATTGAATTAAAATGAAACTGAATGAGTTATATTCTCTCCCCCTCAGAAATGGTTCACTCTAAAATCTCAAGCCATGAAGAATACATGGATGTGGTTCATAGGATTAAGGAAAGCACCGAGTCAATATGTTCCCATGAAACCCATATTATGGGAGAGGAATCCAATACGTTCAAATTCCATTGAAAGGCCTCTTCAAGGTGGTACAATAAATCCATCTTCTTCCACATAAACACTAATGGTAGACAAATTTACAAAAAGAAGTGGATCCATGATATTATCACACATTTTTACCAGGAGATCTACACTAACTATGAGATCTTCATCTCCCATGATATTATACATATATTGAACAAGTGGTTACAAATAAAATGTACCAACAAATTGCACATGTGTTCACAAATGATGAAATATTTATGGCCCTCAAACAAATACACTCTACCGATGAAACTAAGTTGGATAGGTTCTATGCCTTATTTTTTAATAAATATGGAAAATTTTCAGTCTTAATTTTTCAGACCTTATGAAATACATATGTGATGGTAAAGCCCATTTATCTTCCTTTAATGAAATTATTGGTACCCTAATTCCAAAAATAATACTCACATTGTTCTAAAATTTCAATCACATATTCTTATGCACCATTTTTTAAAAAATATTCAAAAAAAAGATAGGTTAAATGACGGGGTATTTTGTTTCCTTCCATTAAATAAAAACATAATAATAATTTATTTCCCAAAATAATAACAATTGATAATTCTATTATCACACATTAATTTATTAATTCTTTGAAAAAAAATTGGTTTCTAAAAGAGGTATCAATGTGTGGATTCCTGTTTTAAAAAAGGACTATGACAGAGTGGTGTGACCTTTTTTTGTTTGTTATGAGTTAATTTGGGGTATTCTCTTCATAGAATGGGTTCATCATGAAAAGAATATCTTGAATTTATATCAGGATTAAAATTAATGGAAACTATAGTTACCCGAGCCTTTTACATATAACATTTCATGATTTTAAGCATAATTAATCAACATAGTACAATCCACGGATCATTAAGTCTAGTGTCCTGGAAGACTAGGTACATAAAAAATAAAACATGGGGCTAAAAAAACCTCTTCATTCAATCCCAATAATGATCTTCTATCATCCTTTGAGCACTTACATCTACATAGGGTACCCTGGGGAACAAAAGAATAATGGGATGACATGAAAATCCCAGTAAGGGACAAAACATAAGGGAACATCTTAAGCACATGAGTTAGGAGGCATGACATATTGATATCCAAAACATGGGACATTTGACATAATATCATATAATCATGGGATCAAATATAAATGGAATCATAAAAATGTGTCAAAATCATAAAAAAATTCATTAGTACGGGTCAAGGCTAACTCTCAATCATGTTTCCCATTTCAGTGCAGGTCAAGGCTAACCACCAATCTCGTTTCAAATCACATATCATGAGACTTAAACTTACCCAATGCATTGGAGAGTAATCTAGGCACACCCATATCAACATTTTCATGAATATTCTTTCCACATAAATATTCTTACCATATATAAAATCATACATAATTAACCATACATAAACATAAGGGTGCCCATGGAAAGAATTGGGTACCACAATCATGACATAAATCATAACCAATGGGCGTATCATGAAAGTGTCCATGTAAAGGAAGAATTAGAAAATAAATGGACTTTTATATGGTAAAATAGGCATATAACATTGTAAGTGGTGTCAAACAGATGTGACAACATATGAGATATGTATTCTAGAGACATTATCATTAAAACATTTTTGTGCGGTTTTAAGGAAAATACAATAGAGCTTTTCAAATAGGAAAGAGGAAAACCAGAATTTAACCAAGAATGTTTTAATAATAAACTACTGATTTTATAAATACAATGATGTCTTTCAACAAAGGATATAGTGCTCTTGAAATTGGGTAACCATTCGAGAAGTTCCTCTAAAATAGGTTTGCTTATCGAAAATTTCTAAGGAGGGAATCATTTAAAAACATGTATATCCCCCGAAAGAAAGAGATTAAAGGGGTATTGTTATAAGAATCATGTATAAATGACCATAATTCAAAATATTCACATAAATAGTAAATAAAAAACTATTTTGAAAGAATGTTAATGAAACCTGAAAGAACAAAAAAGGTTCGGGTAGAATTCGTTACAATTTTATCGGCATGGTGTCGGGTGTACCCAAGAGGGCTTGATGAGAGAGAGAAGATGTTTCTAATCACTTATACATCATGAGGTAATTTTTTTAGAGGTGAAGAAATATACCACACCATTTAGTATTACCCATAAAAAGTCATAGCATAGAGGTTAATCTTGATTAAGAGTTAAATGGAGAGAATCCCTTACCTTAAATCCGGTGGTGTTCTCCACTTGTTATTAATGACCTGAATAAAAAAAATTTGATTATTAATTCATAATTCCAGAACATGTTATATATGTAATTTATTTATTATAACCATTTTTTGTTAATTAAAATCCTTTTTTATTAGTTATAAGGTTCAATTTCATTATTCGAGCTCGTTCGTTTACTTGTCTTTAAAAGATCGGTTCACTTATATTCAACTTTGGATTATATGTAAGATAAAAGTGGTTGTCCAGAATTGAAGTTATATTATTTAGTGCACATACTGTAGATTACATGGTTTATAATTATAATTATGTTTTTTATATTGAAGTTGAATTATTATTTAAAACCATAGTGACAACCCTTTTTCTTAATCGGTGGGTTTGACTACAAAGAACATGTTTAGTTTTTATAACATAATACCATTTGTGAAAAAGGATTAAATAACCAAAAATAGCATATATTACATATATAATAATCTGGTTCAACCATAACACAAATGGTTTCATGACCATAATTAATGGTAATAAAAAAATTGATAAATTGTTTTCCATGAATGTGCTAAATTAGCACATCTCAAACGTTGATTTCATTTCTTTCAAAGAAAAGGGTGGGGAAAGGATAGAAATAAAGAAATATACCATTAGCATGAAAAAATTCCAGTACATTTATGTTACTATATTTATCATACTATTATGGTGAAGGGATGTGGGGAATGAAACAAAAAGAAAGAGAACTTAAAAGAAATGAAGGAATTGGAAAGAAGAATTTATCTCTTGAGACTTCCTCCTTTGAGAACCTCTTAAGGGGAGAGGTTTTGGTATTTTGAGGAGTCTGAGAGATTTTTGGAAGTTTTGGAGGACCTAGGGGAGAGATTTGGATAGAATAATGGCAAGGAAAAAGGCTTGAGAGGAGTGAGGAGAAGAGAGAGTGAAGGGGGTTTTTATAGTGGAGGAGAGGAGAGATTCCATAATATTATAATAATTAATTTATTAATTCTTCACAAGACAAGGAATAGAAAGTATTCCATGACAAAGAATAGTAAATTTATCATGTGATCCCAAACCAAGTGGGCTTACATCAGTAGAACATCATAAATTACTCAATAAATCCCTTATTTAGCATTTATTGTAAATTATCGTATTTTACTATTCATAAAAAAAATTCTAGTATTTCAAAAAATTACAAAAAATTCACCCTAACCATTTTTTGACATGTAGGATCCAAAAATGAAATCCATTTTTCAAAAATAATTTTCTAAATATGATTATTTTAATATTTAATTAAAATAATAATTTATTATCTAAACTAGTTTTAAAACATTCATTAACTTATTCAAAAATATAGGTATATCATACTTCCAACATGAATATTGTTTCTATACTACCATAGGTGAGGTTACTATTCATTAGGTTATATCACTATTCATAAGGGAATGTTACTATTCATTATGTTAGGTTACTATTCACCAAAAATTACGTTTTCCTTATTGGAATCCAAATAACATACTGATTACAACCGTGTATGCCAGATTTTCAAAATTCTAAACACAGAAGTGACAAACATATGTTTAAAGGCAACTTAGCACTTATTAGTTCAATATGATGTGTTTTCATGTGATTTTATGACATAATTATGAGAAGGGTGTTCCCATTGAAAAACATTGGGTTGTTACATTCTTCCCCCCTTATTAAATTTCTCCCTCGAAATTTCATTTTACATTTTATTAAAAAAAATAGGTGTGGGTACTTTTCCATCATTTCTTCATCCAATTCCCATGTTGCCTCTTCGGACTTATGATTTCTCCATAGTACCTTTACCAGATGAGTAGTCTTGTTGCATAGAACTTTGTCTCTACGATCCCTGATTTTCACAGACTGCTCCTCGTAAGAGAGATCATCCTCCAACTGTACCACCTCTGAAGAGAGTACATGTGAAGGGTCTGGTATGCACTTCCTTAAGAGGGATACATGAAATACATCATTCACTTTTTACATTGTAGGTGGATGTTTCAGTCGATAGGCCACAGCTCTGACTCGATCAAGGATCTCGAAGGGGCCGATGTACCTGAGACTTAACTTCCCTTTCATCCTAAACCTCATGAACTTCTTCTATGGGGATATGCGTAGAAATACCATGTCTCCAACTATGAAATCAAGGTATCATTGGCGATTATCTGCATAACTCTTGTGTCAACTTTGGGCTTCCTTGATATGATGTTGAATGGTTTTCACCTTCTCCACCATTTCATCGACCATTTCAGGTCCTAGTAGCTAAGGCTCACCAAAATCATCCCAACACGCCGGTGTTCTGCACCTTTTCCCATAAAGGGCTTCATATGGTGCCATTCAAATGCTCGAGTGGAAACTATTGTTGTAGGAGAATTCAACCAGTGAGAGATTTTGGCCCCATCTTCCTTTGAATTCCATTCAACACGCACTCAACATGTCTTCCATTGTTGGAATAGTTGACTCAGATTGGCCATCAGTTTGAGGATGATAGGCCATACTGAAGTTCAATTCTGTGCTCAGAGCATGCTGGAGACTTTTCAAGAACATTGAGGTGAATCTCATATCACGATCAGATACTATAGATCATGGTACTCCATGAAGGATTTCCATTTCTTTGATGTAAATCCATGCAAGTTATCTAATGAGAAGTCCTCTCGAACCACGATAAAGTTAGTTGTCTTCGTAAAACAATCCACAACGACGCATATAGCATTGTTTTCTCTAGATGTATTTGGAAGTCTAGTGACAATGTCCATGTTAATGTTCTCCCACTTCCATGCTGGTATGGGTAGTGGTTCTATCATCCCATTATACTTTTGTCTCTTAGCCTTCACATGCTGAAATATGAGGCACTTTGATGTATAATCGGCAATCTCCTTTTCCATATTGTCCCACCAAAAGTTTTCTCGGAGATCTCGATATATCATTGTGCTCTCTGGGTGGATAGAGAAGGCTGATCTATGTTCATCATTCAATATCTTCTTCTTTATCTCTGGATCAAATTGTACACATAATCGTGTCCCAAATCTTACAAATCCATCCTCATCAATTTTGAATTTGGAGGATTTCCCATTTTTAACAGCGTCCACTCTTTTTTGGATTTCCACATCCTTTCATTGAGTGTGATTTATTTTCTCTAAGAGGGATGGTTGAGTAATAATTTGAGAAAGGATTCATGATTTTCCCCCCTTAATTATTCCCATTCCCATCCTTTTCAAATCTAAGAAGATCTGATCATTTTCAATTCTCATCATTTATAAAGATGCATGATCCTTTCTACTTAGAGCATCTGCCACCTTGTTTTCCTTACCGGGATGGTTATGGATTGAGCAGTCATAATCCTTAATGAGGTCTATCCACCTTCTCTAGTGCATATTAATCTATTTCTATGTGAATATATATTTCAGACTTTTGTGGTCATTATTTCTCTCACATTTTTCCACATAGAGATAATGCCGCCAGATTTTCAATGCAAAGATCAGAACCGCCAACTCTAGATCATGCATGGGATAGTTTTGCTCATGGATTTTCAGCTGCCTTGGGGGATAGGCTATCAATTTATCATTTTGGATTACCACAAAACCTAATACTTTCTTAGAAGCATCACTATACACCACAAAGAGTTCTCCACTTGAAGGGAGTGTGAGTACTGGCGTTGTGATAAGCCTATTTTTCAACTCCATGAAATAATATTCACATTCCTATGTCCAGACAAACTTTACTCCCTTCCATGTTAGCTTGGTCATTGGGTTTTACAATCATTAAAAATTAGTCATGAATTGTCGATAATACCCAGTGAGACCTAAAAAGCTATGGATCTTCATTACAGAAGATGGACTCGGCCACTATTCAATTTCCTTTATCTTAGAAGGGTCCATAGATATCCCTTTTCTGGTGATAACATCCCTAAGAATGATACCTCCTCCATCAAGAACTCACATTTACTATACTTTTCATACAAATTCTCCCATATAAATTTATTTAACATAGTTTTTAAATGATCCACATGTTCCTCCTTGCTCTTGGAGTTTATTAGAATAACATCAATAAAGACCACCAAAAAATTTTCAAGGAAATCTCTAAAGAGTCTATTAATTAAATCCATGAAAATTGATAGTGATTTTTTGAGTCTTAAAAGAATCACTATGAAATCATAGTGTCCCTACTTCATTCGAAATGAAGACTTGGGAATATCTTCCTTCCTCAACTTTAATTGTTGATATCTTGATCAAAGGTCCAACTTAGAGAAACATCTAGTCCTGTGAAGCTAATCGAACAAGTCATCTATACATGGAAGGGGATACTTGTTCTTTATCATGATTTTATTGAGATCATGATAATCAATGAAGAGGTCCATTTATCCATCCTTCTTCTTAATGAAGAGGACTGACACACCCCAGGGTGAAGCACTAAGGCATACAAAACTCTTCTCCATATTCTCATGTAACTGCTTCTTCAGCTCTTCCAGCTCTACGATGGCCATTCTGTAAGGTTTCATTGAGATTGGCAGAGAACCAGGGATAAGTTATGGATTACATATCAATAATTCTAAGCCTATGTGAGCTAACTCATTGTAGGGAAGAAGATTTATTGACTGCCAAAACCATGTTGTCCAAAAGCAGTGACTGTGAAATCTCGTTAGCGTACCTCCTCAGCCTTCTTTAGATCATATTTCAAGATTCTACCTCAGCATTCTTCACTTTGTCAACTTTCCTGGAAAACAACAAGGTTTCCTAAAACCAATCCAAAAAACATTTAGAATAGTTCACACACAAACTTGTTTGATTAAAAACTTACCCACAACCCCCCCTTAATGCATGATTTTATAAGGATAGATTTACGAAACAATTATCCCCCTTGACAACACTATCCAAATGTAAGACGAGAGTGGGGAAAAAGACATGTACCTTAACCTTGATGAGAAGGAGGTTGGACTCCCATGTTCAACCTCAATTTTTCAAATAGTTCCTTCGGTAATGGTTTTGTGAATATATCAGCAAGTTGTTCAGATGTAGGAACATACTCCAGCCTCAATTCATTCTTATCCACATGATCTTTAATGAAATGTTACTTTATATCAATGTGTTTTGAACAAGAATGTTGTACTAAATTTCTTGTAAGATTTATTGCACTTTGATTATCACAACCCAAGTGCATTGGTATATTTACTTCAACAAGTAGATCTTCTAACTGAGTCTTCTCCACATTAGTTGAGTTGCAACTTGAGTAGCAGCAACATACTCAGCTTTAACTGTGCTAAGAGTCACTGAATTCTGTTTCTCGGTTTGCCAACGAACACAACTTTTCCCAAGAATGAAAACTCCACTAGATGGGGATCTTAGATCATCAACATTTCCTGCCAAATCAGCATCAGAATACCGGAATAGATCAATATTTCCTGATCCATCGTACATGATTCCAAAATTTGTTGTTCCTTTGATATATATAAGAATTATTTTTCCAGCAATTAGATGTGATTCTTTAGGAGAACTCTGAAATCTTGAACATAAAGTGACAGCATAAACAATATCAGGTCTTGAGGCAGTTAGATACAATAGGCTTCCACTCAACTTCCGAAACACTTTCTGATCAACTTCCTTTCCTTATCCATCTTTAGACAACATGGTTCCTACTGAAATTGGTGTGGAAACAAGTTTTAGTTTTCCATGCCAAACTTCTTCAGATGTTCCTTAGCATACTTTTCTTGGGATAGAAAAACGTGATTCTTATTCTGTGAAATTTGTATCCCAAAAAAGTACTTCATTTCTCCCTGCATGGACATCTCAAATAACTTCTTCATCTCCTGAGTGATTTTTTCACATGATCTTTCATCATTTCCAGAAAATATAATATCATCGACATAAACAATAACGATCAGTGAAAACTCTTGATATTCCTTGATGTAGAGATTGTAGTCATCTCTCCATTTCTTAAAGTTCATATTCTTTAAGCAAGTATCTAATTTAGAATACCATGCTCTCAGAGCTCGTTTTAGCCCATTCAAAGCCCTCTTCAACCTCTACACATAACTTTCATCCTTTCAAATAACAAATCCACACGTTTGATCAATGTATACTTTCTCATCACGGTCAACATTCAAAAATACGGATTTTACATCCATTTGAAAGATTTTGTATCCTTGTTGTGAAGCAATAGAAAGAAAGATTCTGATTGTTTCTAATAATGTCGTCGGATCAATGGCTTCATCAAAATCAATTCCTTCAATTTCTAAATACCCATTACAAACCAAACTTGCTTTGTTTCTTATTACTTTACCCTCTTCATTCAGATTTTTCCAGAAAACCCACTTTGTACCAATGATATTCTTGTTGTCCATCTTGGGTTCAAGTTCCCAAATATCATTCCTCTCTATCTAATCAAGTTCTTCATTCATTGCCTAAACCCATTATTGATGCTATAATTCTTCATTTACATTATTCAGTTCAAATTTCTAATAAAGAAATTTGTGTGATATAGCATTCATTGTTCTTATTGTTTGAACCCTCTGATTTTTATCTCCAATAATGTTCTAAGCCTCCAATTGCTTCCTCAAACTAGGATGACTTGTTTGTACTCCATCTTCATCACTTGAGATTTCTGAGTCAGATTTATCTTCTTGAGTAGGATTAACATATTCTGGAACATTATCATAATTGTTAACATAATCTTCTCTATCCTTCTCAACTTCTACATCAACATATGATTGCTTTTCTTTCTCAACATTTTCAACAACTTTTACATCTGAAGAATTAATAATTATTCTTGTTTCATTGTTGATACATCTATATCCTCTTCCTTTTGGAACATAGCCATGAAAAATTCCATCATCTCGTCTTTTCTAAAACTTTCCATGGTTTCCACCATTCTTCTTTATAATGCATGGACTCCCAAAAACTCTTAAGTATTTCAGACATGGAGTTCTTCCATAGAATTTTTCATATGGAGTCATATCTGAGTTTGGTCTAAAGAAATGTTTGTTCTCAATATATACAGCAGGGCTCATTGCTTGCCTCCAATAATAATGAGAATGACTTTTCTCAAGCAACATAGTTCTCCCCATTTCCACCAAACTTCGATTCTTTCTTTTAGCAACCCCATTTTGTTGAGGTGTGTATGGTGAACAGAACTCATGCCAAATTCCATGTTTCTCTAGATAACATTCAATCTCTTCATTATTATACTCACCCCCATTATCAGTTCTCAACATGTTCACTGAATACTCACATTATTTTTTGTCTTTCCTTCTGAAAATCTTAAACATTTTCAGAGAATCTGACTTATATCTCACGTACATAACACAAGTAATGTGAGTAAAGTCATCAATCAATGTAATGAATCACTTATCTCCATTTGTTGATTTCTTTCTCATTGGTCCACATATATCAGAATGTATAAGTTCCAAGGGTTGTTTTGAACAAATTTCAACTCTCTTATGAAAAGAGTTTGTAATCTTCCCTTTTTAACAAATATCGCAGCACGAATAGCTTGTTCTTGATAAATCAGGCATATCTCGAACACCGTCTTGCGTTGATAACTTTCACATATTTCTTTGAAACATATGTACCAGCCTTTTATGCCATAATTTATTTTCATCCACTAAACCCATGTAGCAAGAGTTCTACACTTCACCGACATGGAACAAATTCCCTCTAGTACGTTGGCCCTTTGTAACTATATTTACATCATTTTCACTTTTCACAAAAAATCCATATATTCTAAAGATAAATTTGTTTCCCTCATCACAAAGCTGTGACACACTAATCAGGTATGTTTCAGCCCATCAACATATAGTTTTTTTCTGTCTTTCATCTTTTCTTTTCCAATGATGGATGATCCAACACCTTTAATCATTAAGGATTCATCATTTCCAAATATCAATGTTCCTTCTTTGAAGTATTTCACATTATTCAGTAGCTTTAAGTCTCCTTTCATATGAGAGGAACATACACTATCAAGAATCCTTGGATGTTATCCTTTTGTAGCTTTGAAACCAGTTTCGACAACAAGATTCTTTTTTTCTTAATTTTCCTTCACTTCCTTGTGTGCTTCCTCAAATTTCCTAGCCAAGTCAACGTGTCCTTGCCAGACAACCATGCACTCTTTCTTTTCATACTTATGAGACCATTCCCTTTTAGATTTTAAAAACACTATCTTTTTTAGAATGATTAAGAATCATTTGTTGCTCTGTTAATACACTAAGGTAGCCCTTGACAAGATGTCTAGGTCAATCACATCTTTCATAAATAGTTTCCAGTGGTTGGAACCTATTATCAACTTTCATAGCAGTCTTCTCAGATATCTTCTAAAATTTATTTGGAGACTTTCTATTTTGAAAGGGTTGACTCCTCCTCAATCCTTGTCTTCCAAAACTTGTGGAATAGTTGTAATGTTGTTGGTTGAACCAACACATATTTTCATGTGTCTGAATCCACCAAAATACCAGAAGTGACCATAAAAATAATATTTTCCTCTAAAACTTCTATACTAACCAGATTTGTGAACACGCTTCTCAACAACATTTTTAATAGAACTATGTTGACCATCAACCTTCATGTTTTCATTTGTAACTCCCTTTCTTAGTTCAAATTTAATATCCCTAGAAGTATTAGAAGTCTTTCTTGACTTGTTATTTTTATGCACTTCTGATTTTTCATCATTGCTGACTTGGACCACATACCTGGTCTTTCCATCCTTGTTCTTATCTGAACCCATTCTGTCATTCATTTCAACCTTTGAAGGTAACTTTTGGGGATCTTTGTTTGGATTATTCTTACTGGAACATTCACCAACTTATGAGATATAATTTTTGAAACTGATATTCATTTCTTTAGATTTATAATGTTTTTATTGGACAAATTCCACCTCTTCTTCTTTTTCCTTCATATTTATTTCAAGATGATCAATAAGATTATTTTTATTCTCAAAAAAAATTCATATCATCAATCTTATTTCCCATCATGATTTTATCATCAGTAAAACCTTCTTGATTGTTTAATGCGAGATTTTCATTTATCATCCTGTTGTTTTCCTTCTCAAGCCTTTTGATCTTCCTCAAGCAGTCATTCAACTCTTCTTTCGGATGATATTCAAGTTGAGTTTCTTCTTCTTCTAAATTGTTTCTCTCATACTCTTAATTATTCAATACAATAATAAAGGTATTCTCTCTAGTTTTTTAAGAAGATAATTTATCAAATTCTTCTTCATTTTCTTCTTCATCTTCATATTTAGATAAAAAGATTCTTCTTTTTGATTTGAAGAAACTTTTATCCTTCCCCATTGAAAAATATTTATCTTTGTCAACTTGTTTCTTCCACAACCTTATTGGCCTTCTATTTTCATCATCATTGTCTTCATCGTTATTATTTTGAGGACAGTTAGCCGCAAAGTGACCAATGACTCCACACTCGAAACATTTCAAGGCAAGTTTACCCTTGTATTTCTATGTTCCTCTTTTCACATTCTTAGAAAACAAGGATAAAATTTCCTCAAAATTTTTACATACCTCATCTTCAGAATCAGATTCAATAGCATAATCTTCAATAAGAGTCTTCTTTTACTTCTATCTCATTCTATCCTTGGATGACATTTCTCTATCAGCTTTTTCTTTTCCCTTCAAAGTCTTCTCCCTTCTCATCTCATTAGTAATGAGAGTTCTATGCAAATAATCCAAAGATAATTTTTTAGGGTGTCTATCTTCTAATGAAGACACTTTAGCCTCAAACTTATCAGGCAGAATTCTCAAGATCTTTTTGACAACTATATAATCCTCCAACATTTCACCAAGACATCGGATTGTACTGACAATATCATTTATCCTGGTAAAGAAATCCCCAACAGATTCAGATTCTCCCATTTTAAGCTCTTCATAATTCAGTCTCTAGATTTGTAGTTTAGCCTTCTTCACTTTTGTATTTCCTTTATAGATTTACTTCATATTTCCCAGATTCCTTTGGCTATAGAAACACCTTTCACTATTAAAAATTCACTCTCAAAAAGAGATGAGAGTAACACATTTTTAACTCTTCCATAATTCTCATGATTCTTCTTATTTACAGGAGTAAGAGAAACCTTGTCATCAATAGCAAGAAATCCATTTGTTTTAGTTTCAAGAACATAATATCCAAGATACATAAGATAAGGCGTCATTCATTCCATATAAATGTGATGGTTCATTCCATCAAAAATTGGAATCCCTTTACTATTCACACAATTTAGATTCTCTTTCACAGCTTCTTTTCAAGCACTTCAGAAAAGAATAAATGAAGGGAACCTATCCCTCTGATACCAAACGATGTTCTCATTCAGGATCCATGTATCACTGAGAGAGGGAGGGGTGAATCAGTGATGTCTTTTTTATTTTTAAGTTTACCCTTTTTGTTGCTTCAAAGGCTCCAACCTGTCTGGAGAGCTTTAAACATTCAACAATTTTTTCTTGGAGCATTTCCCTAAAGCATCAATTTCTTCTTCAAGTTGAGTAATACATTCATGCATGCATTGAATTACTCCACAAACAAGATATGCAATCTCTACAGGAATACCATGCAGAATCATTCTAAATCTATAAAATGATATTTCTTGAGATGTTATAGATTTATCATCACCACTTGTGCCAGCATTTTCATCATGAGAATAGTTTCAAAATGTACTGACACATGCCTCCTAATAATTTGAGGTAGGAAGGTTATCTATCTTCTTGGTGGTTACATGAGCCACATTCTCATAACTTTCCAAGTTGGGGTTGTCTTCAATGTCAGCTAGATATGGAGAACCAGATGCCTCCTCTTCTTTAGATAAGAGGGGATTCTTCTTCAACATTCTCTTCTCTTTTTTTTCCTGTTCATCATGGTCTTGGTAGATATAGACTTCTGATTAAATGTAATTGAATCATCACCAAGAATTCTCTTCATTGTTGACTCAAGAAAGGAACTCAAATCTTCAAAAAGGAATAGCTTCACTATAGAGAATCCAACAGAAGTGAACCTTTCTTTGATACTCATCTCCGCTAACTTTTTAGTACTTCTTCATATCATTATTCATTTTGACGAGTATTGATAACTGTTGACAACAAGTACAATCTTCATACACAAAGTGGTCCTAATAGTAAAATCTGCATTTTTTAATGGTGACCTAGACGAGGAAGTCTAAATTGATCAACCTCATGGATTTGTTATTTGAATGGATGAAAGTTATGTGTGTAGGTTGAAGAAGGCTTTGAAAGGACCATTATGGGATATAACTAACACTGAGAGGGGGTGAATCAATGTTTGGGACTTTTTAGAAAAATTCCTACTTTTATCCACGTACCTCTTGACCTGTTAGGATCTTGATTCTCTTATTCTCTTTTACACTTTGGAGGGGGTGTGGGAAACAATCATCTTCCCTGGACTGGTGATAGTCTAGTCCAAATTGCAGCCTCTATCAGGTTCTTTATACTCTCTATAGAGATAGTCTTCTTCCTTGTTGATAAGGTAGGTTCTTCTCTTGGTCTTCTTTAGTGCTCTTCACTTGATTATATTCAAAGAAGTAGGCATGTATTTCTTCATTCTTTATTTCTCTTCTTCTCTAGTGCAACACCAACTGCCCTAGTCTTCTTCTCTCTTATTCTTAGTGAAATAACCAACTACAGTAAATCTAAATCTTTATTCGTGGCCAGAATCACATAAAACAATGTGATTATTTAGAAACTGAGGATTATATCACATAACATCATCTGAATTAAACTTCCCTAATGAATTATAGGATTCAATTGGGAATACTATGTTATTTTACTTCTTCTTCTCTTCTTTCTATGTAGAGAACATGTAACCTGCAAACTCTTCTTTTCTTTTGTTTATTCAATGCATAACCAGGTACACTGAAACCTACTATTCTTCACACATTCTCTTTAAGTGAAAAACCATCTGCACTGAGATCTTCTTCTTCTTATTCTTTCTAGAATAACAAGTTCTAGCTTGCGCGCCAATACTTACTTGCACGCCACCTACTTCTGTGCCAGAACATGCGCGGAAAAACTTGTGCATCCAACCTTGTGTGGCCAAACATGAACTGTAAATCTTGCATTTCCAAACTTGCACGGTCAAACTTGCACAGAAAAGCATGGGTAGAAAAACATGTGTTCCTTATAAATAACCCTCAGCTTGGGCGCCACTTCAGCTTGCGCACTGCCCTCTACTATTTGCACGATCAGATCTCTAATTTTCTCTTAAGTGTTGATCATTTAAAAAATGAGGAGACTAGTCATCTATTTATAGGTATTTTGGTGACTTTCACACCACATATAATTGCACGCCAATACTTGCATGCCGCTCCATCACTTGTGCGCCCTTCCATCACTAGCGCGACACTTTTTTTCCTCCATCATATTTTGATATGATGATGTTGGAATATGAATTGCGCACAACATACACTTGCACGCCACATATGCTTGCACGCCACACTTGCACACCAATACTTTCATGATACTCTTGACACGCGTGACACATTCTAACTTGCGTGCCTCTTTATTTACTTTGTCATATTTTGATTAAATGATCTTTGAAATATGACTTGCAAACCACTTATACTTGGCACCAATACTTGCGGGCCAGTAATTGTGCACCACTATTGACTTGTGCAACACTTTCTTTCCTTTTCCAAAATAAATTCTTTACATTTTACGATTTTCAGGCCCAAAAATTTGGCAAACATTGGAAATCGGCACCACCTTAAACTGTTATTTTGCGCCTCTTCCAAATGGTATATTCCTTTGTCATTTCTCTATTTACTACTTCCCATAACCATTATTTAGCTTTCATCATGAATTTTACTATCGTGATATATATCCTTTGATAGACCAGTTCTAGCATCGTCATAATTATAATGGGAATTACTGAAACTTCCTAATCTTTTGAAATATCATTCCTTCCAATCAAAACTGTGTATGACTAGCATTATCATTTATCCCCCTTTCATTCATAAAGCTTGCATCACAAATTCTCCTAACTTATGATATTTGTGAAATATAAATCGGCAAAGCATCATCTGGTTTACAATTTCTTTACAATGTGAATTGATTTATCTTCCTTGAAAAAAAAGGCAACACTTTATAACATCAAAAAAAATTACTTCCTTATTCATACAACTTGGTCCCAACAAGTGAGTCTGATGGTAATCACTATGAAATCATAGTGTCCATACCTCGTTCGAAAGGTAGTCTTGGGAATATCTTTCTTCTTCACCTTTAATTGGTGATATCCTAATCAAATGTCCACCTTAGAGAAAATATTTTCCCCATGAAGCTTATTGAACAAGTCATCTATCTGTGGAAGGGGATACTTCTTCTTTATCATGATTTTATTGAGCTCATGATAATCAATGCAGAGGTGCCCTGATCTATCCTTCTTCTTGATGAAGAGGACTAGCACACCCCACAGTGAAGCACTCAGGCATATAATACTTTTATCCATATTCTCCTGTAGCTGCTTCTTTATCTCTTCCAGCTCGACGGTGGACATTCTGTAAGGTTTCTCTGAGATTGGCAAAGATCCAGGGATACGTTCAATTGAGAACTCAATCTGTAAGTTAGGAGGAAGACTATGAAACTCTCAAGAAATACAGCAGTGTAATCCCTCACGATGGGCATGTCTTCTAGAATGATTCTATGCTTTTTCCCAATCATTTGAGCTAGATATTCTTTCTCACAAGGAAGAAATATCCAAACATGAGATGAAGATTTTAATGGAGACTCATATTCCTCCTTACACTTGTAAATAATTGAAGGATTCTTCGGGATGTGAAAAGTGATCTCCCTTTCCCGATAATTGATGTTGGTCTTTTACAAAGATAACCAATCCATGCCCAATATAGCATCGAACTAGACAAAAGGATGTATGATGAGTTTTATTGGGAGGTTCAGTCCACAAAAGTTAACCAGGGAGGAGTTATAAACCATGGATGCAGTAATTTCTCCATTCACAATTCTCACAGATTACTTTTTCTCCAAATTTTGAGGTGGTGTTTGAACTGTTATACTAAACTTTCAAGATATGAAATAATGAATAGAACCAGAATCAAATAGTACGTTTTCTATTCTTGAATGAATAACAAGAATACCTGTCACCACATCATTTTCTGGCTCCACCTCAGCAGTGGTGATAACATAAGCCCTTCCTTTTTCCTTGGAGATTTTTGTTGATTGCCTACGACAACCCTCAGATTAGGGAACTTGTTTGAAAAATGCCCAAGCACCTTGAAGTTGTAACACTACACTGCAAGCTGAGTGTTGATCTGAACCTTCCTTTCTTCTTTAACATTAGAGAGATTTTTCATATCCCTTTTGTAATTCTTGGAAAGATGACCAAACTTTCCACATTTGAAGAAATTCTTGGTTCCCTTGAGACAGTCACCAAGATGCTTCTTCCCACAATTTTTGTAAAGGGAAAAGTGAGGCTTCTTTCAATCATGGGATTTTTTTGATGAACCAAACGTGATTTTCTCCATTTTCCTTTTCTTGTCACTAGGACCATGAGACCACTGAGAGTCTCCAATCTCAATTTCAACCTTGAGGGAACAATATACAATCTCCTCATAATTGTCGAAGTCTTGAATCTCCAAGACTTTTTGTAGCCTCGATTTTTTTCTGCTAAAGAAGCAATCCACCTTGCTTTTAGTGTTCATGACAAAGACAGAGGCGTGCCATGAAAGCCTTGTAATGTTTTCTTCATACAACCTGATGGAATCATATTCCTTCATCTTTAGACTGAGGAACTCTCTTTTCATCAAGAGACGAAGGGTTCGAGAAAAATATTTGTTGAAAGATATCCACTTGAATTCCTCCCAATCAATGGAGTAAATTTCTTCTTGGGAATTTTTATTTTTGATCAGTGTACACCACTGATCAGCTTCCCCATCAAAACAATAGACCACCAGTGTAACTTTATCTTCTTCTGAGCACTGAAGGACGAAGAAAATATTTTCAATGGAGTCATTCCATTGTCCTACGAGGAGGGTATTAGAAGACCCACTAAACATGGGAGGCCTTTGCCGCATGAAGGATTCAACGACAACATGCTCATTCCTTGGAGGATGAGGACATTCCGCCTGTTTGATGTTATTATTCATAACTTGAGCCAGCTGAGCAAGTAATGCCATAAATTTTTGAGTAACTTCCTCTATCACATCAGGAATATTATTAGGGAAATAATCACAATGACTATCACATTGGTTGTTGGAACATTTTCTTCTATTTCCCTCCATCAAATAAGAAAAAGAATGTATAATTAGAGGTCTTGAATACTTATCTATTTAGCATAAAAATAAATTTTGATTGTAAAAGTATAAACTTATAAAGAAAAAGTATATCCAGATTTGTGATTCCTTAGGATTATATCAAGGTTATCCTCAATCTATTTCTTATCATATATTCTTATGGTATTATTTTTTTACATTAATAACAGTTTTTACTAATCTCGTGAATCTAACAAATCATATCCCCCAGGAGTTTCGTAACCACGAGTGCAGCAAAGCTTGTTATCATGCACCTTTTCCCATTCAATTCTAGCTCAAAGCGGTGTTTTCGGGTTTTACACCCAGATGCATCTATGTGAGTGCCACCTCTACCTGCTCATATCCATTAAGAGATGTATTTTCTTGATAAATAACTTACTCTATACTCACCAGAATTTAGTATTGTTATATTATACTTAGTATCATCCTTAAGGTTCTTACTAAGGTGCTCTATTCCTAATCTCCAAAGAAAACTTGACCATCTTCTAATACTAACTATAGTTACCTGAGCCTTTTACATATATCATGTCATGATTTTAAGCATAATTAATTATCAGAGTACAAGACAAAGATCGTTAATTCTAGTGTATTGGAAGACTAGTTACATAAAACATAAAACATGGGGCTAAAAAAACTTCTTTATAAAATCTCCATAACGAGAACCTAACTACCTTTGAGCCCTTACATCAGCATAGGGTACCCTAAGGAACACATGAAAAAAGGGATGAGCTGAAAAGCCTAGTAAGAGAAAGAACATAAGGAAACCTCTTAAGCCCATGAGTTAGAAGGCATGACATATTGATATCCAAAACATTGAACATATGAAATAATATCATATAATCATGGGATCATATAGACATGGAATCATATAAATGTGGCAGAATCATAAAACATTTCTTTAGTACGGGTCAAGGATAACCGCCAATCCCATTTCCCAATTCAGTACGGGTCAAGGCTAACTGCCAATCGCATTTCACATCACATCTCATGAGACATAACCTTACCCAATGCATTGGAGTGCTATCTAGGCGCACCCATCTCAACGTTTTCATGAATATTATTGCCACCAAAATATTATTACCATATATAAAATCATACAAAACCAACCATATATAAACATAAGGGTACCTATGGAATGATTTGGGTACCACAATCCTGACATATATCATAACCAATGGGCGTATCATGAATATGTCCATGTAAGGGAATAATTAGATAATATGTGGACATTTATAGGGTAAAATAGGAATATAACATGGTAAGTGGTTTCAAATAGAAGTGACAACATATGAGAAATGTATTCTAGAAACATTAACATTAAATCATCTTTGTGCAGTTTTAAGGAAATTACTATAGAGATTTTCAAATAGGAATGAGGAAACCATAATTTAACCAAAAAGGTTTTCATAATAAAAAACTGATTTTATAAATAAAATAAATTCTTGAAACATAGGGTATAATTCTCTTGAATTTCGGTAACCATTCTGGAAGTTCCCCTAAAATAAGTTTTCTTATCGAAAAGTTCTAAGGAGGGAATAATTTAAAAACATGTATATCCATGAAATAAAGTGATGAAAGGGGTATTTTAATAATAATCATGTAGAAATAACCATAATTCAGAAGATTCACATAAATGGATAATATAATACCATTTTGAATGAAAGATAAGGAAACCCGAAAGAACAAAGAATGTTCCAGTAGAATTCGTTACAGTTTTATCGGCATAGTGTCGGGTGTACCCAAGAGGGATTGATGAGGGAGAGAAGGGGTTTCTCATCACTTATACTTCATGATGGAAATATGGTGGAGGTGAAAAAATATACCACACCATTTAGGATTACCCATAAAAAGGCATAGCATAGTGTAAAATCTTGATTAAGAGTGAAATTTAGAGAATCCCTTACCTTAAATCTGGTGGTGTTCTCCACTTGTTATTAATGACCTGAATTAAAAAATTAGGATTAATAATTCATAAGTCGAGAACCTATTATATATTTAATTTATTTATTATAACCTGTTTTTGTTCACTCAAAGCCTTTTTTATTAGTTATAATGTTCAATTTCATTGTTCGAGCTCGTCAGTTTACTTAGCTTTAAAAGACCGATTCACTTATATTCAACTATGGATTATATGTAAGATGAAAGAGGTTTTCCAGAATTGAAGTCATATTCTTTATTGAACATCCTGGAGATTAAATTGTTTTTAATTTTAATTAGGTTACTTAGAGTGAAGTTGAATTATTATTTAAAACCATAGTGACAACCGTTTTTCTTAATCGGTGGGTTTGATTACAAAGAACAGGTTTTGTTTTTATAACATAATACCATTTGTGAAAAAGGATTAAAGAACAAAAAATAGGATCTATTACATATATAATAATCTGGTTCAACCATAACACACATGATTTCGTGACCAGAATTAAAGATAATAGTAGGAATTCCTAAACTATTGTCCTTGAATGTGCTAAATTAGCACATCTCAAATGGTGCATTCATTTCATTCAAATAAAAGAGTGGGGAAAGGATAGAAGATAAAGAAATATAACATTATCCAAAAAACATTCCATTAAACATATGTTACTAACTTTATTATACTATTATGGTGAAGGTAGGTGATGAAATAAACAAAAAGAAAGAGAACTTAAAAGAAATGATGAAATTGGAAAGAGGAATTTACCTCTTGAGACTTCCTCCTTTGAGAACATCTTAAGGGGAGAGGTTTTAGTATTATGAAGAGTTTGAGATATTTTGGACGTGGGGGAGGGGCTTGGGGAGAGATTTGGGTAGAATAATGGCAAGTAACAAGGCTTGAGAGGAGTTAAGAGAAGAGAGAGTGAAGGGGGTTTTTTATAATGGAGGAGAGGAGGGATTTCATAATATTATAATCATTAAATTATTAATTCTTCACAAGACAAGGAATTGTTAGTATTACATGACCAAGAATAGTAATTATATCATGTGATCCCAAAACAAGTGGTCTTACATCAGCAGAACATCATCAATGACTCAATAAATCCCTTATTTAGCTTTTATTGTAAATTATCATATTTTTCTATTCATAAAAAATCTAGTATTTTAGAAAATTCCCAAAAATTCACCCTAATCATTTCTAGTCGTTTAGAATTAAAAAATGAATCCCATTTTCCAGAAATAATTTACTTAATATGATTATATTAATATTTAGTTAAAATAACAATTTATTACCAAAACCGGTTTTAAAACATTCATTAACTTATTCTAAAATATAGGTATATCGTACTTCCAAATTGAATATTATTTTTATACTACCATAGGTGAGGTTAAAATTAATTAGGGTATATCACTATTCTTAAGGGTATGTTACTATTCATTAGGTTAGGTTACAATTCACCAAAAATTATGTTTTCTTTATCGGACTCCAAATAACTTACTGATTACAACCCTGTATGCCAGATTTTCGAAATTCCAAACACAGAAGAGGAAAACATATGTTTAAAGAACACATAATAGTTATTAGTTCATTATGTTGTGTTTTCATGTGATTTTATGACATACTTATGAGAAGGGAATTTCCATTGAAAAACATTGGGTTGTTACAGCAACCGTACATAGAGAATTTCCCCAATGTGGGGTATCTTCTAGTGGTATTCTCTTTTAACTTTCCTCCTTATCTTGGTGCCTAATATTATTCCCAATATTATTTCAGTGGTAGTGAAAGATAACATAACTTATGGGAAAAAAGTATTTTTCCGAAGTCTACCAATTTCCCATCTCCTTTTACTATTAATATCTTTAGATTTTAATGGTCCACCTAGTAAATATGTGATGTTGCTTTCTGCCTAATACATGGGTATGGGATGGAATATGGGAAACCAATTAACCTTGATAAATATGAAATATCTTTCTTTTATGGAATTTATATGAGTAGGAAGGATGAACTCAAAATATAAAAGGGTTTTCAAGTGGATGAAAAACATAATAAACATCTTGGGATTACCATTATCTTCGTATTTTATAAAAGAGTGGTGTTTTCAAGCATTCTGGATATAGTGGAAAATAATGTAGTAATGGATAATGAAGTGGTCAAATCAATGAATGAAACTCTTATCAAGTCTATGGAAAAAATGATCTGGTCCTATGTTAGGTCCAATTTTAAACTCCCAAGATTTTTTATTAACCAAATCCACTCCCTCCATGAAAACATATTCTGGGCCCTTAATAATGAGGGTAATAAAATTCATTGGTTATCAAGGGATAATACTTGTATCCCAAAAGCTTGTGCTGGGAATATTGTTCCAAGATATGTGCTACATCAATGATGTTATACTATCCATGCAAGGTTGGCGGCTAGTGCAACACCCTAATTCATTATGTTTAAGTATCTTCAAAGCCAAATATTTTACACACATGTATTTTTGTGAGTCATCATTAAGTCCTTACCCCATATTTCCCTAGAGAATACTATGGGGTTCAAGTGATATTCTTTGTGTAATAATTTTATAGGGTATTAGAAATGGTGATATGATCAGTATCTGGATGGACCCATGGTTTGTAGATGGTGATAGGTTCAAAGATAATTCCCCAACATTACCTAGGTGGGAATTTTCAATGATACTCTCCATTTTTAATTATTCTTGGAAGAGATGGTGATGAAAAACAACATGAAGTATGGTTTAATGATAGAGATAGAATAATTATTATGAGTATCCCATGTATGATGGACATTGTTCGTGATAGGATATGATAGTGACATGATTGACAAGAAATTTATTTAGGTAAATTGGATTATAATATGGAAATTCAAAAACAATACTAGGAGAATAATTTGTTATAGAAAATTGTATAGTAGCTGGCAGTCCCATACAAGGTATCATATTTCAAGTGGAAAATTTATTCTAGAATACTCCCTTACATGTATTTTTCCTCATTCCACCAAGAAAATGTTGATCAGTTTTCTTGTTTGTGAATGGTCAAGATAGATTCCCCACTAAAAGCTATTTTCTACTACCCTAGGGATAGTTCTAAGTGGCACACATGGTATTCAAATGTAGATTGCAATGTGGATATGGTTCATGTGCCTGAAACACTTCTAGTTAAATGACCATTCACTCTACTCTTAGATATGGTGGGTTTAATATGAATTCTGACCTAGATCATCTATGTTTGAAGAAATGACCTTATGTTCGACCATCTTTCAAGGACAAATTATTTATGGATAGAGGGGGTTGTGCCATTGTTAGAGATATGTAAACTAAATGTTATATAGTATGAGAATTTAATTTATACCACTTACATTAGTGTGTGGAACCCAAACCCCACAAGTGTATTGATGATTAATATGGAGGCATCAGTCTCTAGGGAAGTGTTAATATGTATTTTCATTATGGTGTGTGACACAGTTGTACGTATTTTTATTACTTTTATAAAATATTTCAATTCTTTTTGGGATCAACCAGTGGCTAAATCACATGCCACTCTCATTATAATTAATATTTATATCAAGGGATGATGGAAATATATCATTCTAGAATCATATTTTCACACTATTATTAATGTTTTCAATGCATCAGATTGTGGATTCTAATCGTTTGGATTGATGGTTTTTAAAATCCATTATATTATTCACCACTTCTTGGTATGACCTTTCTCCTTAATCAAAATACAAGGGAATATGGAATCCCATATAATGGAAACCCGGGGTCTTACTGGATTGTTTTATATTAGGATGGATTTTTTTCTTTCCTGGATGAATTCAACCATACTACCTTATCATAAACTCTTTTATTAAAGTCCCTTGTTTTTTTTCAAAAAATGCTATATATATTAAAGAATTTTTATACAGTAAATAAATGAATAATTTTTTATTTTAAATAAAATGAAAAATAAATATTTATTTCTACATGGTTTATATATTTAAAAATACATTCTTATGTAAATATATTTAGATATTCATTTGTAAAATTGATTTTCTATATATAAATATAATAAAATTTACATATATTTAATTATAAATAAAATAACAATATGAAAATGATAAAATTTCAAATCCATATATATATATATATCTAAATTTAATCCCATTGAATAAATTTATTCTCCACTGAAGAAGACTATAAAACCATCTAAAACTAAGTTGAAATCCGATAAAATATTAAAAAATTAGAGTATCCGAAAAAATATTGGAGGATTTTTTTGATTTTAAGATTTAAAAAATCATGAGCAGGGATTCCCTTATCAATATGATATAGATATATTTGTAAGGTTTGTTTTTATTTGATGTAGACCCCAATTGGACACACCAATCAAAAGATAAATTCATTTAAATTTCAAATAATGTTTTCAAATTAACGTAGAATGTTCATTAATTTATTAATCATGCATATCATTCAACAATTATTAAATTAAAATTCAAACATAATATTTAAAAAATTAATAATTAATATTATTTTTATTTATATTATACATCGGTTTTCAATAAATATATTATATATTAAGTGTAAATTCATATTTATTATTCAATAAAACAAATTTAATAAAATATATTATATTTATGTCAATACAAATATATTTTTATATTTATATATTTTTTTAATGATATATATTTTCTAAAACAAACCTTTATTAGCACTAAATAAGAGGTGATTAAGGGTACATTTTATGAGAACTAAAACAAATGTGTTGATAAAGCTTGCCTTTATCAGTACCTTATTATCCTAGAAAAGGTGAACCTTTTATCAGTTTTTTATGTTAGAGATGAAAAAGGCCCCATTTATCAGTACTATTTTGTCACTATTAAAGGAAACCTTTATCAAATTTATAAAAAATAACTTCAAAATGGGGGCCTTATCAGCACTAAAAATGTACATGTAATGGGTGTCTTTTATCAGTGATTTCTTTAGCACATATAAAATCTCTATTTTTAGTTCTTTTTCTAGCGTTGATAAAATTTCCCACTTTATCAGTGCATTAATATTGCACATATAAATAGAAGTGATTGATATTTTTACCCTTTTAATAGTGCATCACTCCCCATGGTGACACTACCATCACTTATATCGATCACCTGGTTCACTAACATACATAGGATCCCAATGCATCCTTTATTTTCCCCACCCCATTGAACTGAAGTTCATATCTTCAATTGGTTTCTTTAGAATGCATGTGTTACCATGTCAACTATAAGGCCCTAGCCATAAAACATTACAAAATATTAGGATATGTCAATATTTTTTAATTTAATTCACATTTCGTATCTTTTCAGGTTTAGCATTTTAAATAATAAGGCCATTATTAATATGTTACATCTCAAATACTACAACGTAGAAACTTCTACTCTATCGATTTTTTTTCACAATAATAAATCTCCTAAAATAAAACAAGAATTCTTTGACTCATAAAAATATTCATGAAATCTTCCTTTTTCTTACCCTTCCTTATACACTATGAAAAACATTTCAAAAACATGGGATGAGAATAAAAATCTCAGTAAGGGATATAAAATAAGGAAAGAAAACATTTTTCCATAAATGCATAAAAATAAATGAAATCATACTTTTAACTCATAAGATATATGATCATTAACATACCTAATTAAATCAAAATATTTATGAATTACTCTTAGAAATCATAAATCATAAAGGTAATTTGTGGCATCCATAACAAACTTACACTATAGAATTCAAAACTACAAGGGGAGTAACCCTCATGGTTTGGATTGGAATTGTAAGAACCCGGATCTTCGTTTCAGGTATGTTTTTCCTTTTCTGGTATTTTTTGGGAAAAAGAGAAAATTATTGAAATTTCCAGAGTACACGCCATGTACTTTATAAGTACACTCCATGTACTTTAATGTAGTGTCAGGCCGTGTGCTGGCTGTGTCCGGGCCACACACACATGGTGTGTAGGGGCGATGTGAAAGCCGCATAAAGAATAGTATGGATAGGCCAAGTACACACCATCTACCCAAGAATTACACGTCGTGTAACCTATAAGTACACGACCTGTACCCTAGAAGTACACGCTGTGTTGTTTCTTTTTTTCATTAAACAGACCGGGGCCAGGTCTAATCGACGAAAACGCCTTCTTCTCCATGTTCTTCAACTAAGAGCGCCCCTATGACCAAGAACATCCTCCGAGCCCCCGAGCCTCTGTCTGTTTTCCGAATCGACCTCGGTCAATTGCGTTGGAATTGAAATGGTGAGTTCCTCCTTCTTCGTGAGTCTCATTTCATGATTTTCCCACTTTCTCATGTTATTGTTGGTTGAAAAATTTGTGAATTTTTGTAGATATTCAACGTTCTATGGATAATCAAGCCTCATGATTCAAGTATATTGATCTCCCAGCATCAAGGTAGGTGGTTTGTGCCTTACCTTTATAAGTATTTTAGTTTTATGTGCAAATTATACCAATACTCGTGAATGGGGTATTGCGTGTTTATCATTTTTCCATGTTGTTTTCTTTTCTTGTTTTTTTTCTTGTATTGTGGTAAGTTGATCATGTTGTGGAAAATTGCTATGCTTGGATGTTTTTTCCATTCCTTGTTCTTGTTAGGCTTTGGCCGTTAAAACTGTTTTCTATGCCTTTGGACTATAGGATGGAATGATATTCTTTATATGATTTTTTTGTGGGCTGATTATCCAATTAGCTCTATAGTTGTACTTGGGCCTTATAGAATTATTATGCACTAACTGGCACAAGGCCGTGAGAACCTGGTGCTATAGACTACAAGGGATAGACCGAGTGAGATTCTCAGAGAGTATTGGACATTGTAGACTATAGTGGATAGATCGAGTGAGCTTCCCAGAGAGTCTTGGGTATTATAGACTATAGGAGGGTAGACCGAGTGAGCTTCCTTAGAGAGTCTTTACTTGTTTTATTTTATTCAAAAACTTTTTCCCGGATAGAGAAGGAATTGACTGGGTGAGATTCCTTAGAGAGTCTATTATAGACCTGATACTATAGGAGGAATTGACTGAGTGCGCTTCCTCGAGAGTTTCTAGACCTTGGGGCTATAAAGGGATTAGACCACGTGATCTTCCTCAGAGAGTCCCTGACTACCCATGACTATAAGGGGAATTGACCGAGCGAGCTTCCCCAGAGAGTCTTATAATTTTCTTATGAACAAACCAGATAGGTTAGGCTGAGTGCACTTCCTAGAGGGTTGTTGGTACTTCTTGGACAAAACTAGAGGGATTCTTGTTGTGGTTAGCTGTTTTCTTCACTGCTACTTATTGTTCTCTGGATTGATTATTGCCTTCTTTTTACTGATACTATTTACCGCTAATTGTACTTTTACCTGCCATACATTCACTGACTATTAGGCACAAATCATTGAGTGGTTGGTTAATGGGATTTTGTCTCACACCTTGTTTGGGCCGTGTTTCTGGGTCCAAGCAGACTATGTTGTTGCAGGTATAGACAAGGGAAAGCGCCCTTCAACATCTAGTGCTTGATTACTTTGGAGTAGGAGAGAATGGGACCAAGACGAGGCTGGGGATGCTGAGGAGTTGATTATTTGTTTTCTTCTAAACTTTGGTTTAGTTTTTTATTCATCATTGAGACTTGTTTGGATACTTTCCTAGACATATGTATCATGATTCATTTCATATATACATATGTGCTCCAGTTTTTTATTGTTTCAGTCTTCTGCAATTTAATATTGTTATATATTACTGCTTCCGCTATTACATGTTTATTACTTCCACTGTGTACTCTGCCAATGAGGGAATAGTTTTCCCACTATCACACCCAAGGCCCTCACTGCTGGTCGATAGCCTCTGGCATTTGGGGAAATGCGCTTGAGGCCATGTGACAAACCGGGTACGGGGTGCCTCTGGGTGGCTTCCGGAACTGGGACGTTACAAAGTGGTATCAGAGGATTTCTTTTCTTCTGATTTAATTTTTGGAGCATTTATCCAGGGATAAGACGTATTTGGTACTTGGTAATAAGCTATGCTTTGGAGTAGCTAACCCGTGTACAGGTAAAAGCCAACCTACCTCGTTTATTTCTGTTTTCTGGTTTTGATATTTTACGGTTGATATGATTTCACCTAGAGTTATTCACATGACTTGCATTGTTATTGTTGTACTATTGTGGTTCTATTTCTATTGCAACTCAATGAGATGAGGGTATGCCATCTCATGCATCATATAGAAATTTGTTAGAAATCAATTTCCATGCATTCTTGCAATTCCATCTAGGGTGCATTAGAAATTGCATGTTGTTGTGATAGACGTTGTGTATATTATGCATACTATTGTGATCGATTCTTTGATAGAATCTATGAAGTTTGATAGAGAAATTATTTGTACTATACCATGCTTAAATGAATGCAAAATTTTGGTTCTTGAGGTGTTATGGGCCCTCATGAATCGGATCATGGTGGATCATTGATTGGTTTTTCATATATATGACTTGTATGGGATGCCAATCATTGATTCGAGTGAAGTATGGGCCCCCACAGATTGGAATTTGGCACCCCCCATGTTTGTTTTTTCATTGTTTTCTGGGCTTTGGTGCAGTTTCTGAGCTACTTCCTGGAAAAACCCAGAATACACGACGTGTACTTGACTACACACCATGTAGTTTTAAACTGTTTCACTGACTGTGTGAGAAGAAAAATGGGGTATCGAAAAAGTTCTCTGGAACACGCCGTGAATGGTACCCGGCCATGTCACTAACAACACTGGTCGGGGGAGCTCGTGTAGTACACACCCTGTTTTCCATGAACACTCTATGTAGCCTTGTTCTAGGTACCCAATCGTGTCATGAACAACACAGATCGAGGATATCTTATCATGTACACGCCGTGTTTGTTCAGAACACGCCGTGTAAGGGTCAGCCGTGTAATCGACCATGTAACTAACAACACGGTTGCTGAAACCCTGTTTAGTACGCACCGTGTACTTAGTGAACACGTCATGTAGTCTAAGACGGTGTGAGTTAACTGTATAAAGAGACTCGAGCAAGGGAATAATGTTCAAGTACACGCCGTGTTTTGGGAACAACATGTTGTGTAGTTTGGGGTGTTACACGACCTGAGGTGGCAGAGGTACACGCCCATGTGAATGGCTTTAAGGATCATGCCTTGTAGATTTATACACGTCATGTAGTCGTGTTTAGTAAAACATGAGATTTTCTTTCTCATATTCCCCTTTTGTACTATGGTATTCTCTGTCCTTGATATTCCGGATCTAATTAATGCTTTTGATATTTCAAAGCTATGACTCCAAGACGTCCTCTGGTTGTATGTCAACTTTCAGACGGTGATCGGACACCGGATATGGCCGATCATGGATCTCCTATAGATCCCCCTGTAGATCCTCCTGCTATTCTAGCCTTGGAACCAGCAGTTATACTCGTTGCAGGCGCAGATACGCAGTTCAGGGAGGACTTCCTGAGGATGTTGCAGACCATTCAGGGAGCGCCACCTTCTGCCCCATTGATGGGTAAATTGATGCGGTTTTTCCAGCAGCAGCATCCTCATACTTTCTTAGGGAATGGAGGACCCTAGGCTAAAGATTCATTTCTATAGGCCACGCTGATGATCTTTTATCACCTAGAGATACCTGCATAGAAAAGGGTAAAACTGGCTACTTATATGCTTCGAGACACAGCCAAGAGGTGGTGGGAGGGGATCTCCCAATCATTTTTCTAGAAGAGTATGACTTGGGAAGAGATTTGGTGCATATTATATGATTAATTATATCCAGAGACCTTGAGGGCTGACCGAGCACATGATTTTATGAGTCTTGAGTAGGGTACACTTTTTGTTATGGAGTACTCGTCTCATTTAATCGAGCTAGAGCGCTTCATGCCAATTCCAGCAGGTGATGAGTCATTCCTTACTAGCAAGTATGAGGACAGTCTCAGGTATGAGATCCATTCCTAGGTGAATGTCTTTATGTTGACTTTGATATCGTCTATCATCAACTAGGCGCTGATCACTAAGCGCAATCTGAGAGATTCTAGAGCAGTGGACCAGGGCGGTTTGACACCCAGAGTTAGTGTTTCTCCTACTCATAGCAGGATGTGTCGCAAGGGGTCCGCTCGAGGAGATCAGGGTAGGTGGAATGTATCTTTGGGAATCCAGGTTTTATGCTACCAGTGTGGTAGGAGTGGATATACTAGGACTCGGTGCCAGAGAGACCCAATGGAGTGCCGATCTTGCGAAAAGATGGGCCATCTTCAACGTTTTTGTTAGATCTTCTCACTTGCAGCTGTTGGTAGGGGTTTTTCTATGACCCCACGTTCTAGAGACACATTTCTAGTTTCTCACCAGTCTGGGAACTGGTGTTCTTCCAGCCATTCGGGACAAGGTGGAGGTCGTGGCCATGGTAGTCAGTCACCATGTTACCAGCTATAGTAGAGTAAATTAGCTCATAGTGGTCATCCAGGGGCGCAAGGCCACGATATAGGCCTGAACTTCAACGTGGAGCAGACCAATCAGGAGCACGATATTGGCCCTTCTACAGTTTGAAGTATGATATTAGTAGCCTCAGTTTTATCATTAGATCTTTTCGATACTAGGGCTTCTTATAGTTTTATCTCAATTGCTGTTGTGGAGAGCCTTGGGCTCTGTATCTTTTCGTCTGCTGACATGTTGACTCTTGATACACCGTTGACTCTTGAGGTTGAAGGGAGTCACTTCTTATGGGACCTCTATGTCCTAGAGATTACAGGTTATGATGTCATTCTCAGTATGGACTGGTTAGTTCCCTTCCAGGCAATCATAGATTTCTATCGCCGTAGGGTGAGTTTCGTATCACCAGAGGGCATATCATTTTTTTCATAGAGGCGAGTGAGATGTCTAGGTGGGTAGAGCCAGACAAGAGCATCATGGTCTGGGTGGAGTTACAACCCAGATTTCTAGTCTTTATCTAGATGACTAGGGTACTTCTTAGTTAGATTTTCGTCCAGTGGTGGATCATATCAGGGATGTCCTTCTAGAGGACTTTTCAGGTTTGCCTCCAAATCACGAGGTAGACTTATTGATTAAGATAGTTCCAGGAGCGGTACCGGTGTCCATTCCCCTTTATAGGATTGCTACACCTGAGTTTCAGGAGATCACGAATTAGTAGGAGGAGTTGTAGGAAAAGGGATTCAACTGACCTAGTACTTTTCATTGGGGTTCTCCTGTCCTGTTTATGAAAAAGGCAGACAACACCCATAGGCATTTCATGGAATATCGGAAGTTGAACTAGTTAACGGTCAAGAACTAATATCCCTTATCGAGGATCGATGACCTTTTTGATTAGCTTCGAGGAGCTCGGGTGTTATCAATGATTTATTTGAGGTCTGGTTATCATCAGTTGCACGTTAGACCATCAGATATACCTATTATAGCTTTCAAGAGCAAGTATGGTCTATACTAGTATATGGTCATGCCATTCGGTCTCACAAATGCGCCATCAGTTTTTATAGCACTGATGAAATGAGTGTTCCATCCATAACTGGATTCCTTCATGGTGGTTTCCGTGGATGACATCTTGGTGTACTGTCACACTCGACAGGACCATGCTACCCATCATGAGATCATTCTGAGTAAACTAAGAGAGCATCAGTTATATGCTAAGTTCTCAAAATGTCACTTTTAAATGGATCATATTAACTTCATGGGTCACGTTATCTCAGAGACAGGAGTATCAGTAGACCTAGAGGAAGTGAGTGATGTAGTTTCTTGTTAGAAGCCGAAGAATGTATTTGAGGGGCGGAGTTTTCTAGGGCTAGCAAGATACTACATGCATTTTATTCAGGACTTGTCACTCCTTGCAGCACCACTAACAGGTCTGACCAAGAAAGGGGAGAAGTTTGTATGCTCAGATTCCTATGAGTCAGCCATTCAAGAGATGAAAGGGAGGTTGATCTCTACACTAATACTAGTCTTGCTAGAGCCGGGAAAGAGCTATACAGTCTACTGTGATGCTTCAGGTGTCGGATTGGGAGTTGTGCTTATGCAGGGAGATGGAGTCATTGCGTTTGGGTCTCGGTAGTTGAAGCCACATGAGAGGAACTACCCAACGAATGATCTGGAGTTGGCAGCCATTGTTCATGACTTATGTTGTTGGAGACACTACCTTATGGGAGAGCACTTTTTGGTTTTCACAGACCACAAGATTCTCATGTACATCTGAATTCAGTGAGATCTGAATCTGAGATAGTGTAGGTGGGTAAAGTATCTTTAGTAATTCGACATTGAGCTTGCATATATGCCAGGAAAGGGAAACACAGTGGCTGATGCGTTGATCAGGATAACTCAGATTCAGGCAGTTCATGAGGCCAACAGTGAGTGGCAGATTATGTCACTTTTCTCTGAGATGCATTTGGAGGTTCATGACAAACATGGGCATACATTTCTTTCTTCTGTAGCTATTACCTCTACCCTTCATTATCAGGTGTGGATGAGGAATCTATCAGACTTAGATGTCCTAGTTCTGCAGGAGAGTGTGTTAGGAGGGGACTCTCTTCTTGGATGGATAGTGGGTGAGGATGATATCTTGCATTTCCAGGGACACATATGGGTGCCAGTAGAAATACGTGAGGAACTGATGTGGGATTTTCATTCGTTATTTTGGGATGTTCATCCTGGAATCACCAAGATGTATCATGATCTACATTGCCTATACTAGTGGCCAGGTATGAAGAAGTATGTTGTTGGGTTCTTCATGAGATGTTCCACTTATCAGCAGGTGAGAGCGGAGAATCAGCGACCAGCAGGGCTTTTACAGCAGTTACACATTCCCGAGTGGAAGTGGAATAATGTTACGATGGACTTCGTTACCAGGTTATTGAGGTCACCTTGAGGGAGTGTTGCTATTTTGGTTGTCATTGATAGTATTACGAAGGTTTCTCACTTCTTTCCGATAAAGGATACATTCAGTGTTGATGATATGGGGTGGTTGTACATCTGAGAGATTTTATGTCTGCATAGAGTTCCACACTTCATTATTTTAGACAGGGATGCCTGTTTTACTTCTCAGTTCTGGTAGGGGCTTAAGAATGCTTTGGGTACACATGTACTTTTGAGTACAGCATACCATCCCCAGATAGATGGCCAGTCCGAGTGTATGATCTAGGTGCTTGAGGATATGCTCCATGCTTGCATTCTATACTTTGGCAATTATTGGGAGAAAAATATTCCTTATGTGGAGTTTTCCTATAACAACAGTTTCAGGTGACTATTCAGATGGAACCTTAAGAGGCTTTGTACGGTAGGCCATGCCGATCACCTTTGTGCCGGCTGGAGGTAGGAGAGGCAGCTTTGCTGGGACCTCGTCTTGTTCAGGAGACCTCAGAGTAGATAGAGTTGATTCGGAAGAGGATGGATATAACACAGTCTCGATAGAAGTCTTATGCTGATCAGTAGAGATGACCTCTGGAGTTCATGGTCGGAGATCAGGTTTTCATGCGTGTCACACAGAGGATGGGATAAAAGAGGATTTGAAGACAGGGTAAGTTTTCACCACGTTACGTCTGGCCATTTGAGGTGTTGTAGAGAGTTGGACCATTTTCCTATTGGTTGAAGTTACCTCAGATGTATCAGGCTATGCACGACGTCATCCACGTATCCCTGCTTCAATATTACTTTTCAGACATGTCTCATGTCTTTCGACCCAAGAAGGTTGAGCTAGAAGCGGATGAGTCGTTTGAGGAGCATCCTATCTGGATTGCTGATTGGAGTATGAAGGTTATTCATGGCCAGTCTGTTCCTCTGGTATGGGTACTATGGCCACACGGGTATGTACAGTACGAGACCTGGGAGAGGGAGGATGATGTACGATCGCAGTGGCTAGATCTGTTTTGGGTTTCTTCTTCTACGCCTTGCTAGGGAAATTCGAGGAAGATTTTTTTTAAGGGGGAAGTTTGTAAGAACCTGGATCTTCGTTTCAAGTATTTTTTTCCTTTTCTGGTCGTTTTTGGGAAAAAGAGGAAAATCTGGAAATTTTCAGAGTACATGATGTGTACCTTATAAGTAAACACCCTGTACTTTGATGCAGCGCACGGCCGTGTGTTGATCGTGTCCGGGCCACATACACATAGTGTGTAGGGGTGATGTGGAGGATGAAAAAAGTAGAGTATGGATAGTCAAAGTACAGTTCGTGTATCCCATAAGTACATGCCATGTAGTTTCTTTTTTTCATTAAACAGACCGGGGCCATGTCTAATCGAAGAAAATGACTTCTTCTCCAGGTTCTTTGACCGAGAGCACCCACACGACCACAGACATCCTCTGAGCCCCTGAGGCTCCATCTGTTTTCCGAATTGACCATCTTCGATTGCGTTGGAACCACAATGGTGATTTCCTCCATCTTCTTGAGTCTCATTCCATGATTTTCCCTCTTTCTCAAGTTATCATTGGTTGATCAATTGGTGCGTTTTCATAGATCTTCGACATTATAAGGAGATTAAAGCCTTGTGGTTCAAGTATATTGATCTCCTAGCATCAAGGGAGGTGGTTTGTGCCTTAACATTAGCAGTCTTTTAGTTTTATGTGCAAATTCCACCAATACCTGTGAATGGGGTATTGCGTGTTTACCGTTTTTCCATTTTGTTTTTCTGCCTTGCGTGTTTGCTTGTGTAGAGGTAATTTGATCATATAGGGGATAATTGATATGCTTGGATGTTTTCCTAGGCCTTTTTCTTATTATCCTTTGGCTGTTAAACCTGTTTTCCATGCCTTTGGACAATAAAATGGAATGATATTCTTGACATGCTTTTTATGTAGACTGATTAGCCAAGTAGCTCTATAGGTGTACTTTGGCCATATAACATTATTATGCACTGACTGGCATAGGACCATGAGAACATGGTGCTATATACTACAAGGGATAGACTTGGTGAGCTTCCTAGAGATTCTTGGACATTCTAGACTATAGGGGATAGACCAAGTGAGCTTCCCATAGAGTCCTGGATATTATAGACTACAGAAGGGTAGACCGGGTGAGCATCCTCCAAGAGTCTTCACTTGTTTTATTTTCTTTAAAACCTTTTTCTAGGCTAGAGAATGAATTGACTGAGTGAGATTCTTTAGAGAGTCTGTGATAGACCTGAGACTATAGGAGGAATTGACCGAGTGCACTTCCTCAGAGAGTTTATAGAACTTGGGGCTATAAGAGGGTTAGACCGTGTGATCTTCCTCAAAGAGTCCCTGACTACCCAAGACTATAAGGGTAATTTACCGAGAGAGCTTCTCCAGAGAGTCTTATAATTCTAGTATAACCAAACCAGAGGGGTTAGGCTGAGTGAACTGCCCCGAGGGTTGTTGGTACTTCTTGGATTGGACTAGAGGGGTTCCTGTTGTGGTTAGTTGTTTTCTTCACTGCTGCTTGTTGTTCTGTGGATTGATTACTGCCTGCTATTTACTGATACTGTTTGCTGCTTACTGTACTTTTACCTGCCATACAATCACTATCTATTAGGCACATATCTTCAGGTGGTTTCCTACTGGGATTTAGTCTCACACCTTATTTAGGACGTGTTTCTAGGCCCAATAAGACTATGTTATTGCAGGTATAGACACGGGAAAGCACCCTTCAACTTCTGGTACTTGATACCTTTGGAGTAGGAGACCATGGGACCAAGCCAAGGATTTTGATTCTCAAGAGTAGCTTATTTTTTTTTATACTTTGGTTTAGTATTGTATTCATCATTGTGACTTTTTTAGCTGCTTTCCTAGACATATGTGTCGTGATTCATTTAATATATACATATGTTCTCCAGTTGTTTATTGTTTTAGTCTTCTACTGTTTACTGTTGTTGGATATTATTGCTTCCTCTATTTCATGTTTGTTACTTCTGTTGTGTACTCTGCCAATGAAGGCATAGTTTCTCCATTATCACACCCAAGGCCCCTGCTACTAGTCGGCAGCCTTTGGCGTTTGGGGAAATGCTCTTGAGGCCATGAGACCAACCGGGTACGGGGTGCCTCTTGGTGGCTTCTAGAGCTGGGACGTTACATGAATACCCATCACAGTATATTCCCTAAATATATTAGGAGAAACTTTAACGTTTACCTCTGTCATGTTTACAAATGCATTAGAGAGCTATCATGGGCTCACCCACCCCTAGATTTATCACGGAACCACCAGTATACATAAGCGATGCCCAAGAACCATAACATAATCATAACACCTCAACAAGCATAAATGAAAAAACATTTCCACATTGAAATCGTAATACATCATATCAATATATTGATATAATCAATCCATTCTCAAAATAATTTTCAATAACAATGTACCTAAAAAGGAAAATGGTTTTTACTTTTCTTTTACAAAACATTACGACTTGATGAGGAATCCAAATATCAAATAATGATTGCAGTGACAGAAAGGTCGTTATTGCCATGTATATTAAAAAACATTCCTTTTGATGTTTAGTAAAGTTATTTGTAGAAAAAAATATCTTTTTAAATTTTTTTTAATGAAATTAAAATTCAAAAGGGAAAATTATTCACCATATAAAAGAAGCTCATATCAATATATACCTCAATGAAAGGAGATTGAGATGATGTCCCTTACCTAGAGCCTGACTTGTCTAATTTGTTCTTTATCATCCTGAATAATAAAATTTGGTTAATTAACTCTTTCTTTAGAACCTTTTTCATATTTATTATTCCAATTACAACACTTATGACCATGTTATAAATAAATTAACTCTTTGAGTTCATGCCGAACGTTTTTTCTAAAATCAGTTCATGAGTCAAAAATGAACATTTTATGGTGTCACATATCTATGTAGTCATAATTAAATCATCTAGAGAATAATATTAATGAAATATTAATTTCATTTACACATAACTCTTATTTTTTAATTTAAACCAGTAACCAATGTTATGAAAAAGGAATAACATTATAATCATGGAGACGTTAGTCTGTACAAATGCATGAGTAACCTTTCCATTTAGCATTGATCATTATGGAAATAAAGTAATTACCATTTTATCAGTACAAAATGATCATGATATTATCAAAATAATCTTGATAATTTACATATACTTATATATATATATCATATAAGTGATATAATGAATAAAAATTAGTCACACTGTTTCATGGAGGTGATAGTTCACGTGTACGCACAAACATCGTTTTCATATTTATGCACATCGAAGTAAGAATGAAATTGATATATTATTATATTATATTGATTAATATGTCATTAATATAATATATTAATATTAATTACATCCTTATAACCAATTTTAGTAGATGTTAATGGAAAATAAACTAAATAGGTCCGTGGAGGTGATAATTAACACGTACGCACATATAGTTAATTCAATCCATTTGATGGAAGTAGAGATAGATTTAGGGGATTATATTGACATACTAAAATATCATTATATTTAGTTTACTAAATTTTTTATCTTATTGTGTTTCAATGAGAATCGTGGAAGTGGAAGAGGAAACAAAATAGAAACACTAAAAAAACGACACCTCTTCTTCGGTTGATCGCCATTGAAGAACACCTAAACACCTCTATGAAGGGTGTTGTGACTAAAATAAGGATTCAATAATGTTGGTAGGGATTATATTAATAGTATTGAGATGTTCTTGAAATGACTAAAATTCTTTGTATGTGTGATTAATACAGAGTAATGGGTTCGTTTTTATAGGAGTGGGGAGGGGCAGCCTTTGAAATTAATAAATTATTCAATTATTTTAAATTATTATTTTTTTATAAAAGTGCATCCAACATGAGATATATAAAAGATAAGATTATGATAGTTATAAATCGTCTCATACAATAGTTTTTAGATATGTATGGAGTTATTTTAAACCTTATCTTTTAGTTCACCCTTAATTGTTCTCTTTTAATTTTAAAAGTGTTAACAACATTTTAATTGTTAAAAAGCTATTATTTTTACTTATTTGGGGTAAATTTCCCATAATTAGTCACTTAATGAACTTTTAGACCATATAATAATCAATTTTTGAATATACATCTTTTATAATTTTTAAATAATTTATTAAATTATTATTTTTATAAAACATCAAATATGTAAATTTTTTTACAATTCACATTATTGAATTGAAATAAAATACAAACATAAATATAACTTTGAAAAAACCTTTGAATATTCTAATATCATTTAATATTCATTTATAAAATTCTTGGATGACATAAATTATATCATATAATATTAATTTTAATATTTATAATATCATTTATTTGAATCCTTTATTAATGAAGCAATCACTACATCATCACTATGCCATAATTAAATATATTTTTTTAATCGATAAATATTACAAATAAAATACCATGATGTAGAAAATATTTATAAATTTCTAATGAATATTTATAGTTTAATAGATCAATTATATAACCCCACATTAAAATTGTTTGAGTAAAAATAGACATGTATATGTTATATTTCCATATACTTTAAATTAATTATTATAACATGCCATTTTAACGCCCAAGTGGCTCCCAAATTCCAAAAGTTTAGCCTGTGGAATTTTTTGGTCTCCCATGACTCATCTAATAATATTAGGAAATGTTTTAGGGTATTTTTAGATTATTATAATATTATTTTTACCCTTATTTACCCAATTTACCCTTTAATTGTAGTATATAAAAATAATTACTAATGTTACTCTTCATAATATCAAAAAATAAAAGGAATGTATTTAAATAATTTGTACCTTAAGATTCCAAATATGGAATTGTTTTTTACAAATTCAACACACATAACTTTCATTAACTAATTTATAATTAATTTCAGTCGTGACAACCCGAATCAGGTTTATAAGAATTAAAAAACTATCAAAGGATTGACATGTGTTTATGTCCATTTTAAATGTGAAATTGCTTCAAATTACAAACAATAGATTAATTGATAAATACTTAGTATAATTACAATTTTAAACCAAAAAAAATATAATCTAACTAAATAAATAAATTACATTAAAATGCAGTGTTGACTTAAAGTGCAGTATTTTTTACTATTCATTAAAAAAATGAACATTACCAAAAAATTACCATATATTTATCCAAAGATAAATTTGATTCTATTCTTCTATAGAAGAAGTTTATTTTATCAAATATAACATATAAAAGTGATTTTTTTAAAAATGGTTCTCCATCAAAAGGTGGTAAAACCACCTTTTAAAAATATTAGAGTATTTTTTTCTTAAAATTTGATTCATTCAAATTTTAAGCCACTAAATTTTAATGGATAAGTTTTAAAACATTAAAAAAATATGTAAAATAATAATATTTGTAATTATATTAATTATATCCAATATAAAGGCTAGGCATTAACTACCATTTAAAATAATAATATTTTTTTGAATTATTTTTTATTATAACTCAGTGCTATGTGAAACGTAAGATTTCGGAGAAACCCATTATTGCATATTGGGTATTATTTCATACATTTTTTTCCCTTTAAACTAGAATTAATATTAAATCCAAAAATATTAATAGATATGAAAATGTATTATTCAATAAATTCATGGGATGATACAACATTCCCTGCTTTTTCAAATTACGTCCTTGCATTTTTATTCACTTGTCAAATAAGTGGGAGTATTTATCCCTCCTAGAATTTTAATATTCCCATATTGCCTCTTCTACCAAATGGTTATCCATAAAACCTTATCCTAATGAATCTCCTTATTCCGCAACACCTGCTCTCTGTGGTCAAGAATCTAGACTGCTTTTTCCTCATAAGAAAGATTCTCTTACAACTAAACTACCTCTAAACTCAAAACATGAGATGGATCTGAAAAATACATTCTAAATAATGAATAATGAAAAAAATATTGTGTACCAAGTATTAACATGGAGGTAAATTTACTTTTTTGGAAACTGGTCCATCTTTCTCCAAGATTTTGTAGGGTCCAATGAACCGCGTACTCAACTTTACCTTATTATCAAATCACATCACACTTTTCCATGGATAATATTTTAAAAAGACATGATCACCTAACTAGAATTAAAGATCCTTCCTCCTGTTATTTACACAACTTTTTATCTTACTATGAGTTATTCCCATATGATTTTGAATCAATAAAACTTTTCCTTCTATCTATTCTACCAATTATTGTCTCATCAACTTCCTCTCACCTACATTATCCCAAAAAACTAGAGTTGAACACCTATTTTAATATAATGATTCAAATGGTGCCATATTTTTACTGGAATGAAAACAATTATTATAATAAAACTAAACCAAAGAAAGATGTTGATCCCAACTTCCCTGGTAATCCATTGATAAAAAACATAGCATATCCTTTAAGGACCAAATTGTTTATTCTGACTACCCATATGATTGAGGATGAAAAGATATACAGAAATTTATTTCAATTCCCAATGAGTTATGAAGGCTATTCCAAAAGATAGAGGTAAACATGGGTTCACGATCAGATACAACGGAGAGGGGAGCTCCATGTAACCTAACTATTTCTTTAATATACAATCGATAAATTTGATCTAGATACTTTGTATCACTAATAGGATGAAAATGAAAAGATCTATTCAATTGATCAATAGTAACCCATATTGAATTATTTCCTCGAGATGTCTTTAGTAATCCCACAATGAATTCCATTGATAAATTTTCCAATTTACACTCCAGTAATAGAAAAGGATGAATCATCTCCTTCTGCAATTGTCATTCTACCTTCACCTACAAATAAGTCAAAAAATTCATAGTAAAGTTTGAAATATCCCTTTTTATTCCATCCCACCAGTAATAATCTTGAATATATTTGTACATATTCATATTTCTATGATGAACTGAAAACATAGAACTGTGAGCTTCCCACAAAAACATCTTCTTTTACAAGAAATCCGAATGCACACATAATCTTTTTCCTAACCTCAGAAAAAAATCCTTATCAATGTTAAATTCAGGATTCTTACCCTTTTTAACCAACTCTACCTTTTCGTACAACTCACTATCTTTTTTTCACTTTTTTCCTTTTTTCTGTTAGATATGATTGCACTGAAACCTAAAAAAATAGATGAATTTCATTCACCAAAAACATCCATGACAAATATCATTAAATCATTAATTACATGGTAACATTCCAAACATAACATGGTCAATGTAGAAGTACTATTATGACTCAAATCCTCAACCACATTGTTAGCTTTTCCATGAGGGTAATGAATTGTGCAATCAAAACCGTTGATTAATTATAACCATATTCTTTGTCTCATGTTTAATTATTTATACATAAATATAAACTTAAAAGGTTTATGTTCATTATATATTTCACATTTTACTCTGAACAAATGATTCCTCATAATTATTAAATAAAAACAATGAAAATAACTAATTCCAAGTCTTGTTTAAGGTAATTTAACTCAGGAATTTTCCACTGATGTGAATCGTAAAAAATTACCTGATCATTCTACATCACGAAACAACCAAGCCCTTTCAACAAATCATCACTGTAGATAACAAATTATCCATTTATGGATAGAATTTCAAATAACATAGCATTCAATAACAATATTTTAAATATTTAAAAACATTCATCACATTTTTTCCAATATGAACATTACACCTTTTCGAGTTAACTTAGTCTGTGGGATAGAAACCATGAAAAAGTTTAAATAAACCTTCAATAATAACCTACTAAACAAAGAAAAATATTAATCTTGGTTATATTTGTGGGTCTTGGATATTATTTAACATCTTTTTTTAGCAACATCAACTGTTTTTCCATCTTTAGAAACAATGTGTAGAGACTCGAATCTTGACGTACATGGACTTTACATTACTTTTTCGGAATACTTAGTACATAACAAAAACACACACACAAGGATCGTAATAGTTTAGTGTCTTTGGAAACTCGGAATAAAATCTTCTAATCGTGGTGAAAGATCTTCAACATCTCCCATAAAGATCTTCCTTTTTTTTACCTAAAACCATTCTTTATATCCTGGGGAAAAGAAAACATAAAAGGGTGAGCTCAAATGCTCAGTAAGGGTAAACAAAATAAATATCAATCACATAATATTCATAAGAACATAACATTTTGGAAATCTTAACCTGCAAAAGAGAGCATAATTTCATAACATGGGATAAATCATAGTAGTGAAATGAAATCCCAATAATCATAACATAAAACATGAATATTTGTGGCATACACACATAATCATAGAGAATCATATCTTATTAGTCAAGACTCATTTCCAAGACTATCTTAGTGGACAAAGTCCATTTCTGAACCGAGTCACCCTCGTTTCAGTCCTGTTTCACTGAACCGGTATAACCTACCGTTCCAACCATGTCTATCTCATGAGATATAAAATCTTTACCCAATGCATTGGAGGGAGATATAGGTCCCACCCATATCATAATGATACCATTCTTATGTGTGACACAAAATCATAAATCATACATCATTGCATAACCCATATAGTAAAAATGGGATTCTTAAACAACATGACATCATAAAACAATTAATATAAGATAAAGGAATTCATAAAAATATTTCCATAACAACATAATCAAATCCAAGTAATAATAGGGTTAGAAACAGAACCCAATATTATCATAGATGAAAATAATTTTGATAAAACACTTAAACTCCATTCTTGAGGAAAATATCCTTTCTACTTCAAAAACATTTTTCCTTTCTTAACATGTCATACAATTTTAAACTAAAAAAAGATGATTAAAAATAAACTTGAAAACTTGTAAAGGAAGAATCATGGAAATATTTTTTTAAATATCCATTCATGTCGTATAAGTTAAAAAAACATTCTTCTCGTACTTTTATCAGAAAAGTCAAAAAGTACCTCGTACGAAAAACGACAAAAGATTCCTTTCATATCCTATACTAAAGACTCACTGAAGGGTAAAATTGGATTAAAAAATTTTAGGTTGATGGAAATAATATTACATATTGAGGAAACATGGATTTGGATGATAAAATACACCCCAGTAAATGACAAAGTATAAACAATCTCGGATAAAAATGAGATTGTGATATTTTCCCTTACCTTAGGTCCGATTTTCTTCGTAAGTGTCTGAACCTCCTGTATAATGATTTAAATAATGTCATTGAATTATTACAGAATTATATTAATTGTTATTATATCCTATATGGTTCACTTATGACTTTATATTACCCGTTCTTTTGTAAATTCCATGTTAAAGAGCGTTTTGGGGAAAATTGTTTCATTTGTCGTCCGTGTTTTGACTTGTAATTATTCATATGATTACTTAGATCATGATTATTTAATTACAGAATATAAAACATGATTTATATATAATATATATTCAGAATATACATATATATAATAAATCAGTAAATGGAAATAAATACACCGTTCATGGAGACGGTAGGCCGTACGTACGCATGAACGCTGTTTTCGTTTCCTTATTGAGTTGAATGGAATTAAGTAGATGACATAAATATATATAAACATAAATCCAGTATCATTATTATGTCATATATTTCATGATTATTTATTATATATACTTTATAATCATTCATGAATGGTTAAAGTGGAGAATGAATCTCATCGCGTTGTGGAGACAGTAGTCCGTACGTACGCACGAGTGATGATATCGTTCTCATGATCGTGGGACTGTATTGGAGTGTATGTATACTATTTAAGAATCAATATAACTTTAAATTAATCATATATAGTTATTATTTACACCATTATACCCATCCATGTAAGGTGTTGGTGGAAATAGATTACACCACGGCGTGGAGACGGTATTCCGTACGTACGCACGCATGGTGATTTCATTTTTCCGTAGGATGGATAGAAGGTTAATTAGAGTTGTTTCATATTTATAATAACATATAAGTATATAAGAAATACTGATGTTATTACTTTATCAAGAAACAACTAAACAATAAGAAGTTGAAGAAGAAAGAAATTGAAAAAGACCGGTAATGGATATTACCTCTTTTTGAAACACCTTCACTTAACCTCCACTTAAAGAACTAAGGATGGTCTTTGAAGAAGACCAGGACATCTAGGATGATACTAGGGAATTAGAGAAGAAATTTTGTCAGGGGTTGGCCGAGCATGAATGCTCAAATTGGTGTGAGGAGGAGAGGGAGGAGGTGCCCTTTTATAAGGGAGGAGAGGGGCACCTTAGGAAAATCTCAAAATATTATTTTATATTAAAGTCAAATTCGGTTTATAATGGTTCCAAAGGGTCTTATTTAGAAGATAAAGTGGGGATGGGTCTAAATCCACTCATCCAACATGATTTATGCATGTTTAGGTTATTATTTTAACCTTATCAATTAGATTTAACTCTAAGTTAAATAATTTAACTTTTATCGTGTCTTTTTGTTTTCTTACACTATATGGCTAATAAACATACCATAACAAGCCAAAAGAACCCCAAGTTGTTTATTATTAATATATATATATACTTATATAAGTCATTTGGCCAAACATTATATTTTTAGGAATTAAATAAAAATTTGTAATATAATATTTGTTTTAAAAACTAATTTATGTCAATTCTGACACTATTTGGTACATGATTTTTATGAAATTCATAACAGAATGATAAGTTCAAACCAAGTTACTTATATCAACAATAACATGTTTTATTAACCAATAAAATTAATTTAAGTCATAAAAAGTGTCAAATTACATTTATTTGGGCATTTATAACATTAATTATGTCAATATTTCATTAATAAGACAATTACTGCATCATCATTGTGTCATAATAAATGATAACTATTTAATCCTTAAAAATTCTCAATAAATTTATATAATGTAGATAATTGTATTATATTTCTGGATACTATTCATGTTCGAAGTTTCATGAAGTTTATCACTAAATTAAAATTATTATACTTATAAGATTTAAGAAAGTGACATGTTGTCACATTCTTTGATTTTAATAATAATTAAATTATTTTCATGGACAAAAGTCCATAAAATGAATATAATCCGACCCTTAGGTTATATGGGTCTACTTTTAGCCATCCAATAGGATTTTTCCATGTTTTAGTGTAATTTTATAATCTTATATTTACCCTTAATTACCCGATTTACCTTTAACTATAGTATATAAAATTTACCATAGTTACTATTCACAATGCCCAAAAATAAAAAGTAGCTTATTAACATAATTTGGACCCACTGATTCCAAATATGGAATCCATTTTTACAAATTCAATACACAAAATATGCATAAATTAAATTAAAATTAATCCTTTTGTCGAAAGAAAACGGGTTTTTCTTTAAAACATTGCAAAAGATTGAATTGATTCAACCTACGAATTCAAGGTAAAATCAATGCTAATGACATAAATTATATTAAATGGTAAGAATAAATTCTATTTATAATTTAAAACCTTTCAATATTATAATTTAACCACATAAGATATTACGATGAAAAAAAGTTGTTTTTAATTAAAATATAGCTTGTTTTTACTATTCCTTAAAATATGAAAGTTATCGGAAAAATATCAAAACATTATCTAATGTAAATTTTTATATCCTGATTCAAAAGAAGAATTTTATTTTGTCAAATTGAACTTATAAAAATGTAAAAAAACTAGATTTAAAGTGGGTGCGCCATCACAAGGCGACAAAACTGCATTTTTTTAAAAATACTTATTTTACCCGAACAATTTATTTTTTTCTTATACCATGTTCAAGAAATGTGTACGATGAATAATAATGTTATAAAATTCAAAATTTACTTAACAATATTAATAACGGCTAGTTCATAACAATATTATAATAATATATCATTGTTTAGTAAAACCCGGTATTGTGTACAACACACGCTATCGAGGAAGGTCGCGATTGCGTGTAATGCAAGCCAAGTCAGGGTTTCATTTAGTGCACAACTCCTTTGTTGTTGCGTATAACATAATCCAACCATATATTATTTATACATTGAATATATATATATATATATACTCAATGTTGCGTAGAATAACTTCTATCAAACGAACTTGAAATTGTGTGTAACAAGAGCCAAGAAAAGTGTTGCGTATACTGCAAGCTAATATAGTGTTGCGTATAACACAAGATAATCTTGGTGTTTCATACAATAGAAGATATTAATGAAATTAAAAAGAATGTATCTTATAAAATATCGGGTTGTTACATTCTAACCCCCTTAAAATGAATTTCTCCCTCGAAATTCATCGGGGTTATAAATCGTTTACTATTCATAAAAACCCACATCGTAAAAAGAAATACCAAAACTGAACATTCAAAACTAAAGTATGAAATATAACGGTTACCCAAATGAACTCATCACTGGGTTTCCATATAGGAAAAAATATGGACATGGATGAGAAATCTAACCAACATGTTCTGATGGAGAGTGGTAGAGAACATGGCAATGAAAAAGCCAACAATCCCAAAGCTTTTGATTTGTGGTGATCTAAGGTACCATCTGATTCATCAGATATAAGGGCAGTAGGACAATATTTTTTGTTTTTCAAGATCATTTCCCTAAAGTTGATGAAATTGGAATTAGAATAAATACATTCGTGATTTTGGTATAGTCTCACCGTTTGTCATTCTTTGGACAATTTCCACTTCATCTATTAAAGAAATGAAGTTGAATTTGTCATTCGTGATGTGTTAGCAGTTCATGTGATAGAATGATGGGTCATTCCATCTGTCTCAAACAAAAGGTTATAAAAGTTATCAAAAAAAATACGTAAGTCCATCTATAGTGAGATTAATCTTATATAGTTCCTAAAATGGACTTATACTGCTTAATATAATAAAACTAGATTCTACTAAATAGGGACTTCCTGTAGGCCAGTGGTAGGCGAAAAAGTCCATTCACACTTCGGTTGTGGGTTCAATTCCCACAGCCTTGTCTGACGCGATGGGCTGTCACCCATCCTGCAGGTTGTCCTTTTTCTAAAACTACATTACTATAAAATACCATCAGTAATATCGAAAAACGTTCTATCCTTAAACAATACATAGAATATGTCCAACATAATCCATTCCAATATTTAGGCTTATCTAAAATACTTCGGTCCAAGCTCATAGTATAAAGAAAATGATTACTTGAAATGTCATCAACCAAGCATGTGAATACCATAATTTATCCCCTATATATATATATTGTTGGTCACATTCCAATCATGTGAATACCTTAATCATATATTCTCTTGAAAAAATGAATACCCATTGAACCATAGTGAAAACATGAATGCAGTTAAAAGTTAACACTTTCCACATACCAAAATCCTCAAAATTCTATATACTCAAACCATGATATCACTTAGTCATTATATCAATCATGAGCTCATGAATACTGTTAAACATTGTATTTTCTCGTTTTCCCTTCATTATGCGCATATCATCTTATTTCCAAAAATATCTCAATCACTTTGAATACCACATTAGACAAATACATAAATATTCCAATACTCCATGATACAACATTATTTTGGAATCCCATTACAAAAACACTTAATCATTCCACCACATCGTTGTCATATTCAACATCACCAATAGTGATCGCATGTGACTTCCCTTTGTCCTTTGCCTTAAGCAGTTGCTCATGTAGATCATCACTAACCCTTGGATTCGGGAATTTATTAGCATAATGCCCCATTTCCTTGCACTTGAAGCATTGAAGTGTTGGTGGTGCTTTCTCTGCAGTCTTTTCTTTATTCACATCATTAGAAACCCTTTTTCCATTACTTTGAAACTCAGCTACTTGATGACATTCTTTTCAACACTTAAAACATTTTCTAGTCCCTTTAAGACAATCTCCACCATGAATCTTTCCACACTTTGTGCATAAGGAAACATTCATCTTCTTTTCACCATTATTTTGATATTTCTCCTGGAACTCCATCTTTCGTTTCTTGTCAAAACCATGAGATGGATATGTAACACCAACTTCAATTTATACCTTTATAGAACAACACACAATTTCTTCATAGCTACTGAAGTCTCTTATAGCTAATGCCCTTCGAAGACTTGGTTTTAAGCCACTGAAAAATCGATCAACATTACTTTCAGGTTGGATGATAATGCCAGATGCATACCTTTCAAGTCTTGTAAAATTCGCTTCGTATATACCAACAGATTCATCATCCTTCTTCTTCAGCTCAAGAAACTCATTTTCCATCTTTGTTCGAAGAATATGAGGGAAGTACTTACAGAAAAACAAGTTCTTGAACTCTTCTCATTCCATGGACTCAATTTCATCTCTTGGCCTTGTATTCTTGATAAGATTCCACCATTGATCAGCTTCACCTTCAAAATAATATACAACTAAGATGAATTTATCATGTTCATAACATTGAAGAACTGAAAATATTTTTTCAGTGGTACTAATCCATTTTTCAGCAACAAGGGGATCAGAAGACCCACTGAAAGAAGGTGGAAGTTGCCTCATGAAGGACTCAATAGAATATTGTTCCCTCCTATGCTCATTTGGAAGTCCAGAATGATTCATATCTTGTGTAAGTATATCAGTAAGATTTTGCACTCCATCTCCCATAACATTTGTTTATTCAGGAGGACAATCATTACATTGTCCATTGCATTGATCAACATGGTTCCTTCGGGTTCCATCCATCGTCTAAAACCCAAAAATAATAGTGTGAGAGGAAAAAATCATGATATGGAAAACAACATAATAAAGGGGGAGTAACTTCAATATCTAACATCTTAGGTTTAATTCTATGATCATTAGCGTAATTCTAGTACTATAACCTATACGTATATTTAACCATAGGGACATCCCTAGACATACCTTAGAAATATCTCTAGGGATATCACTAACGTTTTCGCATCCTAGTTTCTAAAGGTTGACTAAACCTTTCCTCTGATACCAACTGTAGAGACCCGAAGCTTGACGTACATGGACATTACATTACCTTTTCGGAATACTTAGTACATAAAAAAACACACACACAAGGATCGTAATAGTTTAGTGTCTTTGGAAACTCAGAATATAATCTTCTAATCGTGGTGAACGATCTTCAACATCTCCCATAAAGATCTTCCTTTTTTTACCTAAAACCTTTCTTTATATCCTAGGGAAAAGAAAACATAAAATGGTGAGCTAAATGCTCAGTAAGGGTAAACAAAATAAATATCAATCACATCATATTCATAAGAACATAACATTTTGGAAATCTTAACCTGCAAAAGAGAGAATAATTTCATAACATGGGATAAATCATAGTAGTGAAATGAAATCCCAATAATCATAACTTAAAACATGAAACTTTATGGAATACACACATAATCATAGATAATAATATCTTATTAGTCAAGACTCATTGGAAAGACTATCTTAGTGGACAAAGTCCATTTCTGAACCGAGTCACCCTCGTTTCAGTCCTGTTTCACTGAACCGGTATAACCTAACGATCCAGCCATGTCTATCTCATGAGATATAAAATCTTTTCCCAATGCATTGGAGGGAGAAATATGTCCCACCAATCTCATAATGATACCATTCTTATGTGTGCCACAAAATCATAAATCATACATCATTTCATAACCCATGTAGTAAAAATGGGATTCTTAAACAACATGACAGCATAAAACAATTCATATAAGATAAAGGAATTCATAAAAATAATTCCATCACAACATAATCAAATCCATGTAATAATAGGGATAGAAACAGAACCCTATATTATCTTATATTGAAAATAATTTTGATAAAACACTTGAACTCCATTCTTGAGGAAAATATCTTTTCTACTTCAATTTTTTTTTTTACTTTCTTAACATGTCATACAATTTTAAACTAAAAGAAGTTGATTAAAAATAATCGTGAAAACTTGTAAAAAAATATTCTTGGAAATATTGTTTTAAAAATCTATTCATGCCGTATAAGTTAAAAAAATTTCTTCTCGTACTTTTGTCGGAAAAGTCAAAAAGTACCTCGTACGAAAAATGACAAAAGATTCCTTTCATATCCTTTACTAAAAACTAACCAAAGGGTAAAATTGGATTTAAACAATTGTAGGTGGATGGAAATAATATTATATATTGAGGAAACATGGATTTGGATGATAAAATACACCCCAGTAAATGCCAAAGTATAAACAATCTCGGATAAAAATAAGATTGTGATATTTTCCCTTACCTTAGGTCTGATTTGCTTCGTAAGTGTCTGAACCTCCTGTATAATGATTTAAATAATGTCATTGACTTATTAAAGAATCATATTAATTGTTATGATATCATATATGGTTCACTTATGACTTTATATTACCCGTTCTTTTGTAAATTCCATGTTAAATAGCGTTTTGGGTAAAATTGTTTCATTTGTCGTCCGTGTTTTGACTTGTAATTATTCATATGATTACATAGATCATGATTACTTAATTCCAGAATATAATACATGATTTATATATAATATATTTTCATAATATACATATATATAATAAATCAGTAACTGGAAATAAATACACCGTTCATGGAGACGGTTGGCCGTACGTACGCATGAACGCTATTTTTGTTTCCTTATTGAGTTGAATGGAATTAAGTAGATGACATACATATATATACACATAAATCCAGTATCATTATTATTCCATATATTTCATGATTATTTATTATATATAATTTATAATCATTCATGAATGGTTAAAGTGGAGAATGAATCTCATCGCGTCGTGGAGACGGTAGTCCGTACGTACGCACAAGCGATGATATCATTCTCATGATCATGGGACTGTATCGGAGTGTATGTATACTATTTAAGAATCCATATCACTTTAAATTAATCATATATAGTTATTATTTACACCATTATACCCACCAAAGTAAGGTGGTGGTGGAAAATAGATTACACCACGGCGTGGAGACAGTATTCCGTACGTACGCACGCGCGGTGATTTCCTTTTTCCGTAGGATGGATAGAAGTTTAATTAGAGTTGTTTCATATATATAATATCATATCAGTATATAAGAAATACTGATGTTATTACTTTATCATGAAACAATTAAAGAAGAAGAAGTTGAAGAAGAAAGAAATTGAAAAAGATGAGTAATGGATATTACCTCTTTTTGACGTGCCTTCACATAACCTCCACTTAAAGAACTAAGGATGGTCTTTGAAGAAGACCAGGACCTCTAGGATGATACTAGGGAAGTGGAGAAGAGATTTTGGCAGGGGTTGACCGAGCTTTAATGCTCAAATTGGTGTGAGGAGGAGAGAGAGGAGGTTCCCTTTTATAAGGGAGGAGAGGGGCACCTTACGAAAATCTAAAAATATTATTTTATATTAAGGTAAAATTCGGTTTATAATGGTTACAAAGGGTCTTATTTAGAAGATAAAGTGGGGATGGGTTGAAATCCTCTAATAAAATAGGATTTAGACAAGTTTAGGTTATTATTATAACCTTATCAATTAGATTAAACTCTAAGTTAAATAATTTAACTTTTACCGTGTCTTTTTGTTTTCTTACACGATATGGTTAATAAACTTACCATAACAAGCCAAAGGAACCACAAGTTGTTTATTATTAATATATCTATCCTTATCTAAGTCATTTGTCCGAACCATAGATTTTTAGAAATTAAATAACAATTAATAATATAATATTTGTTTTAAAAACTAATTTATGTCAATTTTGACACTATTTGGAACATGATTTTTATGAAATTCATAACAGAATGATAAGTTCGAACCAAGTAACTTATATCAACAATAACATGTTATATTAACCTAGAAAATTAATTTAAGTCATAAAAAGTCTCAAAGTACATTTATTTTGGCATTTATAACATCAATTATGTCAATATTTCATTAATAAGACAATTACTGCATCATCTTTGTGTCATAATAAATGATAATTATTTAATCCCTAAAAATTCTAAATAAATTTCTACAGTGTATATAATTGTATTAGAGTTCTGTAGACTATTCATTTTAGAAGTTTCATGCAGTTTATCACTAAATTAAAATTATTATACTTATAAGATTTAAGAAAGTGACATGTTGTCACATTCTTTGGTTTTAATAATAATTAAATTATTTTCATGGACAAAAGTCCATAAAATGAATCTAATCCGACCCTTAGGTTATATGGGACTACTTTTATCCATCCAATAGGATTTTTCCAAGTTTTAGGGTAATTTTATAATCTTATATTTACCCTTAATTACCCAATTTACCTTTAACTATAGTAAATAAAATTTACCGTAGTTACTATTCACAATGCCCAAAAATAAAAAGTAGCTTATTAACATAATTTGGACACACTTATTTTAAATATGGAATCAATTTTTCCAAATTCAATACACAAAAGATGAAGAAATTAAATTAAAATTAATCACGTTGTCTAAAGAAAATGGGTTTTTCTTTAAAACATTGCAAAAGATTGAATTGATTTAACCTACGAATTCAAGGTAAAATCATTGCTAATGGAATAAATTATATTAAATGGTAAAAATATATTCTATTTATACTTTAAAACCATTCAATATTATAATTTATCCACATAAGATATTATGATGAAAAAAAGTTGTTTTTAATTAAAATATAGCGTGTTTTTACTATTCATTAAAATATGAAAGTTATCAGAAAAATATCAAAACATGATCTAATGTAAATTTTTATATCCTGATTCAAAAGAAGAATTATATTTTGTCAAATTTAACTTATAAACATGTCAAAAACTAGATTTAATGTGGGTGCGCCATCAAAAGGCGGCAAAACTGAATTTTTTGAAAAATACTTATTTTACCCGAAAAATTTATTTTGTTCTTATACAATGTTCTAGAAATGTGTAAGATTAATAATAATGTTATAAAATTCAAAATTTAGTTAACACTATTCATAACGGCTAGTTCATAACAATATTTTAATAATATATCGTTGTTTAGTAAAACCTGGTATTGCGTACAACATACGCTATCGAGGAAGGTCGCGATTGCGTGTAATGCAAGCCAAGTCAGGGTTGTGTGTAGTGCGCAACTCCTTTGTTGTTGAATATAACAGAATCCAACCATATTTTATTTATACTTTGAATATATATATATATACTCAATGTTGCATAGAATAACTTCTATCAAACGAACTTGAAATTGTGTGTAACAAGAGCCAAGAAAAGTGTTGCGTATACTGCAAGCTAATACAGTGTTGCGTATAGCGCAAGATAATATTGGTGTGTCTTATAATAGAAGATATGAATGAAATTTAAAAGAATGTATCTTATAAAATCTCAGGTTGTTACAAAATGTGACCATGGAATGAAATTTTTTGTAACCAAAACTCACACTTGCTGAATTTCACATATTGTTTGATTTCTTTTAGGAATTTTAAAACAAACTTTAAATGACTTTATTGATCCTATTTACATTTATAATATACCATAATATCATCAGAAAATAATACCACAGATATATTGAAGAACTCATGGAAAATTTTATTCATAACATCCATGAATACAACAAGTGAATTGGGTAACCTAAAAGGAATAACTAAATATTCATAATGGCCATATCTTGTATAAAATGTGGTCTTAAGAATGTCTTCTTCCTTTACATTCAAATTATGGTACCTCGAACTCAAGTCAATATTTGAAAAATATTGAGTTCCCCAGATCTTATCAAATAAATCATTGATATGAGGCAATGGATACTTGTTTTTAATAGTGATGTTATTAAAGGCACCATAATCAATGAAAATTCTCACTGAACGATCATTATTTTTATCCAATAAGACAAGGAAAACCCATGGTGATGAGCTAGGTATACTCAATCCATTATCTAATAACTCTTTCATTTGATTCTTTCAATCTAGAAGTTCAATTTGAGTCGTTTGATATGGGATATTGAAATTGGATTAGCATTAGGAACCAATTAAACATAAATTAAACTTCCCAATCATGTATTATACTTGGAAACTCATCAGTATAAACATCAACATACTCATTTAAAACCAAAAAATAATTAATATGAATAGTTCATTTGTTTTCAAAAAAATGTACAAGGTAACATTAATTTCCATCCTTTACTAGTTTCTCATCTTCTTGATATGTTATCAATAGAAAGGGTTCATTCTTATACACATACTAAACATCATTTTGAAAAGAAACCACATTATCTGTATAGTAAATCTTAGTATGACAGACAAAAATCTATTTTATATCCAAAATAACATCAAACTCTACAAGTGGAAAAATAACATGGTTTTTATTTAAATTTTATCAACAGATAAGGATAGGATGATTCTTATAATTCCTTTTCGTCTCAAAATTTCCCCTGGTGTTTTTACCAAGAGTTTAGGATTAATTTCTTGATATGGAGTTCCCAATTTACTAGAAAATTTCTCAAAATTGAAAGAATGTATAGAACCAGAATAAGAAACACATTGGAATAATGTTAATAAACAAACAATATACGTGACATAAATTCATTTGAGGGACCAACCTCTGTTAAAGTAGTTAAAAAGGATTTCATCACCCCTTTCTTCATGTATTCCAGCTTCTTTCCATCATTTTTGTTCTTTGTCAGACACTCATTTTCATAATGAACCATCTCATTACACATAAAATATTTCACTGACTGTAAATCATATTTTTTTTACCACTACCCTAATCTATTTCAGTTCAATTACAATCCATATGTCCAATCTTACCACATCATAAGCACTTACTAGAATTCAAAAGGCATTCCCTAGTGTAATATTTACCACAATTTTCACAAATTGTAAACTTATTCTTCTTACCATCGTACATTTTTTGAGTATTTCTTTCCTTTAATCTTCCACCTAAACCTCTTATTTTGTTTTTTCCAAAGAACACCTGATCATCAGCAAACTTCATTTCCACCTTCTCTGAACATTGACCAAGTTTTTCATAACATTTTAACTCATAAGAATATAATTTCATTCGATACATTGGATTTAATCATAATTAAAAATGATAGATTTTACTATCGAGAACCCTTATGAAATGTGAAGCATACCTTTCAAGTTGAGTGACTTTTTCTTCATACTTAGCCACTGATCCATCCTCCTACCTCAATTCCAAGATTTTTTTTACATTCTATTTTGAACCACAATAGTTTATTATTTCTCAAGAATCATACCTTTGAATTCATCCAAATAAAGATCTTAAATTTCCTCATTATTCCTGATATTTTTATCCGTTGAACACAACTGATTGGCTTCCCCTTCAAAATGGTAAAAAACAAGACTAAAATTTTTATGTTCTGAACATCCCATGACATTTTTTATTTTTCCAGTGCTTTATTCCACCATTCATCTAGAACATGGTAAGATGATTCTCAAAATAATTGGTGATTCTTCCTCATGAAATGATCCACTACTGACATTTTTCTCTATTGATGATCTGGTTGATATCATGCATGTATACCACCACCATTTATATCTTAATTCAACTACTCCATTACTGTAACAAACTGTTTAGTTTTGATACTGACCCTTTCTGGTTGTTGGTTTGGTAGGTAGTTTTCCTCTTGATTTCATCCCATCATAGCTCCCTTATTTCTATACAGAGGCCATTCTGAACACAGAAAAATCATAGATGAAAATACAAGGTAATCTTCAACTGCTATATCATTTCAATTTGACCATAAAGTAAAAATAGTTAATGTATATTCTATTAACAACATATTAAACCTTAAAGTTATCTTAACTGACCTATGATACCAAATATAAGGCCCCATACTTAAAACATTACATAATCTTGAGATAAGTCATTATATTGACTGTAATTCACATAGAGGATCTTTTCAGCTTTTGATTTTTAAATAATTTGGCCATTATTAATATATTACATTTCAAATATAAAAATTATACACTTATACTCTATTCAATTTTTTCACAATAATAAAACACCTTAAATAAAACAAGAATTCTTTTATTGATAAAAATCATCATGAAATATTCATTTCTCTAACCATTCTTTATACCCTGTGAAAAAACATTTCAAAAACTGGATATGAGCTTAAAAATCCAGTAAGGGATATAAAATAAGGAAATAAAATATTAGTACATAAATACATACAAATCAATGAAATCATACTTTTAACTCATAAGACATAAGATCTATAACAAACCTCATGAAATAATAATATTTATTAATAACTCGTAGAAATCATAAATCATAAAGGTATCTTTTGGCTTCCAGAACATAAAAATATTTTAGCTTTCAAAGCGACATAGGGAGTAACTTTCATAGTTATGTTTTGGAATACCCATCATAGTATATTTCCTAAATCTTACAGGAGAAACCTTAATGATTACCTCTGTCACATTAAACAATGCATTAGGGAGATATCATGGGCTCACCCACCCTTGTATTATCACATAACCACCCTTATAAATAAGACTTTCCCAAGAACTATAACATAATCATAACACATGAACAATCATAAAGGTAAAATAACATTTCCACATTGGAATAAAAAGAAATATTTTCAAGATATTTATATAATAAATCCATTCTCAAAACAGTATTCAATTCCAAAATACCTAAAAAATAAATATAGTATTTTATTTTATTTTAAAAAACATTAAGGCTTGTAGAGGATGCCAAATATCCAATAATTATCGCAGTGGTGGAAAGGTCGTTGTCACTGTGTACATCAAAAAAAACATTATTTTTGTCATTCAGTAAAGTTCTTCATAGAAAAAAATTCATTTTGAAACCATTTCAATGAAATTAAAATTCAAATGGGATAATTATACACCATATAAATGAAGCTCATATCAAAATATGCCTTAATAAAAGGAGATTGAGACGAAGCCCCTTACCTTGAGTCCGACTTGTCTTGTTCATTCTTTATCATTCAGAATAATAGACTCAGATTAATTTCAACTTGATTTATAACCATTTTCATTTTTAGTTTTCTCATTACATTACTTATTACCATGTTATAATAATATGTTAATTATTTGAGTTCATGTAGGTCTTTTTTCGATAATCGGTTCTTGAGTCAGAAATGAACATGGTATGATGTCACTAGTCCATGTGGTCATAATTCCATAATCTCCAAGATAGTATTAATTAAATATTCATTAATTCTACATGTAACTCATATTTTTTTAATTTAAATCGTTAAATATGGTTATGAAAAATTAACAATGTTATATTCATGGAGACAGTAGGTCGTACGTACGCATGAGTAACATTACCATTTTTAATTGATCATCATGGAAGTAAGGTTATTATAATTTTATATTTTAATATTGATAATTATATTATTAAAATCATTATAATAATTTACATATACTTATATATATCATATAAGGAATATAATTTATAAAAATTAGTCACACCACTTCGTTGAGGTGATAGTTCACAGGTACGCACGAATGGTGTTATCATTTTTATGAACTTGGAAGTAATAATGTAATTGATATATTGATATCTTATAATGAATAATATGTCATTAATATAACATATTCAGATTAATTCCTTCATTATAACCAATATTAATAGATGGTATTGGAAAATGATCTAGATCGGTTCATGGAGGTGATAATTTACACATACGCATGAATGATTAATTTCATTCCCATTTGATTGATGTAGAGACGGATTTAGGGGATGATATTAATATAATAACATCTCAATATATTTGGATATTATTTTTGTTATATCATCATGGTTGTATGATATTTTAGGAACTGGAAGAATAAACAAAATAGAAACCTTTAAAGAAAATGTTACCTCTTCTTTAGTTGATCTCCCTTGAATAACACCTAAACAACTCTATGAATGGTGTTATTCCTAAACTAAGGGTTCAATAATGTGTGGAGGGATTATAAAAAGAGGATTTTATTGATATTGAAAGAAATAAAAGGATACGGTAGTGTGATTAATATATAGTGGTGGGTTCATTTTTATATGAGAGGGGAGGGGCACCCTTGGAAAAAACTAAAATATTAAATTATTATAAATAAATTTTTTTATCCATGGGGATCCAGCATGAGATTTGGGGAATATAAGATAACATTAGATCTAAATCCTATCATCCAATAGTTTTTATACATGTATTGAGTTTATTTTTAACTTTATATTTTCAATTTACCCTTAGTTATTCTATTTTAATTTTTAAAATGGTAAGAAAATTTTAATTGTTAAGAAGCTATTAGTTTCAATTATATGGGGTCAATTTCCCATAATTGGAAACTTAAGAAACTTTTATAAAATATCAAAATAATTTTTTTTTTGTATTTTTAAATAATTTAATAAATTAATATTTTTACAAAATATCAATTATGGAAATTTCTCACTCTTCACTATATTGAATTTAAATAAAATCCATACAGAGAGATAACTTCAAAAAAACCATTTAATAGTCTAATAACATGTCATATTAATGCATAAAATTCTTTTATGACATAAATTATGTACAATAATATTTATCCAAATATTTATAATATCATTTACATGAATCATTTATTAATGAAGCAATCACTACATCATCATTGTGTCATAATTAAATTTATTTAATTAATCTCTAAAAATTTAAAATAAAATACCATGATTAAGGAAATATTTTTAAATTTTCAAATACTATTTTTAGACTAATATTTAACTTATATATCCCCAATATAAAATTATTTAATTAAAAAGATACATGTTTATGTAATATTTCCCTTTACTTTAAATTAATTATTATAACATGTCATTTTCACACCCAAGTGGATCCCTAATTCCAAAATGTTGTCCTAAGGATTTTTTTTGGTCACCCATGGATAATAAAATAATATTGGAACATGTTTTAGGGTAGTTTTATATTATTATTGTTACCCTTATTTTCTTAATTTACCCTTTAACTGTCGTATATAAAAAAATTACTAATGTTACAATTCTTAATATCAAAAAATAAAAGGTATTTATTAACATAATTTGGGTCTTCTGATTCAAAATATGGATTCAATTTTTCAATTGTTAAAACAAATAATATTCATTAATTATATGGAATTTAATTGTTGTTGTCAAAACTAGAAAGTAGGTTTTTAAGAAACAAAAACTATCAAAAGATTGACATGTGTTTATGTACAATTAAAATGTGAAATTACTACAAATGACAAAAATTAGATTAAATGATAAAAAAATTAATACAATTAAACTTTAAAAACAATCAAATTATATAATATCTATCTAAATAAATTATATGAAAAGGCAACATTGACTTAAAATGTGATATTTTTCACTATTTATTAAAAATTGAACTTTATCAGAAAATTACCAAAAATTTATCCAAAGTAAATTTGGATGTCGCGGTTCTATAAAAGTAGTTTATTTTTTCTAATATGAAATATATAAGTGAAAAAAATATTTAAAAATGGTTCTCCAACAAAAGGTGGTAACACTAGCTTTTAAAAATATTTGAGATTTTATGCTTAAAATTGTATTCATTCTCATTTTAAGCCACTAAAATTTATTGGATAAATGTAAAAAAATTTAAAAAAATATGAAAAATCATAATACAGTTAATTTTTTCAATTCCCACCAATAAAATGGCTAGGAATTTTCTACTATTTAAAATAATAATACTATTGTTGAAATATTTTTCAGCATAACTCACTACTTTGTGAAAAATACCATTTCAGAGAAACACGTTGTTTTTGTCGGGTATGATATCATACATAGTGTCCTATTTAAACAAATATTAATATATAATTAATAAATATTATTATATATGAAAATTTTTTATTCTAAAAATACATGGGATGTTACATCAACAATAGTTGTGGCTTATTTTTTCTATGTTTTGGACTCTTGTAGGGTGTTATTATTTTCTTTTTGAGTAAAAAATGATTATTTTCTAATAATAATTTTATAATTTTCAAATTGTTTTACTCATTTTATTTTTTTACTACTACAGATTGTGTGTCTAAATGTTCTATAAATTAGATTTATTAGTGTTAAAAAATATATGTTTTGCGGATGTTCCTTGAAATCCTCGACCTTTATCACACTTTTTATTAGCACTGATAAAGTGTCCATTTATGGGTACTAGAAAAATTATTTATTAAGAACCCGTTTATCAATGTTTCTTTTATTTTTGGTAAAATTAAAAGGATAATATTTTTTTCAGAGCTTACCACACCCCCTCAACCTACTCCCACTCTCACCCCCATTTAGGGTTCACAATGCCCCTTTTTCATAAATTTTCTATTACCTAGCTTCATGTTCACCCCCATACATGCTTGGTTTTGATTATGTGACCTCCCATGTAACATTTTATCACTTTCACTATTTCCCCAAGAATGATTTATTTTATTTTTTTTGATATTTCAATTTATTTGTATATATTTACGTAAATATTTTTTGTTCAAATATTTAAATATATTTATATAATTAGTTTTTAATACATTTATAAAATATGTGTTTGTGTTTGAATGATATATATACTATTTAAAAATATTATATAGTAATATTCATTCATATATAATAGAATATAAATATATATATATATATATATACTTCCATTTGTAAGTAAACAGACATATGTAAATATAAAAATTATATATATTTTTTCATATGTATATATATATTCATATATTTTTTAACGTAAAAAATGGATAGATATTATTTTTAATAATTTAGATAATAATTATTTACATATTATTTATAAAATATTTTTTAAATCATTTTTCAAAATATGTATATATGTTATATTTTTAGATAAAAATTTTATACATTACATAAATATTTATTTGACTATATATTTACATATATATTTATACAAATTTATATATAATTGTATATTTAGAAATAAATTTTTTCTAATTTTTATATAGATATTTATTGTAAATATGTTTATATACTATATTTAATGACAACGATATATTTATAATAATAAATTTATGTATGATGTATTTACACAATATTGACATGTACACACACATATACAAATATTCACACACTCATACACATTTTTATTTTGAATATAGATGGAAAAAATATTTACATATATGTATTTATTTTCATATACTACAATATAGGAAATTTTTTTCATTTTTTATAGATAGACACATATTTTTATACAAACAATGCTTATATATTTATACATAAATTCATTTTTATAAGGTAAATAAATGGATAAATTTATATTTTCAATAAAATCAATAATAAAAATATATTTTTTGAAAATGAAAACTACATATTATAACTTAGATAGACCCAAGATTCACAACTCCATTGAAAATGATGAAAACTAACAGGCTAATCCCTGAAGACCCCTCAAAGAATCCATGATGTTAGATGCATGATATCCCTATCTCCCAAAAAAGTAGAAAACACAAGAGGAGAACCAAGGTTCCATTAACCAGATGAAGTCAACTATACACCCAAAGGTATGATGTCCACTTATACCATAAACCAATGCATTCATAGTAACATTATAGTAGAATTGGTCAAAAATCAAACTCCAACCATGAATGAGAGAGAATTAAATAATGTTTTGAATTTACATTACTCCAGCCACTATAGGGGTCCATAATGTTTTGAATGATATATGAAGAGCAATAATTAAAATGAATATATGGTTACAGATGAAATTCCCAGTAACAATTGTTCCATCTCTCAAGAGATCCACATAAGTATTGATCATAATGATAGCCAAAGGGGTATGTTTCCACTATTATGGAGGAGACTAAACAACTAATGAAAGAAAATTTCACCACTAATTTCTACACCAGGAAATCAAAAAATGCATCCTGTCATGCAAAAACATATCTTCATTAACAATATTCCCAAACACGAAGTCATTTCTATAGGCCCATATTAACCATGCAGGGATGAATATTCCCAAAATGATTTAAACTTGTTGTGAGTTGACCTAGTCCAACACAACAATCTTAACATCACATAGCCTAATCGATCATGCATGATCCTTCTCAGGGTTCAGAGACCCCAACCCAGTGACCCTAGAACATGACATGAACACATGAATATATATTTCCATGGATAACCATCAATGGGGCATAAATATATCTATAAAATATGCTACTCAACAAGAATTGTGTAGGTAGAGATAATACATATAAAAATATGACAACATATGGGATTTACCATCAATGGGTCTTTTGAAACCCATATATTCTTTCACATTTGAAAGCTAGAATCTTTTACTTGGGTCGAGATGTTCTTAATAAAGGAGTTCATAGAATATAATCCTGAGCTCTAGAATATTGATTATATTTTATCTGGTCCCAATATAGGTATCACTATAACCATAAGAATATCATTTTTATTGAGTCTATTAAATCACCTATTTAATCTCAAAAAATCTGAACCACACAGGCCAGTAAAGAAAATGTCTATTACTGATGCATTCTCATGGTTAGGCATTGTAAATAAAGATGATTTCATGACATCCAAATTTCGAACCCAAGGGTTACTAAAAAATAAACTTTATAACCTATATAAATTTTATAATAAACTAATTGGTTAAAAAAACATTGGATCCCCAAAAATTTTCACCCACAACATCTTGGTTGGGGTCACAAGTTGGAGGGAAAATCATCATAGAGAAAGTAAAAGGAATTGAAAACATTTTCATATAAATTATCTCGTTTCTACAACATCCACTACCCTTTCATATATATGATGTAATTGTTTAGGACACTCATGTCCCTAAAATTCATTACGCTATATTCTTTTTGACAACACAAATTCTCCATTGTAATCTAGTGAAAATTATTATTTTCATTAGTCCAACCACACAAAATGGAAAATAATGAATGGATTTTGGGAATAAAAAAAATAAAGATTCTTAAAGAGGGGAATCACATAAGATGGAAGAAGTTGATCCATCACTTTAATAAGAACTTATTTCAATCTCAAGAAATATTTTTCCCAACCATACCTATATTTTATTATTGAACATATCATAAATGAAAGAGAAAACATCTCTTTTGAATGGTCCAAATACAATAGGGAGACCCATAAATTTTTTATGTTTATCCACCATCTTAATTCCTCGCATACAGATGATAGTAACTCTTTTCTACACCTAAAATCCCTTAATAAATGATATCTTAGATTTGGAAACGCTGACAGACTCACTGGAAGAATTGGAAAACACATATTCCACAACTTCATTTAATAATAGGTGAAGAAAAACATATTCCCCAAGGATAAATAAAAAATGGGAAATAGGGTCTTCCTACCACAAACCCTTGGTCAGTTAGATGTTCTTTTTGAGGGAACTATTGACATTTATGTTGAATGAAACTGTTTGAATATAGCTCATGATTTAAACCATCCATTTCAGACCAAATCCCAACAACTTCATGACCTATTCAACGAAATTATATTACCACCTATCAAAATATTTGTTTATATCTAATTTCCTAGAAATAATCCACATCTTAGAAATAGATCAATTATTCGTTAGATCAAAAATATCATGATAATCAGTAGAATTATTTGGGGTGATTCTATTGGGGAAAAAGACCTCTAGTTATCAGAAATAATAGAATAGGGAAACATACTAAACTAATAAGAAATGACTGTTGGAAAAATATTGTGAACCACATTGAACAATTTAATTGGTCTGAAAATAGAGACTCTCACTAGGCTAGATATTTTTTGGGTCAGAATAATAAGAGTTTTAGTCGCCTTTTACATGCTTATGGATACTTCCCACAAATATAGGACAAGGTCGATGATATAAGATCCCACAATATTCTAGAACCACTTGATGAAAATGGTATGGAAACCATCTTGTCCCAGAGCCTTTTCTATTAGATTTTCCTCAGGGTAGAGATAATTTCCTCAACAAATATGTCCAATACAAGGTCTTGTGACATCTCTTTAATGACTCTTGGTTCTATACAGCTCATAAGGTCCCTTAAAAAGATACCACCATTAGAATTAAACAAGTATCTATTAAAGGAAAATATTTTCTTATCAATAAAATTATGGTTGGAATTAAAGCTCCCATTTTCCAACATTTATTTTAAATATGAAGTTCTTCCTTTTTCAATATTAGACTTTTTCATGGAAAAGGCCGTATTCTCATAACATTTCTAGAAAAATGATTCCCTTAAATTGATACACAAAAATCATTCATTATATCTCAATGAATAATTAATATCCTTTTCTAAAATAGGAAATATCATGAAATGAAAAATAAGACATAGGTCCTTTGTAGAAACTCCCAAGAAATTCCTGATAACTAAAAATATTTTGATCAACGTTCCTAAAATATCTAAATCTATAGTGTTGTAGTTGAGTTTCCACCATTTTATTCTTGTCCCAAAACATTCCCTATGAGGTGGTAAAAGATGTTTTGAAAAAAATTCAATAACTATTATTATAGAGCCACAAACATTAAAAATAAAATAATTGAATTGGGATTTCATTGTGGGGGATCACCTAAGACTCGAGAAGAATATGGAAGTGGTCAGATGAAACATGAGGGTAGTGAGAGACTTCATACATCTATAATAGTGACATCCAGTCACTTGACCATACAAAATGATCAATGCTTTCTAAGATTATAGAATCCATTTCTTGGTCTTAAAACCAGGTAAAATAATCTCCCATGTCTCCCAACTCCAAAACACCTGAGTAATGAATGTAATCCTGAAATTAAGGAATGATTGAAGGACATCACTTAGTACTTTTTTGTTTCTCATGTGATATAGTATCTTGTTAAAGTCTCCATGAATAATAATTTTTCCTTGATGCATATTCCTAATGGATTTTATTAGTTTATAGGATATTCATTTTTCACATGATCTTGACCATCCATAGAGAAATGGGATGTTCCACATTGGTTACTAGGATTGGAATATCGAATTTGAAATGTTTTTTTGAGAGAAACTAACCATAAATGCTTCAAATTCAACTCTCCACATGATATTGAGACTCCTGCATGGCCCAACTAACTGACCAATAAGCATTTTTTAAATCCAACTTTCAATGTTATACATATCATTTCTTTATTTTCCCACATGGTATTAGACAAAATAACCATATATGGGTGATAATTAGTAATACATTAGTAGAGAATATAAACTATTCAACAGTTTTAAGCACATGATAGTTTTGGATGAACATTTTCATGTCCTCATGAAGGGTTTTTCCATTCAAACTACCACCTATAAAGTTTAATTCTTCACATAACCCTTAAATATCCTTAATCTTTCTAGTTTGTAGAAGGTGACTCTGATTCCTTCCCACCATAGAATGTTTAATTACTAATAATATTATCTTTGATGGGTGCTAAATAATTTCCATTATTGTTCCTCGATATCCATGTCAAGTGATGTTTTTTTTCTACTGGACTCATGTACGTAGGATTCCGTTTATTATATAGAATGTCAATACTCATCATTGGAAACATTGATGGGCCCTCGTCCCCTAGCATAGTAGTAATTTATTCCCAAACCATGGGAACAACATGCATTGGGATAGGATATCCCCAGTTACATACTATTTATCAAATGAAATGGGAAATATCCAATGATCTAGAAGAGGACATATATTCTGTTGAAAATATCCACCATGCACAATTTTCATTAAGTAATGTTAGTTATTAATCTACTTTCTCTCATACCCTATGAGAAAATAATCATTTTTTGGAGGCCCATCATTTAGTTACCATTGTTAATGATTGACATGAGTTGAAGGACTCAACTCCATTGAATGAGGATTTAACATGCTTCTTAGAACAAGGAGGAATAATAACAAACCCATTGAAATTAACCCAGCCTCAGTCACTAAGGGGTCTTCGAACACGTGACTATTAAGATTTTATTACAACTTCTATTTTCCTACACTCTAAATTGGTTTTTTAGATAAAATGTTTATCTCAAATCCACATTCCATATTAAAACATAATCTGACCCTTTGAACTATGTTTCTTCATTCAATAGTTCTTACCCCATGACTAATGAGGTTGTAGAAGAAATATAAGGGTTGGTGTTTTTCAAATTCTAAAGGTACTGATAAAATAGATTCTGCTAACTTCAAAAAATATCCCCATATGAGGGGTTGTGTGACGTCCACCATAACCCAAATTCGTATCATGGTACCCATGTGATTGGGTATGAAACATCCTAATCCATAAAATCCCTTATGGAATTTATAATCCCATTCATGACATGATCGTCCCAACCAGTAAAAGGGATTCCTTTTTCCTAGATCCATAAGTGCGAATGGGAAAACCATACCATTGATATTAACTCCATTCTAAAAGTAATTAATCAAAATTAGGTGGTTATAAAAAGAAAATGGTCATCAATTAATTAAACAATAATATGACACTCCCTAACAAATTCTTGTATAATCATCTTAGGTTTGATTTCTATGATAAAAACTCCATATTCTAATATAAAAATTGATTGCATCGTATTTATAATGGAATTAAAGTTATAAGATCTATTTGATGCTAATTATTCATATAAGAGAAGGGACATGTGGTTCTGTAGATTTTTGTCCTCTAATGTACTAGCATTGATCATGTATTTTCCCCAATCGGTTAGTGATATCATCTTCTAGTGTTTCAGTAGATAATCTTCCATGGTGGTGGAGAAATGTATAATGGATCAATAACAAAACCCTTAATGATTTTTAGGAAAAAGCCGAATGAGATGAACAAATGATCATTGACCTACCATATAAAATGGATTTAGACAACCAATTGGTACAGAATCACTTTGATGTGATACATAGGAAAACCCTATGAACACACCTTTTGCAACAACAGAAATCAGTTTAAATCTAAAAAATCTAAAAAATGATCCAAATAAAATTTTCAAAAATCTATGATAAATTAATAATTTATATTTTTTTCCATATGGTTTCCATATTAAAAAATAAATTATTATATAATTATGATTAATAATTTATTATTACAGTTGATTTATATATTTAAATATATGAAAATAGGGTTATATTTATTTATAAATAAAACTAAAATCTAAAAAATGATAAAATATAAAAACGATAATATCAATATATTTATATTTCTTAAAAATAAATTCAATGTATACTAAATAAGTACATGAAGACCCTATTAAATGAAGGTGAAATCCCATCGAATATTAAAAAAATAAAGTTCTCCAAACTGAAAACCCGTTTTGGAGGCCTTAGGGTTAATTTCTAACATCAAAAAAATTATTGGGATTCCATGGTTGTCACAATGTAGATCTCCTTGCATTATTTTATTTTGTTTTTGTCATATCCCAAAAAGATACTTCAATCAAATGTTATGTTCCTTTCCGAATCTAGTAATGTTTGGAAATTATCTTATATCATTCATTATTTTATTGAATTTTTATGTATTCCAATTGTAATTAAATGTCTATTTCTCAATTATAATTAACAATTTATTAATTAATATTATATTTTCATTATTTTATAAGTAATTTTCCAATAAATATCATATATATTAAGTGTAAATGCATATTTAGTCTTCTATAAATCCTATTTAATAAAATATATTTATATATTAATATATGTTATTTAATGATATAATTTTTTTATAAAATTTACCTTTATCAACACTAAAAAATGCACTGATAATGGGTGGATTTTATTTATTATAAAAAAAATTGATTATAAAGATGGATTTTATCAGTGTAGATAAAATGAAACATCTATCAGTGATTTTTTCTATTGTATAAGAATTCTCCATCTATTAGTGTTGTTTTTGTACTGATAAATGGAACTTATTTCATCATAATAAAACAGTGATTCTAAAGTGCACCTTTATCATTAATTAAAAAATAATTGATAAAGTGTGTCTTTATAATTTTTTTTACTGATAAATGCACCCTTTACCTGTGATATCATTAGCACTGATAAAATTAGCACCTTTATCAACACATTTTGTTAGAACTAATTAATGGTAGCACATGGTATTTCATGATTTTTAGTAGTGTTTCTATTCCTATATTAAAACCACCACCACTTCCATTAATCTTATATTTCACAAACATACTGAGTATCCTGATGCTTCCTTCTCTTCTCCACCCCCATTGAAATGATGTTTTTTTCATCCATTGGATCATTCATCATGCATGTGTTACTTTGTAAATGATTGTTATAGATTTTTGTATGTTTAAGAGATCATTTTAATGGATTATTGTTTCTATTATGAGAGTAAAAAAGAAATTATTTATTTTTCTGGTTTCAAATAGTTATACTCATTTTTTTCACAACTGTAGGTTACAATTTTAAAACATCTATAAATTCTCTTTCTCTGCGGTAAAAAAAGTTATCTAAAGCTATGAATAGTTAAAATACTCGATCGTTATCCGATCTAAAAAAGTATTTATAAATGATTCCCATATCAATTCTAAAATAAAATAACTAATAAAGGTGGACATTATCAGCATTGTTGTTTTAGCATTAATAAGGATACCCTTAATTTTTGCTTCTTCTTAGCACCAATAAATGATGCATTTATTGGTAATGAAAAAATTCTAATAAAGACCCCTTTTATGAGAACTATAAAAATGTGCTGATAAAAGTTTATTTTATAAGGGCTTTAAAATTGACTAAGAAATGACCCATTTACCAATGATTTTGGTATAACTTTGATAAATACCCCCTTTATTAGACTTTTTTTTGGTTCCTGTAATAATTGAAATTTTATAGAGCTTCCCAAATATCTTATACACATTCCTACTCACACACACTCCCCTTTTTTGTTGTTCACAATGCCCCTCGGTTAGTACTTTTTAATTTCCCAACGTCATGATTTCCCCCACATGCTCCTGGACAAGATCTTGTGATCACCGTTCCAAAACTATTACCCATTTACCACATCCAAAATTCTATTTTATTATTCATTATATAGTATTTCTATTTATTTATATTTATTTATAACTATTTTAATAAATCTTTTGTATTCATATATTTATATAATTATTTTAAATACATTTATTAACTATATATTTGTATGTGTGTGATATATATATATATACACACACTTATATTTATTCAAATATAATATATAATAATACTAGATTATATATATATATATATATTAGAATATAGATATAAGTATATATCAATTTTTAACACCCACATATGTATATATACATTATATATAAATTTTTATATGTATATATATTCTATGATTTTTTAATAGCATTTTTTAGATATTGATTTAAAAAAAATGGATAATAATTATTTTCTTAAGATTTATAAACGTATCATTAATTTTATTTTAAAATTTGTCTATATATTGTATATTTAGATATAAATTTTATGCATTACATTTTTTTGAAAAACAATTTCTTTTCAATAAATGATCACACACCAGAAATTGCAATAGACATAGTCTAAGGTGGAAATTCCTCCAACCAAACACGTAACTCACTAAAAAGGCTATGGGATAGGATCAATTGAGCTACCCAATTAGCCCATATTTTTATAAAAGAGAAAGAACATGACTACATAAGTATGGAAAATGATCCAATATTCATAACCCTTAAGCCAAAATATTAGAGACCACACCCTAGTACATTGATAGAATTATTGATGGTGGGACAATCTAATTCCAAGATGAAAAAAATTCCATCATCTATCGATGGAGGACCTCATCTGAGTTCCTATGTCTTAGGATTCCACCAATCAAGGATCCCAAAAAAATGGAATTATTTTTTTTAAATCAACCACAATGCATCTAATATGATCAAACACTATATCAGCCAAGTTAATAGGCCCTCCCCTAGAGAAAGATGCATCCACATTAGTTATTAACACATTTGGTGGCGGAGGTTTCCTTATAAACAAGAGAGAGGGTATAAGTATATAATAAATTTAAATCTCATCACACTTCCAAATATCTAGACAATATGAACCCCTTTGACCCAAAAATTGTGTTTCCTTATAAACTTATTAAAGACAATGTCATTTCTTCTCACCCAGATGATCTATTCCATAGTAAAATGATCTTACACCATATTCATTGGGAGGGAATATGATGATTTCGATGACAGTTACATGAATCCCATATCCATATACACATGATTTTAATCATTTAACTTCCATGCATTCTAGATGACCCTAGCCCCTTAAAAATGGAGAATAAAATGGATTTGAGATTCTGATTCAACCATACATAAGTGTCATGATTGATCCTCAGAAACATAATGGAACATGAGAAACTCTTTGGAAGGGAAGATTACAATATATACTTTTGACAATAAAGACCATACCTTGGAGGGGGATATCCATATTCAACAAACACATATAGAATATTTAATCATTTGGGTTTCATACTCCAAGGGCCAACTTATATACATATTTCACCATTTTGACTTCTAAAAATTCATTTCTCCTACACAGTCTATCCTGGACCAAGTCTATTGTATAATGAATACTCAAAATAATACTCTTATATATTCATTAAACCTTTCATCCAGTTTTTCAAAACACCATCTGTTCACAACATTTTTAAAGGGGGAACATATCCTAACATGTTCCAAATTAAGAACCACCAGGGATATATCCATCACCTCGCCTCCATCAAAATTCCATGGTTCTCTCAGTATAATGATCATGGTTTCATCTAATATCATCTAATAAAGACTCTTACTAATAATATCATATGACCCCTAAATAATAATTTACAAAATTATAGAGAAAGGGAAGAGGGCTTCATAGAAAAATCTACATGACGATAATATTTTCTTTGATATTATGTGAACCAATCGAATATGGGTTTTGAATCAAATGTGAAACCTTATTTTCCAAAAGATCATTATTAAACATGAGAATTTATGAAAATCCCATACCAACATAAGCATTATGAAGACATAGTTTATCTCAAGCCAACCAATGAAATTTGTTTATTGCATTGTTTATACCCCACCAGAAGATGGGATGGAGGGAATGTATTTTTTCAATCACAAAAACAAAGATCTTAAATAAGGAAATAACATAGGTTTGGATCAATTAATCAACATCGTTAATAAGGATTTTTTTCCAAACATTATAGACTGTCTTGAAATTCCAAACATTATTTCTTTTACATATCTTATCTAGATTTATTGGGAATCCCTCTCTTTTAGAGTATCTAAAAATCAAAGGGATACCAGGATTTTTATTTTTTATCAACCACATGAATACTATAGATTATAAAAATATATTTCATTCAAATATTAGTAACTCCAAAGATGATTGAAAATTTGAATTTAGCATAATTAGCTGATTCACGAAATTCCATTTCCAAATTATGGAAAATTTGAAACATAGATTTTCATTATTTAAGCTCAAACCATGAATAAAGAATGTTATCATCAAAAAAATAATTTTTTTGAAATGGATGGACTCCATCTGCAACCCTTTTCCCCATGATTTTTTATCTTCCACTAGATTGATACAATAAACAATTTCATCTACCAAAAGAAATCGGAAAGGGGAAAGAGGGCCCCCTTGAGAATCCCATTGGTGGGATAACAGAATTGATAATGGTTTCCATTTAAATTATTCCTGAATGATATAGAAGAGATATAATACATGATAACCTCAATCCATTTTAAGTAGAATCCCTATTTTGACCGAATAAACCAGAGGAAAATCAATTCAACCTTATCATAAACCTTCACCATATTATGTTTCCATGTAACGATACATATTTTTGGAAATGTGTGAGTTTTAATTGAGTAAAACAATTAATGGGAAACAATGGAATTATCTATGATGAGCCTTTTGGGGATGAAATCACTATGATTTTCAAAAATAATAGATGGCATCAAAGAGTGTTGGTGGTTGACTAAGACATTGGAAAACATTCTATAGAAGATATGATATATACTAATAGGCCTAAATTACAATACCATGGATGGTTTTTAGATCATAGTAATGAGATTAAGTATATTTTCTTTTAATGCATAGAAGTTATCCGTCCTTGCCTAAAGATCTCTCAAGAGGTCCATAATGACCCACCCAAAAAATGTGCCAATATTTTTTGAAAAAAACAAGCATGGAACCCATCTGGTCTAGTACATTAGGTAAAATGGTTCTATTTGAGAGAAAAAATGATTTCATCATCAGTGAAATAATGTGTTAGATGATGGTTCATAGAATCTAAAACAACAAACTCTAAAAAAATGGCCCCGCTAGAAGAGAAACTAGACTCACATACCTTATAATATCCTAAAAAATACCAGATAAGATCTAGAAATCATTCTTAATTTTCCATTATATAACATTCTTCATTTGTGGTATATGTGCTAAAATTTATTTTCTCCTCATAGAAGAAATATGATGGAAGTAGATATTTTTAGAAATACATTCTTTATTCTAGATTTCATTAACAGGTAAATCCCATAATTTCTCCTAAATTTTAAGTTTCTAACCTATATCATTTTATGTCTCAAAATAGTAATAATTACAATATTAGTTGGAATGTGAGAATATATCCAATTAAATTTCATTTCAATATTATCACAATGATGATCGAGCTTGCAGAATTTAGAATTTATATACTATTTTATATTAACTAAATCATTGTTGATATATTTACTCATATTAGTGTCCCACACCTTCCAAAAAGAGTTTATAACCTCTTATCCATCCCTTTTTCACCCAGAAACATTAAAATATTATTTTTTTCATTCCTTAGTTTTCATTTCCCATTTGTATATCGATAAGGATTGGGAAATGGTCTAAAGTGGCTGGAGTCATGTGGATCACTTTAAAAAATATGAAAAGCTTATACCATTCAAACAACACCATAAATATATATAAACCATCCACAATATTATTATTTTTAAAATTACCATTAACCAATGTTAATGGGATTCCATAATACCAAAGATCAAGTAGGTTTCCAATCCTAATCGCTTGATAGAAATATCTCATAGGATTATATGGCATGAAGGCACGCCCAATGTTCCTTGTAGGTAGTCTTGAGAAGCTTCTCAATATTTTTTTCCAACATTTATGGACATCTATATAATACAAATAATTTAAAAAATAGGGTTTTTGGTTTGTTAATGGAGGATACAATGCTTTATAGGGATAAATATTTCACAATAATTTCATGTTCCTCCTTCCTAAGATGGTAGATTCCACCAGAGTGTCATTGATGAGAGTTCGTAAAAAAACCACAGAAACCTTAATTTACTGTAATACTATTATTTTACATACATCATAACATTTTTTTATATATTAATACTATTTCAGGGTGACTTTTAGAGTATCAATGATGAAGCATTAGAATTGAGAATGCGTTTCCAATCCCATTGTAGTTCCGAAATTATATTTTCATTGAGGTAGGTGTGGGTGGTTTAATCTAGACTCCACCATTTTAATATCATTAAAGGAACCATCCCGAACCACTTTCCATATTTTGGCATGTCTTTCATTGGTTAGTGTATCCCCAAATAATCATTTAAGACCACAAATAATGATTATACTCAGATCATTATTGGTATTCTCACTCTCTTTCCTTCTCGACAACTTATATTTTTTGGTATTTTAAAAGTTGGTTCACACAAGCCTTTTACATAAAAGGAAGAATACACTAGTGAAACAATTTAATGAGTATTAATATGTTTTTTGGGTTAGTTAATATCTATTTCATATAAGAGGAGGGTATTTATTTTCCTTTAAGTGATGTCATACAATCCCTAGGGGGATTTTCCCTCACCCAAGAGTGCTTAACCATGGTTTCACAGAGATTAAAATAAAAATGTATTTAAAATCTGATGTCTTGATTCTCCAAATAATTGTATCACAAATACACATGTTGAGATGTAGGAAACATTTTTAGCCCCATCATGATGGTTGTATTCTAGAATGGATTTGCATGCACACAAAAAACATTAAAAGTCTCTCCTTATCTAATTGTTTTATTTTCTATAATGAAGGATGTCATTTGATTTTTTGTGCTCAACAAGTAGCTATATTTCATTATTTGAGTCTCATATCCATTTCTATTATATTAAGTGTATTCTTTCATTGTATTCTTAATACAACCAAAAATGAAATAGAAGATGGGAACCTTTTCATAACAGAATGAAATCCCTGCATTTGAGTCCTATATAGAAAGGAATTATCATCATGTATAATTTTCTAAAACCTCATTTAATAGTCTTATATGGACATCCAATCCTTATTCAATTTGATCAGATTGACCCTATTAAAACAAATTCACCTATTTGTCACAAATTTTACCAAAAATACATTTTGATCTTCCACAAATGGGTATTCTGTTATGAAAAATTGAGAAGGGTGTTTTGAAGAATGTTGTTTTGTAAATATATCATTAATTTTTACGACCCTCTATAAAAATATTATGATTATCTTTGGATAGAGATACCCCTTAGAATATCTTCTTCTTGTATTATATAATGAGGAATTAGAAGACCAAATGGCCCTCTCATATTTCTCTAATTCTCAGTCCATCCACATGTTTCAATACATTTTTAGCATGTTTTTCAGGTCCACTCCATCCTATAGACTCCATAATAAATATTTATTTCATAATGGTTTATATAATTAAAAATAATTTTTTATGTAAATATGATTAAATATATATTTTTACAATTGATTTATCATATGTAAATACGGGAAAATATGCTTATATTTAATTATAAATAAAACTACAATAAAAAAAATCGAAATCATAATATCTATATGAATGTAATTATTGGGAAGAAATTCAGTCTCCATTGAAGAAATACAATAATAACTACTTCAAAAAAGTTGAAATCTACTTGAATATTAAAAAATTAGGGTACCGCAAGTAAACAACCATCATTAGAGGCATTTTGGGACATATTTTATATTACAAAGATAATGAATATGTTTTCTCTAGTCAATATGATTTATATCTCCTTTAGGCATTGATTGGATATGTGGTAGAGCCCAAATGGTCACCCAGATCAAAAGTTTTTTGCACTTTAAGTTCAAGTCATGTTTTCAACGTTTCTTAGACAATTCATTAATTTACTAAATTTTAATGGAATATAATTTCTATTAAGAGTCCATTTAAAATTATAATTTAAAAATAATTAATTATTATAATTAATTAATTGTTTTATATGTCATTTTTCAATTAATATCTTATATATTAAATTTAAATGAATATTTATTCTTCTGTTAATAATATTTAATAAAATATATTAAATTTTTATAAATTTAAATATATTTATATATTTATATATGACTTATAATGAAATATAATTTTTTATGAAATATACCTTAATCATTGATAAAGAAATTTTTGATAAATGGTTCATTTATAAGCATCAAAACAAAAGCACTGATAAAGGTGGATTTTATCATCACCTTTTTTGTGTTGTTAAAACACACACTTCTTTAGTGATTTTTTCTAATGTTGATAAATACCCCATTTATCATATATATTTAGGAACTATTAAGGGTATACTTTATCTGAATTGGAATAATGTTTTGCTAAAAGGTGCCTTTATTAGTGCTGATTAAGTGGTTCTTTAATTAGTTATTTTTAGCCTTGTTAAAGGTACCCTTTATCAGAGATTTTATTTAACTGATAAATGTACCACCTTTTTCATTTATTTTATCTTGAAATTATAATGGGTATCACCTGAAATTTTTCAATCTATATTAGTTCCACTATCTGCATGGTAAGACATATCCACTTCTATCGATCCCATAGTTCTCTAACAAACCTAGGATCCTGATGATTCCTTTTATTATTGGATGAGAGACAAGAGAAACACAAAAAGTGCATACTATATTACTTTGGAGAAAATTTTACAAAATATATTAAATAAAGAAACACAAAGTTCCAATTGTAAAAGGAAAAAAGAATATAAAAAATATTATAAATAAAATCACCTCAAGATAGATGTGAAATCAAACTAATTTTGGGAATAAAATAATGGTGTTGATAAGTGAAATGAGGATTCATGAACATATCTTCAAACTTTTTGGATGTATAAGGGTGAGAGGGTAATGTTTTTCTCCATTGAATAATTTCTCAGAAAAAATAACAATAAATGTTGTTGGACACCTCAAGTGTTAATCATTTTTAATGATCACAAATCTTATACATTCTGTAAAGCTTGTTAATCCTGTTTAATCTATCTAAAATCATGTGTATAGATGATTAGTTTATTTATGCATTACATAAACCTATCCAAGTTCATAAGTTTTATGTTTAATGATTGTAAACTATTTTGAGTTTGTTTTATAATGGAATCCCTAATAAATTATTAAGTCTAATCCATTCTATAAATATCAATATTTATGTCGGTATACTGATATTCACCTAAGTCTGAGAAACCGCAAGTCCACCACCAGTTATGATTTTCTTGAAAAGGAACAGAAATCTTGACCAAACACTGTGAACCAGTCACCATGACCAGATACCATGACCCATACACCATAACCTAGACACCATGACCAGACACCATGACCCAGACATTGTGAACCATACACCGTGACCAGACAGTGTGACCCAGACAGCGTGACCGGACACTGGGAATCAGATACCGTAACCAGACACTGTGATCCTAACACCACATCCGTACTACTAGTTTTTGATCTCTATAAAACTAATCCATCATAAATTTCTCACATCTTAAAGGAAAACGAGGAGAAACCATTTCAAGGAGACAACATTTCAAGGAGATATTGTTTCTAGATAGACTGTGACGCTGTTTCATAATTTTTTCTATCATTTTTAAATTTAATCTCAAATAGTCATATGTGAAGCTTTTAAATGCAGTGACATAATTAATGTTTCTTTTTAATAATTTTACCTGATTTTAAGAGGTATGAGGTGCAGAATACATGTATCATATTTGAACCAAAACATACATTCTAATAATAAAAAGGACAGCATGGCTCGAAACAAAACAATTAGATAGAGAAAAAAGTGTGCACGATAACAAAGAAGCATGACTATTATTGAGAAGAGAAACAACACATGAGACTCAATAAATTTGAAGAAAACATGAAGCATTCACTGTGGTACCATTGATCAGAGTCAAGACCATCTTCGCCATACAAACTCCATGAAGAACACAAGCCAAATCTGAACTAGAGCACAAGACTTGCGACACTCTGTATTCATAAGAGGACATGATTTCTGCATCTGCTTCGTCCTAGAAGTCCAGAGCTGCATATACTAACTGTTAGAGCATTCCCAAGATTATCTCATCATTTTTTCTATGTTGTTTATTATTTTTAGCTTTCAAGCAGTGTGTGTGTGCTGGTATAAAAACACGCATTATCTCCTACATTAAACTGAAGGATATAAGATATACATTCTCATACATCTTTTTACACTGTTTTATTCCCACAAATATGTTTGGAATAGGTCCTTGTGTGACCTAATAGTTCATATCCACAAATAACTATAGAAGACGTCGTGTGACTTAGAAAGTCCTGTGTACTACTGTTAACACCAATCCAGGGTGTGGATCAAGTTTATTTATATATACTACTTGGTGGTAGGTGATTTCTGTGTAGATTAGATTAGGTCTCGGCTTGAAATTGAACCACCTATTTTATATCCACTATGTTGTTTGATTTAGTTTTCCCTATTTTACTATATAAATTAGATATCACTAAACGTGCTTTGATTATTAATCTTGGAATGAAGTTATAATTTATTTTCTTTATTAGAATATCTTCAAAACTAATATTAATACTTAATATTAATTCTACTGATAATTAATCATTCTTCTGATAAGTTATTTAAACTGTCAATATTTCATAACTATATTACTTTGATTAACTGGGTTGTATTTAAATTTATTATGGAACATTTTTAAGAATTCCTTTTAAACAATAATGTTTATAGATACCCAATTCACCCCCCTATTTAGTACTCTACTCCGACCAACATTTGGTATTAGAGGATTATTTTTAAGACTATGTTTTTACCCTATTCAACTGTGATTTTAGTTTTATTTTAAAGATCTGAAAAATTCTGTTAATTATAAATTTCTAGATCATTCAAAGTATTTATTTATTATGCTTAATATAGTGAAAGGCGATTCTACAAATAGACCATCATTCTTTAATTGAATCAATTATGCTTAATGGAAAATTAAAATGAAAATACTATTAGAAAGTATGAGATTTGAAATCTGGTCTTAAATTATAGGTGAGTATAAGATTACTTCTACTAGTAGAATCACTTGGGATGACACTACCATGATTTCCTACAAAAACAATTTTAAATCCATGAATGATTTTTATTTCCCTTTAGGATATGAGGAATTAAATAGAATTTCTGCATGTAAAACTGCCCATGAAATTTGGGATACATTGTCTATTTCACATGAAGGAATTTATAGTGTGAAAGAAATGAGATTTAATATTTATAATATTAAATATAATAACTATATAGTGAAATCTGATGAGCCTATTTTTGACATATATCTCAGGTTCAACGATATTTTTTACACAATGGTTTTCTTGGAAGAGAAGTTACTGCCAAAGAACAGATCATGAGGATTCTCATATGCACACCTGATAGATAGAGAAGAACATCTATCTCTTTTAGAGAATCATGCGACATCAGCAAGTTACCTCAAAAATAACTCATTGTAAAATTGATGATTTGTGAAGAGGATATGAAAGTCAATATGGAAGAAGTGGATGCACCCAAAAGAAAATCAGTTGCATTCAAGTCCACCACCTCTAAACACATAGAGAAAGGAAAATTGGAAGTCTCTGTAGAATGTTCCAATAGTGAATCATCATCACCTGATCGTGATTAGGAGATGGATCAAATAACCATCGTATTTAAGATATTTTAAAAGAAGAAGAAAATTTTTCAAAAATCCTAACTTCAAGGGAATATATGATCAAAAAGAATGTTGGAAGAAAGATTGGAAAAAAAGTGACAAATCTGATGAGATAGTCTGCTATGAGTGTAAATGAAAGGGACATATAAAGGTTGACTGTCCTATGAACAAGTAAAAAAAGAAATATGAGGACAATGATAGAAAGTATAAAAAGGTAATGAAAGAATCATGGAGAGCTTCTGTGTATAGTTTTGTCGACTCAGAATCCTCACATGATGAACATGATAACAAATCCAATATGTGTTCTATGAAAAACACATCTGAGGTAACACTAGAATCTCCTATACACAATTCCTATTATTCTTGAGATGAGAGTGACTTTGAAAATATTTCTATGGAAAAAATGTTAGAATAATATAATATTAATGAAGAGACATGCATTGAACTAAAAGATAAATTCAAATCATTAAAGAAACAACATGCTCTTACCTCAATTGTTAAGCTTGAACGTACTATAGAAAGGGAGAAAAATGATCAATTACTCATAGAAAACAATGAACAAAAACTATATAATGAGAAATTGAAAAGGGATCTTGAATGGTTTACAAATGGTAAAGATACCTTGGTACAAATTCTAGGTAAATAAATTGCTCCTAAATATACTACTGGAATTGTCTATCAAGCGGGTAAAAGAAATTTTGGAAGAAAAAATTTTATTTCTAAATCTAGGACATACAAATTTAATCCATGTTCTAGAAAACATTCATCTTGATCATGTTATGATACAATCTCTTCTATTTCAGGCTTTTCTGGACCAAATATAGTTTATTTTTTAAGTACCTTACATAATTATTATAGGAAACCTATGTGGTTGATATGGGTTCCTAAAGCACTAGTCACTTATATTACTAGACCCAAACATATATGGGTATAAAAATCTATTTTTATATGAATATTTTTTAGCAAATATATTTAAAGAGCTCCTATAAAATCTTATGGTACTTGGATAGTTGGTGTTCAAGACACATCACAGGGGACTATTCATACTACAAGAATTTAATAATGATTGATGGTAGATATATCACCATTGGTGACTATTCTAGGGGAAAGATCATTGGCCTTGGCCAAATCGGTAACTCTAACTCAGTTTTAATTTCTGAAGTACTTTTTGTTGATGGATTGAAATATAATAAGCTTAGTATTTCACAACAATGTGATGATGAATTTCATGTGATATTTTAAAATGATGCTTGTAATGATTTTAATTATAAAAATGAAGAAGTGTTTTCTTCATTATGAAATGAGAATGTATATTCTGTTAACATATATTTTTTTGACTCTCAAAATGCTTCATGTTTATGTGTATTTCACAAAGAGTCTTGGATTGGGCATAGAATACTAAGACACTATAGTATTTACTCCATTATAAAGTTAACCAAAACACGTTTAGTCAATGACCTACCCAAACCTGAGTTTCCAAATGATAAAAGAACCTTTTCAAAAAGGAAACCAATAAAAAACTTCATTCAAACAAAATAATGAAGGTTCAACTTATCAACCTCTTGAATTGGTTCACATAGATTTTTTTGGACCATCTAATGTTTCTAGTTTAAATGGGAAGCACTATGTTTACGTTCATGTAGATGAATTTTCTAAATATTCATGGACTCTCTTTTTTAGATCACAAAAGTGAATCTTTCTCTCATTTTATCAAATATACCAAAGATGTAGAAAATCACAGTGGACTTAAAATTAAATCCTTATGAAGTTATCATGGCTTTGAGTTTGAATATCAAGAGTTTGAATCCTTTGGCTCAAAAAATGGCTATAGTCATAATTTCACTTCCCCAATAACATCTCAACATAATAGAGTTTTATAAAGAAGAAATAGAACCTGGTAATAGATTCCTAGAAATATGCTCAGTGAATATGACATAATTATTTATTTTTGGGCCGAGTCTATAAATACAACATTCAATATTATCAATAGAGTGTTGATTAGACCTATTCTAAAAATAACTCCATATGAGTTATGGAACAATAGAAAACCCAATGTAAGATACTTCATGGTTTTTTGTTATAATGTCTATATCCTTAATACTAAGGTAAATATTGAAAAAATTTCATCCAATAGTGATGAAGGAATCATTTTAGGATATTCAATCTCTAGTAAAGCCTATAGAGTGTTTAACAAAAAAAACTAAATGTATGGAAGAATCTATCCATGTAAAATTTGAAGAAACATATCCACATGATCCTAAAACCACTCCAGAGAACCAAGAGGATAATGTATCAAATCTGGACATTAATTCAAAATCCTCTAACCATATTGTGAAGGAATTTGTGAAAAATTCCAGTTCATGAAATTATTTGGATTCAAGTCACAATGAACCCAAACCTATTAAAGTACATAAAATCACACATCCTTCCTTTTCGGTACTAGTTATAATTCATATGAACCATAATTTAGATGTTATTGTAGGGGACACAGATAAAGGAACTCAAACTATAGAATCTCTTCAAAATTAGGTTGAACATCAAGTCTTCTTGTCACAACTTGAACTTAATAACATTAATGATGCTATCAATGAGGAATTTTGGGTGATGACTATGCAAGAAGATCTTAATCAGTTTGAAAGGAACAATGTTCAGAAACATGTTGATAGACCAAAATACACATTCAACATAAGCACTAAATGGGTGTTTAGGAATAAGGTTGATGAAGCTTGTAATATAGTTAGAAATAAATCTATATTGCATCGACAAGACTATAGTCAGGATAAAGGAATTGGCTATGAAGAGACATTTTCACCAGTAGCTAGACTTGAAGCCATCAGAATTCTGCTTGGTTATATTGCATATCCTAATTTCAAACTATATCACATGTATGTTAAAAGTGGATTCTTAAATGGGTATCTAGTTAAGGATGTTGTTGTTGAGAAACCCCCTAGTTTTACAAATCCACATTTTGAAAATCATATTTTTAAATTAACAAAATCATTATATGGGTTAAAACAAACTCAAAGAGCTTAGTATGATAGGCTGAGTACTTTTGTTATTTTAAAAGGTTTTACAAAAGGAATAGCTGATCCTACACTCTTTATAAAATGAATTTCCAATGAGATTTTAGCAGTTCAAACTAATGTAGATGACATTATCTTTGGATATTCAAAAAAAATTATGCATTGAATTTTCTAAAATGATGCAAAATGAATATGAAATAAGTTTAATTGAAGAACTAAATTTCTTCCACGAATTTCAAAACATTCAAAATAATGATGGTTTTATTTTAAATCAAAGAAAATATATGAGAGATCTTCTAAAATGTTATGGTTTTGATAGAACTAAAAGTAGTGACACTCCAATGAGTACTACTTGTATGTTGGATCTTGATGAAGATGGCATTTTTTTTTATCAAACCAATTATAGAGAATTATTGGATGTTTACTCTACTTAACTGCTAGATGACCTGACAATATGTTCAGTGTATGTATGTGTGCTCACTTTCAAGGAAACCCTTATGGAATCTCATTTAAATTTTGTTAAAAGAATCGTAAAATACCTTAAGAATACAACCAATCTATAAATGTTTTATCCTAGAGGACAATCATTTGAGTTATTGAGTTATTATGATGCTAACATCAGTGGTTGTATGTTATATATAAAAATCACCTTTGGAACATGTAACTTTTTAGGCAAGTCACTATTATCATAGGGTAGCATGAATCAAAAATTTGTTGCATTATCTACCGTAGAAGATGAATACATAGCTGTTGGAAGTTTTTGTGCACAAATGTTTTGGATTAAACATACATTACTAGATTTTGGATATCAATTCAGGCATGTAACTATAAATTCTGACAATAAAAGTACTATAAACATCTCAAAATACCCATTTTCACACTCTAGAACAAAACATATTGATGTTAGACATCACTTTTTTAGAGATCATTATCAAAAAGGTGAAATCAATTTGGAATTCATTGGAATTTAATATGTGCTCGCTGATATATTCACTAAACCATTAATTTCCGAAAGAATATATTACATCATACATGAATTTGGAATGACAAATATTAAGTAGTAAGTATATTGTTTCACAACATCCAATTTCACAGTTTACGGTCTCATAGTCACTATTTCTAGGTTACTATTTTTCACATACTTTCTCAATCAATACGATCACATAGTTTAGAAATTACACAGTCATGATCTCCCCATGAAATCTAGTTACAGTCTCACCAGGAAATCCAGTTACGGTCTCACTATGAAGATCTATTACAGTATCACCATAATGACAATTTATTTTTTTAATTTATATATTATAAACCGTATCATGGTAATTAATTATTTTACCATTTTAAGTTCCCACATTTTTGATCCCATGACACTTGATATCCCTAAATGATAAAATGAAAGATGTTCCACTCCCTTCTTCAACTGATCTCTCTTCTCTTAATCCGTAATCCCTCTTTCAACCCTTCGGTTCTCTCTCTCTCACTCGATCCTTCGTTGAATTCCTAGGACAACATTCCCATCATCATAAACTCTTGAGAATTGACGATCAAAGAAGAAGATAAATATAGTTCCGATGTCATCACACGAAGGTCCTTTTAATATGAATTTGGTAGACATAATAATGGTACCCGAAAAGCAGATATGACCTAAGTGGATTTTATAAAGTAATTATTTGGTAGTGAAGGTGCATAGAGAGAAAGGATGGCTAGATTGGTACACAAAGAAGGATATGCCTATTTACCCAAATCTAGTTGCAAAATTTTATCAGTATGTTCAATTATTTTTTCATACAGATGATGTCTATTTTGTGAGAAGCTAGATAAATGGCCAGAGATGAACCTTTTCTTTGAGGTTAGTGGATGCATGCCTTAGGATACCTTTTGTGGGTATTTGTGAGGACTAAAAAAGAGGTCCTCCACCTCAAAATGAGTTATTTGTTTTTGAAGAAGCATTGGGAAGCTTAACCGGAAATGAAACAATGTGAAGATCCATAACTGCTGAGAAAGATGGTGAAACCGGTTTTCTATTTAAATTTTGTTAGAATCTGATTTTCCAAAGAAAATGTTACTTTTATACACTCAAGTATCAGGATGTATTTTTTGATACACCATATGAATAATTCCTATAATATCTACCTATGATAATATGTTATTCTCCATATGTGTTAGTTGATCAAGACAACCTCCAAGTCAACCTTCCTATTCTATTCAAGGATTATCTCAGTTATGCTTCATGCAAAAGGTTTGGTCAAACTGGATGAAGAAGTTCTTAAGGATTATGTGTGTTTTATTTAAAAAGATACAGTAATGAGAATGAAAATCAGTTGGAAACCATGGAGAAAATCATCGGTGGAAGATAATGACAGGGTTTATGAAAAGATCAATCTGGTGGAACACTCCTAAAGAACTAATGTCATTTCTGATCATGGATCAGAACCAGATGATATTGTTGAGTATTCTGATGGGGAATAGGAGTACATTGTTGTAGCTTTAGGGGAAACTGTTCTGGATAATAGAAATAGTGAACCTGTTCTCCAAGACGTAACTGATAAGGAAATGAATGTTCCTGAAGAAGTTGCCGATTTGGAAGAACAACCTGCTGCGGAAGAAGAATCTATTGCTAAGGGAAATTAAAATGATATTGTAGAAGAGAATATAGAAGGATATCTTTCTCTTGTTCTAGAATCTTTTCTTGAGGAATAACCGCAGGAAAAATTTCTTCCTGAAATTATTCCATCTGCTGAAGAGAGAATGGAGCTAGACTTTTAGTTGGCTAGAAAGTAACTGGGTGAGGAAGCCTCAGTGAAATGTATAGACTTCCCTACTAAGTTTCAATTGAAACCAATGTCTTATATTTATGTTATTCCTACAAATGAACATGATCCTGTCTCATCTCATAATTCCGAACCTTCACAACAACCATCAAACTCTGTGAGTAAGGATTATTTTTAAGCTATTTCAGCTACCCCATTGGTTGGGGTTGAAAAGCTCATGAATACCCAACAGGCTCATGTAACCAATTTATGTGAAAGAGATGTTTCCCTATTGTTGGAAAATATCTCATGGTAGATTCAACCCAATATTCTTACTGAGATTCTAGAAGTTAGAGTTGAGAACAGAAAACTCAGTGATGAAATAAATACTCTCAGAGGTGTGGTTGAAGAAACACAAAGAGTGATGAACTCAATATCAGGACCTGTTTTTCATCCTGTTGAGGATATTGATAGTCATGTTCCATAGGATGTATCCTCCCAAATACAACCTAATCTAGCCCCTTTGGTTAATAAGGTAGGTGAAATAAACAAGAATATTGTTCAAGAGATGTGTGAACTTGTTTTTTGTCTTAATTAGTTGACTGATGAGTATAAAGGATGTCTCCAGAGAGTTCTAAATCAACAAAAGTCCCTTACTTCATCTGTTACTACTTCTCATACTTTTGTACAATCATCTCAACTCTCTTTGGTTGGTGATCCTCTTAGAATAGTTGTCAAAGAAGAACTGCAGGCTGTGATCAGTGGATTTGATAAAGAATCTCTATCTGAAGTTGACAAGAACAGTGACAGAGTTATTGATTTGGTGAGAATTTATTCCAAAATAGAAAATGATTCTCTTGAATTGATTACTAATAATGTGTACTTCTACTTCAATAGGATATTATCGAAGCATGACATGACCATGCACTTGATGTACCTTGTAATGAATCTGAGAAGACCTCCTGTCACTCATGTTTTAAAATCAGAAGTCCAAAAGATAAAATATTTCACTCCTTTGTTGGATAAGTTTATGAAAAAAAAGATGAATTTGAGAAATCCCTGAAGTATGGTGGAGAGATTATTGTTGACTTCATCAACCTTTTGAGGCATTATCTTTATATATAGGATACTACTGTTGTGGCTTATACAGTTTCACCCCTAATATCTGGTTTTCCTACCTTCTCATTCTTTTCCCTTTCCTCTTTATCTATGTCTGTCTCTCAAACTCTGAGTCAGATCAGACCTGTTAACCATGATGAACAGATACCTCGGTCTTCCGCTTCACCTACCTTGTCCCCTTATGTTTTTTAAGGCCTCCCATTACCTTCTATATCCATGGGTTCAATCCCTTCTTCCACTTTCACATCTGCTCCTATGGATTCTTCTTCTAATGCTGCTGCCACAGGAAAAGAGAAGACAAGTCGGTGTTGGAGAAAAGTTACTACAATTTTTTGATAGGGATGATTTCTATATTCTTGTCACTTACTATTTGTAATGACACTTTTTATATCTAATGCATTATGAACTATTCAAATCTATGCTCTTATTTACTTCATTACTCTTTTTGATAGTCCCAAATGGGGGAGAAATATGTACTCTAAATGCACACTAAGGAAGATGGACATTCACTAAGAATAGATATATCACTCACATGATTTGTGATCATCAAAAAGGGGGATATTTTGGTACTCCTCATGTGTTAACCATGTTTTAATTATCACAAATACTATACAATATGTAATGATTTTTTATCCTCTTTAATCTATATAAAATCACATGTACGATGATTAGATTCTTTATGATTTACATAATCCTAACCAAGATCTTATGTGCTATGTTTAATGACTGTAAACTATTTTTATTTTTTCTTAAAATCGATTTCCCTGAAAAATGATTAAGTCTAATCCATTCTATGAAAATCACTATTTATGTATTTATACAGATATTTGGCTGTGTCTGAGAAACATTGAGCCGGCCACCGGTTATGTTTTTCTAGAAAAGGACCAAACATCATGACCAGACACCGTGAACCAGACACTGTTAGAAGACACTGTGACTCAGAAACCATGACCCAGACACCATGACCCAAACACTGTGACCAGACACCATGCCCCAGACACTTTGACCAGGACACTATGACCATACACCGTGACCCAGACAACATGACCAAACACCGTGAATCAAGTACTGTGACCAAACACCGTTATCCTAACACCATATCTGTACTATCAGTTCCTAATCCCTATACAAATACATCATATTAATTGTCTCACCGCTTAAAGGAAAACAAGGATACACCATTTCAAGGAGACACCATTTCAAAGAGAACCCATTTCCAGAAAAACTATGACACCATTACATAATTTTGTTTTTCGTTTTTCAATTTAATCTCTAACAGACAAATTTTAAGCTTTTAAATGCACTGACATAATTAATGTTTCTTTATAGACATGTCACCTGATAGTATGAGGTAAGAGGTGCAGAATACATGAATCATGTCAACTACAACACATGCATTCCATGAATAAAAATAACAATGTGGATAGAAACAAAAAAAGTAGATAGAGAAATAGTGGTACATGATAACGAAGAAGAAGGAGCATTATTGTGAAGAGAACCGAAACATGAAACTCAATAAATATGAACAACACATGAATCAATCACAGTTATACCATTGATTAGAGTTGAGAACATCCTCAAAATAAATACTCCATGAAAAGCATGAACTAGGTCTGAACCAAACTACCAAATATGCGATACTCTGTTTTTCACAAATGAACTCGATTTCTGAATTTTTTGCATCGTAGAAGTCCATAGTTGCACAGACTAACACTCAGAGCACTCCTAACCTTATCTCATCATCTTTTTTCTGTTGTATATTATTTTTAGCTTTCGAGTAGCATGTGTCTTTGTGTGTAAAAAAATTCGTTGTCTTCTACATTAAACTGAAGGATACCGGATATCCTTTCTCATGCATCTTTTTACACTTGTGTATTCCCGTTGATAAGTGTGGAAGAGGTCCCTATGTGACCTGACAGTTCATACCCACAAATAATTGGGGATGGGGTTGTGTGACCTGGACAATCTTTTGTACTATTGTTAACCCCGATCCATGGTGTGGATCAAGATTATTTATATAAACCTGTTTGTGGAAGGTGATCACCAAATGGAGTGGATTAGATCTTGAATTGAGACAGAACCACTTGTTTTATATCCTTTGAGTTGTCTGATTTTTTTCTATATTTTACTATAAAATTAAGATATCACTAAACTTACATTGATAGTTAATCATGGAAAGTAGTTATAATTTCTTTTCCTTGTTAGAATAGCTTAAAAAGTTATACTAATAACTAATATTAAGTCTAATGAGAATTAATCAATATTCTGAGATGTAATGTAAATATTAAAACTTAAATTACCATATTACATTGAATAATTGGGTTGTATTTAAATTTATTGGGGATCCTTTTTATGAATTATTTTTAAAAATATATTTTTATAGATACTCAATTCACCCCCTCTTGAGTACTCTACTCAGACCAACAAATGTAAATATTCTTAGTCCTGTTATAAAAAACATTGTTCTTGGAAAAATTAATTGCTTCTTGATTATCAAATTTTGGATAAATCAGATTAATTTTTTCAATAGGAAGCTCAGGAAAAAGGAGATAATGATAGAAAAATTAGGCAATGACCCTAAATGTGGATATATATTTAGCTTCCTAATATTCTAAAGAAATATTGGCATGATTATTTAATATTTATGATAAGGGACATCTGCCAAGTAATATAAAAAATGATTTAGCAGAACATCATGAATTGGGAAATTCTACATAATCAGAGTCATAGTAGGAAATGATGGTGAAGTCTAGAGATTCATTGCTCAAAAACCATTAATATGATGGAAATTAAGGAATTTTAAAGCATTCATTACAGAAAACATAATATATAAACAAATCCACTAATTAAACTATCATATATACTAAAAGATATATGCAATATCAAGCATCATATATAGAATAAAATTAATGTTCCAAAAAATCCTTCTATTGTAAGTAAAATTTTAAATATTTTATTTATTAGTAAACATTATCTTGGGATGTGAAGAAAATAATAACTAGTCTAACATAGTAAATAAATATTATATTCTTCACATATATCCAGGGTGTAATTCTTGAGAAGAATAATGAGACCTTGGGGAAATAGTGAATCTAGAGCCCTAAGAAAAAATATAGGTAGACCAAATCCTTTATCTGAATCACTTAATGATAAAAAAACATGAAAAAGTAATTTAACCATGATCAATAACTTTAATCTATAAATCCTCAACATTGATAGAAAAATGAACTATGGTTGTCTTAGATTTAATGTCGTTGGATCATCTTGTTTCAACTTTAGACCATTCTAATTTTTTGGTTACCTTATTATTGACTCTATTCAAGTGCCTAATGAAATATAGATTTTTGATATTGAAGATTCTGATCATATGTGGTTTTAAAATCATTCTATTATTTACTTTATTTTCATTACTATTCCACATTCTATTTCACTTCCAAATTGGGTTTCAATGAGTTATACACATTTGGGTTTTGTGGGATTGATAGATTATATCATCTTTTCCAATATTTTATATGTCCCTTCATTTAATTTAAATATTTTTCTATTTCCAAATTTATTTATCAATTTCATTGGATCAATACATTTAGCTATTTTATTTGTTTCCTATAATCCGTTTCATTGAGGACACAATTTATCCTTTTTAATATATAAGTAGAATTATTTACCTTATTCCCTTCTATACTTTTTAAAAATTCATCTAATTTTTATACATATTTTTATTTTTAATATTGTTTTTATTTCTTCTTATGGTTTATAAAATTTAAATCGATGTCATTTCCAAATAGTTCATATTATTTTTTTCAAGATGCTCTATTTACCCATAAATGTTCCACATATAGATAAAGGTGATGATTATTTCCTATTTATCATTTGTTCATCATATAGAAATCAAAATATTCCATTCCTAATAAGTATATATAAAACTATTTCTCTATTGGAAATTATCATTGTTTATGTATGAGATCATAAAAAAACCCCTTCCACATTAAGAAATCATTAATTATTAATTATGGATGAATTTTTTTGTAGAATTATATGGGTGAATCTGATTTCCAATAAATCTTCAACCTTGCATGAATTTAAATCCTTCATTATTCCGGATCATACTCAATTTTACACTACCATAAAAATCATTATATCAATCAATTCAAATGAATTAGGTTCATCTAGTGATAGAAATATATTTTCCACTTCTTTAAAAATCCTTCATAAATGTTTTACTTCTTATAATAGACATCAAATCATAGTTTTTTAATGCAATAATAGACTAATTTTATATGTTTCTTACACCATTCCATTCTAATATATCAATTGAAAAAACTATTAGAGTGAATATTTTTTTTTCATTCCATTTATATCATTAATTAAATTCCATACAAGGTTTTTCATTTTAAACAACCATAAGAATTTCACTTTAACTAATCCCCTTATCTTCACTACTTTAGGTCCTTTGGATGTTCTTTACCCTTTACAATTCCATTCCAATCAAATAAAAATTAAGTTATATGGATTATCTTTTTTTATTCCTTGAATTGTATTTTTTAGAAAAGGATTGTAGGATTACAAATATATTCACCAAAAAAAAATGTTCTCTAAAAGTGTTATCTGTTATGAGAAAATATTTTCTTTTTTTACTATTACATTCAATCCTTCTAATTTCTATCTTCCTTTAATAATTTTAAATAACATTAACCTTCTTTTATCTTCTTCTTCAACTATTCCAATATTATCCTTATCACCTCCCACTTCATCTTCAGAACCCACATTACCCACTATTGTGAACTCTTTTCAACTAATTGGATTGTTTAAGAAGATATCCAAAACTCCAACATGTCAACAGGTTTATATTTGAAGCACTATGGCTAGTGAATATTGTGAAGTTGTTTCATCTTTATTCTCCCATACATTCACCAATTATTTTTCTTCTTGTTATACTTGTTTTCTAAATTATACATCTCCAATTGATAAAAATAAGTTTCAATTCATGACTTATGAAATTGAAACATAGTCATATTCTGAATCCTCTACTGGTCCTAGATGGAAGGAGACAACAAATACACAATTTTCTCCTTTAGATGAAAATCATAATTGGGAGATTATTAAATATCCTAAGGGAAAGAGACCAGTAAGATGTAAATGACTTTATATGTTTTAGATAAATTATAAAATGAATATTTAATGGTTCAAATTTCATTTATTTTATGAGGATTTACTTAAAATGAAGGAATTTATTTTTAGGACACTATCTCACATGTAATTATATTCACCATATTAGTATATCTTATTTCTATTGTAATTAAGAAAAAAATAAAAAGAATACTATAAGAAAAATTCAACAACTATTTCCTCTTTTTATTCCATTGGTGATGGATTTATCAATCCGTCTAATCCATTCTTCCTTGGATATTCTGATAATCATAGTGTAGGTCTTGTTTCAATGGTTATTGATAATAATGGATTTTATTTTTGGATGTGTGTAACAATAATCAACCATTCCATAGGGAAAATGATTTGATTTTTTACTGGTGATATTATGAATATTGAATATAATTATTTTTTATACTATCTAAAATAATTTTAATATTATTGTCATAATTTGGTAGATTCATACTATATTCAAGGACATCATGAAAAATGTTCGTCATCTCCCTACAACTAAATAAATTTTGACTTATCTTCTGGAATGGTTTGATCATAAAAATGGAACAGAAATTTTATAGATGCATAAGAAATTATACTTTATTTCTCAATGTACTAATTTTTTATTAACACATTTTAAAAATATTAATATATTGTGTGATGAATTGAGTTCATATCATTCTATTCATTCATGCTCTAGGGGTGTAGTCAAGATAACTGAAAAAACCCAAGATGATCACTGAATTATTCAACTTCTTATAGTTCTAAATGATTATGTTACTACCTTTTTGAGGTCATATTCTCATGATTTCCCTATAGCCTTTACTAAACTAGGTTTATTAAATGATATTTAATGTGGATAACTAGGAGTAAATTTTTTCTGTTGTTACTCTTTTCTCTGGATATGCATCATCCCTTTAATAACATGATGATCAAGGGCTAAGAGAAAAAATAAAATCATATTCTATATTACTTTGGAGAAAACTAATCAATATACATTATATAAATAAACACAATGTGCTGGATATAAAAGGGGAAAAAATAATATTACAATGTAGTATATGCACACATTTTTTCTACCCCTATCAAACTGAAGCTCTTGTCATGCATTGGATCATTCTAAATGCTTATGTTACTATGTCATTGATAGTTGAAGATTCTATTTTCTATATGTCAGAACAATTAAGGGGCCTGGTGTGTCCATTATGAGATTCATAACATCTTTTTTAACAATTATCTTTATTTTTCTAAATATTTTTACTCATTTTATTTTTTCAAACTACAAATATCCATTTTAAAAATGTTATGAATTTTCATTATAATCACTAAAAAATTATAGTTAAAATAATCATTTTTAATAGCCTCGACTATTATCCATGATAAAAAATCACTCATAAAGGGTTCCCTTATCTGCACTAAAAAATCACTGATAAATTCGACCTTTATCACTATTATTTTTTATCACTAATAAGGGAACCCTTTATCAGTTATAGTTTTAATGGTAATAATTTTCTCATTTATCAACACTAAAAAATGTTGATGAAGGTCCCAATATTTCATTTATAGCAAAACAAATAGATAATAGGTTTCTTTATTAGCACCATGAAGACCGCAAATAAAGTCACCTTTTATCTGTGATTTTGTTTTCACACTGATAATGAACCCCTTTATAAGAAATTTTATTTAACATAGATAAAATTTGAAATAATTTTTTTGAGCATTTTCTACACCCCACCACACCCCCTCCAACGAATCTAACTCTTATAAACCACCATTGTTATTTTTTGCAACACACCTTTTCAGTGATTTTCAATTTCTTAGTTTCCTATTCAGCTCTGTGAGTGCCTAGACTTGATCCTATGAACTCCCATTTGAAATTAAATCCCCTTTACCATTTTACCAAGAATATTTTATTTTATATTTTCTGATAATTCATATTATTTATATATATTTATATAAATATATTTGATTCTTCTTTTTATATATATTATTATTTTTATTTTTATATAAATTTATAAAATATATGGTTTTGTGTCATTGTATGATAAATAAATATATATACTTATATTTATTTATTTATATAAAAAATTAATATTTATTTATACATATTTGAATATAAATATAAATATATATCAATTTTTTAATACACCAAAAAATATATATGTAAACATTATATATACATCTGTATATGTATATGTATATTCATATATTTTTTAACCTTAAAAAATTGTTATATATATTTTTTAAAAGATGTATAATAATTAATTCCATGTGATTTATGAAATTATATTTTCATACATTTGTAAAATATTTCTATATATTTTATATTAAGATATAAATTTTATACATTAGAAATATATTTTTATATTTTTATTTTTATGTATATATTGATATATATTTAAATATAATTGTATACATAGATTTAAATTTTTATAATGTATTTATACATATTTTTATATATTATATTTAATTATTATGATATATTTATAAAAATACATTTATATATGATTTATTTACACAATATTAACACACACACATACACACACATTTACAAACGCATACACATTTATATTTGAGGAAATAACACACAAATATTTACATATATTTGTTTATTTACATATATTAGAATATAAAAATAAATATATATTTGAAATTTTTCTTGTAGAATGATTTCTTAAATTGATTTTGTACCAACCTTATATTTATATGCATAAATAAATTTTATGAGGTAAATCAATGAAATATTTATTATTTTAAATAAAATAAATAATATATTTTCTTCCAGACCAACTATATATTAAAAATTAAATTTTTATGTAAGTATTTTTATGTAAATAATCTTAAATATTTATTTTTACAAAAGATTTATTATATGTAAATATATTAAAAGATTCATATATTTAATCATAAATAAAAATAATTATAAAATATGATAAAATTTCAATACATAATATCTATATGAATGAAATAAAAAAGAATTAATTCATTCACCCCTAAAAAATAATAATAACACTGTCTAAAATAAAGTTGAAATCTCATCAAATATTAACAAATTAGGCTACCGCAACTAAAAAAATTTATGACTTATGGGTCTTTATTTACCAATAAAAATAGTGACTTGTGTAAGAGTTGGTGTCCTAGAACCAACTCGTTGTACTTTCATTACATTGATATTTGATGTATTTAAATATTAAACCTCTTATTATAAATTGTTCATTGTTCTTCATGAAAATGATGTAATAATGTTCTAGATTATTTTTACATTGATAAGGTCATAGAGGTTCCCCACTATGATGAGAACCTAGAAATGTTATAAAAATAGTCTTAAATATATTTCTATGGTTGGATGACATACAATGATGGGACACATAGGATGCAGACCGTCATGTGTGAGTACTCATAAGCAGATGAGACTTCCCCTCATGAAATTCAGACGTGGTAATCTACATGATAGAAGATTATGAGAACAAACCTTCCAATAAGAATTCCTCAGCTTTTTTGTCATCAGATATTTCTATCTACGAACATGTGTAATAATCCTTAGAATTTGAGATTATCAATAATTTGTGTCACGACTGATGCACATTGATTTACGGACGAAAACTGTCACAATGATAGTCGGTGTGAAGTAAGGTACATTGGGTGTGTCACGAGTGGCATGATATTAATTGATAAGTTGATAAAGTATTTATCCCTTCCATTTATGGATGTTTATATTTCTACCCTTTGATTGAAATAGAACTGTTATGAGAAATTCCATGGCCATGGTGTAAAGACGAGTTTATTTTCAGTGGTCAAATTACAACATATCAACCATAAAATTAGATGTTATTATCATAAAACCGGTTTGATGAGATATTGAGACAAAGGGATTATATTACATAGTGTGAGTTCATATGTATATGTCATTGTTGTGACTTTATGTTATTTCTCTTGGGTGACTTGACCCATTTCTAGACGGTACACTTCGAATTTAGGCAATCCTGCCTAATGCCAATGAGAAAGAATCCTATAGGGTCATATACTCAGTGTTTGTAGTGGTCTTGGTAAAATTATATTTGAAATTTAATTAATAAATTTTATTCTAAAGACAATGGAATAATTTTATTCAAGTTAAAATGAATGTATAAATTAAATAAATATTTATTAACCTGATTGTGGGTAAAATATATTAATTTATTTTATTGTACATTTAATAAATATTTATTTACTAGTTTTTAAATGAAATATTTATTTAAGATAATATATTATTTATTTATTAATTTGGGTGTTCAATAAATGGATGTGGAGTTCGAGAGGATCAAGGCAGGTCTGGTAGTAAAATAATTATTTGAATGATGATAAATAATTATTTACCTTGTTTTCACAAATTAAAATAACACATCTATTATTTTGTGATGTGTAATTTTATTTGTAATTTTATTTTGCGCAAGTTGGCACACCATAAATAATGACACGGTATTATACTTAATAGCATGGTTTTCTCTATGTTTATGAATGTATTTAACTTCTATTACACAAGTAAATATTGTAACTAAATCCTCATGTCAATAAATAGAAACATACATCTATTGTGCCATGTACCAAACTATACACCTAGTGAATTGAAAATTTATGAGATAAATAATTTCTCTCTTGAATCCTCTTCCCGTCCCTTATAAGAACGAGAGATATTTTTCAAAGATGAAGAACAAGAGATCAAGAACGGTCGCCACAAGACACTCACTTCGCTGTGCTAGCACCCAAAGAATGAGTGGTGTCGATCGGAGTCCATCAGAGAATATGTGGACCACCACAAGAGGGATTATAGTTTGGATCCTTGCATGTGAAACAAGATAATACCTAAAGGTTATTCCAGACTATCAAAATCATCAACAAAGAAAATACTGAAGATCCAGGTATTATTTTCTATATGAAATTATTTAAATTAATTTTAAGTATGATGTGAAAGATCATCTCTAAAGGTTTTGGGCTTCTTCCTTATTTATCTAAATCTATAATTATTTTATGCGCATACTAGATTCCATCATCATATTCATCCTGGAATAATAATTGATCATGGTAAAAACCAAATTTGGTTTCTGGTCCAACCATGCTTCCACTACGCTCGAAACCTTCAATTGGTATCAGAGGAAGGTTACATTATATTTTATAATTATTTAAATATTTGGTTGATGATTTAGGCATTTAATAACCAGTTGTTTCAATTCAAGTTAATCATTTTTCTAATCTTATTCTCAATATATGTTCCTCCTATTTTATTTCCTGTTCACCATAAGGAAACAAACTTTTCATTTAATTTTGATTAAAATAAAATATAGGATCTCATCTAGTCGTGCCATAGGTTCCTAGCCATAAAACACCGGAACACATGATGTGTATTCAACAGTACATGTTGTGTATCCAAGGATCAATGCACTAGATCTAGTCTGACATACCAAACCATGTCTTTTGAGTTTGTCTATGTCTTAATGACTATATGTTTTGACTAGGAACATGTGGCACGCGATTTTTGGATTACACACTATGTGGACCACTATAAATGACGTGTATTCCCTTTGAGTTAGGGTTCGACCATAACCACATACACAGCTTGACCGGTTGGACACCGTGTAACGAGGAAGTACACAATGTGTGGCCCACTGGACACGTTGTGTACTTTGAATATTTCTGAAGTACACTCATGTGTCGTTTCTCTAGGTGTGTACTTCTGATGGATGGTGAAAAATATTACATGTCGTGTAGTTGGAACTACACACCGTGTACTCATCCAAAATATGTAGATTTATTATAATTTATAATTATATTATAAACACCCTTGAGTCATGTACCATCATGTGGGAGTAAAGTTGAGGCACAACACATGGTAGGTGATTTATATATGTGTTTTTAATTTAACATCTGCATAATGTTCATTTATACCCATTGGGTTGTTATGAATAAGAATTCACCAGGCTTCCTCCAAGGTATAAGTTACATACAATGATAATTTTAAGTAATTTAATTGTTTATAGTTATAATAGATGAGAATATCAAGGAAATTCATAAAAGGGTTTTAGATAAAATGATTGATTAATTAAAGATGATAATTAATTGATTCGAGCATGATTTTTCATAAAGAAGAACAATTAAAAAATTTAATGCTAGTTTTATTTATGCATAAATATCATTCCATGCATGGATGATCATGATCTAGACCAATACCTTTGTATGTGGATGGTTTATTTTAATTTATTTATATAAATTAAATTTACTGGCATGTGAACCTTCTCCTCATTAATATATAGGGCCTACATGCCAAAGGATTCTTTTATGTAAAACCCCTTTTTACCCCTCACCTGCATGTGAGTTAAAAAATGGTATATGTAATGGATGGAACTCCCAAGCTAGTGGAGGTGGTTCCAGCTGGAGCCGAGATGAAACCAATCCCTGGAGATATAGAGTTAGACAGGAGGAAAGCTATACACATGAACCAAAAAGGTTCAAGATGTTTCTCCCCATAGGTTTGGGATAGTTTATCAACTAGTAGATAAACTAACCATCATAAAATCTCATCATCATGCCCTTTAATTTATTTTATTTCTGTTAGTCTCATGGTTTATCATTATGTATGTGTTGTCATGATCACATAATTAATGAATTAAACAAGAATGCAAGATGGAACAACAATAATCTTGACATATGTGTAACTCTTTTCAATACATGGTTAATCACTTAAGTATATTCCACTTAATATTAACAAGCATGAGATAATGATAATAATCAATTCATGCTTAATAGATAAAAATATCTCAAATAAAATATTAAGTCAAACTAAGCCTTCTATTACCAGATTAAGGGAAAAAATAAATAAAACTATGTGTTTCACCAAGGCTTTTTAGACACTTACTTATATACAGGAATCCCTTATGAAAGGATTCAGGTTAACTTATCCATATTACATCATGGAGAGTAGCCCTTTCTAGACATGGTGTAATATAAGAGGTAAGAGTTGAGGAAATATAAATTCATGATTTCCAGATTGAGGAGTCCACTCAATAGATCAAGGAGATGTAATCCCACAGTTGTAAAAGACCTACCTCCCTATATTACTTATAATAGCATGACCAACCGTTGGTGGTGTTATGTGAAGGGGAATATGGATCCATTCAACTATAATGTTGTGAAAACTAGACATTACGAGTTTAATGGTGAGGGTCATTGGTACTTGATAAAATAGTTTGATACTTAATAAAATTTATTATTTCTCATAAATTTTAATCAAGAAAGTACTAATGATATGCCCTTTTAATTGAAGAATAAAAATGACATGTTCATCAACCACAATATCCCTGTGATCAATTTTGGATAAAGATAATATCCCCAGCAGCAGTAACATCTAGGAGTAGTTTAGACACCTTTGTATTATCCTATTCCATGAACAGAAGTCTCCTGTGCTAGAGTCAGCGTTACTTGATCCACTTTCTAAAGATGTGAGTGATGTGGATTTCCTGGTCTATGAGAAACATATTAATGACACGGTCTATGATAAATGTTTGATGATATATTCAATGTCTAGTGGGCTCATGTAGTCTCATAAAAACACATATTCTTATAGCATGCTCCGGCACCTCCATGGTCTTTACTAGGAGAGATAATGACCGAAAAGGTTTGAGATCTCATAGGAACTATTTCAGAGTATTATTGGAAAGGGTGACACAGCTGGGCCTCATGTAGTCAAGCTCATTTGAAACATTGAGTGTTTGGTGGGTCTAGGTTTTAAACTCCCCGAAGAACTGGGCACTGATCTCATTCTCACATCACTCCCTCAGAGCTTCTCTAACTAAGTTTTCAATTTCAATATGAACAATATTGATAGGTCTATATCAGATATTCTTTTCCTCATTCACCAAGTGGACAAATATATGAAGCGCAAAAAATGTTCTTCCTTTATGGTGAATATAAGGAAAGGGAAGGAGAAGATCTTTAAGCCCATAGATTCTTCACAACCTTCCAAGAAAAGGAAGATCAAAGGGGAGAAAAGGGAACATGAGGTTGTTTATTTAGAATGTCATAAGAAGGGCCACTAAAAGAAGAACTATACCCATCAAAATAAGCAGGGGAATCTTCAGGATCATTTTTTATTGAATTCAATATATCTATTTCTAAAAATTGGGTATTAGATTCAACTTGTGGTGCTCACATATATATCCAAATACAGGAACTATGTAGATTCAGGAAGATTGTCTGAGGAGAGGTCGATCTATGAGCAGCCAATGCAGCCAGACTTGCTAATATAGCTATCAGGGACTACCACCTCACATCACCAATAGTGATGATCTTAGTATTAAAGGGTTGTTATTATGTTCCCTCTGTTACTGAAAACATTATTTCTATATCAATATTAGATATAGATGGATTTGTTTTCATGTTTTGAAATGAATATTTCTTCTTTTACAAAGATAGAATTGGTTTTGGTAGGTAACAATTATACCATGGTCATTACGTGTTGGATTATATAAACCAAGTAATGGAAATCGATAACAATGGTACTTCACATGACTCGTACAACACCCAACATTGGCATCATCAAATGGGTCATGTAAATGAGAAATTATTGACAAAGTTACATCAAGATGGATATTAAATTATTTCGAACTAAAACCACTTGGAGTATGCCATACATGTTTAGAAGGAAAAATGACCTAAGGCTCATTTAGTGGGAAAGGTTAAAGGGATAAAGAACTTCTTGAATTGGTTGATACTAATGTTTGTGGACCATTTCCAGTTGAAGAAAGGGGATGGTACTCACTCTTCATAACTTTTACAGATTATTTTTTTAGATATGGACATGTCTATCTAATGAGGTAGAATTCGGATTCTTTTGAAAAGTTCAATGAATAGAAGAATGAAGTTGAGAACCAGCTTGTTAAGAAGATTAATAAACTTCGCTCAGACCGAAGTGGAGAATATATTAATCAAGACTTCATGGATTACTTACAGGAGTTTGGGATCCTATCCCAACTCACTTTTCCATACACGCCCCAGTGGAATGGTGTGAGCAAAATGAGAAACCTCGCCCTATTGGATATAGTGAGATCCAAGATGAGTCATTTGAGTCTTCCATTATCCTTTTGGGGATATGCGTTACAAAAAAATGTGCACATACTAAACCAAGTATCCACTAAATCGATAAATGGTATTATATATGAGTTCTTGAGTGGAAAGAAATCCATTTTATTGAATTCACATGTATGGGAAAGTAATGTATTTTTACGTCCTCTTCAGGTAGCAAAATTGCACCCTCTGGCACAAATTGTACCATTATAGGATACCCTAAGGAAACAATTGGATATTTACTATACCACCCATTAGAAAAAATCTTATATTAGAAATATATGGAATATTACTTGAGATAGAGCACATCTCCAAAAGATATGTTTGGAGTGAGATAGACTTTGATGAAGTTGAGGCTCAAGGTACACAAGAGTTGGTACATGAACAGATTCCATGAAGCCCTATTGAAGAAAGAACTATTCTAGAGACACAAGAGTTGCATTGGAGTACAAGAGAGGTTAGAGAACTAGAACGATATGATTTTATTGTTACTGAGGATGGTGACTAATTATTAGTTTATAATAATGATCCTCTAACCTTCAAGGAATCAGTAAATGGTATAGTAATTGCCAAGTGGAAAGAAGCCATGAATTATGACATGGATTCCATGTACCAATACCAAATATGGATTCTAGTAGATGCTCTAATTGATGTAAATATTGTTTGTTGAAAATTGTTATTCAAGATGAAAATCGACATGGAAGGACAATTCAATATCTATAAGTCACGACTTCTTGAAAAAGGGTTCAAACAGCATCAAGTCATTGACTATGATGAAACATTTTTACCAGTTGCAATACTGAAATCCCTTAGAATTATCTTGTCCATTACCACTTTCCATGACTATGAGATTTGGGAAATGGTTGTCAAAATAGCCTTTCTTAATAGGAACCTTCATGAAGATGTCTACAAGACACAACCTGAAGGGTTTTTGACTCCAAAGGATTTTGATAAGGAATGAAAGTTACAGATCTCTATTTAATGATTAAAGAAATCATCCAAGACAAGGAAAATTATTTTTGATGAAACCATAACAAATTTTGGTTTTATCAAAAATGAATGTGATCCTTGTGTGTATATACGGTTTAGTGAGAGTGTTGTCGGTTTCTTAATAGTATATGATAATGACATATTACATATTGGAAATGTGATACATGTCTTACAATCTATTAAGAAATGGATGAATCAATGCTTATTCATGAAGGATTTGGGTGAGGAAACATATATTCTTCGGATCAAGATCCATCGTGATAGATCCAAGAGTTTGTTGGGCCTACATAAAAGTACTTACATTAATAAGACACTGAAGAGATTCAGTATAGAAAAATCCAAGAGGGGGTTATTTCCATCATCACATGGAATTCATCTATCCAAGAAAATGTGTCCTCAGACACATGAAGAAAGAAAAATAATGGCAAAGACTTTATATGCATCATCGATTGGCCCAGTTATGTATTACCTGCTATGTACTAGGCTAGATGTCACCTATGTATTGAGTATGGTAGGAAGATATCCAGATGACCCATGCGACTTCTATTAGATGGAAGTCCATACTATCCTAATGTATCTTAGGAGTACTAAGGATATGTTCTGGGATTATGGAGGGGATGTGGAACTAGTAATCAGAGAATATGCAGATGCCAGTTTTGAGACTGATAAAGATGACATGAAGTCGAAAACATGATACATCTTCACTTTTAAGGAAAGTGCAGTGAGCTCGAAGAGCTCAAAGAAGAGTGTGGTCGCAGATTATACCATAGAGTTTGAGTATATCAAAGCTTCTGAGGTAGCATAAGAAGAAGCTTATATATGAAGCTTCATCCAGGAACTGGATGTGATACCTAGCAGTAAAGATCCCATCACATTGTACTATGATAATACTATAGTGGAGGATATGAAAAAAGATCAAAGGCCACATCAGTGGATGAAGCACATACGTTGGAAGTTTCATTTCATGGGGGATTTTTCTCAGAGAGGTGGAGTTGCAGTGAGAAGTATTTCCATGGAAGACTACATGGCAGACCTTTTGACTAAAACCTTATATCAATAGAAGCATGATCACCATGTGAGGTCTAATGGACTGAAAGTTATAGGTAGCTGTCTCTTGTTCAAATGGGATTATGTAAGAATGGATTTCCTAGAACAAAATGGTTGTACATTGATTACATGGATATTTAATGTATTTAAATATTAAAAATATTATTACATATAGTTCATTGTTTTTCATGAATATGATGTAATAATGTCCTAGAGTATTTGTTTCATTGATAAGGTCATGGATGTTCTCCGCTATGATGAGAACCTTGAAATTCAATAAAAATATTTTGAATATTGTTTTACGATTGGATGAAATGTTATGATGGGACACATAGAATGCAGACGGTCATGTGTGAGTAATCATAAGTAGATGAGTCTTCCTCTCATGAAGTTTTCACTTGGTAATCTCTAAGACAAGAGATTACGAGAGCAAACCCTCAAGTATGAATTCCGCATGTTTTGGTGTCATCAGATATTTCTATCTATGATCATGTGTAATTATCCATAGAATTTTAGATTATCATTAATATGTGTCACGACTCGCGCACTTTGATTTACTAATGAAAATATTTATGCATACAGTTGGCAGGAAGAAGGGTACTTTGAGTGCGTCACGAGTGGCATGTTTTTAATGGAAAAGTCAAGGTTAGATATTTCCCTTCCATTTATGGAAGTTGATATCATGACATTTTTTTTGAAATAGAACTGTCGGGCGAAATTCCATGGCCATGGTGTAACGATGAGTTAATTTCATGTTGTCAAAGAATGACATATCAAGAATAAATGTTGATGACACTATCATGAAACCTTCTTGATGAGATATTGCAACAAAGGGATTATATTACACAAATAGAATTCATATGTGGATGTCATTTTTGTGACGTTATGTTTTTTTTCTTTTTGGTGCCTTGACCCGTTTCTAGATAGTACTCTTGGACTTTAGGCAAGCCCTCCCAATACCAATGAAATAAAATCCTAGAGGGTCACACACTAAGTGTTTCTGGTGGTCTCGGTTAAATTCAATTTGAATTTAATTAAAAAATATTTTTCTCAAGACAATGGAATAATTTTATTCAAGTTAAAAAGATTAAATAAATTAAATAAATATTTATTCACTAGATTGTGGGAAAAATATATTTATTTATTTTATTGAACATTTAATAAATATTTATTTACTAGTTTTTAAATAAATTTTTTTTAAGAGAATAAATTATTAATTTATTTATATGGGTGTTTAATAAATGGAAGTGGAGTTTTAGAGGACCAATGCCAGTTTTTTATTAAAATAATTATTTTCAAGATGATAAATAATTATTTAATTAGTTGGCACAAATTAATGTAATTATGATATTATTTTGTGATGCGTAATTTTATTTAAAATTCTGTTTTGTGCTAGTTGGCACACTATAAATTATGACATTGTATTTTTCTAAATAGTAGGGGTTTTCTATATGGATATGAATTTATTAAATTTTTATTATGAAATTAAATATTGTAACTAAAGCTTCGTGTTAATAAATAGACACATAGGTCTATTGTGCCATGTACCGAACTGCACACCCGGTGAATTGAAAATTTTTGAGCTAAAAATTTTCTCTCTCGAATCCTCTTCCCTCCCCTCTTAGGAACGAGATACATTATTTAAGTCCAAATAACAAACGATCTATAATGACCGATACAAGACACTCGCTTCGTCACTATAGCACCTGAAGAATGAGCAGTGTCAATCAGAGGTCATTAGAGCACATATGGATCACCACTAGAGGGATTATAATTTGGATCTTTACAAGGGGAACACAATAATCTGGAAGAGTCATTCCGGATGATCAACATCATCAACAAATAAAATACCAAAGATCCAGGTATTATTTTCTATATCAAATTAATTAAATTATTTATTAAAAGGATGTGCAAGATCCTCTCTAGTGGTTTCGACCCTCTTCTTTCTTTATCTAAATCATTGATTCTATTCTGTGGATACTGAAGTTCATCATTATATTGATCCCAAAATAATCATTGATCATGGTAAAAATCAAATTTGGTTACCAGTCCAACCAGAATTCCGCTGCATCGAAAACCGTGAAGCTGGGTATACCTACTCAACATTGTGTATACGGAATTTCATGCTTTGATTTGATATGTGGTAGATCCCAAATGAGCACCTGGATCAAAATTTATGGTCTTTTGAATTTGAAGCCTTGTTTCAAATTGTCTTAGATTTTTAATTAATTTGATGAATTTTTATTTCTTCCAATTGTTATTAAATGACTATTTCTCAGTAATAATTTACAAATTATTAACTAATATTATTATTTTGTATTTTATAAGTTATTTTTTCACTAGTTATCTTCTATATTGACTGTAAATTCATATTTAAACTTCTATAAATCATATTTGGCAAATTATATTATAATTATGTCGATGTAAATATATTTATAAATTAATTAATATTTTTAACGATATAATTTTTTTGTAATATAACATTATGAGTGCTAAAAAAGTAAAATTAAAGGGTTCCTTTTACCAGTGCTAAAACAAAAAAAAGCTTATATATGTGACCTTTATCAATGACTTTTTAGAACTAATAAATTGAACCCTTTTACAATGGTTTTCACTAATGATAATAAATTATCCATTTATCTACACTATTTTAGCACCGATAAATGAAAATATTATCTACATTTAAAAATATCAATTCTAAAGGGTACGTTTAGCTGTATTAAAAAATGGTAGACAAAGGGGGTCTTTTATCAGCCCCCTTTTTTCTGTTAGTGCACCCCTTATCTAATATATTAATAGGTCTAATGAAACTACCCACTTTATCAGGGCTTTTAACTAACACTAATAATGTGTAGGAATTGATATGGTGTGATACGTAGTAGAATTTCTAAACTCTGGGTGATACTAAATGAAATTCCATTGATCCCATCATTATCTAACATACCCAGAATCTCCCCCTTTATTTCTTTTCCCCAACCCCATTAAACTAAAGTTCTTATCATCCATTGGACTATTATTCATCCATGTGTTATTCTATCAATGATAGTTGTAGTTTCTTTTTTAAGTGTTTCAGACCCCTAAAGGGGTGTGTTTTTCTAATTACGAGGTTCTGAGATTCTATTTTTAATAAATTTTTCATTATTTTCATAGAGATGTTCTCATTTTCATTTAAAATTACTATAGATCAATATTTTATAAGTGTTTGAAATTATATTTACAATCTCATCTAAGGTAACCACTATTAAAATATTTGGTCTTTAACTACACTAAAAAAACATTGATACATGGTTCCCATATCACCCCTTCTGTGTTAGCACTACTAAAGGAGACATTTTGTTAGTGAATTTATTTAGCCCTGATAAAGGACCCATTTATGAGTGCTAAAAATGCATTGATATTGGTCTCCATTATCATCTCTTCCAAAAAGCACTGATAAAATATTCTTTTATACATTCTAAATAAGTGATGAAAAGGAACCCTTTATCATTTTTTTACTTTTAGCACTAATAAAGACCCCCTTTATCATCATGTTTTTTAGAGGTGATAATTTTTTTTAATTTTTTTAAAGCTCACCCACGATATACCTGCTCCCACTCTCACACACCCCCTTTGTCAATGCTCACAACTCTCCTTTTCCAATTCTTTTACATTTCTCAGCTCCCTGTTCACCCCCATTCTTACCTAGAATCAATCCTAGGACATCCCATGTGAAATTTAAACACCATTACCACTACCCCAATCTTGTTTTATTTTATACTTTATGATAATTCTATCAATATATATATATATATACATTTATGTAATTATTTTTTAATCATATATTTATATATATCTATAAAATTATTTTTCAATAAATTTATAAAAAATATGTTATCATGTGTATGATATATATAAACAATAATATTTATTTAAATATGTTATACAATAATATTTATTCATATATATTAGAATATAAATATAAATATATGTCCATTTATTAAAACACACACACATAGATATATAGATATATATATATATATACACATAATATCTACATTTATATAAATATAAATATTTTAATAAAAGAATTGTTATATATTTTTTTAAATAGAATGGATAATAATTATTTCCATATGATTTAAAAAATTATTCTTAAATAAATATTTAGAACAGTTATATTTATATTATATTTATATAAAAATTTAATACATTATATATATATATATATATACATATAAATTTATACATATTTATATATAATTGTATATTTAGATATAATTTTTTTATAATAAATTTAAAAATATACATTGAAAAAAAATTATATACTATATTTAATGATAATTATATGTTTATAAAAATACATTTATATAAGATGAATTTACAAAATTTTGACACACACATATATGCACATGTTTACACAAAGACGTACACATTTATATTCCATACACACAAAAATATTAAGATATATGAATTTATTTACATATATTTGAATACACACAGAAATATATATATATATATATATTTGATTATTGACACATAAATTTATATATAGACGTTACTTGTATAGGTTTATAAATTAATTTATTTTCATAAGGTAAATAAATGAATAATTTTTTTCTATAATAAATGAAATAGAAATATTTATTTCCATATGCTATATATATTTAAAAATAAATTCTTATGTAAAAATGATTAAATATTTTTTAAATATTTTACTTATTATATGTAAATAGAAGAAAATATGAATATATTTAATTATAAAAAACTATAATATAGAAAATGAGAAAACATGATCACAATTATAACAATATGAATATAAACCCCATGAAGAAATTTAGTCTACAATGAAAAAAGATATAAATACCCTCTTAAATGAAGATAAAAACCCATTAAATATTAACAAATTAGGGTATCATAACTAAAAACATCATTTTGGAGTAATTCCATGCCATTTTTCCCTTAAAAAATAGTTACCCTGGTTTTCACCTTCAACATGGAATGAATCTATTCATAGGATTTGATTTGATATGTGGTGTAGCCCAAATAAACTCCCAGATCAGAAGTTATGATCAATTGATATTCTAATAATATATTCAACTAATCTTAGATCATTCATTATTTTATTGAATTTTTATGTCATCAAATTGTAATAAAATGACTATGGGTTAAATTAATTAAAAAGTTATTAATTAATATAATTTTTAAATTATTTCATAAGTAATTTTAACTAAATATCTTATATATTAAATTTAATTGATTATTTAGTCTTAAATAAATCGTATTTAACAAAATGTATAATATTTATATCAAAATAAATATAGAAATATATTAATATATAATTTTTAATGATATATATATATATTATGAAATATTAATTTACCATTGATTTTTCCTTGTGTTTATAAAGGCCCCATTTATAAATGATATTTTAGAAACCATATAGGAATCCTTTATCAGGGGTAGAAAAAACATAACTATTAAAGGGTTTCATTATAAGTGCTAAAAAAGAGCTGAAAAAGCGTTCCTTTTATTAGGGTATTTTCAGCACTAATAAAAGTATCATTTGTCTTCGCTTTTTCTAGTGCTGATAAAAGTGCCACGTTTATCTATGCATTCTGATATCACTGATAAAGGGTAGTGGTTGATATTCCATGATCTATAGTAGTGTCACAATCCCAAGGTGACACTGCCTCTACATATAATGATCCCCATATTCAGTAGCATACCCAAGATCACTATGCTATCTTTCTATTCCCCACCCCATTGAACTGAATTTATTATTGTCTATTTGATCATTTTGTGTGACTGTTTGATTATTTCAATGATAGTTACATATTACATTTTTTCTTTGTGTTTCTAATATCAATAGGGTCTTATTATGTCAACTATGGCAGTCAAAACATCAATTTTTTCACATTTATTTTATTTTATTTTCAAATAGTTTTACTCATTTTTTATCACTTTTACAGATCAGGATTTTATGACAAATTTATGTTAGATTTATCATCAACAATAAATCATTGTTAATATAAGAACCATTAAAACACACATCCTTTAACAGTGTTAAAAAGGCATTTATATTAGTTTCCTTTATTAAAACTTTTATTTTAGCACTCATATGGGAACATTTTGTCTCTACTTTATTTAGTGACTATAAATGCCCAATTAATCAGCACCAAAAATGATATGATAAAGGCCACATTAATTTCTACTAGAAAAACGCATTGATGAAAGGTTCTTTTATCTGTGCTAAAAACTCTAATAAAGGATAACTTCATCTTCTATTTTGTTTTAGCACTAAAAAATATCATTGTATCCGGGATTTTTTTATCACTCATAAAATTTAATTATATAGAACTCTTCACCCTACCCCTTACAAGATGGTTGTGGTAAAAGGATATGTGGAAATACATTTAGAACATACCAATCCAACCTAAGGTGAGGTGATTTTTTTTGAATCAATAAGTTTCCATATGACTTTCCCATTCCTTTATGTTTTGAAATTCACAAACCCATTTTATTAATGGAAATTTTTCTTTCTATAAAAAATGTTCTCCTAAAGAAAATTTTTCATTATATAATAATGGTTTTCAACATTACCTATGATCTTTAATACCATATCTAATATTTTATCAAACCAATTCTGGCCATATTTTTCATAAGACAAAAATCGGATCCATATCGAAATCAGAACCTTATAGTTCATGTGACTTTGATTTCTTCAAAAACTAGACTCTGATTTCATCTGAATTAATAATTTTATTTATCTACAAACCAGACATTGATTTCTCTGAAAATCAGACTATGATTTCTCAATCAATCAGACTATGATTTCTTTAAAAACAATACTCCAATTTATCTTGAAATAATACTCTAATATATATAGAAATCAAACTCTTATTTCTACTGAAATCAGACTCCCATTTCTTCTGAAATTAGACTTGGACTTCTTCTGAAATAAAATTTTGATTACATTGAAAATCAGACTTCAATTTCTTCTAAAATTAGACTCTAGTTTTTTATGAAACCAGACTCTGATTGCTTCTAAAATAAGACTCCAATTTCTTCTAAAATAAGATTATGAATTCATCAGAATTCAGACTGCGATTCTCTTTTATTTTAGAATCTGATAGTCAATATTTCTAGACTCTATTTCTCACTTTCTTAAGAATGTAATTAAATACTTTTCTTATAGTTTCCAAATTTCCTTAAAGTAACATCATATTTTATCGAATCCTAAATGTTATAATGTTTCTTAATCACGTTAAGGATTCTCATAGTTTGTTATACAAAACGATATCATCCAATCTATTTTTAACATAGCCATTTCATGAGTTCCAGGTATACAGGTCCAAGTAAAATTTAAGGAAAAATTGTACCATTGGATGAGTAATTTAACCATCGAAATCTATTCCTATATATACCCACACATTTGAATGATTTGAAAGAAAGAGTTTTCTTTGAGAGATATTGAACTCTAGAGTGAAGTGATACTCTATGGAAGATCTAGTCGAGCATCCATATACATTTTCCATGACCAACTTGTTCATGTTGAGAACATCTTTTTCAGCCTCACAAGTGAAAATATGATTTTTTTTCTTTGATCAATCGAGGGCTTCCAGAGATAGGATGATAGATTTACCGATCACCTTAGAGATAGTGGGCTTGTGGGGATAAAAAGACAGATTCTAATATTCATATCAAGGGATTCCCTACTCTGGGTAATACATAATTTATTGAAAGTATAAATAAAGGAACATTTATCCATGTTTGTCGTATACCACTCTCTTTGTGTTAGAATATTTCTTATAATTGTTTACTTGTTGTTGTCACAAGTTTTATTTCCACTAAATTTTGTTAAAGAAAGAAAGCCTAAAATTATTTTACATTCTTATACTTGTATACTCTAATATAAATAAGATTTTGAATGTTATAAGGTTGAATCATTCCCTAAGTAAACATGTAATAAGATTCTTTATTAGAACCATCTTATCGGATCCTAAGCAATTTATTTATTTTTTATGAATTAAAGAGGATTTTTGAATCCATATTGTTTATCTTTTTTAAACATAGATTTTAATAAGGTTAAAAACGAAAGTTTTTAAACCTATAAATCCCCCCCTCTTGTAATTAAAAAATCATCATATACATTTTGATCCTACAATTGGTATCAGAGAAGATATCCAAAATACATATACTTACATATAAGTTTTCTTTCACAACTTTACTTTCTTAACATTACTTGTTCAGGTTTTTATTAAAGTATTTATTTGTTTATAAACATTAAAAAATAACCTATTTTGTGGAAAAGGTATTTTGTATTTTCTTATTGAATGGTAGGAATAGATGTTGGTCCTATAGAAAATATAAATCTACCAGACCCCCAATCTTTGAGGGAAATTATTATGAATACTGGAGATACATGATGAAGAGTATTATTATCAATACCAGTGTGGATAACATAGTTATTCTAACTAGAGACTACAAGATTCCAGATAATAAAATCATACAATTCACTAATCAATAAAATAAAGTGTATCATCTTAACATTATCGTACTAAATACAATATTATGTTCTATGACCAGGAATATCTATAGACAAAATTTCATCTTGTGAAGCATCTAATAGCATCTGGAAGAAACTAGAAGTCACACATTTTGGAACATCCATGTTCATTGAAATAAGAATACATATTCTTGGAGATGAATATCATGGTTTGATGTTTCCTTATGGAAAACCAGTATACAAAGCTCAATATATATCTAGGTTTTCCAATTTACATGAAATTAAAAATAATAAGATCAATAGAAAAATACAAGGAAAATTCTAGAATATATTTTTTTATCAAAAAAATTATATAATTTTTCAAAAGATCTTGATTAGAAAATTATTGATTTTCAAAATATTTCCAAAAACCATCATGAAGTAAATTCTGAAAAGAATAAACATTCTAAGGATCTTGAAAATATTAATTCCAAAAAACTATTGTGGAGGCCAACTCAAATTCTATTAATAATGACTATAAGGATAAGAATTTTGTAATCAGAGTAAAATTTTAAATATTTTACTTAAATAAACTTTTGTCAAACATTACTCACATAAAAGGAAGGTTTTGATAAAACATATTCATAACATCATCCTCTAAGGAATACTTCTAGTTTTTTTATTGTTATTCAAAACCACTTTTTTGTCATAACTATTTTGTTCCCCAATGTTATTTTTTTCAATAAATGTCAATATGGTGGACTTTGGGAGAAAAAATCTTTATTGAATAAAATCCAATCCTTATGTTTTCATAATGCTTACTTTTTTAAGAAAGTGTGGATACCTAATATTTTCTTTTCTACCAATTCGGAATCCAAGAAAGATTGTATTTTAAATGTGTAACTATTTTATTTTTAATAAAACAATGGAATTTAAAACAGTAATACATGGTACATGGATAGTGTATGTTCATGACCCATGACTGGTAAGAAAAACTTCTTTGAAAAGATTATTATGCTGAAAGGTGGAAAGGTATCTTTTAGAGATAATGATCAAGGATAAATTGTTGGTATAGGTAATATTTTTGTTCTTCGAAAGGCTTTACTTTCAGAAGTTGTATTTGTTAAAGGTCTTTAGAACAACCTTATAAGAATAATTTAATTATGTGATGAAGGATACATTGTAAATTTTAGTAATGATAAATTCCTAGTACATGATTCCAAGGAAGATTTTATTCTCTGTACCCATAGGAATTAGGATATTTATACACATAACGTAGAATACCTTAAAAGACAAGGCCTACCTTGCCTCAGTGAAATGGAAGATCTATCTTTGTTGTGGCATAGAATGCTATAACACTATAACCAAAGGATCATATGAAAACTCTCAAAGAAAGGACTGGTTCAGGATACACCGAAGCATAGATTTTATTCTTAAAATGTTTGTGACCCTTATCAATATAGAATGAAACATAAGTCAAGATTTAAATCAATTAGTTAAGCCTAAATTTCTGATGCATTACATCTAGTTCATATGGATCTTTTTTATACAAAAAAACTGGAAGTATTGGAGGAAGAAACTATGTATTTATTTTAATTGATGATTACACTAGATCTATAGGGTTTTATTTAATAGTAAGGAAATTTAAATCCTTTTTTTTAAACTTTTTTATCCAATTTTAAAATTGAAAAATATCTTCCATTCATAGCTATTTGTAGTGATCATGGGGGAGAATTTGAACATTCATATTTTGAAACAATTTTTATGTAAGATAGAATTACTCATAACTTCCCATCTCGAAGAACTCCTAAAAAAATGGTGTTGTGGAAAGATGAAACTGGATTCTTTAAGAGATAACATGAACTATGTGGATTGAATACTCTATTGTTAATCACTTTTGGGCTAAATCTGTAACTACTACTTTTTATTCTATTAACTGTGTTTTAATAAGACCCTTTCTTAAAAAAAATCTTTTGAGTTATGGGATGGTAAAAAACCTAAAGTATCTTACTTAAAATTATTTGGATAAAAATTATTCATCCTGAATAATAAAGATAACTTACATTAATTCATACCCAAATATGATGAAGGAATATTCATAGACTACTTCCCTAATTTCATGTATCATTGAGATTTTAATAAAAATTCTTGCACTGTTAAATTAATAGTACATGTTAAATTTAATGAAACCAATGATTTTATTTTTAAACAACCTCAACCTACATCTTCAGATGTGTTTTAAAAAACTGATTATCAACCATTGATGGATGGTTCTTCTATTAAGTAAAATACTTACGAAAATGTTTCCGAAGTATTTCCCTAGAATATATTTTACCTTTTGTTGATGAACATCTTTTAAAAAACCCAAATAAGTTGTTTCTTAAGAATCATCCTAGTGATAGTATAATTGGTGTGTAAATATACTAGTAAGTATTAGATGTTCTCTAAAAATAAATTAAAGCATCTAGAATTTCTTTCATAGTCAGATCCTAAAAGCACTGATGAAGATTTTGGTGATGATGATTGGATTAAATCTATGAAATATGAACTAAATGAATTTGAAAAGAACAATGTTTGTACCTAAGTTGAAATACCAAAGGAAACTTCTGTAGTTAGTGTAAATTGGGTCATTAGAAATAAGTGTGGTTAAATGTAATCATCATAAGAAATAAATAAAGATTAGTAGCTAAAGGATAAAATCAACAAGAAGTAATAGACTTTTAAAAAACCTATGCTAAAGTAGCTAGACTTAAATCTATTCACATTCTACTAGCCTTTGAAGCATTATTTAATTTCAAACTTTATCAAATGGATGTGAAGTGTTCTTTCCTTGATGGATATGTTCAAGAGAACGTTTATGTTAAACAACCTCCTGGTTTTGAAGACACAAAATATTCATAAAATGTTTACAAACGTACCAATGATTTGTATGTACTTAATCAAGCCCCTATAGCCTAGTATAAAAAACATGAATGATTTTTATACAAAACAATTAATTTAAGGGAACTAATGATCTAACCCTTTTTATAAAGAATGATAAGAAATATGTTGTTATGGTTCACAATTATGTTGAAGACCTTATAATTAGATCAACTCAACAATCCTTAACTGATTCATTTGGGAATCGTATGAAATCTATGTTTGAAATGAGTATGATGGACGAGTTAGGATTTTTTCATTTTTAAAAAATTTCTCAAAAACCAGAAGAAACTTATATATCTCAACCTAAGTATATTAAAGATCTTCTTAAGAAGTTTGGATATGAAAACACAAACAGTATAAGTACTCCAATTTGTTCCTCAAACACTATTGATCTTGATAAAGCTATGAAACCAATAGATCAAACATATTGTAGTGGTATGATAGGATGTTTATTATAATTAACACCTATATTAAACACATTATGTTCAAGATATCGATATAATCCAAAATAATCCACCTTAAAATCATTGAAAAGAATTTTTCTCTATTTAAATGGAACCTTGGATATAAGACACTTCTATTATTCTAGAGATGATTTTGTTTTAAAAGAAATTTGGATTTTGACGTTGGTGGTTATAGAATGGATATGAAAATTACATCTCGAACTTTTCATTTCATAGGATATTCACTAGTTTCTTGGTCATGAAAAAAACAACACTCAATAGCACTTTCCACTACTGATGCTAAATATGTAGTAGCTAGAAGTTTTTGGGATCAAGTATTGTGGATTCAACACACACTCATAGATTATGACCTATGTTTTACAAAAACATATATAATGTGTGATAATAATAGTCTAATTTACTTAAGAAAAACCTTGAACGTCACTATCATACAGAGCATATATATATTATCAATCAAATTCTAAGAGATCACGCACTTAAAAAAGATATTTTCTGAATCTAATTTTAATAAGAGGTAACTTATCAATATTGAATAATATTTATGATAAATCTAGAAGGAACTTTTCTTTTATTATATCATTATAATTTCAATTTGTAATTGTTGGTATTTTAAATTTTATTTTAAGTAAACCTTATGAGATTCACTTTCCTTAAATCTGACTTTTTTCTTAAACCATCAAAATATTGGAACCTATATATCCTTCTTCAACATTGATATCATACATTAGATCCATTTATGTGAATATCAGTTGTTGGTTTAAACTGAGAATATGAACCTTCATAATAAAAGGACCACCCTATACACATCCCACATTAGTCTTCTCATAATTTTTGTGCTGAAGCACTACCAGCCTTCAAATCTTCCATTCAGTTTTCCTTGTCTACAACTCTGAATGTATCTTTATGGTTCTTCACCGACTCATATTCCCTAAAACAAGGAACATATACATTGGATAATCTTAAGAGAAATTATGGTGGATCCAAATTTCTTTTCTAAGTATAATTCCTTGATTTTATTAATTATCAAGGTGAATTGTTGGGAAAGCCTATGTGTGGCCAAGGAGAATAGATAGAATCTTGTGTATGCATATTTGGTAGTAGAATTTTATGATTCAAATAATTTTTAAGAATAAGGTGGAAGATAAATTTTTCATTCAAAATTTAACAAAAGACTTATTCCATTTCTTTCAATAAGGATGCATGTATCATAGATATTCCTTAAGATAGAGAATAAATCTTTTTATCACAAACATTACTGGATAGGGAAGGTTATATTGAGAAGGTTAAGGATATTGAATACCTTGGACTTAAAGGAATAAAGACACCAAAGATCACTCATATTTCATCTAATCATATATTTCTAACCATCTGGATGCAAGGATTTTTGATTCCAAGGAAGGGTGATAAGGATTCTTTGAAAATATGAGATATCATCATGATGGATTTCATGGAGAATCTAAGAAAGATAAACCTCACCAATAAAATTCTTCTGACCATCAATAATATCAATAATGGAACCATCATGTCTCAGATCATAATGTACCATATGATCCTATGGAAGATTATCATTTTTGGTTAGAGTCATTCAAACTACCATGAAACAAAAAGGGAAGTGTTTTAAAGATAACGTTGTTTAGTGAAGACACCTTGAGAATGATGAATATTTTTTTATTAATAAAAAGGAGATTTATTTCATCTTCCTAATAAGGATGATCACACTAATAAAAGTGAATCTTGAGAGACTTCATAACCTAACCCCAGGAAAAAAAATCCAACAAATTCGAATCTCAGTTACCCGGATAGTTCATAGAACATCAACCATCGCCTGAATTCGTATCTTCTCCATAAAAGATGAAGAAACAAAAGAACTTTAATAATGAATTTTTTAATAAATAGAGATACCAAAAGAAGAATAATAATGAAGGAGACATTGTTTTTGGTTAGACCATTCTAAGGATAAGGCCTTAAAAATTCAAGGATCTGAAGAGCGTGAGAGGAAATCCAAAGAGAAAATTCTGAAGAATAAAAATTCTAGGGATGAAATTATCCTATCATGGATTATATATAACAAGATGAGATTTGAAAAAGTTCATATACCAAAATATTTCTAGTAAGAACCAGTGACAATTGAGACCATAGTTATAGATAAGAGAAAGAAAGTTATTTAAATTATGTTACCCATAACTGAAGAAGAAGAATTTCATCAAGAAGAATATGAAGACGAAGAAGAATAAGAATAAGAGGAAGAGAGTGATGATGTGATAAAAAGGGTTGAAGAATATCAAGAGAAGGAGATACCTTCTTAAAATTTATCTTTAAGAACATCCCAAGTTTAAACCAATAATATTATTTCTAATGGAAAGTCTATTTAGAAAGATATTGATGCTCATGATGAGGTCAATAAAGGTCCATCATATAGTGAGATTGGTAATGATGATATTGTTCATTATGTTTTTTATGATAAAGGGGCATATAAAGAATTTGATGATGATGATGATATAATTATAAAATTTTATGATGGAGGGCATGAGGAACAGAATCTTGAGAATAAAATTTATAAAAAAAGTAAAGGGAAAGAATGTTCTTGATGACTCACGAAAGAAAGATATAGTTTTGAAATCAGTGAAAGATTTTGTTGGAAAATATAAGAGAAAATAGTATGACCAAGATAAAGTTCCCATTCCAACAAAAGAATATTTCTATGAGTCTTCGTCTTCTTTAGGATATGATTTTGTGAGTTATTCATTAAAGAAGCTTGTGAATACAATTACTGTGTTTCTATGAATTGTTTACATATGCCAAATTCATTAGGAAACAATCAATCAGAAGTCAAGTTTAATATATCTTATTATTGGAACGTTTATCAAACTTGAATCTGAGTTCAAGTCATTTCATATCAGTTATGTTTCTCATAAGAGATCTTGCTAAGAAATAACTAAGTGTTCTAAGTCAATTATAGACGATTTTAATTTTGTGATGATTTCACTAATTTAGTTAAAGACTATTTTAATATGTATGATGATAGAATAAAGAATCTATCAAAACGTGTTTTAGAAAAGATTAATGAAGAATAATCTTTCCACCTTCAAGAAGATAAATATCTGAGCAGGATGCTAAATTATGTTGCTTTAAATTTGAAAAGGGAAAGGGAAATCGAGAAAGAGATTGCAAAAAAACATAAAGATCAGGAAGCGGTGAGAGAGTCTCAAGGTGAAATTCTTAAGTCCCGGGAAGATAGAGTCAATGATCAGAAAAGGAAAAATTAGGGTCAAGATCAGTTTATCAAGAATTTTGAAGATGATCCCAAATAATTGAAGAAGCTGAAAGAAACATTGAAAAAGCTGATGCCAAAAGAGAAAAATAAAGAAAAATGAGTTTCTCTTAAACTATTATCTTTTATATTATTTTTCTTCGTAAAAAAGTTTGTAATCTTAATGAGATTTTTTGTCTTTCCATTTTTTTTATATTCCTAAACTTGTAGGTACAATTTTTTTTCCTCTATTAATTTTCGAAAATAACAAAGGGGGAGAAAAAATGATCAAAAATAAAGTTAAGTTAAAATAATATAATTCCTTAATTAAGTACAAGATTACTAAAAATGAAATTGTTAAGTAAGGAAAATTTATTTCTCTATAAAATAAAAGAATAAAAACATTATGGATTTCAAAACCTAAGGGGGATTTTTTCATATTCACTATGAGTCATAAATTCAAAGGGAGATGAGTATTTATTTTAAGCTTAAAAAAATGAATACATTAGTATTTATATTATTTTATGAAAAGTAGTTTTGGATTTCAAAAAAGTGGGAGATTGTTGAGTCAATGGGTTATTTTACTTTTCCATTCCTTTATCTTTTGAAAATCACAAACACATTTTCTTAAAGAAAATTATCTTTCCATAAAAACCATTCTCTTAAGAAAAATTTTATTTCTCTAATAATAGATTTTGACATTACCTATGATCTTGAATAACTTTTTTGATATTTTCTCACACCAATTATAACCATATTTTTCTTAAGAAAAAAAGGTTAAATCCTTTTCTTAATTAGAACCTTATAGTTCCGGTGACTCTGATTTCTTTTGAAATCAGACCTTGATTTCTCTGGATATTAGGCACCGATTTATCTGTAAATCAGACTCCGATTTCTATGGAAATCAGAATCCCATTTATGGAAATCAGACTTCGATTTCTTAGGAAATCAGACACTGATTTCTTAGGAAATCAGACATCAGTTTCTTTTGAAATCAGACTCTGATTAAATCTGAAATAAGACTCTGATTTCTTTTGAAATCAGACTTCGGTTTCGTTTGAAATAAGACTCTTGTTTCTACTGAAATCAGACTCTAGTTTCATCTGAAATTGGACTCTGATTTCTTCTAAAATCAGAATCCAAATTCACCAGAATTCAGACTCTTGTTCTCCTTTATATCAGAATCTATTTTTCAATATTTCTAGCCTCTGATTCTCACTTTCATAAGAATTGGATTAAATTATTTTCTTATGTTAACAAATTCAATTAATGTAACATGCCATTTTATCAGACCCTAAACGTGATAATGTTTCTTAAGATTATTAATGATTCTTATAGTTTTTTATATAAAATAAGTTCATATGATCTGTTTTTCACAAAACCATTTCTTGACTTTCATGTTTACAGGTCCCTCTAGAAATAAATGAAAAATATGACTATTGGGGGAGAAATTCAACCATTGGAATCCCGGACTATAAATACCTAGCTATTTGAATGAGCTGAGAGGAAGAGTTTTCATTGAGATCTGTTGATCTCTGGGGTGAAGTGATACTCTATGAAAGATCTACTCGATCTACCTTGTGAATTTTCTATAAACAAATTTTCAAGATAAGAACATCTTTTCGAGCCTTCTTATTGAGAATCTAATTGTTGTTGTGATCAATTGAGGTATTATAGGGATAAGAAGATAGAGGTACCATCACCTTAAAGATCAAAGGCTTGTAGGGATAGAAAGATAGATTCTGATCTTCGTATTGAGGTCTTACCCTGGTGTGGGTATGATATACTTTCTTGAAATTATAAATCAAGGGACCCTTATCCAATTTTTTTGGATACCCTTCTCTTTGGGTTGAATGATTTCTTATACTTTTTTACATGTTGTTTTTGCAAGATTTATTTTTTTTTCATTTTTTTAATGAAAGAATATGTAACATTATTATAATTTCTTTTACTTGTATACTATGATATAAATATGATACTATATGATTTAACATATAATAATTCTCTATGTAAAAATGTCTTAAGTTTATTTATTGGATCCATCTTATCAAATCTTAAGAATGTTTTTTTCATTTTTAAGGAGTAAAGTGTGATTGTAAATCTATCATGTTTGAAATTATTATTCATAGATTTTCATGATATTAAAATGAATTTTTTTAAACCTTCAATTCACCCCTCTTATAATTGGGAAACCTTCATATAAATTTCTATTATGAACTTTTTTGGAAATCTTAATTTCAGATACTTCCCACAAATTATTTTTATTTCTTATGCTGTGAAAATGATGACCTATCTTGATTAATATGTCATTATGATCTATATTCCCCAATTCATTCCCTCTTTTGATGTCTTGGTGCTAAGGCCATCTGGATTTCAATTAGTGCTTCTGAAAAAATGTTACTTGATATGAACCCTAATCTCATGGTGTTACTCCTAAAATGGTTATCATCTCTTAATGATGATAAGATGAGTACCTTATGAAAAATGGCATGGATAACGTGGGCTAGAAGAAATGATATTATTTTCAAATAGGTGGCCAAACCATGATACTTATGATATGATTGGGCCACCCTATTGTTGGATTATTAGAAATGGTATTATCTAGAGAATTATTTCCCAACAGTTCTACATTTTCTATATGATTCGAAACCGCCTCCATTAGGTATGTGGAATATTATTTTTGATGCTTCTATTTTCAGTTGTGGCACTACCAGTGTTATAATCATCGCTAAGGATTATTCAGTCTCAGTTATTGCAACGTTAATTCGGTATTTCAATGCAAATTGGGCACCACTGATGTCGAAGGCCAAAGCCATACTTATCTTCATTGGTTTCACTTCAAATATAGGTTGTAATTATTTTATTTCAAAGTCAGACTGCCTTTGTATAATCAACATTATATCATCTGTGGATGAAGACCTCTAACCATATGGTTCACATGTTCAGAAGATTTAGATTGTTCACCTCATCATCCCCACTATCCCTTTATCTTCCATTAAATGTAAGGTATTAGATTTTTTCATTGGTTATTAGCATGTAGACTCTTTGGCAGTTCTCACGTTTAGATGGATGATTTCCCTTGTTGGATTTCATCTCTTGTTTCATCTCGTCTTCAATTATCTAATTAAAGACTCCTTTTCATTTCAAAAAAATATATATAATTATTTTAAAATACATTAATAAAAATAATATTGGTATGTGTGTGATACACACACACTTATATTTATTTAAATAAATTATATATTAATATTCATATATATATATATATATTAGAATTTATTAATAAATATATTTCCATTTACTAATTCACACACATATGTATATATAATGATTATATATACATTTTTATAAGTATATTTATATTCATATATACATTTAATGTAAAAAATATTTAAATATTATTTTAAATAAAATTAATAATACTTATTTAAATATGATTAATAAAATTATTCTTAAATTCATTTTTAATATATATATATATATTGCATATTTAGACATAAATATTTTACATTACATATATATCTATATGTTTATATATTTAGATATATATTTTTACATATTTACATATAATTATATATTTAGAGTTATATTATTTAAAATTAGTTTATAAATGTGTATTATAAATATTTTTTATAATATATTTATTGAGAATGATTAATTTATAAATATTCATTTTTATATGTTGTATTTACTAATTATTGACACAAAAACACATACACGCTTGTTTACACACATGTACATATTTATATTTCACACATACAACCACAATTATTTACATGTATTAAAATATATAAAATATATAAATTATTATATATTGATTTATTGAAAAATATACTTTTATAAATAAAAATTACTAGTATAAATATTAATAATACTTCATTTTTATATAGTAAATTAATTGATTTTTTTTATTTTAAATAAAATGTATATTAAATATTTATTCCCATATGGTTTATATATTTTAAAATACATTATTATGTAAATATTTCAAAATATTTATTTATACAATTGATTTATTATAAATTAATATAAGAAAATATGGATATATTAAATGAAAAATAAAACTAAATTCCTTATCATATGTGAGAGCTCTTTTCTAGGTTTTAATAAGGTTTTGGTCTTCCTAGGTACTTCATAGGTCTAGTGGATCTGTGGTGGTGTCTACTCGAGGGCGTTTTGTCTCCTACTTTTATTCATTATCACGGGTTAAACCTCATCTAGGAAAATGGCATGATGGAGAATGATCTGATTAAGCTATAATGGTGAATATTAGTTACATAGAAGGAAAAATACCTAATAATTATGAAAAATAATGAATATATATACTTGATGAGTCATATGTCACTTCTTACAGTAGGCAAACATATCATGGATTAGACCTTCCACTTGGTCTCCTTGAAGAACGCCTTACAGTCTATGTAGATAATATAACATGGAGTGACCATTTTAGAGATCATGTCTTGTTTTATAGATTTTATGAAATTTTCAATGATAATGATAAAATAAGTGTATTCTTATAATTCCTTATTTCTTTGACAAACATCTCATCTTTACAGAGAATTTGACTAGAAATGAAGACGTCACAAACGTGACCTTCTCCAAATATCCCATTTGGATTAGACTATTTGTAAACCCCTTCTAGGGAAATTATTAACACATTATTAAATAGGTTGGAGACTGTATAAGAGATTTTGTATAATGGGATCGATCATATCCCAATCTCTAGGGGCCTTCTTCCCTGACCAAGGTACTATTTAAAATCAAACTCCCACTTTTAAGATGCATATTTACTTAAATGGATAACTCAGTGATGTGGATCCCTTTTGAGCATGAAAAGATTCCTATATTCTATTTATTTAGTGGAAACATTGACCGCTTGAAAAATGATTGCACCTTTAAGGTAGAAGATGAAATTGGTAATATCGTTATTTAATATAGACCTTGGATCCACACAAAAATACATTTAATATCTTTGTTCCAAGGTTGAAATTATATAAGGATAGGGAATGATCTCTAAATACCTATACGTGCATGCTACTATAGAAAAAAACAATATTATTATTCCCAAATAGTGGTTAACCAAAAGAACTATGATTGATGAAAATCAGAATGTTTCAGAAATCAATCTTGATTATTTATTCCGGAATCTTCTATAGTATGAAACTACAATGATGCAAGATGCAGAGATCAATATGAAAAATAATGGTAATAGAAACATTTCATTAACTACTACATCAAATCATACGAAATCCATGACTCCTAAAAGAGTTTGTAGATAAAAATACAAGAAAGATATTGTTATATCTGAATCAAGTGATAGTGGTCATTATGATAATAAACATGCCAATATTTATCAAAGGATGAACAAGATTATAGGAAAGATATATTTTCAATACAGATTCAAGAAAAAAGACAGAAAGGATAAGAAATATTCATAAGTGACTTGTTATCAATGTAAGAGGGAATTTCGTATCAGATCATATTGCCCTATACAAAAAAGGAAATACATTAAAGAAAGACATTCAGAAAGATAAAAAAGAATTCATATTGGTCTATGTCTAATAAATTGTTGAACGCTAATGAAATTTGAAGTGCTAGTGGTGGTGATTCTTCAAACGAATCTTCTAATATTGAATCTTCCAGATTGAAGAATATTGGTTTTATTGCCAAATTTCTTAATGAAAATCAATTTATCATAGAGAAGGTTAATAATACTGAATCATTAACCAATATTTCTTTAAATACTATTTTCCCTAATGAATAATACTATGAATATTCAGATGAAGAATCTTCCCCATCATAAGATAATACTTTACCTTCTTTTGAATATATATCTAGGTTTTCCAATTTACATGAAATTAAAAATAATAAGATCAATAGAAAAAGACAAGGAAAATTCTAGAATATATTTTTTATCAAAATAATTATATAATTTTTCAAAAGATCTTGATTAGAAAATTATTGATTTTGAAAATATTTCCAAAAACCATCATGAAGTAAATTATGAAAAGAATAAACATTCTAAGGATCTTGAAAATTTTAATTCCAAAAAACTATTGTGGAGGCCAACTCAAATTCTATTAATAATGACTATAAGGATAAGAATTTTTTAATCAGAGTAAAATTTTAAATATTTTACTTAAATAAACTTTTGTCAAACATTACTCACATAAAAGGAAGGTTTTGATAAAACATATTCATAACATCATCCTCTAAGGAATACTTCTAGTTTTTTTATTGTTATTCAAAAACTCTTTTTTGTCATAACTATTTTGTTCCCCAATGTTATTTTTTTCAATAAATGTCAATATGGTGGACTTTGGGAGAAAATATTTTTATTTAATAAAATCCAATCCTTATGTTTTCATAATTCTTACTTTTCTAAGAAAGTGTGGATACCTAATATTTTCTTTTCTACCAATTCGGAATCCAAGAAAGATTGTATTTTAAATGTGTAACTATTTTATTTTTAAGAAAACAATGGAATTTAAAACAATAATACATGGTACATGGATAGTGTATGTCCATGACCCATGACTGGTAAGAAAAACTTCTTTGAAAAGATTATTATGCTGAAAGGTGGAAAGGTATCTTTCAGAGATAATGATCAAGGATAAATTGTTGGTATAGGTAATATTTTTGTTCTTCGAAAGGCTTTACTTTCAAAAGTTGTATTTGTTAAAGGTCTTAAGAACAACCTTATAAGAATAATTTAATAATGTGATGAAGGATACATTGTGAATTTTAGTAATGATAAATTCCTAGTACATGATTCCAAGGAAGATTTTATTCTCTATACCCATAGGAATTAGGATATTTATACACATAACGTAGAATACCTTAAAATACAAGGCCTACCTTGCCTCAGTGAAATGGAAGATCTATCTTTGTTGTGGCATAGAATACTATAACACTATAACCAAAGGATCATATGAAAACTCTCAAAGAAAAGACTGGTTCAGGATACACCGAAGCATAGATTTTATTCTTAAAAAGTTTGTGACCCTTATCAATATAGAATGAAACATAAGTCAAGATTTAAATCAATTAGTTAAGCCTCAATTTCTGATGCATTACATCTAGTTCATATGGATCTTTTTTATCCAAAAAAACTGGAAGTATTGGAGGAAGAAACTATGTATTTATTCTAATTGATGATTACACTAGATCTATAGGGTTTTATTTAATAGTAAGGAAATTTAAAGACTTTTTATATTTTAAAACTTTTTTATCCAATTTTAAAATTGAAAAATATCTTCCATTCATAGCTATTTGTAGTGATCATGGGGGAGAATTTGAACATTCATATTTTGAAACATTTTTTATGTAAGATAGAATTACTCATAACTTCCCATCTCGAAGAACTCCTAAAAAAACGGTGTTGTGGAAAGATGAAACTGGATTCTTCAAAAGATAACATGAACTATGTGGATTGAATACTCTATTGTTAATCACTTTTGGGCTAAATCTGTAACTACTACTTGTTATTCTATTAACTGTATTTTAATAAGACCCTTTCTTAAAAAACATCTTTTGAGTTATGGGATGGTCAAAAACCTAAAGTATCTTACTTAAAAGTATTTGGATAAAAATTATTCATCCTGAATAATAAAGATAACTTACATTAATTCATACCCAAATATGATGAAGGAATATTCATAGACTACTCCCCTAATTCTATGTATCATTGAGATTTTAATAAAAATTCTTGCACTATTAAATTAATAGTACATGTTAAATTTAATGAAACCAATGATTTTATTTTTAAACAACCTCAACCTACATCTTCAGATGTGTTTTAAAAAACCAATTTTCAACCTTTGATGGATGGTTCTTCTAATAAGGAAAATACTTATGAAAATGTTTCCGAAGTATTTCCCTAGAATATATTTTACCTTTTGTTAATGAACATCTTTTAAAAAACCCAAATAATTTGTTTCTTTAGAATCATCCCAGTGATAGACTAATTGGTGTGTAAATATACTAGTAAGGATTAGATGTTCTCTAAAAATAAATTAATGAATCTAGAATTTCTTTCATAGTCAGATCCTAAAAGCACTGATGAAGATTTTGGTGATGATGATTGGATTAAATCTATGAAATATGAACTAAATGAATTTGAAAATAACAATGTTTGTACCTAAGTTGAAAGACCAAAGGAAACTTCTTTAGTTAGTGTAATCTGGGTCATTAGAAATAAGTGTGGTTAAATGGAATCATTATAAGAAATAAATAAAGATTAGTAGCTAAAGGCTAAAATCAACAAGAAGTAATAGACTATTAAAAAACCTATGCTAAAGTAGCTAGACTTAAATCTATTCACATTCTACTAGCCTTTGAAGAATTCTTTAATTTCAAACTTTATCAAATGGATGTGAAGTGTTCTTTCCTTGATGGATATGTTCAAGAGAACGTTTATGTTAAACAACCTCCTGGTTTTGAAGACAAAAAATATTCGTAAAATGTTTACAAACGTACCAATGATTGTATGTACTTAATCAAGCCCCTATAGCCTAGTATGAAAAACATGAATGATTTTTATACAAAACAATTAATTTAAGGGAACTAATGATCCAACCCTTTTTATAAAGAATGATAAGAAATATGTTGTTATGGTTCACAATTATGTTGAAGACCTTATAATTAGATCAACTCAACAATCCTTAACTGATTCATTTGGGAATCGTATGAAATCTATGTTTGAAATGAGTATGATGGATGAGTTAGGATTTTTTCATTTTTAAAAAATTTCTCAAAAACCAGAAGAAACTTATATATCTCAACCTAAGTATATTAAAGATCTTCTTAAGAAGTTTGTATATGAAAACACAAACAGTATAAGTACTCCAATTTGTTCCTCAAACACTATTGATATTGATAAAGCTCTGAAACCAATAGATCAAACATATTGTAGTGGTATGATAGGATGTTTATTATAATTAACACCTATATTAAACACATTATGTTCAAGATATCAATATAATCCAAAATAATCCCCCTTAAAATCATTAAAAAGAATTTTTCTCTATTTAAATGGAACCTTGGAAATAAGACACTTATATTATTCTAGAGATGATTTTGTTTTAAAAGAAATTTGGATTTTGACTTTGGTGGTTATAGAATGGATATGAAAATTACATCTCGAACTTTTCATTTCATAGGATATTCACTAGTTTTTTGGTCATGAAAAAAACAACACTCAATAGCACTTTCCACTACTGATGCTAAATATGTAGTAGCTAGAATTTTTTGGGATCAAGTATTGTGGATTCAACACACACTCACAGACTATGACCTATGTTTTACAAAAACATATATAATGTGTGATAATAATAGTGTAATTTACTTAAGAAAAACCTTGAACGTCACTATCATGCAGAGCATATATATATTATCAATCAAATTCTAAGAGATCACGCACTTAAAAAAGATATTTTCTGAATCTAATTTTAATAAGAGGAACCTTATCAATATTGAATAATATTTATGATAAATCTAGAAGGTTCTTTTCTTTTATTATATCATTATAATTTCAATTTGTAATTGTTGGTATTTTAAATTTTATTTTAAGTAAACCTTATGAGATTCACTTTCCTTAAATCTGACTTTTTTCTTAATCCCTCAAAATATTGGAACCTATATATCATTCTTCAACATTGATATCATACATTAGATCCAATTAAGTGAATATCAGTTGTTGGTTTAAACTGAGAATATGAACCTTCACAATAAAAGGACCACCCTATACACATCCCACATTAGTTTTCTCATTATTTTTGTGCTGAAGCACTACCAGCCTTCAAATCTTCCATTCAGTTTTCCTTGTCTACAACTCTGAATGTCTCTTTATGGTTCTTCACCGACTCATATTCCCTAAAACAAGGAACATAGAGATTGGATAATCTTAAGAGAAATTATGGTGGATCCAAATTTCTTTTCTAAGTATAATTCCTTGATTTTATTAATTATCAAGGTGAATTGTTGGGAAAGCCTATGTGTGGCCAGGGAGAATAGTTAGAATCTTGTGTATGCATATTTGGCAGTAGAATTTTATGATTCAAATAATTTTTAAGAATAAGGTGGAAGATAAATTTTTCATTCAAAATTTATTAAAAGACTTATTCCATTTCTTTCAATAAGGATGCATGTATCATAGATATTCCTTAAGATAGAGAATAAATCTTTTTATCACAAACATTACTGGATAGGGAAGGTTATATTGAGAAGGTTAAGGATATTTAATGCCTTGGACATAAAGGAATAAAGACACCAAAGATCACTCATATTTCATCTAATCATATATTTCTAGCCATCTGGATGCAAGGATTTTTGATTCCAAGGAATGGTGATAAGGATTCTTTGAAAATATGAGATATCATCATGATGGATTTCTTGGAGAATCTAAGAAAGATAAACCTCCCCAATAAAATTCTTCTGACCATCAATAATATCAATAATGGAACCATCATGTCTCAGATCATAATGTACCATATGATCCTATGGAAGATTATCATTTTTGGTTAGAGTCATTCAAACTACCATGAAACAAAAAGGGAAGTGTTTTAAAGATAACGTTGTTTAGTGAAGACACCTTGAGAATGATGAATATTTTTTTATTAATAAAAAAGGAGATTTATTTGATCTTCCTAATAAGGATGACCACACTAATAAAAGTGAATCTAGAGAGACTTCATAACCTAACCCCAGGAAAAAAAATCCAACAAATTCGAATCTCAGTTACCCGGATAGTTCATAGAACATCACCCATCGCCTGAATTCGTATCTTCTCCATAAAAGATGAAGAAACAAAAGACCTTTATTAATGAATTTTTTAATAAATAGAGATACCAAAAGAATAATAATAATGAAGGAGACAATTTTTTGGGTTAGACCAGTCTAAGGATAAGGCCTTAAAAATTCAAGGATCTGAAGAGCGTGAGAGGAAATCCAAAGAGAAAATTCTGAAGAATAAAAATTCTAGGGATGAAATTATCCTATCATGGATTATATATAACAAGATGGAATTTGAAAAAGTTCATATACCAAAATATTTCTAGTATGAACCAGTGACAATTGAGACCCTAGTTATAGATAAGAGAAAGAAAGTTATTTAAATTCTGGAACCCATAACTGAAGAAGAAGAATTTCATCAAGAAGAATACGAAGAAGAATAAGAATAAGAATAAGAGGAAGAGAGTGATGATGTGATAAAAAGGGCTGAAGAATATCAAGAGAAGGAGAGACCTTCTTAAAATTTATCTTTAAGAACATCCCAAGTTTAAACCAATAAGATTATCTCTAATGGAAAGTCTATTTAGAAAGATATTGATGCTCATGATGAGGTCAATAAAGGTCCATCATATAGTGAGAGTGGTAATGATGATATTTTTCATTATGTTTTTTATGATAAAGGGGTAGATAAAGAATTTGATGATGATAATGATATAATTATCCAATTTTATGATGGAGGGCATGAGGAACATAATCTTGAGAATAAAATTTATAAAAAAAGTAAAGGGAAAGAATGTTCTTGATGACTCACGAAAGAAAGATATAGTTTTGAAATCAGTGAAAGAGTTTGTTGGAAAATATAAGAGAAAATAGTATGACCAAGATAAAGTTCCCATTCCAACAAAAGAATATTTCTCTGAGTCTTCGTCTTCTTTAGGATATGATTTTGTGAGTTATTCCTTAAAGAAGCTTGTGAATAAAATTACTGTGTTTCTATGAATTGTTTACAGATGCCAAATTCATTAGGAAACAATCAATCAGAAGTCAGATTTAATAAATCTTATTATTGGAACGTTAATCAAACTTGAATCTGAGTTCAAGTCATTTCATATCAGTTATGTTTCTCATAGGAGATCTTGCTAAGAAATAACTAAGTGTTCTAAGTCAATTATAGACAATTTTAATTTTGTGATGATTTCACTAATTTAGTTAAAGACTATTTTAATATGTATGATGATAGAATAAAGAATCTGTCAACACATGTTTTAGAAAATATTAATGAAGAATAATCTTCCCACCTTCAAGAAGATAAAGATCTGAGCAGGATGCTAAATTCTGTTGCTTTAAATTTGAAAAGGGAAAGGGAACTCGAGAAAGAGATTGCAAAAAAAAACATAAAGATCAGGAAGCGGTGAGAGAGTCTCAAGGTGAAATTCTTAAGTCCCGGGAAGATAGAATCAATGATCAGAAAAGGAAAAATTAGGGTCAAGATCAGTTTATCAAGAATTTTGAAGATGATCCCAAATAATTGAAGAAGCTGAAAGAAACATTGAAAAAGCTGATGCCAAAAGAGAAAAATAAAGAAAAATGAGTTTCTCTTAAACTATTATCTTTTATATTATTTTTCTTCGTAAAAAAGTTTTTAATCTTAATGAGATTTTTTGTCTTTCCATTTTTTTTATATTCCTAAACTTGTAGGTACAATTTTTTTTCCTCTATTAATTTTTGAAAATAACAAAGGGTGAGAAAAAATTGATCAAAAATAAAGTTATGTTAAAATAATATAATTCCTTAATTAAGTACAAGATTACTAAAAATGAAATTGTTAAGTAAGGAAAATTTATTTCTCTATAAAATAAAAGAATAAAAACATTATGGATTTCAAAACCTAAGGGGGATTTTTTCATATTCACTATGAGTCATAAATTCAAAGGGAGATGAGTATTTATTTTAAGCTAAAAAAATGAATACGTTAGTATTTATATTATTTTATGAAAAGTAGTTTTGGATTTCAAAAAAGTGGGAGATTGTTGATTCAATGGGTTATTTTACTTTTCCATTCCGTTATCTTTTGAAAATCACAAACACATTTTCTTAAAGAAAATTATCTTTCCATAAAAACCATTCTCTTAAGAAAAATTTTATTTCTCTAAGAATAGATTTTGACATTACCTATGATCTTGAATAACTTTTTTAATATTTTCTCACACCATTATAACCATATTTTTCTTAAGAAAAAAAGATTAAATCCTTTTCTTAATTATAACCTTATAGTTCCGGTGACTCTGATTTTTTTTGAAATCAGACCTTGATTTCTCTGGATATTAGGTACCGATTTATCTGGAAATCAGACTCCGATTTCTATGGAAATCAGAATCCCATTTATGGAAATCATACATCGATTTCTTAGGAAATCAGACACTGATTTCTTAGGAAATCAGACATCAGTTTCTTTTGAAATCAAACTCTGATTAATTGTGAAATAAGACTCTGATTTCTTTTGAAATCAGACTCCGGTTTCGTTTGAAATAAGACTCTTGTTTCTACTGAAATCAGACTCTAGTTTCATCTGAAATTGGACTTTGATTTCTTCTAAAATCAGAATCCAAATTCACCAGAATTCAGACTCTTGTTCTCCTTTATATCAGAATCTATTTTTCAATATTTCTAGTCTCTGATTCTCACTTTCATAAGAATTGGATTAAATTATTTTCTTATGATAAAAAATTCTCTTAATGTAACATGAAATTTTATCAGACCCTAAACTTGATAATGTTTCTTAATATTATTAATGATTCTTATAGTTTTTTATATAAAATAAGTTCATATGATCTGTTTTTCACAAAACCATTCCTTGAGTTTCATGTTTACAGGTCCCTCTAAAAATAAATGAAAAATATGACTATTGGGGGAGAAATTCAACCATTGGAATCCAGGACTATAAATACCTAGCTATTTGAATGAGCTGAGAGAAAGAGTTTTCATTGAGATCTGTTGATCTCTGGGGTGAAGTGATACTCTATGAAAGCACTACTCGATCTACCTTGTGAATTTTCTATAAAAAAATTTTCAAGATAAGAACATCTTTTCGAGCCTTCTTATTGAGAATCTAATTGTCGTTGTGATCAATTGAGGTATTATAGGGATAAGAATATAGAGGCACCATCACCTTAAAGATCAAGGTCTTGTAGGGATAGAAAGATAGATTCTGATCTTCGTATCGATGTCTTACCCTGGTGTGGGTATGATATACTTTCTTGAAATTATAAATCAAGGGACCTTTATCCAATTTTTTTGGATACCCTTCTCTTTGGGTTGAAATATTTCTTATACTTTTTTACATGTTGTTGTTACAAGATTTATTTTTATTTCATTTTTTTAATGAAAGAATATGTATCATTATTATACTTTCTTTTACTTGTATACTATGATATAAATATGATACTATATGATTTAACATATAATCATTCTCTGTGTAAAAATGTCTTAATTTTATTTATTGGATCCATCTTATCAAATCTTAATAATGTTTTTTTCATTTTTAAGGAGTAAAGTGTGATTGTAAATCTATCATGTTTGAAATTATTATTCATAGATTTTCATGATATTAAAATGATTTTTTTTAAACCTTCAATTCACCCCTCTTATAATTGGGAAACCTTCATATACATTTCTATTCTGAACTTTTTTGGAAATCTTAATTTCAGATACTTCCCACAAATTATTTTTATTTCTTATGCTGTGAAAATAATGACCTCTCTTGATTAATATGTCATTATGATCTATATTCCCCAATTCATTCCCTATTTTTTTGTCTTGGTGCTAAGGCCATGTGGATTTCAATTAGTGCTTCTGAAAAAATGTTACTTGATATGGACCCTAATCTCATGGTGTTACTCCTAAAATGGTTATCATCCCTTAATGATGATAAGATGAGTACCTTATGCAAAATGGCATGGATAACCTGAGCTAGAAGAAATGATATTATTTTCAAATAGGTGGCCAAACCATGATACTTATGAGATGATTGGGCCACCCTATTATTGGATTATTAGAAATGGTATTATCTAGAGAATTATTTCCCAACAGTTCTACATGTTCTATATGATTGGAAACTGCCTCCATCAGGTATGTGGAATATTATTTTTGATGCTTCTATTTTCAGCTGTGGCAATACCAGTGTTATAATCATCGCTAAGGATTCTTCAGTCTCAGTTATTACAACGTTAATTAGGTATTTCAATGCAAATTGGGCACCACTGATGTCGAAGGCCAAAGCCATACTTATCTTCATTGGTTTCACTTCAAATATAGGTTGTAATTATTTTATTTCAAAGTTAGACTGCCTTTCTATAATCAACATTATCTCATCTGTGGATGAAGACCTCTAACCATATGGTTCACATGTTCAGAAGATTTAGATTGTTCGCCTCATCATCCCCATTATCCCTTTATCTTCCATTAAATGTAAGGTATTAGATTTTTTCATTGGTTATTAGCATGTAGACTCTTTGGCAGTTCTCACGTTTAGATGGATGATTTCCCTTGTTGGATTTCATCTCTTGTTTCATCTCGTCTTCAATTATCTAATTAAAGACTCCTTTTCATTTCAAAAAAAAATATATAATTATTTTAAAATACATTAATAAAAATAATATTGGTATGTGTGTGATACACACACACTTATATTTATTTAAATAAATTATATATTAATATTCATATATATATATATATTAGAATTTAATAATAAATATATTTCCATTTACTAATTCACACACATATGTATATATAATGATTATATATACATTTTTATAAGTATCTTTATATTCATATATACATTTAATGTAAAAAATGGTTAAATATTATTTTAAATAAAATTAATAATACTTATTTAAATATGGTTAATAAAATTATTCTTAAATTCATTTTTAATATATATATATATATATTGCATATTTAGACATAAATATTTTACATTACATATATATCTATATGTTTATATATTTAGATATATATTTTTACATATTTACATATAATTATATATTAAGAGTTATATTATTTAAAATTAGTTTATAAATGTGTATTATAAATATGTTTTATAATATATTTATTGAGAATGATTAATTTATAAATATTCATTTTTATATGTTGTATTTACTAATTATTGACACAAAAACACATACACGCTTTTTTACACACATGTACATATTTATATTTCACACATACACACACAATTATTTACATGTATTAAAATATATAAATTATTATATATTGATTTATTGAAAAATATACATTTATAAATAAAAATTACTAGTATAAATATTAATAATACTTCATTTTTATATAGTAAATTAATTGATTTTTTTAATTTTAAATAAAATGTATATTAAATATTTATTCCCCTATGGTTTATATATTTTAAAATACATTATTATGTAAATATTTCAAAATATTTATTTATACAATTGATTTATTATAAATTTATATAAGAAAATATGGATATATTAAATGAAAAATAAAACTAAATTCCTTATCATATGTGAGAGCTCTTTTCTAGGTTTTAATAAGGTTTGGGTCTTCCTGGGTACTTCATAGGTCTAGTGGATCTGTAGTGGTGTCTACTCGAGGGCGTTTTGTCTCCTACGTTTATTCATTATCACGGGTTAAACCTCATCTAGGAAAATGGCATGATGGAGAATGATCTGATTAAGCTATAATGGTGAATATTAGTTACATAGAAGGAAAAATACATAATAATTATGAAAAATAATGAATATATATACTTGATGAGTCATATGTCACTTCTTACGGTAGGAAAACATATCATGGATTAGACCTTCCACTTGGTCTCCTTGAAGAACGCCTTACAGTCTATGTAGATAATATAACATGGAGTGACCATTTTAGAGATCATGTCTTGTTTTATAGATTTTATGAAATTTTCAATGATAATGATAAAATAAGTGTATTCTTATAATTCCATATTTCTTTGACAAACATCTCATCTTCACAGAGAATTTGACTAGAAATGAAGACCTCACAAATGTGACCTTCTCCAAATATCCCATTTGGATTAGACTATTTGTAAACCCCTTCTAGGGAAATTATTAACACATTATTAAATAGGTTGGAGACTGTATAAGAGATTTTGTATAATGGGATCGATCATATCCCAATCTCTAGGGGCCTTCTTTCCAGACCAAGGTACTAGTTAAAATCAAACTCCCACTTTTAAGATGCATATTTACTTAAATGGATAACTCAGTGATGTGGATCCCTTTTGAGTATGAAAAGATTCCCATATTCTATTTATTCAGTGGAAACATTGATCGCTTGAAAAATTATTGCACCTTTAAGGTAGAAGATGAAATTGGTAATATCGTTATGCAATATAGACCTTGGATCCACACAAAAATACATTTAATATCTTTTTTCCAAGGTTGAAATTATATAAGGATAGGGAATGATCTCTAAATACCTATACGTGCGTGCTACTATGGAAAAAAAATATTATTATTCTGAGCTATTTTTATTTCATTATTACCCTTATTCTCATAGAAAATTGAATGTGATTAAGAATCTACCCCTCAGTTGATTGTAGTGATTTAGGGAATACTCCATCTGAGTTGGATAAATTCCATTGAGAGTTTATCATCCTTCAATATTTCCCTCTTCCAGTATCCAATAGTAGTCTGAAATCCCCCTCCATTCCAAATCATATATGTTCTGACTCTATGGAACTAGATTTCCCCATAAAGGACATACATATATTAATACACTCTTATAAAGATAAGATCATTCATGAGATGCTTATTTTGAGAAAATAACACTTTACATGGAGGAGGAAAGTTAGAGGGTACCCTGGTATAGAACCCTTAGTGGTGGATCGACACATCCCCAAATGTAGTGTTGATACTCTACAGATGGTCAAGAAATACCTAAAAATATTGATATTTATGGATGATAGATCCTTACTTCAATTATCAAAGGTAGAGGATCGAATAATCTTTCCCAACGTATCATAATGAAAATTCTATCATGGTAATATCTTGGGCTTTATAACACGTGCGCATCTCATATTCTCTAGCACTGTTGTACTATAAATTTTCATAATATTTTTTTTCTATTTGAAACTATATTATAAATCAAGGACAAGGATGGTATTGGAAAAAAATATCTTTCATGGTTGGATCATGGTTTTCTGTAATGGAAACTTGGTTGGCCTCTGTCTTCTCTGGAGGGAGGCCACAAATGTTAGAGTATTCTCTTTCTAATCTAACCGCATATCCATCTCTATCCACCAACAAGGCACAACTACATGGTCCTTCATTATATTTTAAAAATTACCTTTCCAAATAAATAAATGGTTTTCCTGGAAGATTATTCAATAATTTTTTGAAATCTTTCTTAGAAAAATCGTCTTCAGAAGGTCTTCAATGAAATTATATTATAGTATGAAAAGTAAGAGGTGTTAGTAAATCTCATGCAACAATAATGAAACTCTAAGAATCAGTGTTGAAAGTTGGAATTTCTGATCTTGGTCATGTAGGTATACCTTTTAGTTGGTTATGAGGAAATTATGAATGAAATAGCATTGCTGGTCAATTGGACCATTTCTTGTGGTTGAGTGAATTGAATTACCTGTTCATTTTTTTCCCAAAATCATCAAATGAACCTTGAAACCTTTGACCATTTACAAACTTTAATAGTTAAATATCATGGTTATAAGAGACCAATATATGAAAAAATATCACAATTAAAGAGTTTTTGGACTAAGTAAAAACAATTTGAACATGTGGTCCATAATATCTAGAAGGTTTGTTACCCTAATATAGGAAGGAACATTCACAACATGTCATCCAAAATGAAAACATGGTGTGAATACAAATATAACCAAACTAAATAACATTTTGATTTTATCAAAAGAATGATGATGGTGCTCTACTCTTGACCCACCACTGATGTCATTCTACCCATAATTAGTGGAAATGAAGTATATCTATATATTCGATTCATATTATAGAAAGTTTTGGCCTATACATACTCATAAATGTAAAATTAATGAATTTGATTCCATTACCTCATACATCCACCATAAGGCCTCCACAAGGCATCAAATGAATTCCATCTCAAGCCTAATTAATAATAAGGGATCAACTATTACTTATGAATCATATATATATGATGTTGTTATGTAGTTTTTCTAGAATCCCTACATCACTTGGATTTCTTCATTTTCTATTGGAGTTGGTTATTTTATTAAACCTATAGTTTCTAACACTATGAATCACCATATCAAGTGATATTTTGTTGCTAAGGAAATTTACGGGGCCCTCAGAAAAATCTATTCCACTTATGCATGGGGTTCAGATAGTTTTCATTGCCTTTTCATTAAAAAAAATATTTTAATATTGTTGGATTAGATATCTTGGAACTTATGATGGACCTCTTAATAGGAAAAATTAATCACTCCACACTTAATTAGAATATCATTACCCTCATTCTATAAAAAACTCCTTCGACCCTTAAAACATTGTCAAATTAGTATGTGCAATGTTTCTTATGAGACAATTTTAAATATATTAGTTAATCATCCTTTTCAATTGTTAAAATCTGTTATCCCCCCAAAAAAGTGACTTCATCCATAAAAGGATCATTACTAACAACTATATTATATCTAATTATGTTTTTTACTCTATTAAACATTATTTGTCACTTAAAGAGAAATTATATATTGGAATATTTATATGAAAAATTGTTATGATAGATTTCAGAAACCCTTTACTTATGTTGTATTAAAAAAATTTATTTCTACTCCAAATGGATAGTGGTCATCAAGTAATGCATCTCATTTGAATACTTCTAGTAGGAATCAATGGGAAACTTACATAGAGATTCACAAATTCTATGTGCCTTTATTAGGGGGATCTTGTTTCCAATTTTTTTTATTTTATTGGATGATGTTTTCTATCATTTTATTTTAGTGGTAGTGATTAATAATTTTAACCATGGGGAAATGGTTTTACAATGAATTCCAACCATCAATCATAACATTTATACTGATGAAAACCTTTTATTCTCAAGGTACACTAGTCAATAATTTATTTATAGTTTCCTTCTATTTTGTACCTATGATATACAATCTAAAAAATCAGTTAACCTAGATAAATGTGAAATTATTTATAGTGTATGAGTTCTATTAATCCTTAAGTATGACCTTTACCAAGTGGTAGGTATTCATATGGTCTATAAACATAATAAATATCTTGGGCACTCAATGATTTTAGGTTGATAAAATAATATGTTGTCTGAAATATCCTTGATAGGATTTTGAAAACAATGCATGGGTGGAAAACCAATAGTGTATCTAAAGTGGGGAAGGAAACTCTAATTAAGTTGGTGTTTCAAGTGATTACAAGATATATAATGTCTATATTAAAACTGCTTACCTCATTATTTATCCAAATTCATTCAATTATTTGCAATTTTTAGTGGGGACAAAATAATTACAGGAACAAGATTCACTTGATGGTCTAGGCTAAACATTGCACTAGTAAGGAATATGATGGAATGGGTCCCTGACACCTTCAAATCTTCAATGGTTCGCATATAGCCATTATATGAGGGTAGATGTTGTAACACCTAAGCTCCCTATGTGGTCAACTTTTAAATGTAATTTATTTTCCACACATAGACTTCTGAGATGAGGCCTTAGACCGTCACCCTAGTTTCTTCAAGAAGAGAATCTCGGGGTCACATGGTCTTCTTGATTTTTTGAACTGTGGGAGGATCGTGGATGGATCAACCACCAAAATATAGAATGACCCTTTGATTACTAAAGATGATTGAATTATGGAAATAACCCTAAAGATACCCCATTTTGAGGATGTGAAAGTGAGTTCCCTCTTTAATGAAGTATGTAATAGGTGGTCTGTTAAAAAAAATTATAGTTTTTAATGAGAGAAATAGAAAAATCATTCAGAGTACTAAATGAATGAATGAAATGGTGAATAAATATTTTTAACATTAAATGTATAGTTTTGAAATGATCTCTTTGAATTCTACTAACAATATGGCTCATGATGCTTAGACCCTAGAAGGCGATGCAATTTGGATGATAATTTTGCTGCTAGTGGTCCCTCCCAAGGTCTCCTACTTTTTGTTGTGGGTTTGTGATGGAATCATCCCTTCCAAGGAATTCATCTCTTTATTCCATGAATCTAATGATCCTTTATTCCCACTTTTCATGATTGAACTTGAACCACACTTTCATACCATTATTCACTATCCCAAGTCTATGGATTTCTAGACATCATCATGTTCAATTATTGAATAATATTTTGGAAATACATATAAATTATCAACGATGTTGGATGTATAGTCTTCCTCCCATCCTATGGAGAATGTAGTTTCATTATTCATGTCTTAATCAATCATATTTGTTTTATGAAATGATTTCATTTCAACAATATCTAATGTAAAAATACATTATGGACTAAAAAATCAATTTCATGGTAAGTGATGTGGAAGAACCCTAATTCAATGATCATGAATCCAAACAATGAACCATGTATTTTCTCTTGGAATCCACACCCTACAGGTGTTATGAAAATTTATATGGATTCAGAACTCTATGAGAATGTTATTATTGTGTTTGAGTGATGGATTGTGACTCATCCATAAGTATTATTTTATCCATTCAAGATTTGATCCAATAACTTTGAGATCATATGGTGGTAGAAGATCATGCCATATGGTTTGGAATGACTATCACTATTGTGTAGTGATGGAAATATTTCTTTTTCAGATCTGATTCCCTTACCATCATCAATTATATCCATGAAAAGGAGATAGTCTTCTAGTCATTTTTCATTCTAATTCTCAATATTTATCCCATCCCTATCTATTCCAAAAAATTATATTTTTCTTTTCTGAAAAGAGAGGAGAATAGATAATATATCCCTTTGGTGACTCAATTTATTTATCGTAAAAATCCAGTTTGGTGGGATGACTTTACTTCATCGATGAATTCCCTTGGTATAATCTAACAACTGCTAAAAGGTACCAATAATGGGAACCATTATCAACATTATGAAAAACTGGTTTAGTTTGGTTAAATTTTTAGTAAAATGTTGATTTTTACTAAATTTTTCACTTTTAAAGGGAACCTTAATCAATGTTATAAAAATATGCTATTAAAGGGTACCATTATCAGTGCTAAAAAATCACTGATAAATGGGATGTTTTATCACTGATTTTTTTAGCAATGATGAAATTAGCCCCTTTATTAATGCTTTTAGATAACACAAATGAGAGGAAGTGTATGATATTTTGTTATTAGTACTAGTGACTCCATACTAAGGGTGAAACATTATCCACTTCCATTAGTTTCCTATTTTACTAACATACCAAAGATCTGAACACTTATTTTATTTACCCCACCCCCATCGAACTGAAGTATTTATCAACCATTTGATCATTTTTCATGAATGTGTTACTATGTCAATGATATTTCTAGCATCTATTTTATATGTTTATTTCCCATATAAGAGATTATTGTGTTCATTATGTGTGTCAAAAACAACTTTTATTAATAATTATATGATTAATTTAAAATATTTTACATATTCTCTTTTGAAAATACAAAAAATATAATTTCTAAAAGTGCTAGAAGAATGCATTATTAGTTCTAAAAAGTCATTGTTATGTTAAGATATGTTAAAAGGATTTTCATTATCAACTCTAAAAACACTAATCAAGGAACCCTTTATCTATACTTTTTTTTATCACTGATATTGACCCCCTTTATTGGTTATCTTTTAAACGTGAATTTTATTTGAATTTTATTTTTTTAGCACTCAAAACCCCTCTTAAACCACCATAAACCTACTCCCACTCTTAGGAAAACTCCTTTTTCAATGCTCGCAACACCCACTTCTCAGTTATTTTCCATTTCTTAGACTCATGTCCACCTATTTATGCTCCAACACTTGACCCCATTACCTCCCATGTTAAATTAAAAGCCATTACCAATTCCCCAAGGTTGTTTTATTTTATCTTTTATGATATATCCATTTATTTATATATATTTATTTAAATATTTATTATTCATATATTTTTATATTTTTATATTATTATTTTAAAATGAATTTATAAATTATATGTTTGTGTGTGTTTTTATGATTTATATAGAATTATATAAATTTAGATATACTAGATAAAAATATTCATTTATGTATATTAATATATATATATATATTCATGTATTAATACAAACAAAATTGTATATATAAATATTTTGTAATTTTTTGAAGGGATAAATTAATTTAATAAATAGATCAGTGATAAGGTGTAACATCAATTAGAACCGAAAAAGGGAAATCATCCAACTAGGTGTAAGAACTACCAGAGAGGCCATGGGTTGTAAGAATATATGAAGACCTTTACAGTTTATTTTCATGTATGTGAAGGGTCACAGAAAAAAGAATACGTGAAGAGATAAAATAGTCATGACATGAAAACCTACGGATGGAGACCAACATCTGAAGAAGAGATAGTGTTGATGATAGAAAGGCCTTATGGTTCCATAATAATGGATTATCAACCTATCTTAAAAGATAATTCTAGGATATCAAGGATGTATTGGGCCTCCACCACTATAGGCACCTAGAAAGTAGTAAAATACATTTTTCATGCCACAACAACTGTGCCAAATGAGTCACGAGAGATGATACCAGCACCGAAAGAGCCATTATAAGACAGATTCACATCCACTTTAATCTTAAATAACCTTGGGGGAGGATGATTCTATATATAGTAAATGTACTATGATCATGGGTAATCACATTTTTAATTTACCTGGATCCATGAATCTTTCTATAGGGTGACATGTTCAACCTAAAAAGATCATTTTTTAGTCATATTAGTTAGATAAAATAGTTTCTTTGGATAAAAATCTTTATTCCATCATACATATAGATCTAATATTCTTCTTGGTTAGGGTCTATGAAAACTTGGGTAATATAATCTCTAGGATATGTTTCAAATTCAAATAATAATCAACATCATCACTATACTCAATAAAAATGGACATAGCCTAAGGGAAATAATGGATGGAATATGATGATGATTTTATTTGTAGATAGACAGATCAGACAAGAATGATCATCCACTGCATGGAATAATATGAGAAATTGTGTTCTATGATGTATCCCCATACACTGTTTTCATAAGAATTACATCACCTTTGGTGGAATCTGGAGGTGTCAATGAGGTTTCCATAAGTAATCCACCCCCATTTTCATCGCATCAACAACCATCTTATAACTATATTTCATAGAATAAGGATCATAACCATATTAAATCTAGAAAAGAAAGTCTGGTCTCATATCTCTTATACATGGTATACTTTGAGTAATTCTTTTATCTTTATTGTTAAATCATGTATCCATATTCTAGTTGAACCTGTTATTCCTATACTCATTAAACAAAAGTTTTACTATAGAATTATCCAAATCATCTAGCCTAGTGGATGTCACATGGGATCCACCACTATCAACAAGCCATGGGTTCCTCTATATACTTCTTGTTTTCTCGTTTATGATCCTCTAATAGATCCACATAAGAATAAAATCACATGAACCCCAAAGTATTATTCAAAATAATCTAGGGTGAGGGCCAAGAAAATCCACATTAATGTCTGAATGGGAAAATTATTTTTCCCAAAGTAATTTAGGGAAAAGGGAATCATGGTATTAGATAATATAACACCACTAGTTAGAAATAATAGAATCATTAAAGCATGACATGTCCTAGAAGACCATTCCCCCACATGATTTTGGTAGAAAGAGCCTTTCCAAGGTGATCTAATGGGTTTTATTTTACCTATTAAAGGATCCCCACTAAAAATTTTCTAGTTAGGGATATGGCTTATCAATTGATTAATATTTTTTTTAAAGAAGTTCATGAGATATGTTTGAATTTATTGATATAGGAACATTATTATGATTTACATTCCCTCATTAAATATCCATTTGTCAACCCATCCCTGAATTTTCTTTTTTCCCTCTATCCAAAATATGTGATAACACCTCACTTTTTGAATGAAAAATGAAATCGAAGAGCCCGATATACTTTTGATTTTTTTTATCCAACTAAATTCCAGAGGAAAAATAAAATTCATCTTTCATACATTGAGGATACCCTATTCTAAATGAAATCTAAAATTTATTTTGATTGATTGATTACCCCTATGTGAACTCATACTAGTATATAATTGGTAAACTAGATCCACATTCTCATAAGGTATCCCTCAAGAATAATAATTTATCAATCACAAGAGAACATGAGGAATGGGGGGAAAATTTCAACACACATTCACATCATGAACATGGTTACTAGAATCTTCCAAAAAAATAATATTGTACAAAACATAAGAAAAAATGATAAAAAGGAATGTAGGGAGATGGTCCCCCTACAATAGACCCCTAGAGGTGGTAAATCTTTTTGTAAGGACGCCATTGATTCAGAGCATAATGGAAAATGTGGAAACACAATATATGAAGACTTATATCCATTTATGCCAATATCCCATCTTTCTCATCACAATCTAGAGGAAAGACCATTCCACCCTATCATACTATTTTTTTCATGTTGATATTCTATTACATTATTCCTCTCTTCTCTATATAATATGTTTTCATTGAGTGATAAATTTCATGGGTGATAATGGTTTTTTTAGAGATTATTCTCTTGGGAAAGAAGGCGCTCATATCATAGAAATAATAGTGGGTATGTCCAAATCTAATTAACCAATATTTTTGGAAATATTCTTATGTAGTATTACATAAGGTGATGGGTATGAAATATAAAACAAAATATTGTTTTTATCATGGGATGAGGGTAATAATTGTCTCATTGATATAATGGAAATTAGAATTCACCTCCAAAATTTCCTTATTTAGACCCAAATTACATGGACCGAAAATACTCAATAACATTGTAAAAATTATGGAATGAAATATATCTATTCCTGATTCCTTGATTGAGTATATTTTCCTAAGGGGTATGAAAATTACATTATTTGTAATAGCACCCACATGTTGGTGATTCCTAGAATTTGTGACAATAATGAGAGTAAAAAACTCAATATCCAAATAAATTAAAAATTCCCTATAAAGTAGAGAACCTAGATAAAACAAAATAAAAGATCAAAAATATCATTAACATTTAAAATTAACATTACACTATGTTCTGTAAGGAAAGATATAATATTCGTGTGTCATCTAAAAGATTATTTTTTGTGGAAGAATATAGTATTTTTATCCCCTCCTTTAAAATGGGAATCATGCACACACATTCACCAGTATCTCTCCTTGAAACTCATGGATTCGTCAATTTAATCTCCACATCTAGAAATTATAGAAAAACCCACTTCCAAGGGGGGTGAGGATAATACTCATTCAATTAACTTTCAATGGTATCACTTTGAATTTCATGCTAGAAACATTTAGAATAACTCCATTATTTTTTATTATAGGGAACCTGTAAAAAATTCTTTTTAATATTAAATTTTCCCTCTACCACAACCCATTTTGATTGTAAAACCTCATCATAATTCTCAACCCTTACCCATAAGCTTTCAAATATAAAGAGTCACTCCTCCTTAAGTGTTCATTAATTGTGAGATACATTGATTAGCATTAGATAGTGGACAGATTTTGTGGGGTAATGGTGGGAAACCATGAAATATATAAAGAGAATAACTCGTGTATTATATCCCATGAACCTATCCAAACAATCCTCAATGTGATTGTTAATAAATCACACATAAAAACCAAGTGAAAGGGGTCCCTGAGTATCCATTAACAAAAATATCTGTGTTTTGGGAGGCCTATAAGAAATCCTAAATTTAATTTCATATTTTTCTAATTCCACCCCTCTTCAAAAAATATCACATGATTTCATTAAAATAAACACCAATTAAGAGAGTCCCTGAAATTCTATCTAACAAAATCAATGAAACTCCCAGGATATCCATTTGTTATTCTATGTGGTGCAATCATAACATCCTACAAAATCTTATTCAGGGCCATCCAGAAGATGGAAAATAGATGCATCATGATTTGGAGGAAATTTCCTAACTATAGCCTCCATATACTCATTTTATAGAAGTAAAAGGATCCCCATAGAGCCTTACTGGACAACTAGAAAACACCGTTGGAATATAATTTTTTTGGCCCTTCCAGACATATCCCAACAGTATAACATGGTTTTAGATAATAAAACCAAATCATGCCCACTTGTATCTCTCCAATTCCAGAGTGTCCAAACATTTCGTGGGTTTCCAAACCATGAATGTTCTGTTATAGTATTTTCATTGGGGTAGGAGGGACTGGTTCTTTCTTGATTTTTCTTGGGAGAGTTCCACAAACCATCCATCACCCATCACTCTCCACCATGTTGGGAGACTCTAAACCACCTACACTATCTCCAAAATTACATTAGATCCACATGGTTCTTCAATAGTGGGTATGCACCGAGTTCTCATATAATTATCTTCATCAATGTTTTGTATTTTTTGGTGCCTCACTTCATCAACTCATGCATGTTCTATCCTCCCTGTGATTGAAGAATGACAAGATTGGCCCCTGAGAGATGATGTTTGTCTGGAGGTTTGGTAAATATTTGTTTCTTACTAGAGCGTGGTTAATAACTACTCTATGTTGTCGGAAGAGATCATGTAGGTGACTAATAATCCTCATAGATACTTTATCCAGATCGATAAAAGCAATCCTCATGTCACAAGGGACAACTTAGTGTGATGTTTTCATCACATCCTTTAGGATCATGGGAGAATAATGATCTTTATGAATTTTTGGTGGCCTAAGAAATATAATCCTATTTTGATTAGTGGAATTATCCACACTTAGGGCCTTGGGGTTTTTTTCTCAATTCCTATTCTATTCTTACTCATATAGAAAATATATCCATGTTTTTTAAATAAATACAAGATTTATATTACATGAGAATATTACCCTCACTATAAAATAACTTTCAGATGAAATAATCATCCTTATTCATGATACATCCTAACAATAAACATAAAATAGGTATTTAATCATGCTTAAACATGATATAGTTTTTTGGGTTTCCCTGGATAGAAAAGTTCCCCTTAAAAGTTGGTGACCAACATAAACCATGAACCTGATCTTCACAAAAGTCCCCCATTGAATATAGTTTGATCTATCCCACTCCATAAATTCAATGATCTGGCCTCTGATCTCTCCCATTACGTTATATGATCTACATCAATATGGGATTCCAATAAGCTAAATGAAAAGGTAGATTTGGAGAAGGTAACATTTTGAGTGTCTTCATCAATATTCAGATCCTCTTAATGGACAATATTGTTATCAAATGACTAGAGTCTCACATGGAAAACCTTATATTTATCATTATAATTAAAATATATAAAAACCAAATGTCCAAATCCAATTTCATATATGGCCACTCCACCCTCCACTTTTTAGAGGGATTGAAGCATGTTTTTCCAAGTATGTAGATTGATGGTCTGATTTGTAAAAAAATTAACAATGATTAGAATATTAATGTGGCATACAAAGAAAGAATCTTCATCCTCAATAATAAAAAGTGGAAATTATTCTTTTTACGTAAGTGAGTGGAACCACCATTGGTTCACCATTTTTTTCTCCATCATGCAACTCATCAGGTCAAGATGATTCCTCTCTCGGTGGTAAAAATAGGTGAATCACACAAAAGTAAAAACATAGTCACAAAACAAGCAAACCTAGAAGGTTCCTTATAGAACATAAACCCTAGGAAAACCATATATATCATTCTATCATAATCTATGGTTTATATTTAATCATTATATGTACATTTTTAAAAGTATATGTATACATATATTTTTTAATGTTAAAAATGGGTAGATGATGTTTTAAATAAAATCGATATTACTTATGTCAATATGATTTATAAAATGAATGTTAATAAATTTTCAAAATATGATTATATATTTTATATTCATATATAAATTATATATATGAAATATATACTTATATGTCAATATATTTACCTAAATATTTATAAATACTTATATTTAATGGAACATTATATATAAAATTTTTATAATGAATTTATAATAGTTATTGTAAATATGTTTATATAATATATTTAATTATAATTATATATATATATATAAATACATTTATATGTGATGTTTGTAAAAAATAGTGACACCCACATACACACATGTACACATTTATATTTCTCACATATACACACAAATATTTCCATATATGTACTTATTTATATATATTAGAATATAAACATCAATATATATTTTTTATTGAAACACACATATTAATATATAAATATTATGTTTATATGTATATATATTAATTTATTTTTATATGATAAATAAATGCATTAATTTTAATTTTAATTAATTTTATAATAACTATTTATTTTTATTATTCTATAAGGTATATTAATATTAATTAAACATCCCATTAGGTGGGGTTTGGTCAATTAAAGGTGTTCTCATAAGGTGTATACATGTCTAAACTAGTATCGTTGGTGATTATTATGTGTATTGAATCATTATAAGTGTAGGTTTTATGCTATTCCATTTTCTAGAAGTGGTTTGTAAGACCATGTACTAAGATCAATATAGTTTTAGTGTCTTACTATTGTATCTTTGTGTTATAAAATATTTTAATAGGGGATCTGTGATGATATATAGTCATGTGTGGTTTTATAGTGAGCCTAAGTGGTTTAAATTCTTAGATCAATGTTGTTTTGGATCTTCCAGTTTTTTTTTCATTTCATTAGGTGGTGTTTTATTTTTCAATTATTCTTTTATTTGAATTTTTTCACATTATAATCTTTAGAATAACCTGTATTTTTTTCATGTGTTTTCTATTTATGGAATGCTATTACACTTATTTGCATTATAACAAGTGAAATTGAGTTTCCTAGTCCTCTAATGGAATGACTTCAGAAAGTTATTATGTATTTTATAATGGAGAGCTTGAGTTAGTGAATGTATGAGTTATTTTAATGTTTTTACTCAGATTATCATGTTGTTATAAATTTTTTTAACCTATCAGAATTATATATCATGGTTTGGGCTAGTTCATTTTATAGATATTCATATACATGGAACACTAAAATGATATTAGAATTTATTTGTATTGCATCTTATCTCAAATAAATGTTATAGGATAGGTGGTACAGGGAAATCATGGGTTATAGTTTTATGAATTTCATTTTTAACATGGATATATTTTTTATATTAATCAATATTTTATACTGAAAATTAAAATAGAATATATTTTATTCAATAAAATTTTATATTTTTTATATATTTCCTTTCAATGTTTTTGTAGAATTGTCAAATGTATTTGTGATTCTCACCTTGCTATTCTTATCAATATCCAAGCCTCACATGCCCTGGTATGCTTGACAATTATCCTAGGATGATTTGTGGTCATTCTCGAGTGCCTATGATTTTTTTTATTTCAACTGATATAACTTAGTATTATTACCCCTCCATTGTTGCTCCTCAATATTTTTTTTTGGTGCGCATTACCCCATTCGAGCTCAGCTATTTTTTTGGGTGATAAGTTTTTTTGAATCTATAATTAGTGAGTGGGAGGTGCTAAGAAGGACTATAGTGAGCATATTCATAGATCCTCATTGAAGTAGAATGCCAAAAGAGGACCAGAGGAGATATTTTGTAGTTCTTGGTGAGTAGTTATGGCGATCTGGTGATGCTTATTGGTGCTCCTTCTGCCTAGATGATTGTTATGAGGATGGGTTCATACATTCATAATGTTATCAGGCAGAAGTAGTTGTGTGGAGGATCTCCATCAATGACAAAGTGGTGAGATCCAGCTTGAGTAAGGTTGTCTCGTTCTATTGTTTATCTAAATTTATATGTTTTAGGACTTTGCCTTGTTTTTTTCTCATTTTTTCATGGTTTTGTTGATTTGGTTCATCCAAGGAGGGTGGATTATGACCCTCCCTCATCTTGGTTTCATCCTGAGTCCTAAAATTTTTATAACCCAACCTTATGATAGTTTCCCTGTTTCTTTTTTATCTTTGGTCATGGTCATTGTTTCATGTATTTGTTTATAATATTTATATTTCATAGTGAAACCCAGACAACCCTACATTGTTCATGTATGGTAATTGGATGAAGTATATAAAAATATTGGTTTCCTTTTTAAGATTTATTTACAACCTTTGATGTTCTATTGATGTTGATGCTCACTGGAATTGATTTCATGTTAATCAATTTAAAATTTTTCATACTTATGTGTTGAAGTTGTTGCTGTTATAAGAGATTATAGATGAATCTAGTTTTTTTCTAATATATCTTTGACTCTTTATTAATGGAATCATTTTTATTATCTTATTTAGGTGATAATTAATTGAAATTTGTGTTGTATTCACGTATTTTTGTTATAGCCCAATTTTTATAGAATTAATTTAACATGTTTTATATTTCAATAAGGATTCTTCTGATGAAAAATTAATATCTATAAATATTTTTGGGATTTTTAATGTAAACTTCCCCACAACACATCCCCTAATAAATGATATTAGATCCCATATGGAATTAATTTTTATTTAAAAACATCATTATTTATAATTCTATTTTGTGGAATTGTTTTAAAATATGCTTGTTTGTTCCCTTTGATACGAATGATCATTTAACTATTTTGTTTTTTGGCTTATTTTTTTTCTTTACTAATTGATAGAAATATATGTATGATTTTTCTTTCTACATATTATTCCTCATTGTGATTTGAGGGACTAGGTAAATTTTATATGTGTTTCCCTGATAGCTTCATAATTGAGAGTTGGTGTGGTGTTTCCCATCCATTTCCTACCCAGTCTTCCATTTGGTTAAGTGATGAAATTGATCTCTTGGTTATGTTCAATAGAGTACCCATTTATTTTTGAAAAATACATTTAGGTGGTGTGTGGTTATGAAAGGGTGTTCTCCTAAGGTTGATGTGCGTTTTAATTGGTCTCAAAATGTATTCTTGTGGGTTTTGAATTAGTCTCAGTAATGGTTTCGGGATGTACCCTTTTTTGGAAGTGTCATACATGTTCTTATAGTTTAATCAATTTGTTTTTTGTGTCATCATGGGGGTTCCTAATTTTTGAACATGAATCATAGAGGATCCATGATAATGGATAAGATATTGTGGTTTTAGGGTGACATTCTAGGTTGTTTATATGCTCAGAGATGTGTCGTTTTATATGTTCTAGTTTGATGTGTTTTTGTATTCTATGACGTTTTCTTTTACTATTTTTGTTTCATTGGAATTGATTCATTTTCTGAGCATGATCATTCCTTGTGTTGTTTTCTATGTGATTTCTATTTGAGTATTGGTACGGTTGTTTTATTCTATATTCTTACAGGTTAAAGAGAGCTTCTTATACCATTGAAAGTAAGAGTAGAGTTGTATATTGGGTATGTGATGAAGGAATGATAAGCTATGTTATGGATTGACTTATTTTAATGTTATTTTTTAGTTTACTATTTTATTTTAAGCCTATTCTAACGATTAGAATTAAACATCATTATTTGGTCTAGTGTGGGTCATGGTGATGAAAATAGAGGAAAAAATGATATTATATTTTATTGTATAGGATTTATGTTCACTTGAATTATGTTGATACGATAAGTGGTGTAGGGATATAAAGAGTTTTAGGTTTGTTCATTTAATTTTAAGCATGGAGTTTTTTAAATTTTATTCACTATTTTTTGTCAAAAATTAAAATGGAATTTATTTTGAGAAATTGAATGTTATATTTGTTGATGCATTTTTTCTACAGTTGAATATAAATGTGGGAGATAGGTATGATCTTAAATTTTCTATTACTAACAATTTTTATGCCTGGTGTTACTTGGATTATATGATGGTTTTCTTAAGAATATTTGTATACATAAATATGTTTCTATAATTTTTGGGATTTTGCAATAGATCTAGTTCCATATTATTACCCTACCATAGAGACTCTTGGATCATCGCTTTTGGTGTCTTCAGTGCTCAATTCATGCAAGTCTATTTTTGGGGGAGATCATATTTGCGAGTTCTGGTTTGGTGAGAGGGCTATGTGGATAAGCACCATCACGGGAATGCTCCTAGCTTATCGTTCAAGAAAAATCCCAGTAAAGGGCCATATAAAACTACCACTGGTGAATGGGGTCTATCTCTGATGATCTTATTTTGTTTCTTAGTATTCCTATTATGTTTTAGTCTATATATGTCATGTCGAGATATAAATAAGAGATAATATGGGTATGATTTTTTCAAATCTCACTAAAGGTTACATAAGTATTATCTACATATATTAGATTTTATTGGATGTATTTTTATACGAACTTTATTTCCCATTAAATTTATGCTGGTTAGGAGAGGAGAATTGAGATATGAAAATTTTATTACAAAAATGTGAGATGTGACTTGAATGTAGGCAGCAACAACTGATACATGGGAAATTATTCTTTGGGTGCAGGAATCAATGAGAAATTACAAATTTGGATTTTCAATTATAAATTTATGGTTCTTCAATGATGCAGTATATTTGGTTTTGATATCTATGCGGGGATGTGTTTTAATAGATGATTATAATAGGAAAGGAATAAACATATTATGGTGTGGTTTTCACACAATATTTTAAAAGATTCCATTATAATTCATGTTGAAGGATTACTTGAATTTTGACCTATGTATATTTTTGATTGAAATTTCTTAGAGTTTCCCCATAGTTTATTAATCCTATGGATTGGAGGGTTTTTGGTGTAAAAATATGCAACTTAATTTATTTCATTATGTTTACTTTTTCCATTAAATTTTCATTATATATTGTCCCAATATTTTTTCATAATCGGGTTATTATCCCAAGACTGATCTGTTTCCTCCCAAATAAAATTGTATCAGATAAGTTTATCCATGTTTCATATTAACTGTATATGGTTAATTCACATTGTGGTATTTAATCATACATCAAACTATTTAAAATAAATAATTATTTTACTCTATGGAATAAATGATAAAAAATATTTTGATTCACAAAATGACATTGAAGGTCATGATGAAAAAATCAGAGAGTTTGGATACCATGATTATTGCTAATTGGCAGGATATGAGAGTGTTAGAGATAAGAAAAATAATGATGTATTCGAATGATAATAATCTACTAGAGTTGATGAGTTGGAAATTTATAGAGGGAATCACGTGGAATATCTAATAGATGTTTAATTAGGAATATCTCCTAAGTAGTTAATATCTATAGATCAATGGAAACATTTTTGGATATGAGAGGATAGATATTTATGTAAAAAACTCTATGAGTTCAAAAAACATCTTATGGATATACCTTCAGTGATGGTAATGATTAATGATAAATATAACATGGTTCCTATTGAAATGGAAGAAGAAGAAAAAGCAATGATTGTCTTAGGTTCATTACCTGATTCACATGATAATATCATCACCGTACTGTTGTTCGGGAAATACACCTTGAATTAAAATGGTTTGATTTCATCATTGTTGATGAATGATACATGGTGAAAAACTAATGATTATGTTTCTTCTGATAATTGTGGAATCTTGGGAGTGACATATGGATGATGTGATCGGCGAGGTTATTCAATGAAAATAAAAAAGGTCAAGTTCCTATTGTGTGATATTTGGAGATATGTCTGTATAAAACACTACACATTAAAAAATCATAAAAATGAAAAGAAGACACATGATAGTGATTCTATTCATGTTGGTTTATTTCTTATACATGGTGTATACAATTAATATTCAGTTAGACTTGATTATCATAGGTCAGATCTGTAAAATGAATGGGTAGTTGACTCAGCAACATCATAGAATATTTCACCCATGAGGAAACTATTTTCTTCATATGAAGAAAGAGATTTCGGTATATTATAGAAAGAAACTAGATAGGAAGATGGTTTAATTATCATTGTTGACATTTTTATCACTAAATATTCATGTTGTAAAATAATTTTATTGGATGGGAAACATGTTCCAACCATATGTCGTAAATTATTAACATCTTCTACTCTTTATAATGTTGGTTCAAGAGTTCATTTTGTGATGGAAGATAGAAATTATAATGAGGATCAATGGAATATATGTGATTTAGAATGGTTAAAACACTTTAAACGACTGATGTAATGGCGGGCGATGAATTTATGAATTTAGTTTTATTGGGTAATTTTTCATATTTTTCGCACAAATGATTCTCTTTCATGAATAATATACTATCGAATAAGAAGAAGAATGTTTAGTATATAAATAATTATAGGTTTGGTGTTTTTCCTCTTACACCTAATTTCACTTATTTAGTGAAGGAAATTGGTGAATAAGGAATTGAAATCAATTTTTGAGGTGAGGTGTTGACAGTTACAGACTACTCAGAGGATGTTGACTAGTGGGGGAAATAATTTTATGCAAATACTCCTAACTATTTGGAAATCACATTTATGGTGGGGCTAAGTTTTATATGTTCCATTATTATTTACTGAGGTAGTGTAGAAATTGGAATGATGAAGACTTTTTGTTGGGATTTTTCTTCATGGGGTGCTATCAGGTGTCTGGTAGATAAAAAAAGGGGCATCTCATATCTTATTTTTTGGGTTATGGTTTGTGTGATACCAACCATTTCTCAATCCAGTTTTTTTATGAGATCTCCATTTGGGATGGGATAAAGGGTGATATTTTTTAGTGTCATCCCATATCACAAGAATAGATAAAATGGAAATATTGTGGGTTTTAATTTTTCAAACATCATAATAGGATTTTGATATCATATCTAGACACATGAGATTTTAGTGAATATATTATATTTTTTCACAATATATTTTATTTGATGTGGAGATAAGACTATGGAGATATGTATCAGATAAGAAAAACATGAGCAGTGACATGGGAATAAGCAAGAGCAGTAGTGTCACGACCCATCACACGGGTCCCGTTCCGTGACTACCCCAAGCCTGCCATCCATGGGCTAGGGGCTGGTGGCTAGCACCAAAAGGAATTATCCCTAAAACGAGAAGGCATTGCCTTTAATCCTGTACAAACACACAGTTCAAGAACACAACAAGAAGAAACTGTGAAGTAAACTGCTATAGTAAAAGAGTGATAAAAGTAAAAGGGGACAGAATACAAGCCCAAATGTGAAGGTACAAGTCCATCTAAAAATACAATACAACAGAAAGAAAAAGGAAAACAACTACTAGGTCTCCTTCTGAGGTTCCTACCTGAAGGGTAGGTACAGATAACCTCCTCATCATTCCACGTTCTTCCTTCTCCTCCGCATGACGTCATGTCGAATGGTCCACCTCCATGCATCGTCTAGTCCTAGCTCCCTCATCCTTGATCAAAGTTGTACATCTTCTACACCAGACACAGCACGGTGCGGGAAAATCCCATGAAGGGGTGAGTATAACAATACCCAGTAGGGACCCCAAGACCCCCGTAGGTCTCCTAGAGTTCCACAAAGGAAAAACCACAAATAAGGACATCCACTCTACTTAGGCATATGCCCCTAAATATACCTATGTTATTAAGATATTCCTATGTCATACATGAGGGGAGGAAACCAAATAGGTAACACCATGAATGTAGAAGTACCAGAAAAGTAACCCCATGGGGATAACACCATGAAGGTAACTCCACCAAGGTAGAAGTAACACACAGGTAACACCACAAAGATAGAAGTACCACACAGGTAACACCATGAAGATAATACCATAAAGGAAGATGTACCACATAGGTAACACCATGGAGATAGAAGTACCACACAGGTAACACCCTTAAGATAGAAGTATCGCACAAGTAACACCACCGAGATGATACCACAAAGGTAGAAGTACTACACAGATAACACCACAAAGCTAGAAGTACCACACAGGTAACACTATAAAGATAACACAAAAAAGGTAGAAGTACCACATAGGTAACACCATGAAGCTTGAAGTACTACACAGGTAACACCACAAATATAGAAGTACCACACAAGTAACACCACAAGGATAGAAGTACCACACAGGTAACACCGCGAAGATAGACGTACCACATAGGTTACACTGCGAAGATAGAGGTTCCACATAGGTTACACCACGAAGATAGAGGTACCACATAGGTATAGTAACATATAGCATAAACTCAATCATAAAAAAATATTAAAGACAACTCACAAAGAGTCTTTGATCAAACCAGGTTTTTATTGAAGTATAATAGTACAGATGATTAGTCACGAAGCTAGATCATCTTATTCTATCAAAAGGCACTTCTTCTGACCATACGGAGTTTGAACTACATAGGATCAATAGGTACTAACCTCCAAAATGATACACATAGGATATGACCCCCCATAGTTGATAGGTAACTATCCCCCGCTGACCAACATAGGATTTAACCCACACAGGATCGGTATGCGCTGACCTACATAGGATCGTTAAGCGCTGACCCAAACAGGATCTGACACACATATGATCGATATGCGCTGACCCACACAAGATCACTAATCACTGACCCACACAAGATCTGACCCACAGAGGATCAGTATGCGCTAACCCACATAAGATCACTAAGCGCAAAACTCAGCATGATCTACCTCCAACCTCTGCCTCACTACTTTCCTCTAGATTTCCCACACCCGGTGCACTCGAGTTCTGTAGAATCTTCCCTTGGGATATCACACATACATCTACCACCACTACCTCTACAAAGGAGTTACCCAAAGGACCTCCATGTTTTAAGGGTTCCAATGCGACAGACTGTGCATCAATCAGAATCTCGGTCTGTGAGTTACAAGCGTTTAGCTCTCTGGGGCCCGACTGGATTCGGGTTCAATCCTACCCGACCATATTCCAATTGTCTCTAAAACTCAAGAGGTGTACACCAAAAGGACATTCTTGATACAAGGATCCCAATTCCATAGATTGTTTGACAAAAATATGTCTGATTCTCAAGATATTGCCCTTTATTTGATTCTGGCCTTGGGTCCAGTCCGACCTGGTCAGACTGACCTGGCACAAAACGCCATAGGATGGTCTGTGGCAGACTCAGACCACTGGTCTGAGGTCTGTCCTGACCCGCAAGGGAGATAATCGTATGGGTGGCCCAGCTAGAATAAGGCAGCTCGCAAGGGCTACCTGACCAGAATAGGGTGGCTTGTAATGGGGCGGACCGACCCACGTCAGGCGACGACCTACTAGGGTGGCGACCTAGTCTAGGGGCATTGGCCCGCTGGGTGGCGGGCCTAGTCTGATTGCAATAGCCCACTCCAAGGGCAGTGGCCTGGTCGAAGGTAGTGACCCGGTCGATGGTGGCGGCCTGACTGAGGGCGGCGGCCTGGTCAAGGGCAGTGGCCCGGTCGAGGGCGGTGACCCAGTCGAGGGTGGAGGCCCAGTTCGCTCTGACATGGGTGCTGTAACCCCCCCTCCCCCCGGTCATCCGGATTCTAGAAAGTCCTTGAGGGCATTCGGTTGGTGAAGTAATGGTGCTGGTCAGTCACTGCGGAACCCGTTGGGGGATGGTTCAGCCAACGCCGTGGATTTGGTCGGGGCTTCCGTTCACATATGGCGTGGCGGTTTCACTGCCTCCCATACCATGGTCGGCCTTTGGGTCAGTCGCCTCCTCCTTTCATCGTGGCTGACATGCCACAACCCTCCTCTTGTGTCATACCTTGAGGTGCATGCGGTCTTCCAAGGTGGTGCAAGGAAAGAACGATAGCGGAGGGTATAGGACAGGTTTTTTAGGACCTCACCATCCATGTTAGCTCTTAATATGGATGATTTTAAGGGAGTTGAATAAAAAATTGAATAGAACACAAGATTAATCCCACAAAGAGATCTCACATCAACCTTCTGCAAAGACGAATGAATCGTGGGTCAACCCGTTAGTCAGTTGACTCGCATTCTTCGTGTAATTTCAAGAACGAGGAAGTGGGAATAAAAAAATGATCAAACGAAATAACCCCTAACTCAAAAGGTTGGATAAACCTCCACGCATAATGCTGGATTATGTTCTTAGTTCCTGTGACCGACTCCCAAAGACGCCACTCACACATCGCCCCTTTGGTTTGGTGTTGTCCATTACCTCCCACTGGGTCGGCTTTGTTTCCCAAGGGTCCGACATCACGGTGTTCCTTCAGCAATTTACTTCATTGTTAATCTCCTTGATACGCCTCCCCTAACTCCATATATATAGGAGAGGGGGAGGATAAGTAACAGAATTGGGAAATAATTGGGCTCCTTAATTTGGAAGTTTTCTAATTTCCCCAATGTGGTTGTTACTTTTGGTTGGAAGGTTAATCCATTTAATGTCATGACACACCATAGGCCTCACCCCTTTAATTGGTCCATTGGAGTTTTATGAAATTAAATAACAAAAATTATTTCATTTCATTTCTTTTAAGAAGTTTCCAAACATAACTTTTTTCTCTGCACCTACTATGATCAATGTAAATCATCCATTAAGTGAATCTCGGCGTTGCAGATTCGACGGTTCCCCCAGATTATTAATCTAAGCACTGGTTCAAAAGTTAGAAAATTCCACTCTCACGTTTAATAACTATACCCGAATGTTTCTTTGGAAAATTATTAACAGTTACCCTCTACCCATGCCGGTTGAGGTGAGGATCTGCCTAAGTCAAACACGCCACAAGGAACCAAATGGTACTCTCAGATTTCCAATCCGAGATACCCTTTAAATGTTATGGTTTTTACAATAAAATAATTATCAATTAATTATTTTATTTACAACCAAAAACTAACTTTCACTGGTGCCCCATGCCGACCAATGTTAGTATCTCCCTAAAGAGAGCATATCCTCACAAGTTCAGCGGTGGTCTCAGATTTTTAATCTGTGTTACCATTCGTGAGTTATAAGCATTTGAAAAATTAAACAATTTTATTTAAAGTTAATCCATTTTGGGGTTTTCTCATAGGAGGAACACACCGACTAAACTTAAGTCGCGCCTAGGGTAACTCACAATCCTGAGCACAACAGTGCCCTTGGATTTCTGATCTGAGTAACCATTTAAGAGTTATTACACTTTTTCAAGAAAACTACTTATGCACACTAATTAAACCTTAACAAAACTATGAAGGATCATTCTAGGCAAAACAGGCCTCGGAATCACACTCCATCAGATTTATTCGTCTTGAAATAATTCCATATAATTAAAAAAATTATACGGAATTTACGGTACATTACATTCTCCCCACCATAGGGCTTTATTTCCTCAAAAGACACAAAAAACTAAGGAAAAAAATGGGGTATTGAGCATGGAGATGAGCCTCCTAGTCCCATGTGGTCTCCTTGAAGTTCCCATGCTGCCAGAAAAATGCGCACCAGAGGTATCGACTACCCACGAAGGACCCGCTCCTGTCGATCCACAATCTCTACTAGAACCTCTGTAAATGTCTCCCCATCATCTAAGCCCATCTCGCCATGGTTGATGACATGAGAAAGTTCATGCATGTATCTCCTCAGCTAGGATACGTGGAAGACGTCATGAATCCACTCCAACCGTAGTGGTAGTGCCTAGTGGTATGCAACCCCACCAATCCTCTAATGTATCAGAAATGGTCTGATAAACCTCGTTGAAAACATGCCACCTCGACCAAAACCTCATAGTCCCCGTCAAGGGGAGACTCACAAGAAAATGTGGTCCCCCCTCCAAGAACTCCAAAGGTCTTTGTATCTTTTGGCATAAGAATTCTACTATCTCTGTGCAGTCTTCACTTGATGACAAGGGAGACATCTTGATACAAACCCTGCCATTGCTTTCTTCATCCCTAGCCACTAGTGCGGATGTCGAAGGTCCGAGTGCATATTCACCACTCCAAGATGTACTTCTTAAGGGGAAGTATATAACTCCCTCAACACATAATCCAGTAGCACCACCAGTACCATATTATGTCCTCTAAAGATTATTATGTGCTCTCCACCTTCAGAAAATTCATCAGGTGACTATCCTGTGGATATCTAAGCACGTCAAGCCTCGTAGTCAGTGTCCCAATTTGTTCCTCCCAAAATTTATAAATAAGTGGGGGAGTGAATATCATAGAATAGAGGTATTCTAATCCATCTCTATCCACAAAGTAAATCTGCAACATGACTAGCTGTTCTATTGCCTCTTTCCGCAACTGGAAACCATACCTCCCCATAGTATAGACCATCTCAATGTTATATTCCTAGAGGAACTCTACCCATCGCTGTTGTCTCAGGATCAGGTCTTTCTGAGATAATATATACCTAATACTCTTGTGATCAGAGTATATTAAACAATAACCCATCAAGTAGTGTCGCCACAAATTTAGTGTTGAATGTGGGTGCCCTAGACCCAACTTGTTTTGTATTTTGATTACTGATACATGTATTCTATTTGTTAAAATAAATGTGTTTATCATTAAATCACAGTGTAGATACTTCTACATTCACTTTTTTTATATAAATTTCCTTAGATTACCAGTCACATCAAATGGTTGTAGTAGATCACGGGGTTTTATGAGAACCCTGAGATGCCATGACAGTAATCTTAAAGTAACATCCTATGATCCAATTAAATCATTCCGAGAGGACACAAATGATGTGTGACCATCAGGTGTTGGGGTCTCATAATCATTGAGACTTATTCTCATGATGATCACACTTGATGATCTCCAGTAGTTGAGATCATGAAGACAGACCAACATAATAGGAACACCACATGTTTTAGGTGTCCTTGGTTGTTCCAATCTACGGACATGTGTAATGGTCTTTAGACTTGAGATCATTGTCAAGGGATGTCATTTAATTCCATACATTTTATGCAAGGAAAAAACCATGGCGAAAAATTTGTGGCGAGGTACTTTGTATAAGGTACGCCATTAATGGCATGGAATTGATTGAATGATCAAAAAAGGAGTTGTCACTTATGAGTTTTGGAAGAGATATCTCAGGCCTATTTGATTAGGATGGTAGCACCTTCAATAAATCCATAGCCATGGTAGTGAAATGTAATACCATATGGAAAAAACAACAAATAAAATAAAGTAAGATAAATATTTATGACACTAGTGTGTATTCTTCTTTATTGAGACATTGATGACGAAGAGATTATATTACACAGACCGTGTTCGTATGAAGGCAGTCATTTATTTGACTTTTCCTTATCTCTATAGGGGCCTCAATGGGTTTTTAGACCCCAATCTAGGTTGGTGGATATTATTCACTGCTATTGAGGTAAGGGCCTAGAGGGTCACACACAATAGAGCCTTGAGAATCTTCCCTATTCTGGAAAAAAGAATATAGAACTTGGTGGGACCCTCCAAAAGGTCTGACCACTATCCAAGTTCTATAGATCACCAAAGAAAAAATAAATTCATTTATTATTCAAGTTTAGAATAATTCATTGAATTTTTTATAACATGTATTTACAAGTTATATAGTAAATACAAGTATTTATATTATTCGAATGGATTTTAATATCCTATGGTTCGTTTAATAATAGCAGGAAGTACGAGTCAAGTTAAAGACTAAATTGTATCAGGTAATATATTTATATATATTGCGAGTAAGTGATAATTATAAATATTATTTATGGAATAATTTTATTTTTCATAAATAATTATTTATAACACTTATATAGAGGACGCTTATTACACAGGGATGGTATTCTATACCGCATGTTTTAAACATTCTCAATATAAGTGAGAGAGATGATCTCTAATGTAACTATTAATTTTTTGGATTTGAGAGATTCTCTCTCCTCCTAGAATATAGAGAGAGATTCTCTCAATCAAAGGAAGATCTTCAAGTTTATCCATCTTGGATTGGAGAATCTTACTTTCCAGTGATCGTCACTACGCATAAGTGAGTGTTGAAGATCCACACTAGCACCCAGATCTCAATGAATGGTGCGCGAGAAGTTTCAAGAGGTTTGTGTGGATGATCTAGGTGGATTCGATGTTGGAGTCTTCGAGAAATGATCGTCGGAATCCTGTGATGGACTTGCACACATCAAATCCGAACTAAGTAAATGTTAAATTTATTTGTGCTCTGTTTAAACATTACATGATCATCAGACCGAACCGAGATAAGATCACTGGAGTTGATAGTGTTATGTCACTCCGGTGATGTAGAAAATTTTAAATTCCCAACCCACCGGCTTCTGCTACGCCATCCCAATTCCTAACAGTGGTATTAGAGGGAACACGTGATTTTTCAGATTCAAAAGAAAAATTAAATTGCATAAAATTTATGTACGGGGGAATAAATCGGTTCCAATGCAACTGACCGTGTGTTGATCCTTTTTCGAATGGCCATGTTATGGCCATTTGAAAAATTTAATTGGATTGACTCGTTAGTTTAAATTTTCATCAGATTATGTTTTGAGAAGAATTCATTTTAATTTTATTAATATGTTCTTTCAAAATTACCGAAATCTTGAAACTCTTTGGCTGGAATCTGGTAGCCAGATATAATTCGGTAAGATTAATTTTTAAGAGATAATATAAAATAATATTATAATGTAGTATTTTTTTTATTTTTATCAAATAAAATATTATTTAAAGACTTGGGGTCAATTCAAGTCTTTCATTTTAGTTTTATAAATAAAAAACGGGAGGGGACCAAGACTCAATGGGGGTCAAGTCATCCTCCATTAGTTTTATTAAAAAAGGGAGACTAAGACCCCATTTTGGGGTCTTCAACCTTTTATTTAAAAAAGGAGGGGACTTAGAGGAAGCTTTTGTGTAAGGAAAAATTTTAATATTTTTTTAAGTCCCAATGGGGTCTTCTTCTTCACGCGGGGTGTGGATACCCCTTCTAAACCCTAGCCACACCCCACCCTACTCTAGGCCGCTAGAAAGACTGTCTGCCGCCTCGCCGCCGGCCAGACGCCATCGACCCGGTCCACCTCCTCTCTGCCTGCCGTACCTCCCCCCCATTCCGCCTCGCACTGAGCCCCACCAGACTGTCGCACAACACCGCTCCTGAACCCCAGCCACTGGACCTCCACGCCGGGCCACTACCCCAGCAGCTGGTTGGATCCATGGGCTACCGACCATGTGGTTGGCTGGAATGTTTCCAGGCCTCCTCCCACTCCCTTTGAACCTCTCCGGAAGCTGCTGCTGCCCCGTGTTTTGTTAGACCAAGTAGTCACGCCGCGGTCATGTTGTGGTATTGCCGTGATTTGTCCCTACACCCGGATGACACCCCATGGTGGTTCACAGTCCTACTGGACTCCTCCTCGGCTAGAGGTAACCTTGTCTTAAATCAATTTTAATTAATATTTTTTTTTAAATTTAATTAATTATAATTAGTTTGGGGGTTCAAATTTATTTTTAATCTGAAATATTAATTTAATTTAAGATTAAAATTAAATGATCGGTTTAATTGAATTTTAGAATTAAAATTAAATTAATCAAATGGAACAGATAAATAAATTATTTCATTTTAATCAAATTAATTTAATTTATTTGAACTCCATCGCACTATTTAAATTTATTGAAATTTAATTTTTATGCACATATTTTACCCCGACTCGTCTTGAGATAGCAACTGAACTATGTATGTCTGGTGTTTATTTATTTATTTAATTATTTATTCAATGTGTGCGATGATTGTAATAATTAATTAGATAAATGACGGTCTATAAATAGTCCTTTTAATTTCAAATATGTATAAGGGCCTATGTGTACAATTCACAAAATATATTTTCTACCCCGAGACCCCCTATCCTGTGTGTGAGTATATTTGTAAGTAAATGATGATTTGAGACGCAGACCCCACAAAAACAATGCGGTAAAACAAATGGGATCCATGCACATTACACTGGGCTAGCTGCGATGTGAGTCAAGTCACGACTCATGTATGGATTCCCCTTTGTCATGATTGATCCTCTATGGATCGATCTTTATAGAATGCTCAAGGCTAGTCAGATTGCATGAATTACATTATGCATAGTTTATTATTTTATGTGTCTACATGATTATTACATGATCACATAGAATATTAAAAAATATAAAATGAATAAAGATGTGACAAATTATATTCTATTGCATGTTCAATTGGGAGTGTGACAACTTAGTTTGAATATAATAAATATAAAAGGATTATATTTTTCAATTAATATTAAAAATCCATCAAAGATATATTATGTCCAATAAATGCCTTCCATTTCTCACATCTAAAAAACCAGTTGTTTTGGGTGCTCATTATGCATTGTTTAGAGTGCCTCTTTCTACCAGGGTGTTTTCATGGGAGAACTGGGTTAACATAACTAATGTGAGTAGTCAAGGATTAGCCTTAGCTAACCTGCTATTACTTTAGAGGAAAGATGTTGAGGGAATCAACTTTAGATTCCTAAAGCTAAGACTTTACTCAACAACACAAGGAAAAACACGAAAAGGTGGTTGACCAGCCTATAGCTTACCTTGAAACCCTCTAAGTAGTGGTTTAGCCCTAGCTTTTAGACTACGAGGGAGGTTTCGAGGATCCTTGCTACCAGAATACTCTAGAGACCGAGTATTCCGAATCTAATAGTGAGGGATATTAAGTTTCACTAAATTAGTGGGAGACATTAAAATGATATAATAATTTATTAATAATAAACGTCAAATTGTAATCAATACAAAATACTAACTGCTAAATGTTTATCTGATGTAGATTCAAAATGGAAATCACCAACACCACAAGTTATTTGTCACTATGATCAATTTTGGATAAAGAAAATATCATGAATGATAATAACATCCTGGAATGGTACAGGGGCTTGTGCATAGTGCTACAAAAAGAAAGGAATTTATATGTGCTAGAATCCCTAATTCTTGTTGATCCTCCTCAAGGAGAAAGTATGGCAGAAAAAGATAAATGGAGAAAACATGTAGATGATGCACTTGTTGTATAATGCATCATGTTGTCATCCATGTCCATCCAATTAAAAAAATGCATGAGGATGAGGAACCTATAAGATGATTTCACATCTCCAAGAACTATATGAGGAGAGGGCCAGGAAAGAATGGTATGAGATCTCAATATCACATTACAAGTGCAGGCTAGCAGAAGGGCACCAAGTTGGTCCTCACATACTCATGATGATTGGGTATATTGAGAGGCTTGAAGCCATTGTGTTCAAACTGAACCAAGAACTAGTAGTGGATCTCATTCATTACTATTTACCATCATGCTTCTCAACTTTTATTTCCAACTATAATATGAATGATATGAAAAAGTTTCTCACAGACCTTTTGGATTTAGTTCTCCAAGATGATAAGGATATGAAAATTACCAATTCATCATTCATTATTGTGAACAAGACAAACAAGGGAACGAAAAAGGGGTCTAAGGACATGTCATGGCCTAATACACCAATGCATCATCCTAAAAATAAGTGAAAGATTCAGAGGTAATGTAAGGAGAAGGAATCTATCTGCTTTGGATGTGGTAAGACAGGCCACTAGAAGAAGAATTGCAGAGGTGGGAAGATGAAGAAAACTGATGCTTCTACTTCAGGAATTTTTTTCATTGAATGAAATCTATCATTATCTACAAGTTGGGTATTGGATACGGCATGTGGCTCACACATTTTTATTCATATACATGAACCAATTATGTTCAAGAAGATTTTAAAAGGTCAAGTGGATCTCCAAACTGCAAATGGTGCAAGTCTGGCAGCCTTGGCAGTGGGAGACTATCACATAACCTTGCCAACTGGTTTTGTTCTAGTTTTAAACAATTTCTATTATGTACCTTATGTTACCAGAAACATCATCTCTATGTCATGTCTAGACAGTATGGGTTTTTATTTCATGTTTGGAAATAAATGTTGTCTCTTTTATAGGGATAACATATGTTATGGTATGGAACATCTTAACAATGGTTTATATATGCTGGAACTAGAGAACTCATTAATGGAAATCAATGAATAAAACAACTAACATGACTCAAATAACACTTGCCTACAGCTCTTCAATCTTGGTCTTGTAAACGAGAAGTGATTACAAAGATTTCTTTAAGAATGGTATCTAGATTCGGTACATTTATGACCCTTATATGTATGTCAAGCTTGTTTACAAGGAAATATGACCAAAGAACCTTTCACAGGAAAGGGAGAAAGAGCCAATGCAGTGCTGGAATTAATACATACTGATGTATTTGGTCCATTTCCAGTAGAGAAAAGGGGTGGTTTTCAATACATCATTACTTTTACTGATGACTATAGTAGGTATCAATATATCTACTTAATGTTGTATAAGTCAGATTCCTTTTAGATATTTAAGGAATACCAAAATGAGGTAGAAAACTAACTTGGTAAGAAGATAAAAGCACTTTGCTCAGATCGAGGTGGAGAATATCTTAACCAAGCATTCATTGATCACTTTATGGAGTGTGGGATTGTATCCCAACTCACTCCTCCATATAAACCACATTGGAATGGTGTTACTAAAAGGAAAAATAGGACCATTATTGATACGGTCAGATCGATGATGAGTCATGAAACCCTTCTATTTTCCTTTTGTGGATCAGCTTTGTAGAAAAAAACATATACCCTTAATCGAGTACCAACTAAATATACAGATGGGATTCCATATCAGTTACAGTATGGAAAGAAACCCAACCTGACACACATACATGTATGGGAGTACGAGGATTTTTTTAAGACATTACCATGTGACAAATTAGCATCCAAAAGCACTAAGTGCATAATTATAGTTTATCCTAAGGAAACTAGAGGATACTGCCTATATAACCCTTTAGATAGAAAAATCATTTTGGAAATATATGCCACATTTATAGGAAGGGAACACATTTGTATTGGAAATAGGAGGAGCATGATTGACTATGATGAAGTTAATGCTCTAGATGCACAAGAGTTAGTAGGGGAACAATCATCACAAGAAAAAGTGAAAATAGAATTTGTTCCTGAGACACAGATACTGTATAGGTCTACGCAAGAGGTTAGAGAAAAAGAGCGTTATGGTTTTCTTCTCACTGAGTCAGGTGAGACATTAGTCTTTGGGGATGATGAACCTCTAACCTACAAGTAAGTAGTAGAAGGAAAAGAAGATGCTAAATGGAAAGAATACATAAATTCTAAGATGGATTCGATGTACCAAAATAATGATTGGATTTTGGTAGACACTCCATTTGATGTAAATCCTATTATATGGAAATGGGTATACAAGAAGAAACTGGACATGGACTGTGAGGTTAATACCATTAAAGGAAGACTGGTTTCAAAGGGTGTTAGGATATGTTAAGGCATTGACTATAATGGAACCTTCTCACCAGTAGAAATGATTAAATCCATCAAAATATTTCTAGCAATAGCATCCATTCATGATTATGAAATTTTGAAAATGGATGCTAAAATAGCTTTTCTAAACGGGATGTTGGTTGAAGACTCCTATATGACTCAACCCAAATGATTTGTTAAGTCAAAGAATGCCAATAAAGTATAAAAGCTACAAATATCCATTTATGGATTGAAGTAGGAATCAAGATCATGGAATGTTTATTTTGATGAGGACATAATATATTTTTGTTTCATAAAAAATGAGAGTGAGCCATGTGTCAATAAAAATATTAAATGGAATGCCATGGTCTTTCTAGTAGTATACGTTGATGACATATTAATTATGGGAAATGAGGTGCAAGTCATGTAGTCAGTTAAGACATGGTTAAATGAATTATTCTACATGAAAGACATTGGTGAAGTATCCGACATTCTAGGGATCAAGATCTATCGAGATAGATCTCAAAGGCTACTTAGGAAAAGTCTATGTACATAGATTGAAAAGGTACTCAAAAATTATAGTATGGAACAATCCCAGAGAGGATTGTTACCTATGTCACATGGTGTAAATCTCTCCATGAAAATGTGTCCACAAGCACAGGAGGAGATTGATAGAATGAGTAGAGTCCCTTATGATTCAGGAGTGGTTTCTATCATGTATTCCATGCTATGTAGTATCTTTTATCTCACCTTTTCTTTAAGCATGGTGGGTAGATATCAAACCAATACAAGAGAGCTTCATTGGACAATTGTAAAAACAATCCTAAATTACGTGAGGTGTACTAATGATATGTTCCTCGTGTATGGAGGATAATAGGAAGTAGTTTTCATGGGATACTCTGATCTTATATTCCATATAGATCCTGATGATATGAAATCACAGTCAGGCTACATATTTTTCCCGAATGGTGGTGTAGTGAGTTGGAGAATATCGAAGAAAGCTATGGTTGATGATTCTATATCAGAGTCTGAATATATTACAACTTTTGATGCATTAAAGGAATTAGTATGGATACGTATCTTTATCATAGACATTGTTGTTGTACCTAATAGTTCAGACCATGTTCCAGTATTTTGTTATAATACTACTGTAGTGGTGCTTGCAAGGGAGCCCAGGTCTCACCAGAGGACAAAGAATATTTTAGAAAGTTTCATCTCTTGAGGGATTTTACTCAAAGAGGTGAAGTGATAGTTATCAGAGTATCCATATAGGAAAATGTGGCAGACCCCCTGAAAAAAGCCGTTTCTCAGCAGAAGCATGATTCACATGTGAGAGCTAGTGGATTGAAACCCGTTAGCAGTTGGCTCTAGTACAAGTGGGAGTGTTGAAATTGGGTGCCCTAGACTCAACTTGTTTTGTACATTGATTACCACTACATGTATTCTATTTTTTATAATACATTTGTTTATCTTACCACAATAGTGTAGATTCCTCTGCATCTACTTTGTTTAAGGAAATGTCTTTAGATTACCTATCGCATCAAAGGGTTATATTAGATCCTAGGCTATAATGAGAACCCTAAGATTCCATGAAAGTAATATTAATTTAACGTCCTATGGTCCAGTTACATCATTCTAAAAGGAAAAAGATCATGTGTGACCATCAGGTGTTGGGGGCTTATAAGCATTGCGACTTCTTCTCATGAAGTTCGTATTTGATGATCTCTAGTTGTTGAGATCATGAGGACAGACCCGCATAATAGGAACACCATATGTTTTAGGTTTCATTGGTTGTTCCTATCTATGGACATGTGTAGTGGTCTTTAGACTTGATATCATATTAAATGGATGTCATTTAATTACGTACATTTGATGAAAGGTGAAAAACATGGTGACAATGTCGTGGTGAGTTAGTTTGTATCGGGTATGTCATTAATGGCATGAAATTGATTTAATGATCGAGAAATTATTTGTCACTTTTGAGTTCAGGGAGATATATCTTGGGCCTCATTGTTTAAGATGGTAGAACCATCATTAAATCCCTGGCCATGGTAGTGGAAGGTATGACAGTCGGGAAAAATCAAAAAATAAAACAAAGCAAGATAAATAATGATGACACTAGTGTGCATTCTTCTTTATTGAGACATTGATGACAAAGAGATTATATTACACAGACTGTATTCATAGGAAGGCAGTAATTTCATTGACTTTTCCTTATCTCTATAGGTTCCTCTATGGGTTTCTAGACCCCGTTCTAGGTTGGTAGATATTATTCACTGCTATTTAGGTAAGGGCCTAGAGGGTCACACACAATAGAACTTTGAGAATCTGCCCTATTTTGGGAATAGGAATATTGATATTGATGCCCCCCCCCCAAAGGGTCTGAGAACTATCCAAGTTCTATAGATCACCGAAGAATAAATAAATTCATTAATTATTCAAGTTTAGAATATTTCATTGAATTTGTTTATAACATGTATTTACAAGTTATATAGTAAATAAAATTATTAATATTATTCAAATGGATTTGATATCCTAAGGTTCATTTAATATTAGAATGAAGTATGATCCGATTTAATGAATCAAGTTTATCATGTAATATATTTATATATATTATGAGTAAGTGATAAATTATAAACATTATTTATGGCATAATTTTATTTGTCATAAATAATTATTTATAACACTTATATAGAGGACGTTTATTACACGGGGTCGGGAATCCATACAGTTGGTTTTAATCATTCCCTATATAAGTGAGAGAGAGGGTCTCCCATGGAACTATTCATGTGTGGGAATTGAGAGCTAATCTATCATCCTAGAATCTAGAGAGATATTCTCTCAAGCGAAGGAAGATCTTCAAGTTTTTTCCATCGCGAATTGAAGGATATTACCTTGCAGTGATCGTCTCTGTGCTGATGTGAGTTTCTAGGATCCGCTCTAGCACCCGAATCTCGATGAACGGCACATGAGTAGATTTAAGAGGTGTGTGTGGACGATTTAGAGGGCTTTGACATTAGATTCTTTGAGAAAAGATCACAACCGTCCTATAGTGGACTTTCACATGTCAAATCCCAACTAGTTACATGTTTAATTTATTTATTATCTGTTTAAACCTTGTGTGATACTCAGACCGAACCAGGTCAAGATCACCAGAGTTGATAGTATTATGTCTCACTGGTGATGTGGAAAATTTTAAATTCCTAACCCACAGGCTTCTACTGCGCCGTCCCCGTACCTAACATTTAGCTCAAAGACCACTACTGCTAACTCCACATCATGGGTAACATACTTCTGGTCATCACTCTCTTTTTCAACATCTGAATGCTCTTCTGAAACGTCTCTGTCCATAAGTAAGTATCACCCTTTTCAATCAAAACTGAAAAGGGTGTCGCTACCCTAGCGAAGTCTGGTCCAAAACTCCTATATTACACTGCCAAAGTAGAAGTCCCTCCCCCTTCAGGGAGGTAAAACAAGAAACATATTTTGAAAGGATATCCTCCAAACTTTACTTCTTCTGTTGGGAACCGAAAACTAAAAACTCTTGCTGCCATGATGGTAGGGCTGGCAGACTCAAGTGTTATCGGCTACACCCTCTTTTTCATGAGTTTATCCTATGCTTTCTAGGTTTTCCTTTTCACTGACCAAGGAAAATCTCATTACAATGTCATATTTAAACCACATCCCTTTTTCCTAATCCATTCTATCTGAGTATGAAATGTGGACATCCAATCCATACCCAAACTAATGGCGTAAGGCCTCGGCGCTACCGATAATATGTTCTAACCGAAACTCTCACCTCAAGGGTCATATATCATCGTTAGCGTAAGTGTGATTATTGAGTCTCCTCCCAAAGGTATCTCCAGACGTGCGGGTCAAGTCAACTGCTTAATAAAAAACTCTATGTATTTGAAAATATTTGTGGGAGGATGGAATGATTGGTACCTATGTCTATTAATATGTAAGCTAGTAGTAGACACACACCATTCATCGAATCATTCCTAGAGCCATTGGGTCGCACTCCTTAACCATATGCAGCTACTCTCTTCCCCTGTCCTCCAGCCCCCTGAGCCTGGTGGTGACCACAAAGGGGGGTGGTTGTAACACGTTGAAATGTAAACCACCTCATGCTACTCTCCTAGCTCTACTTCCACATCTCCAGCATTGCAGATTCATCTGTCCCTAACACTTATTCTTCCCGAAACATTTATACATTCCCATGTCTCTAAGACTGGTGCCAGTTTCTTGATTTCCCACTACTAACATTCACTGGCTGTATCCGCTTATCCAAATAACATTCAACATCAAAAGTTCTCTCTATCATCCTAACACAGGTAGGAATGCATAGAGGAATAGTGTTGGCTCGGATGTCCTTAAACACACCGCACTCAAGATTCTGAGCCCTAAAGCACTAATCATATCTTATTCATTAAGTACCAGGAATGGTTAGTACACCTTGATGAATACTCAGCTACTGACATGTCGTCCTGTGGAAGCTGTAGAATATCTAGAGAACTCTCATCCACCTCCTCAATCCAGTCCTCAGCCACCTGTGAGTCAGGCTCTCCTAGGAACTTTAGGGTTATCTGATGCTGAAACTCGTGTAAGGAACTAAGTCTGAATTTATCCTCTATTGATACCACCGACTGTAACTGCTACCCAATAGGTGGTGGTGCTATTGGCACACCACCCGAAGGTGCAAACGTAGTAAGAGGGCCCTGCACTGGACCCTCATCACTCGGTGGGCCATAATCGTGTAATCTCTTGGGAAACCTGGGTGGATATATTTGTCATGTCATCCTAATAAGAAAAGGTGCACCATGGTCATTAAATTATACCAGGTGAGCTGACTCCAAAGAAATCAAAGAAAAACTTTTAGAAAAACACACAATTAGTGTTTTTATGCACTGAGTTGTAAATCAGAAATCAGGTTCCGGGTGTATGGACACGTCGTCCACCGGACCAACAATGGACTCCATGAACTGAAAACCACACTCATAACACTTACTACTATTGATTCACAGAAAAGATCATAGTCCATGTTCTTTGGTTTAATGAAACTTCTAAGATACCACTTTGTCACGACCCGTCCCCTAGGGCCCGTGTCGTGACTACCCCAATCCCGCCTTTCATAGGCCAGGGGCTGGCGACTAGAACCAAAAGGAATACTCCCTAAAATGGGTAGGAATTGTCTTTAATACTATACAAATACACATTCCAAGAACACAACATGAAGCAACTATGAAGTAAACTGCTGTAGTAAAAGTGTGATGAAAGTAAAATGGGCCGGAATACAAGGCCAATTTTAACGATACAAGTACAACTGAAAATACAATACAATATAAAAAAATGAAAATAGCTACTAGGTCATCCTACGAGGTTCCTACCTGAAGGGTAGGTACATATCACCTCCTCAGCACTCCATGTCCGTCCGTCTCCTCCGCATCACGTCACGTCGAATGGTCCACCTCCGTGCATCGTACAGTCCTAGCTCCCTCATCCTCGATTAACGTTGTATGTCGTCTACACCAACCACAACAAGGTGAGGGTGAAGCCCATGTAGGGGTGATTCTAACAACACCTAGTAGGGACCCCAAGACCCCCGTAGGTCTCCTAGAGTTCCACAAAGGAAAGACCACAAAGAAGGACATCAAATCTACTTAGGCATATGCTCATACATATACCTAAGATATCAAGATATACCCATCTCATACATGAGGGATGGAAACCAAATAGGTAACACCACGAAGGTAGAAGTACCACATAGGTAACACCAGGAAGATAACACCATGAAGGTATCTCCACCAAGGTAGAAGTACCACTCAGGTAACACCACAAAGATTGAAGTACCACACATGTAACACCACCAAGAAAATACCATAAAGGAAGAAGTACCACATAGGTAACACCAATTAGATAGAAGTACCACACAGTTAACACCACGAAGATAGAAGTGTCACACAGGTAACACCACGAAGAAGATACAACAAAGGTAGAAGTACCACACAAGGAAACACCACGAAGCTAGAAGTACCACACATGTAACACCATGAAGACAAAAACACAAAGGTATAAGTGCCACACTGGTAACACCATAAAGCTATAAGTACCACATAGGTAACACCACGATGCTAGAAGTATCACACACGTAACACCATGAAGATATAAGTGCCACACATGTAACACCGCGAAGATAGAAGTACCACATAGGTTACACCACGAAGATAGAAGTATCACATAGGTTAAACCGTGAATATAGAAACACTACATAGGTAACACCACAAATATTTAAGTACCACATAGGTATAGTACCACGTAGCATAACCACAATTGCATGCACAAAGTAATGATAACTCACAAAGAGTCTCAACTCAAAGCAGGTTTTTAGTTATGTATAGTAGTACAAATGATTAGTCACGAAGCTAGATCATCTTAGTCTGTCAAGAGGCACTACTTCTGACCATACTGAGTTTGAACCACACAGTATTGATAGGTACTAACCCCCACAATGATCCACATAGGATCCAACCTGCCCAGAGTTGATAGGTAACTAACCCCCGCTGACCCACACAGGATCTGACCAACACAGGATCAGTATGCACTAACACACACATGATCAATGAGCATTGACCCACATAGGATTGGTATGAACTAACCCACAAAGGATCACTGTGCACTTACCCACACAATATAGTAATGCACTAACCCACACAGAATCATTTAGTGATGAACTCCGCATGATTTGTCTCCAACCTCCGCCACATTGCCAGCCATTGGATTCCTCGCACCCGGTGCCCTCAAGTTCCGTAGAATCTTCCCTCAAGATATCATTCATACATATATAGTCACTAATATCCAAAAAAAAATAATCCCAAAATTCATCCATGTTGTATGGGTTCCAACACGACAGACGGTGCATCAATCAAACACCCGGTCTGTGAGTTATAAGGGTCTTAGCTCTCCGGGGCCTAGTTGGATTCAAGTTCGATCCAAACTAGCTGTACACCAGCTATCTCCAAAAATGAATAGGTGTATACCAAAAGGAAAATATCTATCCAAGGATCCCAACGCCGTAGATGGTTAATTAAGCAGACATCCATTTCTCAGGATATGACACTTTCTGTGATTATGGGCCTGGGTCCGGTCCGACCTGGTCAGACTGACCTGGCCTGACTCGGCCTGGGATGGGGTGCGGCAGACTTGGCCCACTTGGCTAAGGTTTGGACCTGACCGTAAGGGGTAGCCCACAATGGAGCCCCGTCCAGAATAGGGCGGCCCGACCAGAATAGGGTAGCCCACAAAGGGGCGGCCCAACCCACGTGGGGCGACGACCTGCATGGGCAGTGGCACGGTCAAGGGGTGGCAGCCTGCTAGGGCGAAAGCCCGGTCCGAGGGTGGAGACCTGCTCCGAGGGAGGATGCCTGCTCTAAGGGTGGTGGCCCGCTTAGAGGGCAGTGACCTGGTCAAAGGCAGAGTCCCGGCTGAGGGCAGCGGCCTGGTCGAGGGCAGCGACTTGGTCGAGGGTGGTGGCCCAGTTCGTTCTAAAACGAGGGGTGTAACCCCTCCCCCCTGGTCTCCCAGATTCCCCGAATGGCCCATAGGCCATTCGGTTGGTGAAGAGGTGGCGCCTCTTGGTCGGTGCGGAACCCGTCGGAGGTGGGTTCAGCCAATTTTGCGGATTTAGCCGTAGATTCCGTTCACCAGCGGTGCGTTGGTCGCACCGCCTCTATTCCCACATCCGGCCATCATGCTGGACACCACCTCTATTCGCTGCGGCTGATGGGCCACGACCCTCCACTTGCGTTGAGCATTGATGTGCTTTTGGTCTTCCAAGGTGGTGCAAGGAAAGAAATATAGTGGAGGGTTCAGGCCGAGTTCGTTTGGCCCACACCCTACACATTAGCTCATAATATGAAGGATGTTAAAGGAGTTCAATAAACAATTTAATTGAACACAAGATTAACCCTACAAAGAGACCCCGCATCAACCTCCCACCAAGACGAATGAATCGTGGGTCAAACTGTTAGTCAGTTGACCCGTGTTCTTCGTGTAATTTCACAAACAGGGAAGAGGGAATAAAAATGCTCAATCAAAATAAACCCATCCTCGAAATGTCGGTGAAACGTCAGCGCTTGATGGTGGATCATGTTCTTCATTCCCGCGACTGGCTCCCAAGGACACCACTCGCACGTCACACCTTTGGTTCAGAGTCGTCTATCACCTACCACTGGGTTAGCTTCGTTTCCCTAAGGTCCAGCGTTGTAGTGTTCCTTAAAGACTTCACTACTTGGTCATGCTCCCCAATACCCCTCCCCTAGCTCTATATATATTGGAGAGGGGGAGGATAAGTAACAACGTCGAGAAATAGTGGGGCTCCTTAATTAGGAAGTTTCCCAATTTCCCCAATGTTGTCGTTACTTTAGGTTGGCAGGTTAATCCATTTAATGGCTTAACACACCACCGAACCCACCCCTTTAATTGGTCCAATGGTGTTTTATGAAATAATTTAACTACAATTATTTTATTTCATTTCTATTAAATATCCACAAAACATAACTTCATTTCCAGACCTACTGTGGTCAAAGTAATTAATCTCTTAAGCGAATTCAGGCACTGCGGAATCAACGGTGCCCTTGGATTTTTAATCTGAGCATCGGTTCAAAATTTAGAAAACGTCGCACGCACGTTTACTAAATATACCTGAAAAAATGTTTGGAAAATTATTTACAGTCACCCTCGGCCCGCACCGGTCAAGGTTAGGCTCCGCCTAAGTGAAACACACCCCAAAGAACCAAACTGTACTCTCAGATTTCCAATCCGAATTATCGTTTAAAATTTATGCATTTTACCATAAAATAATTTTCACTTAATTAATTTATCTACAGCCAAAAACTTACTTTCACTAGTGGACCACGTTGGCCAATGTTAGTATCTTCCTAAAGAGAGCATACCCTCACATGTTCAGAAGTGTTCTCATACATTTAATCCAAGTTACCATTTTTGAGTTATAAGCATTTGAAAAATAAAACAATTTTATTTAGTCATTTTATATACTGTTATTCCATTTTCAGGTTTTCTCACAGGAGGCCCACGCCGACTAAACATAAGTCATGCCTAGGGTAAACCCACCATCCCGAGCGCAACAGTGCCCTCAGATTTGTGATATGAGTAACCATTGAATAGTGATTCCACTTTTCAAGAAAAGTTTTTATGCACACTAACTAAACCTTAACAAAACATCGACGGATCATTCTGGGCACTCCATCCACAAAATCATGCACCTTCAGATTTCACAGTATCAAAATAATTCTATATAATTAAAAAAATATATATGGAATTTATGGGACATTACAAGTAGATATATAAGTTACAATTTATCGTCATTAGAAGTAATGAGAAATGACAGATTAGGTTGTGAAACGGAATATTTTAGGTGTTTCAATGATTCCACACATTTTGTTTTTCTCCCCAAATGGGTTAAATATTGTCACATATTCTTATCTTAGTAAAGGAAGAGGTGTATCGTGGTGTCGTTTTCACACAAGGATCTCTACACAGTTATTTTAATTCATGTTCAGGCATTACAAGAATTTTTTACTCTCTATTTTTATTGGAATTTCTCAAATTTTATCTATGTTTTTATAATAATCGACATTTTAGTATTCTTCCATGTTAAAATCTATGTCTCAATTTATTTCATGATATTTAATTTTTCACTTTATTTTTCAATAGATATTCACACAGTATTTAAGAAAAACTATGTTATTAACCTAGGACTGATATATTTTCTACCCAATACTTCCTTATGATCTAATGATGATGTTGAGGATGGAACAATACATTCTTGTTGATATTGGATAGCACATGTTTTGTGGAGACTCTCCATCAAAAAGATAGAGGTGATACCAAGCCTCATTAAGTGGGTTTCAGTCGATTTCTTATCTCTTTTTAATTCATAATAGATTAAAATTAATTGTTTTTATGGTTTTTCTTTGTTATATAGATTGTGTTTCTCAAATTTGTGTGGTATATGAACTTTCCTTGGATTGGTATTATCCTGTGTCCTGGGGTTTAAAGAACCTATCCTTAAAATATTTTTTTATACCTCCCATTTCACTGGTCATGTCTAATTCATATTGTATTTGTTCTTACTCATTATATTTCATTATGAAACCCGAACTCAATTTTTTGATGCCCGTATAATAATTGTTAAAACCATGTAGAAATATTTATGTCCTCTTTTCATGCATTATTTACTATATTTGACCACATAATGTTACTATTGTATGCTAGAATTGATTTTGAGATAATCAATTTAAATTGTTTCTTTATCAGTCATGCATCTGTTTCTAATATAAGTGATTATACATGAATCTAGTTGTGTTTTCTCATATATATTTAATTCGTAATTTAGGGAATCATTTAATTATCTTACACATATGATAGTTTAAAGAGAGATGTATTGTATTCAGGTATAGTTATATTTTTCTATTGTATACAAAATTAATTTAACACGATTTATAATTTATTTATAATATTGAGATCCAAAATTATATTTCATACATCTCATTGTAATGAGGAATGGGGACTTCCCCTCAATTCAGAACCCAACACATCAAATGTTATTATTTATAATTTTCTAGTTTTTTGTTATGAATATACTGGGCTATTTTAACCTTGTTGGGGGGATTAAGAGTGTTTTTTATTTTATTTTCAATTATTATGTTTCTATGTAGTATAAAACCAATCTTTAGGGGAAGTTTGAAGTTAAATTTATGTTACTAATATATTCAATATAGGATTGTTCCATAGTTGTATACCATGGATGGTGTTACCCCTTCTTTGTCAAAGTGGGTGGTTGAGGTAAGAGTGTGCTGGGTGGATAACCACTCCAACCACCTAGAGTTAAAGGAGTTGGGTAGGGGGAATTTCCTATAAATGGGTATTTTCCCATATGGTTTAAACATCACCTACATGAAACTTTACAAACATATATTATTCAATCAATATTTGAGAGATATTTCATCAGGTGGTTTCTCCACATTTTCATGAGTTATTTTTATAAGGATTTTATCCTTATACTCTTAAGGTATTTTTTAAACCCATTATTACCCACAGTGTGACTTCAACTTTCCTATTAATTTTTACCCTTTCCATTTTTTGGGTTTTACGGCATTACATCTATTTTTCATTTACTACAAACAAATTACTTTATTTTACATCACAATTATCACTACTTTAGTGGGAAAATAATTTTCTATATCAGTAATTGGTTTCAAAGGAAGAATCCAGCCTAGTTCTATTCACTTTTTCAAGTTTTATATAAATATATATATTCTCTATGATTAAGACTTATATTTATTTTTCACATCAAATAATTTTTTGGGATTATTAAATAAGAAGTTGTGAAATAGTAGAAGTTATGGGCTAAAAGTGTCTAGATGGAAGTAAAAATTGAATTAAATAAATTGAATGGGAAATTTTTCAATTTTGTAAAATGTGGATGCATGTAGTGATGTGAAAGGATAATTTACTACTATAAATAAACAAAATTTATTTGGTTTGGTGGTGGAGCATGGTTCAAGTTGGATCCAAAATCATGAGATGGATTTACAAATAGAATATACTTATGGAAATAGATTTATACTAGCCAATAATGATGTGAATATATTTGGAAGAAAACAAAATCATTATGACATGTGGATAATATAATCATGAGAAACCTGGAACATGACGTCTCAATGGGAATGGTTTTATAAGTATGAAAATATAATGAAAACACTTTTGTATGTGTGGAATGATAACAATTTAAATATTATTGGAGTTAGTACCATAAAATTGAATATGTTTGATTTTATTTTTTGAACCATCCAAGCACTACACTATATGAAGGAACTAAAGAAGAAAATATTTCATTAGGAACAATTTCATGACAACAGAAGCAAGGCTCACATAGAGAATAGATTGATGAGAAATTTTTTGGTTATTAAAGTAGTGATGAATGAATAGAAAATCTCAAAGAACCTATAAGTAATTATTAGTGAAATATATGTAGAGGTAGATATGGTTATCACATCAACTACCTCAACAGAAGTGTTGATGTTTTCATAGCATTATAGTATTAGTCATATGTCTAAATGGGGTTTGTGGATTCTTGTTGATTAGAAAATTCAACCTAATCTTGTAATGTATTCATACCATTTTGAGATAAATATATTTCAACAAAAAAACATTTTAATGTTTGGGACATTAATAGTGAAAAGTAAAGAGGTCTTACAATTGATTCATACTGAGTTTTTAAGATCTATTTATTTCACTAGGAGTAAAATGGTTCTTTATATCCATCATTGATGATTATTCCAAGAGATATTGGGTGTACCCAATCAAATGTACATAATATGTTTTTAAAGACTTCAAAACATTCAAACAATGGAAGGATCATGAAAATGGAAATAAGATCAAGTGTTTGAAGAATGGAAATGGTAAAGAATATTCAAGTGATAAGTTTAATACTTTTTTTAAATGAGAACGAATAAAGAGATATATCATGGTGGTATACACTCCTCTGTAGATTAGAGTGGTAGAGAGGATGAACTAAACCATGTTGGATATAATAAGGGAGATATTGAAAATTAAATTTTTTATCCAAAACCTTTTGGGAATATGTTGTGAATGCTGTATTTTATGTCATTAACCGGTCTCCTTTAATAGAGATTGATTTGAAAACACCGATAGATATGTAGACTAGTAAACTCACTATCTATTATAAATTAATAAATTTTTTAATTCCTGTATTTTCATTGTTCAATGGCCTAAAATGATCGATGTTGGATTTGAAATCCAATAATTTTTTCTTCATGGGATACACTAATGGTGTGAAAGGTTACAGTTTATGGGAACCCACTACCCACAATCTTTTCATCAGTGTAGATGTAATTTTTGAAGATGATAATGTTGAAATGACAATATATAGTGATAGAAGAAAATATAATATAGAAATTACAATATTCATATTAGAGGAAAAATATATGGAAGAACATGTTTCCTCTAAGGAATCACTAGAGAGCCAACGAGCCCGTACCCGAGTGGTAAGGGCTCCTGCCTAGCATCCGAGAGACGCAGGTTCAAAAACAGGTGGAGGCGAATTTCTGGGATACTGTAGCAATATTGTAGATATACTGTAGCAATTACTATTATATACTAAAGCATCCGAAACTATTCACCTGATTTAGGCCTTTGGGTCACCGGTTTGGGCCTACGGGTCTCCAGGGGATTCGGGTCAACAATGGCCTTCGGGCCACAGGGCCTTCGTGTCACATAGACCATGAAGTAGCCTAGTTCACATAGAACATTCCCTAGAAGGGGATCCGAGCAACATGAGTAGCATCCACCAGATGTAGAGCTATCTAGATTGGATGAATGAGAGTGTATGGAAGCCTCCATCGAGACCAGGCACCGTGAAGCTTTGTACGAGGAAATTCTATCCAATCAGCAATGCAAGGTGCGGTTCTAGGAGATCAATGATGCAGAAAGATAAGGAGTGGCAATTCAAGTGGGTTGGGCCTACGATTCATGTATTGGGCATGGTATGCCTCTGGGCCATTGAGTCATGTATTGCGTGTTTTTCGGGCCTTGTGCCTTGGGCCTATGGGTCATGTATGAGTTCCCCTTCAACCCTTAAAAGAAGGATTATCCATAATAAAGTAAAAAAATAAGGCCTTCGGGCCATTCAGGCCATGCCTCTAAGGCATCACTAGAGCATGATGATCATTTATCATTTGAGTTTGTACAACTAATGTCAACATGGGATAAGGTAACCAGTATGGAAATAAAATTATGACACTAAGTGAAATATTCAATATTTCTTATTAATGGTGGATGGAGATCCATATTCTTTTATAGAGGAAACCCAGAGTCAAAATGTATCCTCATGGATAGCGTCGATGAAGGAAGAACATAAATCCATAAATAATAAAAATACACGAGATCTTGTTGCATAAAATAATTAAAGGAAAGATATCATCAACAAATGGGTATTTAAGATAAATTATGATGGAAAGGATCACATGGAATGATATTATGAAAGACTGGTTGTTAATGTATATGCTCAAAGGGTAGTAGTAATATCTAACAAAATATATTCTTCTATTGTGAGACTAATAAATATTTTTACTATTCTAGTAATGTGTTCTATGAATAGTTCTCATATCGAAAAGCTACATGTGAACTTAATTTCATTATGGTGATCCTGATAAAGAAATATGTACATTTAAAATGGAAGGTTTTAAAGATAAAGGAAAAGAGAACTTGGTTTGTAGGTATAAAAATTATTTGTACAATCTCAATCATGCTCCTAGGTGTTGGTATACGATATTTGATTCTTATATCATGTGCCTTGGATACAATAGAATCCAATCATATCATTGTGAAAATTTTAGGGGTTTGGATCATAATTATTTCATCATTATTATATTTTATATGGATGCATTATTGGTTGTAGTCTCCCAAATGATTAGATCCATGAGTTGAAGGCACAATTGGCTAGCATGTTTGACATTGAGGACGTGGGACAATCTAACAAGATTATTCAGATGTAGATTTACCGAGATAATAATAATGGTAATATTTGGCTATTAGAGAATAATTACTTATGGATGTTCATAATACACATAATCATTAAATACTGTAAGACAATATTCCCCCCACATCCTATTAATTTATATTTACCCTATATCACGAGTCTTAGTCGTGAAGTAGAGAGGGTGGATATGTCTTGAGTATGGTATGCATCAGTTGTGGGGATTCTGATATTCTTTATTGTTTGTTCTTGACCAGACATTGCACATGTATTGGGAGAAGTTAGTCAGTACATGGAGAACCCAATATGGGATATTTTAAAAATGGTGAAGAGGATCCTATGATTCATTAAGGATATCCCAAATACAGAAATATTTTTTATAAGATCATATTTTACTATAAGATGCAATGCTAATTTAGATTATATAAGTAATTTTGACCAGAGGAAATCGAATATTTGATATATGTTTATAGTTGTATGATGTTCTATGACCAGTATTTCAATGTTATAGCTAGTTAAGAATTTATCAAAGAACAAGGAGGAGTACATGGAATCTAAAAAAGCTTTCAAAGATGTAATTTGGATCAGAAGCTTGTTGGAGGAGCTTAGGCACATACATAGAAAACTCAATTGTTTTTTTATAGTTAGAGAGCCTTGAACATTTTATAGAATCCATCTTTTCATTTTAGAATAAATCATATTGGGTTACAATATCACTTTGTCTAACATTTAGTGTAGGAACAAAATGTGAAAATTGTGAAAATTTATAATATATACATTTAGTAGATTTTTTCGTGGAGGAAACTACTCAAATTAGTTCAGATAATATACATCCTCGAGTGTCCTTACAGTGACATGAACCTCAGGGTTTTGATGATAGAATGGATTTTGTGGATATGTGATTGTTTCTCATGTAAATCTCCAATTATGTTATTTTATTTCTTTTTTATATCCACGACCAGTGTCACACCCCTCTTTGTCAAAGTGGGCAGCTTGAGGAAGGTGTGTGGTTGGATTCTAACCTCTCTAACCACCCTACAAAAGTGTATTTGGGTTGGGGGGGTCTATTAAAGGGGATTTTTTTATGATTTTTTATTCTTCACATCCATGATGCATCACAAACATATCGTATTCAATCATTACTCATTAGGTATTTAGTGAGATGGTTTCCCCATATTTTAAAGTGGTATTTTTTTATGATTTTATTATTTTAATTGTAGGGGATTTTCTGTACCAACATTTACTAATAATGGGATTCTTATATTTTCTTGTGGGTTTTTACCCATTTCATTTTGTGTAATTTTCCATATTCCATATAATGTCCATTAATTTCTGCATTTTCTTCACCTTATTTTATCTTGAAATTATCGCAACACCAGTAGGCCAATAATTATTGTCCCAACATGAGTCAATAGGTAATGTTTTAACTGAGTTAATAGTTTATTATGTTTATTTAGGATGTCAATTGTAATTTTTTTTATTTCATCTATAAAAAAAATTAAACATCACTTATAAATATAAAGTCTTCATATTACAACCACACAAATATATTTCCTTCAATTTCTTCAAAAATGGTAATTTATTTTTTGTATAACATGAAATGAAATTTGAAAAATATATATTATTAAATTTTAAAATAGTATAAATTTTTTAAATTAATTTTTCCCTATATTGGATGTAATAAATAGAAATTCATTAATAAAACCATTTTTAGGTTTACTTCAAGGGAAATTCTAATGGTATTTTTTTAGAAATTTTTTTTATAGTAAATCATTTTTTTCTTATAAATTCCAAGATTACCAACTTATACAAATAATACCCCTATCATTTCAAATCAGTCTAGAATAAAATTATATTTATATAAATTCTCATGCTATAAAAGATAAATTATTTACTATTATTATTACAGATTAGGAAAGTGATGTCAGTTTCATTTTTGTTGTCAACACCAAAACAAGTAGTTGTTAAACAAGTGTACTAATTTAGATGACTAGACCAAGGCTACTGGGAGTTCTTGTAAACAAAGATGACTATGTTCCAATAAAAAAGGTCATAGAATTTCTAGAAAAATTGTAGCATAAAAATTGGGTGACATAACTCTAACCTCATCCCATTAAACCATTCCATCCCTTCTCCCCTCATTCCCCCTGTAAATACATATAAAATCAAATATTTAGTTGAAATAATAGTAGAATACAATCATTCTAAAAAATTGTTCCCTACAATAATTCCATAATCCTTCCCCCATAATGTCCCTATTTGTGTCTAGATTAACTACCCAATGTCTTCTCGACACTTCCATTTCAGATGTGGGTAGGATAAAAGAACCACCCAAAAAATTGGGGATTAATTTGTTAAGGATGAGAATTGATCTCTACTACCTAGGTTTGGTTCTACTATTGAATACCACATGGCTTTGGATCTATCTGTAAATCCATTTATTAATACATAAATATATATATAAACATTATATAAACATTTTAATAAGTATATATGTATATTTATATATTTATTTAATGTAAAAAATAATTGAAATTTGTTATTTTAAATAAAATGGATATTAATTATTTCAATATGATTTATAAAATTATATTTAAATACTTTTTTAAAACATATATATATATATATATTGATATTTAGATATACATTTTATAAATGATGAAAGGTTCCAGAGTTGATCATAGTATATCAATGAATTTATTAAATATAATATAGATACTGAAATAACGGTGCGAATAATTTGTCACAAAAACCAACACCTGACATAGATGTGGAGAACTATGACCACCCACAATACACCTAGAGATATAGACCCATACACAAAAATAATATTTTGGCCTTATGACCCCAAATAGTAATCCCCATTATCCAATGTAAATAGTCTGAACCCCCCCCCCCCCATGAAAAACATGGATGAATCCCCATTATTGGATATTGTGTGACCACCAAGCCTGTCATCCCACAAATCTCATGTCTGCATGAATCCCATACACCATCATGCCACCATCCATCAAAATCCACCCCAAGGACATCACAATTCCCCTCAGTATATTCACCCATGCGTCATTCGTGCACTAACACTTCATCACCATACATGTTCCATGAACCCATAAATTCCCCATTCCACTAATAAACTTATTGAGATAAGGACATCACACTTTTTAGAAACCCATATCATAGAACGTCTTCATAAAATTCTCCCAATGAAATCCTATGAAAAGGCTCAATATAAGGACCATCCATCATTTAAGCCCATGGGCCACCCCAAAATGAAATTGTTTGGAACCAAATTGTATTTCCCTCTGTATAACTTATAATTATGAAGGCCTAAGGTGTCCCAATTTGTCAGAAAAAAACATCATTTTACAAAATATTTCTTATGCCTTGGGTGGCTTGAGGTCTCTAATCCATCTCAAGGTCATCGTTTGCATATCGATGTCACATTCTCCATTATCCATGTGCCTAATGATCGTGGTAAATACACACCAAGGACATCACTAGAAGGTTCTCAAACACTATTGTTGAATGTACCTAACTGAAGTCTCACTTGATTACCCATGTCTCGACGTCAACATGCATAAAATATCTATCCTAACTAATGGTCATGGATCCCAACTACCAAATCACAATTGTCAAAAATAGTCACCAGGGCATCGATTATCACAATCTTCTACCTCCATCTCTTTCTATAATTGTCACCATCTGGGACCCATACCGATCTAGAGACATACAACAAGGTTATCTCCGGCATCATTACCTTTACTAATTCTAGGGTTACAAACCCCAAAAATCATGCGTCAGTTTTGAAAAAACACCAATTCATGAACTCAATATTCGTCGGTCATGCCATTGACACCCTACCATCTATGTTTTCAATATCAATCCTTAATTTGAGAATCCTGAACTTAGAGGTCCTCCTATTGACATAATTAGGAGACCTAGGTTTGTCACCATTCCATGAATCTAAATAATCCTCAAAAGTGAGGGATTTAGAGTGATCCCCATAACAATATTGATTTCCACCCATTTAGGAATCAACATGAAGAAGGTTAATCCTTATGTGTCAAAAATAGATGGAAAATAACACCTTATTCCCGACAATATCGAACTGAGTTTGACCATCCACATAGATGGTCAATTTTGTGCAATATTGGCATTCAAATACACATAAACACATATTTATGCACACACACATTTATATTTCCCACATACATTCACAAATATTTACATACACGTATCTATTTTCACATATTTTATTATAAGAAAAAATATATTTTTTATTAAAAAACATACTTATATATAAAAATTATTTGTTTAGTTATATATATTAACAGTATCCCCACATATGAGAGTTTTCTAGGTTTTCCCTAGGTTTTTCTATGTTACAGATCGATAGATGATGTCAGTATCATCTTCTTTGGATTACCAGACCATCTGTGTTACTTGTATGTATTTTTTTCATCTTCATGCTTCAAAGTTCTTTGGGATCGGTCGATCAAGGATTATTCATCATTAGATTAAAATATTTTATATATCTTAATCATGGATTTATGTGATCGATTTGGATAATTTAAACCCTTATACCATCAGTTCTCGTATAATCCTCTTATCAAATAGTTGTCATGCTGGAATGTATAAAATTGGTGGGTCGATAGAAACCCTACTATAGATGATTCCCTTCAATTTAAATTCTTTATATGTTCTAAAATAGATTCTGTTATAATTAACCACTGAAAAAAATCCATCACTCAAAAAAATGGAAAATTATATATTGTGGCTAAGAAAGATAATGATGAATTTCTAATGCATCAAATATCTCTCCTTATCATCAGAAAGTCTATATTCAATCGAAATTTCAACCTGATCACCCTAAAAAATACACCAAAAACTGTATGGAATTTAGAATATGGTGTGTCCAGAGGATATATTGGAGTGGGTCACTTGATTTTAGAATTTTTAAATAATAAGGATAAAAATGTGGTTCTTAAAGGGATACCATGGTCCTTTGATCCCCAAATCATTTAATTGAGGATATATGAAATGGAGGGGAAATCCATTCTACCTATTTTCCAAAACCCCATTGTGTATCTGATACAAAAGAATTCCTTTCTATAAATGATCATAAAAATTTATGTGTGAAATTTTTTGGCTAAATCAGACAGTTTATGGAAAGGGATTGATCAGATCCTATTCATTGGGGGTCATCATTATAGATTAGGGTTTTTATCACTATTGTGTAGCTACTTATGAGTGGTGTGTTTCTATATATAAGTAATAGAAACACTTGGATCTCATTGAAGTATATATATATTCCATTATTTTATTGGTTAATTGGGAATATAGAGATAAACTATTATGTGAAGGTAGTGGATGGAGAAGGATGAAATATAATGCAGTATCACCCTAGGATATGAGAAAAAATATTAGGATGTCCCTAATTTTGGAATAAAAAAGGTATATATATAAGATTTTGAAGGACCAAAGTGTGTAATAAGATATAGATCCTAATAAAATCCACATGTTGGGTGAACTGGTCTTCCAGAAAAACTGGTGTGATTATATATAATTGAAAGGCATAGAGAATCAATCCATTGGAATTGACTTGAATGACTATGGAAATATCTGTGAAATTGAGGTTAGGCATACTATGGGAATAGTTTCTTACCTTGGAACAATCTTACAACCTTTTGGAGAAAGGCTAAACCCCCCTCCAAACAAAAAAAACAGTTCTAAGCTATGAGATCATATTATTTCCCAAACCCTCGATGTCCCCTAGATTCCATCCCTACTAGGTGCGGATCATAATGATTCTTCATTATTTCATCCTAAAAATTGTGGAAATAATGGAGGAAAGAGAAACCTAATTATGGTATTGATCTATGTATAGTTGAATATAGTAGTTTTAAAATAAACATGGAGGGTATCTTGGTGTGGTTTTCACATTGACCTTTTTACACACTCATTGTAATTTCTATTTTGGAATTTCATGAATTTTAAACTATTGAATTTTTTTGAAATTTATCATTTTTTCCCATGTTTTTTAATCCTGTACATTAGGTGGTTTTTCAATATTAAAATATGAATCTCAACATATTTCCCACAATTTACTTTTTTTATCCATTTTCATTGGATATTATCGCATTATTTTTTTCAACTGATTTATTATCATATGAAAAATCAATTTCCTCCCTAACAACTTAAATCAGAGCTGTTTTTCCATGTTTTTTTGATTTGATCTGGGTTATTCGCATTATTTAATTTCATCCTACATAAAACTATTTAATTATAAAACAATTTTACACTATTTTTCTTATGAGTTAAAAATATTTAGTTCTATGGGAAGACATTGATAGAACATATGGAAAACAATTATAGAATCTAGAGATGATGAGCATTGGTGAATGGAATGATATGAGAGAGTTAGAAAAAAACACAATCAAGATGTAGTTGCATCATAATGCTCTATAGGGGGTGATTAATTTAAAATATATAGAGGAGATATGGGTGAAGAATGAATTGTGGTATAAATCAAAATCCGTAAAATTTTATTTTTTTCTGAAAATTGATTATATAATTTATGAATGATAGATAATGGAGATTTATCTAACTATCTTGTTTAGTTAACCGTACTATTGATGGATTTTTCTTCAATGGCTGTCATTATTGATGTTAAAGGTAACAAAGTGCCTATTAAAAAGGAAGACGAAGACAACGATTTTATTCTTTTGGGATTAATACCTAATTAATATGATAACCTCATCATCACAATTTTGTTTGGGAAAAACACTTTGATGATGAAATATTTTATTTTTTCATTTTTTATGAATGGGACTTGAAGATATAAAATTTCCAGTGACTCATTAGGTAATAGTGGCATTCTGGCTGTGATATATAGACGCAGTAATTATAGAGGTATGTGAACGACAATAATAAAATTCAAGTGCTTATATTGTGATAAGGTGGGTCATGTATATTAAAACTATTTAAATCATTGAAAACGATAAAGGAATAAAATATGAAACATGATACTGATTATGAGAATATTGGAATTATAATTTATTCGGTGTTGGTGGTTTACATTTAAATGGAATTTATTTTCTTAGGTACAATATAAATAATTTTTTTTTGCCTATTCTGCAACAAAAAACCATATTTTATCAAAGAGGTAATTTTCATCACATGAATTAGGTGACTTTGGTATATTTAATTTGTAAAATGAATTTCCTACTAGTGTCAATATCATTGGTGATATTTGTATTAATAAAAATATAGATTGTATGCTAATGTCAAGAGATGTGAGACATATTCCTAGAATACTCCATAATTTGGTAATTTTTTGTACTCTATAATACAATGGGTTTTAGAATTCATTTGAAAATGGAATATGGAAATTATCCCTAGGATCAATGGTATATGCATAGGGCATGGTTGTTGACAAACTTTGCCAGATTGATGTAAAGGCATTCAGTGAAGTGACGAATTCAGCTACGAAGAGGACATCAAATAATTTATGGCACATTTGATTGTCTTGGATGAATCAAATTCCATTGAATAGGTATAAAAATGTTTAAATTCCAATGTATTATAGGTCAGGTGTTAAATATCATACACCTAATTTCAATCATTCAAAGAGTGGTATAAGTGATGAAGTAATTGAAATGAAATATTGATGTGATGTACTGATAATCATAAACATCATAGGGGATGTTGGGTAAAGGGATAATTGGTTTTTGGAGGTACTCTTAAATATTTGGTGATCACTATTATAGGGGATATAGGTGTTATTGGTTTTAGTATTGTTCAGTAGGGAAGTGTGGATACTGGTAATGTGAAGACACTAGGGTTGAGATTTATTTTTCATGGGCAATTATCAGGTTTCTCTCAGAGTTGAAAAAGGGAGATGTGATATTCTCTGCAGGGGGATGGTTGGTGTGATTTCATCTAGTTTTCGATCAAACTAATCTGGTTGAATGACATATCTTTCTTTGATGGGATGAAGTGGGATATTGTTTTTGTTTATTCCATATCTTAAGTAGTGCTAAAAAAAGATAATATGGGTATAAATTTTCAATCCTCCCAATGGGATTCTAAAGAATTATATGCACGCATGATATTTTAGTGGATATATTTTTCGATCTATATTTTCACATTATATTTATAGGGATACAAATAGAATACATGGGAGATACTCACTAGTTATGAAAATCATGAGCTATGACATAAGCATATGAAGGAGTATAAAATACAAGGGAAATAGTTTTTGGGCATGGGTTGCAACAAGAAGAAAAAAATATAATGTGAATCAAATTATTTTAAGTGTTATAATGACACCACATATTCAATTTTGATATCCCAGGGGTGATTTTTTCTTATAGATTAGTATCATTGAAATAATAGAGGCATATGTGTGTGTGGTTTTCACCTTGGGTTTTCTTTTCACTCATTTTAATTTATGTTCTTTTATTAAATAAAATCCTTAATATTATATTTTTCATGTAATTTATTGATTTTTCACCATGGTTTTTCAATATTATACATTGGAGGCCTTTTCCATTTAAACAATATATAACTCATTTTATTTAATTCTTAATAATTTACTTTATTTTTCATTGGATATTCACCAAATATTTTCTTATAATCATGTTGTTTTCCTGGGAATAATTTGTTTTTTCTCCAATAGTACCTTTTTCCAAAACAATGATTATTATGATTCCACAAGACATTCTTGATAATAATGGGAAACATCTATTGCATGGAGGATCTTTGAAAATTAGGAAGAGTTGATAATGATCCCTGGTAAGGGGGTCTCGACCCATTGGTTATCTGTTATTAATTCATATGGGATTTTATTTTTTTGTTTAATATTTTAGCTTTTTTTTTATCAATTGTGTTTCTCCAAGGGGTGTTGTATATGAACATCCCATGGCTAGGGTTTATCTTAAGTCCTTGGGGTGGTAAAACCCGACCATCATATATTTTTCTTGCATATTCCTTTTTTGTCTTGTTTGATGCTGATTGTATTTTTTTACACATTTTATTTCCTATTGAACCCCCGTATCCCCTACCCCATTCACATAGGACAATTGAATGAAGAACACAAAATCTAGATGTCCAATTTTTATTCTTTCATTACTACCACTTACAACCTATTGATGTTGTTATACAATGGAATTGATTTCAACATTTACAACTTAATTTTTTTCATTCATTTATTATGTAATTTTTAGCTAATAAAAGAGATTATACCTGAACTTGTTTTTGTTTTCTAATATATATTTGACTCATTAATGATTGAACTATTTGTATTATCCTCTGAAGATGATAGTTTTATTAATGTTGTATTATCTAAATATATTTTTATTATTGTAATCTATCTATAAAATTAATTTAACATGTTTTATTTTTCTTTTTTGAATCATCAAAGAAAATATTATATTATATACATTTCCTTGAACTATTGAATGGTTAATTCCTTATAACATTTCCACCAACAAATTAAATGCTAGTATTTATCATTTTCTAGTTTTTTATGCATCAATTTTGGTATTTCAACTTTGATGGGGGGGAATTAAGAGTGTTTTTTATTTCAATTTATTTTATTTTTTATCTGATATATAAATAACCTAAATTGGGAGGGATGTGTTAAGAGGTATTTAGGGAATTGCGATATTTAAGATATTAGTAGTAGACAGGTTTTTATCCATGGTCGGTACCGCCCCCACATTGTCAACGCTGGTAGTTTGAGGTATGAAAGGGGTTGTGTGACAGCCTCTCCAACCACCCAGTGGAAGGGGAGTTGGGAATAGAGGAATTCCCTATATAAGGTGTTTTTCACTGATGGTTTTAACAAAAACTCCAAGAATCATAAAAAAATCTTATTATATCAATATTAAATTGTTATTTAGTGAGGTGGATTCCTTACATTTTTAAGTGTGATTTTTTGAGGATTTTATCTATGTAATTGTGAGGGATTGTCTATACCCACTTTTACACATAGTAATATCCTTGTATTTTGACATGGTGTTTTACCCATTAATTTTGGGTGTTTTTCATATTACATCTTGTGTCCATCTATGTATAATTTTTTTCACTTCATTTTATCTGAAAATTATCACTATAGTAGTGGGATAATAATTTTTGGTCACAAAAGGTTGTATTAAATGAATTTTTTCTCCCTGATCTTTTCAATTATTTGGGTATTAATAATTCTCATGAATTATAGTATTCATTATGATTGAAACGTTAGTTAATATTTCACAAAAAAAAAGACATAATTCTATTATTAAAATCAATATTGTGAACTTGTGGATGTTCTAGATTGATAACATATGAAAATAGTAGAAAATTTAAAAATCAATAAATTAAAAAAAAAAAAATTCCATTTTGGAAAATGAAAATTCAGGTAGTGGTGTTGAAGGATAATTTCCAACTAGAAATAGGAGAAAGGGTGGAAGGTGTGATGATGGATCGTGGTTCTAGTGGGATCTGGAATCATGAAATGGATATAAATGTGGAATGTAATTCATGAAACATATACATAACATTCATTAATGTATAAACATCTACTAGAAGCTAAGATCATCTCAATAAAATTTTGATAATCAACTCGGGAGAAAAATGTCAAATGACATCATGACGAGAATAGATTGATGAGTATTAAATTATCCAAAAAGGACTTATGTATGTCGGAAAAAGTCATACATTGATGATCATTGGAAATTTTACCATCAAATTAAATATTCATGTTGGTATTTGTTGAACCATCCAAGTAGTGCACCATGTGAATGGCACAAATAATAACATATTTCCTTTAGGGAAATTTGATGGTATCATATGCAAGGCTTATACTAAGAATCGAGTGATGTGAATTTTAAAAGGAACGCTTGTAATGATAAAGGCTAGGAAGAAATAACCTATATGTGGTCATTGGTGAAATTTACAGTAAATAAGAGATATTTATCAAATGAACTACTAAAAAAATAATAATGATCTCAAAAAATAAAAATATAGGTCATTCTTTTGAATGATAATTGAAGATTATTATTGATAATAATTTTATAACTAGAGATATCATTACTATTTTATGTGTATTGGGTTTTGATAAATCAATGAAGTTTAAGGTTGGAGATATCAATAGTGAGAAGTAAAGAGGTATTAGAGTTTATTCATTCTAACATTTAGAATGTATTAGTTATATCATAGGGGGGAGAACGGTACATTTTATCCTTAATTTATGATTATCCATGAGATATTGGGTGTACCAAATCAAGAGGAAAGAATATGTTTTTTAAGTATTCAAAACATTGAATGTTCATAAGGAGCATGAATACGGATATAAGATTAGGTTTTTGAAGACTAAAATTGGTGTAGAATATACAAGCGGGTAGTTTGATAATATTTCTAAATAAGAAGGCATCAAGAGAAAGTTCACAATGGAATACACTCCTCAACAAAATGGAGTTGTAGAGCAGATTAACATAACCATGATGGATTGTGCAAGGGTTATGTTCAGGAATATTGGAATTACCAAAAACAAATTAGAAAAATACATCATGTTATTTATTAAATTGATCTACTTCAACAGAGATTGATTTAAAGACACTGATAGAGTTGTGTATTGGAAAACCCAATAACTATTCATAGTTACATACTCATAAAAGTCATGTATATATGATGTTTAATAACCAAGAATATATTTGAGATCCAGAAAATGTATCTTCTTGGGATATTATAATGGTTCGAAGGGGTATTGTTTGTGGGGCCCCATTGGCCACAAACATAACATTGGCATAGAAGTCATTGTTTTATAAGACAATGTGAAAGTGATAATTTATAGATACACATATAAAGAGAATAAAATAACTAAAATAGTTCAATTAGAATAAATATCATAGGAAGAACTAGTTTCCTATGAGGATTTACTAGAGCATGATGATCAGGTACCAGTTGAGTATGGGCCATGATGGTCAAATTGGTAAAAAAGGGAACTGGTACGAATCTTTGATTATGGAATTGATAGAAATGTTGTGTAACAATTATAAATGAATGATGTAGATCCATATTATTTTATAATTTCACCTTAGAGTCCTTTTGTATCCTCATGGATGGTGGAAATACATGAGGATCCTAAAGGCTTGCACATGAAAAATACATGGGGATATATTTCCACTACATCATGGAAGGATGGTTATGATCATAAAATTGGAATTTCAGATAAATAATTATGGGAAGGACCAATTTTAATGATATCATGAAGAAATGGGGGTCCATGGATATGGTCAAAAAGAAAGTATTGATTTCAGTGAAATATATATTATTATAATGATGGCAGTTTGGATAGTTCTAGCGGTGTGTGTTAAAAAATATTTTACATCTAGATCTGTTTTATGTTAAGAATACTTTTCACTATAGTGATATTGATGATGAAAATATATGATCTAAACCTATGGTTTGGTAGAAAAATGGAAAGACAACATAATTTTTAGTTTGAAAAAATATTTATACATCCTCAAGAAGGAATCAAGGGGGTTGTACAAGAGATTTTATTCCGGTATAATAATCCTTGGATACAAAAAAACATCATTTAGATCCCTATGAATATCTTATGGGTTCAGATTGTAATGATTTTATAATTATTCTATTTTATGTGGATGATATATTGGTAGTAGGTACCAAAAATTATCAAATCAAAAAGAAGAAGGCACAGTTGGGTAGGGATATATATGTGAATGAATTAGAATCATCAAACAAGATTATTGTGAAGTTTATTAATCGAGATAGATATAATGGTAATATTTGTCTATAACAGAATAATTACATCTGGAAATTCTTGAAAAGAATCATCATGAAATACTATATTCCAATCTCCACACCACATTTTATTTATTTTTAGTTATACTCTATGATGAGGCCTGTCAATGAAGAAGAGAGGATTGTGTTATCACATGTACTGTATATATAAAGGATTGGTTGACTATTTTTCATTATGATATGTACTAGACTAGACATTGCATGTGTAGTTAGATTAGTTAGTCGACACATGGATAATCTATGATGGGATAATTGCAACACATTTATGAGTATCTTAATATACATTATGGTTTCCTCAGATATTGCATTGTGTTTTGGAGGATTGGATTTTTCTATTAGTTGATATATTGATTTAGATTTTTTGCTTTCTTTTGGCCAGATGAAATCCACTAATGGTTATGTCCATACTCTTGAAGGAGGAGATGAGAGCCAGATTTCAAATTTTTAGTTATTTCGGGAATTATCCACAACCAGGGAGGAGTAAATGACATCTATACATGCTTGCAAAGTGGAAATTTGGATGAGAAAGTTATTGGAGGAGCTTGAGCATAGAGAGGATCAGATTCCATTATTTTGAGATAGTCATAGAACATTCCATATTTTATGGAATTCATATTTTAATTCCAGGATGAATCATATTTGGGTGCAGTATCAATTTTTTCAAGATGTGGTGGAGGAATAATGTGTGAACATGAAAAGAAACAACACTAAATAAAATATGGTTGATTTCTAGATGAAGGAAAATCTATATAATATGTTCAGGTAGTTTATATCCTCAAGTGTCCTTAAATAGACATTAGTAGCATAGTTTGGTAGATATAATTTATGTGGGGATATATGATTACCTCTCAATAAAATTTCTAGGTTGGATATGTGTATGAATTTCTTTTATCCATAAATAGTACCACCCCCTATTTGTAAAAAATGGGTGGATTGAGGTAGGCTTAAGGATGGTGGCCAACATCTCTTACCACCTAGTGGGAGAGGAGTTGGGAAAAGTGGAATTTACCATAAAAGGGTCTTTTTCCTGATGGTTTTAATATCTTCTCAATGAATATTCACAATCATATTTTATTACATAATTATTTGTGGGGAATTTATTAAGGTGGTATCCTAGCATATTCATGATATATTTTTTATTTTGTTCTCCACTTAATTGTGTGGTATTTTCTATACCCACATTTACCCATAGTGAGATCCTTATATTTTCCCATTCATTTTGTGGATTTTTTCAGGTTACATGAAGTGTCCCTTTATTTACTTATTTTTTCACTTTATTTTATCTCACAATTATCATTGTACCAGTAGTCCAATAATTTTCAATTCTAACAAGATTAAATGGTGAAAGGATTAATAAATTTAATAGTATGATCTATATATTTATGATGTGACATTTTTATCTTTGTTTTTTAATCAATAAATTTTAATTAAACTTCACTTAGATGTAAAAAATTTCGGTATTACTTCCACATAGAGATTCTTTTTATTTTTTTGGAAAGAAGAATTAATTTTATTTAGAAAATGTAATTCAATTTGAAAAAAATACATTATACAATTTTAAAACATTATACAATTTTACAAATAAATTCTTCCAAATATCAGTTGTAATAAATTGAAAAGTAATGATAAAAATATCTTTAGTTTTATTAATGGGATGTACTTTAGTGTATTTTTTTTTCGAAAAAACAATGTTTGATACATATTTTATTGTTCACATTTGATAATAAATTCAAATATTACCTTCCTATAAAAACAATTACCCTCTCATTTTAAATCTGTCCATCAAGACATTATTGGTATATGAAACAACATTTTACATATACTAAAAACATGATAAGCTATTTTCCTTATTCCTCCTAGATTAGGCATGCAATGTCAGGCTTGTTTGTAATGTCAAAAACTAAATGAGTAATAGTTAAAGAAGTGACCTAATATAGTTGACCAAAACATATATGCAGAAAAATATTATTCGATAGAGTTATTCTACACATGGATGAGTTCACCTATCCAAAATAGATTTCATTGTCTCAATTTCATGTTGTCCATGTGTCACCATATGAAACCCCAAATTAACCCTCCATTTTGATTGGAAGTAGATACAATATTGTTTCATAAAATCATTAAAACCCTTATCCCAATGTTTTCCATATAACTACAAAACAAAAAACATAATCAGTCAAAGAAAACATAGAATAATATAGCAACTCCAATAAATATATCCCTAAAAAATTCCATTATCATCTCCCTCAACATGGAAATATCTGTTTCTAGCCTAATAGACTAGTGCCATATTGAATTTTGTCCTCCACCTCTAGTGTTGCATCAGCTACCCCAAATCACTACTATCACCATTCCGCCCTTCTCTAATAAATAACGAAAATCACACAACTATAATTACCCAATTAGGCCACAACAAAACCTCTACCCAAACCTCCATTTGGACCACAATGTCATTTCTGGGGACCATTACAAAATCACCCAAATGAATTATTACATAGTATAAAATGTTTTACAAACATTTCCAGAATTTTGTATATTGTTCTTGTAATGGACATCTATTGCATTTCCCATGACAATATGATATAGTAAAAACTTAATTAATGCATAATCAACCTTATTAGAAAATAGTTTCCTTAAATTAGAAACCCATTATGATGGAGTTAATTATAGATTGAATATTTATATAATTGTTTCATGTAACACCCCAAAAATCTAATTTAAGAACAATATATTCAATAGTGTGTATGACACGCTACACCAAGCGTACAAGAGAAGATAATATCCTAAGTATTTATAATATACATAATATTTTATATAAATTAAATATATTTTATAGCATGAAATGAACATGACACTGAGTTAGTTTACATCGCACACAAAAATGAGTTTCTTCAATGGCTTGCTTTATATGCAAGACCGAGTTTTACCAACCAATAATATAATATTAAAATATTATTATAATAAGATATAACCAAGATATTAAATTAGTGGTTATGAATTGTATTAAATAAATTATTAATTTCTTTTTAAAAAAAAATATAAAACTATTTCATTAGTTATAAATTAGTAAAAATGTATTTAATAACAAGTTAAATATGAAAAGAATATTTTAGAGAAAAACTATTTTTATGCTCACAATGATATTTTATCCTATTAAATTAAATTCATTAAAATTAAAGAGTGATATATATTTAATATATATTTTATTTATTCAAATATTTTTATAATCATCCAGTAGATTTGATCATCGTAAGATAAGAATAAACTCAATATTACACATAAAAACCTATATTTATTATTAAGGCACTTTTGCCGCCATTTAATGGAGAAACTATTTTGAATCCTATTATAGACCATTTTATAAAATAAATATGTAGAAATATGCATAATATTATAATGTGAATAATAAATATTAGGTTATGGTATATTTTTTGTATTTTTCTATGAAGTTCCATTTTTTAATGGATAGTAGAAAATTCTGAAATATAATTCAAAACAAACTTTTCATATAATTTAGTTATAAAGATAAGTCATAATTTTAATTACATTAAATGTTTTATTAGATCATATTGTTTTCATTTAATATAATTTAGGTCGTTGGATACAATTTCTATTTTAAATTTACTATTAAAACATAATAATCTTTTGAACGTTATTACATTAAAAACCTGCATTATCATCGCATTATTAGTATTAACTTTAAATTAATTTATTCCACTAATGTGTTGGAATTTGAAAAAATATATTAAATATTTTTAGTCATAGTAATTTGTATTATCTAATAATTCCAACATTGTTTTTGACCAAAATGGTTAGTGAATGCTATTAAAATTAATTATAATGATTAAGGTGAAATTTTGTTTAATAAGGGACTAAACCTTAAACTTTGGGACCTAAATGGAATATAAAATTTTTTAAGATCCATTTTGTGGACATATTTAATCCCTATAATCAATTATATTGTCTTTTTTCAGTTATTTGATCAACTTTCAATGTGAAAAAACATGTATATAATTCCATTATAAAAATATTACAAGAGTGTCACTCCTCCTCCAAATTAAAAAGGCCTCCTCTCCTACCACATCATCACACATCTCATGTCACTTTGGCTCAACCATGATCCTCTTAGATAGCTCCTAAAAATGCCTCCCTAAATTCTAGATGACTCCCCTTGGGTATGAAGAAATCTATGGAATCCCTTTGTTGTAAGCCAAAAATAGTTACCCCATTAAGATGTAACATCTTTCCTTAATCCATTTAGTTTTATTTCTATTCCAACCCCCTCAAAAAATTTTATTATATTATTATATAAAAAAAGTATCAAAAAATATACTAGTATGTTGTTAACCTAAAATTTCTACCTTCACTTACACGCACTTGCATATAATATGTAATAGACATATTGTTTACGTGTGTGATGAACTACCGCCTCACGAAAACACTATTGTTCATTTTTTCCTTTACCATATCTCATGGGGGAAATTATGATAGAAAATATGTTTATATTTGATATATATGATTTTTATTGTTTTATTATTCTTTTTTAATTATTTTCAAACATATCATTATATTATTCATTATGTTAAAAACAATAACATCATTTTTTGAAGTGTGGACTACCGCCCCTAAAAAAATCTGAAATTAACACTATACATGAAACATATAAAGGATGGTTATAATAAATCGATGTCTCATATATGAAATATATGTAAGAAATAGAAATTATAATATATATAAGTATCATTTACCTTTAATTATTTTAAACCGAGAAATAAATGAAAGTAGCATTCATTTGTATGTACGTCCTACCGTCTCCATGAATGTTGCATTTCAATTCTTATCTCCAAACATTATAGATTGTTATAAGTACATATATAATGAATATATATATCAATTAAGTTATTTCTTGAATTGTTTATATGAATAAATCATGATCTAATTGATATGAACAACATATAACATTTCAAAACATACTCGAGGGAGTGGTCCATTAACACCTTAAATAGTTAATATAATGAAAGAGTCTGAACAAACGAGTGATAATATATTAAAATAAGATTATATAATATATTATAAATATGATTAAAGATATTTTATATGTTAGTAACATTTTTAAGACCCTTATACAGTATGTAAAAGGATGTTCACCGTAATGTAAACACAAGGTAAGGTATTTCATCTAAATTTAAATTCCTTTGAGACTTATTTGTTGTTATACAAATAGTTTATTTAATATGGTCTATATACATCTCATTAACATGTTATATAATGAATTAATTTATTATCATGATATTTTATGTTTATTTTAATGTTATTTCATCATGAGGCTTACGATTTAAAATTATCTAAAGTGATACGGGACACAATGGAATGTTTAAGGATTATTTTCCTCAGCAATAATTTTAATGATCTTTTAGTATTATTTCCATATATGAAAATTCTATTACCATTGTTCAATAACCCCATTATTTTTATTCTCCTTTGGTTATTAATGGCCGTTTTCAAGTATTAGTTTCATTTCCCACTCTTTGGTACTCAAAATTCTTTTGAACATGTTTTTAAGAAAACCTAACATCATTTCTCCCATTAGTTGGGGATCATGTTTTCTTATAAAACCCATTTTTTTAAAAAAAATAAAAAATGATTTTAAAATTATTTGTTAAAGACGAGTTTACCATTTTTGTATTTTTCTAATGTTTTCAATGGAATATTCTTGTCTCTTTCAAAACAAGTAATTTTTCAGACCTTCTTACTCAAAAAATAATAATGTTCTTTTACATCACATAGAATGTAAAAATTTACTCATCTTTATTTCTTTGAAGCATAATTTTCATGTTTAAAATGATCCATTTTAAATAAAATATTTTAAAATGTGAATTTCAAAAAAATATTTTCGAATGTCCCTTCAAAACAAAAGGATATTTTCCTAAAGAATTTTATTAAAAGTTACTTTTATAGTATACCAATTCACCAAAAACAATAAAACTTTATTTTACACTACTTGGGATATATTGTATTGATTACATCCTTATCCATCCTATGGATGGTTTATGCTTTATTTGTCTAAGGATATTATTCACATTCATTTCCAAAAACCCTTTTATTCCCCTTGAAATATGCAATTTTCTATGATCATTCACCATTAAATTTCCTCAAAATATCTATATCATTTTCAATGGATATGATAATTTACTAAACTCTATACCATTTTTCATAAGGTGTTATCTTTGAATATTATTTTATTATTTTGGGAAATATTGATAGTTATGTATCCTTTATTCAATATGGATATTTTATAAGGAACATTTTTTATAAAATTCCTTTGGCAAAAAATATACGGGTTGAGGACCATTTAATGTATTCCCTAGGGGTTTTTGATCAATTAATGAAATATCCTCTTTGTATCGGTATTCTTATGATATCAAATTAATTGGTGAAAAACTCTTCAAGTTTGTTTCCATGAAGTGTAGACGAGTTTATAATAATAGTTTTAAATTGTATGGAGGATAGATCTTGATAGTAGAGGTTTTCAAGTGCCTTAGATATGATGTCCAATAGTTTATAATTTCCCTCATATAGTTTCAATTATTATTTATCCATGATATTTTTCATCAACGTATATATGTGTACATTTTATTTTCAGTTCATTGACTAAATTTCATGTGTTTCAGTTTCTTACATTTCCATATTTATTTTTTCATATATAATTAATTGAAAGGAATATGTTTCTTGTTATTATCTTTCCATATTTCTTATACACTTCCTTTTCAGTTATTTACTACATGTCATGTGTTATCAATTATTACCTTTCGATATTGATTTTTTTTATGGATTCATAATTTCTTCCATTGTACATTACCCTTACAATGAATTTTAGATCACCCTTATTTTGTTTCCATTCCACATGAATATAATATGCATACTATGAATGATATATAGGGACATGCTAGATAGAATAGAGTTCATATCATCAAAGTTATTTAAATAGAAGATAAAAGTATGTTGTAATTAGTGTAGTAATTTTTAATAAAATACTAATGTATGTACTTAATTTCCCAAGACGACGAAAATGTTCTATCATTTGGGATGTTATTTACTTGTATATTATGCCAGTGTACTGGTATAAAGACACCAGCTTCAGGCTCTCTAGGGTTGGGTCTCTACAGTTCGATTAATTCATCCAACAGAAAATAAATGTATATTGATATGTTGAATATGACCAGTGTGTTTTATTAAATTAAATGAATTGAAGAAGGTTATATAAAGGGAAAAGATCAAGTTTTTCATGATGAATAATTTTATGAGTATCTATTAATACTATCTTCCTCCCAATACATAATTAATTTCTATGACAAGGATCATTTACCCCATTTAAATTTAAGGATCCCCATGAAACATTCTAGGATCCATTTCTTAAGTAATCCCCCTAGAGGAAGGAATATTTCAACTTCTACAAAATTTCTCTTTATCAATCATAAAATGAAGATTGAAATATGGATTACACATCACTTTACGAATGAATTGTTTATGTTCAACATTTCCAATACATGTTGACTCATTCAATGTTATATCAAGCACATATATGGGTTTGATTCCAACATGTTTGTTCATATAATGAATTTCCCTAAACCCCTGCTTTGGTACCCCTATGTCGTTAGTGAAGAGGATGATGATGACCCATAAAGGGTTCCACCAATAGGTCACATATGGATGAATAGAACAATTATTATATAACAAAAAATGGGAAGAAATACCCTCTTTTGGTAAATCTATAGAACATGAGTCAAGAAGATATCCTCTAAGGGAAACCATGAATATATAGAAAACCCTAATAAATAGATATAATTTCCTAAAAACCTGAGTAACAAAAAAGTACCAAAGTAAATCCTAAGAAGTGAAGAAATTCTCTGACAGCTCTTGAACAACCCCTCTAAGCTAGTAACACCAAGATCATTCACCGACCAGCTCTTCTAGACATAAATAAAAGTTTATATATGCCTTGGGTGAACATAAATGTATAATCAATTGGATCCTCCCTAGATACTCTCTTGAAAAATTTAAAAGAAACATACTAAATCCAAGTGAATAAGAAATTAAATCAACTCCTCATGTCATAAGGTAAAACAATATATCATCTAGAACATGGATCACTCACCAAGTAACACATATAAGTGTGAAATACCGTTCAAACACACACACACACACACTCTCTCTCTCTCACACACTCACACACACACAGATATATATATATATATATATATTCATCCCACTTCCACTTCCCCAATATTTTTTCACTCTTACACCATGACATCTCATGTCACGTGCTCATGGCTCCTTTGAATCAACATTTTCCATAACAAGAAATCATATAAAACCCTACATCTTGTGTAGTATACAAATATTTCATCCAACATACCATAAACAATTATAATCCTTGAATCCACTACAACTCATGTAACATGTGTTATACCTCTAGCATCAATAGGTGATTGATGTATACTCGTGGAAAATTGTAGTCATCGTGAAAAGATAAAAGTAAGTTCTATAAGCTTATGGAATTATAAGTCACACAAAAATAAATATTGAACTAGGATCTATAATGACCAGTGTGAGTCTATATCTGATAACTTAATCCTTCATAGCCAGAGTATTACCACATATTATATATAGGTAAAAGGATGGAAAAGGAGATAGATATGTTACCTATTTTTCCCATGCCATATTGAATGTTGGTAAAACAACCCATAAAACATTTGGTTATTATTTTCCCTATAGAATTAGGTGGTGATGCATATAAAATTAGAAATCCCAATGAATAATATCACACACAACCATACTAAGGGAAACTACATATCCATTAACACAAACTTAAACTAATTTATCACATGAAAACTAACTACCCCCACTATGTTTCGGGGACTAGATTACATATATGAACATAATAGTTAAGAATCAATGACATTTACTATTTATACATGCTATTTAATAAATATTTTACATTAATTCAATAATCTGGTAATTTATACATTGTCCATTATCCAATTTTTAATTTCTATTTAACCATTATTTTCATCACAAGATTTCATGATTCAAAAAATTGTACTACAATTCAATATTCAGATCATGTTCTCTATGTGCATCCATTATACCATCCCATGGTACTCTTTAATTTTAAAATATCTTTCATTAAAACAATAAAATACACTCAATCCCTTGAGTTTATTTAAATCTATTTATCATTCTATAATTTTAGAGTGTTGTTGGACACATCCTAAGATGCTACATCCTAAGAAACATTTGACATGCATAGATAGAAATTGCACCAAGTAGTTGTAATCAATAATAACAAAAATCAACATACAAAAAACCATAAAACTAAAGCATCTAGAATGTACCAAGTAGAAAACCCATCACTTATTACAATCTAACCAAGACATTGAAAACATTATCAAAAAATATTGGGAAGAAAAAACCCAAAGAAATTATCTTTAGAATAAAATAATTTCTTTATTATAATTAATTAACAAGTACCTTATGAATAGTTTCAATATTTGTAAGATACATTTAACCATTAACTATAAATATTTAGGAATAAATTATAAACGTTCTTCAAGAATCACTTCCATATTTCATTTTATTCAAGGAATAATAGTAATAAATTTACATTCCTATTTCAATAGTCATTGCATCATTTTAAATTTACATTTTTTTAGAATTCAGAGTATAATAACCAATATAAATAACAAAATTTGTTACATATTATAGATAAAAATATATCTGTAAAAAAGTGGTAATTTGGGGATGACAAAACAACATGCAATTAAAATGACCCATTTCTATAATTAATTATTCCTTTATTTAGTGTGTTATTATTTTTATTAGGTTTATCCCATCATCAAACAAGATACATATGAATGGTAAATATAAACTTTTAAAAAAAATTAGAGAAGTAATGAGTTAATAATCTCAAATAGAAGTTTTAGGTTATCTTAGAAAGAAGTGATGATATATTATCAATCACCACTTATCTCAAATGTGAAAATTGCGGAATCAATTTCTACTAAGAAATAATGAAAACTCACCAGACCATAGTCACAATAACTCTATATCAACTCATGCTCTATTCTTATCCCAATAATATTATTACTATCAACAACAATCATCTGTAAGAAAATATAATGTAAAAATGATAAAATATAATAACATAGGGTACCTTGATTTGTGAGGCATCGATATGGATGAAATTAAGGGTTTAGAATACATTGAAATGTGTATGGGGGTGATGAGAGGTATAGGGTTGGATATGGTTGAATGTAAGTAGTGAAAATCATAACCAAGGGGAATCCAAGTGTTTATCTAAAGTGGAAACTAAAAAGGCCTCCACCATGATGTATTTAATTAGATTATTCCTATAATGAATCTGGTGAATGATGATGTAGATCACCCTCCAATATAAATGGTTTTAATCCCTAATTCTCACACATTATAAAAACCACATTTATATGCTTTGACCGCCACTACACCATGATCTATGATGTAATTCATGGACTTTTTGAGCTCTATACAACCACTACAACCATAAATTATGATGTAGATAAAAGTCCTTTTCTCTTTTGATCCTCCAAACTGAACACCATGATGTGGATCTAGATCACGATTTTATCCTCCCTCATGTGCTCATCCTCACATCATCCTCACTCACCATAAAATCTAGCTCAATCATATGGTCATATACTTATTTAAATATGGGATACCTAAATAAAACCTATACCAACACTTCTACATCTATGCACCATAATTCCTTTCACATTGGGCATTTCCATGTTGCCCATTTATAATTAGAGATGCTCCAAGAACCTCCAATAACATTGAACACTCTTCTAAGTTGTGGATATCCTCTCAATTTCTATTAAGTGGAACTCTTCTGGTGAAACTCATTCCAAAATAACCTTATATTTTATTTCACTCACTATGGTGAGCTCCAAAACCTAACATCCAACTCAAATTCTCAACCTTCATAACAACCAATGAAAATGACTTAACCCACAACAATAACTCAAATAGAGAATGGAAATTATAATCATTACACCCACTACTATTACATGGTGGCTGTAAAGATATAAAAAATATTTTTATCCAGTTTAACTCCTTCGATGTACACTCATAACCTCCATGCCTCTGAAAAATGCAATGGGATGAATATTGAAATATAGGCCTTTATATGAGATACCTGCCAAAAACTTATATCCTTTAGAATTTAAAACCGACACCATATAAGAAAGAGAAGGAGTTTGAAAAATCATACATTAGGATATATCTCAATGATCTCATTATAACAGATCACCACCAGCACAACATGCGGAAAGATAGATTAAATATGAAACATAAATAACCATATACTAAAATACGTTGTGGTATTTTAGAGAATCTCCAAAAATATTAGTCATCAAAAAAATATGGATATAGGTATTGTATTTTTTAATCCCTCTCTCATGTACACTATTCCAAGCCACAATGAAACCACAAGACACAACCCAAAGGTATAATATACACACACAACACCATCTCTTGTTGGTCGTGGAACTCAACATTCCATTCCTAGATGGTTCGATCATTTTTATCATCTATATCACCCTAATCAATGAAGATGGAATTATAATAAAGATATATGGGATGATGAGACACATGAAAGGTTCCATGTATCGAAATCATATATAGGGGAATTGTTAACTGATAAATTTCAACACCAACACATGCCAACACCTTAAAAGATCCAAAAAATTGGGGAGAATGTTTACTCCCATGATCAAACCATCACTATCCACAATGAAGACATAACTTCAAGAACATGCGACCACTAATGTAAAACTCTAGGTAATTGGTCTTTGGATTTGTGATTAGAACCCCATAATCCTACATGAAAATGGGGTTTCAAACCCCATTGGGTGTAGGTAATTTAGTAGTACTATAGTGGTGTTGTAGCAGGTGAGGTACTATAGCACGAAAAGAAATGTTGCGGTGACAGTAACTCTAGTGGTGGAAGACACTGTTGTAGCGGTGGGATTATATAGAAGATGAGTATTGTAGTATTAATATTCACAGAATGGACCTTCGGCCAAAAATTTGGGCCTACGAACCCTTTGATGGGTACATTCCCACGGGACCTTCGAGCTATGTAATGGGTCTACCTATACCCTATCAAAAGTGGATTTTTCTTTTCTTTACTATTAAAAATGATTTTTACCCCCACATTTAAAAAAACTATTGTAAAAATATATATCCCCCCTACATTGATCAAAAAGGACTTTTGATTAATTATTCCATATTTATTCATTCATGGATCACTTTCACATTCTTTTACATGCTCTACACCAATTCCAATCCAAGAATAACTAACTCTTAAACCTCAGTCCAACAAAATGGATATATTCAAGGTATACTATACATCAATTTTATGTGGACCCATAAAAATAATGAAGTAATAATTGTTATTGTAATCAAACTCCAATAAGGGTCGGTTCATCAACCAAAAAAATCCAAAATCCAGAATGCACACATGCAACACATCCCCTTCAGTTTGCATAATATGTTTTTTTTACAATCCATTTTTTGATGAAAAGTAGTTCCAAGTTTTAAATGATATCGAAAATCATATTTGAGACCTTTTAAAACCTGGGATGTAAAATGGAGATCACAATAAGATATTATTATCTTTGGAACCCCATAAATAATCACCAATTCCTCCAGATACTATCCCGATAAAACATATATTGAGATAAAATACTTTATCACTAATATGTGAGATGATGTCATAAAAATTTCCATAATCACCCTTATCGCTTCATAACCTCATGGTCATAAAGAAATATGGTGTCTATGTCCATTAAAATTTCCTATCAATTCCACAAGGGGATATCATGTTGCTGATAAAACACCAAAAAAAATTTGTGCTCAACCTTCACCATCTAGAAAACAAAATGCTCAGAGAAAAACTCTAAAAATTACCACTTTATACTAGAACAAGAAAATGAACTCATAATGAATGACACATATTTTCAACACCAGGATATACTACCAAAATTTGAAATATAGAACTATAATAGAACCACATCACAAATCTTTATGGAAATGAAGATCCACCCCAAAATATAACCCAATGTTAGTCTTCCTTAGATAGTTCTTCAATGGAATCAAAAAATGAAACTTGATCTATCCTATACTATATCTTATAATCCCCTAGATGAAATTTCTACACCTTAATAATAATAGATAATCTAACCATGATATAACAAAGAAACCCCTACCATCATTTGTTCCCAAAACAAGATGCATCGTAGCCTATTCATAAATCACTCTCCATGAGTCAATAGAATCCTGGAAAACATCTCCATGTGAATTATTTCTAAAATAATCATTCATAAAATCCCTTTTCCCAGCATATAGGAAATATAGAAGTAATAATGTAGTAATAATATTATCCATTATCACCACTACAAATTTAATTCATGCAGGTAAAATTCATACATGAGGCTCTTATAATCAATGAAAACAGAAATTCAATCAACATAGAGGTAGTTCAACCACATCGTCAATGAAAATAAAACCAAATTAGGATTAGGATCATGTGTATCATAGTTTCATTAAAGGGACAATTACAATTAAGACCCTATAGATATAACAAATATTTTCTACATCAAAATAAGACCCAAACATAGACATGAATTTTTATAATAAACCTCTAACACAATTAACTTCTATAATAAATGGAGAATTAGAGAACTAATAAGAATTTCATTCTTGTAATTGAAATAATTATAACATTGGTAAGTCTATATGAACTCTTGATCATTTATAGTTTTGTTTATGATATGTGTCATAATATGAGATAATTAAACATTAAACCACTGGCAATAATCAATATATCATTAAAAATATACACCTAAAAAAGTTCATAAGGGTTTTCCATGAAAAAATCTCTAATATGGATGGATACATGACAACTAAATATCCCAAGAAGAAAGCCTGGCATGATAATAACACACACTTCTACATTATCATCAATAGATTTTTATGATGAAGAACTCCCAAAACGTCTCACAAATGCTCATTATTGTCCTCCCTCGACTAAAAGAACACATAGACGTTTTCAATTAACACCACTGAGAATTAATACAGAATATCATGAAACATTTCATTCATAAATACCATGAACACATATGAAGCTTCCATAACATAGAATTGTATAATAATGAACTCAGAATTACGATAACAACATCAAAAATTAGTCGTACATATATCCTCATTATTCACTTTCATCTAATGATATATTTACATCAAATAAGTCCTTGAGTACTAGTTAGCACCCTTCAACTAATCAAATAAACATTCAATTTATGAGTGAGAATATAGGTTATTTATCATCACCATATTCATGTGATGGAAATTGATATACAGAATCATACTACTGTATTTCTTCTTCAAAAAAACATTAGAGAACCACAAGGTGACATTCGAGGATGAATGAATCCTCACTATAAAGGATCACCAACCAAGATTTTCAATTTCCATGACTAAAAAAGAGGCCATCCTACATAGATAAATTGAAATATAAGTAATACAAGGTGAAAACATTATCCAAAATTTGATCCAATGTCGAGAAAAAAATTCCACTACATATTCTGAATAGAAATCATGGTCATCATTCCCATCCCATGGAAACCCTACTATATCATCCTCTATATAACTAAACATCATTTTGTATAGAAAGGAATAAAATGAATCAATACCCCTTGAAACCATCTAATATATTCTCTTGCCTATAAATATATCATGATCACCATGAGAATCTTCGAATATGATGGGCCTCCTGAATAAATCCATAATATCCTACATCCAATATATCCAATCCATGTTGAGGATTTAGTTTAATGGTTTCATTTTAAAACATAGTAAATCATTACAATAATGATACTACCCAAGCATCAAATCACAACCTCTACACAAATTAGACAATCTAGCTCAACCTTCAATGGGTGATTCCAATGCCTAATGCCTAATAATCCACTCCACCGCAAGTCAAAAATCATTGAATTTGGTGAGTGAAACAAATGAGTTTGTATCTCATAAATCATATAGTACATACAACAAAGTAGAAAAAAATAGTTAATATACTTCATGAAATCAGTCTCACCTAGTTATGAATACTGAAAGGTATGAATTTTAACATGGCCTACACCATAGGATCTATTCCCTTGATGTTGAACACCTCCAGGGTTACACTCTACTCACATTACTTATGGAAGAGGTGAATTGGAGGGGTATACTTTTCTAGCATTATCTATTCCATGATGATAAAAAATCAGAGAAACATAATACTACTTTTGCTTTTGAGGATATAGATGAAACATTTATGCCTGAAAAAAGACCCTAACTCCGCATAGATTTTTGGGGAAGGCTAAACACCCCATATTTTAATGGCCATGACATCCACATGAATAAAACCCATTATTTATTTTCTAGAAGGGTATGAAAACTACCATATCTAGTGAAACAATATAAATAGGGATAAAATTGACTCTTTGATGTTTGAAACATATTATGACTAGGAAACTAAGAACATATTTCCTTATATATACTCCATGGAGAATCTTGATGACTAACCACGTGAGATGATCTAGTCCTAGATTGCATCCGTGCAATTGTATCTTCCCTTTATAGCACCAAAAGATATGTCTTTCACATAAAAAAGGTAAAAAGAAACTGGATCTATCAATGTATGGCCTTTGATAAATGATACACCATAGCCTACTCATCTAGAAAAAGGATAAAATAATAATTACATAGGTTCTTATACTGGATACTATACTACCATACACTATAAATTTTTTGTAGAAGGGTAAGAATATCTTACCCACAATCCACCTTCATCATTGAAGAATCAAAATCTTCTTCAAAATGATCATGGAACCTATCACATCAAATATAATAATCCTCATGATAAATGAGTAATAAGAAACACCACTACATATCCAGCCCAGAAAATATCTTCACATCCAATAAAACCCAGTTCTCCTTATAAATATATATCACAATGAAATATATCTCCACATCCGAGAACCATTCCTCTATTTATTGATCATAAATTGTACCCTCATATTTCTACAAACCCTATCACTAAAACTATTAAAGTTTCCACCTACAATAATTTTTATCATTGAAAAAAAACGGTGATATATTGGAACATCTCTCTGAACATATTTTGCATGAACTCAATGAGGAAGTTGACCAGGAGCCATTTCGTCAAATGAAAATGGTAAGATACATCTAAACCCAATAATATAGAATATTTAATATGAACAAACTAATTAATTAATTTAAACCCAATTCTCAGTATCTCAAAAATTCAAAACCATGTGTATAAAATCATGATGCATAATCCCTACCTACATATCAAAACCTTGAAACCATCATCACTTCATGTAGTATGTTCAGTATTCTTTATGGTATTTTAATAGGATCATAGGGTTTTTAAATAATTACTTCCTACCTAATACCCCTTATTTATAGTATATACTAAGTCTGGTTGATATGTTTTTTCCTAGAAACCCATATATCCTCACCAGTTAATACTAGAAAAATATATCATATTTATCAACAATCATATATAGTAACCATTTTTTGGACCCCCCCAATTGATAATTTTCCTCTTAAAATGGTAGTAAAGAGAGGGTTGATTGACCCTGATTCCCAGCACCATTAATCCATGAGTTGGAAACTTGAAATGAGGATATATAATCAGAAATTTGAGCAGCTTTTTTGAATTTAATAAATAAGATATTAGTGGAACTCCTATTATATTAGGTTTTCTTTTAAACAAATGAATATATAATGACAAAAACTCTTCACCTGAATAGGTAACATTAAATATCTTCCTCACCATGGATCTCTCACCAAGAGATGTTTTGAAGGAGAAAATCTGTATCAAACCATATTTATATATATATGATGGTACAACACTTCAACTTCCCTAGTGGTTTGACACTCACATTCCCCAACTCTCACATCATATGCTCATCCCTCCCATGAATCAACAATCCCAAAACTAATAAATCATATGAAAACATGCATCATGTACAATATACTAAGATCTCCTCCTACATCCCATAACTAGGTAGAAGTCCATAAGCCACTCGAACCTTTTTTTCATGCATTATAACTCAAGTCACTACATCGCATGCATGTAGGTCTATGGGAGACCATAGTCACCCTGACCAGATAAAATTATGTTCTATAACCATATTCCATTACCATCTAAACATAAATTTATAGTAAATCACAACCCACATGAGTCCATTACCTATACAATATGCCAGTATATCTTGAGTATGGAAACATAATATAAAATAAATAAAGTGATAGTTTTGGAGAGGGATAAATCATCTATTTATTCGCTCACAAACATATATATTAGAGAAAACTCCCCCCCCCCCACAATATTTGGGTGTTAGTTACACTACGAGTTCAAGTGGTAAAACCTAGTTAATTAGAAAATATAAAAAATAATATCATTCATTACCACACTAAAGGAAGCTATGTAGCCTTTGTTTCAAAATGTAGTTATTTTCTCACTTGAAAACCAACTACCACTACAACGGTCTAGGATCTAGATTTCATATATGATCTCAAATGTCAAGATTCAATAATTTTAACCATTTGAACGTAGTGTTTAGAAACTAACATTAATTAATTTAATAATTCAATAACTTACCCATCATTTAATAGACAATTGTTATTTTTGTTTAACTATTTCATTTAATCAAAATCCAACATGATTTCAAAAACTATACTATAACTCCAAATTCAAAAACCATGATCCTTGAGCATTCATCCAACCATTATATGGTTCAAATTAATTAGTAAACGCTTTATAATTAAAGACATAAAAACTAATCTATCCCTTGAGTTCATTTAAATCTAGTTATCATTCCATAATTTTTTGATACTATATAACACATCTTGCGCTACCATAACCCAGGATGCCCATGTTGTAAATAGATCCACACATCATCATGTAGTAAAAAAATAAAAAAAATTAATCATTCAATAACTTTCCATAAAATATAGAATCATGAAATAAAAAATGAGAAGACTAAGATATTTACTCATTCTAACCACTTTAGTGTCATCCTTGAAACTATTACACTGAACACATTCGATCCCACCATCATCGGAATCTATATGTCATCAAAACCCTAAGAAAACGAACCCATTTTTCACTAACATACTAACCATACATGGTTATAAAGAAAATAGATAAATGATGTACCATCCGTGATATAGAAAACAAAAAACACAAATTGTTTTTTTTTGTATGTAATTCTCATGGGGTAAATAAGGTTGTATCACCAAATCATTCAAGCCTTCATCAAGAAACATCAAACTCGCACTACCGAAGAAATTATATCCACAAAAAACTATTTAATCATCATATTGAATTATATATTTCATTATAAATATTTTAAATAATAATAAGATACCTATAATCAATATTTATTTATATATATGAATCAATCATAAACAAGATTTAAGCATAACATCTGTATTTCATAAATTTCGAGGAAGAAAATTAATTATTTTACATTCCTCTCTCACTATTCATTATATTACTCAAGATTTATGTTTTCTATCAAATTATATGAATATTAACTATGATAAAAAATAACAACCATCACATAAAATGGAAAACACACAGTCTATAAAATAAAGAGGAAACATTAACTTAACAAAATCACTTATGATCATAATCACCCAAATCCAAAACTCATTCTTCCTTCATTTACCATGTTATTATCTTCATCGGGTTGATTCTAACATTACCCAAAGAATGTAAATTATGATAATTTGACACATTAATATAAAATAAGATATGTAATAAGTCCAAAAACTTGAATATAAGTTCAAAATCATTTGATAAATAATGTATGAAAATGATCAACTAACCCTGATCTCAAATAGAAAAATTGATGGATCAATCGCCCCCAAAACTGAATGTAAAATCACTATAACCAGACAATAAAACTAAACCATAAAATATTTCCAGAACTTAAACCCAAAATATATGAACTATCTATATAAATACTATATAATAAAGTAACTAGTTAAATGATGAGAATAATATAAAAGAGAGTACCTATATTTATAAGACATCATTTTTACTGAACAAAAGTGTTTATCTATTAAATATATGTGGATGAATAGTTGTGAGATGCATATGAGATAGCTGGGACTAGAAGAAAGAATAAAAAATAAAAAAAGGGAAATTAAACCCTCTCTTTATAGTGGAATCCTAGAAGGCCTCCACCATGTCATAGAAATTCGTACTATTCTCATGGTGAGATTGATCAAAAAAGATTTGAATCCCCTATCATTTGATATTTTTTGAATCCCATGTTGTTAAGTGTTTTAAAAAGTATTTTTCAAACCATTAACCTCAAACATGCCATACACTATGGCATGGTGAAATGTATTTTGACTTTTTAGATAGTCAATTTGGCCATCCACCATTCTATAGGGCAATGTCCCTCACCATTTTGATGTGTGACATTGAATATCATGACAAGGAGGAATCCAATAATCTATTTTCACCTCTTCTGTATACAGAGACTAATATCAACCTCACACACCACCATAGTTAACTCTCTTGCATGGGGGTCTCCTTGTTTCATAGAGAAAGACATATTGAGAACCTCACCTAACACTTCCTCGTTCGCAAGACTCAAATCCATTAACCCTGGGCATTTCCATAATACTTGTTTAAAACAAGAATTTCTCAAAAAGTAACTATGAACTGCCATAGGCACGACACCATTTATTATAGCATGGATATCCTCTCCATTACTCATAGGTGGACCAAATCAGAAAAAACCAACAAAAAATAGCATCCCAAGCTATTTCACATAACATGGTTCACTCTAGAACTAGACAACCAGCTCAATTGCTCTGTCTTAATAATGAGAAAATAAAACGAAGTACATTATGCTCATGTATCTAAGTGTGATTTGTAATAGAATTCACCATAACCACATTTACGGTGTGGTGTCTATAAACATGTCAAAAACTGATATTTAGTCTCCATAAATCCTCCGAAATTCCACTCAACACCTCCAGTCCTTGGGAAAATGGAATGGTATGTATATTGAAATCAGGTATCCTTTAATAAATGATAAAATCCCATCAATCATATCAATGAATTTATCCTCATAAAATCAATTGGTTTCATTTATTGTTAAATAAATTTCAGGTTTTATGAAATCATAAAATGTTATTCCTTATAGATGTTACATTATATGATAATTTAATGTTAAGAGAACCAAACTGGGTTATATTAAAAAGTTAACATAATGCGTTGTTGAAGGTGTGTCGTATGGTAAGAAGTTAACGTAGTTTATGTCTCTATTAGAGGAAAATTTAGAATACCATTTTATTATCATTTAAATAATGTAATATAAATAATTGAATTAGTTGATTTGGATATTTACAGAATTTATAAAAGTGATTTATAAATTAATAAACAATAAAATAACCTTGGATAATTTTTTACTTTTTTGCAAACTATTTTTAAAAATATTAAATTAATATTAATGAGATATTATTTAGAATGTTTTTCAAATTTAAACAGTTTATAAAATGTCTATAAATCATAGTAAAAGGTATATTACCATTGATGAAATTATGTGGAATGTATTATAATCATTAATTAAAGGGTTTTTGATGATATATTTCCTCATTGTATAATTTTTTTTAAATATGTTGTATTTAGATTATGTAAATAGTTTACATAATTGAAATTGGAAAATAAATTTTTTATAATCAATAAAATTTCATTTATATAAATTGAAATTTTGTACAATTAAAATTATAAGAGTTCATATTAAAATGGATATAAAGTGTTCCAATCCAAGATAATAAAAATTACTTATGATTTATTGAGTTTAATATACTTGCGATATTCATTATACTGGTAATAATTTTATTTTATTGTTTGAAATTATAGTTTATAAATTTTCAATAAATGATATGTTTTGGTATTTAATAAATGTTTTTTAAGCCAACATTAAAAATTAAACTTTTTTAATAGTTTTTTTATTGATTATAATTTAGTTATATATGATTAGAGTGGGATTAATTATAAATTTTCAATAAAATCATAAAATTCAATATATAAATATATATTTATAACTAATTTTTAAATAAAAGGTTTATTTAATTAATTTTTCTTTAATATTTATCATGTTTATAAAATTATTTTAATATATGAATAAAAGGAATGATATTATGTGTTAAAATTCATAAAATTTGTTTTTAAGATGAATTTAAATATGATAATTCATTTCTTCATGATAAGTAAGGTATTTATTGAGCAATCATGATTATAATTTATAATAAATTTAAAATTTTGTTCGCTATCGATAATTTTTAAATAATTTATGCTAATTTTTATGAATTGTTCAAAATTAAGTGAACTTTATTGCATCAAAATAATGGATGACTTATTAAAGATGGTATTTAGATCGCATAAAAAGTTTTTCTGACGATATGCTTAATATAGTTTACATATTGTTAAATTTTATGATATTTGGATTATGTAAATTGTTTAAAAATAGAAATTGGGTTATATAATGTTTTTAATTCAAAATAATATCTTACAATATTAAATATTTCTTTTTGGAAATGGGATAAAATTTGTATACATAAAATTGTATGATATTCATAATATTTAGCTTATTTATAAAATTTTTATAAAATGATTTTATTTATGAATAGTTCATATAATTTTACCTCGTGTTTAAATTTATGAAATGTTCTTTTATTTAGATTTTATTACTTGTTTAATTCATGTTCATAATTTTTTTTACAGATAATGAATTATTTGGATGCTTTATTTATGTCAAAAATTTATTCGATAAGAAAGAATTTTCTATTACATACCATGTGAAACTCAATAAAATTTAGTATCTCATATTCCATATCCTTAGTTTTTTCTAGAGTTATTTTATTTTTGAATATTTTTTTAGTATAGGTTGTATATAATAGGTATTGTGGATAAATTTAATTGAATTCTCCCTGAGTAAAGTTTATATGGGGTGAGGGACTTAGGGTTGAAAAAACCTTTGACATGAGGTTTATTCCTTCTTCTATAGACATTAGGGGATGGTAATTTGTCACCCTGAGCTAACTCATATAGATTTTTCCAATCTTATATAATTATATTCTTCTACATGAAATGTTCATAGACCATGTTCATATAGATAATTTTGGATATGTGTGAATATATTTGGTTTTTGTTTTTGGATGGGTAACAAAAACGTGTGGGTTGTGTAAAGAGACTCGCATTAATTTGGTCTGAACACCTTAATTTATAATATGGAATAATTATTCCAAAAATTCAAATTTTAGTATAAATCATACAAATTGGAATAATATAACATAAGATTAATATTTTCATCAATTAAAATAGTTATAAATTTAAAATGAATATAATTTATATTAAATTACAGAGACTTATAAAATGAAAACACCTCAAATAATAAGTGTATGATTCCTTACAAAGAGGAATTTATATATACCCCAATCATCCAACTATGTAGATTCATCAAAAAATTGTATACCCTTAGATTTTCCTGTGTGTGTAAGGAAAGTAATAAGATGTACCTAATGTTTAAGGCATTGTTTTATCGTTGTTTTAGGTTACCCTATCTCAGAAACCCTAATAGTTAGGATACAAGAGGAATAATTTTGATTATGTAAATATTATAGATTTGGATAAGGATTTATTTTCCCAGTTATCCCGTAATATTGATTTTTATGATTGGGATGGTTCCTTACTTGAATAACTACATGGTGAGATAAACAATCGAGAAACCATAAACACTTTATAATTATCCAGGCATTATATAAATTATATAAACAAATAAATATAGAATTTTTATAATTATATCATATATAAAATCCTTCATATTAACCTTTATATGGAAGTTTCATAAATATGTGATATTTGAATTATAGTAATTTTATTTTTAATTTTTATCATTAAAAAGTTTTACATAATTAAAACATCACATGGTTAATACTATTTTGATAATTGATTATATCAATTTATCCAAAAAAAAAACGTTTTGATATAGATCAATTAATGCATTTAATTTTAAAATTTCAAATTAAAATTTATGAAACATTAATAAATCAATATAAATACCGTTATATTTTTCCATACATTTAAAATTTTAAACTCTTTATATATTACTTAATTACTTATACTTATAAACTTTATATTATAATTTTATGTTAGTATCAATAAATTTATAGTATTTTATTATAAAAAATTAATATTATGGATATTTATCTAAAAAAATTTAAAAACTTTTAAAATTTCGTTATAGACACTTTTTTATAATATAATAAAAATTAACTGAAACATTTATAATTAATTAATTTATTAAGAATTTATAAATTAAATACATATCACAAAATACTTTTTCCCATAAATAGGGTGTCATATTAAAAGAAATCAATTAATTATTATTTAATTTATAAAAATGTTCTATATTGACAAGAAAATTCTGGAAAAAAAACCAGTTATCCCTTTGGTATTCTTGGAATTCATATTTCAAATTTATATTTCTTTATACTAAATAATTTACAAGATACCTAACATTGGAACATTCATTCATTGAGACTATTATGACACAATCTTTGAGAATGTGCTAATCTGGGAGGGTCGTTGGGTATGTTGTTGATCATGTTGTCGATTGAGTTTGATAAGGATGTGATTTTTATTCTTGTAAAATGAGTATAATATATGGTCACTTGATCATGATAGAACAATGGGGTGTATGGTTGTATCTACATAAGTGACACAATATTTGCCTATTTTTTGGATGAGAGGCATATGATATGCTCATCCTTTAGGGTATATTACATGTGATTTTTTCATCTGTATGGTTAGTATATACTCCAAGAATTGAAAATTTATGGGTAACTAAAAGGTATTGACATACTTTTTCACCCATGGTTACTCAATGTCTTAAAAAAGGGATCATATTGAAATGCATGGTTGTATATGATATAGTCTATAGACCTGAGTATAGAGATATATTTGATTCTTCCCAAATCTCTTATTTAATTATTTCATCACTTCAAGATGTACTACAATACCATGGAAACAAGGATAATCCCACCCAAGTATTGGGTCCTTCATCATCCCATGGATATACCTAGAAGGAAGGACACATTTGGTAACTTATTAGTGATCTTCATCAAACACATGATTTAAGGAAATATATTCAATTAATATCAAATTACACATGTTATTCACTTTAGAGTGCATGTGGTTATAGTTTCAAGGCATGTATATCTAGTTTTTTGGGTTTCTATATGTCTTTTTCTAGTGTAATTATTTATGTATAGTATAAATAAACCAAATAAGAGATTCCACAGATATATTCATAAAAAAATGATCCATCAGCTGATGTGTATCAAAAGTTTTTATTTTTCATTTTCTAGTTTTTATTTTTGAATAATGTTTAGTATGCCCACCTTGAGGGGGGAATTAGATGTTTTTTTAATTTTATTTTCTTTTATTATGTATCCATATTGTATAAATCTTAACATTAGTGGGAGTGTTGAGAGGTATTTATGATATTAATATATTTAATATATGATTCAATGGTGAACGTATTAATAGAGTAAGTTAGTGGACTTGTATATAAATGATGTGGATTATATATTTATTTTTCACATCTATAAATAATAACTCAACAAGAAATAGAATTGACAATTTTGGTTATTACATCCACAAATTTATTTTTTTGTGCTACACTACAGGAGGTAGTCCCCATTCAACCTCCAGGATCTTCTGGGGTATTTTGGTTCATAAAATCCGAAACGAACGAAATTATTTCCAATCTATAACATGTAAACTAATGAATAGAAAACATGTTCGCATTAAATTCAAAAAATTAGTAAAACATATTAAAATGGAAAAAATCCACTACACAAAAGGAATTGAAAAAATGATTACAACAGTGGAAAAAACACTCTAGTAGTAGCATATACATGAAAACATGCTTCCAAAATTATAAAATAAGAATACCAAAATATTTACCTAATGGATCTTTGTAAATAGAATCAAAATTATTATACTAATATTTATGGTTAAAACCCCCAATTTCAAAACTAATAAACTGATTCATATATATAAATATTCTTATAGAAGCAAGTATGAAAGAAAGAATCATCATGTAGTGATGATAATGAGAAAAAAAATTCAACAATGCTTGTAAATAAAGAGTAAAATGAAAACCTAGAATTAAATTTTATTTATGAAGCTAATAAAATAGAATATAAATTACATGTTGAAAAAATATGGAAAATGAAAGTAGTAAAAGGAAATAAGGATATATTTTCTTCAGACAATTAGCCTATGTACATGAGGATAGATCATCTCATGTTTTCACTAAACAAGAAAAATGGTTATAATAAGTGATAGAGACATCATGAAAATTGGACAGGGACAAATACATGGCATGCATGAGGGAAAAAAATAAACCAGGAAATGAATAAACAAAACCTTAAGAGGGAAAATAACACCATACTAGAGATAGATATAATGTTTTTTGAGGAATAATGTCAAAGAAACAACTATAATAGTCATTGCTGAGTTATATAGGTTTGTATATACTAGCTAGTTTTGTTTCAATCTAAGATAAAGTAACAAAAACCACTAAGGGTCACATAAACTCAGGGATCCAATTGTAAAAACCACCAATCATCCTTCATAATGCTTCTCCTCCAATGATCCAAGAACAAAGGGCCACCAAATCTTTCCATTGAAGCTTCCCTCTCTATTGGCATAGTTGTTGGGATTTGGAGTTAATCCAATGATATATCCAAGCCCATTTTCTTTAATCTGGAATAAAAATGGAATAAATTCTCATGAGAGTTTTAGTTTTTTAAAATGGCACAAAAAATCTTGAGAAATGAAAATTTATAGAAAATTTAATCACTACCAACATGAAAAAACATAACATAACCACGAAAGGTCATAGAAAAACGTTTCTTAATGGTACATGGATATGGAGTAAGGGTTGACCTGAATTTCATCATAAAGGTCAAACACACACATCGTGAGAATACATGAAGCCTCATATACAGATGTAAAAACAATGCATAATGGTTAGAACCTAGCGGTTTAAGGGTCAAATTTGATACATAGGGGTCATAACCCACAACATAAGGGTAAAATCCACATATGTAAAGGTAATGCACCCAACACACATGATGCACAATGGTATAAAAAAAGCTAACATAAGGGTAACACAATAAATACACCGGATATGTAAGGTTAAGAACCACATGCATAAGGGTAATAGGTTACATGTAAAGGTCATGGGACCACACGTAAGGGTAATCCAATTGAAGTAAAATCCAACATAAAGTTACAAAACAGTTATTCAAGGGTTACAAGTGCCTCATAAAAGGGTAAAGAAAAAGGGAAGAAACTCTTGTAGGGGTAAAAAAACCAATGCAAGGGTCAAAATAAAGATCAAGGGATGAAGAAAACAATGTAAAATAGTATATTTAAAACAACATTTAATTAGCTACACAAATGTGTATGCCCCAACCAAAACATTCTCAACTTAGAAATTAATTGTAAAAGGTATTAAATATGAAACAATATCCCATATCTCCAGCTTTAAAATTGAATCCCTAATCCACATGATGATTTTTCACCACCTAATCAATCATCATCAATCAGGTCACATCATCCTAAATTGTAAACACTTAAAAGGAATGACCCAAATAGTCCACCTTCCAGGCATAATCTGTGACACATGCTACCTAGAATTGAGTAATATTCTAAATCTACTATAAATACTTCAAATTTTAACAATTATAAAAAAACGTATTTGATAAAATCCAGACCTACACTTACATGATCCTATATTTGATATAATTCCAATGGGGATGTTGTGACTAGAAATTCATATTCTATATAATGTTCCTTAGATAAAATCATCAGTTACTATAGAATGACAACAAATATAGAGCCATCCACACTAAAAAAACATAGAAAAACAAAAAATCTCAGACACTGTAGAAATAATGAAAATCCATAAAACCAACACAATCTTATAACAAGAAGAAGAAAAAGAGAAATAACAGTGGGAAATATAGTAAAACGAACAATTGAAAGACTCTTCACCTGAACCCATAAATCCAAAAGGAAAAAAATCATAAGATAGATCTATAATCATCATGTAAGAATAAGTCTTTATAAAAATACAAAATGACAGATCCCCCAACAAATGGAATCTAAACTATAATATGAAATTAGCCCAAACATCATAGGACAACTCAAAAACATGAGAACAGAGGCAGGAATCCAACTAAAAATAATGGAAAATAAGACACTAAAAATAAACACATCCTATTATATCTTCCATAAAATACATGGTTCCATACACTATAAGGCCAAAACCAAGAACCCAATATGGTGAAACAGTAAATTTGTGAAGCTTGGTGACCATCCGAGTAACAAACAAGAGCTCTTCACCATAAACCAACCCAATACCAAACACTTAACTCCCTATATGACTATAAATGGAGCCAAAAACATTACAGGATGCGGAGGAACACAAAAATTCTAACATAAGTTCAAATAATAGTAATATTATAAACACTAGAGACACATTATCATACCAACACACCTCAAAGCTAACCAAAAACCTCACATATAGTATAACCTAACATAGAAATCTTTTACACCCAAAAACTAGAGACACACATAGGTATCACCCAGTAATGGAATATACAAGGATAAAATCTTAATATAAAAAAGGGAGATGACATGGAAACTACAGTCAAAAAACATATTGCAAAATTACATCCAAAACAGAGAGAAAAATATATCTAAATAAAATAATAAAATATTCATGAAAATAAAAACCCACTACAAAATAATTTAAATAATATAAAAAGAGAGTCAAAATTTTAATTTTTTTCAATTAATCCCAAATTGGTTCTTATACCATTGTTGAGAGCTTTACTATGGGAACAAGTATGAATTCAACCTCCAGAATCTTCTAGTGTATTTTGGTTCAAAATATAGAAAAATAAAAAATATATTTTTATTTTTTAACATGTAAAATAATAGAAATGAAAACCTATTTTCATTACATTACAAACATTCGAAAAAAAGTTCCAAAATAGAAAAAACCATTACAAATGAATTTAAAAAATTGTTGAAGCATTGAATAGAACACTCTAGTAGTGGAAAACACATGAAACCACTATCGAATAATTTTCAAATCATAATAAAATAATCTAAACATAAAATTTGTTCAAAATAATATTCAAGAAATAATAATTAAAATATTTTTGATTCAAAATGAATATTTTTAGAACCAATAAACTGATTCACATACATAAATAACCTGGTGGTGGTATGTAATAAATATTTGAACAAAATGAAAAAATTAGAATAAGAAAAAAAACACAATACATATTATAAATAAATAATCATATATAATTCTTAATATTAATTATATTTAATAAGCTGATGCTTGAGTTTGGAAAATACAAGTCAACAAAATAAAGAAAAGGAATGTAGTTAAATAAAAAAGGATTTATGTTTTTTGGCCATTTTTCATGCTTTCACAGTGTATAATCATTATGAGTATTCAATATATAATAATAAGGGACAACAAGATGTGACATAGATATGGAAAATGTGGAAAATGAATAATACATGAAACATATAATGAAAAAACAAAAAACAAAGAAACCTAAAAAATATAAAAATAAAACCAAAAGAGGACCCAAACCTACTTTTTGGGTCTCAATTTAACATTAATTAAGGAATATGGTTGAATAAGCTACTAAAATATTTCTTTCCATGTTTTCCAAGTTTTCCTTTATTTTCCATTCTCATCGCAGTCCATGATTGCATTCCACGAGCCACCAAGGGTCAAAACAACTCTAGGATCCTAGGGAAAACACCACAAACCTACCATAATTTAGCTTCTCCTTCAGTGAGATAAGAAAATGGGGACAATAGACTATTCCTTTCAATCTTATCTATCTCTCTCTCAACAGAGTAGAGGAACTTCATAGTTAGTTTAATGATATATGAATGGTCATATTCTTCAATCTATAAAAACATGGGAAGAAATATCCATGAGAGTTGATGTTTGGTTACTATTAGTCAATTAATCATGATAAATAAAATGTCAAGAAAACCCGTTCCCTAAAAACCTGATAAGAGAAGCATGTAATAGTGGAGAAAAAATATTGCGTAAGGGTATATGGCTACGAAGTAAGTATAACCCAAAATTACATTGTAACTTTCCAACACCCACTATGTAATGGTATGTACGACCTCTCAAAAGGGAAAACACAGCTCCCTAGTTGTGAACACCTAGCTACAAAATGGTTGGACCTGCTATGTAATTGTCATAATCCACAACGTTAAGGTCATAAGATTCTACGTAATGGTAATAATCCACTCATTTAATTGTAAGACCGAAAAAATATTGGCTGAATAAGGGTATCATTAGAAGACTCATGTAATGTTAAAGAAACCCACACATAGTCTATACAAGGGAACAAAACACTTATGTAAGGGTGAATGAGAGATATGTAATAGTCTAGAGACCTCACATATGGGTAAACCAATAGAAGAAAAATATAACGTAAGTGTACGCGAAAACATATATAAGGGTAACGGGGGCCTCATGTAAGGGTAAAAAAACGGGGTATAAACTCACATAGGGGTAAAACAAACCAACATAAAGGCCAAAAAAAGATAAATGGTTAAAAAAATAAATGGAAAAATAACATATTAAAAATCATATTTCATTAACAACACAAGAATAAGAAACTAAATTCGACCTTGATTTTGAATTCAATTTATTTAAAAATGGTGATTTATTTCATGTATTAAATTAAATAATTTTTTTTTGAATTTAAATAAATTATCAAATTTTGAAAATTATCCAATTTCACACATAAAATTTGGTTTCTATATTATAAGTAATAAATGAAAAATTATTAATAAACCCATTTGTAATGTTAATTTACAATATATTTCTTATTGTAATTTTTTTAGAAAAGTATTTTTTTGACAAATAATATTTTTTTACTAAATTCAAGGATTATAATCCTTTAAAAATAATATACCTCTCATTTTAAATCATTCTAGTAAAAAAATTATTATTGCATGAAGTTTTTTTGTACTTATGCATGTTTTTAGTAGATTTTACATTAATAAAACAAATAAAAATGGATGTTGTTCTATATATTTTTAAATTTTGATCAACGAATGTCTAAAACTAATTGATGATTATCAATTTTATGGAGAAGCAAGATTGTGTTTCATACTACTTTCTATGCAAACAAGTAAGCTTACAACCCGTTGATTCTTCCTTATCGAATACCCAGAATCATGAACCCCGTTCACTCCTCCCACTAAAAACATATAAATGGATCCCACTCCATTTCATTTTTTATAAACCTATATTTTTATGTAAATCCTTACTGGATTTTTGTGAACATATATTTTCTACTTATAAGAAGGTGAAATTTATATTTATGCATTCTAATTTTCCTAATTTTTTTATTTATTTTGTTTTTATTATTTTATTACTTCATATGTATGGTTGTATCAATGTTTTAATTACTATTATTTACATGATTTAATTAATATTAAATGATTCAAAAAAATTAAATATAGTATCACCATAATTTAAATTTTATCTATAAAATATAAATTATATTTAGTGAAATATTTTTGTTAAAAAATGTATATATATGTAATTGAAAATGTGAATAATTAGATTTGGATATATATATATATAATATAGTATATCTAATGTATTATAAATTTAAAATATAATATTCTATTGAAGTTGGTAAATAAATTGAATCTATGAATTTTTTTAAAAAAAATTAGAATATGAATAGTTAATTATAAAAAATACTAGTTATATTTTGTCACAAATTAGAATTTATTTAGATACTCAATATATTATTTGACATATATATATATATGTATATAATATTATTTTTCTTAAAATAAGTAAAATAATTTTTATTAATAAGGATATTTAAATTTCATTAGTTTTAAATAATTATAATGCCATGTAATTATGCATAAAATATAATTATTTAAATTTTGGAAAGATTAATTACTTCCCAAATTTATATATACATCCCTAATTTTATTATATTGAAATTAACCTAAGTTTAAAATATATTAAAGCTTATATTTTTATAAATTATATTACATTTGTTCTTTAAATTTAACAAAATTTTTTAATATTGATATTTTGAGTAGTTATATATAAATTAAAAATATTTTTATTTAGAAAAATAAATTTGTTTGCAAAAATATATATAATTTTATATTCTAATTTTTGTAAATACAATTGAACATATTTAAATGTATATAAATATATATTTGACTGAAAATTAATTAAATGCATAATATATTTTTGGATACATAGATAAATAAAATTATTATTATAAATTGTTTCTAAAAAATAAATATTTAATAATCATTACATACAAACATATATATCATAAATTAATTGTAAAGATACATATCATTACAGATATAATGTATGTTATATTATTAGAATATAATATTTGAAAAATTATATTATGCATTTTTAAAAAAAAAACATGAAATAAAAATAATGAATACATATAAATATATATATTTTCAAAATAGTTAATATAAATATATGTATATATATGTTGATATTAATTATTTATTTTATATATTTATAAGAAAAGTTAAAATATGTATAACATAATATGTATCCCGGAATACATTTTTAGAGAGTCGTGTAATGATTGATCTTGAGATGACTGAACAATGTGTTATTGAAATCGCATGCCATCATTCCCAATATGAGAATATATAATTTCTAATAATTTTATTTTTTTCACATATGTGACTAGTGTGTTATCCCCCTTTCTATGTATATAGTCATCTACATGTATATTTAAAAATGTAATGCATCCCAAACCCCTAGACTCCCTCACTTTCTATATAGATGGGAAAATCCATCAGAAATTCCCTACAAATAGATAAGATCACCCTATTTCGCCTTGAAACACAAAAATCAACCCTCAAGGTGTCCCTATATTGTTTATATGGGCTCTAAAACTGTAAAAAGTCATAAAAATGGGATAAGTACATAAAACGAAAACCACCTACCTCAATGGAAAATGTTAAAGCTTTGGGTGCAGAACGATGCCCGAGATGCACTGATTCTCGATTTGGGGAGGATCATCATCAAAAATTGTATTCAACGACACCTTCTCACCATGGTTAGTTCGTCGGTTGATGAGAGAGGATGATGGGGAAAGGAGGATCGATCCTCTAGGTGTGAACACCAAAGGGGGTGGGGGATAATGGTTATTTATTAAATTTTTATTAAATCAATAACCTCCTTTAAACACACCATACTTGACTTGCCTCTGAACCAACACTCGATGCCAACAAAGATTATGTCAGGCGTAGAGTAAACACAACGTTTTTTACTCAACCACGGTCTCTGAAATCTAAATTGAGACTCTCCTTAAGAGTTATTCCATCTTCCAAGATAAACTACATTTGTGTGATAGAATATCTTTAATAGTTTTAATGTAACCATGATAAGGCTCTCAAGGCCAAAGATTCTTGCATAAACATAGCACCTGGTTTCGCAAATATTCATAGGAATATTCTAATGTCTTACATGTCAATAAACATGTCAATACATCATACCCACCTAAGGCTTTTTTTCCCCAAAATGGTAAATCTTAGGAACATGGAAGGACATGAGCTCTCAATTGGGAATCTCACACAAGCAAGCTCACTATGTGCTCATGTGCTGCTCAGAAGCATGGAATTACAAGAACCTCAATGTACAACCATGAACTATTTGACTACCACTAGGAAAATATCCTGAAATAGGTGACATATGTTTCCTCATCTATGATAGGTGGAAAACACCACTCCAACCACACAATTTAATAGAGTTCTGGGAAAACAGCACCTCACCAACCCACAAAAACAATGAAAGAGATAGTTTACAAACATTGTCGATAGCATGTTTCCCTATACGACACTCCAAACCCTAGACGAGGTGAGATCCAACTGAACAAAAGTCCACATTATCAATCACGTAGGGCCACCTTCATTGATGTACAACAACCTCTAATAGGAACCAAAATACCTTAACCTAATCTAAATGGTTTGATCAAAAAACAACACGACACAAAGAAAAATAGACCACCACTTGACCCCATCTCTCCATGTGACTGGTTATTGTGCCCAACCATAAGAGTCTGAAACATGCCTCACCTTAAGGGAAATCCATCAAAAACAAGTTCACTAGATATCCCATCATGTGAGACCCACATCAAAACCCCAAAACCTCATAAAAACATCTCCATCACCTGGAGAAACAAATAGGGTTACCCAAGGGTATACACTGGGTCTAAGTCCCCTTACAAAACCATTTAAAACACGTGAAACTAGCCTCATAATCATGGGTTGATGGAACAAATCCAACACACCTTGACACTATCCACTTTGGGTGGCACTGACTCACCTTCCTAGTTTGATAGTGTATCACAAGGATGCATCTTAGTTAAGTAAGTGTTCATCCTTCTTGAGAATTTGAATCCAAGACTAAATATACCTAAACCTCCTCGAGTGAACCATGTAAAATATGATGTATTGTACATGAGGGAACTAAAGCACAAAAAAAGTCATTCCCAAAATCTCACATTAGGAATTATTGGGCCCTCTGACTACTGACCGCCCTCAAACCTATGATCCAAACACAACTCTAAGGGACTCATCCCCGACAACTCAATATTATCCAATTTGGGAGACACTAAATCAACTACATGGTTTTCATAAAGTCACAAAAAGGTGTCTCATTGGTGGAAGGATCCCTCTTCCTCGTGTATTCGAAGCTACAAAGAACAACGCAGAAATAGGACTCCACTGATTCCCTACGTCTTCTTGAAAAAAACCAAATGCAAGAAACAGAAAGAAAATAATTCCTCCTAAAAGTTTCTATCAATCCTTCTGTGGAATGAAAAAAGGACACTGATCATAACTCTATTCATCTAGATACTCTAGGTCAACTCCCTCTAGAGCCTACAACAACCCATCTCCCTATCAACCAGCTCTGTAATCCAATTCTGGACCTCCTTGGAATAGTGGTTGTGGCAAAGAATCAAATTTCCAACCACATCGTAATGCTCTGGATTTGTAGTATCATATATTGCATTATGAACCTTGCTGAAACTACTACCAAATCTATGGTGGATTTTTGACCGGATCTCCCTTAGAATAATGGCGGGTCGAACATTCTATCACAATATTTCTTCAGACATCCCAAGTGTAGTAGTTATTGTCATGTTGCTGACTTGAATCCCGGAGTGCCTCTTATGCAAAAAACCCATTTTTCTTAGCCTGATCATGGGTATTTAACTAAAAAAGGTGGTGCCTCTTGTGTTGCACACAAGTTGTATATGGGTCATGATCAACCAAGGCCATGGGAGAACTCTTTCTTTGATGCTTTTAGTATGCGCTCGACCCAAGAGCTTAATTTTCCAACTCCAACCGAGCCATCCATGGCTCACTCTAACAGGCCACATCCATCTAAACCCTAAAATGTGGTTCTATGCACAGTTTTATGGGTGGTTGCTCCACCAGTTGTACAACCAAGGTAGAAAATTCCTAATTACCAGTCCCAAGAAAGGTGAAATCATCAATCATTGAGTTGTAATCCAATCATATCTGTGGAAAATCCGAAGGTTGTTATCATGGAATAATATTGAAACAATTTCAAGTCACACTACAATCAAGAATTTATAAGCACAGTTGACACAAGTGGGACAAGAAAAACACAAAAAACATTCTAATATGATTCATTCACTATTATTTCACTATGAAAATTTTCTAAATGTATCATGTCAAAAGGAATGTGATTAGAGTCCTAGTGATTGGATATATTGGACACCTACACCAACCCTAGAGTCATTGTCATGAAATATGAACTAGAAACGTCCTAACAATGTCGCTACGCAGCCCAAACCAAGATCCTGACTACTGTCCCAAAGTGGAACATGCTCTGATGCCACTATGTCATGACCCGACCAATTGGGGATTGATTCTTTACTCCCCAAGCCCACATTTCTAGGCCAACATCTAGAATATAGCACCGAGTAGGATATCACACACTTGATATGACTTATCCTATCATACATGTACACACACTCCCACATACACTTCAATGCAATAGTTTATAGATATATAGAAACTAAAAATAAATGTAGGAATACATCCATTACAAACCATAGCACATCATAAGTAAAAAAAGTTAAAAATACATGCCCACTAAATGAAAACATCAAAAGAATCCAACCTTCTTAGATGGAGGGGATCATGGTCAAAATATCTGTCGGTATGCTCTGTGGACAAGCTCTGGTAAAAACACTAGACAGTCTAGCTACTATGATCATCCTTCTCTGGGACCTACTGGGGATCTGTTGAAGCACTTTTGGTTTGAAAAAGACACAAAAGATGAGGGAAAAGTCTATGAATGTGTGAGTATAAAGATACTTAATAGTATCCACAAAAACCCAAACCAAAAAGGGAGTAATTTATAGGCATCAGTTAACTCTACCAAATTATATGTAACCTTAATTGAGATTGAAAAGCCATCTCAAACCATCCTTGTCTATACCCAACTACTCATATAAACACCCTATCATGTTATTGAAGTGACACATAGCACATGGAATCCCACATCATACCCAGATATACTCCCAACAAACACCCAAGTTGCATGGTATTGACCATAAACTGTCAACTCCAACCAAATTGAGGTATCAATGCAATGTTCACAATAGTCTCAGGAGTTACCAACCCCATAAACCATAATATGATCCTACATGGGGGCTAAAGGCCGAATTATCCCTAATATCAATCACACCAAGAACCAATACATCCCTGATGGAATGCAGAACGAGTGGGGGAATCATCGATATCTCGTAGCGGATGATCCAACATCGTAATCCTAGATGGGACTGAATAGGGATATGTCACTAAATTGGGAAAAAAACCAATGATACAACCTGTCCTACCCTCATGGTACCCATCTGTGAGGTAACGATCATCGGACAACACCATATAATAATTCACCTTGTGACTAAACCAAATCAATCTCCTTGGGTGGGGGATCCCTCTCAGAGTCTACTAGGGGACACTAAAAGGCCAAGATCAAACAATGAACACAAAAATGATTTCCTACAATAGGATCAATAACCATATAGATTTGGTCATGTCGATTCCACAATCTCTAACTGGGAAAATTTCATGGTATACCGTAGAAGGAAATATTGAATCTTGATACATAGTTAGGTCTACCCCAAGTTATACTTGGGGGAATTTCCCCCTACTAGAACAAATTCATGGGTAGAGGATAAATCCCTTGGTAAATATTGGTCACATCAATTCCATGAATTCTATCAGGGAAACATGAAAGGGGTACGAGGATTGTGTCGGGCCTCTTAGGGAAATACGTGCTCAAAATTCACAAAGTTCTTACTAGAAGTGGACTGAGATGTATCACTCAAGAAAGTGTGATCGCACCCCTGTTTCATGTATTTTAGGTAGCCAATGAGGGGTCATAATTCTATGATGAGGACGTGATGTCAAAACCCTCATCAAGAAAGGACCAGGGGGACCCACTCAACCCATATGGTCTAAATGTCACTAATAGAAGGACCATGGAACCACACTACCATGTCTGTCAAGGTGACCCTAACCCAAGTGGTCCACACAAAAGCGCTTGTGCACTGCATCTCCTAGTCCCAAACAGATTCCACTATCAGAGTTTTGTGGAATACTACGTAGGATAGGCTACTCGGATACCTTAATCCGAGCCATGAAGATTGAGATACAAAATGATGAAACTAATCTAATAGGTAATTACATGTCATGTAAGGGGGACAATACAACTTTTGACCCCACTTAAACATCGTTTGTATCCTCTAGCCACATGAATTTTCGGAGCCTATTGGACTACATAGAATATACAGATAGTACATAACATGTAGTACCTTACCTTGGCCTCATTCATGTATCCCATTCACACAGATCAGCTAGTAGTGTTCACCATAAAGAGTTTACCCACTGGTACATGACATGTCCCATCAACAAATACCCTTTTCCACATCTCTTCCACAAGTATGTTTCCATCACCCACTAACCATGTATCTAAGTTCTTTAATTTTATGTGGTCATGTACATTCATAGGGCTTCTCTAGCTACGTAGTTAGGACACACAATTTGGGGTCACTACATGGCATGTAACCTAAGTTACATGGTTTGTAGTCCCATAAACTATATACTCCATGAACAAGAAGAGCACATGATATGTTCAACTAGTCAATGTGACTTGTATGTGAGAAAATTCATTTGAAATTCCCTAAAAATATCATAGATCAACCTTGTTGACCATGAATCACAAAGATTGTCTCTCAAGGGTTCCCTAGAAAAAATTTAAGGGCTCTAAAATTATAAACAGATGTATAAAAAGGGGGTCAAGACATAAAACTCAAATCTCCTTCCTCAATGGTGAAACATCAAATATTTGGGTGCATAACGAGGCTCTAGAACACTAATTCTTGATATAGTGATGATTGGTATCAAAAAAGAGATATGGTGGAACCTCCTCACCTTTTTGAGTTTGTCAATGGATGTGTGAGGAATATGGGGAGATGGGGATCGATCCACTTTTTATGCACACCAAAGAGGGTGGGGGATAGGTGTTATTGATTTAATTTTTATTAAATTAATAACCTATGTTAAACACATCAGCCTTGACTCACCTCTGACTAAGAACCTGGCATCAAATAAACATTATGTCACGCCTAGGGTAAACACGGTGTTTGGAACACAACTCCATCTCAAAAATCAAATCCCAGACTCCAATCTGGAGTTATTCTATGTTTCAAGGGAATCCTTGTGCACAAGAGAAAATATATTTAATATTTTTTAAGTCATCACATAAAGGTTCTATGGTAAATGGATTCTTTCTCCAACTAATCCGCTGGATTCATAAATATTCTTTGTAATATTCCAAAGTATTTCAGATCAAAACACAAGTTACTAAAACAAACCTAAATTATGCTTTGTTCAAAAAATTCAAAATCTACATTAAAAATATATGGTATTGTGAAACATCATTTCATGTTCAAAACATTTACTAGGTTCGGACCTTTTATCAATTATCAAATCTCCATAACCTTCTCAATGGAAAAATGATAAAGTGATCTTTTCATAATAAAAACCAGTTAATGTGATTGTGATTCTTTCTATTCTTTGATATATTGTTCTGCACATGTTGTTGTAGCTTGTTCATCGGGGAACATAAGAAGGAAAATGTATATTGACTCTATGTATCACATAATCACTCTTATTGACTATTATAGAGCACCATGGATTCATATTGGTTATTTTTACACAATTACTATTGTCTTACACTATAAAAACCTTATTTTAATTGTCCGAAATTAGGATAATAATTTTATTAATGAATTTTATCCTTTCTATTATAAAATTATGTTCCATCCCAATTTGAAAAATTAGATTAGTATGTAAATTACTATAACACCCTACTATTAGTGTAATGTACTTACCATGTAAATAATTTTAAACAAATGTGACTATCAAGTTACCATATGGATTCTTCCACACATTGTACTCCAACTTACCATAAGAAAAATATTCATATCATTCATCAGATGAGAAAATTTTATCCATTTCATAAAATAACCATGCATTAGAGATGAACCTATTGTGCATTGAATAAGAACCTACCTTATATTGTGAAAAAACTGAACACAAGAAATGACAAACCCATCAAGATACAGTTAATATATAATTACTTAAGTCTTGTACTGATTGCATCTTTCTATTTGGTAGTAACCACAAGAATAATTACCTACCACGAGTAAAAATTAAGTGGAAATGAAAATTAATTATGCTATTGTGCAACATATTCATGTGAAATCATGAATAAAAGAACCAATTGTGAGAAGGAATTAAGTGCCCAATGCTAGTTTTTATGCCAAATAATCCTAATAACTGGCTGTGAGCTCATTTAACCATGTTTTATGGGTAAATTGATTGTTATGTAATGGTTAATTTTTGGAGAATTTATATTTAAGAATAAGGATTCATCATGTAAAAAGAAATAAGGGGTGAATATACCAATAACAATAGAGTAAAATTCACGTAAACAAATTCAATATTGAGGGATCATTGAGAAAAAATTTCAAAAATCAATTTCCTTGAAGTTATTATGAATCTTTTTATGCTCTTTCAAAAGAAAGAATAATGAACTATAGTAAAATTGATACTATTTGGATTGAGAACGACCACATATTCTCATAACTCATATAATTATCTTTCTTTTTAGGCTCTATATCTAAGTTATGTTTTTTATTTTTATGTATATTGATAAAAAACATTTCCCTTTATTGAATTGGAGAGTTATTGAAACTTTCTTTGAATTAATTTCATCTTTAATCCCACATATTACTATTGATGTGGTCGTGTGTGGCCCCGAACCATTTTCTCTCATGTATAACTATGTAAGAGGATATGGTCCTAGACAAAATTTAGATCTATTGTGTAAAAACTAAATCCATATGTGGATTAGTTTATTTATATAATAAATTTCATAGAATTATATTATTACCAAGTAGATGGGATTAGGTCTTTTCTTAAGATTCATCCCCTAATTAAATTTCCACTATGTGTTTTTATGTTTTGTTTTATATATTTTAAATATCCATCGTGTATCTACATTAAATACAATAACAAAACATTACTCTTATATTTAACTCAAATTAGTGTTTCATATAATTTGCTTGATACTATTAAATTAGTATCAAAAGATAAACTATTTTTGAAATTATTTCAATTGGGTTTTGATCAATATTTTGAGAAGATTTTATAAAGATAAAATTATATAATTCTATTTTTTTAACAGGTTGTTTTTTTCATATTTGGGGATTTGTGATTTTAAATAATTTTAATCGAATTTTTATTAGAAACTCAACCCACAACCTCTTGATTTTTCTTCTCTGGCCAATATTTGGTATCATAAGGGCATTCAAAATATCATATTACTTTGATATAATTGTATATAAAGACCACAAAATTTTTATTTGGTCTAAATTTAATTCATTAAAAGTAATCAAAGACAAGAATGAGATAACCCTAATCATCCTCTTTATTTTAATGAAAATAAGGATTTTAAATGTGAAACTAAGATTATAATTCACTTATAGGGTATATGTGTTGATATCTCAACATTTATTGAAGATGAAAGTGAAAAACCCAAATTTGTTGGAGTTGAGAAGAGTGATGCTCGTAAGGTAACATATGAATGTAATTTTAAGGAAATGAATTGTATATATTTCTATATTAGTGAAGATAAATTAAATAAAATTCTTAAATGTTAAACTACAATTCAAATTTGGGATATTTCTTCTACATATTGTGATTGAAACTAAAATTTCAATGAAATTCATATAAATTCATATTCTATTAAATATGACACATTATAAATAAAGCCCAATGAATCCATTTATGATGTGTATCTTAGGTTCAATGAAATATTCAACAATATGTATGCACATGGAAAAGACAATTATTTATATAGATGATGTGACTCCACTACTAAAATGTTTACCTGATAAGTGGATAGGGACATTATACTCCCTCATATAATCCTATGGTATTATTGCCTTACCTGTGAAGGAACTCACTAGAAAAATAATGATTTATATGGAATAACTAAAATTAAACAAGGAACAACATTGGTAACTAAATTGGAAGTCATAATCCTTCAATAATCCTGACTCAAAGAAAAAAATGATTATTGGTGAATGATTATTTTATGATTAATTACTTACTAAATGTGATGAATAAATGGATCGTTTATCCTTAAGGTTTATGAAATTTTATAATAAAAGGAATACTTTCAAGAAAGAAAATTATAGAGTTAAGTATGATAGTAAAGGGAATTTGTTGAAGGAGTGGAAAAAGTAATATTCCATTAATGAAGTAATCTAGTACAAATGAAAAATAAAATGACATATAAAAGTATATTTACCTATGTTGAAATATATGAAATTTTTTGAGTACAAAGTTAATATGTATAAAAAGGTTATTAATTCCACCTGGAGTGCCTATAGGGATAGATTTATTAATTCAATTATTGAGTAGAGAAGATAAAAAATCTAATAAGTGATTCATAAAAATCACATATGAGGTTTTAAATGTTTTCCCTACAACTCCTGAACATAATGCAAACATTTCTAAAAATTAAATCTGTGGGGAAAATTTGCCCAATGAGGGCTAATTTGACAACGAAAACATACTAAAAGAATAATTTAATTAACTTTAGGATTAATAAAAATATCAAAAAATATGTATTCTTTGATACATCACTTTAAAAATGACTTTGTTGTAGAAAATAATAAAAAGGATGTATTGTTAAGTGAAAAATATAAACATAAAATATATAAGGATAAATTAAAAAATATATATAATGATTCCATAATAGAAGAAAATGTCTAACCTATATTCTTTGTAATTAATCTACTTCTAAATATATATAAAATTGATTACCAACATGGAATAAGGAAAATTTACAATAGTAAATTTGTACCTAGTTTAATTTCTATTAGTTTTGGAAATAATTCATATTATTCTAAACCTAATAAATTGTTTATTTCTAAAATATAATTTCCTAATTATATAAAACATGTTGAAAAATTTTGGATGGCTAAATATCTTTTGCTAACATTTTTGGAACCATGTACATATGGGTTCCAAAATCATTTCTTGAATAACAATTGTGTTGTAGAAAACATTCTTGAAGGGTACTTGTAAGATCCTATGGTATCTTGATATTGGATATTCTAGACACATGAATAATGAAAAATGAATCTTTAATAATCATATTAGTGTTGATAGTGGTCATATAGATTTTGGTGATGATTCCGAAGTAAAATAAATTAGACTTAGTAAAATCGGTTACTCTAATATACTTTTAATTTCAAAACTATTATTTGTAGATGGATTAAAATATAATCTTCATATAATATCACAAAAATTTGATGATTCTTACCATGTTATATTTGAGAATAATTCATTTCATGTTTATTACTCCAATAACTTTTTAGTATTTACTACTATGTGAAATGATAATGTATATGTTGTTCCTTTAAATTTGTTATTTTATAAAAATATTTATTTCTTAAATGAATTCCATGAAAAGTCTTGAATTTGTAATATGAGACTATTCCATTGAAATCTTCCCTCACTTAGGAAGCTGACTAGGAACATATTAGTCATGTATTTTCTTAAACTATAATTTCTTAAAGACAATGTTTGTAATCCATTTTAAAAAGGGATGTGACATAAAATCTATTTCAATCTAATGAAAGATGATTCATATTATCAACCACAAGAGATGTTTCTCATGGGTTTTTCATACTTTCAAGTGTTTTTAGAATATATGACTGAAAATTAAATTTTTTATTTCAAAAACACTTTTGAGGGAAAAGTGAGAGACCTGAATTACAGTCATACAAGAGTAAAACCAGATAAATGCTACAAGAAACTGCTCCTCCCCAGCAATTACATCGATATGAAAAACATCCACCTCACATGACTGCTTAGCAAGCTATCCCGCGCATAGTTGCATGGGCCAGGTACCGATGGAAAATCCATACACTATCGTTCATCCAAATCTAAACAGTCATGCCAGATGAAATCTACATGCTCTAAAACTCTTCTGGATCTGGACCTTGTAATTTGAATCTGAATCCATGTCTTCATAACCTATCCCACTTCAGAAAATCAACATACCTAAAAACACACTTTCACGCTGAACCACATTCAAAATTCAAGATATCAACCCTCTACCTCCAGAAACATTCCCTCAAATTCCTCGAACAAATAGCTGCTTTAGATTAATGACCATCACACACTTTCACTCGCCTGAACCATATGCATCGCAACCTAAACCAGAACTGTATAACTGTTGCAAATCTCACCATCGTTGCTAGATGAACTCGACACAGCCATCTTCAACATCACCAACTATCAATATGCCCCTGAAAAACGGTCCAAACCGCACAGGGAGTGCCATCAACTGCCAAACCCCTCCTCCCAAATCCTTTGAATAAACACCATTCCAAGTCCAACTAAGATAAGAGTGAAATTTCTTGAGGACAAGGAAGGGATAAGGAAAACCATGGCCTCCGAGCAGCGGCTAAAACACAAAACCAAGGGCCGAAACTGAAAACAAAAACATGATGCCATGAGGGCGCCAAAAAAACCCTCACCTGCCACACCGCAAAACCCAAAACCACTGAGAGTTAATCGAACCAGATCCAACCTCTGTGATAATGTTCTAGTATATTACATTTCTATATACACTTGGGTATTCTTTCTAGCTCGAGAAATTAAATATTTTTCTTTTTTTTCTATGTATTATACATCTATAGAGAATCATGGTTAACTTACTAGTAAGACCATAAAAAGTTATCATAGGCATAAATGTGAAAATATTGATTTGTAATATCTTTTTTCAAATGTCCATAGTTAGAAATTTCTTCTCCTGGCATAATATTATATGATTTTAAATAATAAATTCTATAGTGTATAAGATATGACACACCAAACATAAATAAAAAAGGAAATATAATTCATTAAATATGATTTTTATAACATAGAAATTAAATTTATGGTAATTAATATTATTAACGGATTTATTAAATAAATATAATTGTCCAAATCAATATAATTTTTTTGAAAATTGAATATCAAATAAGCACACAATTTTTAGTAATGTTATTTTTTTCTTCAAAAAAATATTTTTTTCTTCAAATATGAGTTTTCTACCATTATATGGGTTAATATTATAATTAATTTCAATAATTTCCAAAAAAATATTTTAAAAAAATATTTTATTATTTAATTCAAAATTTAAAATTTATCTGATTATTAATTATAAAGAATTTTATGTTATGTGTAAATCTTAAATGAAAAGTAAAAAATACTAATTGAAATTTTTATTTTTCTCATAAAGTATTTAAAAAGTAAAATTATGTATTAAAATAGTATTAAAATTTCATTATTTCTCTATTATTTAAAATTATTAAATATTAGTTTTTTTGTATATATTATATATTTAAATTTGTCATAAAAACATTTTATATTTTAAAAATGGCATTTTTACTATAAACATATTGTTTTTCATCTCATTTCCCTAGTTTAGTTTTAAATTAATCCCTACCATAGAGGTGTTTTATATTTCGAAAAATATATTACATATATGGAATCATGATTCCAAAATTTATTATATATTCCACTTTTGTCAATATGAATAACAAACATAGTAATTTTATTACCACAATAAAGGGAAAATCGTGTATGTTAGGATAGAAAAATGAAAAGAAAAATCAAATAACCCAGAACTTACCTAAATTTATTGAATGAATATATCTCAAAAACATTAATCTATGGGTAAAATTTATGACCTTTTTGGGCCATTTGGATGAGATTATTACCATTATAGTATTTTATTTAATGAAAAGTCAATGGTGTCACAGTCTTTTTTTAGTAAGTGTAATATTTTTAAAATAGTGTAAACCATTGTAGATATTAAACTATAATTATTAATATTAAATCTATAGTATTTATCTAGATCATGTTAATTTTTCAAAAAATTTATTGGGGAAATAATTAACTTAAATTATTACACAATGATAATGGAGTAATTATTTAATTAATGGAATAATCTAATAAATGATATTAAATCACATAACATTATATTTTTATGGTGATATATGAATTATATAGATTAATATTACATTTTTTGGAAATAATAAAATATTTGGTTTGGATTTTACTTATTATATGGATGTTTTTAATGTCAATGTAATGAATAGTATCAAAATTTACAATAATGATATTTTATAGGATTCATTTTTAATTAATTTTTTTAGAAATCATAAAAATTTTAAATAAGAAAAAAGGGATAGTATATGGTCTAAAATTTAATATCATATGCATTACTTTTCCATTTGGAAGCATTTTTCCCTAAAATTGTTTACTTATATTTTAATATTTTGAGAAATCCGAAAGGTTCCCCTAACATTAATTATAAAAGGGAACCACATATGTCACTTATTTAAACCAAATTTTTCCATATAGCTTCACCAAAACCATAAAAAGAATCTTATAAATATCCATATCTATTTTCTATAGGTTCTAGTACTTCTAAAATTCCAACCATAAATTTATTAACAAGAGAGCTAAAGGAAGTCTGTCAGGGTAGAGGAAATCATTTTTCCGAACTCATTAATGTTTGATTCTTCTTCTACATCTTATTCATGTGTTATTTCCATAATAAATTAATAAATCAATTTTAATCTATATATTTAGATTTTATTTTGATTAATTTACCACTATATTTATCCTTTTATCTATTCAAAGAAAAATGAAATCACTACGCGAGAGTATGTAGACTTACCTTCTACACGTAACGGTGTAATTCATTTTTCATCACCGCTTTGAATGTATGGTTATTATGATGGATGAAATGGATATATATGATACTTATGATATTATTTTGATTCTTTATAATTAAAATATCATTAATTTCCATACCCATTCACCCTTAGGGTAATTATACTATCACTCATGAGTTAGTATGGTCTACCATCTCCATGAAGCGATGAGACTCATTTTCCATGTCCAACATTAAATAATGGTTATAAAAATATATTAAATCAATAAATATGATACGTATTTAATTAATAAATTATTTGGATGAAGAATCTATGTCCTATGCATATGAACAAAAACATATGTGTCGAAACATACATGGAAAAATGAAGCACTTAACAATAAAATCAATGGTAATAATGAAATATTATTAATGAATGTGTTGTAAGATGTCATATAAGGATTATATATCATATAATAAATATGAATAGAGTTTTGGGATATATTAATAATTTTAATTAAACCATTGTAATGGTGGTTGAAGCACTTTTAACATAAGGATAGTGCAAGGTACGTAAAATATTGTTAGTATCACTTTTATTTATAGTAGAGTTATTCCATATTCACCGCTCATTTATTTTGTGTGAGTTATGTGCTAACCATTGACAAGTTATATAATGAAATAGTTTATTATAATTATATTTAATGTTTCATTTCATGTTATCCATTCATGTTTCTTATGATATGAATTTCACCGAAACGGTGAGGGTTTATTTTTCAATCTCATCATTATTTTGGTTTGTTTATGTTTAAGTCCCTACTACGGAATTTTTATATCCCATTTCCTTGTTTTTTATATTTTTTCATTTTTTTTTACTATTATTCAACAATTTTTTAATTAATTTTTTCATAATTTTTTAATGTTTTCAAATTTTTTTAAAAGGAATATCCCTATGTTTTTTCAAACAAGTGAATTTGTGACTTTTCCAAAAAAAAATATGAAGGGATTGTTTTTTATCTTATACTGCATGTGAATATTTTTTCCCCCATCATGAAACACTAATTCATTGAATCTCCCATTACAATTTTACATAATTATTTTTAGAAAAATGTTTTTCTTTTTATTTTTAATGTTTTTCTAATGTAAATTTCAAATTCAAAAATATATTTTTATTAAAAAAATAAATCTATTAAAGGTACATTTATTCATCCTTAGAAACAACCATTTATTTTACTTATTCAACACTGGCTATATATTTTAATGATTCCTTCCTTTGAATCATTCACTTAATTTTAAACATTTAATATTAACTTTCTCTTAAATATTCATATTTTTTATCATAGATATGATTATTTCATAATACATATACTATTTATACATATGACTTTACATTTCGAATGCATTTGATTAACTGTGAAATTATTGATAATTAATTAGACAATACTAAATATGGATATTTTTTGTTAAGGATAATTAATTTATGAATTTAGTTAATAATTTTTATATATGAGAAATGTGATGGAGCTATAGTCATGTGTAGGGCCTATAATTATATTTCCCCTTGATGAATCGATAGGTCTAATGCAACAAATTAGTTGGCCAAATTAAATGATTTTTATCCTTAATGATTATGTCATCTTTTGGAAGGTATTAAAAGTATAGATAACATGATTTTTGAGATTATGGCATCCAATATTAATCATTTTTCTAATTCAAAATTTTGTTATTATTATCCATAAGATTTTCACTATTATATTATCTATGGATTCAGATTGTGAACAATTAATTTATTAAATGGATTTTGTTTCAAATTTCTTACATTGTCATAGTGATTATCCCTTATTTTCTAATTATAGACTTTTTATTAATTAAATGTAATGTATGATTAGTTATTTACCTATCTATATTGATTATACATTATGAACTGAAGATATATTCCCCTATATATTACCCTTACTAAGAGCATGTGATAACCCTTATTTTGTTTCCCATCTATATTGAATAAAAGAGAATCTTTTGAACAATGATGTTGAATATGTTATGTTACTATGTTTCATGTCTTATCCCTAATGTATACTTTGTTTCATGTTTGTATCTAGATTTCCAAATTAACTAAACTGGTTAGTCCTTTAGGATTTGACTACTTTTATTTGTGAAAATGTAATAAAGTGGCCACCGACTTTGGGATGGAATTGGGGTTGTGATAGTTTTAATTATAGGAAGTTTAGTATAAATATTGGGAACTATATTTTGGAAAACATGGTTTTGTAAATATAACCTTATGAATTTATTTTTGGATAATTCTAAGTATAGGATAACATCATATAGATTTGGTAATTACTATTGATGAACTAGTTAAAACATAATGACTCATATATTGAGAAACATGTGTCATGATTTAGATATCCATTGATTAATATTTCATGATTATTTTTATATCACTCTAACTACTATAGTTTTATGATTACACGTTACTTTCAAATTTTATTCGATTGTTAGAACCAGAATAAAAATATTAATATTAAATTTCATGGAAAATTTTGTGATCCCTTGAAACCAAATGGAGTGATAATGGGTGTAAAATAAATTTTGATTATGAATAATCAGTTATCATGATATATGACTAAAAACCTTCACAATAACTAACTATAAAAATAACCATAGAAAAGAAATATGGATTTTTATAAGAGCCTGAGTCATGGAGGTTGTGAGGGAAATAAGGCACAATTTCCTTCAGGTTAAAAATGTATAAAGAGACACCTTATAGAATTCCTAAAAGGACTGGGAAATGTTTTAATTATAGGAAAGAATGAAAAAAAGAATAAAAAAACATGTAAAATGATGAGTGTAATGTATGGAAATAAATTTCAATATAAGGATTCATTTATATGTCATTTCCTTAAATACAGGGAACCTATGAATTATCTTAGTAAATTCCATCTTCTAATGGTTAAAAACTAGATCAAAGAGGTTTATGTTTTCATTTTCCATTAATTGAAGTAGAATGATAAAACTAAAATGTATTTAGATTCAATAATTATGTAGCAAAAGTATTTCACCAATGGTATTATGGTTAGCAGAATCAAGAAACATCTAAGTAATTGTGTTGATATTCGAAACATATGAGTTTTAATAAACATAAGATTATATACACCATCATGGGTTTATGAGTTCAATGTTTATAAATTGTTTAAATTCCTAAACACACGTTGTATATTTTAAGTTATAGGAGTAAATCAAGATTTATGATTGTTTGTGAGAGATTTATAGAAACAAACCCCATTATTTTATTATATGTTTTAGAAAAAAATGTTATTTAAGGAATAATTCCTTTTATGTTTTTGGAAATAATTTTAATGATAAGTATAAAAATTTGGTTTTATATGATTTTTGATTTTAAGGTAATTATGGGTTATTATATTTTTGGGAAAGGATAATTGATAGCATGAGATAACCTCTAAAGATAAAACATTTCATTAATTATGAATATATGAAGTTTATTTTTTGGGATGATTATCATATTATTTGTAATTTTTATGGATTTTATTAATATAGTTTTAAAAATTCTAAAACCATTATGTTAGGTGGAAATGCATCTCATCTAGACAGTTCATGATTCTTGAACCCACAATCGAAGGGTAACAAGGAAGCATCACCTACCACTGGCCAACATGATGTCTTTTTTAGTCCGACATAATATTTTATTATTTAAATGTTATGAATGATAAATTATTACTTAATTTTGTGAACACTATGTGATTATGGTCAAAAAAAATATCATGAAATTTTATTTGAGGAATAATGGTTGAATTTTATTTTGGAGGAATATATGATTTTATTTTGTATTTTTTGTGATTTGGGTTAATTATTTAAATGGTTGAAATATCGTGGAGATTATATGTTATGGTCATGAAAATATTTGCAAAAAAATATTAAATTTATCATCGAATACTATGTGATCAAATCCTTCTAATTTTTGAGTTTAAATATTAGGATGGAATATTTTTTCTAAATTTTAAGGATACTTATTTATTGAATGATATAAGCGGAATTTTGGGTATTAATATTGAATTTTGGGAGAATAAAGTAGTTTCCCTCATATGAAGGTTTATTATTTTTGGGAATTGTATTATATTTGACCAACCATATTTGTTTTGGTTAATGTATAAATAAAAGAGGAATATATTATTTTTCCTTGGAGGATTTTTTTTAACTATAAAAGTTCAATCTAGTTCCTCAGGTATGAAAATATTCTTTCTCATCATTTGGATGAAAAGATTAGTTTGTGGTGGAAATTATTAATGTATGGAAAATTACCTTTCAAGTAAGTATATTTCCTTATGTTTTTCCTCTATGTAGAAAATAAATCATCAAATCTAGGAAAAGGATTTTGGAATAAAAAATTTATCTGTTTACATTCATTATTGAGAAATAAATGGCCTTTTAACCCATCCAAGATTTATGGTTTTATATTGGTTATCTTTCTCATTAACATATTATATATCACTATACATCAAAACATTGGAGTTCGTTTTATCTTTTAAATCCATGTTTTCACTCACATTTATGCCCTCTTATATGGAATCCTATTATTTATTATTTTAGATGACCATAATACTTCTCATTATTTATTTTCATGTGGAAGTTTTATTGACCCTTTTAATGATGTGGTATTTCAGAAATTTTATTTTAAAATGAAAAACTAGAGTAATCGAGTGCAATTTCAATTTTTAAGGATGAAATTTAATAAAGGTGGGATAATTTAATATCATGATATTTTCAATAATAAATTATATAGTGACCAAGATATACATTACCAAGAATAAATGAAAAATTAAATATTATTTTTCAATATGTTCATTATAATCTATCCAATAAATTTATGATAATGAAAATTTTGATTTATTTTATGAAATAAAAATAAAGATTCATATATATATAAATTTATTAAAATTTCCTTGAGAATAATCACACAATTTTTAGTAAATTCATTTTATTCTTAAAAATATATGTTTTCTTCACAAATGTGGTTCTACCTTTTAAGAATGAAATATTATAATTAATTTATAGAAGTTATTGAAAATGCATATTAATTAATTAATTTCAATTTTTATTTACATATTTCTAAATTATGTTAATATTATTTTTTGATAATTTTTAGAAAATATTGATTTTTAAATGAATACTGAAAATTACTGATTTAAAAAAATATTTTTATTTAAAGTATTTATAATATAAAATTATATTTTGGATTAGTATTAAAATTTAATTAGTTCCTTTTTATTTAAAATAATTAAATTTTGGTTTTAATCGATTTTATACTTGAATTTAGAATATATAATTTTATATTTCTAAAAAAAGTATTCTAGAACACATTATGTTTAATCACATTTTTCAAATTTAAATTTAAATCTAATTTTAAAACATATGTGTTTTGAATCATGAAAAATATATTCCAAATTTTGATTTTTTGAGTTCATGTTTATTAAATAGGTAACTTATATTTTTTTAATATTAATAATAAACTTAGTAAATTTATTGAGACTATAAGGGGTTAATCAGATAATTTAGGTTAAAAATAACATGGTAAGAACCATTTAAAAGCCAAAAACATTCATGAATATTTTTTAATGAGTATATATCACAAATAATAATACACGGGTCTAATTCATAACCTTTTAGAAGAAACTTAGATTATATTATCACCTTTATAGTTTTTCAATTAATGAAAAGTCAAACATGTCAAACTCTTGTTTTTAATAACTTTAAAATTTTTAATATGGTATTATTAGAAAAGATTTGATTGAATATAAATATTAATTTTAAAAATAAATTAGTTATATATATCATGATATTTAATAAAAAATAGTGAGGAAATAATTATATTAAATTGTTACACAATGTTAATGTTGTAGTTCTTTAATTAATGGAATAATCATGTTATTGATATGAAATTGATTAAAATTAACATAATTTGAGATATTTAATGTGATTCCAGAATTCTATAGATGAACAAGACATATTTATGACTTTAAAAAATATTTTTTTCTATTTTTTGTTTTGCCTTTTTGTTTTCGAATTCAAGGTAATTAATAGTGTCAAAATTGACAATTTTGATATCTTTTGCGATTAATATATTTTAAAATATTTTACAAATCATAAAAATATTAAATAAGAACAAAGGGAATATGATATGGTAAAAAAATTATCCCTAATTAGTTTTAAGGCTATTTTAAATCATTTGGATTTGAAATAGTCTTATTATATTATAATAATGTGTGAAATTCCAAAAAAACTATTCACCTCAAATATAAAAAGGCACCGCTTCCTTCATTTATTTCAACTGATTTGAATCATATATCATGACAAAATACTCAAAATTACACATATAAAAATCCTTATCTATGTTTTTAAGGTTTTGGTTCTTCCAAAATAACAACCCTATATCTCATAAGATGAGATCTAAAGGAACTCAACTGAAGAAGAGGTAATCATCTTTACCAGCTCTTTCATGTTTATTTCTTCTTCTACTTCACCATAATTAGTTTTTTCCACCATAAATTAATAAATTAAGTATCACAACTATACTTAAAATTTATTATTACTGTGATTAATAATTATTTCTTCTTCTATCCATCCTATGAAAAAAGAAAGTATTGTTTGTGCGTACGTAAGGTTTTTCGTCACCATATAGCGGTGTAATTACCTTTTCTTCACCAGGTTACATGGATTATTATAATGTGGTAAATAAAGGATATATATTATAATTATTAAATGATATTTATTATATAAAATTAATATAACTTCTATTTCCCTACCCATTAAATATTAAGCTAATGATACTGTCGCTTGTGCGAACATACAACCTACCGTCTCAATAAAGTGACACGACTTCGTTTCAACATAAAACAATAAATAATTATTATAAAAATTTATTAAATAATAAAATGTAAATATTAGATCCTGATTAAAATTTTATAGATGATTTATCTATATCTAAGTGACATGACCCATAATTTATGTGACAAAACATGTATGGAACAAGGAAGCAGTCTACACCCGATATAAGGGTAATATGGTAAAATTATAAACAACAAGATGGTAAGATGTAATATAAGGAATGTATATAATATTACAAATATAAATTTGGTTCGGGTATAAATTTATAACATTCTTTAAATTTTTATTTTGTAGGTTTAATCTTGTTCAACTAAAGGAAAGTGCAAGGTAAGAGAATTTTTGTCTCACTTTTATTTCTGGGATACTCATTCCATATTAACCTCTCATGTTTATGTGTCTTGTATATTCTTCCCTTTTAATGGTAATATCATAAAAAACCTTATGTTAATGATATTTAAATTTTCTTCTCATGTTATTATTTTATGGATCTTATGATATAAATATTAGTATTGGGGTACGCATTTATTTCATAATCTCTTCATTATTCAGGATACTTTATGTTTAAGTCCACAATTGGGTAGAATTCTCTCACATATCCATATTTTCTAAATTTGTCTTAAAAATGTTTTTAAATATTATAATTTTTATAAAAATCATTTTTATCATTTTTTATATTTTTAAAAAAATTCTTAAAAGAGGTACTTTGTGAAATTTCTAACAAAAATATGAAAGGAATTTATTTTAACTTGAATAGAATGAGATGATTTTACCACTATCATGAAAATTTAATTAAATAATGATTCCTTTATAATTTTAAATGGTTATTTTAAATAAAATATTATCCTTCATATATAAATAGTTTTTTATAAAATAGTCAATTTCAAAGTGAAAATATATTTTTTGGAAAATATTTAGGTTAATATTTTTATGGTACTTTTAGTTGTCCATGACAACAACCCATTATTTTACTTATTCAAAACTGGTCATATTGTTTAATTTTATCATGATTTTAAGTATTCAATTAATTTTGATGACTACATATCACATTTCTTTTAAATATTTATATTCTTCTATCTGGGATATGATTATTGCAAATGTCATATTCCATTTCTACATTAAGTTTTATTATATGAAATAATTTATTAAAAAGGGAATTATAGTAAAATATGTATTCATTATTCAACATGTATATTTATTACTAAGGAATATTAATTCTACTACAAAGTAACAACTTTTATTCCAAACATAGCAGTGCCCAAAGAGTAAAAGATCATGGTGACCTAAAGTAGTGGAGGTTGAGTGCGTTGGCCCACACAAAATTGTTACATATGGGGGGAAGAGATCCTAGGCTATAAAAATTAAACATTGATCCCTTCTAGCCACCCCTAAAGCCATAAAATCATCAACATTATTCCCTTCATGCCAGGTATAATAGATGGTCTCCCGCAAAAGGATTGATTTAAATTTCCTTACCAGATAAATAATGGACCATAGAAACTGATTATTCCCATGTAGCACTCTATGAAACACCACATAATTAGTCTCTACCACCTCTATCAAGATATTATGATCCTGACATAGCTCTAGAACCCTGCACATGGACCTGGTTTGCACCACAAAGGAGTACCCAATTTCAAAGATTCTAGAAAAAGCCAGAAGAATTTCCCCTGTATTGTCACAAACCACCCCCTATATAATCTCCGAGGTACATGATCCATCCACATTATGTTTGAACCCACTGGTCGGAGGGTTCCACCAAACCCATCAGCCATGATTGGGTGGATTCTGAAAAATATAGGAAGAGCACATTCCAGCTAGACACTGCTTCAATGAATCTGACCCAACCTAGATTTTGAATAACAAATCCAGCTCCACAATAATGCCATGCATTTTGATCACCAAACCCAGGAATGTGAAGATGGTCCCTGAGTGGAATGCCTAATTACACACCCTCCAGATAACCCAGCAACCCACTCTCACTAGAAGTGTCCTCACTTTCTTCTCATGCACCCACTCCTATGAACCTGCAAACCATGACTGGCTAAAGGATTCTACTTAGTGACCATGTTTCGTCATCCCAAAACACTCCCTGAGCATTCCCAAGATGGTATCTTCCCACCCACTAGAGAATAATAGATGAATCACTAATTCTTACATAGATATCTCACCGCATACACATTTATATGATATAAATATGACCTTTATTTGGATAAACTCATCCGTGGGGATAGCTCGATTATAGATCCTCTAAACAAGGAAGTTAAATTTTGTAGGTATATCATGGAACCAAATAGTCTCATTCTAGGTATCCTAAATTTCCACAAATTGAGTAATAGATCAATAATATTTAGCTGAAAATGCTCCCGAAGATGACCCTATAAAAATTATCTTGTCCAGTTCTTTATTAATGTTAATCTAATTGAATATCTTCATCTACTAGTGGTTGAAAATGGCCCGGATGAAACTATCATGTATGCTTGCCTAAGTGAAGGAAATTTCTGGTGTTGGGCATCCTAGGAATCCAATCACCGAACCCACCCAATTATCCCTCCAGAAATTGAGTATCCCTCATCCCACAATCCACATGGAATGATTCTACAGAATCAGTAGGTGGATGGAAATTCATGACCAAAGAATTCACATACCCTGGGATAAGGGTAACCCTAAGCAGCATATCTTATAGAAATAAACCTAACCAATATAGATCCCCCTCAATTATGTCCCATGTAAGCTTAGCGTTCATGCGTGACATGACCTCCCTGATATTCCTAATATTGATACCCCCGACACCAATTATTCTAGAAAACCTATCCCAAGGGGACCAATGGTATACGCTTTCAATCATTTCAATATAAGATGAATTTTTTGTAACATAAATGGAAGGTGGTTCGAATAATTATATGTCCCCTTTGATGCTTTGGTAGGTCCCATTTGAAAAATCAATTGGAAAATTATAATGGGATTTCAACCATAATAGTTAAACTATATTTTAAAAGGTCTTGAGGATATAGATACCATGATTTTGAAATCATGGGATCCAAAATTAATCATTTCCCTCATTAAGAACTCATAAATTATAATTCATGTGATTTTCAGTATGAAATTATATGTTGATTTATATTGTACACAAGTTATTTATGAAGTGGATTTTGTATCCAGTTATTTAATTTTTATATAATTATTATGGCTTATATTATCATGATAGATAATTTGTATATTAAATGTAAAGTGTGTTCAGTTATTTACATTTCCATAATTATTATGCATTATTGATGAAATATCATTTCTATTATTTGTAAAACATAATGAGAATTTTAGATCACCCTTATTTTTTTCCCTTTTCCAAGGTATGAAGGATAACCCTTTAAATTAGTTGAAGGATGCTGAATGTCTTCCTTTTGTATGTTTTATGACTTATCCCCAGTGTAAAATGGATTTCATGTTTGTATCTAGTTTTATAAAACTAATAACTAATCATTCCATTGATATTTGACTACTATTATTTGTGCCAATATAATAAATAGACCATTGACTCTTGGCTTATGTTGTTGGGGGGTTTTCACAAATAGAAATTCACAACTGAATGGTGTAGTATATAGGAGAAATAATAACCTCTATGGAATTGACTGGACTATGATCAATGAGAATGATTTACCAGTTTATTTTTGGGAAGATTTTGTAAATTAAATATTCTATATTATAAATAGATGTCTAATTAGACCAATTTTAAAGAAAATTCATTATGAATAATGTAGTTGTAGAAAAGAAAAAATTAATTACATTATAGTTTTTTGTTTTATAGTCTTTATACTCAATACAAAAGATAAATTATTCAATTTTTTATCAAAAAGTGAGGAAGGGATATTCCTAGGATATTTAAAATCTAGTAAATATTATTGGGTATTTAATAAAAAGGACCAATATTATGAAAGAATATGTACATGTAATATTTTATGAGATAAATCCAAATGAGCCTAATAACCCTTTATAAAATCTTAATAATGTCATTTACAGACTTTTTATCAATGCTAAACATACTACAAATTTTATAAAATATGTAGAGACCCAAGCTTGATGTACATGGACATTACATTACTTTTGCCGAATAATTAATGCATTACAAGAACCAACAACCAAGGACCATAATAGTTTAGTGTCCTTGGAAACTCGGAACATAATCTTATAATAATGGTGAAATCTCTTTAACATCTCCCACAAATATCTTCCCTTTTTTTCTTACCTAAAACCATTATTTAAATCCTGGGGAAAAGAAAACATATAAAGGGTGATCTCAAATTCTCATTAAGGGAAAGCATGTATAAAATAAAACAAATCAAATACATTCGAAATTAAAAAAACATGAACATAAAGTTTAAACATCAAAATCTGGAGAAATAAATCATGGAAGTACATAACTTGTAGATCATAAAGGAACATTAATCAAGATAAAAAAGCATGGGAATAGAACATGTAATTGTGGGAAACCATTAATCACATGATATGATTTCCATAGTATCCAATTCATTGCTTCCATGACCATCTTAGTGGAAAAAGTCCCTTTGTGAATCGAGTTCACCCATCGTTCCTGTCCTGTATCACTGAACCGAATTAATTTTCCATTCCATCCATGTCTGTATCATGAAATATAAATCCTTACCCAATTCATTCTAGGGAGATAATGTTCCCACCCATATCATAATGAAATCATTATTACTTGTGCCACAAAATAAACATAAATCATTCATCATAACCGAAAGAATTAAATGGGTTTCATAAACATCGTCCCATCATAACGTAATTCAGATAAAAAATTGGATATAATTTCATCATAAAAAGAATAAAACCATGTAAATAATAGATACATTATACGTGAAACATAATCATACTAAATAATTTCATCTTCGATGGAAAATATCATTGACAAAACACTTGAAATGAATTCTTGAGGAAATATCATTTCTTCTTTAAAATCATTTTCTTGTCACAAAATTCCATTAAATTTTAAAAGAAAAGTATTTTTTTGACAATAATCATGAAATATTGGATAGTAATCTTCATGAAAATAAGGTGTTATGAAACTTTAAAAATCCATTCATGCTGTATAAGTTAAAAAAATCATTCTCCTTGTAATTTTTCCGAAAAAGTCATTAAATTCTCTTATGGTAAACAAAAGAAATATTCCATCCATAACACAATGTAAAAGTCAAAGATGGTTAAACAAGACTTTAAACATATATGGAAGAATATTAAACACTATATGAAAAAAATTATCAATGAAAAATATAACCCCAGTAAATACTTACGTATAATCAATCTCGGTTAAAAATGACATTGCAAAATTATCCCTTACCTTAGGTCCAATTTCTTTAGTATGTGTCCTAAAATCTTTTATATTGGGTTTAAAAGTATTATTAACATGTAACTTAACCATAATAATATTTATGATATCATTAATGATTCACTTATGACTTTATAATACCCGTTCTTTTGTCAATTCCATTTTAAAGCAGCGTTTTTGGTAAAATCGTTTCATTTATCATACGTGTTTGGACTTGTTGTTATTGATATTATTATTACATATTTGATGATTTACTTAATTCAAAAATGTAAAACATGATTTATATATCATATATATTCAGTATATATATATATATAATATATAGATATATGAAATGAAACACACCGTTCATGGAGACGGTAGGCCATACGTACGCATGAACGCGGTTTTCCTTTCCACATTGACTTGAATCGATGTAAGTAGATGACATATATATATATAAATAAATCCAGTAGAATTTTTATTTTATATATACCATTATTATTCATTATATATACTTTATAATCATACTTGAATGGTTAACATGGAGAATGAATCTCATCGCGTCGTGGAGACGGTAATCCGTATGTATGCACGAGCGATGATATCATTCAGATAATTATTGAATGGAATTGGAGTTGATGATATAATATCTCAGAATCTGTATGATGTTATATTATCCATATATAGTTATTATTTACACCATTATACCCATCCAAGTAATGTGGTGGTGGAAAAACATATTACACCACGACGTGGAGACGATATTATGTACGTACGCACGCGCGGTGATTTTTTTCCATAGGATGGATAGAAGGTGAAATGGGGTTGTTTAATATTTATAATAACATATCATTATATTATTGATACTTATTTTATTAATTTATAATGAAACAACTAAAGAATAAGAAGTCGAAAAAAAAATTGAATGAATCGGTAGAAGATATTACCTCTTCTTTGACACGCCTCTTTTTAAGCTTCCACTTAAGGTACTAGAGATTGTCTTTTGAGAAGACCTGAACCAATATAATATAACCATAGAGGTTTATAAGAGAAATTTTCAGGGGTTGGACGAGCTTGAAGGCTCAAAATTGAGTTAAGAGAAGAGGGAAGGAGGTGCCCCCATATAGGAGAGGAGAGGGTCACTTTTGGAAACCTTAAAAATATTTATTAATAATAAAATGAAACCCCACTTAAAAACCTACAAAAATGACTCAATTCGAATATGAGATGATATGGGGTTGTAATATCATCTCCAATAAAATTCATACATGTTTTAAATTTATTGTAAACCTCATCAACTTGATTTATCATTATTTAATCTAAATAATTTTATTTATGGTAATAAAATTCTAAATTTTAAATTGTTATAAATACAAACATAAATGTTGTAAATTTTCCATAATTGGATAATTTATAACCTTTTAGATCATATAATTTTCAATTTGTAGTTTTTAAATTATTTTTCTGATTTTTAATTAATTTAATAATATGTTATTTTTTAAAAATATCAATAGTGTCAATTTTGACACTATTCATTATTGGAATTTAAATAAAACCCACACAAAATATATTTTCAAACCAAAATATATAATAGATTCTTAACATGTCATATTCATCAAATAAATTCATGGGGCACATTAATTGGTTCATATATTATTTATTTTAATATTTTTAAAAACCATTTATTATGTATATCTCTTAATAATATAATTACTACAACATTTTTGTATAATTACTTAATATACTTATTTGTTGCATAAAAATTAATAATAAAATACTATTATTAAGATAAATATAATAAATTTCATAATAATATTTTTACTCTATTTTATCATCCTAAAATAAAAACATTTAAATTGTTATATTTTTTAAATTATGAAGGTGACACCTTTGACATCATTTAAAATAAAATAATATAAATGTCCTAATCAGTTTTATTAGGCTCCAAATGGTTAAAAAATCCACCATTGTATGATTATGGTATATATAAACGCGATCAATAATGCTTGGTCGTGTTTATGGTCCTTTTGATAGGTATTGTTATTTTAATAAAAACTATATTATTTAATTTTCACTAAATAAATAATTTCTACATCATTAGTGTATAATATATTAATGTAAATAAATATTTCTTAAAAATTAAAAATTAATTACCATGATAAATAAAAACATTTTATCTTTCAAATGAGGATTTATAATCTAATTGATATTCAGTATAACCTTATATTAAAAATAATCTTATTATTAATGTTTGATTGAGACATATTTCTCTTTCCCTTAAATAAAATAAATAAAAGGTCTTAATCAAATACAGGTGGGTTCCATTAGATTCCATTTCGACCCAAGTTTGATTTATGGAAAAATATAATCAACCAATTATATTAGGATAAGTGTTGGGATAATTTTATAATATTATATTTACCCTTAATTACCTGATTTACCTTTAACTATGGTAAATAAAATTTACCGTAGTTACTATTCATAATTTCTAAAAATAAAAAGTAGCTTATTAACATTATTTAGACATAATTATTCCAAATATGGAGTCCATTTTTTCAAATTAAAAACCCAAAGTTTCAGTATTTAATTAAAATTTAATACCACTGTTTAGAAAACAATTTTTAAAAGTTAAATCGTTGCAAAAAAATTGAAATGTCTTTACTTATGAATTCAGTGTAAAATTAATGATAATGACTTAAATTATATTAAATGGTAAAAATATATTCTATTTATACATTAAAACCATTAAATAATATAATTTAACAATATAAATTATCTCGATGATAAAAGTTGTTTTTAATTAAAATTTAGCATATTTTTACTATTCAACAAAATAAGAAACTTATCAGAAAAATATCAAAAACGTATCCAAAGTAAATTTTTATATACTGATTCAAAATAAGAATTTTATTTTGTAAAATTGAACTTATAAACATGTCAAAAACTAAATTTAATGTGGTCACTCCATCAAAAGGCGGAAATACTACATTTTTTGAATAATAGTTATTTTACCCGAAAAATTTATATTGTTTTCATACCATGTTCTATAAAAAGTGTAATATGAATTATAATGTCATAAAATTAAAAATGTAGTTACTACTATTCATAACGGCTAGTTCTTAATAATATTATAACAATATATCATTTTTTAGTGAAACTCATTATTGCGTACAACACGTGATTTTGAGGAAGGTTGCTCTTGCATGCAACACAAGCCAAGAATAGTGTTTGCGTATAATATAAGCTAATACGGTGTTTCATATGGAAAAAGATAATTTTTTTTAGCGTACAACACAATACATCAATGAAATTAAAATAATATTTTTCATAAAATCTCAGAGTGTTATATTCCACCCCCCTTAAAATGAATTTCGCCCTCAAAATTCATCGGGGTTATAAATAGTTTACAACTTGATTGTTTCATTAATAAAAACCCAAATCGTAAAAAAGAATACAAAACCATAACTTTAAAAACTAAATTATAAATCATAATGTTTACCCAAATTAACTATTCACTAGGTTTCCACATAGGAGAACATGGGTGAAAATATGGATATTGAAGAGGAATCTAACCATCAAGTTCTATTGGAGAGTGTTAGAGAACATGGCTATGAAAAAACCAACAATCACAAAGCCATGAATTTGTTATGATCTAAGGTACCATCTAATTCATCACATATGAGGGCAATATGAAAACATTTTTGGTTTTCAAGATCATTTCACTAAAGTTAAAAAATTTGGAATTAGAAGAAATAATTTCTTTATTTTGGTACAATCTCAACGGTGGTCATTCCTTGAACAATTTCCACTTCATCTCTTAAAGAAATGAAGTTGATTTTTTTATTCATAAAGTGTTAGAAGATTATGCGATACAATGATAGGTCATTCCATCTGTCTCAACCAAAAGGATACCAAAATTATTAAATATACATAAGTCCATCTATAGTGAGGTTAATTTTATATGGTTAATATGGACTTATACTTCATATATAATACCACTTAATAAATTAAACCTAATTTATTATAAGCAATGACTTCTTGTAGGCTACTGGTATGCGATAATGGCATGTCGCACTTCAGTTGTGGGTTCTATTCCCACATCCTTGTCCGACATGACGGGTTTTCACTCATACTATACGTTTTCCTTTTTCTAAAACTATACTTTTATAAAATTCCAGAAATAATATCTAAAAACAAGTTCTATCCTTAAATAATACTCTCTGATGTCCAACATTATCCATTCCAATCTTTAGGCTTATCCAAAATACCTTTGTCCAATATCATAGTATAATGAAAAAGATTACTTGAAAGGTTACATAACAAGCTCATGAATACCATCATTTTCCCCCAATATATCATAAGATATATCTCGTTGATCGCATTTCAAACATGTGAATACCTTAATCATGTATTCTATTGAATCATGTATAACCATATCATCTTTGTGAAAACATGATTGATCCCAAAATTTCAATATACTCAAACCATGATATCACATTGTCCTTATATCAGTCATGAGATCATTAATATTATCAAACATTTCATTATCTCCTTATCCATTCATTATGTTCATATCATCTACTTTCCAAAAATATGTGAATAAACATTCATGGTTACCAATACCATTCATCATATACTTTCATATACTTTAGAAAAAACAATAGTGTAACAATCCTTAGATGTATATTTATTCCATAGTATCATTACCTATACAACATAACTCTTGATAAACAAAAATCATTCCACTACTTTCTTAAACCATTGATCGAGCTTCAATAATTCTTTCATCTCACATATCATTTGTAGTATCTTCATCATCAAAAACATAAATACTACCTATACGATCATCCTGATTCTCTTCATGATATTTTCCCTTAGGGAATTGGTTTTTATAATGCTCGTACGTTCCACATTTAAAACATTTAACCATTTTTTATGTCTTAGCAATACCATTATCCTTGTCTATGGTGTTAACTAAACCTTTTCCTTTACAATAACTGGCTTTGTGTCCTTCTTTTCCACACCCAAAGCATCTTTCGGTTCCTTTGAAACATTCTCCCTGATGCCTCTCCCCACATGATTCACATGAGGGAAATTGAACTTTCATTCCTATATGATCATCATGAAACTCCATCATTCTCTTATTAGCTGAGTCAGGAAACTTACCAAAGTTGATATTATTGATCATATTATGAAATTTCTGATTAGTCATAATAAAAATATGAGGACTTACAGATCCAATTTCATTTGGTTTCTCTTGAATAATAGCATTCCATTGTCCATCATATCCTCTATTATCATGAATCTTCTTGTTTCCTTCCATATTCTAAAACCCAAAAAGGATAGTGTGAGAGGAAAAAATTATAATCAAGGGGGAGTACCTTTAATATCTAACATCTTAGGTTAAATTCAAAGATATTTATAGTAATTCTAGGACAATAACCTATACTTATTCGTAACCTTAGGGACATCCCTATTCATACCATAGAAATATCTTCTAGGGATCTCACTAATGTTTTCGCATCCTAGTTTCCAAAGGTTAACTAAACCTTTCCTCTTATAGGAACTATAGATACCCAATCATGATGTACGTGGACATTACATTACTTTTTCGGAATAATTATTATATAACAAGAACTATCCCTCAAGGTCCCTAATAGTTTAGTGTGTTTGCAAACTCAGAACATAATCTTCTAATCATGGTGAAAGATCTTGAACATCTCCCATAAAGATACTCCCCTTTTGTTTTCTTACCTAAATCCTTTATTTAGACCCTATGGAAAAGAAAACATACAAAGTGTGAGCTGAAATTCTCATTAAGGGTAAGCATGGAAAAAATAAAACAAATCATATACATTTGAACTTAAAAAAACATGAACATAAAGTTTAAACATCAAAATCTTGAGAAATAAATCATGCCAGTACATGAGGCATAGATCATAAAGGAACATTAATAATGATAAAAAATCATTGGAATAAAGCATGTAATTGTGTAAAACCATTAATCACATGATATTATTTCTATAGTATCCATGGCATTGCTTCCAAGACCATCTTAGTGGAAAAATTCCCTTATTGAATCGAGTTCACTCCATGTTCTTGTCTTGTATCACTGAACTGGATTAACTTATCATTACAGCCATGTCTATATCATGATATTTAAATATTTACCCAATTCATTGGAGGGAGATATAGGTCCCACCCATATCATAATTAAATCCTTCTTACTTGTGCCACAAAATTAACATAAATCATTCATCATAACCCAATGAATAAAATGCGTTTCATATACATCATCCCATCATAACGTAATCCATAAAAAATGGATATAATTTCATCATAAAAAGAATCAAACCATTTAAATAATAGAGGTATTATACTGGAAATATAATCATACTATATAATGTCATCTTAGATGGAAAATAGTTTTGAAAAAAAACATGAAATGGATTCTTGAGGAAAATATCCTTTCTTCTTTAAAATCATTTTCTTATCACAAAATGCCATTCAATTCTAAAAGAAAAAATTATTGTTGAAAATAATCATGAAATATTGCATAAGAAGATTCATGGAAATAAGGATTTATGAAACTGTAAAAATACATTCATGCCTTATAAGTTAAAAAAATAATTCTCCTTGTACTTTTTCCAGAAAAGTCAAAAAATTCTTTATATGGTAAAAAAAAGAATGATTCCTTCCATAACACATTGTTAACTTCAATGATGGGAAAACATGACTTTAAAAATACATGGAATAATATTAAACACTTTATGAAATTCATTTTTATGGATGAAAAATATAACCCCAGTAAATACTTACGTATAATCAATATCGAATAAAAATGAGAATGCAAATTTATCCCTTACCTTAGGTCCAATTTTTTCCATACATATATGAAACTCTTGTATAGTGGGTTTAAACATATTATTAACTTGTAACAGAACCATAATAGTATTTATGATATCATATATGATTGACTTATGACTTTATATTACCTGTTCTTTTGTCAATTCCAAGTTAAAGAAGCGTTTTTGGTAAAATTGTTTCAATTATCATACATGGTTGGAATTGTTGTTATTGATATTATTTTTTCTTATTTCATGATTTACTTACATTCAGAATGTAAAACATGATTTATATATCATATATATTTAGTATATATATATAATAGATAGATAAATGAAATGAAACACATCGTTCATGGAGACGGTAGGCTGTACGTACGCATGAACGCTATTTTCCTTTCCTTGTTAACTTGAATAAAAGTAAGTAGATGAAATATATATATATATAATCCAGTAGAATTATTATGTTATATATACAATTATTATACATTATATATACTTTATAATCATTTTTGAATGGTTAACATGGAGAATGAATCTCATCGCCTCATGGAGATGGTAATCCGAACGTACGCACGAGCGATGATATCGTTCCCATTATTATTGAATGGAATTGGAGTGGATGATATAATATCTCAGAATCATTATGATTTTATAATAACCATATATAGTTATTATTTACACCATTATACCCATCCAATTAAGGTGGTGGTGTAAAAACATATTACACCACGGCATGGAGACAGTATTATGTACGTATGAACGCATGGTGATTTCATTTTTTGTAGGATGGATACAAGGTTAAGTGGGTTTGTTTCATATTTATAATAACATATCATTATATTAGTGATACTGAGGTTATTACTTTACAATTAAACAACTAAATAAGAAGAAGTTTAAGAAGAAAGATACTTGAAGGAAGCCATAGAAGAAATTACCTCTTCTTCGACGCGTCTCTTTTAAGCATCCTATTATTGCACAAGAGTTGGTGTTTTGAGATGACTAGAACATCTATAATATAAATAGAGAGGTTTAGAAAAGAAATTTTTCAGGTTTGTCTGAGCTTGAAGGCTCAAATTTGAGTGAAGAGGAGAGTGAAGGAGGTACCCTTATATAGGAGAGGAGAGGGGCACTTTTGGAAACCTTAATAATATTAATTAATAATAAAATTATACTCCACATAAAAACCTCCAAAAATTACTCAATTTGAAGGTGATATGATATAGGGTTGTAATATCGTCAACCAATAAAATTTAGACATGTTTTTAGTTTATTTTAAACCTTATCAACTTGATTTATCATTATTTAATCTATTTAATTTTATTTGTGGTAATAAGATTCTAAATTCTAAATTGTTATAAATACATACTTAAATGTTTTAAATTTCACATAATTGGATACTTTATAACCTTTTGGATCATATAATTTTCAATTTTTAGTTTTTAAATATTTTTGTGATTTCTAAACAATTTAATAATATGTTATTTTTATAAAATATCAACAGTGTCAATTTTGACACTATTCATTATTTGAATTTAACTAAAAACCACACAAGAGATATGTTCGAACCAAAATATATAATAGATTCCTAAAATTCCATATTATTAAAAAAAATTCATGGGTAACATTAATTTTTTCTTATATTATTTATTTTAATATTTTTTAAAACCATTTATTTGATATATCTCTTAATAAAATAATTACTGAAACATTTTTGTATAATTATTTAATATACTTGTTTGTTTCATAAAAATTAAAAATAAAATCCTATGATGAATATATATATATATAATACCTTTAATAATAAAATTTTTACTATAATTTATCTTCTTAAAATCACAACATTTAAATTGTTATAATTATTAAATTATGAAGGTGACATCTTTGACATCATTTAAAATAAAATAATATAAATGTCCTAATCTATTTTATAAGGATACAAATGGTCCCAAAATGTACAAGTGGATGTTTAGGGTATATATATACTCGACCAATATTGTTTGGTCAAGTTTATGGTACTTTTTATAGGTATTGTTATTTTAATAAAAACTATATTATTGATTTTTTACTAAATAAATATTTTCTACATCATTAATTTATAAGCTATTAAGGTAATTAAATTTTTCTTAAAAATTACAAATAAATTACCATGATAAAGAAAAAAAATTTTGATTTCAAATGAGTATTTATAATCGAATTTATATTCTGTATAACCTTATATTAAAAATAATCTAATTATTAAACATTGAGTGAGACATATTTCACTTTCCTTTAAATAAAATAAATAAAATGTCTTAATCAAATACAAGTGGGTTCCATTAGATTCCATTTCAACCCAAAAATGATTTAGGAAAAAATATAATAATCCAATTATATTAAGACAAGTGTTAGGGTAATTTTATAATATTATATTTACCCTAAATTATCAGATTTACCTTTAACTGTGATAAATAAAATTTACCATAGTTACTATTCATAATGCCTAAAAATAAAAAGTAGCTTATTAACATAATTTTCAGCTACTGATTCCAAATATGGAATATATTTTTCCAAATTAAAAACACAAAATTTGAAGTATTTAATTTAAAATTAATCTCGATGTTGAGAAAACAGGTTTTAAATGTGAAAACGTTGCAAAAAATATTGAAATGTCTTTACTTATGAATTCAGTGTAAAATTAAAGCTAATGACATACATAATATGAAATGGTAAAAATAAATTATATTTATACTTTAAAACCATTCAATAATATAAGTTATCCATATAAATTATCTTGATGAAAAAGTTGTTTTTAATTAAAATTTACCGTATTTTTACTATTCATCAAAATAAGAAACTTATCAGAAAAATATCAAAAATTTATCCAAAGTAAATTTTAATATTATGATTCAAAAGTAAATTTTTATTGTCAAATTGAACTTATAAACATGTCAAAAATGTAATTTAATGTGGGTGCGCCATCAAAAGGCGGCAAAACTGTATTTTTTTGAATAATACTTATTTTACCAAAAAAATTTATTTTGTTCTCATACCATGTTTTATAAATGTGTAATATGAATTATAATGTCATAAAATTAAAATTTTAGTTACTACTATTCATAACTGCTAGTTAATAAAAATATTATAACAATATATCGTTGTTTAGTGAAACTCAGTATTGCGTACAACACACGCTATTGAGGAAGGTTTCTCTTGCATGAAACACAAGCCAAGAATAGTGTTTGCGTATAATATAAGCTAATACGGTGTTGTGTATAGCACCAGCTAATTTTGGTGTAGCGTACAATACAATACATCAATGAAATTAATAGAATATTTTTCATAAAATATTGGGGTGTTACAAAATATATAGAAAATTCATCTAGTTATGATGCACTATTTGAACCTAAACCATTATATGAAAATGAATTATCAAATACATAAATACATAGAGATATTAGGACTGGTAGATACAACCACTTAGATTATATTGTTGGTGAAATAAATACAGGAACTGAAACCAGAGAATCTAAAGTTCCAATGGACCGAATAACAACGTAGACATTGGGGTTGAGTTAGTTGTTAACATTTAATAAGTTTCAATACTTTTAAAAAATATTCCCTAAAAGAAGAATAAATTTATAAACTTATTAAATATTAGTAGATACTCATGCATGAAAAGAGTAGGAAAAAATTAATTCACATTATATTTACATGGTTCAACCTCAGTTTGAGAACCTAAATCATATCAGTATTCACTCACATGGGTCTATAAAAATTCACTATTATAGAGAAGTGAATAGAACTTGTGAAAACTCCCATTAAACACCTTCTATCCCCTGATAAGAATTATTATACTGAATCCTATCAGTTTATAATGGTTATTACTAAACAAATTATCTATAAAAAAATATGAAAAAACATATTTTAATATAAAACTCTTTCCAGAACCTCAGTACAATGTCCCTAGTTCCAATTTCTTTAGTCTAAATAACTCATTAATATAAACTCATTATGATGCATCATTTTAACAAACTACATTTCTCAAAATTTTCATACCTTACTCGTTTGAGATTCCTCATAATGTTCGTCCACATTCAAGTAGGAAAAAATCCATCTATCAAATAATCTTATGATATCTCTATTTAGATATAACTCTAATTAATTCTTTGACTACACCTCTATAGTGCACCAACTTTTTTAACCTGAAAATTAAGAAAAGTATGAATGTAATGATCAACTTTCTATATGTGTCTAAGAATATAAAGAGTAAAAAAGTGAAAATATTTTCCCACTCACTCAAATTTTCATATATCTGATATACATTCAATTATTAAATTCATTGCTGACAATTAAACTCTTCTAAAAAATGTAACACCATTTCTTGTATGATTATTCTTGAAATGCTCTTGAAACAAACAAAACATTTTTTCTTTAATTCTTGACATAATTGAAACAAGAAAATTTAATCAGATGAAAATGGTTTACCACATTTTTGATCAACATCTAGTTGACCAATCTATTTGATGGATTGATACCTTTTCCTAATACTTTGATGAATTCATTCATATTCTCTAAATAACATCAAATTTCACCATTCTTCCACTTTCTCCTTACGATTTTCATTTCATTATGATGAAATTCAGATTATGATGATGTATCAGAGTCAGACTTCATTCACAAACTTTTTCTTTTTTTTATATAAATAATGTAATATTTAGTATTCCTCAATTTATTAAATAAATTTTATAATGAAAATGTTTCATGATTTATGATAACTCCATGATCGCAAAAGCAGAGTCAGAAATAAGGTTATAAAGATAATGAACATTCTAAATCCTAAAATCACTCTCTTCATTCAACCTATTCAGAAATATTCTGAATCTATTTCACACAGAAGCTTCTAACTTTCTCACAAACACTATGTTTGATGACTCTTCCAAGTCATGCTGATGGATCAGAGACCGATGATACATCTGATCCGCAAATTTATCTTTTTTTACTACATCAACAACTAGTTCTACTCAATTTGGTCCTCTATGTCTAGAAAAAAAATTCCTTCAAATCAAAACTCCCCATATGGTTAGGTCCAATATTTCATTAATTTTCACCTATTTTTCCAAAATATTATTTTATAAGGGAGTAGTTTTCCAAAAACACAAAAAATGTTAAGAAAACATCACAAACTATTTTCAATATCCCTAGTTGGATTTGTTTTATAACTTTTGTTAAAATAATTTACAACTCACTATTTTTCAAACACCCAAACTTTTTCACTTCAATTTTTTAAAAACAAAACAAGGTTTTTAGATTTTATCAAAACATATCCTTTCTGAAAATATATTGTTCTAACACCACAATACATGATAAATTAATATTTTTTAGGGAATTATAACCCTCAGTGAAAAGAAACTTTTGTGTCCATGTAATGATAAACCCCACATAATTTATATCTTTTCTAATTTTTTTCCCCGCCCATGATTTTTATTTACCCCATTATTTGGTAATTACATCTTTAAATTTTCAAAAAATAGATAATTAAAAACTTATTAAAATGAAAATATTTGTTACATTCGCTCCCCCATTTCCAACATAATCCAAAGCATGGTGGGGGACCTTTTTTTTGAGTATTTGGAAGTCATTGTAAGAGGTTCAACATGAAGTTTCATCCTTAAAACGAAAACCATTATTTTGGAAATACTTTTGTAAAGATATAATAAATTTTAAACTTTGTTGAGATTTATTCCAGAATATATCTCCAGCAGCATCTTCCTATTTAATAAATTGAAATATTATATCAATGTGTTTTGATCTTTAATGATGGATTGTATTTTTAGAAAGTTCAATTACACTTTGATTATCAAAAATTATTTTCAATGGTTTAGAAACATTTATATTAAAATCATCCATACAAACATTCATACACAACATCTGAGTATAGCCCTGAGTAGCTACAACATATTCTAACATTGTTTTCCAAAAAATTACTGAACATTTTTTCTTACTCTTCCATGTTACATAACATTCTTTCAAGAAACATATTCCTCCAAAAGTTGATTTTATATCATTACAATATCTAGCACAATATATATCGGTATATCCATGAAACTTCATATCACAATTTTTTTTGTATAACAACCCATGTCTTGTTTTCCTTTGAAATATCTCAGAATTATCTTTTCTTCCATCATTTTTTATTCTTTTGAAATATAGTTTTATCTTGATCATAAAGTCACAACATAAACATAATTAGAACATGAGGATATGAGATCAATTAATCTTCCTATCATCTTCCAAAACACATTCTAATTCAAACTTTTTTTAGATTCATCTTTAGAAAAAACAATGCTCATCGAAATAGAAGTATAAATTTTTTTAGATTCTTATGTCCCAAAAATATTTAAAAATTCCCTAGAATAATCTTATTTAGATAAGAAAATTTATTTTTTATTTTTTATTTATGTTGTAATAAAAGAAATAATTTAAATTTTCATATCATTGAAATTTAAAAATTCATGTTCCTGTATTCATAAAATTATTTAAAAACACTTTATTTATCCTTTGAAAAAAATCATATCATCCGCATACAGTGTTACAATTGAAGCATTTGAGTTAAATTCTTCCACATATATGTTGATATGAACATTTCCATTAGAAAAATTCAAGATTATCAAAAAACTATCATTTTTTGAATACTAAGAATGTGAATCTTGTTTTATTACATATAAATATTTATTCACTTTAAAAACATTTTTTTCTTCCTCATAATGTAGAAATAAAAAACTCTATTCACTGAAAACATATTCTTCAATTTCTCAATTGAGAAATGAATACTTTATGACCATCTGATATAAAAAATTTTTTTCGGTGAGAAACAACTAGTAGAAACAATTGAATAGTTTCCAATATTTAAATAGGGGAAAAGGTTTCATCAAAATCCACACCATCCACCTGTATATAGCCATTAAAACCCATGCTTTCTTTTCTCTTGAAAATTTTCTATGTTCAATAAACTTATTTCTGTAAACCCATTTTTTAGGATAACATTTTTGCAATTTAGGCATGGAAAAAATTCCCATGTCTTGTTTTTCTCAATTTGATCCAACTCTTACTTCATAGAATTCACCCATTCTTTGGGAAGAATTTCTTCTAAAACTGATTTTTGTTCATCTTTTGAAATGATTGATGTTTTATTTTCATATCTTATATTCCTTATGGACTGAACTAGAGTCTTTTGATTCCCAAGATTATTTTCAGCCTCAATATGTTTTTGTATAGTAGTAAATTTTAGAATTCCTCTCCCATATTCCATTTCTTTATTACAATATTCATCAGATTATTCATGAAAATTACTTTGATCACTTTATTTTTCATTTGAAACATTCAGTTTTTCATTCCTCAACATTCTTGGAATCTTTTTTGAGGAAGTTGTATTTTCAATAATATTCAAATCAATTGAGTCATCCATATTTTTTAAATGTTTGTTCCAACATTTTTAACTTCTAAAATGAAGTGAATAAACCATACACATTCCTTCTTCATATTTCTCATTAGACTTTACAAGATCTATATTTTTAATTTTTTGAAAATATATACTTCCAAACATCATAAATTATTTCAATGAAGGTTTTTTATTATGAAACATTTCATAACAATTCATGTTGTATTACTATGTCAAATTTCCTTAGAACATGTATTGCAGTGCTAACAAAATCTATCTAATAGAATTTTTAAGGTTTTTACTCTTCCAACACGATTCTTCCCATTTCCACCAAACTTCAATTATTCCTTTCTCCTTCTCCATTTTGTTAAAGAGTATATGGAGCACTATAAAAATATTTTCTTCCTTGTATTCTCAGGTAAGTTTAAAAGGTATTACATGCGAATTGTATATAATTATCAATTCTCAACTTCTTTATGTAATCCCGCATTTCATTCTCAACATATTTTCTAAAGAACATTAATATTTCATTAGACTTTTACTTGTTATTTATAAACAGGATTTTGGTAATTTGAGTGAAATCTTTTTTAAAATTTGTTTCTCAATGGCACACATGTATCAGAATGAATACTTTTAAGAGGTACAGTTGACTAAATATCAACATTATTATGAAATTTTTTAGTCTTCATCCCTTGATGGAAAGTTACAAAAAAATCCTCTAACATACTTTTCAGTTTAAGAAGTTTTATACAGCATTAAATTTAGAAAGTTTGTTCATACTTTTCTGTCCATGGTGGCCATATCTCTAGTGCCACAACATATTCTCATCTTATGCATGTAGATAACCTGATTTGGTATGTTATTGAATATAAAAAATATTTCTTTTTTTTCATTATCTTTTTTAATAACTTTTACATCATTCACACTTCGGATGATACAATAATGATTGCTAAAAATCATTTTTTTACATCATCAAAATGTTGAATCACACTAATTAAATTATTTTTTAGTCCATCGATAAATAAAATATACATAGATTTCATATTTACTTATTTGATCACATTCATTATGATTCTTATGATTTTTAAAGGAATATGATTAAAAATGATAACAACACCTCCATCATCATTTACAACATGTTTTGGGATTTTTAAATCGTCTATCATGTGTGATGAAAAAACACTATCATGTACCCATGGTTTCATATTTTTAATTTATTTGAAATATTTCTCAACAAAAAAATATATACCCTCATATTTCTTCATTTCATCTCCTTTTCTTTTCTAATATACGAAAATTGTTCTGTAAGGAGTTTCATAACTATTTAGGCATGATGACCATCTAAATCACTTCTTCCACAAACTTTTTCAAGACATTCAAATTGAAATCTTTGGAAAGTTTCTCACAACATGCGATTTTTCTTTTATAAATTTATACAGGTTTAGAAAGTAAGTCATTATTCTTTCTCGAGGTCAGTAATTATATTTAATACTTATTCAGGGTTGAAATAAGTTATGAAAAAAATTATAAGACTTTTTCTCATAGAATCCACACTACTAAAGAAAATGAAATATTGTTTTTCTTTTGAAGTAAGATCTTTCTTTGTATAAACATTATTGAGGTTTAATCTTCTTTCTATTCTAAGATAATATAGGCATGGACAATATAACCTTCTGAGTGAGTTTTCAAATTTTCTAGCTGTGATAGATTTCTAACATCCTTTCTTCTCACAAACATTCCCAAAACTTTTCTCATCACCTGAAATATTAGAAAAATCAAATAAAACACTATATTTGGAGGGAGGGGATTCCAAATGATTATTGATTTTATATTTCTTCACTAATTTAGAAGGCTAATATTTTAATTACAAATAATAATTGAATTTTTCAATCATCTTCCCCAAGGTAATTTTGGACTCATGGAGTTTTGAAGTAAACTTGTTAGCTTCCTCATCCTTAGCTTTAAACTTCTTACTTCGATCATCCACCAGTATTCCCTATTCAATAATTGTACATTTCAAACTTAATATCTTTTGGATGTAAGGTTCTTCTTATATGAAAATATATATTTCAATATCAATAACTTTTCCTCTATATTTCATTATCTTTCTGATTTTTTTCTTGATAGATATGTTTTTCTCATTATATGAAACAATATCTATTAAAATATAATATTATCTATAATATTTTCACCCCCTTCTTCTCCACTATTTGAGGAGTCTTTAATTTTATCAAAATTTACATTGAATTCTCTAAGATTTTCTGAATTTAATATTATGAAGAATTATTTTCAGTTGAGTCTGACTTGCCTTTCTTACATAATATAATTATCTTGTTCCCAGAAAACAGCTTCTTGAATTTTTTGGACAACTTTTTTTATTTATAACATTTTTTTCCAATTCTCCCAATGAGTTTTTTTCTGAATCATTTCAATATTATTAAAAAATATTTTTAGGTAAATTCATAAAAAACAGTCCAATTCCATGACACTCAAAACATTTTAGAATAATTTTGCATCCATACTTTTCTCTTCATCTATCATAGTTTTTGGAGATAAGATATATGATTTTGGCATTCAACTCATCAAACTACCTATCCTTATAATCACAAGGATTAACATCTACAACATCTTTAATTTTGAACTTTCTCATAGCTTCAAAATCCATTTCATCTTTCATATTATTTTTGAAAATTTTAGATTTTCACATTTCATAAGAATCAATAATGTTATGCTACTCATTATGAGATAAATAAACTTTACCATCTAAAGATATGAATTTTTAAAAAAAAACTTTTTTGGAAGGATTCTCATGTGTATATTCCCAATTGTAGAGTATTATAGAAAATATCAAAATCCTTTTATTTTGAAAAACATTATAATTTACCATGGTTAGGTATTCCTTAATAGTTTATTCATCTCTCATAATTATGTATTCAAACATACCATAACATATTATTAAATTTTCTTCTTTCAAATTATTTTCCCTTTGAATATAATTTTCAACTTATACCACATTCAATTTGATGTTTTGAGATCCATCAACTTTATAGAAACATTTTTTGACAGAGATATAAGAATTTAATTCCTATATTTTCCATCAACTTCAATATATATCTTATCATCAAAAGATATAGGAGAATATTTATCAGTAGATCGAAACTCAATTGTAGAAGCATCGATAACTTCTAGGAAATATGATAGGATATATAGAATTATTCTATTTTACAACCATAATAATTTTTTCCATAAAATTTATTAATCCCACTACTATTGAGAAAATTCAGATTATCCATTATAAGGATTCAACGAGGGAACCTCGCATTGATACCATTTAAAGTTCGAAAGGTAATAATAATAACTCAAGGGGGGTGAATCAGCAGTTCACATTTTATAAGTTTTAATTCTTGTAAATCATAACTCCTATAACTTGTAAAAGTTTATATCCTTATATTCTTTTAGTAAATACTCATGCATGAAAAGGTAGAAAAGAAATTAAATCACATAAGATTTACAAGTTTCTATCATAGTGTTTGAGCATACATCCTCGCCATAGCTAATCCTATGGGTCTGTGGAAATAAAATATCATTAATAAGTGAATACATATTATTCCAACTCCCATTAGACTCCTTATATCTCTCGAAAAGAATGATTATACTAACTCATGTTTGTTTAAAATTATTATTACAATCAATTGATCCAAAAATTTAAAAATCACAAAATAATTTTTCTCTATAGAACTACGTTTGGAACATCAATTTGTTGACCCTACGTCTGATTTCCTCAGTTCTATGCATTCATTATGACTGAATCATTACATTGAACCCTTTTATAAAAATTAATTTCTCGAAATCTACTCAAATGCTCAGTCGTATCTTCCTCTGTATGATCTTCCTCAGTCCCTTAATAAATATTTCATATGAGTGATCTTTTTATGAGATCTCTTTTAGCAAAAAACTAGGATTCAAACTCTTATTGAACCTCTACAGTACTACAAAATTTTTTCAGTTAAAAATTATGAAAATTACAAATGTAATGTGAAAATATTTATACGCATCTCATAATTTTAATGGTGGGAAATATAAAAGTTCTTTAAACTCAATCAAATTTTAATATTATTGAAAAACATTCACATTTTAATTTCATCATTGAACACCTCAAATCTTCTCAACTCTTCTCAAAACTTCTCTAATATTCTAACAACTTCATCTTCCTTCAGACCATTCTATCCAATCATAATTTTGATAAAAAAAATATCATACTAAAGAATTATCCTTATGATACAGAGTATCAATTGAAAAAAATTAATGTATTATCATTACTATGTTATGTATCAACTTAAATACATGATACTTTAAATCCTTTCATCTGAAATAATTTTTGCAGCATCATTAAACAAATGTAACTATTATATTCTTAATAAACATAGTAAAAAATTATAAATATATAAAATCCTATTTTAAAAACTTCTGTATCTAATTCAAGCTTTCTTTAAAACATTTATTTAATTGCTTCACAACAATTCACCTTTTATTTAATTATTCAAAACATTCACAGTCTATGTTTAATGACCTATCGGAGTCATCCTATGTCTATTGGATCGGTCTCTATATCAATCTAACGGATAAGTGTCTCAGATAGTACAATAAATCATCACCTCTTATTATATAATGAATCATGACCCACTCGTGAAACAAACAACTTCTTTTTTATTTCAATATTGAAACAATTGCAACCAAATAATGTAAATTGATAAAAGTGGTTTAACACATTGTTGATAATCATCCATTTGATTAATAAATAAAATGAAATGGCGCATGTTCCTAACCTATTGGTGACATCACTCATCATATCTGAAAAATAACAAACTACATAATTCTTCCACTTTCTCAATATGATGATCTTTTCATTAATATTCACTTCCCATTATGATGAATTATCTGTATCAAACTCATTATCGATCATTGTATTTTTTTTCTAGAACATATTAAATTATTATTATTCATCCATTTATTCAAAATATTGTATCATGAGAATGTTTAATTCTATATGAAAACACTAAGAGTGGAAAATAATCTTGTAAGATATGGTTAGAAAGTTAAAGAACATTCTAACTCCTAACATCACTATCTACATTCAAACTCCTTAAAAAATTCCTATCATTCTTTCAATAATAAACTCATAATGTTCTAACCAACCTTGAGTATGATGACTCTTTAATGTTAGGTCAATTGATATGAGACCAATGATGTGTCTGATCAAAAAACCCACCTTTAGGATTACCTCTAAGTTTAGTGATTCTTAATCAGATCCTAGGGGTCTACATAACAACATCCTTAAAAACATTCCTCCCCCTTTTATGGTTGGGATTTAACATTTAACTATTTTCACCTATTTTTCAAAAAAATCTTTAACGATAGATTATTTTTCAATAAAGAAAGACTTTTTTAAAAACAGACCCACAAATATTTTCTTCCAAATCTATTATAAATCAAGTTAATCATCAATATTTCAAGTCACTACAAGATCTTAAGAGTGTTATAAAAGAAATAAATGATGAATTCTAGGTAATACAAATACAAGAGGAGATAAATTATTTTGAATGAAATAGAGAATTGTAACTATTTGAGAGACACAAGGAAAATGTGTGTATTGAAACTAAATAGGTTTTAAGAAATAATGATGATGGTCCAAGAACTAAAATTAGAAATAAATCTATAATGGTTTCCTAAGGACCCCATAAAGAATATGGAATTCCCTATGAGAATACAATGCCACTAGTATCTAGAATTGAATTTATCTGAATGTTTATTTTATATGTAGCAAATTTGGATTTCAAATAATATCAAATGGTAACAAATACAGAATTCTTAAATAATTATATAATTGATTATGTTTTCATGGAACAAACCCTTATATTTCAAAACCCTAATTTTTTAAATCATTTATAAAAATAAAAAAAAATTATATGGTTTAAAATAGGCTCTTAGATCGTTTATGAGAGGATCATATCATTTTTAATTTTTAAATGTTTTAAAAAAAGAATTTCTTATCATAATTGATTTCATAAAATAATTTAAAAAGAGATTTTAGTAGTGAAAATTTATATTTATTACTCTATTTTTTAATCTTCAAGAAATTTTTTGTGTTTTAGATTTTGAAAAATGTTGCAAAATGAAGTTGAAAAGAGTTTTATGGGTGAAATTAAATTTTTCATTCGATTTTAAATCATTAAAATCAAATATTGAATTATTATAAATCATATAAATCAAATTAAATAACTTTTAAAATATTTTTTATAGTAATAAAGGAATTGATACTCTAATGTGTACAAGTTGGAAATTTATTCTTAATAAAATTGGGAAAATATTTGATCAAGCCACCTATATAAGTATTATTGGAATCTCTTGATGCTTAACTTATAGTTGGTCGGACTTCATGTTTTGGGTAGGTCTGTGTTCCCAGTTTCAATCAAACCAAAAAGAATCACACTTACATTTTATGAAATGAATTTCTAAATTCCTAGGAACCAAAAAAATGTAGAAATGTTTTATTATAAATGATATTCATTTTATTTAGTTAGTTATTAATATTCAGATAGCAGTGGTTGTATGTTAGATAAAAAAAGAACTTCTGGAATAAGACACTTTTTGGTAAATTTTGTAATTTATTGGTGTTATAAAACCCAAATATATATGGAATTATCCACAACTGAAGAAAAGTACATATCCACATGAAATTTTGGTGCACAAATTATTTGGATGAATCAAACATTATTCGACTCTAGATATTAGGTTCAACATTTCCCTATAAATTCTGATAATACAAGTGAGATAAATATTATTAAAAATCATGTATTACATTCTAGAACAAAACATATTTATATAATATATCACTTTTGGTGAGATAGTTTTCAAAAAGGTGATATAACCTTTTAATTCATTGGTACTGAACACCATCATGTGGATATATTTACAAATCAGTCAAATGTCGATAGAATCAATTATGTCATATGTGAATTCAGTATGATAAATTATGTCTAACTGTTCTTAATTGTATACCATCTACGAATTTTTGTTCATATGGTTAGTATATCAATCGTGACCAATTTTTCATACATTTTTCATACTTACCCTAGATTGGTACTCACTTGGTCAGTATACTTACAATGAAACTTTTCCCACATAGTCACTTCCTACCAAGCATGGATATTTTATTCATGTAGTTATTACACCTATGGTGAGGTCACAGTGAGAATACCTAACATATCCTTATTATCATATTTCACATGGTTAGTGTACCTCATATGTCTATTTTTAATTATATTTTTTCCTAGAAATGTATTAGTAGGAATTATATTAATTTTATTGTTATTTGATTCCCTACATTATTGATAGAAATTTAAAATTAATATCTAAATTGAAAACTCTATTTTAACAAATATTTATTCTTCCCTTTCAAAATATTTCATCCAAAGTGAAGTCATACTACCTAAAACATTTATTCGGACACCCATTTTCTAACCCGAACCTTCCAATTTTCATCATCTCTCAAAAATCTTATCCTATCATGTTTGAATTGAGTCAAAAATGCAAAGGATGAAGTTCCCTATAAATCCTACTCCTTAAATAAAATCTCTTAATTATATGAAATAGGATAAATAGAATATAGATCAAGCACAATTTATATGCCAAAAATTTCACATCCTTTCGATCATCTGGTTTCTACTGAAAAATTCTGTTGATACACATGGGTTTTTATCAAATAAATTGAGGGATTGGAATGAAATTCAGAATCAGTGATGGTTTGTGTAGTTGAAAGAAAATGATATTAAATTCTTTTTAAATCTTATTAAGGAATTATATTCGCACATAAAATTATATATTATAATGAAAATATATATCATTATGATGATTATTAAAGGGTAAATTCTAGACTTCTCTTCAAAATATTGAGAAAAGTTATTAACTTTGTTTCAGAAATGAGAATTTAAGAGTTACCAATGCTCATATCTAGTTAGTCATGCACATTATGATTTTGAATGCATGTTAAAATAACTAACATGGAATTGAACCACCAAGAGACTAGCTTCTTTTGAACTTTTTTGTTAATGGAGGTTGGTAGTCAGGTTAATCCAACACATAATTTATCCATGTAAATGAGATTTTATAATCTTTAGGTACCAATATCTATTTTTCATACTTTTACTGGATAATGGAATTTAGATTAATCTCTGAATATTTTTAATGATACATACATTTTAGTTGTGTAAGGATACATAAAATTGTAGTTCTTTTCCTTATATGATGCTTAATTTTTCCTTTTTTTGAGTATAATAGCTTAGTTCATCAAGGGGAGGAAAGAATCACTTCATCAAATGGTATTTTCATTAATAAAAAAATTTATAACCCAATGAAGTTTAACCAGAACCCTTGAAAATGGAATCTATATAATTCAAAGAAAAATGTTTTAGAAGTTCGATCTAGTGAATTATCATGTTAGGATAATGGATATTTTGGATCCATGTCTTGATCCTGATGAGTTTCTTCCTATTTATGATGATGAAGTGTCTACTAAAGTAGAAAAATAAAAAGTTGAGACTTCTCAAGATGAATAAGAATTTGTGATGGTTAATATTTATTATGATGGTAGAGTTTCTCATCGAGATATTAGGGAAGTCTCTCATAGAGTATTATATAGATATGTAGCTTATACATTTCCTCTACCATAACATGAAGAAGATCTTGTTTATGAATATCTAGTTGACAATGATGTGTTTGTTTTTTAATATTATCTTGAGTTGGAGGAGTCAAAAGACTCTAAATAATCCAAAGGATGTTCGGATGTATCTTCTATTATTGGTAATACTATTTTAGAACGTTTACCCAATTCATATTCTTAGGCTGATAAATCTCTTAGATATTTTGTTTTGGGAACAAATTATTCTAATTTTATTGGTGACAATGTGGGTAGTCAACCTGGATATGGTGGAACTTACATACCTTCTTCTCAATGAGTGATTGTGACCTATCTTATTAATATCAAAGGTTATTAATAAATGTGTGAGTTATATATTATAATAAATTTAGTAGAAAACACTCTCAATATATCATTGGTCCTACTCCCACCAAAGAAGGAATAGAAACCAATCAGGGTGATTATCCATTTAAATATGATAAAGAAGGTGGTCCTATTTTTTATGAGAAAAATGTCGATACTGATACTTTAGTTTGAGAATAGTCTGATAGAGATGAATCAGTAGAGGTTTTAATAGATATAGATGGTAGGAAATATGATTTTGATTCATCTACCTATGCCCCTTATACATCATATGTCACTTAGGATGATTTGAATGAATTCAAATCATATTTACTGGTGTTTTCAAGGAATCATTTCTTTATTTTAAAAACTCTTTAGAGAATACTTGAGAAGAATATCTTAGAAGGGAAGTGATTTTAGTAATTTCTATTCTTAAACCAAAATTCATCCTTGAGATGACATTTTTGAGAAATAAGGTTAGGAGTTTAAAAGAAAATATAAGATCATTTCTAATAGTTATATATTATTTGATACTGTGGTTTGATCAAAGGTTCATCAATAAAGTGTCCCGACTTCTCATGTTCCCATACCTCATCATTCTTCATCTGTTCATCCATTTTTTGATGAGGAGAATATCAGAAAAACACATAAGAGATGAGTTGAAGGTTATATTTTACAAGTTTAAGAAATCTATATAAGTAGTGTCATATGGTTTACAAAAAAAATGATGAAAAATCCTTCAAATTGGTCAAGAAAGATATTAAAAAATCTAATAAATATAGAGAAACCATATATTAGGATATTGATTAATACCTTAGAAGAATAATTACAAAATATTATTTAAAGGGTATGCTCAAAACCCTTATCAATGGAGGCCTTGCATACTCATATGTAACATAAACTACATCATCTTCCCCTACCTTTATGATCAAATTAAAGGATCATATCCTTCTTTGAAATGTTATAGATCTACCAGATTTAGATTCTGACAATAATTTTGAATATGGACTCCCTATAAAACTTATTTTCATCACTTTTGTAATATTAATGAAATACTTATTTTACTCTCATTTGTGTTTTCTATTTTATGATATGTTTTCATTCCCATTAAATTTTGTTTGGATAATCCCAAAACACAGAGTAAGAGTGTGACATTAATTTCTTTCGTTATAATTTATTTTTATAATTTAAGGTACATTATGAATATAAATGATATAGAGCTATAGTTTTTTTAATACATTATAATTATACTATGGATGTATTAAATTCATTTCATTTTAAATATAATTATTTTTTTATCCTAAAGGGGTATATTGTGGGATTATACTAGTACCTCCTTATTTTAATGGTCACTAATTATTATTATAATTTTGTTAATGAATTTCATGCCTTCTTTTAGTCAATTTTTTAGGACCAAAAATGAAAAATTGGCTATTTCTGGAACTTATTGTGATGACCTACCACAAGTGTAATGTCCATAATTTGTAAAGAATTTAAACTGATTATAAATTTCAAGTTACTATGTGGAACCTAAAACATGTTTTACATACCTAACCAAAAGAAAAAAATTCCTTTCATGAATCATATAAGAAAATATTAGCAAATTCATAAATTAATTTTGATTTTTTTATAAACCTACTATTCATTAAAGATGTACCAACCATGCATTGAGAATAAAATGAGATGAATAATAACCAAAATAATGACCAATAGGTAAACCATTTTTCTTTGTGTCTTGTACAAACCATGTTTATCTATATTTGTAGTAACCATAAGAACAACTACCAACAGTGAGTAAAAATGAAGCGAATATGTTATGTAATTAAGCTACTGTGTAATAGAGTAAAGTGGGAACATGAATAAAAGAACCTACCACATAAGGAATGATGTGATCGTGGATACTTTTTGTTCCAACAGACCATTCCATCCAACTATAGGCTTATATAACCATGTTTTATTTATAGACACCCTATTCTGTCGAACATATCTATGGGGAATTTGTAAAATATCCAATGGCTAGTTTTTCAACCATTAATTGTAATGTCAGATCAGTTAAGGATATATTTATCTCAAATGGATAGTTTTCAATGATGTTAATTTATAAAAGTAGGAGTAATAATGTGAAAAAATAAGGGGTGATTATACAGAGCCAGAAAGATAAATTTTCAAGTGAACCTATGTTGTACAAAGGACTCATTCAAGATTTTTTCTACTATCTATTTTATTAAACCTAGAGTGAAACATGTTTGAGCACATTAAAAATTATTATTAAATACTCTTGGAAAACTAAATCTATTCAAATTGAGCATCACCAAATCTTCTCATATCTCATATCATTCTCTTTTTGTTTATTTTTTTCATTGGATCTATTTTATTATTTCTCTATTTATCAATAAAACATAGTCACTAACATTTAACTAGAGGGTTATATAATCTAAAGCTTAATTATTCTCATTTATTATCCCATGTATAAATATGGAAGAGGTTTTGGGTGACTTGGAACAATTTTCACACATGTAGAACTGTAGAAGATGCTCTTTGCTGGAACAACCCTTTGAATTGTTGTGTAAAATCCCAAATTGGTTTGTGGATTTTTTATTTATCTAATAAATTGAATTGAAAAAGGTGATTTTAAAGTGGAGGAGATTAGGATTTGGATTAATGTTATACCCCTTATTTAAATTTCCACTATGTATTTTTATGTTTTGTTTTATGTTTTTAAATGGATAAACTAGTATCATATTTAAATCAAATAAAAATTATTTAATCTTGTAGATAAATTAAATTAGGGTTTTATATACAATTTTTGATAAAAGTAAATTATTTTCAAAATTTAATGTTTTTTTGAAATTATTTTATCCATGTTGTGATAAATATTTTGAGAGTCTTTTTTAAATATTGGATTATATAATTCTACTATTTTTCTAACATGATTTTTTTCAAATTTTGTGTTTTTTTACCTTTCTTTCTGATCAGCTGACTATGGTCCATGATATTACTGGGTATCATATTCTATATTTCTAAATTATGGATTCTTTGATTTCTATTTTTCATTTAGTAATTTATATATTTCAGTTTTGATTTATAAATAATTTTGTGATATTTCTGAATATTTTGGGTAGAGTATAAGCCCCATATTGGGAATTCCAAACTCGACATTGTGTCACAATTGATTATTAATGATAAATTTACATAAATAATAAATGTCATGACAAAATAAATTGAATAATTTATTAATTGACGATTGAATGCCAAAACTAAAATGTTGGATCATCACATATTATTTATAATTAATTTAAACATTGAAGAATTGTCATTCATTATATTAATTATTCATTTATAAATCAAAAAATGAATCTACATCATACCATCCTATCATTATAAGAATCAATCATGGATCCCATACTGCGGTGATCTACACATGCTCCAGGAATCTTAGAATGTTGTCATAAAAATATCCAAGTGCAAGTGTGGATGATACTAACACTTCTATCATTAACCTCTGATCACACTAATAATATATTCTAGGAAGGGTTCCCTTTGATATCCCTAGACATTAGAGTGGTGGTGCAGTAGGACCACTCCCTGTTCATGAGATAGTTTTTTGAGAGCGAGATCTATTGGGATTCAAGAGAATTATCTATAGATATTATTGTGCAAATCCTTTGATAATGGAAACCCTTAAGAAATAATATAATTTTCTTTATATATATAGGGTTAGAAAAAATTATTTTCATATATTAAATTATTAATTTTTTAATCATTGTGGAACCCCATGATTATAATAATATTATTATTATCATTTCATGACATTCGCTAGACACATGAATTAAATTAAATATTATTTACTAATATAATAATAAATATGTACTATTTTTCTATGGACTATTAAACTTGGTTCTCTATTATTACATAATATTTATTAGAACATGAATAATGACTATTAATTTAATAAATAATTAACATTTCATTATTCAATAATAAATAAATTAATATTATATTCAATAAGAAGAATATTAATATTTATTAAATATTCTGTTCCGAAAATATTATCTTGTATAACTATGGATGGAATATATGTGACCAAATATACATGAATAATTATTAGAGAACATATATGAATAATATTTATTCTACTTTTCCAATAACAAATTATTATATTATTTAAAAAGGTTATAGATACACAAAGTGGAAGGACCTCTAGGCCTCATTCTTAGTGGCATTAGGTGAAGTATCTCAATGTAAAAGGATATATTTTAGAAACATTTCAAGGAACCCATAGAGTATAATTTAATGTATCAATTTTATAAAACATCATATGAATTATTATTAGGTAATATTGTCCCATTATTATAATATTTCTAACCGTGTTGGTTTTTTGACGGTTTCATAAAACTATGTTCTTTTTTTCTCTTTCGTTGAATTTTCTAATATAGAAATCTATTAAAGAACCTCATGGTCATGTATTTATTTAAAAATATCATTTTTATCGATGTTCTCAAGATATAAACATCTATTTAAGAAGGGAGAAAACATTTCCCCCATTATTAATTAATGAAATATTACTCATGATGATCTAAACTTATCCTACTTCTCTATGAACATATGTTGTCATAGTTTGCAACAATACAAAAAATTACATGACTCCTAAAATCCACTAATAATAATTTTAAAGTCTATATACTAATAAAAAAATCATTCATAGTATAACATTATGACACAAATGAATGTCAATTTCCTATTTTTCTCATAATCTTCTACATATGAAATTACCATGGGCGTACAAATGAGAAGGTTCCTCAAAGTCCTAGGAGTCTCCACCCCTGATAGCTTGTATCATTTTCTTTCTTCAAATTATTTCATCTGGCTATATTGCACATATGTAAGAATACTATTGTGACTCTTATGGGTTCTTATCATAGCAGAAAACTGCTATAAACTTTCAGTTAGATAGCTACTAGTTAGACATTATCACATAATATGTTACATAAAAGAAAAATATTATTATGATAAATAGTTTATTAACATTCAAACCTATTTTATTGTTAATCATAAATTACATAGAAGTTGGTTCTATAGAACCAACTCCAATATACTCTCACATTCACTATATCCAACTTCTAATAAACATCGATCTTATATCTCTCATATGATACTCATGATTCTGCTGAGATAATTCTTTATTCAAGGGTTCTATCTTGTTTTCCTCCATGGAAACACTTCTTACTATCACTTCACCCCACGAAAAAAATCCATAAAGATATGATACTTGCAAAGTATGTGTTTTCTTTTTTGGTGTGGTGTTATATATTTTATAAAATCCCCATATATAGTATTATCAAAATATTTTGTGATAGTGTATTTATTACTAGGTACCACATGAATATCCAAAAAAAATTATCTTATTCAAATGGATTCTTTAGATGCACCATAATCCACTATTTACTTGGACTCTTCTATATAATCAGTAATAACTTGCTACTTAGAACTCATTATCTCACAGATCTTCTGTAGAGATTAAAAACATTTCCCAAATGTGACTTTAGATCATTATAATCTATGTAAAAAATCATTTTTATAACCTCTTATGTGTATCTCCTCATCTCCTCTATACTCCATGAATATAACCATTATTCTTATTAGATGCCTAAGGATATCCTTAATATAAGACCCGTTATATCCACCTAGATTAGATTGATATCTCCCTACCATGATGAATTTGTAGGAAACATCTAGTCTAGCACATATCATGGAATACATGATTGATCCTATCATTAATGTGTATGGGTTCTTACTCATTCTATCATTATCCATTTCTCTATAAGGACACATGTTCATGGAAATATGTATACCATGTGACACTAGACCCAATCCCCTCTTATATTGTTCTTTACTAAATCAATTTTTTATCTGGTCAATGTATATACATTATATTAGTATAAGAAAACTCTGAGATCTATCACGAATAATCTTGATCCCTAGAATGTAAGCTGCTTCACATAATTCCATCTTGGAGAAAATATTTTTTAACCAATCTACGAAAGACTCTAAAATTGGTATTTCATTTCACATAAGTAATATTAAATAAACATATAATACTATGATAATGACTACAATCCCACTTAATAACATGAAACCCCATATCTCACGTTCATTCATAATGAAACAAAAATATTTTATAGGTTCATGGAATTTATTTATTCATGACATGAATTATTTATTCAATCCATAAATGGATTTCTACTCTATGGTAATCTTTTTATAATCTCTTGGAACAAAAAAATAATTTTGGTTTGGTCATATAGAGATATTCGAAGAGGTTCCAATTAAGGAAAGATGTTATTGAATCAATCTTCAAAATCTCATAGTCATTGTAAACATTTATATTATGTAGAATTATTATAGATTTATATATAAAACCTAGTTGAAATATTACATTATGTTTAATTCCTTGATGTTTTTTAAACCCATTACCCACTATCAATTCTTTATTTTTACTTTACCTTCTATGTCAAGTTTTCTCTTGAATACCCATTTTCACCAATTAAGATTTTCATCAACTGGAGGATCAACTAGAACCCAAACTGAGTTATAATATTTAGAATCTATTTCATAATTCATATTATATTTCCCTCTTCCATATTATGAGCTCTATATTGTATCTTTTATCGATAGAGGTTTATTGTTTTCAACAAAAAATGATTCATAATCTTCAATGACTGGAATTCCATTCCTCTCTGGTTCTCTTACTTCTCCAGTTTTCATATATATTACCTATGTTTTATAAAATAATTATTTCATGGGGACCAATTAAATTTATTAGTCTATCAAAAAAGTGTATCATGAACATAAAATTCATTAAATTAAATCATTCTACAACTATCCTTATTGATATTGTTCTCCCTCTCAAGAAATATGTCTCCTCAGTGACTGCCACATTCTTTTGAAAGGTGTTGTATATGTAGTATACCTTTGTTTCCTTAAGATACCCGATAAATAGAATTTTTTTCTAGATAAGGCATTAACAAACTCCTCACAAACCCATACCTGTGTATGTAAAAAAATGAGTTCTTTCCACTCCATAACTCAAAGGGATTTTTGTTGGAATTTTTAGATAGTACATGGTTTATTTTTTATTATGTAGTTTTTAATCCATATTAATAAATATATAATAGAATATTTGTATGAGTCATCATCGGCCTCAACATGTATAGTAATGTACGATTCCTCCTTTCACTTACAACATTCCACTATAGTGCATATGGTGGAGTGAGTTTTGATATAATCCAAAACTCTAGTAGAAATTCAATAAACTCTTGCCTAATTTATTCACCAACTTGATCTGATTGATGATTATTTATCTCCATTCCAAGTTCATTTTCAAATTTACTCTAGTATTCATGGAATTTATTAACGGACTTGGACTCATACTTCATCATGTAGACATATCCATACCTAATGATGTCATCTATAAAAGTTTTCAAATAATAATACCCACTTCAATTTTATTATAAAAATGTTCTACTATACTCAGTGTGTACCAATACTAGAATCTCGGTGGACCTTTCACCATGTCCACTGAATGGTGGTTCGGTCATTTTTTCTTGTAAATAAGCATGATATATTTTTAGTGTTTTTATCTCAAAAGAGTCTAAATAACCATATTTATTGAGAATTTACAAATTCTACTCATTTACATGACAATATGGTGATTCCATTGTTCTATGTTTTATGTGTTTGGTGAATGTTATTCATTATTAATTGAAAATAATTACTTTTTCTAATTTAATACAAAATGACCATTATTTAAAAGTGTCCTACCATAACATATGATGTCTTTATAAAAGGTACATTCATTATTTATAACTTGAAAACTAAACCATATATATCTAAGAAGGATACATAAATTATTTTTTGGGTAATAGTTGGTTTATAATAACATCCTCTTAAAACAAATATCATTCATATTGGAAACAATACCTGATGGTCTCCAATGGATAGAGAAGCCAACCCCACACCATTGACAACCCAAAAATCCACATTTCCTCTAGAAATATTTTGTGATCTAATTTTTTCTTATATTTGGATACAAATATGATTGCCAAATGTTGTACCAAATAACCTATTTATAGATATTTAAAGATTAAAAATGATAAATAATGAACCTTTATGTTCCTATTTCTTCTAGGTGTAGTTTTTACTCTAGCATCCTTTCTTACCACTTGAGAAACCTATTTCGTACTTTTCCTTTCCCTGTATCTTCATCTTCCTATTGTTGAAAGTATTATTCTCATGAGCTTTAGAAATATTAATGAGTCTGAGTCCCCTTTAACTTATTATTACTTTTCTTATTCTCTATATTGGCTAGGGGGTTTTTCATGTCTCCTGTCCTTATCAACATGGATAATCTATGTAAGATGATTTGAAAGACTCTTATCAGTATTTCTATTTGTATAATTAACATTAAAACTATAGAATGACTTGGGTAGTGAGGAAGGTATAAGATCTTTGTGAAAATCATATCAGAATTTAATGTTGATGATGTTAAAGCATTTAATGTGGCCAGTTAGATTAACTACATGAGGCACAACTTAACTTTCATATAAGTTAAGCATTTGAAGTCTTGTATCTCTCATATCTCACCTTATCTTGATAGTGATCTAAAAGGTGGTATATCATGATATATTCATCCATGTACTCACATTTCTTTAGCATATCATTGGTCATGGATTATAGAATGAAACATTGAATAGCGACAACATTTCTCAAATGATTCTCATATAAATATGAGTCTTCACAACTAGCCTCAATACAAGGAACTTCATTAATAAGTTCTTCAATCAAATATAATTTCCTTTCATGGTGTGATATTATTTGTAAGTGTGGTTTCCACTCTTGGAAACTATTTTCTTTTAGATGTTCATCCTTCTCAAGTATAAATCATAGGTATATATTTCAAGTCTTGTTTATTTTTATTTATATATATATGATGAGCATAATTTTAGAGCTTTATTTTATTAAAGTATATAATAAATATTATATTTTATTTATTAATATCCCATTATTTAATTGAAACATAATGACCCAAATCCATTATATTTGTAAAATCCTATTTCTTGGAGATTCTAGTATAATGGAACTATATTCCCTTCCTGATCATCCTGACGTTGTATTTTCATGCAATTTGAATGGTTTTAGCTAAGAATTCAAATGAAAACTACATTAACTCACAATTTCCTGATATGTTTAGTGGATCCATAATAATGAAATACTAAAATTGTATTTCCTCAAACTTTTACTCTTAGTTATACCATGTCCAAATTTGGAGGACAACCCTTGATGTAAACTATGTTAAGTCAACCCAAATATAATAGTTAGAATTCCCTGATAATTGAAAGCACCCCAACTTGGGATGGTCAATCACTTTCAATTATGGTTCAATTTTGAATTTAGTATAAAAAGAATATATTGAATATATTTATATATAACTGAGGAATTTTATTTTTGTGTGTTAATTTCCCATTTTACCTTTCCTCGTTCCTTTTAGTATTAATTGGATTTACCTAAGTGATTAACCATGTATTAGAAAAAAATTATGCATAATCCAATTTATTTTATTTCCATATTTCATGATTATTAATTCATTATTTCATGTGATTTAAATAAAATACAAAATATAATTTACCATAAACATTATAGAAATTAAACAGTAAATTTGTATGATCGTGATCTTTTACTAATGATTATTTTATCTAGTGGATGATAAACTAACCATCGTCCTAGGAGAAAACATCTTGAATAATATAAACATTCATGTTATAAAATTCCACTTATACGCCATTGTATCTCTCATAGATTGGTATCACCTTGGCTCCAAACTTGAACCACCTCCACTATCTTGGGAGATCAATCCATTACATATGATTTTAATGACTCATAGGAGAGGGGAACTAATGGATAAGTTAAGGGGATTCCATAAATGAAACTATAGACTTATAGACCCTTTCATAATGAGATGAGGGATTATGTATAAACCATAAATTTAATTAAATAACAAATTAAGTGTCTATTCACATAAAAATGATGGAATATTCTCATTATCATCCACATGCATGTAATGAGTTACGCATTTAATAAAATATATTTAAATTATAATCATTCATATTTAAGATAAATATTGATCAAATCAATTAATTGTAATTTTTTAATTATTCAATTCTTTAATATTAATTCTTATCTGAATATTCATGATATTATCATCCATAATAATTTTAAACAAATTAAATTTATGTAAAATTAACTATATAAAATACATGTACCTTGTAGGAAACTTGGTGTGTACCCATTAGAACTATACAACAAGTATTTTATTTGTATATTTTATTCTCATGAGGCATGTGTCATGAACAACTTATCATCTAATTTCAATGTGTTTACATAGTCAAATAAATGATTTAATGAACACATGGTATTTATGTAGCATGATATGTTTCTATCCGCATAATGAAATGTCTATATCACGACTTATAAACGACATGAATTTCCAAAAATTATGAAAAAATTTGATATTTAATATATATATTTATATAACTCATAGAAAGGAATTTACATACTAAAATTAATAAAACATTTAACCTATCCTTATAAGGTTTAAATGGAATAAAAAATTAATTTTTATTTCTATGTAATTTGGTAAAATTCATGGTGTATACTATTCAGTTACACGATGAGAATATGTGTCGCTATGTATCATCATCCCACACATAGGGACTCATTACATTAATGCTCCATAGAAAATTATCGAGAAAATAGAATTTACATGGTATACATGGAATGTGGTCTTCGAGTTACATGGTCACCAATAATGTCGGTCATGTTAGGAAATACACATCCCACCTTTTAATAAAGGAGTGCATGTAGTGTATAGATGTTACATGTTTTGTAGTATAGATGGCCTTGATCTATCCTGGACTGGTAAATATAATTATTATTAAATATAAATCATGTGTAATAAATGCACATGATGTGAATTAGTTAAAAATTAATTTTTAGTGCACCGAACATGGGTACACATCGTGTACTAATGGGAAATAGATAGTGTAATCTTGTGTTATTCGGCTAGAACAATTGGAACCTCCGAATGAGTTTTCCAATGTATTTTGTTCATAAAATTAATCAATTAGATTATAATTTCATGAAATAAGAGGAATTATATAATATCTCACAATTATTATCAATGAATAATAAAAATTTATTTTATAAAACAAATGATAAAAGAGTAAATCAATAAAAGAAAATTAAATAATAATAAAAAACATGAAACTTATCTAATACCACTTGAAGGGTTCGGGTGTAACAGAAGTGTTAGATGAGGTTTTTCCATCTCATATTTATGTTTTAATAAATGATTAATCTTGATGTACATTGAAGATAAACATTGTGACCAATGGAATTGAATCAATGAATAATTGATGGTTGAATGTTGAAACCAAAACACAGTATCATTGCATATTGTTTATAAAAAATTTAAACTATTCAGAATTACCTTGTGATAAATTCTAACATCATTGATTAGTCTGAAAATGTTTTCACTTTGTACTATCATTCCATTATTGGAATACAGTATAGATTACCTTCATTTATGATCCACACACGATATATGAGCCTCAAAACATCGTTGTGGGATTCTCTGCATGCTAGAATGGTAGATCCTATTTCTCACATCACTCTCCTTCAATCACACCAAGAATCTATTCATAGAAGGGTTATCTTCAATCTCTCTATAATTAAGAGTGGTGGAGGAGGAGGATCAATCTCTGTTAATGAGATAATTTATGGGGAGTGATTACTCTAGTAATTTGAGTGAATTCTCACCAAATATCTTTTTCCACAACCAATTAAAATGGAAATAATTAATAAATACTATAATTGGGTTTATTAATACTAAAGTTACCAAAAAAATATTTTCACATGTTCCCTTTTCATTTTTCTTAATCCCTACAAAACCCTATATATATAATAATAATAATATCATCAGTTATTAGCATTCACTAAACATCTCAATTAAATTAAATATAATTTATTTAGATAATATTCAATATATATTATTTATATCCGAACCATTAAACGTGGTCTTATATCCCTAAAAAATATTTATTAGACAATAAATAATGACTATTTATTTAATGAATAAATATCACTACCTTATTCACAAATAAATAAGTTAAAATTATATTCACTATATAGAAAATAAATATTTATTCATTATTTGTCTCAAAAAATATTCTCCCAGATTACTAGCCATGAAATATACACAATAAAGAAAATATAAATAATTAATAAACAAACTATTAGAATAGTTTTTATTCAAATTGTTAAATAATAAATTTTAATATAATTTAACTTGAATTCTTAATACACTTAATGGGTGTCCCTCTCGGCTACTTTCTCATTTTCATTAGGAGAATCCACCCAAAATCAATGGTTTTTAATTAGTAACATGACAAGGGACCTTTAGAAAATGATGTTAATGTTTCAATGATATGAAACATCATCCAAAATCTTACTATGTAATATAATCCCTTTATAGTGATATCTCAAATCAAGTAGGGGGAATGCTAGTGGGATCAGCCTATATGGTTGATGTATCTTTGTTTTACATTCCATAAATTCATATCAATGACAGAACACTACATACATGGATGTATTTATGAAATATACTTTTCATCAAATGGAATAAGATATAGAATTCTATTAAAGAATAAATAATTCCATTCTTTCATTATTCATTAATGAAATATTAATCATGATGCACCCAATATACCCTGCTTTTCCTCATATATATGTTGTCATGGTTTTCATCAATAATCATAGTACATGACTTTTAACACACATTAATCATACTATTGAAGTATAAGGACTAATACCCACATATATAGAAGAAAAATCCAATGAACCATGTAAATTTTTATTTTTTATTAGTGGGTCTCATTCTCATATTCTCCTACATTGTAAATTTATAATGTTTTAAACCATGAGAAGGTACGTCGAAGTTCTATGAGTCTCTACACCTGATAGCCTATATTATTTTTGTCCCTAAATTTTTTTCATGCTCCTATAGAACATATATTTGAGAATTATGTCATGAAACTTATGGGTTCCCATCATAGTGGGGAACTACTACAACCTATTAGTGTGAAAGCTACTCATATGTCATTATCTCATACTATGTTATAGAGAAGAAAATTCATATTGTGATAATTATATTATTAATATTAATATTTATGAATATAGGTTATTATAAAATACAAAAAAATTTGTTCTAGGGTAAATAGTCTAACAATTTAATAGTTTTACCTTACCTACTCATCGGTCGAATTTGGTGCTTGATATAACTATCTTCAACCCTTAGGGATGCCCAGAGTGTACTCATATCAAAAATGAGATGGGCTGGCCTTGATAATAGGGAGTCGGAAAATAATTCGTCATTTATCACTCATAAGGGAATACTCATTACAGTGTCCCAAAATGGTAATACAGTCCTACACTTAACAACATATTTAATCAAGATTATGTATTTTATTTTGAATGTTTACACTTTTTCATATTTTGGATTTTCTATTTTTGGATCCATTCATTTATACTTTAAATCAAAATGAATTTTGTTATATTTCAACTATTAATAAATTAAATGCAAAGTGGAAATTAATAATAAGACGTCAAACCTCTAAAAAATAGTATTTAATGCTATCCTTGAAATCACATGGTCCATTTAATATATCATGCAGTCACTTATACTATGTGGTATTTTAATCATGGATTGTATAAAAAAAATATTTATAAATAAATTTAACATGAATAGAGGTTATTAAAATAAAAAATTGATAGACTTTTCCAACAACATGAGTCACATCTATTTTTTACCTAATTTTACATCATAATGCTTAATTATGAATGTTTATTGTGTACCTCCTTTTTATTCTTGTAGTTTTAAAAAAACATTGTCAAATTTTATAAAATTAACTCTTAAATGTAATGATGATATTAAATTTAGAGATGAAGATCCATCCTTTTTCACATTCTGAGATTGATATTTTTCACAGTTCGTCATTAAAGGGAGTCAAGATCCTACTTTGAGTATACAAAGGTCCCATAATTTCAACCATGTTTTACCGCCTCCTTCCAGCATCACTCATCATTTTTTGGGAATGGTATTATATAATATTATTGTGTGACTTCACATTTATTGATCATAATATCAGTGATTCCTTGATATATATATAGAGTTCATAGAAACATACATTTCATTTTATATAGGTAGATATGGATATAACTCCTAACAATGTGTCCATTATTTTAGGCCTCCCAATTGATAGTGTGGTTGTTACATGCGAAGTTGATGCAGATTGGTTTGATCTGGTTCACAGACTACTGGGCATTGAGGTATGAGATAATGGAAGATCTGTCATTAGGATTAGATCATGTGTTCCATGTATTGACAATAACATCAATCATCTTGATGGTGATATATAATATATCATTGTTTTGATATTTAGAGGTTAATACATTCTAAAACTTCTTAGTGGAACAATATTTGTTGTTCATTTGATTACATCTATCCAAGTGAATTATTTTCTATTACAGGAGTATTTAGACCAAACATGGAGGTATAGATAGGTTTTATCGTCCCTTATAATACATAAAAAGTTATATTAAATACATGTTTTATCATTTAGATTCATCTTATAGGATTATTATTATTTTTATCTATATGTATATATAGAAGTTAATCCCTCAATTAACTCTACCTGCCCACATTCCATTGTCTAATGATAATTTACAGAAGTCCCTATATAACTGATAATATTTTTTCCTTTCTTCTTATCTGAAAATAAAATCTAATTCAATCTATTATGAAATATAAGTTTAAAAATGTAAGCTACCAGTGGATTTAAACACATCAATATTAAGATACTACCATAATAGATATCTGTGCTTAGAGACTTATTTTTGTCAGTCTATGACTAGATGAGATATGTGATTATTAATTATATAGTTATGTAATTATTGTTTATTGTAAATGGCATAATTTATTATTTAAATATTCTATTTTGGATATTTTAGGTTCCAAATTAGTCATATATTCCAACAATCTCGTACCTGAGTGGTAAGGGCTCCTGCTTGGCATCCAAGAGACTTAGGTTCAAAACTTGGTGAAGGTGATGTTCCGGGGGTACTGTAGCATTACTGTAGTTGTTATTGTTTGGTACTATAGTAGCCAGAACTATTCACACAATTTGGGCCTTGTGGACACCAGTTTGGGCCTACGGGTCTCAAGGGCCTTCATGCCACCAATGGCCATTGGGATAAGGGGCCTTCAGGACATTGAGACCATGGAGTATCCCAATTCACACAGAGCAGGCCCCAGAAGATGATTAGATCAACACGAATAACAACAACCAGATGTAGATCTAACCGGATTGGAAGAATGAGAGGGTATGGCAACTGCCATCAAGACCAGGCACCATGTAGCTTTGTACGGGGCAATTCTAGCCGATCAGCAATGCAAGGTGGGGACCTAGAAGATTAATGATGCAGAAGCTGGGGAGGGGCAGTTCTAGTGGGTTGGGCCAACGGGTCTTGTATTGGGCATGGTATACCTCTAGGCCTTTGGGTCATGTATTTGCAAGTCATGTCGGGCCTTGTGCCTTGGGCCTTTTGGTCATGTACGAGTTCCCCTTCAACCATTAAAATGGGGATTATTCGTAATAAAAAAATGAAGGATTTCAGTCCATTCAAGAAAAGATGTCATATAATAATCCTATCATCCATAGTGTCCCACCATACTGTATAGAGGTGCCTACTACCAGCTCTTTCATCTTACCTATGATTCAATTTCATTTTTTGAATGGAATCATGATGATAGATTTATAAGGATTTTTTTCTTATATCAGTTGATTCTCACACCATCCAATTAGTTGAATTTCATTAATTCCTTGAAGATGTCAGTGAATTATGAATTCATCTAGGGGAAATACCATTAACACAATATTAAGAAGTGGGATATATGGCATGAGTCATGATTATGAGGGGCATGCACAATACATATGTAGTTCTCATATCAATTGGATTATGGGCCCTAGTACTACATGGATATAGTGATATATATTATGCTACATGGATGAGGCTATAATGAGTTCTTAATAACTCTTCGTTTAACTATTAAATGGTTTTTTTTAAAATATAATTAATTATACATTTTTTGTAGGATTCTAATATCACCCCATATCATTCATATCTCGGATCCCGTAGAGGGAAGTTCATTTGACCATTCTTAATTTCATAGAGTAGTATTATAAAAGCTGTTAGCAAGGAAAAGATTTATCATGTTATTTTATTTGACGTGTCATGAGATATTTGTGGTGGTTGATCCATATATAGTTGTGTTATGGGAGACTAGTATATTATGAGTGAAAATATGTCATTGGAGGAGCATATTCATCATGATAATCAAGTTTTTCCCCCAATTCCTTTTTCATGTGATCCACAACCACAACCATTTCCACAAACCCAACCAAAGGCACACGTACATGCACAAACATAGCAGTATTCAAAGACAGAGCCATAGGTAATTCATATAGAGGGATCTGATGCATCCCATTCTTTTAGTGTGTTAGATTTTATTATAGAAATGGAGGATGACAGGTCTGCGTTGTATTCTTTATTTTCCGATGATCCACAAATATTCACTATAGAATAAAAAACTCTTTCACATTTTGGGGAGAGTCCCGCTCAATAGTAAATTTTCTTTGATTAAGGACATAGTATGTGTGGGAAGACTATATGTAACATCCCAAGTAAGTAATGAATAATAGATATTTTTTTTATCTATGTCTATTAGTGAATTACATAGTTTTTTAGAGGCTTACAATGAGAATAAATCCAATCTTAAGCCTGGAATACCCTAATATTCTTAAAAGATTGTTTTTCTACCTTTTGATGGCAAACCATTTTTAAATAAAACTTTTGAAAATTTTATAAGCTCTATTTGTCAAAGTAAACTTATTATTTATTATTGGGACATTGAAATTTACAATGGATATTTTTTTGGTATTTTTATGATAATGTTCATTTTTTAATGAAAAGTGAAAAATACTGTATTTTATATCAAAACTGTTTTTTCATCTAATTTAATTATATGGTTAGATTATATTTTTAATTGGTTTTAAAGTGTAAATAGAATATATTTTTACCATGTAATACAATGGTGGTCATTAGTATTAATTTCACTTTGGAATTGGGCATAAACTAATGCAAAACTTGTCATAGATATTGTTTCAAAAAAACCCGCTATTTATTTTGACAACGGGAATTATTTTTAAATAAATTATTGCAATTTATATGTTTTTAATTTGTTAAAATGGATTAAATATTTGGAATCATAAAGTAAAAATTAGTTAATCAATAATTTTTTGTTTTTGGACATTATGAATAGTAACGACGGTAATTATCTTTAATTATCTTGATTAATGAGTAATCAGGTAGTTAAGGATAATAAAATAATATCATAATAATAAAAAATGACACCAACATGTGTCCTAATGCTACTGGTTGTCTAATGGACGACCATGGGATTCCTTGTGCCAAACTTGGGTACCCCATGGAATCACTTTTTCGTAAAAGTGACTTTTTATCTTTTTATTGTTAAAGAATGTTAAATATAAGAAAGAATGTATCACCTGAGTAAAACATTTTTAATTTTGTCGAAATAAATTATATATTGGACTATAAATAGTCATTGGAATGATAAAAAAATTTCATACATCATAGTATTTTTTTATAATTTTTAAACATTAAATAAATTAAATTATTTATGACATCATGATGATGCAGCGATTACCTCATTAATGAACGATTTAAATAAAATGAAACAATAATGTAACATATAAGACTTACACTTGTCAAAGACCTATTGGATGAGTTTTTTTCTAACCCCTATCACCTTATCCTCAAAATAAATTAGTGTGGGACCTTTAAAATCCGAAACTCATTTTAAAATAAATTAACATTTTGTAACTTTCCAAGAGTGCCCCTCCTCTCCTCTAATAAATGTCCCCCACCTCTACCTCCTTACCCACACCTCTCAAGCCTTTGGCTCGGCCAACCCCTGCTCATTTTATCTCTCCACATCACTCTCTTACTCCTAGAAGCCTCACATTGGGCAGAAGTTGTCCCAAGGAAGCCTTTGAGCTCAAATCAAAAAGAGTTACATGATTTAAAGGTAGTGTCTTCTCTTGTGTTCTTATGTTTTATTTTTCTTCTCCAACCCACTAAAAGATTTTTATTCATTTCTTTTGTAACAACAACAGTATCTTCAATATACTAGGATGTTTTTATATGAAGGATTCATGCTACACTTATACACACCTACATCTAATGGTTAATGAACATACTGTTTCTGTGGATGGCGAATTTCTGCCTCACGAAACGATGATTGTTCAACACTCATATAACACCTTCAAAGGTGGCCATTAAGATGTCACTATATTTATATATGATATATAATATGTTTATTTTTTACTTAATCTTATTTATTTTTCATCTATGGCATACCTTTATGGTTTCCATTATGGGTAAACGCGATATCTTCATTTTAGGAAATGCGGACTACCGCCCCCTCAAAGTGATTTGATTCGTTAATACCATATGTGGTACGTATAAAGGATAGATTGAATGATATTATATATGATACAATACTGTAATTATAATAATATTATGTATCATTATGTTTCAATTCCATTAAATATGAAATAGAAATGGAAGTAGCGTTCATGCGTACGCACGGCTTACTGTCTCCATGAACGGTGCATTTCATTTCTTAACTCTAAATGATTATGTAATATTATAAATGCATGTATATACTAGATATATATGATATCTACATCATGAGTATAACTATGGATATAATGGATACATGAACAACTTGTAATTATAAAGAGTTTATTTTTAACTCAAGTACCAATGATTGTTAAAACGACCGTTAATAACTTAAATAATTACATAGTGTTCATGACATGGTAATAAGTGATATAAAAGGAATAATGAACTTGAAAAAGGTTCTTGATCAAGTAGGAATTAACTCAATTTTATTATTCAGGACGTTAAAGAACGATCGAGCCAAGTCAGACCCGAGGTATGGGACTTCGTCTCAATCTCCTTTCATTGAGGCATATTTTGTTTTATACACAACCTTCTTTTATACGGTGTATAAACCCCTTTGACTTTTACGTTTATAAAAAAGGCATATTTTTTATACGAAGTGTTTTACTAAACGAAAAAAGGGAATGTTTTTGTCGTACGTATGTGGCGACAATGACTTCTCTGCCACCGTGACCATTATTTGAGTTCCTACTTCCTCTACAAGCCATACCTTTTTTTAAAAGAAAAATAAATACCATGTTTTACTTTACTTTTATTTTGGTATTGAAAATGGTTTTCATAATGTTTTTATATCAATGTGTTGTATTGATATCTTGTGATTGAAAAGTGGAAATGTTATGTTTCCTTTATGCACGTTTTATGTGATACGATTATATTATGGTTCTTGGGCATTATTATGAAGACGGGTGGTTCCGTGATTATATAAGGGTGGGTGAGCCCAATATATCTCTCCAATGAATTGGGTAACATGAAGGGGTTAAAAGTTTAGGTTTCTCCGAAGAGATTTAGGAAATATACTATGATGGGTATTCCAAACGTAACCAAGAGGGTTACTCCATACGTAAGAATGTTATGAATGCCTCAAGTTACCTTTATGTCTTATGATTTCTATGATTTATTCATGATTTGATGAGGTATGTTAAAGATCTTATTTTTATGGGTAAAGTATGATACCATTCTTATGTATATCTGTACTCATGTTTCCTTTCCATATTTTTATATCCCTTACTGAGCTTTTTTATGCTCATCCCATGTTTTTGAAATGTGTTTCACAGGTCAAGGGAAAGGTACATAATATGATGATAGTGTCAAGGAAGTGTCAAGAAAGAATCCATGTTTTCTTTTAAATATTTTTATGTTGATGGGAAAAATAAATACTATCTTTTATGTATCCACTTTGTTTAAATGTGGAATGTAATGCATGTTTTATGATCTAATTCTCTAAAACTCTCAACCTAAAAAGATCCTCAATGTGTAATCTTGTAATAACTCGAGATTAAGTAATGTTTAAGGCTAGGGCCTTATACTATAGATCATCTACATATCACACAAGATGATGTGGAGATAGGTGTTGAGGATACTGCCCAAGCACTGCATACACTAGAGCATAGTCATTGACAGACATGGAATGGACACATTATCTATACATTTGGAAGAGGTATTGTGGAATTCTAAATACACAAACATATATTAGATAGATACATGTTATATTTTTTCAAACTCATTACTTGTATATTTTTTAAAATTCTAGGAATATATTATATTTTGTTACATAAAACAAAAAATTGATATAATCAGAAATTCATAAAAATATTTTTAAAGATTAAGAAACATTAAAATTAATAACTATATTGGTATTAATATTAATTACTCTTTAATAATTATATTAATATATCATAGTATTATTATCCAAATTATGTATAATAAATAATCATATTAAATTTATTATTAAGTATAAATAATATTATTATTTCGAATTATATAATTATTAATAATATTAATAATAAATCCTATATTAGTAATTATACTAGTAATTAATTAATGATACTCTATAATATAATAAAAATAATATAATTAATAACTAATCAATATATTTTTCAATACAAATTATTTTTTTACATTATCCAACAATAAATATTATTTATAATAGTATTAATTTTATTAATAACATAATAATATATTATTAATTAATATAAAATAATGAAATTAAAAATTAATAAATAAATTACCTATTAATAAATTAATAATAATTATATCAACAAAAATTTCAAAAAGACTTATAAAATAAACATTTAAATTAAAATTTATAAGTATGAATTGTTATGCTATGAATAAATTAATAGCATAAAAATATAATAATAATTAATAAAAAATAATATCACTGATAATTAATAAATAAATTACGTATTAATAAATTTATAATATTTATATCTATTAAAAGGTTTACAAATATTAATAGATAAAAATTTATAAATATTACGATAAAGAAACATTAATATATATTACTACATTGGTCATAATCATAATTACTATTTTTTTAATTCTATATTTACTTCTTAGTATTATTATCAATATTCTATAGAATAAATAACCATATTTTTTAATTATTATTATTATTATTATTTTGAATTATTTAATTATTAATAATATTAATAGTTGATATTAAATTATTAATAATATAAATAAATAATTGATAATGAACCAAAATATATTCTAAATAATATAATTATTAACTAGTATATATATTTTCCAATAAAAATAGTTTTATTTATATTAGTAAACAATAAATATTAGTTGTGGTACATTTAATTATTTTAATATTGTTACAATATATTAGTAATTAATAGTAAATATTAATATTGATAATTAATAAATATATTACCTAATAATATATTACTAATAATTGTATCAAAACATATTTGCAATGATTTATAAAAAACTGTAAATATTATTCATAATAATATAGAAAATAAACAAAATAATGAAAATTTCTAGGAAAACCTTTTAAAAACCATTTTCCTTTTAATATTTTTTAGTAACATTAATCCTAATAAAAACCTTCAACATATTATAATGACATGACAACCTATTTCCCTTTGTTTTTTTAGATCGTGCATGAAACATACTGTTTGTTTTTATTGTCAACACTAAAATGAAGAGTATTTAGACAACTAACCAAATTTGGTTGTTTGAACCAAGGCTAGGAGGAAGTTAATTTTTTTTAAAAGAAAATTTAAAACAAATTATTAATATATTTCTAGGATAATTTTTTTTAAAACTAATAAAGAAGGGATATAATTCCTTAAATCCTTTTAGGGTTTTCAATGTAGCCTAAAGGCATTAAGGGCCTTAAAACCTTTTTCCTAAGATGAAATAAAATGTGTTCAACCTTATAACTTTTCCTTTTGTTTTTTATTTCAATTTTCTTATTTGTATGTCTATACAATCATTTGGATTCACATTTTATTTTAGTATAAATTGCCTTATTTTTTTGTTTGAGTTTCGTATGACTATAATATAATTTTTTTTTGTTTTTGTAGAGTTTATTAACATTATGTCAAGTTTTTTATATATATTTTATTATTTAGAAATATATATATAAGAAATTTTATTATAATACTATTATAATTAATAAATAATTTTTTAACATTACTAAATTAATTATGATTTATTTTAGAATTATATTTTTAAAAACATTAATAGTTACATTAATAATATTATTATTTAAATAATAATAATAATTTATTATTTTAATTATTTTGAATATTTAATAAGATAAAAAATATTTAATAATAAAATTAATATTTATTAGTAATGTAATTATTGACATTTAATTATAATAACATAATTAACCATACTTCTTAATAATATAATTAAAAATATAATAGTTTACAAGACTTATGCCCATTAATATTTTATTGTAAATATAATATTTTAATGTAGTAATGTTTGTGGCTTGTAAATTATCAATTTTTTGTTATATTTCTGATTTTTTTAAATTATGTTTTATATGTTGACTCCGTTTTTAAAATTTAATTTATATTGTATTCAAACATAATAATTTATACCCTTTCAAAGCCACCTATATGAAACATAAAATCATTTCAAGGATGTGTCATTGAAAGTCTATAAATAAAAAAATAGAAATAAAATATCAATAAAATTTGACACACTTTATTAATATAATAAAATGATCTCATACAAATAATTACTGAAAAGTAATTTTAGTGGCACAATATCTTATAGTTTTAAAACATTACATTTTTTTTAATTTTTTTACATTCCATTAGTATTAAATTATTTTTTCTATTTTTATTTAATGTGTTAAATTAGGTTTAGATTTTATTTATAAAATAATTTATGTTCATATATTTTTTAATGTGTAAATATTTAGTGTTTTATCATTAATGTTTATGTCATGTATATTAATTTTGTAATATTATAGTGATGAAATTATTTTTATTTTTAAATTTTTTTTGTTGGATATCCAATGTTTAAGGTTTTGATTATATTTTTTTACAGTTTATCTTTTATAAGATTTTAATGTTATGTACATGAAATTTAATAAAATTTCCTATGTTTCAAGTAGTCAACATTGAAATCTTATAAAATATAATTTGTAAGCAAAATTAAAAATAAAATCAAAATAGTAGTTAACTGTGTAAATTATGGTTGATAGAAAAAATAATTTCATCAATTTAATAGACCAACAATCTTATATGGAATTGAATATATTGTTTTTTCCAATCCTTTAAGTCAATAGAAGCAATATAAATGAATGATTAAAATGATTATCTATGATGAGGTCTTTTCCCACATGAGGTTATGCAAATAGGACGCTCGTAGTGAGATTGATGACCTTTATGAAGTTCTATGGTATGATAAATTAGGAAGGGATCTTGATCGAGTGTTAGACTACAAATATATGAATCTCCACTAGTGACTTCCAAGGAGGTGGAAAAATGTGGATGTTGTTATGTGCACCAGATCCTTATCCCACTATGTAAGTGGAAGGACCTTCCCCTCTCTATTAAGGGAACAGAAAGGCTTATAAAGGTTCTGTAATAAAATGTGGAGGCATGGAAAATTTCCCCAAATACGAACTCAAATCAGATATACCCATAGAAAACAATGTGTATCTGAACAATATAAATGGATCACATGTCTCCTTATGTACATACTCAATTGTATGAGGCTAGAAAGCTAGAGGTGTGACTTCTTCTTATGGAATAGGTGAGGCATCACATGTAGCACGAGGAAGCATACATCATTACCATTATGTCTCTTTGATATTAGGAACTATTGGATGATATTCTTGAGAAAGAACTTTCTCTCCCTGTGAAATAAAATTGTATCACTAAGGTGTAAGATCAAAGATAATGTCTTTTACAACATGATATGATGGTAATTAAAAATATCACCCTCTTATGTATCTAACATGTAATTAATATGTTGTAGTCGAGTATGCTATAAAGATATTAAAAATGAATTAAAAAATTAAAACAAACAAACTAATGTAAAGTTATTGATTTATGATATCATATTCCATCTATTGTGCAGAGTAGGATATAATATATACCTTCTTCTATTCAAGGTCTTACACTTGACCAACTATGATAGATGGAATCACATCCTATACATGATCTCAATACGAAAATACAAATGTATTCCCTTGATTAAAAGATACTCGTCATGTTTTTAGTGCCAATCGACATTGCACCGCACCACAATCATCATATAATGAAGCACTACTGACTTTCTGTGTGGAACTGGAATATGCTGGAAAAAATCCAAAGAGGAATATGACTCTATCTGGATGGTTCCACTCAATAAAAAAAAGTGAATAAGAGGCATTATAGCTGTGGAATCATGAATCCCATTAGTGTAGTGTGCGAGAATCTAGCCTAATAGAGCCTTTTATGGTAGCCATGATATCTAAAATGACATGTGACACTTGTTAAAATATATTGTTACTAATTTCAATAAATGTTAATGTTATGAAATTTATTATTCAAAAAATGTATATAATTACTTTAGTGGGTGGTAGACAATCCATCGTGAGATTGTATACACACAAATTGTCTCTCAGAGTCCTAATGATGTGTTGTTACTGATTCAACCTATAACGTAAAACAATGAATGTGATAAATAATAAGAAATAGATTATAATAACTCAAATTAGAAAAAAACAATAATGATGAGTGTTCATACTAGCATCCATGAATATCATCACACATTGCTTCTATATGAATCGTCATACCCAAAAAAATATGTGTGAGTGGAGTGATGTGCTCCCATTCCCATACCTTATTTATTAAGACAAATCCCAAAATATGACTATGATCGAATCATCATGTCATTAATAATGCTTTGTACATGATTTCCAAGCATGCAGATCCCTAGCTATCTCTCGCAGCTTGATCAAAGTCTTCCAGTAGACCTAGATATAACAAGTGGATGTGCATACCAGAGTGAGGATTGTATTGTGTCCCTCAATAATCTATAATATATTTTCATAGGTGTTATGAAAGACAATCTTTTCATCAATGTCGATGGGTAATTATTTGTAGTGTATGTCCAGCAAGCTCATAGATGGTGACACGCCATTCATGGCATCATCATCCCTCACAATTGGGAGACCAATAAAAAATTTCAAAAGATCATACTAGTCTCTATATGTATTTTATATATTTCAACACCGTAGATAGGTATACCAATCATAACTACCGCATCCTCAAGGATTATGGTCATCTCCCCCTTGAGAATGTATAACGTGTGCTTCTCAGGTCTCCATATCTTGTGTGGAAAGCATGAAGGTGAATATCAATGAATGGAAAATTCTATACAATGATACCATAGAATCAATAACAAAATATGAATGGAACAATAGTAGTTTTATGTGGAATTTCATGATAAATGGGTTTTATACAAACCCTAATCCTTCGAACATCAAGACCCGCGAGCACTTCACATGAAACATTCCTATACTACTCAGTGAGTAGAGTAGTATCCTCCATCTATACATATAGAAATGAAATATATCTTTTGTATGTTTCAAATACAGATATAATGTTATGGTCAGCATAATTTTACGATTGGTAGAATATTATATATAACATGAATATTCCCATTGTTCTTATGAAGTTTTTATAACCTAAAGAAAAGTAATATTCATCATTTCTCTCAAATAATATTTCAAATGATTTTAGAAAATTATTTTTCATCTATGTCAATAGTTTTATAGATTTCAATCTTCCCTAATAATTGCTTTCAAATACGACCAATGTTTTCATCCATCCATGATGGAATAGTGTAATATATCTGAAGGGGTTTTACTTAAAAAAATATATTTGAACACATTGGTTATATTGGTTAGATCCACCTTGTGGATTGATTCATTATTTCATATATAGAATGCATTAAATAAGTTAGATCCCAAGTGGTGACATTTTTTTATTTATGTATGATTTGTAACATGATGGTATATTTCATGGTTGTTTTCTCACATGCATGCTTTATGGTGTATGAATAGATAATTTTATTATGATTTTGTGTCATGTGATATGTACTTTTCTTTTTTCATATAATGTGAAAATGAAATAATTATTCTGAAAATAAAATGATGATTTAAAAAATGGTTTTCTCTAGTGAAAAATGTAACACCCCATGATTTTACAATATGTCTGTTTTTAAATTATTCCTCTTATGGCTTGTGTGGCACGAAATACCCAACTTAAACGAATAATGAAATATTAAGTTGTGATCATTATAAAATAGTTGTTAAATTGGATGGAATGAATAATATTTACTAAATTATGAAATATATGATTTTCCAACTCATTGTTAACTAATTATTTAGGAATAAGTGCATAATAATTAGTAAAATCAATTTATTCTTTTAAAAATAGTTTACTTAAAAATAAAATTTTCTTTATTTCTATGAGTAAATATTATAATAAATTTCTATTAAATCTACAAATTTTATATTATAAAACTAATATCATTTTTAAAATCATCACATTATAATTATATTATAGTGATTTTTTAATTTTTTTTTAGAAGAATGATTTTCTTGTGAATTGTTAAAAGATACCAACTTTTATAAAAATGTCAATTTATTTATATTAAAAGTCCCTTTATTATTTTATTTGGATAAAAATTTTACCTAGGTGCTATTTATTTAATAATAATATAAATAAATTTTTTTAATCATCCTTATATCTTATTTTAGTATAATTATATCTTTTGTCTTAAAAATTCATTTTTCAAAACACTATTTTTCATTTCATTTTGTGGGTCTAATTTTAATTTAAATTATGAAAATTGTGTTTTTTGAATTATGAAAAATGGATTCTTTAATTTTATTCATAAGGATAAATTTATTTAATATTTCCTCTTTTTATCCAATATGAATACTAACCTTGGTACATTTCATTACCACGGTAATGAGTAAATTGGGTAATATAGATTGCAAATAAAATAATAAGGACTGGGAAATAACTCCAATACTCACTAAAATATTATTGTATTAGTTATTTTCATCCATAACCATTATATTTTCAGATATATGACCAATTATTTCTATTAGGAAGTGATTAGGACCCCTAAATTATTTTATTTAATGAAAATTCAAAGATGTCAAATTCAAGATTTTAATAAATATAACATTTTTAATATGATATTATCTAGAAGATATATTCAACTATAAATAATATTTATTTATATAAATAAAATATATTCATAAAGGAAATTTATTTTTAATTTTTAGTGAATAAATAATTACATTAAATTATTTCAATATAAGGATGTAGTCATTATTTAATTAATGACAAAATCAAATAAATGACATTAAAAATATAAAAATAAATATAATTTGAGATAATTATTTCTATCCAATAATTTTTTAGATGAAAAATACATATTAGGTTTTTATTATTTGTTGTTTTGTTAACCTATTATATTAATGTTTTTAAAAATTAAATTAATGAGTGGTGTCAAAATTTGGAATTAATGATATTTTAAAATAAACAAAATTTTATTAAATGATATAAATGTCATAAAAAATAATTTAGGAAAATTATATTGATTTGGTTTTAAATTTCATCCATGTTCCATTTATGGGTATTTTTTAATTTTAATGTATATGAACCCTTAATGAGTAAAACTCCATTTGGTTACACTATTAGTTAAATGGGTTAAATTGAAGTTTAAACAAAACAACAAGGGTATAAATTTATAAAAACATATAAATTTTTTTTAGATGAATGGATTATGACCAAAAATTTAGTAACCTAATAAATTAATAATTGTGCATCCATTTCAAAAATAATAATTTTTATTAAATTAATATTTTAATAAATTCTTAATGTTAACCTCACTAAAATTATAAAATTAATCTATATACATCACATATTACACCTTATTAATCCATATATCATAACATATTCATTCCTATTCCTTTTTTTAAAAACTCTTATACATGTTTTGGATGTTTTAGTCTCCTCAAAAGACTAACCCTAGTGTCATTAACAATAAATCTAAAGGAATTCCACTAAAGGAAAGGTAATAATTTTTATCAACTCCTTCAAGTTCATTTATTCATCTACATCCTCATCATGTGTTTTTTCTAATCTAAAATAACAAATCCAGAATAATCTATATAATTATATGTTATTATTATTATGAAACAAAAATATTCTACAACATATCCATCTTATGAAAAACAAAAGCACCACATGAGTGTATGTAAGACTTACCATCTCCATGTAGAGGTGTAATTTTTTTTCATCACCACTATAAAATAATTATTATAATATTGAAAATAGTAGATATATATTGAACTTATGAAATAATTTTTATTCATTAAAATTAATATATAACCCAAATCCTTACCGTGTTACCAATTAATAAATTGATATCATCACTCGTGCGTACATACGACCAACCAACTCAAAAACATGATGTGATTAATTTTATATGTTCAAAATTAATAAATTATTTGGAAATTTTATATAATTAATAAATATTATGAATATATTATATGCATAAGAACTGAGAGTCACAGAACAAAACATGTATCATAAATGAAGTAGTTAACTCCAGAAATAAGAGTAATAACGAAATATTATTAACAAAAAGGTGATAAGATGATATAATAGGATCACATATGATAACCTAAATATGATTATGGTCCTCCTATAAATTAATAACATGATATAATTCATTATACAAGATTTTAAATCCAGTTCAATTAATGAAAATCTCATTTTAAGGTATTTCATAACTCAATGTCCACTCATTATGTTAAGATTCTACTCTATTGATTATTTCATGATAAGACTATGTGTATAATGAATTTTATTATAGTATGTTGCATTTACACTTTTTAATGTGTATTTAAAATTTATTCTCATAATTAATTCATTTATTAATTCTAAATTCAACGTTATGATCATTTGAATGGCAAATTTCAATATCTCATTCTAATCGGGATTTATTATTCTCGAATATCAGTTGATGTAAATTAAATGAACATTTAATAATAAAAACTTATTTTTTATTCTCCTACAGTTATTAATGTACTATGTCAATTAATAGTACTATTTTCATACTAATTGGTACTTATAGTATTTTAGAATTTTTTTTAAGAAAACCGGACTTCATTTCTCTCTTCAGTTGAAAATATGTTCTATTCCAAAACCATGTTTTCCAAAAATGTTTTCAATTTTTTTTACCATTTTTTAAAAGAATTATCAATTTATTTTTAACCCATTTAACTCATTAAAAAAATTAAAAGGAATATTATGTTATTTTCTAAAAAAATCCAGATTGGATTTTATCAAAAATGTGAAAGGAAAATATGATTTTAATTTGTACTACATGAATTTAATTTCTAGCCATCATGACCACCCAAAGGAATTAAATATTATTTGATAGGATTAAATAGTTATTTTCAATGAGGATTATTTTCAATATGTTTTTTCAATTTTTAGTTAAAAAATTTTATTTTAAAAATGATTTTAAAATAAAGGGTATTTTCTTAATGATCTTTTTAATGAACTTTTAGTGTAATTCAATTCATTAATGAAAACAACCCTTTAATTTTACTCTAGTGGAGATATATAGTGCATTGATACCATCCTTAGTATTTTTCTGTATATTTTATGATCATTTTGACTAAGTAATTTATTGACATTCACTTTCTTTATTCATTTATGTAGTCAATAACATTCCATTGAAATTTTCACTTCCCTATGATCATCATACATTAAATTCCCTCTAAATATCCATAATATTTATCATATATGTGTTAATGGATTAAAACATATATTATTTCTAGATATGGAATACTACATTAAAATTTTTTTATATCTAGGGTAATATTAATATATATACATCCCTCACTTAATACAGATACTTTATGAAAATGTACATTGATTATGAATTAAGAAAATTATTAAAAATATGTGGAATGCTTTGTATGGGTATGAAACGTGTTGGGGAACTTTATAGAAATCCTCTCGATGGATCGGTAGTCTCATGAGATAATATTAGTTATGAAAAACATAAGGGTTTATTTCAAAAAAAATTATGTTATCTTGTGAATGGTCTTGCAAATATGAAGCTAAAACATATTGTGTAATGTCTTTATAGTAAATGTATCATGTTCCTAGGAAACTTGATGTATAATAATTAATCATTTTCTTCTATAAAAATTATTATTGTCGAGGATTTTTTTCACTATGACACTATCTCTAGATGTATTTCAGTTTTAGTTCATTAACTAAATGGCATGTGTTCTCAGTTAATTACCTTTCCATATTAATTATTCTTATTGATTCATTACAGCTCCCACTATACATAACCCTTACTGAGAATTTAAGATCACCCTTGGTTTTTCCATTCTCTATGAATCCATGAAGTGTGATAAGACTATTACGCAATGGTATTCTAGAGAGAATATTGTTATTCTCAAAAAAAATAATGATGTAATTTGTGTTTTGAATTTTTAAATTGGAATCATGTATATATCTAGTTTACCAAGAAAGAAACACTATTTGGTATATTGAGAGGAAATTCATTTTATCTTATGAAATTATAAAAAAGCAACCTCCTGCCCCAGGTTATAGGGGTCTTGGTATTTCTAGTTGGTATTGCAACATTTTTAGTATAAACCATGGGAACTATATTTAGATAAACATAGATTAGGTAGTATAACCATATGATTGACATTGAGGATAAGTATAATTATATATAAATATTCTATAAAATTGTTAATGACCATAGATAACTTTGGATAAGCATAAAGACTCATACATTGAGAAAAATTTGTCATGATTTAGAAAAACATTGAATAATATTTCATAGCACACTAAGATAATTATGGTTTTATGCTTACAGATTTCTTTTTGGTTTGAATTAATGGTTAGAATGTAGAACCCATTTCTTCTGGTATTTAAACATTACATTATTCTTTTCATGGTTATAAAGTTAAGGGTGATGAATCAGAGATTCAGGAGAACTTTTAATGAAGTTTTGGGGTGAAGGGGAAGTCGCACGGGCGGCGCACGGTTTGTCTAACAGTGCGGCCAAACCGTGCATAGTTTGTACTTTTGAGGTAGCTGATCCAAAACAATTGGATTATGGTTAGAGAAAATGTGCGTGAAATCCATGTGAAGGTCTTCCTAGGAAGTGGCTAATGCATGTTTAGCACAATAGTTTTCTAACCATGCGAACTAACCATGCGGTCACTTAAGTTAGATCCTAAAAAAGTAGATCTCGCGTTTTTTGCCTATAAATTGATCATTTTCCAATTAGGCGGCCATAACATGGGATATTTCTTATTCAAAGGCCAAAGAAGGTTCTCCCATCATTCCATTGGAGATATAATGGCTTTCCTTGGCGAATTGAATCTCGATTCTTGAGGAATGTGATTGTTCTTCTTCGTTCTTGTTTGGTTTCTTAAATCTACAAAGATCTAATTCTCCTCTTCCCTTGGTTTCATAGATCTATGATCAATATGGGTATATCTAGGTGTTTTGATTACAAATATGATGATATTTTTTCTTGGTCTTTTTAGGAGAAGAGATCTAAGGAAGGTTCTTAGAGAATCGACCTGGTATTCTTGAGCATTCTTCATTTGCTGTGGTTTTCATCAAAACCTTTGATGTTGGAGGATTAATTCTCAACTTTTATTTTTAGAAATGATTGTAATGATTTCAAATTGATTTATTTTTGTTAAATTTATTATGATTTTATGTATAAAAATTTTTGGAAACTTTCTTCAGTGACGGTTTGGGAAATATGGAAAATTAGGGATTTTTAATAAGTGATTGTGTTATTAATTTTAAAATAATTATTTTAAAATGGTAATTTTCCAGAATTGTGTCACATGGTTTTGATTAGATGTATTCAATAATAATGGAATGTTTTATTGAAATTAAATGGATGTTTTGAATGTGGTTTATTAATTGGTTTTCAATAAAAGTACAGCTTATTGAAATGGATTGAATCTGTTGAAGACAGATGGTTTTTGACATGATGGTTGTGTCTGTTCATAGGTTTGTAAAATGGATAAGGGGTAGGGGTATCCCCCATCATTAACGGGGTGGATAAAGTTTAGATATCTCCCCTCTCAAATGGTGCATGTGGGAAGAATAAGGGTTATGTGTCTCCCCCATCATTAACGAGGTGGATAAGGGTTAGGGATCTCCCTTGTTAATTGGTTCACTGAGGACAAGATAGTGAAAGGATGACTCACCACTCGCGAGTATAGGTAGATCTAGGTTAGATGCATGTTTGTTTTTGTGGATGTCTGAAATGAATTTTTTATGTCAAAGGAATATTGAGAAATCGTTTTGAAGATTTGTTTAGTTATTTTTCATAAAGAACGACATGCTGGAAAATTTGTCTCAATTGCACTTGTATGATTATGGTTATAAATGGTTTTGGAAACTTTTTTATATTTGGTTACAATATTTTTTGGTAAATTGTTTTATTTAAACTATTTTATATAAATGTTACTAACATTTCAATAATAGTGAAATGAGTATGAAAGTCGTTGGGGAAAACCTACTTAGTTTTATATGCACCCCTGCTTTGGCACTTTGGTGCTTTTGAAGATGTTATCTTCAGGGACAAGGGAAAAGGTGACGTATCCCACATTTTTATCACTACCTTGTGATGTTTGGGATCTTCTGAGATTGAGGAGATTGGATCTTGTGGAGCATGTATTGTAGTGGTATTTTTAGAGTCTTGTGTTGTTTATCCACTATGTACTTTGATACTTGGTCATTCTTCCACTATTTCTTACCTTAATGTTGTTTTGAGATGCATAAAGTTTTTGATTTGTCTTTGATTTTTTCATTCATAAAATAGTGGATATTTGGTTATGGTTGGTTAGTTTAATGGTTTATTTTTTAAAGGGTAAATTATCCCCAACTTGTATTTGGAATGATTTTGCATTTATCACTAGAATTTGGCATCTTTGGGATGTCTCTTAAGCCAAAGTAATGACTTGTTGTGTTATCAAGCCAATTTGAGTTGGAAGGTCATTACAAATAGTATCAACCCAATCCTTCCCTTGTTGTAAAAATCATTAGTGTTCTTGGTCTGGAAGTTGGAATTCCTTTTCATTTATTCTGTGGGTTGGAATCTTAGATAGGAGTAGGATTTTCAAAACATGAAATGTATAGCATAAAAGGATATAGAAAACTTGTTTATGCTGAACTTCATGTTACCAGGGTGTGCGGTACAGAAGTGTTTTGGATATGCTTCTAGATTTTTAGAAATCTCATTATCATGGGTTTCCCCAATGAGATGAGAAAGACATGAATTTTAGAGGAATGACTTCCCACTAGGATTTCATATCTCATTTTGAGGAATGATTTATGATTTTGTGCAAAGATTTAAATTTTTTAAAAACACAGAATTTATTTTTAAATGAATGATTTTAAAAAATGTAATGCATATGGTATTTCTAAAATGGTTTAATTTCAAAAATCATGCTGAATGTTTTCAAAAAAGGTTGTACGTAGAAAAAGGTTGTTTTTGGAAAACAATGTTGTATTAGTTTATGTGATAGAATTTGAAATGTTATGCCATCAGTTACTAGAGAGTGATATTGATGGAGTTTTTTTTTGGATTATGAAATGGAACCTAGTAGGATTCATAGAAACCACTCGGAAGAGAGCAGTGAGAATGTGGTTGCACCTGAACCATGAGTGAAACCACAGTTGGTCTAAATCATTGCTCAATATTTTAAAAAAATTGATTTGTGACTACAATTAGATACTTTGTTTACGATATCTATCACTACTGAAAATCCAAGTGGAGTAAGTAAGATTGTCTTCACTAGGGGAGATAAGAACTCTAGCACTAAGAGAAAGAGGAAATGACACACCCATTCCCAAAGAGGAAGAACACCTCATAATTTGACCATAGGAGAAACTAACCTTCCTCCAATACCCAAGAGAAAGCTTTTATGTTTTAAGTGTGGTTCACTGAGTCACATCAAGTGGGAGTGTATAGCACAATCAAGAGCATTCCACAATTGCTATAATATGAGATTCCTTAAGATCTTTTGTCGCAGTACTCCAAGGTCAGGAGTCAATGACACATATTTGATGTCACAAACACCAAATTCTTTGATGAAATGAGTGAAATACCTACAAGGAAAAAAGGATCATTGTGCAGAAACAAAGAAATTATATGGAGATCAGGAGATGATTATCTATGATCAGGCTGGACCATCTATGGTGAGAGGTATGATTCTTTGAATTTGACCCTTATGAAAGTGCTCTTCGATACTGGTGCATCACATTATTTCGTTCCTTCTCTTTTTGTTGACTTGATTTTTTTAAATATTGAAATGTTTCCTTCTGTTTTAAAACTTCAATATCCTCTTGGTGAAAGAGAATGTCAAGACTTTGTGTGCAGAATATGTGCTATAACTGTTGTTGGAGATGATCTGAAATGGGAATTCGTGATATTGAACATGGATTTATTTGATGTAATCCTAGGTATGGATTGGTTGACAATGTTTAAGGCTCACATCGACTATTATAAGAGAATATTTTGTTTTATGATTGAGGATGACATCGAGCATCTCTTCAGAGGAGAGAGTATTAAAAAGAAAGGTGAAAAGAGCTTGTTGCCACCAATAGTGAGAACAATCTTTTACCAGTTGGAGGTGTTGAATTTGGCATCAATGGAAGAGATCAAGGAAAATAATTTTCCATCAGTCATGAATCAATTTACAAATGTATTTCCTGAGAACTCCTCAAGGTATATAAGGGATGTGAAGTTTATGATTGGTCTCCTTCCGCAGACCGGTCCTATTTATCTTCCATATTATAGAAAGTCACCAATAGAATTATGGGAATTAAAAGTGCAGTTGGAATAACTAGAAAGTAAGGGTTTCATTTAGCCAAGTAAATATCCATGGGCAGCACCAATTTTGTTCATGAAGAAAGTAGATGTAACTCTTCAGTAGTGTGTTGATTATAGTAAGATTAACCATGTTCCGATAAAGAATAGATATCCACTTCCACACATTGATGAACTGTTTGATCAACTAAAGGGAGCTCAGTGGTTCGCAAAGATTGACTAGTGATCTATATATCACCACATGTGAGTTTTGAAGTAAGATATTTTAAAGACATATTTCAGAAGAAGATATGGCCACTATGAATATAAAGTCATGCCTTTTGGTCTAACAAATTCACCAGAATTATTCATGGCTTTGATTAATTGTATATTTTAACGATATTTGGATTCTTTTGTTGTGGTGTTTTTTGGACTAAATCTTGGTGTATTGAAAGATAAGGGATTACCATGAGAAAAACCTAGAAACAGTGTTAAAAATCTAATGATATCACCATTTATATGTGTTGAGCCCTCTGGAAGATTGCTGATTTCATGTTTATAACTGATGTTTTAATAATCACAAATCATCACAACTCATTGATGCTTAATCTGGTTTGATGTCTCATAAACATAATTCCAATCTATGAATGAATCAGTTATCATGTTTTTTTAACTATGCTTATTAACTTACAAAGTATGTTTGGAAGCCTTCTGGATCCATCAGACTCACCGATCCATCTGAGTCACTGATCAATCAGACTCACCGATCCATCAGAGTCACTGATCAATCAGACTCACCGATCCATCTGAGTCACTGATCAATCAGACTCACCGATCCATCAGAGTCACTGATCAATCAGACTCACCGATCCATCAGATTCACTGATCAATCAGACTCACCGATCCATCTGAGTCACTGATCAATCAGACTCACCGATCCATCAGAGTCACTGATCCATCAGACTCACCGATCCATCAGAGTCACTGATCCATCAGACTCACCGATCCATCTGAGTCACCGATCCATCAGACTCACCGATCCATCAGAGTCACTGATCAATCAGACTCACCGATCCATCAGACTCACTGATGCAAATGAGTCACCGATGCAAATGAGTCACCGATGCAAATGAGTCACTGATGCAAATGAGTCACCAATCCAAGGACTCACCGATGCTGATCAAAATGACTCACCGATCAGATGACAGACCGATGCTGATCAAAATGACTCACTGATCAGATGACAGACCGATGCTGATCTATCTGAGTCACCGATCTTTACTCTAATGCTGATGACCTACCGATCTCTTGAACAGTCATAAACAACTGTTTGAATTTCTTTATCTTTATCTTTATTTATTCTAACCAACGGTCATATTAGTTATATTTTAATACACTGACAATTAATTAATAAAGGTTGTCGGATGTCAGGAAACCGTACCTCGTACCTGCGGAAAGGAAACCTTTTCTATCCTACGGAGCACGTGATATGAATACAAGAAGACTCTGCTGAAAAAGAAATATAGAGCTGCGAAGAAGTGTGAGACAACACACACAGAGACAAGGAAGCATACGACATACTCGAGAAGAGCTCTGTACATACAAGAAGAACCAAGCAAGACAGAATCAAATATACAATCAAGCCTACTCAAGAAGAGTGGTGTGCATACAATAGATCATTGAAGAGCTTCATCGACTACATCTCACTGCCTGTGAACCTGAAGCATACGACACTCTGCTTCTCAAACAAAATCGAGAAGAGGACTCAGAATCACTTCTGATTAATTCCAAAACGAGTCCAGTGCTACACTGAAATCACTAGAGCCATTTCTAAACTCTACATCTCTGCTCTGTGATTTATTTATTCTACATTTTGAGCAGTGTGTGTTATCTGCTGTATTAAACACACACACTGACTCCTGTACTTCCACTGGAGGATCTGTAAATCCTCAGCAAACTTTTTACACTTCACTTCCCACTGTGGATAGTGGTAGAGGTCTTGTGACCTGGACAGCTGGCTGCTGTTGTTTGTTTTCCCACGTAGAACTGTGGCAGAGGTCTTGTGACCTGGACAGTGTGCTCACTGTTGTTAACCCCGATCCAGGGTGTGGATCACTTTTATATAAACTTTTGAGAGGACTAAGTCTCGGCTTGAGACTGAACCTCTTGGTTACTTCTCTGTGTTTATAGCTATACTATATCCATACTTTACATATTTATTTCATATTCCGCTGCTATTACTTTGAAATATAATCTATCTTCAAAGCTACTTTGATAATTAAATTCGCAAGTGTTTATATTTATTATAAATCAGTAAATTGGTTTCAAAAGTTAATTTAATCATAAGATTAAGTTAATTGAGAATTAATCAATCTTTGAGAAACTAATTGAACCTTTATATTCTATATAAATTCACTACAGTTTAATTTATTTTTGAAATTGGGGGATTTTATTAGAAATTGTTTTTAACAGACAATTTTGATTGGAACTCAATTCACCCCCCTCTTGAGTGTCCACTCCGACCAACACTTGGTATCAAAGGAAGTAAATACTTTCTAAAAGTGCTCTGCTTTTGAACTGTGATTTTAGTTGTATTTTAAAGTTCTTAAAATTTCAGTTATTTCTAAATTTTTATCTCTTTGAAATTCTTTTTGTAATATCATGGATAATAGACTTGAGGGTGCTGCTACCAACCGGCCACCTTTCTTCAATGGAACTAATTATGCTCAGTGGAAACTGAAAATGAAAATTCATCTAGAAAGCATAGGTTTTGATATTTGGACTGCTATTGAATCTGAATACAAAATTCCCACTACTGCTAGATCTACTTGGGATGAACCTACAAAGACTGCTTACAATAACAATTGTAAAGCTATGAATGCTCTGTACTGTGCTCTAGGAGATGAAGAGTTTAATAGAATTTCTGCATGTAAAACTGCATATGAAATTTGGGATACCTTAGCTGTTTCTCATGAAGGAACAACTAATGTTAAGGAGATGAGATTGAATACCTATACTATTAAGTATGATAATTTTAAGATGAAACCTGATGAACCCATTTCTGATATGTATCTCAGGTTCAATGAAATTGTCAACACAATGACCTCTCTGGGAAAGGATGTTCCAGCAAAGGAACAAATTATGAGAATTTTGAGATGTCTACCTGAAAGATGGAGAGGAACCTCTGTCTCCATTAGAGAATCCCGTGACATTGGTGCTCTACCTGTCAAGGAACTAATTGGCAAGCTGATGATGTATGAAGAAGAGCTTAAAGTGAACAAAGAGGAAGACAATGAACCTGCAAGAAAGTCTATTGCCTTCAAGACTACAACCTCAAAGAATAAGGATAAGGAAAAGCTTCAAGCTATCAATGAAAGTACAAGCAGTGAGGAAAGTGAGAATGATTCTGACAGCGATGATGAGATGGCTCAAATAGCCAGGAGATTCAAAAAGTTCTATAGGAAAAAGAAATTTTTTAGGAAACCAAATTACAAGGGAAAGTATGACCAACAAGGCAAATGGAAAAAGGACTGGAAGAAGAATGACAAATCAGATGATGTTGTCTGCTATGAGTGCAAGAGAAAAGGACACATTAAAGCCGACTGTCCAAAGCTGAAGTATAAAAAGAAATATGAATACAAGAATAACAAGTACAAGAAGGCCATGAAGGCTACTTGGAGTGCTTCAGAAGACAGCACAAGTGAAGCTGAATCTTCAGACTCTGAAAAGAATCGGGCCAACATGTGTTTCATGACAAACACTTCTGAGGTAACATCAGAGACTCCTGCTTTTAATTCATACTATTCTGGAGAAGATTCTGACTCAGAAAACATGTCAAAATCTGAATTGTTTGAATACTGTGACATGCTAGAAGAAACATGTAATGAGCTTAAAGATAAATATAAAGGTCTAAAGAAACAGTATGCTTTAAATGTTAAGCATAAATCTGATCTGGATATAGAAGTAGAAAAGAATGCTCAGCTGCTTAAAGAGAATACTGAACTGAAATTGTCTAATGAGCAACTCAAGAAAGATTTAGAGAAGTTCACCAATGGTAAAAATACTCTAACACAAATGCTAGGAAAGCAAGTTGCACCTAGATACACTACTGGTATAGGATACCAACCTGGACAAAGGAAAGTTGCCAAAACTAGATTCATTCCTAAATCTGGACAGAAGATAGTTAATTCTGGAACTTCTTATGCCTCATCCAGCTATATTCATAGTTATGAATCTAATAAGGTTTATCTTTCAAAGGATGTTATTTCTAAAAATTATATGAGACCCATTAGACAAATATGGGTACCTAAAGTGTTATTGGCTAACCTGTCTGGACCCAAGAAGATCTGGGTACCAAAATCATCTTCCATCTAAATCTGTTTTGTAGGAGACCTGCTTGAAGAGCTGTTACAAGAAGATATGGTATTTAGACAGTGGGTGCTCAAGACACATGACTGGAGATTATTCTTGCTTCAAGAGCTTAATAAAAGTTGATGGAGGCTTTGTCACCTTTGGTGATAACTCAAAAGGGAAAATCATCGGCCTAGGCCAGATTGGTAACACTGATTCAATTTTGATTTCTAAAGTTTTATTTGTTGATGGACTTAAATATAACCTATTAAGCATTTCTCAGTTATGTGATGATGGTTTTCATGTTAAATTTGAAAATGATTCTTGCAATGTTTGTAACTCTAAAAATGTTTTAGTATTTTCTGCTTTAAGAAATGAAAATGTTTATGCTGTTGATTTAGATTCTTTAGCTAAACAGAACATTCCATGTTTAAATGCTTTTCATAAAGAGTCTTGGCTTTGGCACAGAAGATTAGGACACTGCAATGTGCACTCACTTAGAAAACTTTCTAGGAAGAACTTGGTTAGAGACTTACCCAAACTTGAATTTCCAGCAGACAAAGTTTGTAATCCCTGTCAAAAGGGAAAACAACACAAAGTTTCTTTTAAATCAAAGAAAGAAGTTTCAACTTCTCAACCACTTGAATTGGTTCACATGGATTTGTTTGGACCATCAAGAGTTTCTAGTTTAAATGGGAAGCACTATGTCTATGTTCTCGTAGATGACTTTTCTAGATATACTTGGGTATATTTTCTAGCTCACAAAAGTGAAGCTTACTCTTACTTTGTTAAATACTCCAAGTCTGTAGAAAATCTTAGTGGACTCAAGATTAAGAACCTAAGAAGTGATCATGGTCGTGAGTTTGAAAATCAAGATTTTGAATCTTACTGCTCTCACAATGGCTATTCTCATAACTTTTTTGCCCCTAGGACACCCCAACAGAATGGTGTAGTAGAAAGAAGAAACAGAACCCTGCAAGAAATTGCTAGAACCATGCTCAATGAATATGAACTTCCAATTTACTTTTGGGCTGAAGCTGTTAATACAGCTTGTTATGTCATTAATAGAGTCTTGATCAGACCTGTTCTAAAGAAAACCCCTTATGAGTTGTGGAACCATAGGAAACCTAAGGTAAACTACTTCAGAGTTTTTGGCTGCAAAGTCTTTATTCTGAATACTAAAGATAATCTGGATAAATTTGCATCCAAGAGTGATGAAGGAATTTTCCTAGGTTACTCTATCTCTAGTAAAGCCTATAGAGTTTTCAATAAGAGAACCAAATGTGTGGAAGAATCTGTTCACATCAAATTTGATGAAACTGATCCACATGAGCCTAAAACCTCTCTTGGGAATCTTGAAGAAGATTTGTCTATTCTGGACCTTAATGATAAATCTAAAGAACCTGTTATAAAAGCATCCAGTTCTGGACATTCTCCAGAATCTTCTTCTCTTGAACCTCAATCTCTAGATGAACCTGAAACTTCTAGCTCTATCTTTTCAAGACCATCTAGGACTCTAAAGAACCATCCTTTAGATGCTGTTGTAGGAAATCTAGATAGAGGAACACAAACTAGAGCTTCTCTAAGAAACCAGGTTGAACATCAAGCCTTTCTTTCACAGTCATAACCTAAAAATATCAATGATGCTATCAATGATGAATTTTGGGTAATGGCTATGCAAGAAGAATTAAATCAGTTTGAAAGAAACAAAGTCTGGGAATTAGTTGACAGACCTAAGGACACTTTGACAATAGGCACAAAATGGGTGTTTAGAAATAAAATAGATGAATCTGGAAATATAGTTAGAAACAAAGCTAGACTAGTTGCACAAGGATATAGTCAAGAAGAAGGTATAGACTATGAGGAAACTTTTGCACCTGTAGCTAGACTAGAAGCCATTAGGATCTTACTTGCATATGCTGCACATCTGGATTTCAAATTATATCAAATGGATGTTAAAAGTGCATTTCTAAATGGTTTTATAATTGAAGATGTTTTTGTAGAACAACCACCTGGATTTACTAATCCCCATTTTCCAAATCAAGTTTTTAAACTTTCTAAAGCTTTATATGGTTTGAAACAAGCTCCAAGAGCTTGGTATGATAGACTTAGCAATTTCCTTATTTCAAAAGGTTTTACTAAAGGGATTGCTGATCCAACTCTTTTCATTAAAAGAATTTCTAAAGATGTTTTAGTTGCACAAATATATGTTGATGATATTATTTTTGGATCTTCTAAAAACTCCTTATGTACTGATTTTTCAAAGGTTATGCAAAATGAATTTGAAATGAGCTTAATGGGAGAGCTTAAGTATTTTCTTGGATTTCAAATCTTTCAAACTAAAAATGGTATTATTTTAAATCAAAGTAAATATACAAAGGATCTTTTAAAACGTTTTGGATTGGATAGTATTAAGGAAAGTAATACACCTATGAGTACTGCCTGTAAATTGGATGTTGATGAAACTGGGAAACCAGTTGATCAAACCAATTACAGAGGTATGATTGGAAGCTTACTTTATCTTACTGCTAGTCGACCAGATATTATGTTTAGTGTATGTATGTGTGCTAGATTTCAAGCTAATCCTAAAGAATCACACTTATTAGCTGTTAAACGGATTTTTAAGTATCTTAAGTATACTATAAATTTAGGTTTGTTTTACCCAAAAGAACAATCCTTTGAGTTAATGAGTTATTCAGATGCTGACTTTGCTGGTTGTAAGTTAGATAGAAAAAGCACATCAGGAACATGTCATTTGCTTGGAAAATCCCTAGTATCATGGTGTAGTAAGAAACAGAATTCAGTTGCATTGTCTACTGCCGAGGCAGAATACATAGCTGCTGGTAGTTGATGTGCACAAATTTTGTGGATGAAACACACTCTATTGGATTATGGATTTGATCTTAAACATGTATCAATTAACTGTGACAACACTAGTGCAATCAACTTATCCAAGAACCCTGTGTCTCACTCTAGAACTAAGCACATTGATGTCAGACATCACTTTCTAAGAGATCATTACCAGAAGGGTGATATTTCTCTAGAATTTGTTAGTTCTGAAAATCAATTAGCTGACATCTTCACAAAGCCCTTATGCTCTGAAAGAATGAAATTTATTAAACAAGAATTGTGTATGATTGATCTGTGAAACTGATCTGTGAAACTGATCTGTGAAACTGATCTGTGAAACTGATCTGTGAAACTGATCTGTGAAACTGATCTGTGAAACTGATCTGTGAAACTGATCTGTGAAACTGATCTGTGAAACTGATCTGTGAAACTGATATGTGAAACTGATCTGTGAAACTGATCTGTGAAACTGATCTGTGAAACTGATCTATGAAACTGATCTGTGAAACTGATCTGTGAAACGGATCTGTGAAACTGATCTGTGAAACTGATCTGTGAAACCGATCTGTGGAACCGATCTGTCACACTGTTCTGTCAATCCGATTTTTTTTTTAAAAAAAAAAATTATTACTTTTTATTAATTAGTAAATTACTTTTTATGGGAACCCTAAATGATAAAGTAAATGATACGCGGCTATTTATCTTCCCTAAACCTTTGACCTTTCATTTCCCGCCGAACCTCTCAACCTCTCTTCCCCTCTGCTTCGAACCTTCGAACCTTCGAACTCCTGCCTCTCCAAATCCTCGAATGGCTAAGCAAAAGAGACCGAGCAAAGGACCAGATATCCCTGTACCTTCAAAGCGTGCTCGAGGCGAGTCGAGCAGTACCTCTCAACGTTCAGTAAATCCGGACCTGGAAACTCGGATTGTAGCTGCAGAAAAAGAAGTAAACTCGGCGTGGCTTCTGTCAAGTAAGTCCCTGTTGCTACAAGTTCTTGAATCTGAAGGATGGATAGACTGGTTTTCAGACAACGCCCGAATAGATTATCCAAAGCTAGTACATGAGTTTTACATGAACCTGAAAATCACGCTGGATGGTGTGGAAGCTGCTAGGATGTCATCGGTTGTGAAAGGAAAGAAAATATCTTTCTCATCTAAGCAGTGGGCTGAATGTTTAAACGTACCTCATGAAGGTCGATATGAGGACTATGCTGGCAATATACCCCCAGTCACTGACTATTTTTCTTATGAGCTAGCTCTAGAGCTTCTAACTGGAAACAAAGAATCGAGGAGAATCATAGCGTCAGAATTAGATGGTGAAAGCAGACTCCTATTCAAGTTTATTCAGCACCAACTTTGCCCTCGAAGAGGAGATTTTGCTGCTGTTAAGTATCAAGATGTTTTTCTATTGTTTCTGCTCAAAACCCATGAAAAGATAAATCTGTGCAGATATGTGATGGTCCACATAGCTAGTATGCTGAAACCTTCCAAGAAAGCCACGGCTTTGTTTTATTCAAAAATGATATCTACTATGCTCCAGAATCTGGAATGTGTTGATGAAGATGATGAAGTTGTTGAAACAGAGCCTTCCTTCTGTCTCAACAAAGAGATCTGCAAGAGGATGAAAATCAATTGGAACCCATGGAAGAAGTGCTGGGTTGCAGATGAAGATAAGTTGTATGAAGCCTACAATCCCATAGATCATGGCAAGAGGCCAAAGGATGTGAGAGATCCTGGATTAAAACCAGATGAGGAACCAATTTATTCTGATGATGATGAGCAAGAAAAAGCTGCAACTGAAGAAGGAAGTGTGTCTTCTCCTGATGATAGGAGTGATCCAGACACTGCTAGCCCCAAGAAAAGAATAGAATTTGGACCTGCTAGTCCACCCTTAACCCTACCAGAGTCAGAACCTATTCTTGATGATGAAGAAGATTCTGATACTGAGAAATATCACAGTGAAGCCTCTGAGCAGAGTAATAATGAGCAAGGTGATGCTGAAGACAATCATGATGGTGATGATGATGATGTTGATGATGTTGAAGCTGCTGCTGATAGTATCAACAGACCGGTAGATGGTCTTGCTGAAGTTCAAGTAGAACAACCTCAGTCAGTACCAGAAATCCATATCAGTGGCAAGACTGACTCATCAAAAATCAGTGGAACAGCATGCTATGAGAAACCCAACTACACCCTGTGTGCTGCTGTGTGGGATGACTACCCTGGATATGCTGTGTTGGGCTTAGACTATTCTGAAGAAGAAGGCGAATTACCAGAATCTGCTGCAACTGTGAAAAGGAACCCTCCAAGAGAAGTAAGGTCTATTCCTACTGATGATCCTGTAACTGTGAATTTACCTGGTTCTGAAATCTCTCGAGCTGATCTTGATAAGTTTAAGACTGAATTGCTAACCACTGTGAGAGATATAGTCAGAGAAGAACTTTCCAATGCCCTTCATCAAGTATCTCTACAAGTTTCTGAAAACTCCTTGAAAGCTTTTTCAACGGCAGTCTCAGATGTTCTCAAGCCAGACTTGACTGCTACGGGTGAATTTGTTGGTAGGCACATAGCCTCTTTGAATCAAACCTTGAAGGATCTCCAAGTTAGCTTACTTTCTCTGTCAAATGAGTTCAGATCAACCATCTCTGGTATGATGGAAGTTTTAAGAAATCTGATTGAACATCTTAACAAGTCTGATCTGAGGAAGTTGAAAGCTGAACTAACTCATATAGTCGGCCAAGCAAGTACAGGCAAGGTAACCAAAATCACTACTCGTGAGATAGAAGCTCTCAGAGAAGTTGTGCATACAGAGCTAGCTGCTGTTAGAAATATTCTTGACTTAGAATCTTTGAGGAGGATGAAAGAGCTCTGTGATAATAGTCATAAGATGGCCTTAGTATATTCAGCAGATGCTAAGAATGCCCTGCAAGAGATCAAGGAAAAAGTTGATGCCTTCTTTTCCAAGATTTATACAAAACATGAGATGGCTGCAAACTTCAAAGTCCTGGCAGAGAATCTGAAATTACCTCCAGTCACTCAGGCCTTAACACTCAAGTTCGCCAATTGCAAGATTTTGTTCCTTCCTTGGCACAGTTCATGGAAAACAAGGATGATTTTGAAAAAGCTATGAAGTATGGAGCAGAAGTCATTCAGGACTTCATTCATCTGTTGAAGCCTTACTTGGATGCACAGGCCACTGCCATTGTACTCCCTACATCCGAACCTCTAAGTGCCTCTGATGTCGCTCCAAATCAGCTGTCTGTTGCCCAAGCCCTATCTCAATTGCGGCCAGTCTCTCAGAAAGCTTCTCATCCAGCTCCTGCTCCTTCTCCACAACCTTCTGTGACACCTCCAACTGCACCTGCCAGAGTTGTCCTGCCACCACTTCAGCTCCGTGAACCACAGCCTACCTCCAAGCCTTCTTCCTTACCTACAATTGATCCAAAGGATAAAGGGAAAGCCCCTTTGTATCCCACCAAATAGCCAGGTATTATTTTTGATGGGGTGCTCTATGTATTGCTTGTCTTTTTCTGTGCCTTTATGAACATTGTTTTTCCTTTGTGTTATGTTCTATCCTGCCTGCACCCTGCTTCTCTTTTCCCTTATCTATGTTCCCTCCTTTTTGATCATCCCAAAGGGGGAGAAAGAAGATATATAATGGGAGAAAGAAGATATATAATGGGAGAAAGATATATATAAGGAGAAATGAACTATATATCTAAGGGGGAGTACTCTATATATGAAGAGGGAGATCAATATCTCTGGGGGAGAAATCTGAATATTATATATATGGGAATGTTATCTTAAGAGGGAGATTATGTTTTTGTTTTTTATTATTTTTTTATTTTTATATATATATATATGAAGATTTGTGATTATCAAAAAGGGGGAGATTGTTGAGCCCTCTGGAAGATTGCTGATTTCATGTTTATAACTGATGTTTTAATAATCACAAATCATCACAACTCATTGATGCTTAATCTGGTTTGATGTCTCATAAACATAATTCCAATCTATGAATGAATCAGTTATCATGTTTTTTTAACTATGCTTATTAACTTACAAAGTATGTTTGGAAGCCTTCTGGATCCATCAGACTCACCGATCCATCAGAGTCACTGATCAATCAGACTCACCGATCCATCAGAGTCACTGATCAATCAGACTCACCGATCCATCTGAGTCACTGATCAATCAGACTCACCGATCCATCAGAGTCACTGATCAATCAGACTCACCGATCCATCAGAGTCACTGATCTATCAGACTCACCGATCCATCTGAGTCACTGATCAATCAGACTCACCGATCCATCAGAGTCACTGATCCATCAGACTCACCGATCCATCAGAGTCACTGATCCATCAGACTCACCGATCCATCTGAGTCACCGATCCATCAGACTCACCGATCCATCAGAGTCACTGATCAATCAGACTCACCGATCCATCAGACTCACTGATGCAAATGAGTCACCGATGCAAATGAGTCACCGATGCAAATGAGTCACTGATGCAAATGAGTCACCAATCCAAGGACTCACCGATGCTGATCAAAATGACTCACCGATCAGATGACAGACCGATGCTGATCAAAATGACTCACCGATCAGATGACAGACCGATGCTGATCTATCTGAGTCACCGATCTTTACTCTAATGCTGATGACCTACCGATCTCTTGAACAGTCATAAACAACTGTTTGAATTTCTTTATCTTTATCTTTATTTATTCTAACCAACGGTCATATTAGTTATATTTTAATACACTGACAATTAATTAATAAAGGTTGTCGGATGTCAGGAAACCGTACCTCGTACCTGCGGAAAGGAAACCTTTTCTATCCTACGGAGCACGTGATATGAATACAAGAAGACTCTGCTGAAAAAGAAATATAGAGCTGCGAAGAAGTGTGAGACAACACACACAGAGACAAGGAAGCATACGACATACTCGAGAAGAGCTCTGTACATACAAGAAGAACCAAGCAAGACAGAATCAAATATACAATCAAGCCTACTCAAGAAGAGTGGTGTGCATACAATAGATCATTGAAGAGCTTCATCGACTACATCTCACTGCCTGTGAACCTGAAGCATACGACACTCTGCTTCTCAAACAAAATCGAGAAGAGGACTCAGAATCACTTCTGATTAATTCCAAAACGAGTCCAGTGCTACACTGAAATCACTAGAGCCATTTCTAAACTCTACATCTCTACTCAGTGATTTATTTATTCTACATTTTGAGCAGTGTGTGTTATCTGCTGTATTAAACACACACACTGACTCCTGTACTTCCACTGGAGGATCTGTAAATCCTCAGCAAACTTTTTACACTTCACTTCCCACTGTGGATAGTGGTAGAGGTCTTGTGACCTGGGCAGCTGGCTGCTGTTGTTTGTTTTCCCACGTAGAACTGTGGCAGAGGTCTTGTGACCTGGACAGTGTGCTCACTGTTGTTAACCCCGATCCAGGGTGTGGATCACTTTTATATAAACTTTTGAGAGGACTAAGTCTCGGCTTGAGACTGAACCTCTTGGTTACTTCTCTGTGTTTATAGCTATACTATATCCATACTTTACATATTTATTTCATATTCCGCTGCTATTACTTTGAAATATAATCTATCTTCAAAGCTACTTTGATAATTAAATTCGCAAGTGTTTATATTTATTATAAATCAGTAAATTGGTTTCAAAAGTTAATTTAATCATAAGATTAAGTTAATTGAGAATTAATCAATCTTTGAGAAACTAATTGAACCTTTATATTCTATATAAATTCACTACAGTTTAATTTATTTTCGAAATTGGGGGATTTTATTAGAAATTGTTTTTAACAGACAATTTTGATTGGAACTCAATTCACCCCCCTCTTGAGTGTCCACTCCGACCAACAATATGAAATATTATAAAATTGTCATTTTTGGATATAAGAAGTATGTTTCTTTGGCCATGTAACTTCTGAAAAAGGAGTTTATGTGGATCCTAAAAATATAGAAGTTGTTATCCTATCAAAAACAATAAATAATGTCTTCGAGATATGAGGATTTCTTGGTCTATCTGTTTACTAAAGACACATTGGGTGTGATTTCTCATAACTAGTTTCAGCAATGACATCTCTAAAGAAGAAGAATGCTCCATTATAATGGATAGAGGAATGTCATAAGTCTTTCCAGGAGTTGAACGTCCAGCTTACATCTGTTCCTATCTTGATTTTTCCCGAATCATGATAGGGTTCTGTGGTGTACTGTGATGCTTCAGGATCAAGGTTGGGTTGTGTTCTCAGGAATGGAGACCATGTGGTTGCTTATGGTTCAAGACAGTTAAGACTATATGAGAAGAACTACCCAACACATGATTTGGAGTTATATGTAGTCCTCTATGCATTGAATACATGGATACATTATCTCTTCGGTGAGAAATTTACTATGTGCATGGACCACCAAAGCATGAAACACATTTCTCATAGAAAATTTTAAATATAAGGAAAATGAGATGGATGGAGTATCTCGAGATGTTTGAATTTGACTTGATTTATACACCAGGAAATAAGAATTAAATAGCGGATGCATTTCCTAGAAATTCATATGCTCAGTTGGTGAAAGAAGATTCAGACGAATGGCAGTTGATATCGGTCCAAGATGACATGCATGTGGAATTTGAATACTGAGGTGATTTTGTGGTTTTCTATTCAGCTATGATTGTTCCTGATTTGGTAAATGTGGTCAAAGTGGCACACACATCTGATGTGGAATGTCTAGTTATGAGTTTAAAACTAAATGGTGGGGAGACTATTGAGGGCTGGAAACATGATGGGAGTTTAGTTTTGTGCTTTTGAAATCAGATAGTTCTACTAATGGATTTTCAATAACAACTCCTTCATGTTTAACACCATTAGAGAAGGGTGGTACATCCAGGTACACAAAATATGTATAAGGCATTAAAGGCACAATTTTTAGTGGATCGGCATGAAAAGAAAGGTGGTTGATTTTGTCTTGCGATGCTAAACTTGTCAGCGGGTTAAAGAAAATCATTAGAGACTAGTTGGAATTTTTAAATCATTATCTATCCTAGTGTGGAAATGGAAGAATATAGAAATGGATTTTTTATAGGTCTTCCAAGAATGGTTCGAAAACACGATTCCATATGGGTGATAGTGGATCGGCATACCAAGTCGGTTCATTTCATCCTTATTCATTAAGCTCACATGGTGGAGGATCTATAAAAAATATAAATCCATGAAGTGGTAAAGAGTCATTTCATACCAGTTTCAATAGGCTCAGACAGATATCTGAGGTTCACATATCATTTCTGGAAATCCTTACAAGAAGATCTTGGGAATCAATTGACTATGATCCTGACGTATCATCCTCAGACGGATGGGAAATCCTATCAGATGATAAAAATGTTGGAAGACATGTTATGGGCTTGTCTAATGGATTTTGGTGTCTCATGGGAAGAGCATAAACCCATGGTGGAGTTCTCATACAATAATAGCTATCAGGCCTCGATAAATATGTATCTATTCGAAGCATTGTATGGGCGTCCTTGTCATTCTCCACTATGCTGGGTGGAAATAGGTGAAACATCACTAGTTGGTCCAAGCCATGTCCTAGAAACAACGGAGAATATCTGGTTGATTAGAAAGAGGGTGGAGACGGCTCAGAGTCGTTAGAAATCTTATGCAGATCATCATCGAAGAACGCTGTCATTTGTTGTGGGTGATCATGTCTTCTAGAGGATATATCCAAGGCTAGGACATCATCATTTTGGGATGTAGGGAAAGATATGTCTTAGATACATATGCCCTTATGAGATACTGTAATGGGTCAAAGAGGTGTCATATCGGTTAGCAATACCACCACAGTTTAGTTCGGTTCATAATGTGTTCCATGTATCTCAGTTGAAAAAGTATCAACCAGTTTTTTACCATGTGATCAGATGAGATCATGTTGACCTAGAACCAGATTCATCATTGATACATATCATAGTATGGATTTCTGATAAGAAAGATAAAGTATTTCATTGAAAATTCATCGGTCTAGTGCGGGATTTGTTGAAACATGGTAAGATTCAGGAAGATACTTGGGAACATGAAAAGGAAGTGAAGGAGCGGTGGCTAGAACTCTTTCAGTTGGGTGAGGGTTTTCTAATTTATGAGGATGGAAAGACCAATGGTGGGGTGAATTTATTACCCCTGATTTCTGGTATGTAATCCTTACTTAATTATTTTCATGATTATAAAGTTTAGGGTGATAGATGGGAGAGTTGAAAGAACATTGAATGAAGTATTGAGGTAAATGGGAAGTCGCACGAGCATTACACGATTTGTCTAACCGTGCAGCCAAACCATGCATAGTTGGTCCTTTTGAGGCACTGAATCCTGCATGGTTAGAGAAAATTTAGGGAGATTTTGTGCAAAAGCTATGTGAGGGTCTTCCTAGTCAGTGTCTAGTGCACTATTAGCACATATTTTGTTTAACCGTGTGAACTAACCATGCGGTCACTTAAGTGAGATCCTAAAAAAGTGGACCTCACACATTCTTTCTTCTAAATGGATATATTTCTTCTAAGAGGCCCTAACCTGGGATTTTACTTCTCCTAAGGCCAAAGAATGTTCTCTAATCATTTTGGAGGTGATCTGAAGGCTTCCCTTGGCAAATCGAAGCCAGATTCTTGAGGTATGGGATTGTTATTCTTTTTTCTTGTTTAGTTGCTTAGATCTACATAGATCTACTTTCCCTATTCTCTTGGTTTCATAGATCTATGCACTTTATAAGAATATCTAGGTGTGTGGATTCCAAATATGATTAAATTTGGTTTCAGTTATTTTAGGAGAAGAGATTTAAGGTGGGTTCTTGGAGAATTGACCCGGTTTTCTTGAGCATTCTTCATTCGTTGTGGTTTTCATGAAAACCTTTGATGTAGGAGGCTTCATTCTCAAAACATATTTTTATAAATGATTAGAATGCTTTAAAATTTATTTATTTGAGTAAAATTTATTGTGATTTTTTGTTGAACAATTTTTGGAAACTATCTTGAGTGACGTTTGAGAAATCTAGAAATTTTGGGATTTTTAATAAGTGATTCTATTCTTAATTTTAAAATAAAGATTTCAAATGCTGATTTTCTGGAATTGTTGAACGTGGTTTCGATTAGATGTTTTAAATAAAAATGGAATTTTTTATTCAAATGAAATGGCAGTTTTGAGATTTTTTAAATATTTGGTTTTCAATAATGGTACACATTATTGAAATGGTTTGAATTTGTTGAGCACACTTGGTTTTTGAAATGATGGTTGTGTGTTTTCATGGTTTTGTGGTATGGATAAGGGTTTTGGGTCTCCCCCCTTAATAATGGGATGGGTAAGCGTTAGAGATATCCCCTGTCAAAGGGTGCATGCAGTACAGATAAGGGTTTGGGGTCTCCCCCATCATTAACTGGATAGAAAAGGGTTTGGGCTCTCCCCCATCAATTGGTTCACTAAGGACGACTCAGTGAAAGGACGACTCACCACTCACGAGTATATAAAGATCCAGGTTACATGAATATTTGGTTGTGTGGATGTATGGAATGAAATGGGTATGTCAAAGGAATATTGAGAAATGTTTTTAAAGCTTTTATAGTTATTTTGGTGGAAAAATAACTTGCTGGAAATTTAGTTTTAATTACACTTGTATGGTTTGGGTTATAAATGTTTTTGAAAAATTGTTTATATTCGGTTATAAAATATTTTGGTAAATTGTTTTATATAAACTATTTTATATAAATGTGACTGAATTTTCTATCCTAGTGGCATGAGTACGTAAATCATTGGGGAAATCCTACAGAGTTTTATACTCACTTCTGATTTGGTACTTTAGTTATTCTGTAGATGCTATCTTCTAGGATAGGGACAAAGGTAACTTGTCCCATGTTTTTAGCACTACCTCGTGATGTTTGGAAAGTTTAGAGATTTTGGATCTTAGATATTGTGGAGCCAGGAGTATAGAAATCTTTTTAAAGTCTTGTGTTGTTTATCCGTTGTATACTTGGATACGTGGACATTCTTCTGTTGTTTCTTACTATGATGTTGTTTTGAGATGCATGAAGTTATTGAGTTGTCTTTAATTTGTTCATGAATCATATAGTTAATGTTTGGTTATGGTTTTTTGGTTTATTAGTTTATTTTGTAAAGGGTAAATCATCCCCCTTTTATTTGAAACCTTTTAGCATTTATTTCTAGCCTTTGGGGTATTGGGGATGTCGCTTAAGGCTGGCCACGTAATGACTCTTTGTTCTCTCAAGCTAATGAGAATTGGTGGTTCATTTCATAGTACCCGGAGGAACCATATTAACAATAAATTTGATGAAACTATTATGTATTTTGATTTAATAATTTTGTTATTGAAGTATTTTACCAATGATATTTTGGTTATAAAAAACCTAATAAATTTAAGGAATTGTGTTAAATATTTTCATTAAATTAATATTTATACACTCAATAATGGGTTAATGATATTAATTTTTATTATATGTTTAAATTATGAAACACCCTTTGAGGTTTTATGTTATGGGAGTTAATCAAGATTAAGGATATTTTGGGTGTCATTTGTGGTAATACAACACATTGGTATAGTATGTATGAAAAAGTGAGTAAAAATTCCTTCATTTTTTGGAGATTAGTTTGAAGGTAACGGTGACCATTAGGGTATATATGATCATTGATTAAGTTATTTATTTTTTATTATATGTTTTGGGAACGGAAAATGAAAATTATGAGAAAAATTTGAGGTTCAATCATTTCTTTATTTGTTGAATATATTAACATTATTTTTGGATTATTTTCATGGGAATCCTATAACAATTGTACAATTTTTGGAAAAGGACAACCTACAGACTGGGTGACAACCTTTCACCTAACACAACTGAAGGGTGATAAGAAAGCATCAACTACCACTAGCCTATGGGGTTTCCTAGATAGTATGACATTGTTTTTCATTATTTAAACAATATTTTATAGATAACCATGAGTATGGAAATTGATTTAGTGATGTGTGATTTATGATATTTTATAAGACACTAATTATTTTCACAACCCTGTATGATTAAGGTAAATATATTATTATGGAATTTTATTTTAGGATATAAGTTTGAATTTATTTTTGGATGAATATATGATTGAGTTGTTGATTTTTGGTGTTTCAAGTTATTTTTGCAAAGAGTTATTATATATTAGAGATTATCTGTTTTGGGAATGCATATTTTTTTAGATAAATATGAAATTCATATTGGAATACTATGTGATTAATTCCTTCTGATTTTTTGGTTTCAATCGTAGGCTATAATATGTTTTTGGCATTTAAGGCTACTTATTTATTGAATGATCTAAGTTGAAATTTGGGTATTACTATTGAATTTTTAGAGATTAAATTAGTTTTCATAACCAATTTTTTTTGGAAATTATTTTATCATGTTATAAAAATTTTGGTTTTCATTAATTCCTAAAGAAAAGAGGAATAAATATTTATTCTTTTGTAAATTTTATGATTCATCAAAGTTGATTGTAGTGCATTATGCATGAAAACATTATACTCATCATTTGGAAAAAAATGATGAGGTTGTCATTGAAATTGACTAAAGTATGAAACTATACTTATATAGTAATTATATTTTCTTTATGTTTTTAATCTAGGCTATAAAAACTTCCTCAACTCAAGTAAATTTATTTCCCAACAAATACATTCTCCATTTACTTTTCATTCTGATAAATCAATGGTATTTTAATTGATCCTTGACATAAGATTTTGCGAGGGCTATCTTTATCATGATCATGTATTATATCACTATACATAATAAACATTATTGTTAGATTTATCTTCCATGTCTATATTTTCACTTCAAACTAATGATCTATAATTTAAAATTCTAGTATTGTGGTAACCTTCACATTTTCCTTTCCATAATTTTAAGAGGAGTGTTTATTAACACTTTTAATAGGGTGTGTTTCCAAAAAAGGGATTTTAAAAAATAATCCATTTATTTAAAAAGTAAAATTTGAAATTTTTTATGATAAAATTAATTAAAGGTGGGGATAATGTGACACCCCAATATTTTTATGTATGTATCTTTTTAAATTTAACATCTTTTATAGCTTACGTTGTATGCAACACATAGCTTAAATGAACAATGAAATATTATTATGTGATTCCTATAACATTGATAATAAAGTGGAAGGGAATGGATATTATTAACCAAATAATGAAATATATAATTTTTCAAGTCTTTTATAAATAATTATCTGTAAATAACTACATATTTTTTTGTAAAATCATTTTATTCTTTAAGAAATTCAGTCTCTTCATCAATGGTTTCCTTTCTATTTATGAGTAAATATTATATTCTATTTCTAGAAAATATATATATTTTATTTTATTAAACTAACATAATTTTTTAAATAATCATATTATGATTACGTTGTGGTTATTTTTAGGTACTTTTCTAAGATGTTTGAATTTCAAATGAATAGTGGAAAATACCGATTTTTATAAACCTAAAATTTTATTTATATTAAAATTATATTAAATATTTGAATTTATTTTATTTATATATTAAGATATATTTCGTTTTAAATAATATAATTAATTTCATTTGAATCATCCTTATACCTTATTTTTGTAGAAGTAAATTTTTTCTTAAAATTCAATTATTTCAAGAAAACTGTTTTTCATTGCATTTTGCGGGATTGGTTTTCAATTAACTATTGAAACATATATGTTTCAAATTTTGAAAAAATGTTGCAATATTTTTTTTATAAAGTAACAATTTATTAAATATTCCCCTTTTATTTTTATCTAATATGAATAGTACCCTTGGTAATTTTTATTACCAAGGTAAAGGGTAAATTGGCTAATATAACGTCAAAATATAATGATATGGGATATAAAATGACCCTAATAGTTGATAAAATTTTATTTTATGGGTTATTTTTATCCATAATAATTATTGTTTGGGATATATTACCATATGATTCAATTTGAATGTGATTATGACCCATGTAGTATTTTATTTTATGAAAAGTCAAAGATGTCACATTTACGATTTTAATAAATATAAAAATTTTAATATCATTATATCTTGAATATATATTTGATTATAAATATTATTTTCAAATATAAATTGAATATCTTTGTAATTTAAATTTATTTTTAATTTTTAGTGTTGAAAGTATTACCATAAAGGCTTTCACAACAATGATGCAATAATTATTTAATTAATGGAAAAATAAAATAAATGATATTAAAAATATTAGAATCAATATAATTTTAGATAATTAATGTCATCCAATAATTTTATAGATGAAACTATAATATTATTTCTGTACTAAAAGATTTATTTAAGTTATCTAATTGTGTGTATATTTTTCAAAGTCAACATAATGATTAGTGTCAAAATTGACATTAATGATATTTTATAATAAAAAATATTTTATTAAATATTAAAAATTTTCTTAAAATCATAAATTTGGATGAGTTATTTGTATAAGGTTTATAATGTCATCCATGATCTATTTATGGTACTTTTGACATTTTATACTATCTATATTATCGCTAAAAGGGTAAAAATCCACATTATTGCTATATGAGTTAAATGGGTTAAATAAGGGTTAAAACCAAAAGATAATAGTAGAAATTTAGTCAAAAATTGTCAGTATTTTATTTTATAAATGTATTTATACCATTAAACATCTTAAATTATAAATTAGTAATTTTTATCCATTTTAAAATGAAAATTAATTTATATTAAATTAATATTTTATGAAATTCATAAATTTCCCCTCACCTCAGTTATAAAATGACACTCATACCTTCACATATTACAACACATTGATCCACCTATATGGATTAATTAGTTCCCATTCCTTTTATATACTTCCTTATCTATGTTATGGAGGTTATAGTATCTTTAAAAGACCAACTCTATTATCCCAAATAAGATATCTAAAATTAATCCACCGAAGATGAGGTATTCATTTTTATCAACTATTTCAAATTTATTTCTTCTTCTACTTCAACTTCATTTGTTGTTTCCATACAAAAATAATTAATATGGTATTATATATATACTGATATGTTATTATTATTATGAAACTATTGTATTCTACCTTTTATCCGTTCTATGAAAAACGAAAACACCACATGTGTGTATGTACGACTTACCATCTACACATATTGGTATAATTAGTTTGTCATCACCACATTGCAAGGATGGATATAATAATGGAAATGGTGGATATATATTTTAATTATGACATGATTTTGATTCTATTAAATTAATATATCACCCTCATTCTTAGAGTTTCACCCATTAATGGAATGATATCATCGCTAGTGTGTACTTATGGCCAACTATCTCCATGACCCGATTTGATTCATTTTCTATGTTAAACATTAAATAATGATTATAAAAAGGTATATATAGAAAAAATAATTTTATTATATCCTATTAAGATGAACTGATAATCACACAAATAAATAAGCTTAGGAAAATGAAGTAGTTAACCCCCGAAACATGGGTAATAATGAAATGTTATTAACAAATGGGTGATAAGATGATATAAGAGGATCATATAAGATATCATAATTTTGAATATGGTTCTGGTATAAATTAATAACATGATTTGAACCATTATTAATAATTTTAAATAATTTCTAATTAATGTAATGTGAAATGAAAGGTATTTCATAACTCAATTTCCACTCATTTAGTTAAACGTATACTTTGTTGACTATGTCAGGATAAGATTATGTGACAAATTAATTTTCATTATATGATGTTTCATTTCAAATTTTTATGTGGATTTATATTAGATACACATGATCATTTAATTTATAAATTCTCACATCAACTTTATGATCATTTTAAGGTTTTATATCATAATCTCATTCTAATCAATATTTTTCATTATTGAATATCAATTGAAAAATATTACATGAAAATTTCCTAATAAACCATTCCATTTTATTCTCCTCTTATCATTAATGAAATTCTTCAGGAAATAGTTCCATTTTTCACTCTATTGTTCTTAAATATTTTTAGAAACCATTTTAAAGAAAACCCGACTTCATTTCTCTTTTTTGTCGGATATAATTTTTCTTCCAAAACAATATATTCTAAAAATGTTTTAACAATTTCAAAAAAATATAAATGAAATGTTCACCAATTTTTACTCATTGAATTTTTTTTCAAAGGAATATTAGGATGTTTTAAAAAAAAATTCCCATTTCGATTTTATCGAAACAGTGTAAAAAAATTATGTTTTTAACATGTACAACATGAATAGAATTTATAGCCATCATAATCAAACAATGGATTTAAAGATTCTTAGATAATTTTAAAAATAAATTATCAAATAAATTTATTCTTAAAATGTTTTCTATAATTTTAGTATTAAAAAATATATTTTCAAAATGATTTCAAAATAAATGATATTTTAATCAATCCCATTTTCAAACATATTTACGGTAATTATATTCATCAATGAAAACAACCATTTACTCTTACTTTTATTTTTATATATATTATATTGATTCCATCCTTAATATTCCTCTAGATGGTTTATGCTAATTTTGACTAAGGAATATATTGGCATTCAATTCCTTGATATGTTTTTTAGTCAATAAATTTCCCTTGAAATATTTACTTTACTATGATCAATAGACATTAAATTTCACCCAAATATCCATAATATTTATCATGGATATATTTATTATTTAAAAAATATATTATTTCAGTATATGGTGTACTACATTGAATGTTATTCGATATCTAAGGAAAAATTGATAAATTTGTATCATTTCCTCTTTATGGAAACATTATAATAAGGAACATTGTTTATAAATTAAATTGATTATTAGATATGTGAGTAATTATTTAGAAAAGTATGAAATGGTTTGGGAAACATTTATAGAAATCCCCTTGAGGCATCAGTAGTCTCAGGGGATGAAATCAGTTGGGAAAACCCTATATGTTTGTAACTAGTATGTTTTACAGACTCTTTTGAATGGTCTTGACAGTATTAAGTTTAACTATCTTATGAATGGTCATTATGGTAAAGGTATAATGTTATTATTAAATATGATATCTGATAATTAATCATTTCCTACATTAATAGTTATTATTATCCAAGATATTCTCACTATGATGTTATCTCTTATTTAATTTCATTTTCAGTTCATTGATCAAATGGCATGCATGCTCATTTGTTCAACATGGCATGTTCGTTATTCATATTGATTCATGATATATTTCTTTTTACTTAATCCTTTCTAATCATTTGAGATAAAACTTATTTTTTTCCTTTCTCCATAAATCTATTTAGTGTACTAAGATTATTAAGGAAGAATATTATAGAGGATATAATGTTATTCTTGAAACAATTATTCTTTAAATTATTTTTTCAAATGTAATATAAGAATCATGTATATATACAGCATACTGAGACTACTAAACTACACAGCCCTTTGAGATGTAATTCCTTATATCTTATTCCAATGTAACAATGTAACCATAGGCTCTAGGCTATAGGGGTCTGGGAATTAACAAAACTTATTTATATAGGGAAGGGAATTTATTAGAAGAAGGTTTTATTTAATGAAATAATGTAACATTTAACAAATTTTATCTTATGTGTGACTTATGTAAATGTTTGTAAAAGTTTTAAACATTTTATTATTTTATATTAAAATTATTTTCAAATATAAGAGGATTCTAAAAACTGATGCAGTTTATATTAACACCATGTAATTTATAAAATTTAAAAGTTCACATTGGATGAAATACATCATCATGGTTGAGAGTGTGAACTTTATAAGAAAATATTCGGGAATCGTTTCCTATTATTACCATCTTGATGACAGATAATGAATCTCATAAGTTTCACATGATTATGAGGCCAATCCATCTCATTCAGTATTCTATCAGATTTTAGTATCCCTCGCTATCACAACATGTGGATCTCAGGTATCAATATATGATAGTCTTCGAGTATTGGGAAATTGAGATACTCCACAATTGGAATCCATGGTGAAACATAAGAGATTTAAAAAGTGACCAATTGGTGAAATAAATAAATATGTTATTCCCATGATATGTTCATAGAGGAACATTCTATAATATAATGACAAAATGGAAACTACAATTCTAATAAGTTCCCATATTAATAATACACCACTTCCAGTAATACCACTGGGACTTGACCACTACTACATATAATTGGTCCATGATACTATTTCACATTAAATTGATAGTCTCCATGCTTGATAAGGTTCACTCGATAATAAAAATATTATTTAATGTTATTTTAAATATCATTTTGGAAGTGTCATAAGTACCTTATCCCATGAAAAATGCCTTCAGTTGTCTATTTCCTCTTTTACTAAAGTACCTGAAACAATGATAAAATGACTCATGGACTAGGCCATTGATCGGTAACATATTAATACCCATAAAGATCCCATTTATGAACTCCACAATTTTTTTCTTATGTTTTCATACCTCTTCCATCCATCATATACCAATGTCCATTTTTATTTTAGAATATGCATAATATAATCTAAAACCCATTGATTAAACTTGAGGATTTATTATAACCATTGTTCAAACTATCATTAATACAACATATATTCTACCTAAAAGTGATCATATTTCACATGACATAATATTTTTCATTATGTTAAAATAGTTAAAAAATTTGAAAGGAATTCTATGATAAGAATCATGATAGCCTTCTATATAGGTTCTTCGTGGAATTTATTTTGCATATTTTAAGAAATGTGTGTGATGATGTACCAATAATTCGAATTTGTGGGTATCTATGAAACATGATTTTTATTAATTTCTTCATTTATTTTATGATGAATATTAGATATCTAATAGACACCCTGTATTCGGGTTATATGGTTGTCGATACATGCTAAAAACCAACTCCGTGATTCATAATTTTCCTTATACCCAATGGAAAATTCATGTTCTATTAGTGAAAAATTTACATATTTTTTTGTTTGAATCAATAGTACATCCATGTATTTTTTATATATAAATTCCTTGTAAATTATTATGAACAATTTATATAAATAAAATGAAAAAATATATGGTAGGAATCCCCAGAAAAATGGAATAAATTTTACATGAGTTGGTTCAATTTAGTTATCATTAGACACTTGTTTATTCATATTGATAAGGAAGATAAATTTTTCATTGTGTCCCAATATAGATAAAAATATTTAAAAAACCTAATTCAAGTCTTCCCAATCAATATAGACCTTGATAATGTCCTTTTATTTGGGCATCCATGCCTTTCTCTAGGAAATATTATAACAAAAATATTTCAGTATCCCCTCATGTAGAATGGATAAAGGTATATCATGGTTGTTGTTGATCATCTAAACAGTAATATGAGACACATATTCAACTTCTAATGATGTATTATACTGTGTTTTTTTGGTTTAATGTAATTATGAGTTGCCTCAATCTTATAAATTCCCCAACCTTTAGATGCAATGTCATGAATCACTATCAAGTAGAATCTATAATGATATTCATATTTTTCACACCATAAGATGTATTTTTTATGTCTTGAATCATAACCTAAATATATATAGCATCTCTTAATATAGAATATATTCAGTTTTTTATTTCATGTAATATTTTCTTGCAAAATATTTTCTAACATGTAATATTTTGTCCAATTCTCCAAATCGATCCTTTAGAAATATAGGAAACTCATTTTATGGTGTGATAACATTCAAGTATAATTTAGGTGAATGTTTCATTTCTTCTAACAAAAATGTGAAAAAAGGTGTATGATTTATTTTGTGTAATGGTTATTTTAAAACTATTTTATTTATACTAAAATCCTACCCATCATAAAAATATTCCTCCTCGTCATCATTATTGTATCCTTCTGTTCCATCATTAGACACTTCTTCATGATCAAAACGATCTTTATATAGAGCTTTCTAATCAGTTTTGAAGTCTCCTCTACATTATAGTGAATAACAACATTTTATTTTGATGTGCCTTCTTCAATGACTCTTTTTGGCCTATTTTGTCGTAAAATTGCACATTCCTGCTATAAACATGAATCCTCACTATATAAATCCATCATAAAACCATATGACAATTGGGAAAATAAATTTTTTCTTGGAGCCAATCCTCATCAGCAAAAAATAAAAAATATAGATGTCAAATTCAATCATATAATTACAATTATCCTTAGAAAATATAATGCATCTCCTCATCAAGTCCCAAATGTAAATGGTGACTAATTATTTCTAAAGGTTCTTTTAGGGTTTCACAGTCATATTTCCTAAGAATTTTGGTTGGTTTTGTAATATAAGAAGTCATATTCTCAATTTGAATAACCCCCCCATAGAATTAAACAAAGTAAAACAATATTGCACTTGTGAAAACCGATTTGTGATCAAGATTCAAATAGTATAAATAATAATGACAACAAGGAATAATCATGTAGAGTTGACCACACAGTTATTAATTTGCTTAAATTTTATAAATTCTTCTTATATCCACAAATTTGACACTAATTCTTGGTATCAAAATGATTAATCTTCCTAAAGGTATGATCAACAGTTTATAAAGATAATATGAATCATCTAAAGCATATCCCCAAGTAGTGATAAAATAGGGGTACATTAAGGCCTGTTGTTTGGAACTAGTTCTTAATCTAGTCTATCTCAAAAAGGTGTTTTAGGGGTTATTACCCCATAGTACATTTGTGCCAGATCTATATCCACTTATAGTATCCATAGAGAGGTCTCATTTCATAGATAACCAAATAGTCATTACATTAACACAATTTTATAATGTATTCCAATATCCTAAAAGATGACATTAATGTTTCATAGTAAAATTTTTAATCTTCATAATGGTATGTTCAGTAGTTTAAAAATTGAAAATGAATCATCTAAAAAATATCCCACTAGAGTGTCAAACAAGGTGTGTATCAAGGCCCATTTTTAGGTAGTAATTATCAGTAAATTCTAGCTAAATATATCTTTTTGGGGGTTGTTAACCCTATATACATCTATTCCAGCATTGCATCCACTTATAGTATCTAGATATGAATTTTCATACTTACGTAACCACTATATCTTTACCTCACCACAATACTAGAACATATTCTTAAATCCTCAATGATGAAACTAATGTTTCATAGTAAAATTTTAAATCATCCCAAATGTATGTTTAGTAGTTTATAAAAATATTTTGAAACATATAAAACATATCCCATGAGAGTGTGAATCCAATTGTGCAGAAAGGTATGAATCATCTAAATTTCAAGAGTGAAAAATATTGTGTGTAGATAAGACTATTTTTTTCATGGAGTATTACCTATTTTATCCTATATAAATTCTATGTTAATATTATGTTTATCAATAGATAATAATCATGTAATACCTATTTAATCCATATTTAATCATTTCATAGTCTGTTGTTAAGCATTAATTAAGTAATAGTTATTAAGAAGATAGTATAAAGTTATATAATAATTAATCATTAATCAATCCTAAGTTAATAAATACTTAATCCTATGTTAAGCATTACATATTCATAAGATAATAATTCCTTAATCCTTAATAACTAATTGATAATTCATTATGAATTAATTAATTAACAAGTTAATATGTGGTTAGTTTAATGTTCATTAATTGTTAATCATTCACTAATTATTTTTTAATAATTACCTAATTTTTTATTATTGCTAAGTTAATATTTCATTAATCATAGTATAATCATTCCTTATTAATTCATTAATAATAGCTTACTCATTATTAAATCATTTTTTAACCTTTAATTAATCATAGGACAATCATTATTTAATCAGTACTTAATCATTCATTTTAGAATAGTTAATCATAGAATAATTATGCATTACTAAATCATTAATAACTCGTGAATGAATCCTTAATTAATAATTATTAATTCATAACATTAAAGTTAATTATTTTTTTCATCACTATCTAATCATTATTTAAGTAGATAGTTTATAGTTAATTAATAGTTAATAATTAACTAATTATTTTTTATTCATTACGTTATCAATAATTAATCATGTCTTAATAACTTGTTAATCATTACTTAAGTAATAGTAATAAATTACAAAATTTATAGTTACTTTTGTGTATGTTAATAGTTCAAAATAATATAATTATTAATTCACCATTAGTTATTAATTATTTGTACTTTCATTAATCATTAGTTAATTATTAGTTACTCATTACTTAATAATTTATTATGCATTTTTTAATCCTAGTTAACTATGCCTTAATCATTTTTTGATCACTCAATAATCATTAATTAAATAATATTTAATAAAAATTTACTCTAAAATTAGTTATTATTTAAGTATTATTTAATTATTATTTAGGTAGTCACTTTAGATTTAATTAATAGTTAATCGTTAATTAATTATTAGTTGACCATTATTTCATCATTAATTAATCATATGTCGATTATTAATTAATCATTGATTAATCATTCTTTAATTTCTCATTAATCATTATTTTAACAATCGTTGATCATTCACTAACATTAGTTAGTTAATGTCTAATCATTCATCAACCATTTGGTAATACAAAATTAATTATGCCTTAATTATTCATTAAACGTTCATTAATATTTTCTTAATTAAAAGGTATTAAATAGTTAATTTATAAATAATTATTAGTAAATTAATATTTAATCATTAAGTAATTATTGGTTAACATTGTTTAGTCCTTAATTAATAATTTGTAATTCATTTTTTAAATATTAGTTAATCTTTACTTAAATATTAGTAAATAATATTTTAATTATACCTTACTCATTCTTTAATCACATGTCAATAATTACTTAATTAATTGTTATTGTGTACTTACATTATAGTTAGTTATTGTTTAATTAATAGTTCATCATTATTTAATTATTGGTTAATCATTAGATAATCATTATTTCATCACTATTTGATCCTAAGTTATTCCTATGTTAATTATAGGTTATTCAATATCCAATCATTCATTAATATTATGTTATTTTTAGTTATTCAATTGTTAATATTTATTTATTCATTAATTTTTTTAGTTAGTCATTAAGTTTTTAATTTTTAATTTTTTTTAATCATTATTTCACTAATATTTTTTCATCGTGTAGTTAATATTAATTTATAATTATATCACTAATATTTAATACTAATAAGTTATACTAAATAATAATATTCTTATAATAATAAATCTATTTTTATTACTAATTATAAAATATTTACTAATAAACATTATAAAAAAATTATATTTTACTTACTAATATTAAATATTTTTTATAAATTATTTCTATCTTGATAAATAACTATTCAAATTAACTATTTAATATTATGTAAAAACTAAACAACTGAATAAATAATAAAATTTATAATAAATTAAAAAAATACCACTAAATGATGCTTCAAAAATTCCACACTATACAAATTCAACACTCCTTTTAGGACACCAAAAACAATGTGCACTAGAGATTAAACACTAAAAAAATTAGAGAGAAAGGGGTTGAAATAAGAGAGATGTGGGATTAAATGAGTGGGATAATGGAAATGTCTGAGAGGGTATTTTTAGGGGATGGGTGAATATTGTTATTGAAAAATGCATATGTAATTAATTTGGGTGAAAGTCATTAATGCCCAAAATTCCTTTCACTGAAATTAAGGTGAAATGTGTTTTACTCGTTAACTCCTTTAGCCTCCTTTAGCATGTCATCAATCTGGCCAATTAAAGGAAAAGGAAGAATTATCCTCAACTCATTTATACTTTAACCAAAAGGTGGCAAGGATGATGCCACCATTCTATATTACATTAAATAAAATTAACCTATGTTGAATTTAATATTCTTTTAAACATATATTAATAAACAATCTTTGTTGTGTTCTTCTACACAAGGGGGTGTACATGCCAATACAAATGGTCATCAAATTTAAAGAAACATTGTTGGGTCAAAATGGGTTAAAATAACCCAAAATTCATACCATTAAACCATTTGAACCATTATCCCCACATTTTCCATATAAATACACAACTATACACAAAACTAGTCAAACCAAAGACACTAGAATATATTCAACCCAAGAAATTATTCCCCATAATAATTCCTTGGTATTCTCCGTCACCATAGACCTTGAAATTTACTTCCTCACTTCCCATCACCTTAAAGAGACTACTTCTCCAACTCTGGTGGTGACATGACAGCCCCAAATCTACACTATCACGATTCCCCCCATTACTGAATCCAACCCTCCCAACCCTTACCTTCATCCCTAAGGTGACACTGACTCTACATCCATTGATCCCATGGTTCAAAAACCTAACCAGGGTCCTAACTCTTCATTTATTTTCACCACTCCCATCCTATTGTAGTTTTTAGCATCCATTGGATCGCTCTGTATGCATGTGACACAAAACCTGATGGGTACATTAATGGAATTAAAAAGGATTTTGTGTGGAAACAAATTTCATGACTACCTAAGCGCCATTAGAAGAACCATAAATATATTATTTCTAGGAAAATTACTAATAAAGTTCATCTTTATTAGAGATAAAAATACTGTTAAATGGTTTATTTATCAGCATTATTTGTGTTGATAAAGGGATGCTTTATGAGTGCATTTATAGAACTAATAAAAGGGTCATTTATCTGTGATTTCTCTAGCCCTAAAAATGGGGTCTTTCTCAAAGTTGTCTCTAATGATGATAAAGGTGTCCATTGTCATCACTTTATCTAGTGTTGATAAAGGAGGCAATTATTAGTCTTTTCTCTAATAATGATAATGACCTTCTATCTAATATACAGGTGTAGCCTTATAACACCCATCCAATATCCCTATAATAACAAACCAAAAATAGAATACATTTACATGAATAGTAATATTCTTACAATCAGAGTGGAATAAAAATATAATTTTTACCTATCATTTCAATTCAAAATTTTCATAAAAATATTTCACAATGATGTTGTATTTACAATCAATCAGAAAAAAATTACAACACATATACAAAATCAAAACTAGCATACTTTTTTCAATGATCAACCTCAATACAAAATCTTTTCCTTATAATTAAACCATTGTACATTTTAGTAATAATAAATAAAAATATATATAATATATAATTTTCATTCTATATAATACATATATGATAAATAATATTTTTACCACAAAAGTCTGAACCAGGCAAAAGCCCGATCCCGAAAATTTATTAAGAAAAAAGTGAAAGTAAAGACAGTAGAAAATAAAAATGCTACATTACATCAAACCCATACTCATCCCTCTCCCTATCATCAGATAACTCATCACCAGGATCAGCTGACTCCCATTCTGAAGATTCATACCTCCGAATCACCTCAAGATACATGTTTTTCTTCTTAAGAATCTCCTCAGACATCTTCTCCTTGATTGTCTGTTTCCCACTATGTCCATTATCCATCTTAGAAGACCCTCCCCTTTGCTTGCCACTGTTCCCATTTGCATGAACAATTTCTTGTGACCCTTCATTCTTGTAAGCAGACCTCGTCGCCATTGGTTTGGGTAGGTCTGTATAGTCCCTCTGTGTCTTCCTCCTACTTTTGGTTTTCCCCTCCACTTCCTTGCTTAGGGGCTCATGAATTCCATGCTTGACAACATCAGTGTAGGATACTTTGTGATTATGGAGTTCTTCTTCTTGCATGGGGTAACCATGTGACTCCACAACACATCCATGGTCAACCTTACTGCTCTTACTCAAGTCATTCATAATTCTTCCAACAACCTGACACACATTCATATTTTCCATCACCATTGTTTCTTTTGGCATGGCAAGGTCATGTTCACAGCCTTCTGCCACTACAGAACCATGCTGCTGTTCAGCCACACCAGTAATGACCATCCTACCATGAGAAACCTGCCCATGAGAAGCTTCCAATACCCCATTCACCTCCTTTGATATATCCTTGATCTGCTCATCAGAACCCCCTAAACTTTTACCATTTTTTACCTGCTCCATCCCAGGTGAGACATGAGGCTGTCCACCAGAGTCACCCACGGTCAGAACAGCTCAGCTCTCCATCACACGAACAATGATGGCATCTTCATGATATGGGAGACACTGAAATGACTCCTCTTCCATTGGTTCATCCTCCTCTTGATCATTATCCGTCAAAACAGAAAACCGATTTTCCAAACAATTTATCAATCCATCGTCACTAACCTGTACCATTACAGGAGAGCTCTGCCCTGTAGATTTACTCCCACTATATGTCTGATTTTTCTCCAGTCCCCCAACCATATATAGTACATCAGGCTCACCAGCCTCCATACCCTCTTTATCAGAATGTTCCATTACTTCTTTCCCCTTTCTGTTAGCCATATTCATTGAACTCTCATTATCCTGCATTGAGTCCACCATACCTCTCTTACTTCCATTTGGCAGTTCTCCTGATTGGATCTCCTGCCCCACACACATTCCTGAAGAAACCTCAACATGACCATGATTATTTACCAGATCATCTACCACTGGGGCTAGTCCAATTTCAATACCCCTCGATCCAGACCTGTTTTGTGCTAAACCATATCATCAACCGCCGGGACCAATCCAATTTCAGATGCCCCTGGATTCAGATCTGCTTGAGTCTGAACCATATCACCATTCCCAGCGTTATTAAGCGCACCCGAATGGGACGCTGGAATCCTTCTTCGGCATTTAACTGTTTCATGACCCTGCTTTCAACAATTGGAACAAAACGGAATCCAAGTTTCATACAGAATTTTTTGAGCGTACCTGTATTCACCTTCCACGATGATCCAAACAACCTCTGGCGGAACTCTTGAGAGATCCATTTCAACACAAAATCTCGCAGAAGCAGGATTGGACAAAGAGGCAGTTCTTTGATTGCAGCAAATAAATCGTCCAATAGAGTTACCTATCGAGCAAAGAAGTCCTGGATTTTGAAAAGGAATCGGAAGTCCCGGCAACTGCAGCCAGATTGCAGAGTTTGGGGAATCACGGTTCAAATGATTTTCAAAGGTCCATCGAAGAAGGTGGAAACTCAAATCCATCTTACTTCGGGACCAAGCCTTCCCCAAATCCCCATCATCCGTAAACAGGATGAGGATTTGTCGTGGTCCAAGAATTCCAACATGCGAAAAATTATTGAGCCCCCATTTTTCGTTTACAAACTTACTGAAATCCTCCAACAGCGGACGTCTTCTCACAAACCATGCAATAAGGGCATTAGGAAGCAAAGCCGAAGCCGCATAGAATTCCTGTGATGAAACAGGAACAACGGGTTGGCCGGAGATGCTTCCGGGGACCTTTGGGGAGACATTGATAGTCGAAAAAAGGAAGCTTGTGGCCAGCGAGGGTTGGATAGCACCATCCCCACACTTCCCAGATTCAAGCGCAGGAAAGGACGGTCCCCCTCCCCCCGCAGAGGGAGGAGGGGCTATGGCGGCGGCCATCGCCAAACCCTACCACAGGGTTCGCCATCGGTGGGAAACGAGAGCGAGCACCATCAACACCCAATAATCCAATCATAAATAATATTTTTAATTACTGTATATATTAAAGAAATTATTAGTTAATCATGGGTCAGATTAAAATATAGTATATTTCTACATGTCAAAAATGAATCATGGATTGTTGTCATAATGTTTGAAAACAATTTAATCTATTTTATGGTATTTTTTTTGAGAGACACATTTTAAACTAAAGTGTCACTTTTTTATTTGAAACATATACTTCAAGTCACATTTCTCAAATCATGAACTAGATTGATGTGAAATCATTTCCTACATGTTAAAAATACCACACGGTGTGTTTCCATAATGATTGAAAACAATTTGACCTCGTTTCCTTAATTTTGGATGGTGATGTGTGTTTTACACTAAACTGACACTTTTATTTTAAAAACAAAATCATCAAGTCATACCGGCCACATCATGTGTCATATTGACATGTGGTCAATTCCAACACATTGCAAATGACTTATAAACCATTTTCTTAAATTCTGAATTAAATATGATATATTTTTTTTGTTTTCAGTATGTGATGTGTGGTTTGAACTAAAGTGTTAATTTTAAACTAGAAACATATATTTATATTCATATTGGGTGCACTGTGTATCATATTTACGTTATTTCAACTACTATATTTTACAAATAAATTATGTATAATTTTTTAAAATTTGAAAACAATTTGAATGAGTTTTCTCAATTTGGAGTATATAACATGTGTTTTGAACTAGAATGTAAATTTCAAACTAAAAACCTAAATATTAAGGCATACCAAAAACATCATGTATCAGAATGAGTATTGGTTGATTAATTCTTATAAAAAATGAGTTATGGATCATTTTTTTAAATTTTGAAAACAATATGATCTTTTTTTTAGTTTTGTCTATGTGATATGCGTTTTAAACTAATATGACACTTCTTTATTGAGAACACACTCTTTGAGTCATAACAACCTCACAGTTTTTTGGATTGATATATGGTGGATTCCTATATGTGAAAAATGAATTATGGATCATTATTCTAAATTTTAGAAACATATTGAGCTATTTTTCTCAGTTTCGACTATCTGATGTTCATTTTAAACTAAAATGGGTCTTTTATATTGAAAACACACACTACAAGTCATAATAGCCACCTCATGTGTCAGATTGATATGAGTTCATTTCCTACATGTCATAAATTAATTGTAATTAATTTTCCTAATATTTGAAAATAGTCTGATCTTGTTTGATCATATTTTTCTTAAGACGTGTGTTTTAAACTAAAATCAAACTTTTATGTTAAAAACACAAGCTTCAATTCATTATAGAATCATATTGTGTTTAATTGATATGTGTTTGATTCTTTCACATCACAAATGAAATATAGATCGTCATCCTAATGTCTGAATATAATTTGAGCTCATTTCCTTGGTTTTGAGTATGTAATGTATCTTTTGAATGAAAGCGTTAATTTTAAACTAGAAACAAAAAAGTTTGAGTCATACCAATCATACTTTGTATCGTATTATGGTGAGTTTGATTACTTCAACTTAAAAATTAATTAAGGATATTTATTCTAAAGTATCAAAACCATTTTAATTCATTTTTAGATTTTTCTCAGTGTCACATATGTTTTTAAAAAATATATCAATTTTAAACTAAAAACATAAACTTTGATTCATACTGGTAACATTATGTATCATATTGAAGTGGGGTAACATCCTAAAAATCAAAAATTTATGATGGATCATTTTCCTAAATTTTTTTTAAAAATCCAATCCCATTTTATCTGTTTTGGCTATGTGACACATTTTTTAACTAAAATGAAACTTCTATACTGGAAACACAAATTTTGAGTCATACCTTCCACAAATTTTATTATATTGATGTGTGGTTGATTTCTATACATCAAAAATGAATTATGGAAAATTTTCCTAAATTTTCAAGACAATCCAAGATTTTTTTTCTCAATTTAGGCTTTGTCACACAATGTTTAAACTAAAATAAAAATTTTATATTGAAAACAAGAACTCAAAGTCATACCAGCCACATTGTGTGTCATATTAACAGGAAATTAATTTTTATATGTCGATACTAAATAATGGATCACTTTCCTAGTGTTTGAAAACAATACAATCTTTTCCCCTTATTTTGGCTAGTGACAAGTGTTTTAAAACAAAATGACATTTTTATATTAAGAACACTAAAATTGAGTCATTCTTGGAAAACCTTATATTATATTTACATGAATTCAATTCCTACACATCACAATTAAATTATCTATCATTTTCCTAAATTTTGAAAAAAAAAGACCCCGTTTTTCAGGTTTTGATTATATGACATTTGTTTTGAATTAAACATTTAATTTTAAACTAAAAAAATATAGTGTGAGTTCTACTAAGCACACCATTTTTTGGATTTAGGTGTGGACAATTTCTATAGGTCTTAAATTAATTATAGATCACTATCATAACGTATAAAAACCACTTAAATGTATTTTTTAAATTTTGAGTATGTCATGTGTGTTTTGAACTAAAATTACAATTTTAAACTAATAACATACAATTTGTGTATTACATAGAACATAATTTATCATATTGAGGTGTAGTTTATTTAGATACATCAGAAATAACATATGGATAATTGTACTAGTTTTTGAAAATAATCCAAATTCATTTTCTTAGTTTTGGATATGTGACATGTGTTTCAAACTAAAATGACACTTCTATATTAAAAACACACACTTCAATCCATTCCATCCAAATAATCTATTAGATAGATGTATTTTAAATTAAAACACTTCAAATATGAATTATATATCATGTTAATAAATTTTGATGAAAATCTGATCTCATTTTCTTGGTTTTTGATAAGTGATGCATATTTTAAACTAAAATGGATATCTTATATTGAACATAGACACTTTTAGCCATACCATATACATTATTTGTCATATTGATGTGAGGTAAATTTCCAACACATTAAAAAATGAATATTGATCATCATCCTAAAGTTCAAAATAATTTGATCTCTTTTCTTATTTTTGGCTAGTGATGCATTTATTATTAAAAAAATATACATCAAGTCATACCGGCCACATCATGTTTCACATTTATGTGTGGTGGATCAATACACATCAAAAATTAATTATGGATCATTTTCCAAATGATTAGAAACTATCCCTACTCATTTTCTCAGTGTTTTTTCCTGGCATGTGTTTTGAACTAAAGAGTCAGTTTTACACTAAAGACATATACATCAAGCCATACTAGGAACACCTTGTATCATATTGAGTTACAATCTATTACTACACATCAAAATTGAATTATGGACAATTTTAATAAAGTATCAAAACAATTGGAATGTGTGTGCCCAATTTTGAGTATGTCACATGAGTTTTGAACTCAAATGACAATTTTAAACTAAAAACATACCCATCTAGACAAATCTGGTACACCATGTATCATATTGAGTTATAATTGATTCACACACATCACAAATGAAAAAAGGATCATTTTACAAAATTTTGAAAATTTTCTAGAAAACATTTTCATAGGTTTGGATATGTGATACATATTTTAAACGAAAATGACACTTCTATATTGAAATCATGTGCATCAAGTTATACCGTCCACATAATCATTCAAATTGATAGGTAGTATATTTCAACACATCACAAATGAATTATTTATTTTTTTCCAAATATTTAAGGACAATGTTTGAAAATTTTATCAATTTTGGAATTGTGATGCACATTTTAAACTAAAATGGAATTTTTTATATTGAAAAAACACACTTCGAGTTATACATGCCACATAATGTGTTGGTTTTATGTGAGGAAATATTTTATAAATCACAAAAGAAAAAAATAATTTTAATTTAATCCATTATAGTAGAAATGACACCTTGAACTTGTCTTATTCTCCATTGCATTTAATGTTTGACGTAATCATTCACTCCAAAATTACCTCAATATGTTAAATGAGTGGTAATGTTAGGTTGAATCACACCTTTCAATGGCCAAATGTCACAGATGAGAATTATCAGTCAACTGAACATTCACACACCAAAGAAATCCTAAGATAAAATATGAGATAATAATATAGTGTGTGATGGTGGTCCCGTATCAGGTATAAGGAGGGAGGTGGCACATTTTGATGAAACTATCATAAGGATGAGGACACATATAAAGGAGAACAGGTGATGTCGACAATAGATATATATTTTTAAATAAGAAATATACATCAAAATAAATTAATTTACATGAAGTTATAAAAAATCTCATTATAAAATATTCAAAATTGGAAATCAAAAAAATTAATAAAAAAATATCTCCAAATATTTTTTAGGCATGATGTATTTTAAAAAATAGTTTTAAAATAGAAAAAAATTTATATACACCACTTTGAAATTAATCACCTGGATTTTATAAAATAAAGGTTCACTCACAATGAATTTGAAAATTTATAATTTAAAACAATTTTTTATATGACATTTTAAGAAACGCAATAATTTTTTATGGAAAAAATAAAAGAACCATTTAATGTGAAATTTAGTTCATTTTAAATTCAAAGTATACATTCAGTGAAAATTATATCAATTCAAACTCTCTAAAAAGATGATTAATTATCAGTTTTAATCTCAAATCTAGTATAACTAGATTCCAAAAAATCCAAATTTACTTTTCATGAAACATGAACAGATAAACTAAAAATTTAAATCCAAATAATTTAAAAGAGAAGAGAAAAACTATTTCCAAATATAGAATATATTTACATTATTAGAATTTTTTAGCAAAAGTGAAGGAAATGGATAGAGAGATGGTGAACCAAAAATTGATCGAGAATAATAGTTTATAAACATGAGGCTGAGGGAGAGGGTGAACCAATAGTGGATTGAGGTGATAAATATTGGGTGGAGAATTAGGGAGATCAAGATAAAATTGCTTGCTCACGCCTTTCAAATCCATTGGGAAAATTAAAAACACCCAAAGAAGAAATAAAATATTTAAAACAATGAATGAAAATTGAAAGAGACTCATAATGTAGGTTTTTTAAAAATGATCATCTTAGGAGTTTGATGAAAGGTGATGGGGAAGACTAATTCTATGTGATCATGAATGGCATTATCGATTGGGACCTCTGTTAGGGTTCAATTTAAATGATCATAATGGTTTTCTGAGCACTTTTTGAAAAGCATGAATAGAGACCCATATTTATCAGAAGCACTAATAATTAAAACTCTATATCCCCACTAATTCATAGCACTAATAATGATGGGTATTTAATAGTTCTAACTATTCACACTAATAATGATAGGTACTTATCAAATATTTTTAGCATTGATAAATTTGATTATTATAATCACTATTTGGAAAGTGATGATAAAAATTATTTGACATAAATTAGGTAATATTTAATGAATATATTTTAAAAATGATTAAATAAATAAAGGAAAAAATTATTCAAAAATATTAATTAGTAGATAATATTAAATACCTGAATGCTATAAATGAGTGAAATCAAATAAATAAATCAGAATAGACATCAAAAATATTTTAAAAATGAATGAGTTTTACTAATTATGTAAATTATTAAATAAATTGAAATAAATATATATTTAAATGAAATGAATACATATTAAATATTTAAATTAAAAAATTAATAAAAACATTAAATGTTAATGAATAAATATGTACAAATAAATATTAGAAATGAAGAAATTAAAAAAAATATTAAAAGAATAAATATATGAACTGAAAAAATTATAGAGTAAATTTAAAAAGTAAGTAACAATATCAAGGGATAAGAAAAACTATACAATATTAAATGAATGAATTTTTGAATTGACTATAATATAATAATTAAATAATATTTAAATTGAAAAAATATTACAAAAAATAACAAGTGTTATTAATTATATTTGTTATTAAAAAAGAAAAAATTAATATATGATAAAATCAAACTGAATAGATATTAATTATATAAATTATTATCATATTAAAAAAACTAAATGTTAATGAATAAAAATGAATAAATAAAAATTAAAAATGTTCAAAAATAAACATAATCATTGAAAATTTGAAAATAATTTTTTTTAAATGTATTAAAAAACAACAATGATTACTAATGAATAAATAATTTTGAAAATTTATTAATTTCCTTAAATACTAAATAGTATTGAACTAGTTATATTGAATAAAAATGTAAAAAATGTCAAAAAATTATTTTATAGAATAATAATATATATATGTATATATATATTAAATATATTAAGTTAATAAAAATAATTCTAATATTAAAATTATAAATTGAATAAATGACAACTATATTTTGTTTTTGTGAGATTTAAATAAAAATGAATTAGTTGCATATATATATAAGGGAAATTAATGGAAGACGCGTTCGATATGTGTTAAATTGAAAAAACAAGTGAAATTTAATTAAACATCCATTACATGATACAATTTATCAATATTTTTAAATAGTTTTAACCTTTAATTATAAACCATTTACATTATATATATGACTTATTTAATGTAAATAAATAGATTTTGTGTTATATAAATCATATTTATGGAAATATTATATATATTTATATATAACTGATTATATTTATATATCAAAAAGATAAAATATAGTAATGAATAATTAAGTATAATGAGCATTAAAAATGAATAAATTACAAAAATATTAAATAAATAAATAATTTAATTTTATAAATTATATAAAAAAGTCAAAAAAACCCTAGAATTATTAATGAATGAATAATATTAAATTAACACATGATTAAAATGAGTGAAATTTATTTAAATGATACATATATTAGAAAAATACTAAAATAAAGGAATAAGAGAACAATTAAATAAATTCTAAAAAATATAAATGAATATATGCTTAAATAAAAATTAATATATATTAATTATATATAAAATAAAATTTTATTAAAAACATTATGTGTTAATAAATAAATAACAATTAATATTAAATATTAATTAAATTAAAAAATAATAACAAATTTAAAAAATTGAATAGATCACAAAAAAATTTATTAAGGAAAATAATTATTAATAAAAAGAAATAAAATTAATATATATATATATATATATAATATAAATAATAATAAGTAATAAATAATAAATATAAATATAGAAAATAAATGTGATGTAATGATAAAAAACATATTATATAAAATATTAAATATTAAATATTAATGAATAAAAATATAAAATGATAACGTTAATAATTTATATTATTTTTGTATTTTTGTCTCTATAAAATTGAATTAATTTTGTATATGTATACATGTGAAATTTAAAAACCAAATGTCATTAAGAAAACAAAAAAAATTAATTAGTAACTAAATTAGTACATATTTTTTTATTAGTATTATTACTTTTAAATAAATTCATCAACAAATTTCACTAAAAATATAAAATATAAATTCATGTGATTTATAATTCATATTTCGTATTATATAAATAATATTTAAAATATATATATATGTGTGTGTGTGTTACTTTTTTTGAAATTTTAAACAAAATGTCATGAGAAAATGTACATTTAGACATATATATAACATATTTAATAAAATATGTTATGATTTTATCGATATAAATATATTTTTATATTAATATATAATTTTTAATGATATGATTATTTAATGGGATATACCCTTTATCATCACTAAAAGTTAGTGTTGATAGAGGGTAGTATTTATCAAATCTTTTTATAAGTGCTGATAAAGACCACTATTTAACAATGATTTTTTATCTTTGATAAAAGGTTCCTTTATTATAAAATTAATATTCCAAAAATAAACAGTACTAATATTTATTTCAATGTTTTTAGAATTTGATAATATGTCAGTGATAATAGCATCTTATATTTTCTATGTCTCAAAACCCTAAAGGGGCCTCGTTTTTCTATTATGAGAGTCACATCTTCCAAGTTTTAAATTAAAGAACTATTTTCATATAGTATTACTCATTTTATTTTTGATTGTTTCTTCCAAGATGTTGATGCTGATATATATGATCTTGAAACACCAAATTTACAATATGATTACTATAATAGGTTTCTGGGGAAATCTTAAGCATGCGCCCCTAAGAAATTCCAAGGTTCACAAAATAACTAATTGGTTTTTGCATAATCTATTTGAAAAAATGAGTTTGAAATGAAAAATACAAAACCATTGAAATTAAGTGATGTATTGGACATTCAAGATGAGATCAAATATGAAAGAACAATAATGAAAATAAAAATAATGAAAGGGACACATGATTAAATGTGATTGAAATCCTTAGGGATCCTACATGCATGGAAGGAACACTACACAACACCTTCTTTTTATAAATCTCAAAATTGAAAAAAAAAATACAAGAATCTAACACAAAAATATATATTTGAATTAATAAAGGATACTAAAAAATCATGAAAAGATGTTTATGGATAATAAAATATCTTACTGAGCCCAGATAATCATACAATTATCTAGGTAAACATATAATATTATAGGTTGATGTCAATTGCCTTTTTTCAAATCCAAAAACATGAACCAGAAGTGCACCTTCTCTAAATCTCATTTGGGGTTCATCATGGGTAATTCTATGAAACCTATTCTCTATGAATGATCATCCATGAAATGAAAAATGATTAAACCATGCGAGCTCCATCAATGAAGATCAGACAAGTAACATGGGTTTTCCCTAAACCAAACAAGAGATTGATCACTAGGGAACTGAATGGAAAGAATTATCCAAAGAGACACATGACAGGTTATATCAAATCCCCTGATAGGCACAGCTGGTGAAGGTATAGAAGAAAACTGAGGCATTCCATGTGTTATAGCAAAACGAAACAAACTGGGAATCATGGATAGCTGAAAAGACAAGGTACAAAGTGTGGTACCCTTAATCTGTGGTGAAGAATGACCCTTATTCGATTAATTGATGTGGTAGGGATACACTGTATCATGTCAATGTAAATAATTAAAATCATTATAGAATAGGTCACAATACACTCATCCAACACACAAAGAAAAACCTAATGATAAATTAAGTATAAAAATAATTCTTATAACTTCTTATAGATGCATGAAATTCAAATCAAAAAAATAAACAAACACATCTTTGTATAGAAATATAACAAATAATTTCCTCTATTTTCATATGATACTAGTGATGTTTTAACACTTTATGTCGTTAAATAGGAACCAAACTCAATAATTCTAAAAAAAATTAATTTTCTTAATGTTACAACCATAGATTGACTATCAGTGGAATTGTCATTAGTGAGTATCTTATTAACAAACATACCATCGAATTCAATGGTGTATCTTTTAAAATTTAACATAGTTTCAATATTTGTGGACCTATTATGGAATAATAAATTTTTAGTTTGGTGTGAGAATGATTGACTATTAGAATATGTGGCAATTATATAGCTACTAAGACTATGTTTATAAAGAAATCCACTAAAAAAGAAACTCTTTGATGAACTCATTTAGTGATATATATTAAAAATTGGTGGTTGATATGGATTGTCATGGATTGTATATAACATTTATAAATAATAGTTCCTCCAAAAGCATTAATTATTTATCTTGTGAGGGACATGCATGAATATATATTCCCTGTATAAATTGAATCTATATAAAAACACCATGATCGGTAATGTAAGCATTTTTTCAATATCATGAAGAGAATATTATAGGTAAATTAATACACGTAAGTAACCATTGTATAGAATTTATATGCGTATTTTAATGATTAATGATAAACCTAAAAGGATTACAAATATCAAATTAAACATCATGTCATGTGAAAATAATGGAATAAATTATGTTTCCTACTACACTAATATATGGTACCTTAAAATAAAATAATCATTAGATTATGTAGTAGGATATTAAGACAATATGAGCATAAAATGTGGGTTTTGGGGACACTAGAATGTTTTAACCTATAAAACATATATCTATTAATAACATTCACAATGTGTCTATGTTGTGATAGATAGTGAAAATTCTTATCCATATCCCGTATTATTTACATCCCAAAAGATTTCCCATCATTTCCTAGGAATTTCATTTCAATAATTTCTATCAATTGAGACATAAAAAAATTATAAGTTTCATTTACTTGAAAATAATAAGCAAAGAATAGACATATAGTAGTTAATAGAGAATAATAGATTTGACATTTTTTCAATATACACATGAATCATTTTTACATATATTAAAACCATTACTAGTAATGAATGTTACAATCATAAAATTCGAATTCCAAGATTCTTCATTTATTTTCCCCACCCCCATGGAAAAAAGTTATTGGCATCTACTAGATCATTCTACATTTATGTTTTATTATGTCCATTATTATTGTAGCTTGAATTATTTAGGTTCCAGACCATTATATATTCTCATTGTTTTCATTATGAAATTCTAATATTCCATTGTTTCGAATATTTATTTGAATATTTTCAAATAGTAGTAATTATTTTATTTTTTAGTCATTATTTCCCCCTGTTGATTCTAATTTACATGATATTTGTACACCAAATTTACAATATTATGACTATCTAAGTAAAATGAACACCCAGATACAATATGAATAAATGATGATGAAAATCAAGGAAGTAGTTGGTCAACTATCTTCACCCTTGATTTTTATTTTTCTCTATGTAAGTTTTTTGAAAATAAAAAAAATAAACATCTCAATCCACTAAAAAGTAAAAATAATATAATAATTACATATAATTTTTTCATATATTTTGGACCCATCCTTTTGATTCAAATTCACAATAATTCCAATTTTTCAAAAAATGATATATTATTTTAGTCATAAATTATTTTTAGTATATTTATATTGGAAGGTTGGAGTATAACATCCCTAACTCCAGAAACCCAAAGATGCTAGATTTGTTACATTATTGGTACATAGTATAAGAGTAGTTGAATGATCAAATAGACTAGTCATCTTAGAAGACAAGATTCATACATACAATTCATTTCAAAATGTAGGATACGACATTAACATATTGTGATAACATGAATATACCTTCCAACAAATAGCTGAAAATTATACATAGTCCTCCTATAGGATTTTTGGTTAAAGGAATAAAAATAATGGTGAGATCAGATTCTCATTAAGGATAATCATACAAGGAATGATTGAAAAACATAATCATGACCTAAGTGATATATGGAAATAATCAATGAAAATAATGAACCCATAATCAGTTGAAACATAGTCCATCATATATGTAAATGATAATAAATGAAAACCTAGATAACAATAATAATTGATCTCATAGAAATAAAATGCATAATACTGAACATCAAAAAACATTCTTTCAAGGCCTTAAGCCAAGACACTTTCTTATCACAAGAAGATGAATACAACAAAACACTATCAATTTTGTCTCATGATACCTTTCAATGCATCGTGGTGATATATAATTCCAGGCCCCACCCATCACTCAATTAAGTACAATGCGTTCACCATAAGAGTCATTAAGACCTTTCTTACCATTACCTAAGGAACCTCTTAACAAATAAAATGTGTCTATCCATATATTGGAAAATACAGACAATAAATACTTCCCCGTTCACTATAATAATATTTATGTTTAAGATAACATCCCTTTATCAGTATTGAATCCATTAGAAACCATCAAAGTAATATGTAGTAACTTATCAATGAAATATATGGGCATGGTTACCTAAAATGTGATTGAATATCCATGGAATATAGTAATTTGGTTAAATAGTTTTTATTTGTTGGAGGGAAAGGTAATGGTAAGAAAAAATCATTCATCATGATTCATTAAGAGTGTGTGAATATTCCATTATGTATCTTTTTAGGAATGTCTTTCTAAGGGTGTAGTCTTAGTCCCACTCATTGAGAATAAACATCATGATTCATTCAATAATCATCCAAAATCTTTATAAGTGATTACCCCTAAGTAACTTTTATCAACATCTACATTCACTTGTTATTATTTACACACAGATGAATTTTCTAGGAAATTACACACACTTTTACTTTACCAAATCATAGGTTGGTTTTTCCATCATGAAATGGTAACTCTTGAATTAGAAGAACATTAGTGAGGGATAAAAATATAGACTTTTAAATCCCTTAAATTTCATGATTAAAGTGTACGAAATTCATCCATGTAAACTTATTCACCACACAAAAGAAAATAGACATTGACTATAATATGATTCCCAAAGAATGAAAATTGAAACACATAAACCCTACTTATGGATTACATCAAAATTTAGTCATAACAAAATAGATCTAAAAATTACATGAATAAAGTATTTTGTTTATATAAAATATAAAATTGTTATTATATACACAATATAAATGAAATTGGGTGAATGACACAAAATATTCCTCAAAGAGAGGAATTTTAGATAGAAAATCCTTAAGACTCTTCTTAACATCCATGAACATGATTTAAAATCCTATAAAATAAACATAGTCATCTTATTAAATTAATTAATAAGATTAATCACATTAATTTTAAATTATAATTTTCATAAATATTCCTTCTCTATATTAATTCTTTTTATTTTTCACATCGGTGCTTATAATTTTAATCATTTTTACTAGTTTCATAACTGTGATGTTTGTATTCAATATTGTTATCAAGTCCATTATTACTAGTTAATTAATTTTACTATTACGGATGGTTTATAATAATTTATTATGTTTTAAATTTCTTTCATGTGTTTTTTAGACCTTATCATAAACATGAAGTTAATAATAAGCATGTTTTGGGGATTTCAGATGAACATATGGTGTTTACTTAATTTATAAACTAGATATTCATAGAATTTCTCCAGAAAAGAAAATATTTATTTAAAAATTTATATCATAGTATATCCATTATTATTATCTTATATTCCTTCCATCAACGGTGAAACATGATCACCCTGCACCCTGCATTGCAAGTTTGTGGTTGAAGATTGTCATCCACATTGGCCCGCCATCACCCATTTCTCTCACTTTGAGTGGATAAACATTAGAGGTCATCCCCCTTAACAACAAACATACCTATCATAGTATAATTTCCACATCCAACCACGGTATATAGTTAGAGAAACACATTCCACGCTAATTTTTTCCCTCACACATGTGTATGGGAGAAGACCACCACCCTCAAAATCAAGGCATAATTTGTTTTGGTTGGGAATTAATCATGGATGCCTGGGTGTCGTGTCATAGATGAGAAAAACCGAGCTATAGGGGATACGACATATCCATTTTTGAATATATACATATGTATATATAAACATTATATATAAATTTTTATATGTATATTTATATTTAAATATTTTTAAATAATCAAATTGGGAGATATATTTCTAAATAAAATAGATAATAATTATTTCTATATGTTTGGTAAAATAATTTTTTATTTCATTATTAAAACATGTATATATATTGATATTTATATATAAATTTAATAAACTCAAGAAGGATCAGGATCCGAGCATACACAACTATAAAATTTATTTTAAAAAATAAGAATACTGAAATAGTGGCACAATGCATATATCACATAAAGCACAACCAAATACAAAAGTGGAAAATGTGAACCACCCACAAGACACCTAGAGAGATGGATCCATATAATAAGTGGTTATTATGTCCTGAAGATTTCAGTTAATCATTCCCATTGTCCCATGTAAACAGTCCAAAACCACCATGAAACTCAGCCAAATCCCCACTCCATGATCTTATATAACCATTGTGCCTTCCATCCGACAAATCCCCCATACACCCAAATCCTAGATTTCATTGTCTCACCACTACTGAAACTTCTCCCCCAAGGTTTTCAATGTTCCCTTCAACATCACCAACAATTTTTCATCCATGTTTCAACACATCTTCATCACACATGTTCCATGAATCCATTGACATCCAATTCCACTGATAGCCTTATTGAGCTGAGGACATCTAACTAGTTGGAATTCCATACCTTATATGGTATCCATGAAATTTATTTACAAATAACCCTTTTATTGACCCAGTGAATGGTCCACCCTTCATTGAATCCCATGGGCCACCCCCAAATGTAGTGAGGTTGGGCCAAAAGCATCCCCCCTCTATAGACCCTCTAAAGATAAAGGCCCGAAGAGGCCCAAAATTTTCAAGCAGCACATCCTTTTCTGAAATATTTCACATTACCCATGTAACCATAGGAAAAATCCCTATCTTGAGGTCATCACCCACATCTTGAGGTCACCTTCTCCCTGTACCCCAAGATCGAGGTCATCACATGTAGAGGATGTCATCGGCCAGATCTTGAACACTATCTCCAACTGCACTAAATAGAAGTAATAGTCGGATTTATAACATCATGAGGACATCCTACATCTGATATACATACCCACTGATGGGTGGGGCTTCTATATACTTAGTCACTATCTTATATCACCATCACTAAGACTTCGATCATCTCCATCTTTCACCTCTGTCAGAATCCCTAATTGCCATTGCCAGGGTCCCATACTCACCTGAAGACATCCAACAAGGTTTTTGATAGACTCATTCATATTATCGGGGATAGGGTTAAAGATCCACAAAATAAAATGGATTTTTTGAAAAAATACTAATCCATAAACTCTCCATACTCCATTCATGCCATCATCATCCTGGTTTTTGCAACCAACCCATGATTTGAGAACCCCCAAATTAGAGGTTGTCATCATGATATCCTCATGAGACTGGGGTTTTAAACCTTTTATTAATCATAATCATCATTAATAATTATATATTTGGAGTAATACCCATAATAATCTTGGTTTCCACCCATTTATAATCAACCATTAGCAGGATAATTCCTCTACATGGAAAATAGAGGAGAAAGATATCTTCATTCCCCACAATATCAGACCAAAATAGATCAACCTCATATATGATCACTTTTATGCAATGAAGACACACACATCTTCACACCCCCCCCCCACATTTATATTTCACACATACATGTAAAAATATTTACATATATTAATCTATCTATATATATTTGAATATACAGATGAATATATTTTTTTCTGACACACAATCCCACACATTTATATTTCCAACATACACACAAAAATATTTAAATATATGTATATATCAATATATATTTTAATATACACATAAATTTTTTTTTAATTGACACACATATTTATAAATAAACATCAGTTGTATAAGTATATATATTAAGAGTGTCTCCACATATGAATTCACATTTTTAGGTCCTCCAAGGGTTTTGTAATTCGTAGGTTTTTCCTAGGTTTAGAATTGTTACAAATTGGTGAATGTTATTGGTATTAGATCATCTGGATCATAAGACTATATGTTTCATCATTACCTACCTTTTTCCATCTATGTACTCGATAAATCTTTCGGATCAATGGATATATTGTTTTCTTTTCATCAACTTCAAAGTATCAATGTATCTTCATTGGTTATTGTTCTATTATGTTGGCCGGTTGAAACCCATATCAGTATGGTGCTCCTCCAATACTCTTCTCAAAGTAGTGTTACACTAGCATGTTCGATATAGCAGCATTGATAGAAACCTCTATACCGACAATACCCTTCTATTCTTCAGTTGAATATGTGCTCTAATGGAGTCTGATATGATATATTGATCGAAAATATATACGACTTTCATATAAGGAAAATTAGTAAACTGTGGCTAAGAAGGATGTTGATGTGTTTCTAATGTATCAAATCTATCTTTTTATTTTTAATAAATTTATATTCAACTTATATTTCAACCTGAACAGTGTAAAAAATTCTAAAAATATATATAGAGTTTATATGATTGTGAGTCTATAAGGGATATAGGAGTGAGTGATGTGATTTTCAAAATATTAAATTAGAAGGATGAAGATGAGGTACTTAAAGTGAGTTTTTGGTCCTTTGATAACCAAATCATTTTAATGGAGGATCTATGAAATGAAGGGGTTATCTAGAATACCTATTTTTTCAAAACCCCCTTTTCAATGACTGAATGTTGAGTATATTATTAAAATAAGGAAGAAAATACCAACAACCACACCACCCCAATCGTGGTTGGAGGAAATGGTAAATACTGAGGGAGCTCCCTTAAAAATAATGTTAAAGTCATCAAATAGGGACTCAATACATGTATATAAAGTAAGACACTCATCCAGACTCCCCTTGCTAGCCAGCGCATCCGCCACTCCATTCCCTTCCCTCTAATTGTGACCCAAATACATAGAATTGTTGAGCACCCTCCTACAATTTTTGAATATATAAGAAACCTCCTATGCTGAATTAAACCACCCTTTAAGTATCCCAACTATAAAACTTGAATAGGACTCAGCCTCCATAATTCAGATATTGAATAATTTACACATATAGATTCTGGTGACCATTGCTATAGTATCCAGTTCAATTTAACTTACATCCCCAAAGAAAGAGTTTAAACAAAGATAAATTGACCCCCTGACGTCCATACTAATTCAAACCCATTAATGACACCAAATATACATGATCAATCCATGTATATCTTAGGACCATAGGTTGGTGTCTTCCATTTAACTCATCTTCCATTGTTTGTTATGCATCTTCTATTAAATTGAGTATTAAACCATAGTTCAATCCCTCATCAGTAGACCAGAGATTCCACACCGTTGATAAAAACACCAAGATCCACTATTGCGGCTTTCACCCGAACATAGAGGAAGAGAGTTGAATGTTTCATACCTTCGCACACATTTTTCCTCACCCCCCACAACACCCAACCCACTACTACAAAGATCATAATTTTAATGTAATTATCTACACCTTTCTATTAATCTCTCTAAAACAAGTTTACAATGAAATATAACATAGAACAACCTCCCACAATAATTCCCATGAAGATTTTAAGATGATTACAAATTTCCTTTGCCCACTCTCTTTGAAAGAAGGGATGTTATACTATCTCTTACTATGGATGTGAATATTAGAGTGAATTATTGATGAAATTATTTGCTGAATTGAAGTGTTTATGGAATGTGATTGATTATAATCTATTTTATGGGGTTATATGTGAATATCATGGTTCTAATCTACGTTGTGAATCCTCTTATGGGAGGTATATTTTAATCTATGTAGGACTCTAACTCTTGGCTCTCATTTAGGTTTGAAATGCTATTAGTTTTTTATTTATTTTGTGGGTTCCTTGGGTACGTTGAAAAAAATTGTTTCACAAAGGTGAAATATGGGGAAGATAATATTATCATTCAATGTGGCCCTTGGATGTGATAAACAAAATATTAGAATGTACTTCATTCAAGAATTATAAAATTAAAGGGATAGAGATATTCTTTCCAAGGCCTAAAGTGAATAATCATATCTAGATCATAAAAAAATAATCATGTTGGTTCTCTCGATATTCACTGGAGACCAGCATTGTTATATGTGATCTGAAGGAATATCTTATCAATCCATCGGATTTAATCTTGGAGAATCTATAAATATATGTGAAATTAAGGATATGCCACAAGTTGTGAGATATTCTTACCTTTTCATAATATTACAACCATTGAGGTAAAACAAAAATCCAATCCCACTAGAAAATAAATCTATTCTGACCCAGAAGATCATTTTATTCCTCATACCCTAGATGTCAACTAAAACACCTCCCTACTAGGAAATGATACAAAAAACTCAATTGACTAGTCTTCAAATGTTATGGATGTTGAGGAGTAATGTGAGAGATGATACCACTATTGATCTGAGCTCAGTAGAATCCAGAGATTCAAAATGAGTCTTGGAGGGTATTCATGGATAATAAGATATATTTAAAAATATGGAAATTGGGGGGGGGGAATACCATTATTGAATATTCATAGGAGGATTATTTATTGATCCATCCCTGCCTATCACAGTGAAAATCCCATGCTAGAACTTCCATGGGTTTGGAACCATGATCAATTTAGATTATCCAATTTAGATGCATAAAAAGTAGCCCTGATATGGATTTTCTATCCAAGTCGATATTATAAATTAGGTTTATATTTGGTATTTCCAAAAAATATTCTTTTTTGGATGTTTTCCTAACAATAAACAAGTCCAATTGAGTGGTATCTATATTCTCTAGAGTGATGAAAAGGATATCCGAGTTAAATCCATCTCTACAAACCATATTTCCACTATCATCAATCAACGAGACACCCTAGATTGTAATTTCATAGGATTTTATAGATGAACCTTATATAGGGTTAAATAGAGATCAGGTATGTTTCTCAAGACCCTTCACAGGAGATTAAAAGTGCCTCTATTTATTAGTGGGGATTTCATTGAAATTTTTTTCCATTATGAGAAGAGAGGGGGTGATAGTTGTCCTCACGTGTCAATGATGTATTTTCAAGAGGAAGCTCAAATATTGGATCTTTATGATCTTGTTTATTAGGCAAACGCTTCTTTTTCAGTTCATGGGAACTCTGGAAAAACATGGATTATGGAGCATCTAGATATTTTTTTTTGTTTTTAGAATTGAATAGCTTATTCAATTTGATCCAGGTTTCTCACCATTGTCCCACCACTTAAAACCCATTCCATTTCATCACTGACATATATTTCCACTAAAGGAAACCCAGACATAACAAACTCTCTATGTTTGAATTCTTATAGTTGAAGGATAAGGACTGTGAATAAATGATCCCCTTATGTTGGAAGGTAGGGGAACCCGATACCAAAAGGAATTTCCATCATGTTGCTGCTAAATAGAAACGTTGGAGTGATAGAAAGATCCATCATCCAGATATTCAATGTGACACTATTGAAATGAAAAAAATGAGTTTTGTTGAAACCCCCTATGATATAGTTCATTCCAAAATCATGATCATTGATGTGGACCTATATGTGTTTATTAGGATTAAATAAATCTGATAGTCAATGAATTTCCATGAAACTTATATTAAATAAGTATAAACCAATAACTTCTTCTTCCATATAAACCCCTATGATAGGCGGAACAAGAAATATATATCATTCCACCAAAATTATACTGTTATAAAAATTTACAATGATAGTGGATCCTTGATCTTATTATCCATTTTTACAAGGAACCTGACCTGGTTGGGGAAAGTTTCATCTACTCTAATTATGATTAATGTATTAAACCAGTGGTTATAGATACAATGAACCACAAAATAACACATGAATTAAATAATGATGAAATCATGATAGCACCCAAAAAAATCCACTCTACCAAAGATCTATGATATGATGGGTTCTATGACTATTTAAAAAAAATTATCACATTGTTGGGGCTGATATTCAAGGCCTCATTAAAGACCCATGGGTGTGTAAATCCAATTTAAATTCCTTGAATGATTTTATTATTTCCCTAATTAAAAAGATCAAAAAACCCACTCTAGTATTTTATTTCAATACCATAATCTTATGAAATGTTATTTATAATGTATTCTAAAAGATATTTGTTAACCACAAATGTCCTTGGTTAACTAAAACTATATCTAAAAACCATTGTGTTTTCCTCCCAAAATAACTCATCTATGATAATGAAATTATCTCCAATAATTTTTTCATATTATGAAAAAATGTTTTGTCGCTAAAATGGGTATCAAAATGTGGAATATTGATATGAAAAAGGCCTATGAAATAATTGAGTGTCCTATTCTTTAGTTTTTATGGGTAAATTGGGATTCTAATCTAAGTGGATTGAGATCATCATACAATGCAGCTCTTCGGTTACATTTAGAATTTAATATTAATGGAGAACTTACTTGGATCTTTTTCCTTTGTGGGGAATTTTTTAGGGTGATCCACATTCTCCTTTCATCTTTATTTTGGTAGATAATTTTTTCTATAATCTTATTTTAGTGAAATTTAAGAATAACAAAATTTTTGTGTAAACAAATCAATCATTGAAGTCCACCCATTTACCATTTATTCTTAGATGACAATAGATTTCTTTTTTATTTTTTCTCCCTAGATAAATGAAATTCAACATTCCACCAAATATTAATTTAAGATAGGGGATCCAGAAAATTTATTAAACTTGATAAATATAAAATATCTTTCAATTATAGAGTTTATATGAGTAGTACGGAAGACCTCAACTAATCCATGGGTATTCAAGTGGTTGATAAACATAACAAATATCTTGATCTTCCCATGGTGATTATATTTTCTAAAACAGTGGTGTTTTCAAGAATTCAAGAGAGGGTGGAAAAAATACTAGGATGAAACATTAAGTGAATTTGAAAAGTAGGGAAGGAAAATATTATCAATGATTTGGTACAAGTGATCCCAAATTATGTTATGACCTTTTTTGAAATCATTGTATTTGTTATTGACTAAATCAACTCCAATCTCCCCAATTTCGGGTGGGCCCTTAATAATGGGAGGAATAAAATTATTTTCTTGGCATGAGATAAGCTTTGAATCCCTAAAGCTTGTGGGGAATGGAGTTCTGGGATATGTTCCATGTTAAAAATTCTCTACTGGCCAAACATGTTTTGTGGATTCTATAACACCCTAATACACAATGTGTACAGATCCTCTAGGATAATTTTCCCCAACTCATATTTCTATGAATCAACATTATTTTGTCACCCCAGCTTTCATTGGAGAAGATTATGGGGTTAACATGATATTCTTAGTGGTGTAATTTACTATACAATTGGATATAGATCCACGGTCATGACCTGGAGGGACCCATGGCTTGTCAATAGTAATGGGTTGAAAGATACTTCCCTAGTGGTCCCTAATTGGGAAGATTTCATGATACAATTCTTTATTAATGAGGAAGGAAACTGTTGGTGTATACAAAAATTTGATGAATGCTTTCATGAGGGATCTAGAAGAATTATTATGAGTAACCCACACATGAAGGACATGGGTCATGACATGATATATTGGACAAAATGTTAGTCAGGATTTTTTCACATAATTCTAATTATAATATGGAACTCGAGATATAATTCCCGAATGATTATTTTTTTTGATGGCCTTATGTTGTCTAGTGGTCCCACCCAAGGTCCAATATTTCTAGTGTAAAATATGTGCCGGAATACTTTGTTTTAAGGATTAACTATCATTCCTTAATGAAAATGATGATCCATTGTATTCTTTATGAGTGGTCATGCTGGAGTCCCCCTAAATGCGATTTTATACTACCCTGGGGCCAAGGTAATGTGGCATGACTGGGATTCAAATTTAAATTGCTATGTTGATATGTAACTTGGTCCCCTGATGGTTCAAGTGAAAATCACATCCTCTCATCCTAAGAAGATAGTAGGTTTGTTATGTAGAATCTCTTAGATCATCTTGGATGAATGAAATGACCTTATTTTCATCCCTATTTTGAAACCAAAATCCTTTTTTATTGGGAAGGTTCTATCATGGTTGGATATATGGAAATAAAATGGGATATATTAAGGGAATCAAATTGATACTAATTTTATTTTTATGTGGAATCCTACATTTAATATTAATGTGGATGTGTTTCCCTCTAGGAAAGTATTAATCATTGTTGGTGTTATGGGTTTTTACCTCATCAAAATGATTTTTATGGATTTTCAAATATCAGTCCACACATTTTGGTATCCATTGTTGGATGAAGGGCAATCCAATTTCATTGGAATCAATCTTAATATCTAGAGAGGATGGAAAACTATCATTCTAGAATCAAATTTATTTTTTATTATCAATGTTATCTATAATATGGAGAGAGACTTCCAATAATTTGGATTGATAGTTTTAAAGATTCTCTCTCTTACTCACATCTTCCCAACATGAACATTATCATTCACCAAAAGATAGGGAAATATGGAATATAATCTTATTTAAACCCATGGTCTTAATAGAGCGTTGCCTGCTTGGTTGGACGTTTTTATTCTAGGGTGAATTCCCTTGTACTACCAGATCATTGATCCTTTAATAAAAATCCATATCTTGTTAAAAAAAGGTATATTTTTAATTCATTTTTTAAGGTATATTAATGGATAATTTTTTTTTAAATAAAATTAATTGTATATATTTGTTTTTCAATTGTTAATATTTTTAAAAATACATAATTTTGTAAATAAATTTAAATATTTATTTTTACGAATGACTTAATATAGGAAAATAAATGAAATTATGGTATATTCAATTACAAATAAAATTACAATATTAAAAATGATAAAATTTCAATACCATAATATCTACATGAAGGTAATATTTGGGATGAAATTCAGTCTCGACTAAAAAATACAATAAGACTCTCTCATACAATGGTGAAATCCAATAAAATATTAAAAACTGAGGTATAACAACTAAAAACCCAATTCTGGAGACCTTCAAAGACTTTTTTCCTATAAAAAATCATAATTGAAGTTTCATGAATTATCATGATGTATATATCTTTACATGATTTGATTCGATAGGTGGTAATGACCAAACAGACCCCCGGACCAAAAACTATGTTCTTCTGATGTTCTAGTCATGCTTCCAACTTATATTAGATCATTAATTTTTTTATTTTAATTTTATGACATGAAATAGTTATTAAGTGTAAATTCCAAATAATAATAACATAATATTATTTAATATAATTTTTTAATCTTTTTATTAGTCATTTTTATCTAGATATCTTTTATATTAAGTGTAAATTCATATTTAGTCATTGATAAAGTGTTTATTTTACGAGCTCTAAATAAAAGTGCTGAAAAGGAGGCTATTATTACAAATTTTTTTAGTACGGATAAAAGTAACTCTTTATGAGTGATTTTTTATCTTTTTTTATAGAAATGATAAAGAAAAACTTCGTTACTTTAGAAAAAATCATTGTTAATGGGTTCCTATGTCAACACTAAAAAATTACTGATAAAGAGGTCCTTTTATCAACACTTTTTTACAGATACTAAAATCCCCCTTTTCATTTCTTTTTCAAGAACTAATAAAACACCACATTTATCACAACTTTTCACTAGTGTCGATAAATGGGATCACTTTATATTGCATGATTTTTAGTAGTTTCTTAATCCCTAGGGTAACACTGCCTCCACTTTGATAGATCCACTGGTTCACTAACATACACAGGATCTTGAAACATTCTTTCTTTTCCCCACCTCCATTGAAATAAATTTCTTATCATCTATTATATCATTCAGAATTCTTATGTTACTATGTAAATGATAGGTGTGGCTTCTATTTTTTTTGTTTCAAACCCCTATAGGAGCTTATCAATTACATTAGGAGAGTCACAACTTCTTTTATTTAATAATTATTTGACTATTTTCAAATAGTTGTACTCATATTCTTTTAGTACTACTAAAGATATCTATTTTTAAAGTATTATTAATATAATGAATATTTATCAATAATAATTAAAAAATTAACAACTAATAATATTTCCGAATTACCTCATAAGTCAGTTTTTACTTTATTTATTATATATTAACTGTAAATCCATATTTAGTCTTCTATAATTCATATTTAATAAAATATATTATATTTATATAAATATAAATATATTTATATATTAATGTATGTGTTTTAATGATATATGTTTTTATAAAATATACCATTATCATTGCTAAAAAAACTGATAAAGGGTGCCTTTTAATAGGTACAAAATAAAATCCGCGATAAAGGTGGCCTTTATTAGAACTGATAAAAGGAACACTATATCAGTGATTTTTTCAATCATTGATAAAGACCCATTTAACATTGTTATTTTAGTAATAATAAATGAATCATTAATCAAGGTTAAAAAAAGTGATTCTAAATGGTACCTTCAATAGTTCTAAGAAAAGTGTTGTTAAAGGGAGTCTTTATCCGCATTTTTCTAGCACAGATAATAGCACCCTTTACCAACACTTTTTCTAGTGGTGATAAAAGTAACATATTTTTCAGTTATTTTAGATAGCACAAATAATGTGTATAATATTATATTGTGTGATCTGTTGTAGTGCCACCATCCCTAGGGTTACATAGCCTCCACATCCATTGATCTTCTAGTTCAGTAACATACCAATTATCATGATGCTTCATTTCTCATCCCCCACACCCATCAAACTAATGTTCTTATCACCCATTATATCATTTTATATTCTTGTTTTATTATGTCAATAATTGCAACATCTTTTATTTTCTTTGAATCATACTCATGTAGGGTCTTATTATGTCCATTATGAGAGTCGGAACAACTTTTTTTAATAATTAGTTGATTATTTTGAAATATATGTACTCATATTCATTTGGAACTACTACAGATCACACTATTGAAAGATATAGAAATTTTACTTATTCGTTGTAAAAGAAGAGTTTTTAAGAAAAGTATCATTAAAAGTATCAACCATTATAATCACTGAAAAGTGTTGATAAATGGTTCCCTTATTAGTTCTAAAAAAGTGATGAAAAAAGTGTCCATTACCAATGCTTTTTTTATCACAAATAAGGTCACCTTTAATTATCAAATTTTTATTGTCAATAAAAGGACCATTTATCAGTTATAAAAAAGAAATGATAAAGTTCCCTTTTTCACACTATAAAAAATTGACTATAAAAGATTGTTTTATCAGCACAAAGAAACATGATGATAAAGGCACCATTTATTAGATCTTTTGTTTTAGCACTGTTAAATTCCCCCTATATCAGTGCTTTATTTTTCACTGATAATTTTTTTTGTGATCTCTCCACCCACCCCCTCCCCCTACACCCCTCAACTTGTTCTATTTCACACACACCCTCTTTTTTCAATGTTCTCAAAGCATGTTTATCAGCGCTTTTAAATTTACCAGATTCTTATTCACCCCCACATGTTCATAAACACAGTCTCGTGACCTATCATGTGAAATTGGAAACCCATTATCACTGCCCCAAGATTGTTTTAATTTATAGTTTATGATGTTTCAATTTATTTACATATATTTTAGTAAATATTTTTATTCATATATTTATATATATTAATATAATTATATTTAAATACATTTATAAAATAAAATTTTGTGTGTGTACATGTGATATATATATAAACTTTTATTAATTTGAATATATTATATATTAATATTCATTTATATATATTATAATATATTTATAATTATATATACATTTATTAATATAGACAAAAATTTATATATTAGAAATATATATACATTTTAATATATATTCATATATGTATATATATTCATGTATTCATTAATGTAGAAAATGATTACATACTATTTTAAAAAAATGGATAATAATTATTTTCATATGTTTAAAAAATGATTATTAAACACATTTTTAAAATATTTCTCTTTATTGTATATTTAGATACAAATTTTATACAAAACATATATATTTATATGTCTATATAGTTACATATATATTTAAACATATTTATACGTAATTGAAAATTTAGATACAAATTTTTATAATATATTTATAAATATTTATTGTAAATATTATTTCATTATATATATATATATATTGAAAATGATATATTTTTAAAAATACATTTATATATGTTGTATTTACACAATATTGACACACACACACATATAAGAACATATTCACACACACATATAAAAATTTATATTTATCACATACACATAAAAATATTTACATATATGTATTTATTTAAATATATTAAAATATGCATAGAAATATATATTTTTTATGAAACAAACATGTTTATAAATGAACATTAATTTTATATGTATATTTATTAATGCATTCTAATAATGTAAATAAATTTATAATTTTTTATTTTAAATAAACTGAACAATAAATATTTCTTTATTTTTGTTTTATAAATTTAAAATTACATTATTAGGTAAATATGATTAAATATTTATTTGTAAAAATGATTTATTATAAGTAAATATATACAAATATGCATATATTTAATTATAAATAAAACTAAAATTGGGAAAAAAGACAAAATTTCAGAACCATAATATCTATATGAATATATTTCTTGGGAAAAATTTCTATCAGCGCAAAAAAATAAAATAAAACCCTCTTAAACAATGGATAAATAACTTTAAATATTGAAAAATTAGGGTATCTCAAAAATGAACTAAGTTTTGGAGGCCTTTTGGGCCTTTTGAAATCAAAATAATAATAACTATCATGTCTTTGATAAACGTGGTCTGGATCTCTTCACAGGATTCAATTTCATATCTGGTGGAGTTGAAACAAAATGCCTCATCAAAATTTATGGCCTTTTGATGTTCATGTAATTTTTTCAACATATCTTAGATCGTTCGTTAATTTACTACATTTTTCTAGCATCCAAATGTTATTAAATGGAAATTTCTCAATAATAATTTAAAAAATACTAATTAATTAAATTTTTTAACTATTTTATAAGTGATTTTTGACTAAATATAATATATATTAAGCATAAATGAATATTTATCCTTTTATAAAATATATTTAAGAAAATAAATTATATTTAATTAATATAAATATTTTTATATTTTAATATATTCCCTCTAATGGGGTATACTTCTTTTATAAAATTTACCTTTACTAGTGCTAAAAAATTCCTCATGAAGGGTTCCTTTTATTAGTGGCAAAACAATAGTTCTTATAATGGTGGCATTTATCAGTACTTTTTTATTTTAAATAAAAGTTACCCTTTATCATTGCTTTTATCTGGCACTAATAAAAAACCCATTTATCAGCACTATTATAGTAGTGATAAGGGTAATCTTTATTGGTGTTAGAAAAAAGTGCTGATAAAGGGTACCTTTATCATTGCTTAACAGTCCCGAAAATGGAGTCTTTTATCTACTGTTTTTAGCACAAATAAAAGAACATTTTATTAGTACTTTTTTATATAATAGATTAGAATACCCCATTTGAGAGTGCTTTTATCCAGTGATGAAAAATGATATATCTTGATATTTCATGATCATTAGTAATGTTCTCGTCTCAAGGGTGACAATGCACCCAACTTTCATTGATTCCTTAGTTAACCAACATACCCAGGATCTCAATGATTCCATTCTTTTTGTTGGTTGAGAGACAAGAGAAACCAGAAAATATTATTATATATTAATTTTAATAACACTATACAAAATGAATTAAATAAATAATCACAAAGGTCAAGACGTACAAAGCGAAAATATAAAATAAAATTATAAAAAAAATCACCCTTAACCTATATGTGGAAAAATACAATTCTTAGGAAGAAGAAAATGGTGTTGATAAGTGAAAAAAAGGATTCATGTTGAGGACTTCCAACATTGAAGAAGTAGAAGTATGACAGAGTGATATGATGCCCTATTGAAGCTATTCTTGGAAAGAAATTACAATTAATCTCTACATTCTTGGCCCTCTCAAGAGAATCCATTTTCTTAGGATTATAAATGGTATCACGTTTATCATGTTTCATAGAAATTAAGAGTAATTTTATCTTCATATATATCATGTAAAAGGTAAGAAATCCAAGAAAATTTGGATGTGGCCCTGCACATGAATCTATATTCATCTTCTATTGATGATAATGAAACAATGAATTTATTCATTGACTTCTAAAATAATGTAATTACAACTAATAGTATAGAAATTAATGTAATAGAACGCCTATAAATAGGTAAAGATTCACAGTTAGAGTTACAGTTGGATATGAGGGTGATGTCTGGAGAATCATTCATCACAATCCCATGAATATTATGCCTTTGAAGATACGTAAAAACATGTATTGAATCATTTATGTGATATGAACATGGATGATGGTTAAACTATCTAAGATACTGAACATTATAAACAATATCAAGCATTGTATGTAGATGAAAATTAATATTTCCAATAAGATTTCTATAGTAAATAGGATTTAAAAGAAGTTCTTTATCAGAAAACTTCATAATAATATGTGAATAAAAAAGTGAAATAGATGGAGGTAGTGAAGAAACTATATATTATTTACATAAATCTAGGGTTTACTTCTACTAAAAAATAAGAATTCCATGGTGAAAGTGGAGAAACTCATGCCCTAGAAAAAAATGAAGGGTGGCTAAATCTCTTATCATAAAGATATCATGATGAAAAGGCATCAATTAAGTAATTTAATTGAGATAATCCATATTAATCAGTAAATCATCAACATATAAAACAAAAAAATCCAAATAAATATTATATTTAAAGTCGATAGATTATCTTATTTCTACTGTTGTCCATGCAATTTTTTCATATAATCTTATTACTAAATCTGTTTATGTACCTAATTCCATATGGATTTTTGTTACCAGGTCTTCTTCTTATTTTTTTCTCAAAATAATTTTTTATTGGACTTTATTTTTGTCACTATGTCGTATTCATTTTAAAATCCTAATGGTTTTTCAATTAGAGTTATCCAGGTGGGTTTTGTGAGATTTTCAGATTCTATCATATTGTCCAATGTTTTTTTATATCCCTTTATTTAATTTCTACTTTTTTTCTATTTACAAATAGATTTATTAATTTCATGGGACTATTAGTTTAACCCAAAATCTATTTTCCTTCCAATAACCTTCATTTAAGAAATCATTGATCCCATGGTAATAGAGAAGGATTATTATTCATTATGCACTCCTCTATATGTAATCCATCTTATTTTATCACTAATTATCCTCATAATCCTAATTTTGATTCATCTCATTTCTATAAAAATTGAATTATTGATAATTTTTAATGGATTATATGTGTTATTAAAAACTGATCTATTTTCCTTTAAATGATTCATCTATCAATAATGGTTTTAATTCATTTCTTTAAATATCTTTTTTATAGACTAGACAGCCTAAGATTCATTTCCAAATTAGTAATTCTCATAAAATTTCTCCATTTTATATTATCCATGTTTATATATGAGGACCATACAAAATCAATTCCCTTTAAGGTCATCATTACTTCTTAAATCTGTTATAAAATTTTAGCAGATTTACCTTAGGTGAATATTCTTTCTAATAAATCATTATCCTTTCATGCATTTAAATCCTTCATTATTATGGTTCACACTCAGTTTTCCACAACCATAAAATTAAATATATCTTAAAATCCACCTAAATTGGGTCTGTTAAATGATAGAAAAATATATTTTCCCTTCTTTAAGAATCATTTATAAAATTTCAATACAATATACTTCTAAAAAGTGGATTTTTTAAAATTTATCATAGAAATATTTTAGAAGATTCTCATGCCATTATTTTATAATCAATCCCTCCAAAAACATATTGGAGTCAATCAATTTTGTATTTCATGTATCTCATTAATTTAATTCCACCCATGGTTTTGTGTTCTAGGACACCCAATGAAATTTTCATTTACAAACCGACTTCTCTTCACTATTTTGAGGACCTTTGGATGTTTTTGTACCTTTTCAAATTCCTTTCCTACCATAGATAATTTCAATTGTCATTCTCATCTGATTTTATTCCTTTATTTACCTTATGGAATAAATGCTTAAAAAATTCAAAATGTGCTCAATAATAAAAAAATAATTTCTTATAATGTTATCTTTTTTTAGATAATATTTCATATTCCGAACATTAATTTTATTCCTTCTCATGTCTCTCTTCCTTTACCATTTTCGGATAACATTCATCTTTTATTCTCTTCTTCTTCAAAACATCCAACAACATCCTTGTTTACTACTTATTTATCTCTAACTCCCACATTACCTGCATTTTTGAACTATTTTCCCAATATAGAAGGTCTAACATGACATCCAAATATTCGTCATAGCAAAAAGATTGTGTTTTCAAGACTTTGGAAAATAAAGGTAGTGATGTGATTTAAACATAATGCCATCATACCTTTAGAAATTATTATTCTACTCTTTAATCTATTTACTTCATTTATATATCTCAATGTGACCAAAAAATTTTTTTAATACATGATTCATGATAACTAACCTGTTTCATATTTAGAATCCTTTATTGATCATATATGGAAAGATGCCCTAGATGATAAAATTTCTACATTAAAAGGAAAACAGACTTGAGAGAGTGTTAAATTTACAAAAGGAAGGAGACATGTAAGATGTAAATGGGTTTATATGGTTAAGAGAAATTATGATGGGACTATTTATTGGTTCAAAGCTCATTTATTTGTATAAGGATTTAATCAAAAATAGTGAATTGATTTTGAGGATAATTTTTCACCTATAGTTAAGTTCGCCAAAATAGCAGCTCTTATTTCTATTTCAATTAAGGAAAAATACTAAAAAATATTGTAAACAAACTTTTACTTTGGATTTTTATGCTTATTAAATTAATTTTGGAGTTCTGATTCCCCCTCATTCATTCTTAATTAGATTTTATGATAATACCAACATACTACTTATTTATATGGTTTTCCATGGTAGTATATTTGCATCCTGTAAGCATGCAATGAAAATCACCCATTATGAAAAGAACAATATTTTATTTTTCATTGCTGATGTTTTGAATCTATAATAATCTTATTATTTTTTAACTATTTAGAATAATTTCAATAATATGGTCATAAGATTTCTAATTCATGCACTATCCAAGGAAATCATGGAATGTGTTCTTTATCACACCACTACTCATTCAATATGGACTTATCTTGTTGAATGTTTTGAGAAGGAAAATGGAACAGAAATTTCCATGATCCATAGGAAACTATGATCAATTTATAAAGGTATGGATTTTATATCAACATATTTCACTATGATTAAGATATTTTGGAATGAATTTAGTGAGTATTAGTATATTCTTACCTGATCATGTGTTGTAGTAAAGGTAATTAAAAAAATCTGGATGATCAATGATTTACTCAACTTCTTATAGGTTTAAATAATTCTATTACTATTTATTTATGTCATATTCTCATGATTTTTCTACATCCATTGTTATACTATTCTTATTTAATAAAAGTCTAACAGAAGATCCTAAAGTAAATTTATTTTTAGATTACTTATTTCTTTGGTGATGATGCTCCCATTGATACCATTTTGGTTGAAAGATAAGAGAAACTATAAAAGAATATACTATATTACTTCAAAGAACACTATAAAAAGACTTTAAATAAATAAACACAATGTACCAGATATAAAACGAAAGAATAATTTAACAGAATTTAAGAAACAAAACCTTTCCCTACCCCATCAAACTGATGTTCTTATCACCCATGGGATCATTCTTCATGTATGTCTTACAATATCTAGGATAATTTTAGCTTCTATTTTTTGTGTTTCAGATCCCTTTAGGGGTTTATTGTGTCCCTTATGAGAATCGAAACATATTTTTTTAATAATTATTTTTTTCATTTTTCAATTTTTGTAAAAGTTTTATTTTTTTCTTAGTACAAATCCTTATTTTTAAATTCAAAAGAATATTTATTTATCTTCATTGAAAAACTGTTGCAAATATAATTTTTGTTTAATGTTGCAACTTTTATCACTTATAAAAAATCAATAACAAAGGGTTCCCTAATCCTTTATAAAACAAAATCATTATTAAAGGTGGCCTTTATTTGTGATTTTGTTTTAGAACTGATAAGGAAACCTTATCTAAGCTCTATCCTTAGTAGTGATAAAGTCCCCATTTATCAGTGCTAGAAAAATTCACTGATAAAATCTTCTTTTATCAGTACTCAAAGAATCCCTCATAAAAATGCCCTTTCAGAGCACTTTTGATTGAGAACAAATAAAGTACACATTTATCAGTGCTAATAAAATTTTAAAAATGTTCTTTTAGCACTAATCACCCCCAACCCACTCCATCTCCCACACACCTACTTTTTATGTTCATACAACACCACATTGTCATCACCGTTCCATTACCCCACTTCCCTTTCTGCCATGTGAGTTCCTAGACTCGATCATGTGATCTACTATTTGATATTCAAACACCTTTACTATTTCATCAAGCTTTTTCTATTTTATATTTTACTATATTAATATTTATTTGTATATATTTACGTAAATACTTTTTATATATATATTTATATAATATTTTTTAAACACATTTATAAAATATATTTATATATATTGGTATATAAAAATAAATATCTATTTGTTAATTAATACACACAAATAAATATATATAAACATATAATAGGTATTTTTATATGTATATATATATTTATATAATTTAAATGTTTAAAATGGTTACATATTATTTGAAATAAAATTGATAATAATTATATTCATATGATTTATAATATTATTTTTATAAAAATTGTTAAAATATGTCTATATATTCTAAATTTAGATATAAATTTCACACATTACATATATATTCATATGACTATATATTATCATATATATTTATACATATTTATATATAATTAAATATTTATATAAAAAAATTTGTAATGTATTTGTAAGTATTTATTGATAATTTTTTATATACTATATTTAATGATAATTTTATATTTATAAAATATATTTATATATTATGTATTAACATAATATTGTTCTATCACCCACATATACACACATATTTACATGCACATCGAAAAATTTATATTTTACACATACACCCACAAATATTCACATATATTTAATTAGTTATATATATTAGAATATACACATAAATATATATTCATGAATATTCTTGTATTGTGTGTTCCACACTTGACGTTGGACCAACCCTAAAAGGGACACGATTACCCTCTTAAATGAAGGTGAAATCCCATTAGATATTAAAAAGTTTGTGTATCCGAACTAAAAACTAAATTTTGGAGGCCTTTTGGGTGTTTTTTGACCCTGAAAAAGTAGTGACCAAGGCATCCCTAATTAATATTTTGTAGACCACTTCTCAAGCTTCGATTAGATATATAGAAGGCTCTAAACATACACATCATTCAAAAGTTATGGTCGTTTGAAGTTTAACTCGTTTTTTTTTTTGAACTTTTCTTAAATCATTTATTAATTTAATGAATTTTTATCCCTTTAAATTATTAATAAATGAATATTTATCAATAATAATTAACAAATTATTAATTACTATTATGTTTTATTTATTTTATAATTCATTTTTCACTGAATATCATATATATTAAGTGTAAATTTATATTTATATTTCTATAAATAATATTTATTAAAATATAATATATTTATATCAATATAAATATATTTGACTATAAAAATATGATTTCAAATGATATTTTTTAGGAAATATATCTTTAACAGTTACAAAAAAAAAGAACTAATAAATGATATCTTTTATTGGTGGTAAAACAAAATAATTGATAATTGTGGATTTTATTAGCGATTTGTTTGCATATATAAAATCCACTCTCTATCAATTCTTTTTTATAGTGGTGATAAATTCCCCATTTATCATCTCTATTTTAGTGATGACAAAGGAAACCTTTATTAGTGTTAGAGAAAAATTTCTCCTAAAGGTCTATTTTTTCCGTACAAAAAAATTGTTGATAAAGGAGGTCTTTTATGAGTTCTTTTTATAATACTGAATAATGTACACTTTATCACCACTATTACCCACACAAATAATGTACCACATTAATTAGTTCTTTTACCTATTGTTGAAAATGTTTAGCACCTGATATTTCATGATCTATAGTAGTGTCGCTAACCATAGGGTGACACCATCTCCAATTTCTTTGATACCCTATTTCACGAACATACATAAGATCCTGAGACTTCCATTATTTTCCCCAATCCCATCAAACTAAAGTTTTTATCATCTATTACATCTTTCTACATGCATTTTTTACCATGTAAATGATAGTTGAATCTTGAATATTCATTTTTTTCGACCCCCACAGCACCTTATTATGCCCATTATGAGAGTTAGAGCCTCTTTCCTTAATAATTATTTGATAGTTTTCAAATATTTGAACTAATTTTCTTTTTTCATTACTACATATTTTTCTTTTAAAATATTTATAAAATGGCTTTTCAGCATTCTTAATCTAAGCAGCATTAAAATCTGCTTGTTTTTCAGCATTAAAAAATCACAAAGGAAGGGTTCCCTAATCAGATCTTTTTTAGCACTGATAAAGGGACCCTCTTATGAGAATTTTTTTTAGCACTCAGAAAGGCCCCATTTATCAGTGCCAAAAAAAAGAATTTATAAAGGGACCCTTTTTCATATTTTACAAAAAACACTAATAAAAGATTATTGTATTAGTGGTGAAAAATAAAGATAATGAAACCCTTTGTCAACACTGATAAAGACCCCCTTTATCAATGAATTTAATGTGCAAATAAAATTTGAAAAAAATATGTTTTTTGAATTCTCACCACTTTCTAACCCACTCCCACTCTAAGACACCCCCCCTTTAGTTTTTAAAAAATCCATTGGTCAACGATTTTCAATTTCCTAGATTCTTTTTCCACCCCACGTGTGCCCAGAATAGATCCCATGACCTCCCATTTGAAATTTGAACACCTTTACAACTACCCCAAGAATGATTAATTTTATATTTTATAATATTTCTATTTATTTATATATATTTACATAAATAATCTTTATTCATATATTTATATATATTTGTATAATTATTTTTAAATATAATTAATAAAATATATAAATGTGTATGTGTGTGTATGATAAATAAATATATATATATGTATACATTTATATTCATTTAAATATATTATATATTAATATTCATATATATATATTATTATAAATATATATATATATATATATATCGGTTTATTAATACCAACATAAACAAACAAATACACACACATATATATATATATATTCATTATATATAATTTTTTTGTAACTATATGTATATATTCATATATTTTTTTAATGTTAAATAATAGTTAAATATTTCTTCAAATAAAATGGATAATAATTTTTTCCCTAAGATTTATTAAAAAATATATAAATTTTTAAAAATAAATGTAAATATTTTATATTTATATATAAATTTTATACATTACATTTTTATGGAAAATAGGTGAAATATATTAAGAATCAATTGAAATATAATTACAACACCAATTAAGAAAATGATCAAGCAAAAAATGGTCACCTGAATTATTCCTAAATCCATAAAAACATTAGACTACATGATTTCCTCCTCTCATGATCAAATAGAACCCATGAAAAAAAATCCAATAAAGACCATGTATTATTGATAATACGTACGTAAGGCTTCAAATCCTCTCTATATTAAAAAATCGTGTTATCCATAGAGAGGAAATGTGATCCCACAATCTCTTTATCCCACTAGTTGTAATGAGGTAAGAGAAGACCATGATGAATTATTGAATCTTACACCACAAAGGGGTTATAAAAATGAAGAAAAAAACATTGAGCTACCATAATCTACCTATTATTTATATCAGCAATGATCTCAGTACCCGCCTTGAATCTTAAATCAACAGAAGCATCTATATTAACATTGAGAAAATAGTCTAGGGGAGGATCTCAAATAGATATTCCCTACTGAATACACTCATTAGGGGAAAAACACTAATTAATGTTCAAGGATTAATCCCCTCTAATGCCTTGTCATATTAAAATCAATATGAGGTAGAATTCCCAATGAAACTCCATTAATCTATTTTTTACACTCCAACCATGAGAATGTACAAATCTATCCCACCGCCCATGGATCAAATGAGGAAATCTAGTTACCCAAATTATGAACATGACCTATAGAAGAATGAAAGAATTAATATAGATTTGGCCTCTACACCTTCCAAATATATTCTTCTTTTTGGTGAATAAGAATATAATGCAATGGTGATTACACATCACAAAAACATATGGGACAAGTATCATCTATAGAGAGGTGACTAGAAGTAAGAAAACTTTATATCTAAAGAATACAAGAAGAGGCTTGGCACAAAATAAAATTAACTTTGGGAGGTGACTTGAGAGGCAAAATATCATTCTAAGAAACATCATGTAAAACATGGGTTTACAACTCCACCAAAATCTTATATCTATAAAAGAATGAATTAATTCCCAAGATTTCCCATTTACAATATAATTGAGTGATACTTATATCTGGAGTAAGAGGAATCCCAAAAATCAAGTGATTATGTATAATTGTTAACCAACTAAAATTATTATCATGATCCCAAACCTCCAACGAATCATCAAACAAATTTTAAACTTGATCATTCTCCAACCCCATGACAACATGAGAGGAAACTCTCAAATCAGATATATCTACCAAACATGGATCCCTAAAAAACTTCCAAATCATTTTTAATCCTCAAATAACAATCTTTCTTATATAGGGACATATCTCCCAAAATAATCCCCCACAACCAGATTGTCCTAGGCCTAAAAAAATAATGAAAAAAATCAGTAGCAAGGAAATATTTATCTCAAAAACCCCTTGAAAAGTGGGAGTTCAGATTGGAAAGGAGACACCAACCTCGACTAGCCAATAGAGATTCATTAATCATCTTAAATTTATAAAACCAATACCACTATAACACATTGAGACACAAAGCTTATCCTAATCCACCCAATGAATATTATACTCCCCATTATGTAACCCTCACCAAAAACTATCCAATAAAGAATGAATTTGGTTAATATGTATATCTATAAATCCTAATAAAGATATTTCCTAAAATGGAATATATTGAGAAACCACCTTCATAACAATCTTCACCCTTTCCTTTTAAACCATCCTTTCATTTACCATAAACAATTAATTCATTCAAATATATCAACAATTTAAGATAAGACTTGTTTCTTAGATATTATAATAATTTTTGGAAGTACGAGATATTTCTAGTGTTTCTCAACAACTAGAAATCTAAATACCCTCATTAAATCCACTTTCGTTGATAGAGAAACTCCCTTACTAAATGAATTTATGAATTCACATGATTAACCCATAGACCAAACCCTCTTTATTACATATGGATAATACTCAAAACTAATCAACATTATTGAGGTGTGTAACACACAAAGTTAAGACTATCATCTACAAAGAAGAGATGGGAAATGGGGGCCTGTTGTAACATACCTTTTCTCAGTGAATGACCCCTTTCACCACTAAGCTTAATATAATATGATTGAATATGTGTAACACTAGTATAAATAGGTAAGGTGATAAATGATCTCCTTTACATAATCCCCATGATGGTTTGAAACAATCCAAAGGCCTCCCATTAACATTAATCTAGAAAGACATCGAGGTCACATAATTTACTATAGTATTAACCCATTTACCTCTAATTCCATTATGGTAGGGACCCAATCATGAAAGGGCCATTAAAGTATATATTATTATTTCATAATATTAATCTTAATATCAATTACACCTCTATTTCTCCAGGGGTTCAATCGAGTGGTAGCCGATGGTTGTACCCATCGCTCTCAAGGGGAACTAGCTCAAGCTTGAGTCCTACTAGGCTCAAATAATGTTCATATAAGAAACAGGGATATTGAATTCCATTTTCATAGAAAATGAATGTGAATCTCCCTTGGTTGGTGGACCCACATTATGAGTAAAGTGTGTGACTTAATTGAAAACCATGTTTTTTTCCAGGGGTTCAGTTGGGTGGTACCTACTGGTTGTACCCCTCGCTCTCTGGGGGAACTGGCTCAAGATCGAGTGCCTCTAGGTTCGGAAACTATTCATATTATGAACAAATCTATTCAACTCCATTTTCTTAGTTAGGGAAAATTTATCTCCTTTGGTTGGAGGACCCACCATAGGAATAAAGAGGGGGACTTAATTGACAACCATGTTTTGCACAAGATCCTAAGCCCATTTAGTGAGGACATGAATGTGCATCCAAGAGACCTGAGACCAAATATAGGTTGAGACATATTTATAGGTTACTATAGTAGTACTTTATTAGGTACTATAATATTTTCTGTTGTGGGTACTATTCGGTATTGTAACAGCTGGCACTATTCATCCATCTAGGCCTTTGGGCCACCAATTTAGTCCTTGGGTCCAACAAGGCTTTCGAGCCACCCAAGGCCTTCAGGCCACCTCAAGTTATTCAGGCCACACCAAGGCCTTCGGGTCACATGTAATATGAAGATGTACTAGTCAGGTCAAAAAGGAAAAAGCTCCAGATCAGGATTCAAGAGCAGGCGCTTTTGACAAGAGCAGAGCTAACCCAAATTATAATATTGAGAGGGTATGGAATTTCCATTGGTACCATACATGCGAAAATCTACACATGACAACTTGCTGACCATCCATGCAAAGGTAGAGTGTTGATATCATGACATTTTCTAGGGAGGAGTAGTTCAAATATCTATTATCTTGGTGATTCCCATCAGACCTATGGGTCATGTAATTGTCTCTTAATCGTTCAGGCCTTTTAAGGGTTCCACATCACCCCTTTAAAGGTGTATTAATAAAAAATAAAATAAATGAAGGCCCTTGCTCTATTCAGGAAACAACTCATCTATTAGAAGATAAATGAATGTTTATAGAGTGAAAAAATTTATATACGATATCTGTATTATCTATAGTAGATATCTAAAAAAATTCACTTCAATTTTAAATCATAATAAGGGGAGTAATATTCGATTAAAAGTAACAAAAATCATTGAAAAAAATTATAGTCAACATTTCAAATTATACTGGGTTGGAAATTATGGATTTTCTAGGGATTATGGACCATCAAAATAAGGGTAATGAAATCCTAATTTATAGAGTTTAGAGAATCTATCCCATTCTACAAATCTATAATTAGACAAGCCATATTATTTACAAAATTATTCTATAAATGTTTAAAGAATAAGTCATGTAACCCCTTAGGGATGGGTTCCATAGAAGAATGAATATGTTAAAGATCACAAAAATATCATCATCAATGATACCCATTTCTATCATCCAATCCATATAATAATTTCAAAAATTAGGGGATGAAATTAGTTAGCCTAGAAGGAAATTCAGTGCCCTTATCCCTATAAATATTTCAAAAAAATTATGAATGATATGGTTTATTTCTCTCACATTATTTGAAAATCTACTAGTTAGATCCTATAGTTGAGATATATGGTATTCCTCCTCCTTATAGATGATTTTTGGTGGAACATGGTCATATTCTAGTGACCTTTCATAATATGAGATTCTATAGCCATCATAAAGATGTAGCTCTCATTCTATATTAATGACTCATTTAGATACTTCTCAAAAAAAAATATCTTTCAATGAAATGAATCACTGTATGAAAGCGAGAGGTAGATTTACAAGTGGTTCTCCTCTAAGTTGATTCCTCTATCAATATCTCCATATCTCAAATCACTCCACATATAATGATTAGTTTCAAAATATTAGATATTATAAGTGAATCCATGGATCTAATAATCCCATGAAGATTCAAGTATCTCATTACATCTATTATCTCGAAGGCATAGTCATTCAAAATGGAAAACTACCGTGGTTTCCCATATTATCCTTAAGGAATGATGGAAATAATAACTTGGTAATAATTATAGGAGATTAGGGACAAGTTAGAAATCAATAATGATAAAAAAATATTCTTCTATTAATCTAATCCCATGAATTTCTCCATGCATTCAGAAATATAGAGTGAAACTTATCAAAATCTAAACCATGTAAACAGGCTTCTTGAAAATCCAACATCATTTAAATAATCTAAGTGAAGAGAGTCATAAAAATATTGCATAGAAGCATAGATTCTGGAATTTCCACCATCATTTACATGATAGAATATAATTTCATTAAAATATCCCTTAATAAAAAGAGGAAAATGGAGTAAATAATGTAAAAATTTCAATAGTCATTTGGTATTGGTTTTTTCATTTTGAAAATAGAAAAAATAAAAACCTCTATAGGTATAGTGTGCGTATCGTAGAATTAAAATAAAAGTATCAATTTTATTAAAATATTAGTTAATAACCTTGAAACCCCACTTCATATTGTTGAATATGAAAAGGCCTCCATTATCTAATTGTCATACAACTGGAAAGGCATTCTTACAGGAAATATTTTAAAACAAAGAGCAAGCATTGTTATATTCCAAAAGAGTTTTGAATATATATACTATGAAATGAGGCATTCTGAACTTCATAAATAGAGTACATTTATTCTTTATTTATTTGTAGGTCCCAAATATTTCAAGAAGAACAATTTTCATTCCCTCATAGAGAATGGGGGTTACCCCTCTTTGCCTCTATGGAATATTTTATCACAAAAAATCAAACTGTATCTCATCCAAGGTAATTATATTTTCCACATCTAAATCCCATGAAGACATACAACCGATGAAGATACAAAATATTAAAATATAGAAAAAACAAATGATGACAACGAATGAGTAAATAATGTTTATAATGAAGTTTTTCAATGATATTTAGGACCAATGATCTAAAGAAACTAAAATCCAAAAGATCCATAAATATCAGTTTTTTATGATCCACTGATCCAGAAGTCAACGGTTCAACGATCCGTTAATCCCGAAAATGAAGAGATTTATGATCCAAAAATCATGGTCTAATGATTTGATGAGATAAAGACAAGTTAAACTTGAAAATGATGCAGGAAAACCGACAATACTTTGAACCAAAGAAACTTATGAAACCAATAATATAGATGGAAGAGGGTGTATCAATCACCAAAACAATAACCAATGATCCAACACTAAATGATTGGTGGATAATTATTAATGAAATCCAGTAGGTTTATGGAACACCTAAAATCTGAGGAATCTGAGAAATAAAACATCTGATGAATCAAAACAACAAGCCAAACAAAGAACCCATTCCCAAAACTAGGACAAACCCTAGCTAGAAACTCTTATTGACAGGATAACCAAACTCAAATGGAGAGGAGAGCTACAAATTTTATACATTACATAAATATTTATATTTATATATATTAACATATTTATTTACATATATTTATATATAAATTTATACTTAGATATAAATTATTTATAATTTATTTATAAATATTTACAATAAATATTTTTATATACTATATTTAATAATATTGATATATTTATAAAAATACATTTGGATATGATTTATTTACACAACATTGAAACACACACAGACATAAGAACATATTTACACACACATTCACATTTATATTTTCCATATAATCAAATAAATATTTATTGTCCATTGGATATTTTTGTACGCATGTGTTACTTTGTAAATGACATTTGTAGCTTCAATTTTCTGTGTTTCAGACCCCTATATGGGACTAATATGTCTATTATGAGAGTCACAACATCATTTTTAATAATTATTATTTTTTATTTCCAAATATTTATATTCATATTATTTTTTCATTACTCCATGTCATTTTTTTAAAAGTTTTATAAATATGATATATACTTAAAGAAAAATTAGGTTAAAATAAGAATCATTAAAAGCCATAGATTATATCAGCACTAAAAAATGTGCTAATAATTTTTTCCTGTATCAGTTCTTCTTTTCAATAATATAGTTTCCCTTATGAGTGATACAACAAATAACTGATAAAATATTCTTTTATCAGGGATAAAAAAGTATAGATAAATATTCCCGTTAGCAATGATTTTTCTTTTCCACTGATAAAGACTCCCTTTGTCAGCACTTTTTTAGAAATCATAAGATTTGAAAAATAATAATTTTTTAAGCTCTCCCCTCCCCCCCCCCCGATCAACTCCCACTCTCATGCAACCATTTTTTCAGAGCTCATAACACCCCTTTATTAGAGATTTTCTATTTACCAAGTTCTTTATTATTGTTTCACACCTCGACTCGATCTAGTTACCACTCATGTCAAATTTGAACACCTTCACCACTACCCCAATCATGGTTCATTTTATATTTTAAAATATTTCAATTTATTTACATATATTTACGTAGATATTTTTTCATAATATATATATATATATAATTATTTTTAAATAAATTTATAAAATATATTTTTTTATGTGTGTATGATATATATATATATATTCAATTATATTTATATACATATAACATTATATTAATTTTTATATATCAGAATATAAATATAAATATAAATATGATTATTAATTCACACACATATGTATATATAAGAATTATATATACATGTTTATAAGTATATATATTTATATTCATATAATTTTTTAACATAAAAATTGGTTATATGTTATTTTAAATAAAATTTATATTAATTATTTGAAAATTATTTATAAAAAAATTAAATAAATTTTAAAAATATGTCTATATATTGAATATTTAGATATTTATTTTATACATTAAATATATATTTATCAGTCTACAAAAACACAGACACACATATATATATTCATACATATTTATATATATTTTACTATTTAGATATAATTTTTTTATAAAGTATTTGTAAATTTTTATTGTAACTATGTATATATATATGATTTATTTACACAATATTGACACACACACACACACATATTTACACACACATACAAATTTAAATGTCACACATACACGGTATAATATTTACATATATGTATTTATTTACATATATTAAAATATACTCCTAAATATATATATTCTTATTGAAACTGACATATTTATATATTAACATTTCTTGTATAGGTATATATATTAGAAAATTTTTTATATGGTCCATAAATGTATAATTTTATATATAAAAAATATTAATAATATATATTTTTTCTCGTAAGGACTATATATTTAAAAATACATTGTTATGTAACTTTTTTAAATATTTATTTGTACAGTTGATTAATTTTATGTCAATATAAGAGAAAATGTATATATTTAATTATAAATAAAACTATTATATAAAAATTATAAAATTTAAAAACCATAATATCTTTATGAATGTAATCCTTGGGAATTACTTGTATATCAACTAAAAAGAGGGAATAAGACCCTCTTAAAAAAATGTGAAATCTCATTGAATCTTAGAATATTATGGTATCGTAACTAAAAAATCATATACGAAAGCAATCTATGTCTTATTTGTCCTCAAAAAAATAGTGATCATTGTTTCACTAATTAAAATGATGTGTATATCTTATCATACTTCAATTTGATATGTTTAGAGCCTAAAAGAAAAACATGATAAAAAGTTATTTTCATTTTAAGTCCACATCTGGTTTTCAGTTATCTAAGACCATTCATTAATTTATTGAATTTTTGTGAATTTTAGTTGTCATTAATTGACTATCTCAATAATAATTAAAAATTATTATTATATAATATTTTTTTTAATTATTTTATAATTCATTTTCCACTAAATATCTTATATATTAATTGTTTATGCATAATTAGTCTTCAATAAATCAGATTTAAGAAAATATATTATATTATTATCAATATAAATATATTGATATATTAATATATGATTTTTAATGATATATAACTTTTTATGAAATATACCATTATAAGTGCTAAAAATACCGGTAAAGTGTTTCTTTTATCAATGTTATTAACAGAGTGCTGAAAAATTTGTCTTTATCAGCACTGATAAAAGACACACATTATCAGTGATTCATTTTGGTGCTGGTAAAGCCTCATTTATCATTGATATTTTAGCAATGATATAGTAAAACTTCTTCATTGTTATAAAAAAATATCTACTAAAGTGTACATTTTTTAGTGCTAAAAACACTCATAAAGGGGGTATTTTATCATCGCATTTTTTAGAGAAAATAAATGAACCCTCTATGAGTGATTTTTCTAGAACTGATAAACATACCCCTTTTAATATTTCCTATATCTGGCCCTAATAATGGGTATTGTTTGATATTGTGTGATCTATAGTAGTGCCACATCTTCATGGTGTCCCTGCATCCACTTCTGATGATCCCCTGGTCCACTAACATACCGATGATCATAATTCTACCTTTCCTTTCCCCACCTTGATCAAACTAGAGTTATTATTATCGATTGGATCAATATTCGGGCATGATACACTATGTCAATGATAGTCTGAACTTCTATTTTCATTTTTTCAGACCCTTATATAGGATTATTTTTTCCATTATGAGAGTCATAACTTCATTATTTAATAACTATTTTATTGTTGTCAAATAATTGTACTCATTTTCTTTTATAAATACTATATATCATGTTTTTAAAATCCCAATAAATTTTTTCATTTTAGAACATAAAAAAATTATTAAGCAGTGAATTATTAAAACTTTAATTGTTTATCAATTTAAAAACAAAATCCTTGATGAAGATGGCTGTTATCTGTATTTTTTATCACAGATAAAGGGTCACTTTATCTGGTCTAGAAAAAAGATCAAATAAAAGGATATGTTTTCAGCACCAAAAATGCACTAATAAAGGCATCGTTTATCTAGTCTTTTTCGTAGCATTGATAAATTTTTTTAAAAAAATTGAACTCATGCCCCCCCAACCCTCCCTCAACCCACTACCACTCTAACGCAACCCCTTTTCAATGCTCGAATCAGCCCATTGTCAGCGCTTTTCTATTTCCCATATTTATCTTCAACTCTGCATGCACCAAAACTCGATCCCAAGACCTCCCAGGTGAAATTCAAATGCCTTTAAAAATTCCCCAAGATTATTTATTTTATATTTTATAATATTTATAATTATTTATATATACTTATGTAAATATTTTTTAACATGTATTTATAAATATTTATATAATTATTTTTAAACACATTTTTGAAGCAAAATAATAAGTTTGACTAGGTTTTTAAATCTTTATGGGTTACTTAGATTCATTACTTCTTGGATAAAATACAAAAAGAAGAAACCAATATTCAGATGTGGAGTACTTTGAATGACCATGTTATTTAAAAGATATATTTTTTATAAGGAGTTGAATGAGGCTCTACTGGAGAAGGAGAGCTACTAGTTTTTAAGGTCTAGTGTATCAAATAATAAGGATGTCGATTATAATATGGCCTTTTTCACTAAGTTTGATCTACAAAAAGAAGGAAAAACTATATCTATCACCTGGTGGGTCCTATGGGTAATATTTTTAAAGAAGCAAGCGATATACATAATATTATTATGTCTTTCGTTTGTAATATTTACAAGGAAAAAAACTAATTTTCCTTTCGAACTAACTAATTACATCCGGAAAGTGGTCAATAAAGACATGAATCAGATAATGCAGATGAAAATTTTATACGTTGAAGTTTTTTGTGTTCTTCAGCAAATTCATTCTTCTGCAACACTTGGTCTTGTTAGATTTCAGGCATTAGTATTTAAACAATTAAATCATTTCGTTTGCACTAATGGGGTTTTTATTATTATGGATTAGTCATAAGGACTTTCTTCTCTGGAATATCTAAATGAGGCATTGATTACTATATTCTAAATGTCCATAACCACTAGAAAATCACTAATTTCTTCCCTATTAGCCTTTTCAATGTTGTTTATATAATTTTGCCTATGATTTTCATTACTCATCTGCAGGACTTCCTCCCTTTTTTTGTGATTGAAGATCAATGCACTTTTTTCCCAAACATATCTATTAAAAAATAGAGCTATCATGTATGAACTATTTTACTTTATGAGGACTCATTCTTTTTATAAAATATAAATTATAACAACAAATATTGAAATGATGAAAGATTTTGATAGTGTTGAATGGTCTTATCTTAAAATAGTCCTTCCCAAAATGTACTTTGGGTATAAATGGGTTAATATTTCCATGATTTGTCTAACCTCGGTGACCTTTAGGATTACTGTTAATGGGAGACCTTCAAATTTCATTAGGCCTTCAAAGGGATTACGACAAGGGGATTTTTTATCTATTATATGCTTTATTTCGATGCAAGAAATATTCTCTCATATTCTATTTTTATTTACATTGGAAGGGATAATTCATGAATTTACGGTACCTCGATGTATCCCCCCCCCACCGTGTATTTCTTCCTTGTAAATGACAGTCTTCTCTTTATATGTGATACTCCTCAAGAATGCTAACTTATGTTGAATATTATCCATATATATGAAATAGACTATAGATAATGAGTTAATACTTCGGTGCTAAAATTTTCTCTTAGTAAGGGTGGTTTACCATCAATGAAAGAGAGTTTAAAGCAATTTTGTGATTTTCAATTGGTTGAGAAAGAGTAGAAATAACTTAGACTTTGGACATTTATTGGAATATCAATGATATACATATTTTATTTTGATTATTTATGGTGTGGTTATGTTTTTTTATTTATATTCAATTATAAAAAAAATTAAAGTAATAGAGATTCTTATTAAAGTAGTAGCATAAGTAATTCCTTCCTCTGAAATGTATTTATTTAGATTTTCGGACACTCTCATTGACCAAGATCATTGTCATATTTCTAATTTTTTTTGGGGGTTACATGATGGGAAGTATAATATTATTTTAGTGGACTTAGAAACTCTTTTTGTCTAAATTATTTCTTATGGGCATGGTTTCGGGAATTTGATGATGTTTAATTATGAAAATTTCCGTAAGAAAAGTTGGAATCTATTTTCCTATCCTGAATCCCACTTTTCAAGTGTTTTTTGAGCTAAATATTTCTCTTCCACGTATTTTCTCCATTATTATTTGGGCCTAAGGAAAGGAAATACATGGAGGAGTATTTTGGGGAGAGGAATAATCTTGGGAAAGGTTTATATAGGATAATTGTGAATGATAATGATTTTTTAATTTAGAAGGATTCATAGTGGATAAATTTTTCTATTTTGATACATTCTTCTCATTTTTTCATGGTTATGGAAAATGATAGAATGTGAAATTTATCTAATAAATATTTGGGTGATTAGAATCATGATATTATTTTTAGTTTGATTAATGAGACAAACTTTCATCACATTCTTAGTATTCCCCTTATCCTATATATTGGGAAGGATTAAATGTATTGGAAGTGGGATACTTTTGGAATTTAGTCAATACATTATGGATGTAACATTTTTGGTGCATAATTTCACAAAATTCCTTATACTGGGCACTGGAATGATATTTTTTTCTAAAGGCACCACCCAAAGTGATATTTTTTGGGTGGATGGCATGTTATGGTTTTCTTTCAACTTTAGGGTTTCATACTTCTCATCACATCTCCATGGATGACATTTGTCCAATTTTTTCATTATGATGTGGAATAACTATTTCATGTTTTTATTATTTTCCCAAATTTGGAAGGGTTTTGAAATGAGTGGAGGGATAATTTCCATGAAATTTTGGATTCTTCTCTATCTCATTCTTATAATTGAAATATTTGGCTTCCCACCTTTAATCTGTGGGTGTGGGGGACTAATTTGTACAATTATGTAGTTGTTTTTTAAAATATTAAATTGATTAATTCTCCTTTAAAATTCTCCCCAAGATAGAATTTTGTATGAGTGGGATGTGGAGTGGGGGAATCCATGGTATTCGAAAGAAGACGGTTCCTCTAATGAGTGTTTACCGTAAGGAATCTTTGGATGGGTTTCCCCTTAGAAGGTTTTATCATGATTAATAATGGCAAGGTTGTCCCATTAGGATCCATGGTGGGTATTGGTTCATTGTTAGCCAAAATAATGGGAAAAGTGTGGAGGATCAATTCTTGTCTATTCAAGCTTTCTGGGATCCCTCTATGGTAGAGGTGTCAACTATTCTCTATGGTCTTCTCCTTTCCTATTCCTATGGGTTGGATTAGGTGATTGTGGAATATAATTTCTTGTCTATGGTTAATGTTTTTTCTAAACATGGAAAGGATTTGTATCCTTATGGAATTATTCTCCGGATGATATTTTCATTATGGGTTGACTTCTTTTATTGCAATTTTTCATTCATTATCCAAGGTGGAAATTTGGTAGCCCATTGTTTGGCTAATTTAGGACAGATTTAGGTGACACTTTTTGGATTGAAAATTTTCTTATTTGGCTATATAATTCAATGTCAATTGATTCTTAATATATTTTTCTCCTTTTCTTTCAAAAAAAATTAAACTTATATATATGTAAATATATTGGGTATTAATATTCATTTATATATATTAACTTATAAATACAAATATATATTGAATAAATAATACACAAACATATTTAAATATAAACATTATATATATAAATTTTGTGTGTGTATATATATATAATCATATATATTTTTAACATAAAAAATTTGTGAGATATTGTTTTAAATAAATCAGATAATAATTAATTCTATATAATTTTTAAATTTATTTTTAAATAAATTTTTCAAATATTTGTGTTTTATATATATATATTATACATTACATAAATATATATATTACATTATATTTACATATATATTTATACTTATTTTCATAAAATAATATATTTAGATATAAATTTTTTATATTTCATTTATTAATATTTATTTTAAATATGTTTATATACTATATTTACTATTAATGATTTATTTATGAAAATATATTTATATATGATGTATTTAAAAAATATTGACAGACACACACGTACCAACATATGTACACACACACCTAGAAATTTATATTTCACACATTCATGAAAAAATATTTACATATATCTATTTATTTTCATATATTAAAATAGGAATATAAAAATATATTTTTTGTTAACATAAACAGAATTGTTTATAAACATTACTTTTATATGTATATATATTATTGCATTTTTATAAGGTAAGTAAATGGATAATTTTTCCTTTTAAAATGAATGAGTAATAAATCTTTATTTTTGTATGGTGTATATATTTAAAAATACATTCTTATGTAAATATGTTCAAATATTTATTTGTATAATTAATTTATTATATGTAAATATAAGAAAAAATTTATATATTTAATTATAAATAAAACTATAATATGAAAGATGATAAAATTGATAAACCATAATATCTATATGAATGTAATCCTTGGGAATAAATTTCATATCCATTGAAAAATGACTTGAAGAACCTCTTAAAAAAAGGTGAAACTCATCAAATATTAAAAAATTAGAATATCCCAACATAAAACTCTATTTTTGAGGACTTTTGAGACATTTTGGACCTCAAAAATATGTTACAGGGGTTTCCCTAATAAATATGTTGTATATAACTTTGAATACATTGATTTGATATGTGGTACAAAAAATATGGAAACCCGAATAAAAGGTTGTGGTCATTTGATGTTCAAGTCATCTTTTGATCTTTTAATAGATCATTCATTAATTTATAACATTTTTATGTCATCTAATCATTATTAAATGAAAATTTCTCAATAAAAATGATTAACTATTAATTAATATTATTTTTTAGTTAGTTTATATTTCATTTTACACTAAATATCAAATATATAAAGTGTAAATTCATATTTAGTCTTCTATCACCCATATTTAAAAAAATATGTTATATTTAAATCAATATAAATATATTTATATTTTAATATTTTATTTTTAATGATATATAATTTCATTATGAAATATAACGTTAACAATTCTAAAAAAGATCTGATAAAGGGTTCATTTTATTAGTGCCTGTAACACACGAGACTTTCATAAGAAATATTTTGTTTTTATGTTATATAAATCATCAAAGGAATCTTTCATTACACACAACACTATCTTGGCTTTCTTTACACGTAAACACGACCTTCCTCGATAGCTTGTCTCGTACGCAATACCGAGTTTCACTAAACAACGATATGCTATTAAAATATTATTAAAACTAGCCGTTATGAATAGTAATAACAACTTTTTGAAATTTTATAAATTTTATTTTTCAAAATGGACTTCATTTTTGGATTCGGAATATCGAAATTAGCCTAGGGTGAAATTTTGGTATTTTTCTGAAAATTTTCAATTTTTGATGAATAATGAAAGCATTGGGTTACAATCTGACTTTTTATTTAAATAATTGTTTATTTTTTTTAAATTTATTTTAGGTAAAAATTTATGCATAATACCTATATAAGTTCAATGTAATTAATTGGAGTAATTTTATAATAATTTTAGATATATAAAAACTTTATTGAACTTTTCACCGTCTTTTACCCACCTCCTATGAGAATTTTCAAATTTACATAAAACATAATTTTACCGCTTCTGTGAGTGGAATTTCAAAAATCCAAGATACATGGTTGATGTCAGTAAGTAAAATGTGGTTTAATGAGATGAAAATAATTTTTGGTGAAAAGTAACTTTTTACTTTTATTTACCATGGTTAAAAGTATATAGGGTAATTAAGAGTAAGAATGATATTATTATTACCCTAACACATGTCCTAATTCTATTGTATACGTTTAATTCGACTATAAACAACCGTAAGAATAAAATATTACCATTTAGGCCCACTCGGATTAGATTAGGACATTTATTATTAATTTATTTAAAGAAGGGTTAAAATAGTTAAAATCAATGTTTAATAAGTAAATAATTTTTAATATAGGGTTATACATGAGATAAATTAGACTATAAAAATTCATTAGAAATATAAAACGATTTCCTACATAATGGTATTTTATTTTTAATTTTTAGACATTAAATAATTTAATTTATTTATGATACAAAAATGATGCAGTAATTATCTTATTATTGAAATATTGACATAATTGATGTTATAAATACCCAAATAAATGTAATTTGAGACTTTTAATGAATTAAACTAATTTTATAGGTTAATATGACATATTATTATTGATTTAACTAAATGTTTTTGAATTAATCATTCTGTTATGATTTTCACAAAAATCAATTACTAAATAGTGTCAAAATTGACATAAAATAGTTTTTAAAACAAATATTATATTATTAATTGTTATTATATTCCTAAAAATATAACGTTCGGACAAGATACTTATATCATGATAGGTGTATCATTAATGGAACACTTGGGGTTATTTTGGATGTATATCATATGTTTATTAACTATATAATATAAAAATACAAAGTGACATGGTAAATGTCAATCTAATTAACTAAGAGTTAAAACTAAAATATAAGGTTAATATAATGACGTAAACTTGTCTAAATTCTATTTAATGATAGTATTTCGACCCATCCCCTCTTTATCTTCGAAATATATCAATATGGAGCTATTAAAAACCGAATTTTACTTTATAATAAAATTATATTTTTAGTTATTCCAAAGGTGCCCCTCTCCTCCCTTATAAAAGGGCACCTCCTCCCTCTTTTCCTCACACCACATTGAGCCTTCATGCTTGGACAAACCCTGAAAAATTCTCTTCTCCACTTCCCTAGGAACATCCTAGAGGTCCTGGTATTTTTTAAAGACCAATTTTAGTGCCCTAAAGGGAAGTCTCAAAGAAGCGCTTCAAAGAAGAGGTAAGGTCCGTTACCGATTCATTCAACTTTATTTCTTCTTCCACTTCTTCTTATTTATTTGTTTCATTAGGAAGTAATAACATCAGTATCATCCATATACGGATATGTTATTAGAAGAATGAAACAACCCTATTTCACCATCTATCCATCCTACGGAGAACGAAATCACCGCGCGTGAGTACGTACGGAATACCATCTCCGTGCCATGGTGTAATCTATTTTCCACCTCCACCTTACTTGGATGGGTATAATGGTTTAAATAATAACTATATCTGATTATTGTAAAGTGATATTGATTATTAAATAGTATATATACACTCCATTACAATTTGACGATCATGGGAATGATATCATCGCTCGTGCATACGTACAGAATACCGTCTCCACGATGTGATGTGACTCGTTCTACATGATCTTCATTGCATAATGATTATATAAATGAATTGAATAAATTAATATGATATATATTACACTAATACCATTCTGGAAATGAGGTATCTATAACCTAAAAAGAATAATATGAATTTATTCGACAAAACACACAGAATAACAAAAAGTAATAAACACCCGAATAACAAGTAGTAATGAAATATTACTAATAAGAAGCTAATAATATGAACATATATGATATCATGAAAATAATTATGATTCTGTAATAAGTCAATAAAATTATTTATATCATTATACAGGAGGTTTGGACACTTATGAAGCAAATCGGACCTAAGGTAAGGGACAATCTCGCAATCTCAATTTTTATCTGAGATTGTTTATACTTCTAAATGTACTGGGGAGTATTTTATCATCCAAATCCATGTTTCCTCAATATTTAATATTATTTCCATCCACCTACAATTGTTTAAATCTAATTTTACCCTTCGGTGAGTTTTTAGTACAAGATATGAAAGGAATCTTTTGTCGTTTTTCGTACGAGGTACTTTTTGACTTTTCCGACAAAAGTACGAGAAGAATTTTTTTTAACTTATACGGCATGAATAGATTTTTGAAACATTATTTCCAAGAAGATTATTTTACATGTTTCATGTTTATTTTTAATCAACTTCTTTTAGTTTAAAATTGTATGACATGTTATGAAAGGAAAAATGTTTTTGAAGTAGAAAGGATATTTTCCTCAAGAATGGAGTTCAAGTGTTTTATCAATTTTATTTTCCATCTAAGATAATATAGGGTTCTGTTTCTATCCCTATTATTACAGTGATTTGACTATGTTGTGATGGAAATATTTTTATGAATTCATTTATCTTATATGAATTATTTTATGATTTCACGATCTTTAAGATTCCCATTTTTTATTACATGGGTTATTCTATGATGTATGGTTTATGATTTTGTGGCACACATAAGAATGGTATCATTATTAGATGGGTGGGACCTATATATCCCTCCAATGCATTGGGTAAAGATTTTATATCTCATGAGATAGACATGGCTGGAACGGCAGGTTAAACCGGTTCAGTGAAACAGGACTAAAACGAGGAGTGAACTCTGTTCAGAAATGGACTTTGTCCCCTAAGATAGTCTTGGCAATGAGTCTTGACTAATAAGAAATTATTCTATATGATTATGTGTGTGTGAAACAAAGTTCCATGTTTTAAGTTATGATTATTGGGATTATATTTCACTACTATGATTTATCCCATGTTATGAAATTATGATCTCTTTTGCAGGTTATGATTTCCCAAAGTTATGTTCTTATGTATATAATGTGATTGATATTTCTTTCGTTTACCATTACTGAGCATTTGAGCTCACCCTTTTGTATGTTTTATTTCCCCAGGTCAGGAAGAAGGTTATTAAGTAGGATATGCCAAAAGGGACTCTAGATATGATGAAATAAATGGGAGGCAAAGTAGATGCTTTATGAACCAGTTGTTTATGTTTCCCAGTTTCTAAAGACACTATACCTATATGGTCCTTTCCTGGTTTTGTTATATGTTGTAATAAGTATGCTTCAATTTTGACGTATTAACCATGTATGTAATGTAAGTGTTGTTATAGAGCCCAAACAAAAACATTGATAGAATACCCCCTTAATCAGTGCTTTTTTACAGCTGATAGATGGTACCATTTATCTGTGATAAAAAAATATTGATAAAAGGGTTCTTTTATTACTATATTTCAAATTGATAAAATTACCATTTATTATCACTATTAAAAATAAATCCTTTATCAGTGCTTTTATATAGTGTGGATAAATGGTAGTGATTGATATTGTGCAATCTGTAGTAGTGTGGAGTCATTATTTCCCACATGTTGACACTAATATGTGTCGAATTTAAAATATAGGATGAATAAAATAGATAAAGTTGTTTCAAAAAGTGTTATAACCATTCCTATATATCATTATCAATTTAAAAATTTCTCTTACAAGTAGAAATCAACATAATGATCCACTAAAAAACCAAAATCTTACAACTAATTTTAAATTAGTTTTAGACACCAATTTTTAATTCAAATTTATAATAATTCCATTTTATAAAAAATTGTTATATTTTTACAGTGATAAACACTGTGTAAATGAATCATCATCTTGTTCATTTATATTGGATGGTTGTTGTATAATTTCTTCTCTTTATAAAATATGCCTCATGAAATTACTATGGAAAAAATTTCATCAAAATTCATTATTAAATAAATCCTACGAAAATAGTGAAACATCGAAAAAAAATCATCTTGAAATTTTTCATTATCAATAACCTTCAATTTTTTAGTATTACAGGTCGTAGAAAACGAAATAATACCCATAATCAATTTTGAGGGAAAGAATATGAAAATTATTTTTATCTTATTCCTTAAAATATAAATTTGGTTCATTTTCAATTCATTAAAATCTACCTTCAATTAAATATATTTCGATAAAAATTACAACATTTTTGTTGGGATTTCTCAATCATATATATGTTTTTTTTAATTTAAGAACTTTAATTTTGATATCCTTTTGCAAAAAAATAGTTATGGGGGATCTCTGGTGACACAAAAAAATCACAAGGTAGGAAGCAGAATCGCACGAACCACCAAAAAATAGAAACAAAAAAGCTGGATCTAATACAAATAAATTTATTTGAAAAAGGAAATAGGTATATAAAAGAGAAAAAAATAATGGGAGAAAATCATAAAAGAAACCAACACCTAAATGATTCAAAAAACAGGAAAGAAATATGAAACAATATATTTACATGCTTTGGACTTGTCACGACCCGTCCTCGGGGCCCGTGCCGTGACTACCCCAAGCCCGCCTTCCATAGGCCAGGGGCTGGCGACTAGCACCAAAGGCGTAAAATCCCGATAACTGGGAAGGCATTGCCTTTATAAAGAAAACAAGCACCACAGAGTACAAGCGGAAGTAAAACACTAAGTACAAAAAGAAGAGCTGAAAAGTAAAAAGGGGCCGGAAATACAAGCCCAACTGTAAAGTACAACTCGAAAGGGAAAACAGCGACTGAAAAGTAAAGCTGCTACGCTGAGATGTCCACTGGAAATCCCACCTGAAGGGTGGGTACAGATAGCTCCTCTGCTCCTCGGGTCCCGCCATCCGCTCCGAGTATGTCCCGCCCAGTGGTCCACCTCCGGGTACCGCCTCGTCGTATAGTCCACCTCCAGGTACCGTCCAGTCCTCGAACCTTCGGCTTCTGTCAACACTGTCCGTCGTCTGCAACCAACACAACGAGGTGCGGGCATAGCCCGGCAGGGGTGAGTATAACGATACTCAGTAGGGACCCCGAGACCCTCAAGGTCTCACTAAAACCAACAAGGATAAACACAAGAAGATCTCAATAGATAAACTCTACTTAGGTATATGCCCATACATATACCTAAGTTATCAAGTAACCCATCTCAATCATGAGGAAACACAAGGATTGTGAGAACGACGGATAACCACTACCCGGGTATATGCCCATACATATACCAAAGTTAGCAAGTGACCCATCTCAATCATGAGGTAAACACAAGGTCAAAAGTCTCAGCTCAAACCAAGATTTTCATTATCGAAACCGTAACTGCTGAAGAGCTCCGTCTCTGGAGTGTGCAGTGGTCCTGTCACGACTCCGAGGTACTGCTCACTAACCTAAGACTGCTGAAGTACTCCTCCTGTCGAGTACTGCGGGCCAGCCACCCAAACACAGTAGTGTTTCCCGCCGAGGTATGTCACCCAAACACCGTAGTGCACACCCCCTAGTAGCCTGCTGAGGTACTCTCCGGACGAGCACCGCGGGTCTGCACTGTCACACAGGTAGTGCTCCGTCCGCCATGGGTCTGCACCTCAGAAAGTAGTGCTCCGTCCACTGGGCTAGTCGACTCACTCCAAGTCGAGTCGGTCAAGCAGTCGTCAGGTCTCAGCCAGCTACACGGTCTCAGTACATCGCACGCTCGTCACTGGGAGGGTCCGCTCCACGAGCTACAGTTCGATACTCCAAGTATCTCAAAGTCCCGCAAAGAAGTATCTCAAAAGTCCGTCTCGTCACAGGGGTCTCAACGCAACAGACGGCGCGTCGATCGGACGCCCGGTCTGTGAGTTATTAGCCTTTTCGTCCCAGGGGCCCGGTTGGTTTCGAGTGCGAACCAATCCCGGCCGTATCTCAACTGTACCCCGAACTCCCATAGGGTATACTCATAGGGACCGTTATTAAACGTAAACACCAACGCCGCTGACGGTTCGTCAAACGGACGTCCTGTCTGAAAGATATCAGCTTTCCCGTTCCAGGGGCCCGGTTGGATTTCGGGTACAATCCAACCCGGCCATACTCCGACTACATCCAAAACTTGGGCGGAGTATGTCAAAAGTTCCGTCTCATCAAGAGGAAGGCAACGTGACTGATGGCGCGTCAATCGGACGTTCGTGGCTCAAGATATGAGCGTTTCCGCTCCGAAGGCCCGGTTGGTTTCGTGAACAAACCAACCCGGCCGAACTCAAAGTAATCCGAAACCTTGAGTGCGATATACCGAAACGACCGTCTCGATCCAAGGATCGCGTTACCGCAGACGGTTCGTCATTCGGAGGTCCGAGGCTCAAGTTATGAGCCAAAAACAAAATCTGGTTCGAAACGGGGGGGTCCGGGTCCGGGACGACCCGGCCCGACCCCCCCCCCCCCCCCCCCCGGGGCGGCGCGGCGGCGGCGGCGGGCGGCGGCGGGCGGCGGCCGGCGGCGGCGGCGGGCGGCGGCGGCGGCGGCGGGCTGCGGCGGCGGCGGGCCGCGGCGGCGGCGGCGGCGGCGGGCTGCGGCGGCGGCGGGCCGCGGCGGCGGCGGCGGCGGCGGCGGCGGCGGGCTGCGGCGGGCGGCGGGCCGCGGCGGCGGCGGCGGGCCGCGGCGGCGGCGGGCCGCGGCGGCGGCGGCGGCGGCGGGCTGCGGCGGCGGCGGGCCGCGGCGGCGGCGGAGGCGGCGGGCTGCGGCGGCGGCGGTGGCGCGGCGGCGGGCCGCGGCGGCTGGCGCGGGCGCCGCTTAAGGAGGCCGCGCGGGGGGAATTTAATTCCCCCGCTGAAGGATTGGCGGCGCGGCATATAGCCGCGCCTCTCTTGCAAAACCGCCCCCCCCCCCCCAAGTGGGGGGCTTGATTGGCAGAAACGGGGGGGCTTTTCCCCCCACAAGAAAACCGCCCCCTCTTTAAGAGGGGGTTTCATGAGATGGCCGGGGGATTATTTCCCCCGGTTTATTGGCATCCGGCCGGCCAGCTGGCAGGCCGATTTCCTCCAACGGGACCGGAAAAATCCGGTCCCCTCTTCGGCTTCCGATGCCGGCGGCCCGGCCGCCGGTCTTCTCTTCCGCCGCGGCCCGGAACCGGCCGCGGTCTCCCCGTTCCGCCGCGTCCCGGAACCGGCCGCGGCGTTCGTCATCCGGCGCGGTGCGACGGCACCGCGCCCCTTTGCCGTGCTCTGATATTCATTCAACGCGGTGCGACGACGTCGCGTTCTTGTTGTTTCTTCCATGGTGCGCACGACGGCATCGCGCAAGATATTTACACGCTCATCCGCGTGGTGCGACGGCACCACGCCACTTGCTTTCCTTCGCAAAATAATTAAACATGAACGATGGAGGGGGTTCGGTCGTGTTCATGCGGTCCGGCCCCCTCACGTTAAGCAAATAACTCAACTTAAACATTCAAGTCTCAAGTTTGACATGCGAGATCCACGTTCTAGAAATGGAATAAATAAATAATGAATCAACAACCCCTACCTTGGTATAAGGTTCGAAGATTGTTCTACGTTCCGCGGAAGACGACGTCGCGGAGGTCGGGCGACGCGGTCGTCGTTCGTCAAATTCAACGACGAAGAGGCGCGTCCGAAGAGGCACGTCGTTGGCGAATCCTTGTACGCCGACGAAGGTTGTCCGAGGAAGGTGCGGTGTTCTCTCTCGTTGACACCGAAGACGAAGAAGAGCGGAGCGACGTTCTTCGTCGGAACTTGAGCGTTCTACGTCAAGTCTTGAGGAAAGTCAAATAAAAAGGTAACAACAAACTCAAGAACCCCTACCTCGATAGTCGCACGTTGACGGAGTTGTGGAATATCGGTGTCGATTCCTTTGACGTCGGAGGAAGATTCGTTGTCGATGGCGTTCGTCGCGGAAAAGATGATGCGGAAGAAGAACGTCACGTCGCGGATACGGCGTCGCGGATGGATCGTGTTCTTCGGCGGAGAAGTTCTTCGTTGAAGAACGACGTTCTTCGCGTTCTTCGTTGAGTTTGAAGAAGAAGAGAAAAGCTTCCAAAGCTCTCAAGAAATCCTCCCAAGGGTAAAAGAAACTCCTAGAATAATATAAGCTTTAACTTATATTATTACATAACTTAACCACAAGATTTTCAAAGGTTTGAAATTCAAAAAGGGTTTAACTCCCTTAATTAATTAAGTAACTCAAGTTGACAACATTAAATGAAAAGAGTTAAAGGGGAGGTTTTGAGAGAATTTGAGGAGTTGGGGTTCGTGTGGACCCCACCTCACTTAATCCTCCCAAGGGAGGTTAAGTGGATGTGGGTCCCACTCCCAACTCCCTTTGGTAGGACTTAACTAGTTAAAAATAAAATTTGTTCTACACAAATTTTATTTAACTCAACTGAAAACCCAAAAACTAATTTTCAACACGCAACAAACGCAACTCCCGAAAAGGTCTCTTTAAGCGAATATCGGCGCTGCGAGTTCATCGGTGCCCTCGGATTTCAATTCCGAGCACCGGATCAAAAGTTAGGAATTCCCGCTCGTTCGTTCACTGAACGTACCCAAGCCAAACTTCGGAAATTAATTCCGGGCACTCCGGGCCTCGGAATCAGGTGCCGTCTGAAACCGCTCTCTTGTAAAATTCTAAAGAAAATTAAGAAAAAAAATTTCCCTTGAATTTTAAGGGTCTTTACATTACTCCCACCTCAGGGCTTTACGTCCCCGTAAAGATACAACAAAAACTAGGGAAACAAAAGAGGGTATTGAGCACGCATCTGAGCCTCCCGCTCCCATGTGCTCTCCTGGAGATTCCCGTGCCGCCATCTGTTGCGCACAAGAGGAATCGATCGCCCATGTAGGACCCGCTCCTGTCGATCCTCTATCTCCACCGGGACCTCCGTAAAAGTCGCCCCATTGTCAACGTCAAGCTCCCCATGGTCAAAGATGTGCGTCGGGTCGTGCACGTATCTCCTCAGCTGGAATACGTGGAAGATGTCGTGCACCCGGTGCAACTGAGGTAGTAGAGCCAGGCGATAAGCCACCTCGCCAATCCTGCTGAGAACCTGGAAGGGTCAGATGAAGCGCGGAGATAACATGTCGCATCGGCCAAATCTCCGAATACCACGTCGAGGTGAGACCCGCAAGAAGACGTGGTCACCATCCTTAATCTCTAGTGGCCTCCGCCTACTGTCAGCGTATGACTTCTGCCGGCTCTGTGTTGTCCTCATCCGCTCCTGGATGACATGGACCTCCTCTGACGTGGCCCGGACCATCTCTGGTCCCACAAGAGCTGCGAGATTTCTTCTTTGCCGATAAGAGAAACCTGGTCTCATCCCCTGGATGAACCACATTCTTTGCCTAAAACAGTCAATCCTAACATGGATGATACTAATCCATACCAAGGATGACGTCGTAAGGCCTCGACGCTACTACTAAGAGATCCAACCGTTACTCTCACCTCCAAGGGTTGAGTCACACTGTCGGCATCAGTGTGTGGTAACTGGGTCTCCTCCAGTAGATGTCTCACAAGTGAGGGTCAAGTCAACAGTCAACTGGAACCTCTTAGTAACATCACAAAAGAGGACAGGAAAGAAAACAACACAAAGGTATGCGTCTTTTATTATTGCAGCTCATATTACAAGACGCTACACAAAAGCAACATCAACATGGAACTAGAAGTACAAAAGACGTATCCACTAGTTCCTCCCCTGTCCACCTGCTCCCAGAGCTCCAGCATTTGTCGCTGCCTCAACCTCGGTGGCTCCCTCCAAGCCTGCGGATCGAGGAGTCGGACAGTCACGTGCCAGGTGACCCTTTCCGCCACAGGAGTAACATTGTCCATTTCTGGCACGCCTGGCTCTGACCCCACATCGGGTGCCCCGCACCACCGGTCCTAAAACCCGAGATCGCCCAACTGCTGGTCTGGTCCTCCTGGACCTCTGCATCATCTGTCTACTGCCCACAGATGACTCGGCTTCTGATCGAAAAACACGCGGCAAAGGCAGAATCTCCTGTACACGCTCGGGGTGTAGAGATACTGGCACAAACTCCACCCTGAAGAAGGTCTCGAAGTCTTCCCATGCGAAGTTCATCTCATCGCAAAACTGAAACAAGTGGCTCCACCACCTACCTGCTGCTGCCTGAAGGAGGCTGGTAGCAAAGATCACCATGAAGTCTGCCGGCGTCCCCACTAGCCTGAAGACTCTCACCACAGCCTCCAGCCAAACCTCAGCCGCCTGCGGGTCCGTCTCTCCCCGGAACCTGGGTGGCCTCTGGCGCTGGAACTCGTGCAGCGCGCTCAAGCGTCGTGCATCGCCTACTGCTGGGGCTGGTGGCATCGGTGGCCCAACGTATGGTAGTACCGCTGGTGCCTCCGCTGGTGCCTCAACTGCAAAATGGCCCTGTACCGAAGCCTCGTTGCTCGACAGACTGTCAGCACGCTCATCCCTCCGGGCTCTAGCTGGTCGTCTGAGAAAAGACATCCTGAAAGAAACAACGTAACACGATCAAACGATTATACCTGGTGAGCTGACCTGGTTTGAGCTGTTTTAAGGGGAATAACCTTTGAAAACACACACGCAATCAGTGTTTTCGTGCACAAAGTCGGAAATCAGTTGTCAGGGTCCTGGTGTATGGATACGTCGGCCGCCCGCACCAACACTGGATTCCCTGAACTGAAAACCACACTCGGTACCCTTAACACTATTGCTTCACAGAAAGAAAGATCAGAGTCTGCGGTAGAACCGACCACCTCTGATACCAATTTGTCACGACCCGTCCTTGGGGCCCGTGCCGTGACTACCCCATGCCCGCCTTCCATAGGCCAGGGGCTGGCGACTAGCACCAAAGGCGTAAAATCTCGATAACTGGGAAGGCATTGCCTTTATAAAGAAAACAAGCACCACAGAGTACAAGCGGAAGTAAAACACTAAGTACAAAAAGAAGAGCTGAAAAGTAAAAAGGGGCCGGAAATACAAGCCCAACTGTAAAGTACAACTCGAAAGGGAAAACAGCGACTGAAAAGTAAAGCTGCTACGCTGAGATGTCCACTGGAAATCCCACCTGAAGGGTGGGTACAGATAGCTCCTCTGCTCCTCGGGTCCCGCCATCCGCTCCGAGTATGTCCCGCCCAGTGGTCCACCTCCGGGTACCGCCTCGTCGTATAGTCCACCTCCAGGTACCGTCCAGTCCTCGAACCTTCGGCTTCTGTCAGCACTGTCCGTCGTCTGCAACCAACACAACGAGGTGCGGGCATAGCCCGTGCAGGGGTGAGTATAACGATACTCAGTAGGGACCCCGAGACCCTCAAGGTCTCACTAAAACCAACAAGGATAAACACAAGAAGATCTCAACAGATAAACTCTACTTAGGTATATGCCCATACATATACCTAAGTTATCAAGTAACCCATCTCAATCATGAGGAAACACAAGGATTGTGAGAACGACGGATAACCACTACCCGGGTATATGCCCATACATATACCAAAGTTAGCAAGTGACCCATCTCAATCATGAGGTAAACACAAGGTCAAAAGTCTCAGCTCAAACCAGGATTTTCATTATCGAAACCGTAACTGCTGAAGAGCTCCGTCTCTGGAGTGTGCAGTGGTCCTGTCACGACTCCGAGGTACTGCTCACTAACCTAAGACTGCTGAAGTACTCCTCCTGTCGAGTACTGCGGGCCAGCCACCCAAACACAGTAGTGCTTCCCGCCGAGGTATGTCACCCAAACACCGTAGTGCACACCCCCTAGTAGCCTGCTGAGGTACTCTCCGGACGAGCACCGCGGGTCTGCACTGTCACATAGGTAGTGCTCCGTCCGCCATGGGTCTGCACCTCAGAAAGTAGTGCTCCGTCCACTGGGCTAGTCGACTCACTCCAAGTCGAGTCGGTCAAGCAGTCGTCAGGTCTCAGCCAGCTACACGGTCTCAGTACATCGCACGCTCGTCACTGGGAGGGTCCGCTCCACGAGCTACAGGTCGATACTCCAAGTATCTCAAAGTACCGCAAAGAAGTATCTCAAAAGTCCGTCTCGTCACAGGGGTCTCAACGCAACAGACGGCGCGTCGATCGGACGCCCGGTCTGTGAGTTATTAGCCTTTTCGTCCCAGGGGCCCGGTTGGTTTCGAGTGCGAACCAATCCCGGCCGTATCTCAACTGTACCCCGAACTCCCATAGGGTATACTCATAGGGACCGTTATTAAACGTAAACACCAACGCCGCTGACGGTTCGTCAAACGGACGTCCTGTCTGAAAGATATCAGCTTTCCCGTTCCAGGGGCCCGGTTGGATTTCGGGTACAATCCAACCCGGCCATACTCCGACTGCATCCAAAACTCGGGCGGAGTATGTCAAAAGTTCTGTCTCATCAAGAGGAAGGCAACGTGACTGACGGCGCGTCAATCGGACGTTCGTGGCTCAAGATATGAGCGTTTCCGCTCCGAAGGCCCGGTTGGTTTCGTGAACGAACCAACCCGGCCGAACTCAAAGTAATCCGAAACCTTGAGTGCGATATACCGAAACGACCGTCTCGATCCAAGGATCGTGTTGCCGCAGACGGTTCGTCATTCGGAGGTGCGAGGCTCAAGTTATGAGCCAAAAACCAAATCTGGTTCGAAACGGGGGGGTCCGGGTCCGGGCCGACCCAGCCCGACCCCCCCCCCACGGGGCGGCGCGGCGGCGGCGCGGCGGCGGCAGGCGGCGGCCGGTGACGGCGGCGGGCGGCGGCGGCGGCGGCGGGCTGCGGCGGCGGCGGGCCGCGGCGGCGGCGGCGGCGGGCTGCGGCGGCGGCGGGCCGCGGCGGCGGCGACGGCGGCGGGCTGCGGCGGCGGCGGTGGCGCGGCGGCGGGCCGCGGCGGCTGGCGCTGGCGCCGCTTAAGGAGGCCGCGCGGGGGGAATTTAATTCTTCCGCTGAAGGATTGGCGGCGCGGCATATAGCCGCGCCTCTCTTGCAAAACCGCCCCCCCCCCCCCAAGTGGGGGGCTTGATTGGCAGAAACGGGGGGGCTTTGCCCCCCACAAGAAAACCGCCCCCTCTTTAAGAGGGGGTTTCATGAGATGGCCGGGGGATTATTTCCCCCGGTTTATTGGCATCCGGCCGGCCAGCTGGCCGGCCGATTTCCTCCAACGGGACCGGAAAAATCCGGTCCCCTCTTCGGCTTCCGATGCCGGCGGCCCGGCCGCCGGTCTTCTCTTCCGCCGCGGCCCGGAACCGGCCGCGGTCTCCCCGTTCCGCCGCGGTGCGGAACCGGCCGCGGCGTTCGTCATCCGGCGCGGTGCGACGGCACCGCGCCCCTTTGTCGTGCTCTGATATTCATTCAACGTGGCGCGACGGCGTCGCGTTCTTGTTGTTTCTTCCATGGTGCGCACGACGGCATCGCGCAAGATATTTACACGCTCATCCGCGTGGTGCGACGGCACCACGCCACTTGCTTTCCTTCGCAAAATAATTAAACATGAACGATGGAGGGGGTTCGGCCGTGTTCATGCGGTCCGGCCCCCTCACGTTAAGCAAATAACTCAACTTAAACATTCAAGCCTCAAGTTTGACATGCGAGATCCACGTTCAAGAAATGGAATAAATAAATAATGAATCAACAACCCCTACCTTGGTATAAGGTTCGAAGATTGTTCTACGTTCCGCGGAAGACGACGTCGCGGAGGTCGGGCGACGCGGTCGTCGTTCGTAAAATTCAACGACGAAGAGGCGCGTCCGAAGAGGCACGTCGTTGGCGAATCCTTGTACGCCGACGAAGGTTGTCCGAGGAAGGTGCGGTGTTCTCTCTCGTTGACACCGAAGACGAAGAAGAGCGGAGCGGCGTTCTTCGTCGGAACTTGAGCGTTCTACGTCAAGTCTTGAGGAAAGTCAAATAAAAAGGTAACAACAAACTCAAGAACCCCTACCTCGATAGTCGCACGTTGACGGAGTTGTGGAATATCGGTGTCGATTCCTTTGACGTCGGAGGAAGAGTCGTTGTCGATGGCGTTCGTCGCGGAAAAGATGATGCGGAATAAGAACGTCACGTCGCGGATACGGCGTCGCGGATGGATCGTGTTCTTCGGCGGAGAAGTTCTTCGTTGAAGAACGACGTTCTTCGCGTTCTTCGTTGAGTTTGAAGAAGAAGAGAAAAGCTTCCAAAGCTCTCAAGAAATCCTCCCAAGGGTAAAAGAAACTCCTAGAATAATATAAGCTTTAACTTATATTATTACATAACTTAACCACATGAATTTCAAAGGTTTGAAATTCAAAAAGGGTTTAACTCCCTTAATTAATTAAGTAACTCAAGTTGACAACATTAAATGAAAAGAGTTAAAGGGGAGGTTTTGAGAGAATTTGAGGAGTTGGGGTTCGTGTGGACCCCACCTCACTTAATCCTCCCAAGGGAGGTTAAGTGGATGTGGGTCCCACTCCCAACTCCCTTTGGTAGGACTTAACTAGTTAAAAATAAAATTTGTTCTACACAAATTTTATTTAACTCAACTGAAAACCCCAAAACTAATTTTCAACACGCAACAAACGCAACTCCTGAAAAGGTCTCTTTAAGCGAATATCGGCGCTGCGAGATCATCGGTGCCCTCGGATTTCAATTCCGAGCACCAGATCAAAAGTTAGGAATTCCCGCTCGTTCGTTCACTGAACGTACCCGAGCCAAACTTCGGAAATTAATTCCGGGCACTCCGGGCCTCGGAATCAGGTGCCGTCTGAAACCGCGCTCTTGTAAAATTCTAAAGAAAATTAAGAAAAAAAATTTCCCTTGAATTTTACGGGTCTTTACAGGACTACTTTGGTCTTACTCCATGAAAAGAACACCACCCAAACCACTTTATTATTATTAAAAAAATGTAATATCAAAAAAGTTATTAAAATGATAAAAAACAATAAGAATAGACTAAAATAACAACATTAACAATCCACACATATATGCATGGTAATAAATAAGAAAAAACAAAAGAAATAGTGAAATAAATTATTAGAAATATGTTAAAACATTTTTATACCCCCCTTATGAGGTTCAGCCTCACCTGTAGAAGAACACTACAAGATTAGTTACATCCAATTGATCCATCATAAGAACTCATGAACCAAGATTTTTACACTGGAGATGTATTCCCAGAACCAACCACATATGGCATTGACAATCAATGTCACAAATGATCCCTACCTCTCTAGACCATTTTCCCCTTTTATTTCTCTACGCTTCTGCACTCTATGTTTTTTATCTCTCTCTCTGGAAAAAATAATGGACATAAAGAATGAAAAACTAAATAAACGCAACCATCGAACAAATATGAATAGATTTGGGAAAAATGTTCATCTATGTATCATCTAAGAGAATTCATTAAAATATATCCTCAAGTTAAACTTCATCCTAAATGTCATCAAAATCTTCCCCACTTATGGTTAGACCTGGTGCACTATATAATTTTTTTCTAAGGCACTACATATGGGAATCGTCAATTTCCCCTAAATACGCTTCACCCATCATATAAAGGTCACTTTCCCACTAAATAAGTATATATTTATGCTAAATAAGGGTATACACCAACTATGTTAATGATGGAACCCTCAATGTAAGTGTCCTTTGACTGAATCCTTAGCCACATAAGGGTATTTCGGTCCTCGTGTATGGGTAACTTGCACTAATCCTCTACCATTAAAAGGTATTTCTAAGCTCACATAAAGGTTACTCGCATATTATCATGGCTACGTAAGGGTGCATTGATCCCTATGTGAAGGTAAACCGAGCAACATAAATCCTATATAAACTAAATCAAAAGTAAAATAGTTATAAAGTAAGAAATAAAATGAGAATAAAAAAATAAAAAAAAAACACAATCTAATAGGATATAATTCTCCACTTGATCCATACGCTACTCAGAGAACCATCCCTACCATCACCCTCTCTTCTAATTGATGGCCCATTAAATTCATATGAAGATCCAATCATAGGAATGTAGAATAAATACAACCAAGATCTATAAGTAATCTATACTAAATGATTTTATATATACATGGAGAATCTAGAATCTATCAATATCTAGGTATACCACATTATTCCATGTCATATTATTCCAAGATGGATCCTTAGGGAGATATCTCGCAATGACGTCTATTTTTTCACAATGATAGTGGTTTGACCTCTTATATAAAATACCAACCTCCTTATCATTACTTTTACCTTTAAGTTGACATTTCACAATGGGAAACTTGGTTTAAACCCTCACCCCACTTCACTCCACTTTTGAATAAAAAATTGGAAGATCCTTAGAAAAAATTGTGGGTTTTAATTCTCCTATAATGATGGAATCCCTAAAATACATTATGTAATCTCTAATTGTGATGAATAAATACTCTATACAATTTAACAATAAAAAATAATGTCCCTCAATAGAAATTTCAACACCCAAATTGGAAAAATCTGACACCATCATATTAAATCATTCTGAATGAGTATATATAAAGGTTCTTAGGACAATTTTGAAATTATAAAGATGAATTTTATTTTTAAACGTACCTAAAAGGAAATTGTCATGAAATGATCCTCAAGATTCAACCAAATTTAACAGAATGGTGTTTCATGGACCCCTAATCATGGAACATTATCACCTAGGGTCAAAAACTATAGGGAAGGGAATTTCATTAAAATATTAGGGTCAATGTTTTCAAAAGAAATTGAGGTCTCTACTGTAGCAAAAACAATGTTGATATTACTCCTATATCCTTCCAAAGCATGATCAGGTTCATTGTGGACAAGAAAAGATAAATTATAACTCCCCAAATTGAAACCATTCTCTCAATTGAACTTATCAACCTCAAATATAGTTTAATATATCATTAAGCCTAGACAAAATATTGCTCTAATACCACTTGTTATGGTGAGGTGGACGTGGAAACTAAAAAATATCCCAATATAAGAGGTAGTATTAAAAAACCCACAAAATAAAAAAACAAACAAGATCTAATCCATTGAAATTTATTTTCAAAGGTAAAGTGTTATAACAAATATAAGGAAAATTATGGGAATAACCAAATATAAGAAACCATAGAAATAATGATACAAAAAGATGTGAAAGAAAAAGGATACATGATATTTTTATAGTTAGACCACTACGGCCCTACTGCATGGAATGAGCACTAACACACCAATTTATCATTATTATATAATTACATAATGGAAGATTGTAAAAAAATTCTATAGAAGATAAAGGAATAGACTAAATTATCCTATGAATTGAACCACTCTCAGGAACATTAAAAAATGCAAGAAAAATGAATAAACCATGGAAAAAATTAATTTGGAACATGAGAATCATGACCCTAACCCCATTACTAGGTTCAGCCTCACATATGTAAGAATCATCCACGATTATTTATAGTCAATTATTTTGACACAAGAACTCTAAGACCATGATATATGAACCAAAATCATATTCTCAAAACAAGTCACATATGGTTTCCCCAATCAGATCCAGCAATGATGTATTTCTCTATGGATCATCTCATTCCCCTTTGATTTCTATTCAAATATACCCTTTCATATTTTGAAATTCCACTCTCATCATAATAAGTGACCTGAAGAACTTAAAATTTAAGGAATAAAACCATTGAAAAACCTTAAATAGCTTTATGACACATGTTTGGTTCAAGAGATTATAGAGGAATTAATTTCAACAAATATTGGATGGTTTCCTCCATGTAGTGGTATTCATAAGCTATCCTAAGTAAGTGTTGACATGTCACACAACATAATGGTTTTTAGGGAACTAATTAAGGGTATCATATCCTATTGTGTAAAGGACCTTTTACTTCCACATAATGGTCGATAAACCACTGCATAAGAGTAGACTGGAACTACATATCGGTTGACACCTATTACATAAGGGTTAGAAACCTCTATATAAGGTTCCTTCAATCAAAACCTCATCCATTTATGGGTAACATGGTCCTCACATAGCTGTATCTCACACCACTCTCTTTCCACATATATTCAATGTCAAGCTCCCATAAAGGTATCTCACATGTTAACATGGATATATAATCGTGCATCGATCACTATGTAAATGTAAAATCTCTAAAAATGATTCTCTAAGGTTACAAAACCACTTACGTAATGGTTATCCCTACAAAATAAAATCACACATAAAGGTAATAATGAACTTATATAAGGGAAATATAACCTCATGATTGGGAAACCTCCCCTCTCATAGTGGTAAAATAAACCTTATGTAAGTGTAAATAAAATATTCAAAAATAATTTCAGACCAATTTATAAGAAAAATTAATTTAAAATAAATGGAGGAAAACATGTAATATGATATTATTAAAGGAATCAATAAATCAAAAACAAAAAATTTAAATTTTCAATAAAAACATTTCAAATTTAACAAAACCACTTTGTGGAAAAATGAAAACATATTCTTTAAACTATTTAAAATGAAAACTTCACATCAAATTAGAAATATTTAATGATAATTCACTATAAATGGAATCATATGACTTTTAGATTCAAGATGAAATACATGGTAGGATACTTCTTCAATGAAAATTCCCCTTTTTCAGTTTAATAGTTCATTTTAAATAGTATTTTCTTATTTTTGAGGCTTCTTATATCAACATAAAAGTTTATTTAAAAAATATAATTGAGATATTATTTATTTCATTTAGGAAAATATAATAATTATTATGTTTTATTCTTTATAATTAGTCATATTTTCAAGAATAATTTTCCATTTACATCAATTTTTTAAAACAAATTCTAAAATATAATACAGATAAAAAAATTAACCAAAACATGTGACAAAAAAACTATAAAAAAGTAACACACTATAAAAAGTCTCACATCACACAAAATTTTGTGAGAAGCTATTTTATTATGATATATGCGAAGTGATTTATTTGAATATTTTAATTTTGAGGGAGAGATACTTTCTCAATGTTTCTTTACTATGAATTTTAGGGTTTATAAACAATTTTTTAGAATTTATAATGGTTATTATTGAATTTTTTTTAGTCACTATTTCATATTAAAGTATTCTAATATAATAAAAATCCATATATATATATATAAAGAATATATCTAAAATAAACATAATGAAATCATGAATCAATAAAATTCATTTGATAAATATATTTCAAAAATTAAAAATATATTTGTACATTAAAATAATCTTTTGTTAAAAATATTTAAAATAAAACATTTAAGTAACAGATCATGTGATGAAGATTTTATCAGGGAATAAACAATTCAATAAATTTGAACTTATAAATAAAATCTACATTTAATTCAAATAGTTTATACATAAGTAATAATATAAAATATGTTTTTTTATTTATATCATTTAAAATTTTTTAAATTAAACATAGAATAAAAAATAAACAAAAGATAATTATAGCCATATAACACATAAGAGTGGCATGCAGTTCATTCCTACATGTCAGAAATGAATTAATGATCTTTTTCCATGATTTTGTTATAATTAGGACTCATTTTCTTCCTTTTGAGCACATGACATGCATTTTGAACTAAAGTATCAATTTTAAATTAAAAACACATACTTTTAGTGGGTTTTGTTGCTACATGTCGTAAAAGAATCAAAAGGAGTTGTACTACAGTTTCATTAGAATCTAAAATAGTTTATCAATTTTGGCCATGTGATGTGTGTTTTGAAAGTATTTTCATTTATAATGAAAACATACACTTTTATTCATTTTAAAAAAAAACTAAACATTGGAATCGTATTTAGTTCATTCCTATAGGACACAAATGAATCAATGGTCATTTTCCTTAATTTTCACAGTAATTTGGGATTATTTTTCTTAGATTTTTAATGTGATGCACTTATTTAACTGAAATAACTCTCTTAAAAGTAAAATATGTATATTTTATTAAATATGAGAATATAATACATTTAAATTATGTTTAGTTTATTTTAAATTTTCATTAATGAATTAAATATCATTATCTTAGAGGTTAATGAGAAACTAGGAATTTTTTCTTATTTTTGAGCATTTAACATATTCTACATGTCCCAAATAAATCAATGATCATTTTTCTATAGTTTCAGGAAAATCTATGATTGTTTATTGGTTTTTACCTTTTGAGGAGATTATTTAACTAAAATGTATATTTTAAATTTAAAACACACGTTTTTAGTCATTCTGATCATATCATGTATCAGAATGAAATTTTGTTCAATTATTTATGTCATAAATAATTATAAGATAATTTTTAGAGAATTTCATGACATACCAAGCATGTTTTATTAGTTATCAGCATGTGATAAGAATTATGAATGTATTTAATAATTAAAATGGAAAATAAACACTTTAAGTCATTCCAACTACACTGTGAATTTCAATAATATTTTGTTCATTCATAAAGGTAAAAATTGTATCAATAATTTTGCTCTAGGTATTTTATGACAATTCATGATTGGTTTCTCTTATTTTATCATATGAAACAAGTATTTATGTAAATTATCTATTTTAACTAGAGAAAATTCACTTTTTTCTTTTATGTCACACCGAACATAAGAATGATGTTTGATTTAATATTACATATAATAAACAAATCAATAAGATTTTAATAAAATTTTTATGAAAACTATGTTTTTTCTGGGTTTTCACCATGTTCTGTGTGTTTTTAACTTCTTTAAAAATTTAAATAGAAAGATACACAGTAGTTAATTTTGATGATACCATGTGTGGGGATGACATGTGCTTCATTTTTATAGATATAAGTTAATAAAAAATCATATATTTTCAGGATAATTTGACCTCATTTTATTGTATTTGACCATGTGATGTGCGTATTAAATTGAAAAATCTTTTTTAGATAGAAATCATGAACTCTTAATCATTTTAACCACACCATATATTGAAATAACATGAAATTAATTCCTACAATTCAAAAATTGATCAATGATAATTATCCTAGTGTTTCATGTAAATACATAATCATTTACTTTGATTTGTTTATGTGACACATGTTTCAATCTAAAATATCACTTTTAAAAATAAAACATTCATTTTAAACTATAACAACTACACTAATAGTTGTTATTATGTTAGATTCATTCCTACATATCATAACTGAATCTAGAATGATTTTCCTATAGTTTCATGATAATCTATCAAACCAAAACAAACATTTTCTTTTTTATTTTATTTACTTTATGGGTTTTTACCTTATATTTGAGTTTATAGAGTTTTATATTGGAATTTATAGAGTTTTATATGAAATTTATAATTTTTAATGGTTTTTTCTTCTACCAAATGGGTAATGCACAAATATTTGTGGAAACCATGTGATGCACATTAAGTAGTTATTGTTCCAGTACGTTGTTTGTTTTTGAATTGTTTTTCTGTATGGGTAACACATGAATTCATCCAAACCATACCAAAATAAGAAGAAATTATGTGGTTTATTTGTGTTTGGGGGTTAAAGTGCACAACTTGAGCATTTTTAGTGGAAAATGAGTGATAATCATTCGAGGGAATTGAAGTTTTTAGCATATCTATTTAGAATGATTGGTATATTACATTTATATAGATGTCTGTGTGTTCCTAGTTATGTCTAATAAGGGTGAACAAATATTTCATAGTTTTGTAAACCATGAAACTTGACTAGTTTTATTAAATTTATGTTTTCCCTATATTTTTTTCCTTAATAAATTAAAAAAATGGAATTCCTTTCTCCCTGACCAATTGAACCACTCCATGTGACCCAGTCATACATCCACCTCTCCCATTACCTTAGATCTGAGAATATCAGTCTTGGATTTCTTGGTTGTTCTTCCTATGTAAGTCTCATTCCTTCACTCATCATCTTTTATCTATATTTTTTGGTTTTTATTATTATCTTAGTCTCTTAATGGATGAACATTATGGTGGAGGTTATATCAAAATTCATTGTGTCTTGTAATGTTTGGGTTTTAGAATCATGTCTCATGTTCTCCTCTACATGTATTCAAGGGTTTCACATTATATATACTTTATTTGTGGTAGGTGAATCTATTCCTTTACTTTTTATTTACAAAAAAAGTATTATTGAGCTTTCAAATCTTGTTTTCCCTAATGTTATGGAATATTTAATGTTTCATGATGTGTTATGAAGTGATTTTAAAAGGATATAATATTATTACATAGTTTTTATGAAATGTTTTATTCTAGGTGATTGATAAAATCCTATATGGTATTTTCTTAGAAAATTTGTTTTTATAAAAAATATTTTTTTTAATACTTTATATGGTTTTAATTATGTACTTTTGGTTTTTTTAGTTCTTATGATAATGTTTTATGGAATTTTATAGGTTTTTTATGAGTTTCATGTTCTATGTATGACTTGGTTTTGGATATCTTTTATTTGTTATTTTGTTATGGATCATTTCCATGCATTCCATATGTGTGGTGTGTGATTTAAGGTTTATTTTCCTTTAAAAAATAATATTATTGGTTTATAATGTTCCTTTAATAGAAAAGGATTTTAAAAGGAGGCTTTAATGGAAATCCAAGGACCATTTTTCACTTTTATTTTTTTAAATCGAATAATAAATTATTTTCCTTAGGATTAATATATTTAAAATGAAATAAATAGTTAAATCCTTAAAAATAATTATCAAATAAGATTGATCCCAATGGAATCACATTACAAATTTGTTGTAATTATGATGTCATCAAGTTTAATTTCAAGTGGTTTCACATTAGTTTGTGTATGGATGTGGGATGCAGTTATGGGATTATGGATAACTAAATGTTGTACTATTATTTTCATGTGTTTTTATATGAATTATAGTTAAATTTTAAGTGATTAAATATGATATTAATGCCTAATACCAATTTTTTATGTACTCTTATGGTAGTACTTCCATTTAGACCAATATTGGGGAAAACGTGATAGTTTGGGAAGACAAAGGCACTTTGTGCTATGAAGTGATGTGGCATGGTGTGACAATGGAAAATGTTGAAAAAGGATTATAATGAGTATTGGATTCAAATAGGTCAATATTCCCATTGAAAGAAGGTTTACCATGATGTTGGATGATCATGAGATTTTGTAGTGGCTCGAAACTGAAGAACCAAGTTGAAATGAAACTTCTAGGGATGTAAAATAGGACTTTAAATCATAAACCATGTTTAGATGAAGATATTTTATAAGGAATAAACTGAGTATATACCTTGAAGTAACGAAAATAGAAAAATGGAGGTGAATTGTTTTTTCAAGGTGTGAATATGTTTCACATCATGAAACTTTAGATGAAAACCCATAAACAAATTTTTTTACATATCTGTTGAAGGGGGAATAGGGATTCAACCCAAAATTTCATTTAAATTTATTTTCAACAAGGATAAACCCTAGAATGAATTCATTGATTTTAAATAAAGGTTCCAGAAAAAACAATGGGTATTGAATCTATGTATAAGGATTTGACTACTATGAAACTATCTCTAGGGTTCCTATCTGAAGATCAGTTGTCATAGTTAAATTTTTCTTTTAGATTTATTATTTTTTCCATGTACGTAAACAAAAGATGATTCAAATTTTTATTTAAAGTTTTTAATTTTTTTCTTACATGTTATTTCAATTCTATTATCTCTCCTATGATTTTGGGTTTATTCATTATTTATGATCACACGATGATGGTTAGATTGATTCATAGGATAGATAGGTTATATTTACACTACTACAAAACAAGAATTTAATAGTGCTAGAAATATCATTTATCAGTGCTAGAAATGTACTGAAAATGTGAGAGATGTTAAAAGCCCATGACATTTATTAGTATTGAAAAAATATTTGATAGAGGGGAAATTTATTAGCTCTTAAAAGTGAGGTTAAATAGGACCTTTATCAGTTCTTTGAAAAGTGATGATAAAGGACCGATTTTTCAACACTTTTATTTACCACAACTAAAGAAACCCTTTTACAGCACTTCTAAAAGTGCCGATAAAGGGCCATGGTATAGTATGCTATTACAACACAATGAAACAACATAAACACACAAAAAACTCACTAGATATCAAAAAAATAAGTCCTAATATATAATTTAAATGGAATAAAATTTACCAAACAAATACCAGAAAAAACACAATATTATAGGCATTTGACACATTGGTTTATATAATTACATAAATACAAATTGTTACATACATTCAAAAAAACTGTAACTGTCAATGTTTCCATGATTTCCATTGAATTTATTTTTCAATCTTCCAGTACTATTTGAGTAGTTTCGAACCAACCACCTTAACTCGAAAACAAATCCACTTGTATAAGAAAAAAATTCTTATGAGTAATAATAAAAATAAATAAGTTAAACATAAATATGAAATAATACATTAATTCTATGGAAAATTATTTTACTGTGAAACTATCAAGATTACCTCTGTGATTGAGCAGGGGAGGGAACTTGAAGTAATGTAATAAATTTAAACACTACATGCATAAAAGGTATTGTGGGAGTATATTTCTAAGGATGTTTTGGTGAAAAAAAAGGATGAAATGTGGATATAGCACCCCCACTTGAACAAAATAATCCACCTATATAAGAAAACAATTATTACGTGAGTAATACTAAAAAGAAATAAATTAATCATACATATGAAATAATAAATTATTTCTATGGAGAATGATTTTATTGTTAAAATATCATGATTACCTTTGTAATTGAGTAGATTCAACATTATTTCTCATCTTACAATGGTTGTGAAGATAACATGAAAGAAAGTGATGAATTCACCACTGTATGGGTGAAAAGTTTTTAAGGGAGTAGAATCATGAATTTTGTACAGATCACCCCTACTCGAACAAGAGAATCACCTATATAAGAAAACAATTTCTATTTGAGTAGTATTTGAAAGAAATAAATGAAACAAAAATATAAAACAATACATTAATTCAATGGATAATGACTTTAATTGTGAAACATAAATATTACATCTATGATTGAGCAGTGACAACATAATTTCTCTTCATATAATGGAATGGAAGATTGACAAAATTATTCTCAAATAAACAAAATCTATAAAAAAATGGGGTTATCAGGAAATAAATAAAAAATTATTTCATGGAATTCGAGCAGTAATGAATAATGGAAATTAAATAAATCTTGAATTGTATATTTTTTTTGGTAAAATAAAGAATGTATATCATAACATTACCTTTACATCTATTCAAAGCTGTTTCCTTTAATATAGTTTTTTCTTATGAGGGATTGGTAACATCATTTTGTGTAGAATATATTATTTGCATGATTAGTAAAACATTTAATTTAGATTATGTTAATATAGAAGAGAACATATAATATTATTTGGAAAAACATAATATTTTAAAAAAACATATACCTTCTCATTGAACATTCTTTAGTTTTTAATGTTTTCAAGGATTTAGTTCTTATTTTTAGAATCCAAATCCCCTCTTGTGGTACCCTCTAAATTAAAATACGTTTTCTACATTTGGAATGACATGAAATGATTGTGATTTCCTAATGAAAGGGTCATCCTAAATTGAATTTTCCTCTCACTAAATTTTTTTTATAGTCTACAGTAGGACAATCAACAAATTCCACTTTCTTGGAACAGAGACATAAAATAATTGCACTACTTGTGACACCAAAATGAAATGTTATACAATCCAACTCATATATCTATTTGATAATTCCGAAATATGAAATATTTTCATAAATTGTGTTTTTATCCTTATAACCAGATATGTGCATTGCTTCATCTAGAATCATATTGGCACTATTTTTCATCGTACTTAATTCACCATGTTCTTTTGTTTAGACTTTATAACCCTTTAATACAACACTAGTGTAAGATATAAAATTTTCATTCAGTCCTCTTGCTAGCCAATTAAGTCGTTCTAGAATTTAATATGGATTTTTAGATAACTCCTTATAAATTTGATCTCAGAACCATCCAATAAATTTTTGATGTCTTGTATTTTATATCCATACTTCAGACCTTTATGTATTCATATATCTAAGAATTTCATTATCAGATTCAATTTATGGATAAACATCTTCACTATTATGTAATATTTTAAGATGTTCATTCTCCTACATTTTCAAGGTAATTGTAACAACATCTCTTTCGTAAATCCCTTCACACATAAGTTGTTTGTTGGTATGAGTCTTTGGTAGGTTGATGATTTCAACATCTAACATGTAATCAATATATAATTTAATAGCTTATTCAATAGTATATTGTTCTATAATACTAACTTCTTGTCAACTTTGATTCATGAAATATCCTTTCAAAATATCCTTATAATGTTCAATGGGTACATCCATCTGTAATGGACAAGACCATATAGTTAAACCTTTCTGAATAAGTGAACCACCAGGTGGACCATTATATCGATGAATTATGGTGGTAATAACATCTATAATTCACATAATGTGACTAAAATCTCTTTATTTGTGATGTAAAACTTCACCAGGTCTATAACATTAATACATGAAGCTATGGTACATCGATGTAGCCCCCCCCCCACCTTGTATTTCTTCCTTGTAAATGAAAGTCTTCTCTTAATATGTGATACTCCTCAAGAATGCTAACTTCTGTTGAATATTATCCATATGTATGAAATAGACTATAGGAAATGATTTAATCCTTCAGTGCTAAAATTTTCTCTTAGTAAGGGTGTTTTACCATCAATGAAGGAGAGTTTGAAGCAATTTTGTTATTTTCAATTGGATGAGAAACACTAAAATATCTTATAATTTTGACTTTTATTGGAAGATAAATGATATAAGTATTTTATTTTGATTATTTATGGCGTGGTTAAATTTTTTTATTTATATTCAATTATAAAAAAATTAAAGTAATGGAGATTCTTATTAAAGTAGTAGCTTAAGTAATTCCTTCCTCTGAAAAGTATTTATTTAGATTTTCGGACACTCTTATTGACCAACATCATTGTCATATTTATAATTTTTTTGGGGGTTACATGATGGGAAGTATAATATTCTTTTAGTGGATTCAGAAACTCTTTCTGTCTAAATTATTTCTTATGGGCATGGTTTCAGGAAATTTGATGATGTTTAATTATGATCATTTTCATAAGAAAATTTGGAAACTATTTTCCTATCCTGAATCCCACTTTTCAAGTATTGTTTGAGCTAAAAATTTCTCTTCCACGTATTTTCTACATTATTATTTGGGAATAAGGAAAGGAAATACATGGAGGAGTATTTTAGAGAGAGGAATAATCTTGGGAAAGGTTTATATAGGATAATTATGAATGGTAATGATTTTTTAATTTATAGGGATCCATAGTGGATAAATTTTTCTATTTTGATACATTCTTCTCATTTTTTTCATGGTTATGGAAAATGTTAGAATGTGAAATTTACCTAATAAATATTTGGGTGATTGAAATCATGATAATTTTTTTAGTTTGATTAATGAGACAAACTTTCATCACATTCTTAGTATTCCCCTTATCCTATATATTGGGAAGAATTAAATGTGTTGGAAGTGGGATATTTTTGGAATTTAATCAATCCATTTTGGATATAATATTTTTGGTCTGGAATCTCACAAAATTCCTCATACTGGGCTCTAGAATGATATTTTTTTCTCTAAAGGAACCACCCAAAGTGATATTTTTTCGGTGGATGGCATGTTATGGTTTTCTTCCAACTTGAGGGTTTCAAACTTCTCATCACCTCTCCATGGATGACAGTTGTCCAATTTTTTCATTATGATGTGGAATCACTATTTCAAGTTTTTATTATTTTCCCAAATTTGGAAGGTGTTTGAAATGAGTGGAGGGATAATTTCTAGGACATTTTGGATTCTTCTCTTTCTCATTCTTATAATTGAAATATTTGGCTTCCCACCTTTAATCTGTGGGTGTGGGGGACTAATTTGTAAAATTATGTAGTTGTTTTGTAAAATATTAAATTAATTAATTCTCCTTTAAAATTCTCCCTAAGATAGAATTTTCTTTGAGGTGGATTTAGAGTGGGGGAATCCATGGTATTTGAATGAAGACAGTTCCCCTAATGAGTGTTTACCGTAAAGAATCTTTGGATGGGTTTCCCCTTAAAAGGTTTTCTCACGATTAATAATGGCATGGTTGTCCCTTTAGGATCCCTGGTGGGTATTGGTTCATTGTTATCCAAAATAATGGGAAAATTGTGGAGGCTCAATGTTTGCCTATTCAAGATTTTTTGGATCCCTCTATGGTGGAGGTGTCAACCATTCTCCATGGTCTTCTCCTTTCCTATTCCAATGGGTTAGATTAGGTGATGGTGGAATATAATTTCATGTCTATGGTTAATGTTTTTTCTAAACATGGAAAGGATTTGTATCCTTATGGAATTATTCTTAGGAAGATATTTTCATTATGGGTTGACTTCTTCTATTGCAATTTTTTATTCATTATCCAAGGAGGAAATTTGGTAGCCCATTTTTTAGCTAATTTAGGATAGCTTTAGGTGACACTGTTTGGATTGAAAATTTTCTTGTTTGGCTATATAATTCAATGTCAATTGATTCTTAATATATTTCTCTGCTTTTCTTTCAAAAAAAATTAAACATATATATATGTAAATATATTGGGTATTAATATTCATTTATATATATTAACTTATAAATACAAATATATATTGAATCAATAATACACAGACATATGTAAATATAAACATTATATATGTATATATATATATATTGTGTGTGTATATATATATTCATATATATTTTTAACATAAAAAATTTGTGAGATATTGTTTTAAATAAAACGGATAATAATTAATTCTATATAATTTTTAGATTTATTTTTAAATAAATTTTTAAAATATGTTTGTATTATATATATATATATAATAAATTACATAAATATAGATATTACATTATATTTACAGATATATTTATACTTATTGTCATAAAATAATATATTTGGATATAAATTTTTTATATTTCATTTATTAATATTTATTTTAAATATGTTTATATACTATATTTAATATTAATGATTTATTTATAAAAATATATTTATATATGATTTATTTAAAAAATGTTGACAGACACACACGTACCAACATATGTACACACACACCAAGAAATTTATATTTCCCACATTCATGAAAAAATATTTACATATATCTATTTATTTTCATATATTAAAATAGGAATATAAAAATATATTTTTTGTTAACATAAACATAATTGTTTATAAACATTACTTTTATATGTATATATATTATTGCATTTTTATAAGGTAAGTAAATGGATAATTTTTCCTTTTAAAATGAATGAGTAATTTAGATTTATTTTTGTATGGTGTATATATTTAAAAATACATTCTTATGTAAATATGTTCAAATGTTTATTTATATAATTAATTTATTATATGTAAATATAAGAAAACAATTATATATTTAATTATAAATAAAACTATAATATAAAAGATGATTAAATTTAAAAACCATAAAATCTATATGAATGTAATATTTGGTAATAAATTTCATATCCATTGAAAAATGACTTGAAGGACCTCTTAAAAAAAGGTGAAATCTCATAAAATATTAAAAATTAGAATATCCCAATATAAAACTCTATTTTTGAGGACTTTTGATCCATTTTGGACCACAAAAAAAGGTTACTGGGGTTTCCCTAATAAATATGTTGAATATAACTTTGAATACATTGATTTGATATGTGGTAAAAAAATATGGGAACTCGAATAAAAGGTTGTGGTCATTTGATGTTCAAATCATGTTTTGATCTTTTCACAGATCATTCATTAATTTATAACATTTTTATGTCATCTAATCATTATTAAATGAAAATTTCTCAATAAAAATGATTAACTATTCATTAATATTATTTTTTAGTTAGTTTATAATTCATTTTACACTAAATATCAAAATATCAAATTTAAATTCATATTTAGTCTTCTATCAACCATATTTAAAAAATTATGTTATATTTAAATCAAAATAAATATATTTATATATTAATATTTTATTTTTAATGATATATAATTTCTTTATGAAATATAATGTTAAAAATTATAAAAAAGATCTGATAAAGGGTTAATTTTATTAGTGCCCAAACAAAAACATTGATATAAGACCCCTTAATCAGTGCTTTTTTACAGCTGATAGACAGTACCCTTTATAAGTGATAAAAAATATTGATAAAAGGGTTCTTTTATTACTATATTTTACATTGATAAAATTAAAATTTATTATCACTATTAAAAATAAATCCTTTATCAGTGCTTTTAGCTAGTGTGGATAAATGGTAGTGATTGATATTGTGCAATATGTAGTAGTGTGGAGTCATTATTTCCCACATGTTGATGCTAATATGTGTCAAATTTAAAATAGAGGATTAATAAAATAGATAAAGTTGTTACGAAAATTGTTATAACCATTCCTATATATCATTATAAATTTAAAAATGTCTCTTACAAGTAGAAATCAACATGATGATCCACTAAAAAACCTAAATCTTACAACTAATTTTAAATTAGTTTTAGACACCAATTTTTAATACAAATTTATAATAATTCCATTTTATAAAAAATTATTATATTTTTACAGTGATAAAAATTGTGTAAATGAATCAACATATTATTCATTTATATTGGATAGTTGTTGTATAATTTATTCTCTTTATAAAATATGCCTCATGAAATTACTAGGGAAAAAAATTCATCAAAATTAATTATTAACTAAATCCTACGAAAATAGTGAAACATCGAAAAATAATTCATCTTGAAAATTTTAATTATCAATAACCTTAAATTTTTTAGTAGTACAGGTCATAGAAAACAAAATGAAACACATAATCAATGTTGAGGGAAATAATAAGAAAATAATTTTTATCTTATTCCTTAAAATATAAATTTGGTTCATTTTCAATTCATTAAAATCTACATTCAATTAAATATATTTAGATAAAAATTACAACATTTTGGTTGGGCATTCTCAATTATATAATGTGTTTTTATTAATTTAAGAACTTTAATTTTGATATCCTTTTGCAAAAAAAAATAGTTATGGGGGAACTCTGGTGACACAAAAAAATATCAAGGTAGGAAGCAGTATCGCACGAACCACCAAAAAATAGAAACAAAAAAGCTAGATCTAATACAAATAAATTTATTTGAAAAAGGAAATAGGTATAGAAAAGAGAGATAAAAATGGGTGAAAATCATAAAAGAAACCAACACATAAATGATACAAAAAACAAGAAAGAAAAATGAAACAATATATTTACATGCTTTGGACTACTTTGGTCTTACTCGATGAAAAGAACACCACCCAAATCCCTTTATTAATATAAAAAAATGTAATATTAAAAATGTTATTAAAATGATAAAAAACAATAAGAATATACTAAAATAACAACATTAACAATCCACACGTATATGCATGATAATAAATAAGCAACAACTAAAGAACTAGTGAAATAAATTATTAGAAACATGATAAAACATTTTTGTACCCCCCTTATGAGGTTCATCCTCACCTGTAGAAGAACACTACAAGATTTTTTGCATCCAATTGATCCATCATAAGAACTCATGAACCAAGATTTTTACATTGGAGCTGTATTCCCATAACCAACCACATATGGCATTGACAATCAATGTCACAAATGATCCCTACCTCTCTAGACCATTTTCCCCTTTTATTTCTCTACGCTTCTGCACTCTATGTTTTTTATCTGTCTCTATGGAAAAAATAATGGAAATAAAGAATGTAAAACTAAAGAAACACAACCATCGAACAACTATGAATAGATTTGGGACAAAATTTCATCTAAGTATCATCTAAAAGAATTCATTAAAATATATCCTCAAGTTCAACTTCCTCCTAAATGTCATCAAAATCTTCCCAAGTTATGGTTAGACATGGTGCACTATATAATTTTTTTCTAAGGCAATACATATGGGAATCGTCAATTTCCCCTAAATATCATTCACCCATCATATAAAGGTCACTTTCCCACTAAATAAGTGTATATTTATGCTAAATAAGGGTATACACCTACTATGTAAATGACGGAACCCTCAATGTAAGTGTCCTTTGACTGAAACCTTAGCCACATAAGGGTATTTGAGTCCTCGTGTATGGGTAACTTGCACTAATCCTCTACCATTAAAAGGTAATTCCAAGCTCACCTAAAGGTTACTCGCATATTATCATTGCTACGTAAGGGTCCATTGATCCCTATGTGAAGGTAAACTGAGCAACATAAAACCTATAAAAACTAAATCAAAAGTAAAATAGTTATAAAGTAAGAAATAAAATGAGAAGAAAAACATAATAATAAAACACAAGCTAATAGGATATAATTCTCCACTTGATCCATATGCTACTCAGAGAACCATCCCTACCATCACCCTCTCTTCTAATTGATGGCCCATTTAAATCATATGAAGATCCAATCTTAGGAATGTAGAATAAATACATCCAAGATCTATACGTAATATATGCTAAATAATTTTACAAATACTCATAGAATCTAGAAACTATCAATACCTGGGTATACCACTTTATTCCATGTCATACTATTCCAAGATGGATCCTTAGGGAGATATCTCGCAATGACGTCTATTTTTTCACAATGAAGTGTTGTGACATCTTATATAAAATACCAACCTCCTTATCATTAATTTTACCTTTAATTTGACATTTCACAATGGGAAACATGGTTTAAACCCTGACCTCACTTCCCTCCACTTTTTAATAACAAATTGGAAGATCCTTAGAAAAAATAGTGGGTTTTAATTCTCCTATAACGATGGAATCCCTAAATTAAATCATGAAATCTCTAACTGTGATAAATAAATACTATATACAATTTAACAATAAACAATAATGTCCCTCAATAAAAATTTCAACATCCAAATTAGAAAAATCTGACACCATCATATTAGATCTTTATGAATGAGTATATACAAAGGTTCTTAGGACACTTTTGAAATTATAAAGTTGAATTTTATTTTTAAACATACCTAAAAGGAAATTTTCATGAAATGATCCTCAGGATTCAACCAAATTTCACAGAATGGTGTTTCATGGACCACTAATCATGGAACATTATCACCTGGGGTCAAAAACTATAGGGAAGGAAATTTCATTAAAATATTAGGGTCAATGTTTTCAAAAGAAACTGAGGTCTCTACTATAGAAAAAATAATGTTGATATTCCTCCTATATCCTTCCAAAGCATCATCAGGTTCATTGTGGACAAGAGGAGAATGAATTATAACTCCCAAAATTGAAACCATTCTCTCCATTGAACTTATCAACCTCAAATATAGTTGAATATATCTTTAAGACTAGACAAAACCTTGCTCTAATACCACTTGTTTTGGCGAGGTGGACCTGGAAACTAAAAAATATCCCAATATAGGAGGTAGTATCAAAAAACCCACCAAATAAAAAAACAAACAAGATATAATCCATTGAAATTTATTTTCAAAGGTAAAGTGTTATAAAAAAAATATAAGGAAAATTATGGGAATAACCATATATAAGGAACCATAGAAAGAATGATACAAAAAGATGTGAAATAAAAAGGATACATGATATTTTTATAGTTAAGACCACTATGGCCCTACTGCATAGAATGAGCACCAACACACCAATTTATCATTATTATATAATGAAATAATGGAAGATTGTAAAAACAATTTTATAGAAGAAAAAGGAATAGACTAAAATATCTTATGGATTGAACCACTCTCATGAACATTAAAAAATGCAAGAAAAAATGAATAAACCATGGAACAAATTAATTTGGAACATGACAAACATGAATCTAACCCCATTACTAGGATCAGCCTCAAATATGTATGAATCATCCATGATTATTTATATTCAATTATTTTGATACAAGAACTCTAAGACCATGATATATGCACCAAAATCATATTCTCAAAACCAGTCACATATGGTGTCCCCAATCAGATCCACCAATGATGTATTCCTCTTTGGATCATCTCATTCCCCTTTGATTTCTATTCAAATATACACTTTCATATTTTGAAATTCCACTCTCATCATAAGAAGGGACCTGAAGAACATAAAATTTATGGAACAAAACCATTGAACAACCTTCAATAGCTTTATGACACATGTTCGGTTCAAGATATTATAGAGGAATTAATTTCAACAAATATTGGATGGTTTCTGCCATGTAGTGGTATTCATATGCTATCCCAAGTATGGGTTGACATGGAACACTACATAATGGTTTTTAGGGAACTACTTAAGGGTATCTTATCCTATTGTGTAAAAGACCATTTCATTCCACATAAGGGTTGATCAACCACTGCATAAGGGTAGACTGGAACAACATATGGGTTGAAACCTATTACATAAGGGTTAGAATCCTCTATATAAGGGTCCTTCAATCAAAACCTCATCCATTTATGTTTATCATGGTGCTTAAATAGGTGTATCTCACACCACTCTCTTTCCACATAAATTCAATGTCAAGCTCCCATAAAGGTATCTCACATATTAACATGGATATGTAATCATGCATCGATCACTACATAAATGTAAAATCTATAAAAATGATTAGGTAAGGTTACAAAACCACTTAAGTAATGGTTATCCCTACAAAATAAAATCACACATAAAGGTAATAACGAACTTATATAAGGGAAAAATAACCTCATGTCTGGGAAACCTCCACTCTCATAGTGGTAAAATAATCTATATGTAAGTGTAAATAAAATTTTTGAAAATAATTTCAGACCAATTTATAAGAAAAATAAATATAAAATAAATGGAGGAAAACATGTAATATGATATTATTAAAGGAACCAATAAATCCAAAACGCAAAATTAAAATTTTCAACAAAAACATTTCAAATATAACAAAACCACTTTGTGGATAAATGAAAACATATTCTTTAAACTATTTAAAATGAAAACTTCACATCAAATCAGAAATATTTAATGATAATTCACTATAAATGGAATCATATGACTTTTAGATTCAAGGTTAAATACATGGTAGGATACTTATTCAATGAAAATTCCCCTTTTTAGGTTTAATCGTTCATTTTAAATAGTATTTTCTTATTTTTAAGGCTTCTTATATCAACATAAAAGTTTATTTAAAACATATAATTGAGATATTGTTTTATTTCATTTTGGAAAATATAATAATTATTATGTTTTCTTCTTTATAATTAGTCATATTTTAAGAATAATTTTCCATTTACATCAATTTTTTAAAATAAATTCTAAAATAGAATGCAGATAAAAAAATTAACCAAAACATGTTACAAAAAAACTATAAAATAGTACCACACTATAAAAAGTCTCACATCACACAAAATTTTGTGAGAAGATATTTTATTATGATATATGCAAGGGGATTTATTTGAATTTTTTAATTTTGAGGGAGAGATACTTTCTCAATGTTTCTTTACTATGAATTTTAGGGTTTTTAAACAATTTTTTAGAATTTACAATGTTTATTATGGAATTTTGTTTAGTTACTATTTCATAATAAAGTTTCCTAATATAATAGAAATCCATATATACATAAAGAATATATATAAAATAAACATAATGAAATCCTGAATCAATAAAATACATGTAATAAATATATTTCAAAAAATAGAAATATATTTGTACATTAAAATAATCTTTTGTTAAAAATATTTAAAATAAAACATTTAAGTAATAGATCATGCGATGAAGATTTTATCAGGGAATAAACAATTCATTGAATTTGAACCAAAAAATAAAATCTATATTTAATTCAAACAGTTTATACATAAGTAATAATATAAAATATGTTTTTTTGTTTATATAATTTAAAAATTTTGAAATTAAACACAGAATAAAAAATAAACAAAAGATAATTATAGACATATACCACATAAGAGTGGCATGCAGTTTATTCCAACATGTCATAAATGAATTGATGATCGTTTTCCGTGATTTTGTTATAATTGGGACTCATTTTCTTCCTTTTGAGAACATGACATGCATTTTGAACTAAAGTATCAATTTTAAATTAAAAAAACATACTTTTAGTGGGGTTCATTGCTACATGTTGTAAAATAATCAAAAGGAGTTGTACTACAGTTTAATTAGAATCTAAAATAGTTTATCAATTTTGGCCAAGTGATGTGTGTTTTGAAATTATTTTCATTTATAATGAAAACTTACACTTTTATTAATTTTAAAAAAAAAACTAAACATTGGAAATATATTTAGTTCATTCCTATAGGACACAAATGAATCAATGGCCATTTTCTTTAATTTTCATAGTAATTTGGGATTATTTTTCTTATATTTATTATGTGATGCACTTATTTAATTGAAATGACTCTCTTAAAATTAAAATATATATATTTTATTAAATATGAGAATACAATACATTTAAATTATGTTTAGTTTATTTTAAATTTTCATTAATGAATTAAATATCATTATACTAGAGGTTAATGAGAAACTAGGATTTCTTTCTTCTTTTTGAGCATTTAACATATGCTACACGTCCCAAATAAATCAATGATCATTTTTCTGTAGTTTTAGGAAAATCTATGATTGTTTATTGGTTTTTACCTTTTGAGGAGAGTATTTAACTAAAATGTATATTTTAAATTTAAAACACACGTTTTTAGTCATTCTGATCATATCATGTATCAGAATGAAATTTTGTTCAATTATTTATGTCATAAATAATTATAAGATAATTTTTAGATAATTTCATGACATACCAAGAATGTTTTATTAGTTCTGAGCATGTGATAAGAATTATGAATGTCTTTAATAATTAAATTGGAAAATAAACACTTTAAGTCATTCTAACTACACTGTGAATTTAAATAATATTTAGTTCATTCATAAAGGTAAAAATTGTATCAATAATTTTCCTCTAGGTATTTTATGAAAATTAAAGATTGGTTTCTATGATTTTATCATATGAAACAAGTATTTATGTAAATTATCTATTCTAACTAGAGAAAATTCACTTTTTTCTTTTATGTCACACCGAACATAAGAATGATGTTTTATTTATTACTACATATAATAAACAAATCAATAAGATTTGTACAAAAGTTTTATGAAAACAATGTTTTTTCTAGGATTTTACCATGTTCTGTGTGTTTTTAACTTCTTTAAATATTTAAACAGAAAGATACACAGTAGTTAATTCTGATGATACCATGTGTGGGGATGAAATGTGGTTCATTTTTATGGATATAACTGAATAAAAAATCATATATTTTTAGAATAATTTGAGCTCATTTTATTGGATTTGACCATGTGAAGTGTGTATTAAATTGAAAAATCTTTTTTAGATATAAATCATGCACTCATAATCATTTTAACCACACCACATATTGAAAAAACATGAAATTAATTCCTACAATTCAAAAATTGATCAATGATAATTATCCTTGTGTTTCATGTAAATACATGATCTTTAACTTTGATTTGTTTAGGTGACACATGTTTCAAACTAAAATATCACTTTTAAAAATAAAACATTCATTTTAAACTATAATAACTACACTACTAATTGTTATTATGTTAGATTCATTACTACATATCATTACTGAATCTAGAATGATTTTCCTATAGTTTCATGATAATCTATCAAACCAATACAAACATTTTCTTTTTTATTTTATTTATTTTATGGGTTTTTACCTTATATTTGAGTTTATAGAGTTTTATATTTGAATCTATAGAGTTTTATATTGGAATTTATAATTTTTAATGGTTTTTTCTTCTACCAAATGGGTAACGCACAAAAAAATTTGGAAACCAGGTGATGCACATTATGTAGTTATCGTTCCAGAACATTGTTTGTTTTTGAATGGTTTTTCTGTATGGGTAACACATGGATGGATCTAAACCATGCCAAAATATAAACAAATTATGTGGTTTATTTGTGTTTGGGGGTAAAAGTGCACAACTTGAGCATTTTTATTGGAAAATGAGTGATAATCATTCGAGGGAATTGAATTTTTTTAGCATATCTATTTAGAATGATTGTTATATTACATATATAGATGTTTGTGTGTTCCGAGTTTTGTCTAATGAGGGTGAACAAATATTTCATAGTTTTGTAAAACATGAAACTTGACTAGTTTTATTAAAATTATGTTTTACCTATATTTTCTTCATTAATAAATTAACCAAATAAAATTCCTTTCTCCACGATCAATTGAACCTCTCCATTTGACCCAGTCATATATCCCCCTTTCCCTTTCCCTTAGATCTGAGCCTATCAGTCTTGGATTTTTTGGTTGTTCTTCTTATGTAAGTCTCATTCCTTCACTCATCATCTTTTATCTATAATTTTTGGTTTCTATTATTATCTTGGTCTCTTATTGGATGAACATTATGGTGGGGGTTATATCAAAATTCATTGTGTCTTGTAACATTTGGGTTTTCGAATCATGTCTCAAGTTCTCCTCTACATGTTTTCAGGGTTTTCACATTATATATACTTTATTTGTGGTAGCTGAATCTATTCCTTTTCTTTTTATTTACAAAACAAGTATTATTGAGCTTTCAATGCATATTTTCCCTAACTTTATGGAATATTTAATGTTTCATGATGTGTTATGCAGTGATTTTAAAAGGATATAATATTATTACATAGTTTTTAGGAAAATTTTTATTCTAGGTTATTGATAAAATCCTATAATAGAATTTCATAGAAAATTTGTTTTTATAAAAAACATTTTTTTAATACTCTATATAGTTTTAATTATGTACTTTGGGTTTTTTTAGTTCTTATGATAAAGTTTTATGGATTTTTATAGGTTTGTTTTATGAGTTTCAGGTTCTATGTATGACTTGGTTTTAGATATCTTTTATTCGTTATTTCGTTATGGATCATTTCCATGCATTACATATGTGTGGTGTCTGATTTAAGGATTATTTTCCTTTTTTTAAAAAATAATATTCTTGGTTTATAATGTTCCTTTAAAAGAAAAGGATTTTCAATGGAGGCTTTAATGGAAATCCAAGGACCATTTTTCACTTCTATTTTTTTAAATCGAATAATAAATTATTTTACTTAGGATTAATATATTAAAAATGAAATAAATAGTTTAATCATTAAAAAAAATTCTCAAATAAGATTGATCCCAATGGAACAACATTACAAATTTGATGTAATTATGATTTCATCAAGTTTAATTTCAAGTGGTTTCACATTGGTTTGCGTATGGATGTGGGATGTGGTTATGGGATTATGGATAACTAAATTTTGTACTATTATTCTCATGTGTTTTTATATGAATTTTAGTTAAATATTAAGTCATTAAATATTATATTAATGCCTAATACCAATTTTTTATGTACTCTTATTGTAGTACTTCCATTTAGACCAATATTGGGGAAAACACGATAGTTTGGGAAGACAAAGGCACTTCGTGCTATGAAGTGATGTGGCATAGTGTGATAATGGAAAATGATGAAAAGGATTATAATGAGTATTGGATTTAAATCAGTAAATATTTCCATTGAAAGAATGTTTACCATGATGTTGGATGATCATGAGATTTTGTAGTGGCTCGAAACTGAAGAACCAAGTTGAAATGAAACTTCTAGGGATGTAAAATAGGAATTTAAATCATAAACCATGTTTAGATGAAGATATTTTATTAGGAATAAACTGAGTATAAACCTTGAAGTAAAGAAAAGAGAAAAATGGAGGTGAATTATTTTTTCAATGTGTGAATATGTTTCACATCATGAAACTTTTGACGAAAACCCATAAACAAATTTTTTTACATATATGTTGAAGGGGGAATAGGGATTCCACCGAAAATTTCATTTAACTTTGTTCTCAATAAGGATAATCCCTAGAATGAATTCATTGATTTTAAATAAAGGTTCTAGAAAAAAATGGGTATTGAATCTATTTATAAGGATTTGACTACTAGGAAACTATCTCTAGGGTTCCTATCTGAAGATTAGTTTTCATAGTAAAATTTTTCTTTTAGATTTATTATTTTTTCCTTGTATGTAAACAATAGATGATTCAAATTTTTATTTAATGATTTTAATTTTTTTCTTACATGTTATTTTAATTCTATTATCTCTCCTATGATTCTGGGTTTATACATTATTTATGATCACACGATGATGGTTAGATTGATTCATATGATAGATAGGTTCTATTTACACTACTACAAAACAAGAATTTAACAGTGCTATAAATATCCTTTATGAGTTCTAGAAATGTACCTAAAATGTGAGCGATGTTAAAAGCCCATGAAATTTATTAGTATTGAAAAAGATTTGATAGAGGGGACATTTATTAGCTCTAAAAAATGAGGATAAATAGGACCTTTATCAGTTCTTTGAAAAGTGATGATAAAGGACCAATTTATCAACACTTTTTTTACCACCACTAAAGAAACCCTTTTTCATCACTTCTAAAAGTGTCGATAAAGGTCCATGGTATAGTATGCTATTACAACACAATGAAACACCATAAACACACACAAAACTCACTAGATATCAAAAAAAGTCCCAATATATAATTTAAATGAAATAAAATTTACCAAACAAATACCAGAAAAAACACAATATTATAGGCATTTCAAACATTGGTTTATATAATTACATAAATACAAATTGTTATATACATTCAAAAAAACCGTAACTGTCAATGATATCACGATTTCCATGGACTTTATTTTTCAATCGTCCAGTACTATATGAGTAGTTTCAAACCAACCACCTTAACTCAAAAAAAAAAGAATCTACCTGTATAAGAAAACAATTCTTATGAGTAATACTAAAAATAAATAAGTTAAACATAAATATGAAAGAATACATTAATACTATGGAAAATGATTTTACTGTGAAACTATCAAGATTACCTCTGTGATTGAGCAAGGGATGGCACTTGAAGTAATGTGATAAATTTAAACACTACATGAAAAAAAGGGTTTGTGGGAGAAGATTTATAATGATGTTTTGGTGAAAAAAAGGATGAAATGTGGATATAGCACCCCCACTTGAACAAAAGAATCCACCTATATAAGAAAAAAATTATTATGTGAGTAATACTAAAAGGAAATAAATTAAACATACATATGAAATAATAAATTAATTCTATGAATAATGATTTTATTGTTAAAATATCATGATTTCCTTTTTAATTGAGTAGATTCAGCATTATTTCTCTTCCTACAATGGTTGTGAAGCTAACATGAAAGAAAGTGATGAATGCACCATTGTATGGGTGAAAATGTTTTAAGGGAGTAGAATCATGAATTTTGAACAGATCACCCCTACTCGAACAAGAGAATCCACCTATATAAGAAAACAATTACTATTTGAGTAGTATTTAAAATAAATAAATGAAACAAAAATATGAAACAATACATTAATTCTATGGATAATGTCTTTAAATGTAAAACATCAATATTACATCTATTATTGAGCAGTGAAAACATAATTTCTCTTCTTATAATGGCATGAATGATTAACAAAATTCTTCTAAAATAAACAAACTCTATAAAAAATGGGGTTATCAAAAAATAAATAAAAAAGACTTTCATGGAATTCGAGCTATAATTAACAATGGAAATTAAATAAATGTTCAATTATATATTTTTTTGGTAAAATAAAGAAAGTATATCATAACATTACCTTTACATCTATTCAAAGGTTTTCCTTTGTTATAGTTTTTTCTTATGAGGGATTGGTAACATCACTTTGTGCAGAAGATATTGTTTGAATGATTAGTAAAACATTTAATTTAGATTATGTTAATGTAGTAGAGAACATATAATATTATTAGAAAAAACATAATATTTTAAAAAAACATATACCTTCTCATTGAACACTCTTTAGTTTTTAAAGTTTTCAAGGATTTAGTTATTATTTTTATAATCCAAATCCCCTCATTGTGGTACCCTTTAAATTAAAATACATTTTCTACATTGGTAATGACATGAAATGATTGTGATTTCCTAATGAAAGGGTTGTCCTAAATTGAATTTTCCTCTTACTCAACATTTTTTATAGTCTCCAGTAGGACAATCGACAAATTTCACTTTCTTAGAACAGAGACATAAAATAATTGCACTACTTGTGACACCAAAATGAATGACTTTTATTTTTCCTCTTATACACTAAAATTCACCTTTACAAATCTCATTTCATCAACTTTCACTCAATTGATATTGTCAACCATTTTTAATGGGTAATATACACTTGAAATTTTAAACAATCCAGCTCATATATCTATTTGATAATTCCAAAATATGATATATTTTTATAAATTGTATTTCTATCCTTACAACCAGATATGTGCATTGCTTCATCTAGAAGAATATTGGCACTATTTTTCATCATACTGAATTCACCATGTTCTTTTGTTTAGAATTTATAACCATTTAATACAACACTGGTGTAAGATATAAAATTCCATTCTTTCCTCTGGCTAGCCAATTAAGTCATTCAGGAATTTAATATGGATTTTTAGATAACTTCTTATAAATTTGATCTCAGAACCATCCAATAAATTGTTTATGTCTTTTATTTTATATCCACACTTCAGACCTTTATGTATTCATATATCTAAGAATTTCATTATGGGATTGAATTTATGGATAAACATCTTCACTATTATGTAATATGTTAATATGGTCATTCTCTTACATTTTCAAGGTAATTGTAACAACATCTTTTTCGTAAATCCCTTCACACATAAGGTGTTTGTTGGTATGAGTCTTTGGGTGGTTGATGCTTTCAACAGCTAACATGCAATCAATATATAATTCAATAGCTTCTTCAATAATATATTGTTTTATAATACTAACTTATCGTCAACATATATTCATGACATATCCTTTCAAAATATCCCTATAACGTTCAATGTGTACATCCATCTATAATGGACAAGACCATATAGTTGAACCTTTCTGACCAAGTGAACCATCAGGTGGACCATTATATTGATGAATTATGGTGGTAATAACATCTAAAATTCACATAATGTGACTAAAATCTTTTTATTCGTGATGGGAAACTTCACCAGGTCCATAACATTAATACATATGGCTTTGAAAATTAAGCAGAGTAAGGTTAATGTATGTCGTACATTTTGAGGTAGAATGTAATGAAAAGAAAAAGGCATTAAATCTTGCATCAAAACATGAAAGTCATGAGATTTTAGTCCTTGTAACATTAAATTATTCATTGAAACGTCATTCTTGATATTTAATGAATACCTATGTTGAAATTTTACACTAGTAAGGTAAATAAGAATTGCAGTTTTTTCTAATATGGATAGAGTATAAGATTATGGAGGAAGAAAAGTTAGCTTTAACCCTTAATTAGTGCCAACTCTTCCCTTATCCCCATTTCAATCAAGTCCATCCTAGCCTTGATGACATCTTCCCTTTTTTCTAATAACATTTAGTAATGTGCCAATAACACTATCAAATACATTTTTTCTACATGCATGACATCAAGACAATATCTGACATAAAAAAATTCCAATATAGTAATTCAATGAAAATTGATCTCTTCTTCCATCCTGATTTTGTAAGGTTTCTCGAAAATATTTTATTGATAACTGTGTCAATATTTTTTACTTTTCCTTAGTGGATCACCCATTTCTGGAGGCAGTTCTTTACATTGTTCAATATTACCATCGAATATTGTCATCCATGGTCATTATTTATTTCATCATTGTAAATATTTCTGATTTTTTAAATATACGGTCTTTGATGAATATTTCAACCGAACTAAGTATGGGAATTTTTCAAAAATGGTACACCCCAACATTCCATTATTTTTATCTCCTACTAAATTTCTATAAGATGGGATTTCAGTTATGATTTCATAAAACAAGGACCTCCAAGTGAATTCTTTCACTTCTATGAGTATCATATGTTACAACACATGTATCTCGCATCAATTTCAAATCTTCGATCAATGGAGGCAAACAGACATCAATATCATTACCGGTTTGTTTTGGTCCAGGTATAACCATAGGAAACATAATGTATTTGTGCTTCATGAATAACCATGGAGAGAAGTTATAATTTTACAACTTGATGGGCCTTTTACAATGAATACTACTATATACACCAAAAGGATTTACTCCATCTATATATAACAAAATATAAAAGTTTCTATGATCATCTCCAATTGTAGGAAACTCGTAATCAATTTTATTCTACTGAGGAGAATTTGCTGGATGACATTGGTTCAAATCATTAATTATTGTTTATGAATTCCATATTGATTTTCTTGCATTTTATAAAATCTATATAGTCTACTAAACGTTGGAATGATAGTAAAGTATCGTACTAATTTTGAAGGACTTGATTTATTATTCTTGTATAGATCTATGTCACATTTATGGAATTTTATGAGTGGTTAATGGTCCATAGAAAACCATATTCAATCATTTGGAAAAAAAATTATTTTTTATAGATCATGACCATTGAAAGTAACATTAGTTTATCTTTTCATGATTATCATGGTAGTTTAATTTCTTCTTGTATCATATATTTTAAAAGTCCAAGTAGTTCTGTAAAGAAAGTGTCACTCCATCCTCTTCCAACTTTCAAATTATATAACTTCAATATAGCTGATAAGGTTGTGTATTTCATACAACCGGTATTCAACGGTTTCTTGGAAAAACTATTTAACTCCTCAAACAACTTTGGAAAATCATAAAGGTCATCTTCAACTTCCATTTTCATTTCATCAATGTGATCTCTATTATCTATTACAAAGGTATTCATATCAAATGATTCATAAACCATAGTATCAACCTAATCAATGTTGACATTCAATGTTCTCCAATATTTAGTCCAACATTTATAGTTATAATCTATTCTGTGACTAATCAAATTTTCTTCCAACTATTATAGACTAATTTTTCCGGAATAACAACAATGTAAACATGGACATAGGATTTTAGAAGGGTCATTTGCATGCTCTATTGATAACATGATGAAATCTTTAACTCCATCATTATATTCTTTTTTCAAATGATTAGCATGAATCCATTTTTGGTTCATATCAGTTCTATTGGGTTCATAAAGGATTAATTTTATTTAATATATAAATAAATACACATATGATATTCATTATCAAAAGAGAAAGTTATAGAGAATTATAATACAGAAAATATGGATCATTTCTACAAGAATATATGAGCACCTATATATTCTAAATCCAATAATAAGGGATATTAGTATTTGAAAAAATATGGGGAGATAAAGGATGATAATTAATGATCTTATCACTAAACATTGTAGTTGTAAATGAAAACATGGATAGTGTAATGACCCTATCCTAAATTACCTAAATAACACTATTCCAGATCATCTTATGCCCTCTAAAAAAAATAAGTGTCACTAAATGATTGTATAACAATTTGGTGCAAAAAAACCATAAATGGAAGGTGTCCCCCTCCACCAAATACAAAAAATTCGTACGAGATGTCGAACACAATTCTTGCAAGACCGTTGGTGTTAATGGACATGTAGACCAAAAATCATCATTACCCGATATAGGCATACCTGTTCGACATGAATATGTAAAAGTTAATGATGAAATAGCTATATAGAAACACATACATGTCACACCAGTATAAAAACTCACTTATAGTCTATAATAAATGTCATATATATAAAAACATGATATTAAAACATAATGTATGTTATAAAGGAACCATAGTGATTAAAAAAGTAAAGGATTGATGTGATAAAACTTCATGTGCTTAAATGGGGATGAACCCTTTGAATCTGATCCATTATAAAATTATGTAACTAGATCCTATGATACATATAACCAATAGAGGAACATACATCACTCTACTAACTTGTTTCTGAAAAAATAGCATCTGAAGATGCATGTCCACTAAGGTGTCAATGAAAGGTGTCATCATATATATAGTCATTAAAAACCACCAATGTACCACAAATAAGTATTCAATAAACAAGAATATATATAAAATCCCCCCCCCCACCCCGCACGACTAGGCTGGTATGTGTTGGGTGTGGTTTGGGGAATGGTCACAAGGTCAAGTCCCCAGGTCAACGATTTACCTGTATTTTTGTTATTGCATTATGTGCCGATTTCATGGTTGTACCCAAATTTTAAAAAATAATATAAATGAAAATTTATATACATATATATATATATATATGGAAAAATTATCTAGCATGATGATATAAAACAATGCAGTAAAACAACAAGGAATAAATCCAAGGTTCAGTGTCAGATATCATATACGGATCATATATCGGTAGTCAATGCAAAAAGTGGACCATAAATCATTACCTAAACAATGGATCAAAAAAAAACTCATAATCAACGGATCATAAAAATCATATAAGAAGAAATAAAAAAGGAAACCAAAAAAATACACAAAGACAATAGGAAGGCATACCTCACTAGTTTGAAGAAAATTTGATACCCTCCTCAGAAACCCTAACTATAATCGAACACTGATTTTAGGACGAGATGTTAGAGCAACTGGAGGTATTCAAGTGGTGTGATTTGACCTTTGATTTACCGAGGAGGAGAGCCAGTAGGGGGTGGCTTTTGTGCATTGTTTCTATATCGCGATGGGTTCTCAAATGGTTAGTGTTTTTAAAATAGATCGGGACTTTTTTATTAGGGCATATAAATAAGTACAGATAAGGAGTCCTTTTATCTGTGCTTATTACTTAAACCCTGATAAAAGTTTTCTTTTTTAGTGTATATTTATTTCTGATAAAGACAATTCATTATCTGCAGTAAAAATCACTAATAAAATTAATCTTTATTAGCCCTAAAGTTATAGCACTGATAAAACCTATCTTTATCAATAGTAAAAAAGAGCTGATAAAGTTGATTTTATTTGTTCTTATTACTGAAGTGCTGATAAATGATATATAATTATAATTAAAAATAAATAATTTTAAATATTTATATTTACTTAATATATATATAGTACATATACTTATTTTTAAATAAATTTATTATAATTTTATAATTGTTTTTTTATAATTATAGAATTATTTATTAAAAATAATATTTATATCATTATATATATTTATATAATTATTCATATATATTTAAAAAATAAAAAATATATATATAATAATTATATTCATTATTTAAGTAAATTTATTATAAATTTAATAACTATTAATATATATATAACTATTTATTTATAATTATATATATACTTTAAAAAAAATTATTTATTTTTAAATTATAAATATATAATTGTATAAATATAGTAAATGTACATTTATAAATATATATTTTTTAAAATTAATTTTTTAAAAATATATTTTAAACATCATTTATGAATATCAAATTTTAATTCAATGAATATATGTTAAAAATGAGTGAAATTGATTAAATAAAGAATAATTACACTTAACAATATATGCAAAAGGGATAAGTTTTGTGTGTGTGTGTTGTAATATTTAAAAATGCATTCATTACGTATATGTGAAATCAATATGACACACATTTGATCTATATTAAATTGAAAAATCAAACAATATCCAATTATATGTTGAGTACTATGAAATTTTTCAATATTTTTTATTCATGTTAATTTTTAATTATAAAACATTTTTCAATAAATATATGGCTCTTTAATATAAATCACGTAAATATTATTTAATGTATAGATCATATTTATATTCATTAATATATATCTATATATTTAATATATATAATTTAATAACATTATATTTCAAAATAATCTAATTAATAAATTTTTTTATATTTAATAATATATAATCAATCAATTTATTTTTATCAATAATTATTTAATTAATAAAATTTGTAATATTTTTTTAATACACATTTTTATTTTTTATTTATTTCGTTGTATTATTTTATTAATTCATACCTTTATCACCTCTAAAAATGCGCTGATGAAATAAAAAATTTCAGTGATAAAAAACATTAATATTGGGTTCCCTTTGTGAGTGCTAAAAATAAGGTGCTGATAAAGGATACCCCTTATTAGTGCTAAAAATAAAGCGCGGATAAAGTATACCCTTTATTGGCACTAAAAAGAAAACACTGATAAAGGTTCCCTTTATTAATACCAAAAAAACATTATTAACGGTTAAATTTATCAGTTTTTTCTTTAGCACTGATAAAGATGCCATTTATTAAGGTTTTTTTCTAGTGTAGATAAATATATGTGCTGTTAAATGTCGGTTTTGTAGTATTTTTAAGTGGGGTATATACCCACATGTCATTATTTGTCTTCACTTACAAAATAATTTCATTATTTAGTATCATTCTATGATTTTATTAATAATTTTATTCTCTATTAGATCGCCAACAAAGTGTGTCGAGTTGTTAGTTTACACCTACATGGAAAATATAATGTTTTCATGATCATTGGGTTGAATTATTCTTCTATATTAGAAATCAAGACTTAATGAATTATAGTTATTTAAATTCATATGACCATGATGAATGAGATTCTACGATAGTTTTTATGGAACTGAAAATATTGATTTCAATTTTAATTATTATTTTGAAGCTATCAGATGTAATTTCCCTACGTTTGAAGTTGAATTAAATTATTTTATAAAACTACCCCTAGATACTAGTTTTCCTATATTTATATTTTTTATTTAATTTTTTTTATTACTATCATTAAATTAGATTAAATAGACTAAAATTGAAATTTAGATGACATAAACTTTAGTCAAAAATCTTCTTCTACATTCCTCGCTCCCTATAGGATTGAACTTTATTTCCAATATGATATGCCATGTCTACTACTATAGTTTATGATATTAAAATTTTATAATTTGACCATAGATGAAGAGTTTAATGTCATTATTTGGACACATCAAATATTTCACTATTTCTTCAGAGCATCACAATGATGATGACAACTGGAGACTAATTTATTTGGTTAAAGACGTTCATTTTCCAGTTTCTATTTACTAATTTTAGTTTATATTTTGTTTTCATGTTTTTATTTTTCATTTTTATGCACTTGGATATTTTTTGGTATTTTTCAGGGCTGATTATATGATATATCATTATCATACCACACCACCATTATAGTATATTGAATATCAAGATGATTCTACCGTGTGGGAAGCGCCAAATACAAGTGGGTGGTCACCATGGAATCAAACCTATTATCAAGCCTATGGAGTAACTCCCAGCTATCAAGGATAACAAGGTGACTATTGGGATACACAATATGATCAAGAAGAACTTTAACTCTACAAAGATCAAGAAAAGAACTCATGAGATATACTAGATTAATTTCACACATAGTATATAGAATATTTGGATAAGCATATTGATGATCATAATTTCTAGATCATTGGAATAAGAAAATTTATGACCCACATTTCCCAAATTATTTCCATTTAAAATTTCCTTGAAAATAATATAACACTGATTTATTATACAACTAAATAATTATTTTAGGAATAAGAATATCTAGTATTGGTTTAGGAAGTTGAATCTTTTGAATGAAAAAATGAAAAAAAAAGGATGATGATATGAATGAATAAATTTTTGAGTGTGATGATATCTCTCAAAGTATTGAACCTCCTTCTTATAGTGAAAATGTATATCCTATAGCATCCATTTTATGGATAAAACTAGGCCAATAATAAAAACAACAATAAATTTTGCATCATTAAGAAGAACATGAATGAAATATTATGGAAACTGTTGATTGGATGGTAGATGAGAAAAGAGATGCACGGTGTTGAAGTGGTAGAAGTCATAGAATCAAAGGTAGAAGAAAAATTGAAGGAATTGTATGTCGATAAAACATACATAGGAATCACTAATTATTTATATATAAAAGAATAATGGGACTACTTAATAAAATCTCAAGAAGAAGATGATAACATGGGGGTTTTATCTCAATAATTCATTCTACATTGTGAACCTAATGAAGAAAAGTTAGAAGTTGTGGTGGAGTAAGTGAGATAAAAAATATAAATATATTTAAATTTCCATTTATTTTCATTGAAGTTATCCTTAATATGCATCCCCCACAACTACTAGTCAAGAAGAACCAATGGACGAGGAAGTGAAGAATAACCACTGATGAAAAACATATTCGGAATTGTGTAAATCCATGATGTTTAGCTCTATATCATTTTCAAATTAGCTAACAAAGGTAAATACTCTAGATATAGACCAAAAAGTAGTGGTACTATAAGGCAACCCAAATTTTTAAATTTTATTCTACGGTTTAAATTTATTTTATTAGACGAGAATGATATATCTACCCATGGTTGATCACATTATTGCTACAGGCCAAATATTTTAAATTTTAAAAAGGAATATACTTTCACATATTACATTGATTTTTCAGGCTTATTGAAGTAAGAAATAAGAAACAAGAGGATAAATTGTCGAACCAAATCACATTTTTAACTCCATTCATGTTGTGAAATTCAAAAAATACACATCATGAGATTGATTCACATTGTAAAAATGGTTCAGAAATAACCTGAGAAAATTATTCAAAATCATCAATGGAATTGGAGTACTATTTTAGTTTCTTATGTATATTTTTTCCATCCTATGTTTTTCCACCATATGATTTTGAAAAAATAAGTTAAAAATGAAATAAATGTTTACATGAAAAAAATGAACAAGATTCTCCCATAAAAGGATGAATTTTTTGTCTTGTACTTACTAATCTAGGAGACATAATTATATTGGGGAAATATTCTGATATACTGAATATTTTGATTTATCATGCTCATAAAATAAAAATATATTAGTGTGAATTTATAAAGTCACTTTCTTTTACTAAATCTGAAATTATTAAAGATCATTTCTAATATGATTTCTTTTCAAGATGTATATTCCTAGAAGATTTATTTGAGTAAACTAATTATTAATGTTCAAACCATTCCCTGATATCCCAATATTTTATTCTCATTCTAGATTGGATTTTGGACTAACTATTTCATAATTTTTAATATTTATTGACTGAAACTGAGGGCATGTACACCTTATAGAACATGAATAGATATCTCATTGAAGCTATGAATAAATAAATTCACTTTTAAAATGAAAGATGTATTTTTTTATGATCCCTTTATCATTGAGGAAAACCTGTGTATTTTTCCTTATTATCCCACACAATCCAAGGATGGCCTTGGAAGGATTGAGACACAATAATAGACATTATTTTCCTTTCATGTCCAACTCTTTCATTTTTCGTGATATTCAATTGATTTTGGTGTAGGGGTTGTTCATGGTAGAGATTATATGTCGTATCTTGATAAAATCCAATATTGGGTTTCCATGGGGGTTTTATGGGAAGGATTATATTTAAATTCGTTTTATTTAATTGTTTATCCATCTTTTTTGTAAAAAAATGCCAAAAATGAAATAAAAAATTGGTTCTGACTTGGGGAGAATAAGAATAATTATTACTAGACCATTGAATTTTATCATATACAGTTAGGTGGTGGATGTGAGTTTCATTCAAATTATTTGTCTTTAAGAATAAATAAATAATTGTTTATTTCTTAAAATGGTCAAAAATCACCAATACCATGTAGATGATCTCAAAATTATATGGTGGTAGGTGGTGGGTGTGTTACTTATCATGGGTAAAACATTAAATAAAATAGAAATATATATAAAAATAAAATATATATTTACAATAAGATAATAATTCATTCATTATGATTAAATAGTTCATGAGACTTTACTTTTCACATTTTGTGGGGGTGAGTGAGATGACATTATTTTTGTGATGAGAATGTTAGAGGGATTTTTTTTTAATTTAATGTATTATACTTTATAATTTATCATACTTATGAAGACTTGCATTTTTTAATATCAATACCTACATACCCTTAGAATGATAATCATTTGAACCTAATTTCAATGTTGTAAGAATTAATTTTTTATTTGTCTTTATGTGATGGCGAAAGTAGATATAATGAAAACCTATGGTTTGGAGAATGTACAAGAGGTATGAGGGTAACTCCAATAAATTGTTACCTTCTGTGAAGATAAGAAAAATTAATGTTGACATAAATCATAAATGGCCTATTTTTTTATGAAGGATTTAAATCTTATAGGGAAAAGTGGAAATTTCATGAATTAAAATTTATACATGAATGATGATTTAATGAATTATTTCCTAGGTTTTTTTTAGATTCTCCAATTATAACAGGCTTTTATGAGAATCGTAAAATTAAAATTATCATGATGATTTATGGACCCTTGGTGTTTCAAGGTTGGCATTTTGTTTAAGGAAGAGAAACGATTTGAGTGTGGGGGTATTTGATATCTTAGTTATGTATCTTTATTTTTAGGTGTTTTAATATGTGTTTTAGTTGAATATTAATTTATTGAATATGATACTCATGACTGATACCAATGAATATTTATTCTTATAGTAGGTCTAACATTTTTAACAGTAATGGGAAAAGCATAACATGTTGTTAAGATAAAATATTATAACACAGTAATAAAAAATGATGATGAACCTGATATTGAGGATCAATGCCAAAGATATTATTAATTTCACTGAAAAATGTTTTTGAAGATGTCCGATGAACATAGAATTTTTTGGAGGCTTGAAACTAAAGAACAATGTTGGGACAATGGTTATGGGCTAGAAAATAAGAATTCACATTATGAACCAAGTTCAAGAGATGAATTTTTTAAAATGTGTGAATCGATTATAGAGTGTGATATAAAGAAAAGGTAAAAAGGAGGTACAAGATTTTTTCATGGTGTGAACATGTTTTATTCCATGAAACATTTCAGAAAGATGAAAATTTTAATTTCTATATGTATATTTCAATGTTGGACTAATAGATTCAGCCTAAAATCCCTTTTATAGGTGTTCTTTTGATTCATAGAAACCCAAGAATGAATTTATTGACTATAAAAAAGGATCCTCCAAAAGGAATTGGTATTGATTATAGATATATAGATTTGACCATTGGGGGATACCATTATGGTTCTAACTTAGATATTTCTCATCGTAGTAATTTTTTTATTTCTACTTTTTTGTTTTCACTTTTTGTATAAAAATTGAATAATTCATAGTTTGATTCTTAATTCTTTTCTTTTATCTCTTTCCTATTATTTCGCTTCTAGAAACTATCATATATATTTCCAGTTTCGTCATTATTGGTTATCACCCAAAAATGGTTTGGTGGATCAATAGGAGAGATAGGTTCAAATTAAATTTGTTATGTACCCATATATGATGATTTATTTTCCCTTATATAATTGATTCATTATATATTATAATTATTCTATTTAATTAATTATTTTATTGTTCATTGGATCATTGAATAGGCGTGACAAGTGGTTAATGAACACCAACATTGTAAGTACAATTAATTCATGATCAGTTCTAAATAGATCAATAAATACACTAAATTGAGGTTTCCCAGGATGATGGATGATCATGATCTATTTTTCAGGCTTGAAAACGAAGAACCAGGATGAAAGGATGCTTCTTAGTCTTGAAAATAAGAATTCATTCCATGAACAATGTTCAAAAAATGAATATTTTACAAGGAATAAATATAATACATATAGTTAAATGAAGATAAGAAAAAATATAGGAGAACTATTTTTTCATTGCATGAACATGTTTCACATAATGAAACATTCTAGGTAGACTAATTTATGAATATTTTTACATATATTTCAATAGGGGGCTTAGTTGTTCTTCTTAGAATTTTAATTAATTCCATTTATTACCCTGGTAAACTCTAGAATGACTTTTTGTATTATAAATAAGGGTTCCATCCAAGGAATGGGGATTGATTACAAGCATATTGATTCAAGTATTGGGGGTTGTTGCTTTGGTTCCGAACCAAATATCAATCATCATAGTTATGATTTTTTCTTATTTTTTTATTTTGCTATAAACATTGGTTGATTCATAGTTATATTCCTAAATTTTCTCTTTTAACTCTTTTATGTTATTTATCTTATATTATCTTTCCTATTGTTTGGGTTATATTTCACATTAATGATCACCAGATAATGGTTGGATAAATCCATCAAAAATAAGAAATTATGTTTAAAATCGGTGAATTACTATATGAAATTATTTCTCTTCACATTCAGAATAATTTCATTCAATATTAAGGTTCTACGATTTAATTAATTAATTTACTCTCTATTGGATCTACGATAATGTGTATCCAATGTTGAGTGAACACCAACATGTCCAAGAAAATTAATTCATGATCATTGGATTGGATTATTTTTCTGTATTTTCAATCAGGACTTAATGTATTCAAGATATTTTAATTCATCTTACCATAAGGATTTATATTCTAGTATAGATTTTATGGAATTGGATATGTTGATTTCAAATATCCTTATAATTGTATAACTATTTAATGTAGTTTCCCTATGAGTTAAGTTGAATTAATTTATTTAGTAAAACTTCCCCTAGAAACTGGTTCACCCATCTTAAATTTTTCAATTTAAATTTATTTATTCTATTTCCATAATTAAATTAGTGTAAATAAAATAAAATTGAAATTGGGGTGACCTGACCTTTAGTAAAAAAATTGTTGTATTCACCACTCACAATTGGATCAGCCCCTTACAACTACTATTTTTGGTATTTATAAAAATTGTATTTTAAGATAGTATAAATTTATAATTTTGTCACTCCCATAGGATTTAATCAAATTATTCAATCCATAAAATTTTAGAACTATTTTTGATGAGAATCAGAGTGTTTCGGATGACTCTATTCTAATTTATTTGGTCAAGGACTATATTTTACACATGTGTTTTTACTAATTTTAATTTATCTTTTCAAAAAAATTTATTTTTCATTTTTACTTGATTGGTAGTTTGTGGTATTATGCAGGATACAAAATTTGATATATCATTATCAAGATACAACACCACCAGATTACATTTAATATCAAGAATATTCTACCTTGTGGGAAGCAAAAAAAATTATAATGGTTGGTAATCGTGGAATAATACCTAATGCCAGGCCTTCAGAGGAACTCATGATTGTCAAGGTTACCAGGGTGACTAATGGGTCATGCAATACGATCAAGAAGAACCATACCTATAGAAACCTCTAGGGAAATTCTCATAATATAATCTAAATAAATTGATCACATGGTACATTAAAGTGTTGGATAAGAGGATGAATGATCATGAGGCCCAGCTCAATGAACAGGGATAATTGACAACTCATCATTCTCAAATTATTTACGAATTAAATTCCATTATGAATTATCTACCATTGATTTATTATATAGGGATATAATGGTTTTATAAATTATGATATAATTTACTAGTTTAGTAAGTACATGTTTTTGAAAAAAAAATGAGCAAAAATAGGATAGGGATATCAAAGAATAATTTTTTGAGCATGTTGGGATCTCTCAAAGTGTTGAACCACCTCCTAATTAATAAAAAACATAACCTCAGTTATCCCTTATAAATATATATTCTTACCAATAGAAAGAATAATAAGAAATAAATATTATGATATCTATAAATTTAATGGTTGAGTAAAAATAAGAATATGAGGATGAAGTGGGGAAATCCATAGAATCGAAGGTAAAAGAAAAGGTGAAGGAAGAGGATGTTGATCAAACATACATCAATCTCACTAGATTTTTTGAGATATAATAATAATGGGAATTTCTCTTATAATTTCAAGATTAAGATTTTAAAAAGAAGGCTTTAAGTCAAGAATTAATTCCATAATGTGAACCTACTAAGTCAAAGTATGTGGTTATGGTAGAATATGTGAACTATTGGTCAGATTTTGATTTTTTTATTTGAATTTAACCTCAATTTTCACCGCACCACAAGTAATAGTCAAGAAAGACTGATAGAGGAGGATGAGAAGAACTACCCTAAATGGGAAACATAATCCGTATAATTTAAATCCAAATTTCTTGTCACTATATAATATTCCTATTAGCTATCGAAGGTAAAAGGTCTTACTGTAGACAAAAAAACACACTACGGGTAGGTATCATAAATTCTGAATTTGATATCTAGTATTTAAATTTATTTTATTAAATTAGTTTATTAAATCTCCCAATAAACCATATATTTATATGTTGGGGTCAAATATATTAAATTTTAAAAGTTTGTGTACTTTACTATTTATAATTATTTTCCAGACCCATGGAAATAATAAGTAGGAAGCATGAGAGGTATATAAAGAACCAACTCACTTAATGAAATATATTCACATCATGAAAACAATTAATTACATATTGTGATATGGATTCACATCATAAAAATGGGTCATATAGAATCTTGAATACTCATTCAAATGTGTCAATGGAAAGGAAGTTCCTTTTTTACATGCTTATATTTTCTTTTACAACAATAAATATTGTTGTCACATGGTTTTGAATAAAGGGCGAATGAATTGAACTATTAAATGAATAGAAGTTAATTATATTTTCCCCCAAATTCCTGATTTTTTCTTATACATGCTGATCAAGGATACTTCAGGTCATAGAAGATTTAATTTTATATGATATAAAATTTGATTTATCATGTCCATACATGAATAAGGTATAAATGAATATTTAAAATGTCACCTTATTAATTAAATTTCTAATTTCTTGAAAATTATTGAAGATATGATTTCTTTGCATTATGTTTATACATAGAAACATTCTTTGAGTAAACTAATTGTTAATTTCCATGCTAGTCCCTTGTTTTAAATTATTTTATTCCATTACTGATAGGATTTTGGACCAAATATTTCTTATTTTTCTATGTATATTTATTTAATGAAACATGGGGCATGTAAACCTATTTGAACTTTCATTGATTTCTTATCGAATCTATGATTTAAAATTTTTACTTATAAATAAACTAAAGAATTTTATTATGAGACTATTATCCATGAGACTTGGTTGTACATTTTTCTTTATTAGCCCATAGAATCCACGGATGTCCTTTTTTGGATTAAGACACATTGAAAGACATTAATTTATTTTCCTACCCACCACTTTGTATGTTTCATGATATTCAATTGAATTTGTGTTAGGGAGAGGTTTTTCATAGTGTAGATGAGATTTATTACCTTTAAAAGAGACTTTATGGTTTTCTTGTGGGGGTTTTAGGGAAGTTGAATATTTACTTTCATTGTATTTAATTTTTTTATCTCTCTTGCTGAAAAAAACTGAAGAAAAAAAATTAAAAATTAAAAATTGGTTGTGAATTTGGTGAATAAAAAATAACCATTACTAGATCAATGATTTTAATCATATGTGGTTTAATGGTGGATCTGAGGTTTATTCCAATAATGAATTTTTAATGAGAAATAAAAATGAGTTGTGTCTTGGGTAGGTAAGAATTAACTTTATGAGACTAATGATCTCAAAATCACTTGTTTTTAGGTGGTCGATATGAGACATATCACAGGTACAAAATTCAATAAAACGGAAAAAAAGAAAAAGGATATATATATATATTTTTAACAAGAAAAGAATGCATTCATTATGATTACATTGTTCATGAGCCTTTAATTTTACCTTTTTAGAGGGTGTGGGAGATGATATTATTTTCCTAAGGATCATTTCAGTCAGATTTTATTTTGAATATCATGTATTATACTTTAGATTATATCCTCCCTTTTTATCCTTACTTATTTTTAACATCAATACATACCTACCATTATCCTCAAAATAATTTGATCTAAATTGAAAATCCCTCATAATTAATTTTGATATATATATTTTCAGGGTATAGAAAGTAGTTTCAATATAGGACTATGGTTAAAATATTTTACTTTAGGTATGATTATAATTCTATTAAATTATTACTATGAGTGATGAGAGGAAAATTCCATATTGAATTAAATCATAAATGACATGGGTGTTGATGAATGGTTGAAATCTATAAGGGAAATGGAAAATTTTCATAAATTGGAATTAATACATAATGCATGATTTAATGAATTATTTCATAGGGATTATTTGAAATTTTATAATCTTATATTTTAATATGTGTTTTTGTGCATCATAATTTGAAAATTTCCTTCTTGATGTGTGTACCCTTGGTGTTTTGATGATGTCATTTTTCTTAAGGGAAAACAATGATTTGTGTGTTGGGGTTTATAATATATCTATTTTGTATCATTATTTTCATCTGTTTTCATATGCATTTTAGTTGAATATTAATTTACTGAATATGAGATTCATTCTTGATACCACTATTTACATATTGTTATAGAATTAATGACATTTGGAACAATAATGGGAAACATTATAGTTTGGGACGATAAACGAACTATGTGTCGCAATATGAAGTGGTATATGTGATAATAGAAAATGATGATGAATATTAAATTGAGTATTGGAGACTAATAGATCAAGAATTACATTAAAAGGTATTTTACCATGATTATTTATAAGAAAAGGATGTTTTAAATGCTCAAAAATTAAGAACCAAGTTGAAATGATTATTTTGGGCCAAGAAAAATTGAATTCACACAACAAACCAAGTTCAAGATGTGAATATTTTACAAGGAATAAAATGATTGTAGATAATGAAGTGAAGAAAATATGAAAAGGAGGATAAGGATATTTTTAGGGCATGAACACGTAACAATATGTAAACATTTCAAGTAGGACCCATATACAATTTTTTTACATGTCATTTGATGGGAGACATGGTATTCAGCACGAAACACCATTTAATGAAATTTTTTACCTCAGGAAACACTAGAATGTATTCATGGATTATAAATAATGGTTGTAAAAAAAGAATGGGTATTGATTCGTGGAGTATGGATTCTACCGTCGGGAGGAAGCCACTAGGTTTTTGACTGAAAGATCTCTCATCATAGTTAGGTTTATTCTTTCTACATTTCTATTTTCTATTTTCCTAAATATGTTCATTTATTCATAGTTTTATTCTAGTTTTTTTATTTTATATCATTTTGGTTATTTATCTCTTATTAAATCTCTTATGGTTTTGGGGTTACTTGTTGATGGCGACCACCTGATGATGGTTGGAAAGATCCATAAGAGATAGAGGTTCCAGTTAAAGGGGTTGTGTACCCATATGTCTTGATATCCTTTTACTCATAGATTAATTAAATTATTTCGTATCATGTTGTAATTTAATTATTTATTTTATTCACTATTGGATCCATGAGCATGCATGTCCAGTGGTGAACGAACACCAACATGGTAAATATAATTAATTTATGATAAATTCCAAATATATTAAGACCTCTATTTAAAAAAGGCTTTCATTGATATTGGATGATAACTGTATGTTCCGAAGGTGTGAAACTAATGAACAAAGCTAAAAAATGTTTCTGAGATGAGAAACAGGAATTTACATCATGAACCAAGTTCAAGATGTGAATATTTTACAAGGAATAAATTGTAGATCATGAACTGAATAAATTTTAAAATGTAGCTACATGATTTTATCATTTCGTGAACATTTTTCACCATGTGAAACATTCCTAAGATACTCATATATTATTATTTTTACATATCATTCAGTTGGAAACATTGGGGTTTATCCCGAAATGAAATTTGATACCTTTTTAACATGAAGAAACCCTAGGATGGATTCATGGATTATAAAAAGGGTTCTAGAAATGGGAATTCATATTGATTACATGAAAATGGATCCAACAACCAGTCAGATTTCTCTAGGTTTCTAACCCAGATATCTCTCATTACTGTTGGGTTTTTATTTATACTTATCTTTCCTTTTTTATTTTTTTGTAAACATTAGATGATTAAAAATTTTATTCTAGTTTATTTCATTTATCTCATTCTCATTCTTTCAGTTACATTCTATATCCTATGGTTTTGGTTTTTCTAATCATTGGATATCAACTAAAAATGGTTGGCTATATCCATAGGATAGAGTGGTTACAATTAAATGGGGTGTGTACCAATATTCCATGTTTTATCTTTATTTTTAGAATTATTTCATTATTTAGTATTGTGCTTTGATTTAAATAATTATTTATCCTCCATTAGATAATTGAATAGGAATGTCCAGTGGTGAACAGAAGCCGACATTTTAAATATAATTAATTCATTTTTAGTCCAAATAGATCAAAACATCCATTAAAAAAGGTTTACCATGATTTTCGATGATCATGATATGTTATGGAGTGTTGAAACTAAAAAACTATGCTGAAAATTTGCTTAGAGGGGTGGAAAATAGGAATTCACATCGTGAAACAAGTTCTATATGTGAATTTTTTATAAGGAATGAACCGAGTACAGAGAATGAAGTGATAAAAAGTGAAAAAAGTAGGTGTACTATCTTTTAGGTTATAAAGATGATTCATGTAGTGAAATTATCTAGGTAGACCTATATATGATTTTTTTTGTATATTTTGATGGGGGACTTAGGGGTTGGCCCAAAATTCCATTAAACACCATATTTTACCCAAATAAACCCTGGAATGAATTTATGGATTATAAATAATGTTTTTTGAAAAATGATTGGAGAATGAATCTAGGAATATGGAATCAACCATTGAGTGGCTGCCTCTAGGGTTCTACCCAGAGATCTCTCATCATAGTTTTATTTTTAATCCAATTTTTTGGTTTTCTCTTTTTCTTTAAACATTAGACGATTCAACATTTTATTTTAGTTTTTTTCTTCTCCCTGTTTCCCATTATTTATATTCTATTATCTATCCTATGGTTTTCGGTTTATTCATCTATAGATATCAACAAATGATGTTTGTATTTATTAATTGGAGATAGTGGTTATAGTTAAAGGGGTTATGTGCCCATATTTCTTTATTTTTATTTACATAAAAAATAATTTTATTCTTTATAATCATTTAGTGATTTAATTAAGTATTGTATTTTACATTGGATCATTTTTCTCACGTGTAGTGGTGAACAAACACCAACATAGTAAAGATAATTAAATCATGAACATTGGGATGGATTATTCTTATATATTTTAAATTAGGCCTTAATAAATTATAGTTATCATAAATCATATGATCATAAGGAATATGATTCTAGGATATTTTTAATGGAATTTACCATGTTGATTCCAATATATACTTATGATTGTGTAGTTGTTGGATGTAATTTCCCTGTGAAAGAAGGTGAAATAATTTATTTATTAAAAACACCCATGTAAGCTACTTCCCCTCTATTTTGTATTTCTATTTTTTTTCATTTCATTTATATCCATCATTAAGTTAGATTCAATAATATAATTTTAAAATTGGGATGACTCAGACTTTAGTAAAAACTCTTCTTCTTTGTTCCAAACATTCTATGGTATCAACCCTCATACAAGTTCTATGCAACACCATTATAGCTATTATAGTTTAGAACATAATAAATTAATAATTCTATCATGATGGGCGGATTTAGAAAAATCTTAAAATGAATAAATTATGTTGAGTTGATTATATCATAAACATGATTTATGTTGTCTCCCATCCTATAATTATTACTTAGGAAGATCCTAGGAGTCATTATGAGGGTTTGAGAGGTGGCTAATTTCTAGTCATGATTGCACTAACAATATCCCTTTTTTTATTTTACGCCTTGTAGGAGAGACAATTGTGAGGATAGGTTAGAGCAGTTAGTTATGTATAGACTAGGAATCCATCAATATGATAATAAATTGTTCCAACCAAGTAATTCATTAATAACCTCATAATATATTTATAAATTCCCTATGATTATATATAATTAATATTTTTCTATTTATTATACATATTTTCATGGATGTTACACATTAATATTGTTCTCCCTTAACATAATCTATGAGTTTTTCATTTTTATATTATATTACTACCATGTGTACATTATTTGTATATATTTCTATTGTCTCGTTAATTTCTATTCATATGACTTGTACTGTTTTATTATTTTAAATGAGTTGTTTTATGTAGGGTTTATTTCAATGTTAAGGGTTTAAAAAGTTTATTTAGAAAAATTTATATTAAAAAAGATGGTTTATTGTTGTAATATCGTGGTTTGTTTCTCTAAAATATAGATTGTTATTTTCAACTTGTATTTCAAACTAAAATATATGGTTTATTTGGATGAAATAAACACATGGAATCTATAGTGATTTTCTAATAAGTTTCAATGATCATAACCTTCTTTTTCCTATTAGTGTTGGTAGGCCCATGTTTTTTTCAAGTTTAGGTTTAAGTCTTAGTCGGTCTAAGAATGGGATGGTATTATGGAGGGGTGTTGATCAAGAGGTCACATAGATATTTCATCTAGTATTTTGGAATCATTTTTTATTATTTATTTTGTAACACCCCAAGCTTCTACGGTACGTTTCCCTTTGAATAATGCAATATTGTGTGTTGTGCGCAACATCGAGTTCTAACACACACCACAACCGATCAAACTAGCCGTTATGAATAGTAAAACCAACTTTTAAATTTTTTTGAAATTTTACCTCTCAAAATTGACTTCATTTTTGGATTTGGAGCATCGAATTTAGCGTAAGGTAAAATTTTGGTACTTTCAGGATAACTTTAATATTTTGATGAATAGTGAAAATTACTAAATTTTAATTAAAAACACATTTTTTAATCAAAATAATTAATAATGATAAATTATGAATTTGATTGGTTTTAAAGTATATTTAGAATATATTTTTACCATTTAATATAATGTTGGACATTGGACATAATTTCACAATTAAACCGGACATAAACGAGTATCAATCTTTTGATAGTTATTATATCTTAAAAACACGCTTTTTGTTTTGACAGCGGGAATTAATTTTAAATTAATTTCTGCCACTTCTGTGTTTTGAATTTGGAAAAATGGATTCAATATTTGGAATCAGGATTTTCAATTTGGGTAAATAGGTAACTTTTATTTTTGTACATTTTGAATAATTACTTCGTTAAATATTTTATTTACCATGGTTAAAGGGTAAATCCTGTAAATAAGGGTTAAAAAATAATATTATAATAATATTAAATTACCCTAAAACGTGTCCTAACCTAATTGGTGGATACATGTCCGACCATGTAAATCTTTGGGTCGATTTTGGGACCCCATGGAACCACTTGTAGGTGATAGGGACAAATTATTTTAATTAAGTTAAAATAAATACAAAAATGACATAAGCATATATCTTTTAGAAGAACAATGTTTACATAGGGTTATATATGTTGGATCTTAGACTATAAATATTCATTAGAAAGAGAAAAATATTTTCTACATAATTATATTTTATTTATAATTTTTAGACATTAAATAATTTAATTTATTTATGACACAATGATAATGTAGTAATTACTATAATAGTGAAAAATTAAATAATTGATATTATAAATACCCAAATAAATATAATTTGATACTTTTTATGAATTAAAATAATTTTATAGGTTAATATGACATGTTAGGAATTATTTAATTAACTTTTTTTGAAGTAATAATTCTGTTATGATTTTTAAAAAAATCAACAATTGAATAGTGTCAAACTTGACATAAAAGAGTTTTTAAAACAAATATTATATTATTAATTGATATTAAATTCCTCAAAATATATGGTTCAGCCAAGAGAATTATATCATGATACTTGTATAATTACGGGACCACTTAATGGTATATTGGATGTATATAGTAAGTATATTAACCATATAATATAAAAATACAAAGAGACAATGTAAAATTGAAACTAATTATCTAAGAGTTAATACTTAAAGATAAGGTTAATATAGTAACCCAAACCTGTCAAAATCATATTGGTTCAGTGGTTTCTGACCTATCCCCACCTTAACCTTTAAATAATACACTTTTTAGCCATTATAAACTTAATATGAATTTATTATAAAATAATATTTCTAGCTTTTCCAGAGGTGCCCCTCACCCCTCTTATAAAAAGGAACTACTCCTTCTCATTAATTAACACCTTCAAAGCCTTTTGGTTCGACAATACCCTACCCAAATACTAGTTAAACTTCCCTAACTTAATCCTAGAGGCCTTCCTTTAGTAAAAAATCCAATATAAGGAGCCCTTTTGATCAAATCAAAAAGAAGAACCCGAAGAAGAGGTAAGGATTTCACCACCCTTTTTCAAGTTCCTTTCTTCTTCCACTTCTTCTTTATTTGTTATTCCCATTATAAAAAAATTAATCCAGTATCTCCTATATACTGTAATATTATTATAAATATGGTACAACCATATTCAGTATTCTATCCTTCCTTTGAATGACATGTCACCATACGTGCGTACGTACGGCTTACCGTCTCCACGTGTGCTGTAACTATTATTCAATTTATTATTATTTGGATGGGTGTAATAATGATTTTTAATTCATGTAAATAATAAATATAACATGATAATGATTCTTTATATATGATATTCCATCCAATTATATATTATTTTAATATAAAAAGAATGATATTGTCGCTCGTGTGTACGTACGGACTACCGTCTCCACGAACGCGATGAGATTCATTCCCCATTGTATCCATTCAAGTATAATTATCATTTGAAGATTTAAAAATAATGTTTAAGAACATGATATCATTATGGATATGAATAAGATAAAAATTATCCATGACAAACATGGCTTACTTAACAAAACATATAATAGAAAACGAGTAAGTTAACACCTGAAACGATGATAATACTAAGATATTATTAACAAAGAAATGTTAAAAGATCAAATATGATAACATAATAATATATAATATTCTTGTATAATTTTATAACAATTATTTCACCATTATACATGAGGTTAACCTACCCCAACTAAGGAAAAGTACAAGGTAAGGGTTTATTTCGTAATCTCTTCATTATCCGAGGTTGTTTATACGTAATAATCTACTGGGACCTCTTTATCATCCACATCCATGTTTCTTAAAAATGTATTGCAAAACATTTTATACTTTTTACAAGAATATGGGCTAAAGTCATGTATACCCTTTTTGACCTTTATAAGTGGTTTATAAAGAAATCTTTCCGTCATTTTCCAAATAAGGACCTTTTTAACCTTTTTGACAGAATTAAGGTAAGAATGTTTTTTTAACTTATACGGTGGGTGCGGTTATTTTCTGCTGTTATAAAATCATCAACGCTTCCCTTAAAATCCTATAAGAATATTTTCAATGAAAATGTTTTATTTTATAAATATATGACTCTTAAATGAATTCAAAATAGAAAGAGATATTTCTCTAGAAAGAGTTTTTATTTCATCTATGTCAACATCCTTTGATGGATTTTAAGCTTATTTGATGTTGATTTATTATGATAAAAAACATCCATATTTTATTGATGGTTTTGTGATATTTTTTACTGTGGATGTGATGTTTTTATACCATTCATGGTTTATGAAGAAAGTATTGAAATTTCATATGATAGTTTTAATACTAATGTTTATGTTATGTTTAAACCTGTTCATATGAGGAATACATTGGACTTAATATTTGATGGGTGGAGCCCGCTGTAGCTCCTCAATGCATCAGTAGGTCTCATGAGACAAACTAGTGTCTTGGCACAAGGCCTTGACAAAATCTTATTTGTAGTCTTAGCACGAGGCCTTGGCTATGTGGTTATGATAGTCTGGCATTATGCATTCCATCATTATGAAAGTGGTTATTGATATGGCATGTGATTATTCGATTAGTAGAATATCCATGTGAATAAGTAAATGGAATTATTTCATTTTATTTTTGCCACACTATGTTGAAGTTCATTTTTAAAAGGTTTTTGTTTTAGTTATACGTTGCCTTAAATGTTTATTATTATTTATGAAAGTTTCCACTATATTGTTATCCTTACTGGGCATTTGAGCTCACCCCTTTTCTATGTTTTATTTTTCCCAGGATGTGAAGAAGTAATTTATGAATAACCTGTAGGGATTTTATGAGGGGATAAGAGTGTGTACTATAGAGACTATATTGTTGTAGTTTTCATTTTATGATGTAATGTAAAACTTTATGAATATTTCTACTGTTTCCAAGGATACTAAACTAATTAGTCTTTCAAGACTTGACATTTCATGTGATCATGCCAATGTTATTTAATAATGCACCGACTTTGGGTAACTGGGGTCGGGGAATTATAGTTGGTATCAGAGGAAGTTTAGTACAATCCTTGGAAGATAGATTTAGATAAACTCTGATTAGAGCACATAGACTTAAGATGGAATTTGAGGATTAATATAGAAGATCTTCCTAGAATTTTGGTATTGTGGAGATTTTGTGGGTTTTCCGAGATATAAATCCCTATCTGGATACGAGCAGGTAGAGGCGTCTCTGGCACAGGAGAACCTATGGGTAAAACCAGAAAACACCACTTTGAGCTAGACTCGAATGGGAACTGGTGCACGACAACGGTCTTTGATGCACTCTTGGTTACAACACTCCTAGGGGATATTCTTAGGATAACTCTCATTTTCTTTACAAATCATTATGAAGGTTTTATGAGTATATATTTCCTAAATAATTTTTTTTTATTATTATGGATTATATCCATAAATAGTTCAATTTATGTTAAGTGTTTTATAAGTATGAAATTATGTAATTTTATTCATAAACTGATCTAGTTTATGCCATTCTTTAGAAATGGCACCTAGTGGAAGAAATGGAAATTGTATCAATGCACGCACTCTATGTATGGATTTCCCTCCTACTCAAGATAATTATATTGGACCTGGTGAAGCAACTGGTGTCGATCAGCTAATCACCATACTGGGATAACTCACTCAGGTTATGAATAATATCCTTACCCGTATGGGGCACCCTGATCCACAGCATGGAGGATCAATGTTAGATCGCTTCGTGAGGAAACAACCACCAACGTTCAATGGGAGTAAAAATCCATTGGTAGGTGAGCAATGGATAAGTTCCCTAGAGAAAATATTTTAGGATTTGAGATGTAGTGAAAGGGAAAATGGTATCATGGAAGTTTACCGCCTCACTGGAGATGTTGATAAATGGTGGTGATTGATTCAAAACATGAAGGAAGATGATAAAGTATCAAATATGTAATGGAGGGAGTTCAAAGATCTGTTTTTAGAAAAAATATGTTCCTCGTGACCATCAAGCAGATATGGAAAGGAAATTTCTGAGTCTGAGACAAAAGGAGGATGAGAATGTCACAAAGTATGAGGCTAACATTACAAGGTTAGAAAGGTATGCTATAGATTATATAAGAAACCGAAGAAGTAATATTGATCATTTCATTGATGGGTTAAAAACATTTCTCCGTCGAGCATTAGTCTCACAATCCTTCTCATCGTACGAAGACATTTTCTCATGTGCTATCAAGACAGAGAAAGAATTCTGTAAGTCATATGACTTTAAAGAAAAACAATAGAAGAAGAGATCTACTAATCAATCTAGGAATAGAAATAAAGGGTATATGGGAAAATTTTAATATCCATCCTGCAGTAAATGTTGGAAGAAACACCCCGGTACTTGCTTAAAAAGAACGGGAGTCTGTTACAAGTGTGGTGAAAAATGCCACCAAGCTCTTGATTCTAAGGGGAATAGGAATCTACCAATTTCCAATGCTATAATTGTAGGGACATGGGACATTATGCAAATAAATTTCCTAAGATTCAGGGGAAATTACCTCAAAAAAGGCCATGGGATCAAGGCCATGTTTATGTTATCACTACTGCTGAGGTAGAAGCTCCGAAAGACGTGGTGGCAGGTAATTTAATGGTCTCCTCAAGTTTTGAAAATGCATTATTTGATTCTGGATCATCTCATTGTTTCATATATTCCCAGTTTTCTATGAAAATTAGATATTTTCAATTTGATTTAACAAGGGAGTAGTCAGTAAATACTCCTAAGGGAAGTATCATTGCAAAAAAAGTTTTTGAATCAGTCCCCATTAGAGCACATAAATGTTCTTTATTCGCTGATCTCATCGTCATACCTATGATTGAGTTTGATATAATCCTCGGTATGGATTATCTTTCCGACCATGATGCGAAGATTTATTGTAAGAAAGAGGAGGTTACGATTTTTGATGATGATGATAAGGAACACCTTATCATTAGAGCAGAATCGTCACCACCTAATTCTTATCTAGATCCACCCCCAGTAGCTCAAATAAATTCAATTATTGGGGAGGAAGAGGATGAAATTGCAGTGGGTGAGGAAAGCAATGTTCAAATAAAGGATGTACCAATTTTGAAAGAATGTGTAGACGTGTTTCTGGAATATTTACCTGGACATCCTCCAGAACCAGAAGTTGAGTTTTCCATTGATTTAATTCCTGGATCAAGGCCTATATCGAAGACCCCTTATAGAATGGCCACTGTAGAATTAGTTAAACTAAAGAAACAACTAGAGTAATTGAGTAATAAGGGATTTATTCTCCCTAGTGTTTCTCCATGGGGAGCCCCTGTTCTTTTTGTTAAAAAGAAAGATGGATCTGTGAGGTTATGTATCGACTACAGAGAGATCAGTGGTATAACAATAAAGAACAAGTATCCCTTACCTAGCATTGATGATTTATTTGACCAACTGCATGGAGCTCAATACGGTTCAAAGATTGACCTTCGATCTGGATACCATCAGTTGTGTGTGAAGAAAGAAGACATTCCAAAGACAGCTTTTCGAACCACGTATGGGCATTAAGAGTTTACAGTTATGCCTTTTGGATTGACTAGTGCACCCTCTGTATTCATGGATCTGATGAATAGAGTTTTCAAGGAATATCTCTATGAAGTTATGGTGGTATTTATTGATGATATCTTGGTATACTCAAAAATCTATGAAGATCATGAAAATCACTTGCGAATTATCTTGAAGACTCTGAGAAGACATGAATTATATGGGATGTTTGGCATGTGTGAATTCTGGCTTCAGGAGATTTCTTTTCTTGGCCATATTGTCTCTAAAGATGGAATCTCTGTTGATCCTTCCAAGACCAAGGCAATCCAAGAATGTCTATAACCTATGAGTATAACTAAGGTACACAGTTTTATTGGTTTGGAAGGTTATTATCGACATTTCGTCCTAAATTTTTCCTGGTTGGCTAACCCATTATCAAAGCTCACACATAAAGGGGTTAAATTTGTTTGTACAGAAGAGTGTCGTGAATTTTTCGAAGAACTGAAGAGAATATTAGTCAATGCTCATATATTTACTCAACCATCAAGGAATTATGGGTTCATTATTTATAGTGATGCATCGAAGAAAGGACTTGGTTTTTCCCTTATGCAGAATGATAGGATTATTGAATATGCATCATGACAGTTGAAAATTCATGAACATAACTATCCTACTCATGATCTCAAGTTAGCAGCTGTGATCTTTTCTATGAATATATAGAGGCACTACCTCTATGGTGAAAATGTGAGATTTATACTGATCATAAGAGTGTGAAGTATCTTTTCTCACAAAAATAACTCAACATGAGGCAAAGGATATGGCTTGAATTACTCAAGGATTATGATTTCACGATAAACTACCACCCGGTGAAGGCAAACAAGGTGGAAGATGCTTTGAGAAGAAAAGATCATGGAGTTTTGAACAATATGAGAATTGAAAGGGATACAATTTTCATGGATCTAGTGAGGATGGACATGGGAATAACCAGGGAAGGTGAAACATAAATGCTTTTTCAAATAGTTTCCAAACCATCTTTACTAGAAAGGATTAAGAGTTCTCCGACCGATGATGAAGAATTTCAAAAGATTAAAGTTGTGAATGATGGGATATTGAGAGGCTTTGTGTATGAAGATGGAATTTTGAAATTTGGGAAGAGACTTTGTGTTCCCGATATACCTGATCTAAAAAGGGAATTGCTGGATGATGCTCATAGTTCCAATTTCTCTATACACCCTGGGAGCACCAAAATGTATAGAGATTTGAAGGAATGTTTTCGTGGGACAACATGAAGAGGTAGATTGCTGATTTTGTATCAAGATTTATGGTTTGTCAACAAGTGAAAGCTGAAAGGCAATAGCCTGTTAAAGTATTGAAACCTCTTCCCATACCTGAGTGGAAATGGGATAATATCATGATGGACTTTGTCATGGGACTACCAAGGACACCTAGAAGGAACGATGCAATATGGGTAATTGTTGATCGTCTTAACAAGTCAGCACATTTTCGTGCTATAAGATAATATCTACCACTAGAACATCTAACAAGACTATATATTGAAGAAGTTGTGATACTTCATGGAGTACCCCTATTGATTTTTTTTGATCGTGATCCCCGTTTTACTTCATGATTCTGGAAAAGTCTTCAGAAATCATTGGATACTGAACTTCATTTGAGCAATGTCTACCACCCTCAAATAGATGGACAATCAGAATGAACTATTGAAACCTTAGAAGACATGTTGAGATCCTGCTCACTTGACTTTCAGGGTATGTGGGATCAATATTTACCTCTGGTATAATTTTCCTATAACAATAGATTCCATTAGATTATTCATATGGCACCATATGAAGCGTTATATGGAAAGAGATGTCGCACACCAACCTGTTGGGATGACGTTGGCGAAAGAAAATTTGTAGGCCCAGAACTGGTGGAGGAAACGATGGAAAAGGTGAAGGTGATCCAAAACCATATCAAAGCAGCTCAATGTAGGCCGAAGAGCTATGCCGATAATCAAAGGAAGGATTTGGAATTTCAAGTCAGTGATCGTGTTTTCCTGAAGGTATCTCCATGGAAGGGAGTCATACGTTTTGGTAAGAAAGGGAAATTGAGTCCCAGGTACATCGGACCTTTCGAAATTCTAAAACGAATTGGGGTTGTAGCTTACTGATTGGCAATGCCGCCAAGTCTCTCTAAAGTTCACGATGTGTTCCACGTATCACTATTGAGGAAATACATGCCTGACCCAATGCATGTACTCACCTATGAGGAATTAGAACTGGAACCCGATATATCTTATTTTGAAGAGCCCGTCAAGATTCTTGATATGAGAGAACAAGTACTGAGAAACCGGATGACTCGTCTGGTAAAAGTCTTGTGGAGAAACCATAAGATGGAAGAGGCAACGTGGGAACACGTGGAACTTATGATGAAGAACCACCTGAGTCTTTTCATGCGGTAGTATTCTAGAAATTTCGAGGAAGAAATTATTTGAAGGAGGGGAGAATGTAACACCCCATGCTTCTACGGTATGTGTTCCCTTGGAATAATGCAATAGCGTGTGTTGTACGGAACATCGAGTTCTAACACACACCACAACCGATCACACTAGCCGTTATGAATAGTAATACCTACTTTTTAAAATTTTAGAAATTTTACCTCTAAAAATAGACTTCTTTTTTGGACTTGGACTATCGAATTTAGCCTAAGGTGAAATTTTGGTACTTTTCGGATAAATTTAATATTTTGATGAATAGTGAAAATTACTAAAATTTAATTAAAAACAACTTTTTTAATAAAAATAATTAATAGTGATAAATTATGAATTTGAGTGGTTTTAAAGTATATTTAGAATATATTTTTACCATTTAATACAATTTTGGTCATTGGACATTATTTCACAATTAAACCGGACATAAAAAGTATCAATCTTTTGATAGTTATTATATCTTAAAAACACGCTTTTTGTTTTGACAGCGGAAATTAATTTTAAATTAATTTCTTCCACTTTTGTGTTTTGAATTTAGAAAAATGGATTCCATATTTGGAATCAGGATGTCTAAATTGTGTAAATAGATAACTTTTATTTTTTGAAATTTTGAATAATTACTTCGATAAATATTTTATTTACCATGGTTAAAAGGGTAAATCCGGTAAAAAAGAGTTAAAAAATATTATAATAATACTAAATTGCCCTAAAACATGTCTTAACCTTATTGGTGGATACATTTCCGGCCATGGGCATCTTTGGGGCGATTTTGGGACCCCATGGAGCCACTTGTAGGTGATAGGGACACATTATTTTAATTATGTTAAAATAAATACAAAAATGACATAATCATATATCTTTTAGAAAAACAATTTTTACATAGAGTTATATATGTTGGATTTTAGAATATAAATATTCATTATAAAGATAAAAATATTTCCTACATATTTATATTTTATTTATAATTTTTAGATCTTAAATAATGAAATTTATTTATGACACAATGATGATGCAGTAATTGCCATAATAGTGAAAAATTAAAATAATTGATATTATAAATACCCAAATAAATATAATTTTAGACTTTTTATGAATTAAACTAATTTTATAGGTTAATATGAGATGTTAGGAATAATTTAATTAACTTTTTTCGAAGTAATAATTCTGTTTTGATTTTTACAAAATTCAACTATTGAGTAGTGTAAAAATTGACATAAAAGACTTTTTAAAACAAATATTATATTATTAATTGATATTAAATTCATAAAAAACTAAGGCTCGGATAAAAGACTTATATCATGATGGGTGTATCATTAATGGACCACTTGGGGATCTCATGGATGTATATAGTATGTTTATTAACCATATAATATAAAAATACAAAGAGACATTGTAAAAGTGAAACTAATTAACTAAGAGTTAATACTTAAACATAATGTTAATATAGTAACCCAAACCTATCTAAATACTATTGGTTGAGTGTTTTTCGAACTATACCCACCTTACCCTATAAATAATCCACTTTGTATCCATTATAAACCGAATATGAAATTATTATAAAATAATATTTCTAGCTTTTCCAAAGGTGCCCCTCACCCCTCTTATAAAAGGGCACTCCTCCTTCTCATTAATTCACACCTTCAAATCCTTTTGGTTCGGCCAAACCCTGCCCAAATACTCTCTAAACATCCCTCAATTTATCCAAGTGGCCTTTCTTTAGTCATAAAGCCAACCTATGGAGCTCTTTTGGTCAAATCAAAAGGATGAACCCGAAGAAAAGGTAATGATTTCACAACCCTTTTTCAAGTTCCTTTCTTCTTCCACTTATTCTTTCTTTGTTATTCCCATTATAAAATAATGAATCCAGTATCTACTATATACTGTAATATTATTATAAATATGGTACAACCATATTCAGTATTTTATCCATCCTTTGAATGACATGTCACCATACGTGCGTACGTACGGCTTACCGTCTCCACATCATGGTGTAATTGTTATTCAATAAATTATTATTTGGATAGGTATAATAATGACTTGTAATTCATTTAAATAATAAATATAACATGATAATGATTCTGTATATATGATATACCATCCAATTATATATTATTTTAATATCAAAACAATGATATTGTCACTCATGCGTCCGTACGGACTACCGTCTGCACGAACGCGATGAGATTTATTCTCCATCGTATCCATTCAAGTATAATTATCATTTGATGATTTAAAAATAATGTTTAAGGACTTGATATAATTCTGGATATGAATAAGATAAAACTTATCCATGACAAAAATGGCTTACGTAACAAAATATATAAAGAAAACGAGTAAGTTAACATCCGAAACGACGATATTACTAAGATATTATTAACAATGAAATGTTAAAAGATCATATATGATAACATAATAATATATATGAATCTTGTATAATTTAATAACAATTATTTCACCATTATACAGGAGGTTAACCTACCCAATCCATGGAAATGTACAAGGTAATGTTTTATTTCACAATCTCTTCATTATCCGAGGTTGTTTATACATAATAATCTACTGAGATCCCTTTATCATCCACATCCATGTTTCTTAAAAATGTATTTCAAATCATTTTTTTACTATTTACTAGAATATGGGTTAAATTCATTTATACCCTTGTTTACTTTTATAAGTTGTTTATAAATGAATATTTCCGTCATTTTTCAAATAAGGTCTTTTTTAACCTTTTTGACATAATTAAGGTAAGAATGTTTTTTTTAACTTATACGGCGGGTGCGGCTATTTTCTGCCTTTATAAAATCGTCTAAGCTTCCCTTACAAGCTTATAAGAATATTTTCAATGAAAATGTTTTATTTTATAAATATATGACTCTTAATAGATTTCAAAATAGAAAGAGATATTTATCTAAAAAGTGTTTTGATTTCATCTATGTCAGCATTCTTTGATGGATTTTTATCTTATTTGAAGTTGATTTATTATGATACAAAACATCCATATTTTATTGATGGTTTTGTGATATGTTTGACTGTGGATGTGCTATTTTTATATTATTCATGGTTTATGAAAAAAAATTATTGATATTTCGTATGCTAGTTTTAATACGAATGTTTATGTTATGTTTAAACATGTTCGTATGAGGAATGCATTGGACTTAATATGTGACGGGTGGAGCCCGCTATAGATCCTCGATGCATCGGTAGGTCTCATGAGACAAACTAGTGTCTTGGCACAAGGCCTTGACAAAATCTTATTTGTAGTCTTGGAATGAGGCTTTGGCTATGTGGTTATGATAGTCTAGCATTATGAATTCCATCATTATGAAATTGGTTATTGATATTTCATGTGATTATTCAATTAGTAGAATATCCATGTGAATAAATAAATGGAATTATTTCTTTTTATTTTTTCCACACTATGATGAAGATCAAGTTTAAAAGTCTTTAGTTTTAGTTATACATTGCCTTAAATATTTATTCTTATTTATGAAAGTTTCCACTATATTGTTATCATTACTGGGCATTTGAGCTCACCCCTTTTCTATGTTTTATTTTTCCCAGGATGTGAAGAAGTAATTTATGAATGACCTGTAGAGATAGTATGAGGGGATAAGAGTGTGGACTATGGAGACTATATTGTTGTAGTTTTCATTTTATTATGTAATGTAAAACTTTATGAATATATCTAGTGTTTCCAAGTCTACTAAACCAATCGGTCTTTCGAGACTTGATCTTTTTTGTGATAATGCCAATGTTATATAATAATGCACCAACTCTGGGTAACTGGGGTCGGGGCATTACAGATGCATACACCATGTTATAATATAGTATTATGGATTTTTTATCTATATAGTTCTTGTTATACGTTTTTATTTAGACATTTTTAATTATTTTTATAATTATTTTTTCACTATTTATTATTTCTATATCTATTTATATTGTTGTACATGAACCTATAATACACATAGTGTGCATGCCAGACTTTTGGGTGGAATATTCATGTCTCTTTTTCTTTACTGGGGAAAATCATTCCCAAGAGATAATATTTCATGGTTTAACATTAGTTTATAGACCAAAGTGATCATAAATGAATCTTGGTTATCTCACGAGATTATTCAGGTTTCTAAATTTGGGTTGGACCATATTTGTTTCAATAAAAATATTATCAGGGACTAGGTTTCAGGGATATAATGGTTCTTAGAAAACCATTTTTATTTTTTTTTTGTCAAGAAGAACTGATTTTGGACATCTGAAACTTGTTAGGTTGATGTGGGGAGTGCACTGCGGTATCTTTCTCATTTTAAGCCATGATTTTACATGGTATGTTTAGTTGTGTGTCATAATTTCTTATCTTTACTTATATTTTTGGGAAAATTTCATCTAGAATGATTGTATTTTATATGTAATCAATTTTATATTGACAAGTCATATATATTTTCTATTTTGGGAGTAAAAAAAGGTGTAAGAAAAAAAGAATATGGTTATCTTGAATGGTCTTGTAAAGCCTATATGGTTAGTTCTTTTTGTATCATAGTGAAATTTACAGGGTTTGAACATGCTAATTAAAAGATATTTATATGTTTTATTGATGGTATTTTTATTTATTTGGATAAAATTTAATAACTGGACCATTGTATTTAAATGGTTGAAGTTGGTTTTCAAATATAAAAAGGGGTGTTTTTGGAAATGAAATTGAAAGAATTCATGTTTGGTGAACTTTTTATGTTCTAATATATGACTTTTTTTGTTTTATAATTATTTTAAATAGAGTTATTGATCATAAAAATATAATAGTGATATTAAATAATTTATTATATGCATATCCTTTAGGTTTTGATTTATGTTCTGATATTTTTAGTGATGATTGTTATTTTTTCATTTATTTTATGTTGTTTTGTGTTGAGATTAATTTATGGATGTGTTTTAATTTTTTAAGGTAATAACTTTTTATTTTTGTCTTTATTGTTTACAGTTTTTCACACAAAAAATATTTGATGTTTTTAGGGTTTTTGAGTATGAATTTTTCTATTTAAGACACTACCTAGAGTAATGATAATGTGGTAGAGCTGGTTCTCTCTTGGTGATTACATGTATTTTGTTTTCATTGTGGTCCCATAGTGGTTGTGGTGTCTATTGTAAATATTTAAGATATCTTCATATCCCTATAAACTCCTAAAAATATAAGGGTGATAGTTTTTTAGGAATTATCATGTGTTCTGGTTAGGATTGGTGGATAAAAACCATCCCATCTTAGTTGAAAGTTGGAATGACATTGGATTTTATCAAAGACACATTCATTCTATGGTACATTAATCCCGAGGATACTGAGAATAATGTGGAAGATCTAGTAAGCCTCCCAAAGGGTTAAGAAATTTCGAAGTATTATATTAACCAATTCAATGAATAGTTTCCTTCTACCTTTAACATTGTATCGATTGATTTATTGAAGGCTCACCTATTCGTTAAGGGTCTTTAGTTGGATCTTTTTTCTGGGGTTATTTATTCTAGGCTCTTCATGTATCAATACATGATATATGAATTTTATCTAGTAGAGTTTATTCTTTAAGGGAAACCTATACAGGGTAATATACCTATCATTTTCAAAGGTGTTAAAGGATCACCATATGTTGAGTAGGGGAAGTCAAAAAACCTATTTTAAGAGGATATTTTTTTATTATATTGTTTCTTATAAAAGAAAGTGATCCATTTTGTTCCTTTAATGTAGTCAATTTAGGCATTCCATGCTCTCTTGATCGAGTGTCACAAAGACCTATAAATGTTGTAGTTAATTGGGATACTTCTATAAGTTATTAAGTATATTTTTTTACACCTTGAGGTAATTAATTACCATCTCCTCTCTTATTTTTCCTTATCATAAATAGTATTAAATTTAATCATTTGTTCCAGGTTAATCATTGATTTGTGATATTTGAGAGATTAAGTATTTAATTTAAGGAAGAATAAATGTGCTACAAATTTTGTATTAATTACCAAACCTCTTCTTATTTGGATATTTAAATATTTTTCCATGGCGTCTTCAGTTTGGTCATTCAATCTTCCATGATTGAGAATTTATAAATGGTTGGGAGATATAATGTGGGAATAAATTTTTTAAATATATTTTTTATAGTAGTTATATGTTAGTTTTAAATTAGATATAGATGTATGTGTGTCTCTGTTGGTTTTTTTAATATGGAATTTAATAATTGGATTATATGTTTCTCTATCTTGTGTGTTGTAATATCGTGTTCATCCTTAATTATTTTTAAACTCAGTGTTTTTCTTAGGGGTGAAAGTGTTATAGTGGGGATAATTTTCAGAACCGCACATTTTATTTCGTTATTATTTTATTTATATAATATTTTTTGACCTTATATTTTTGTTTCTAAAGTTTCTGGTTCAAATTTTTAAATTTGAATTGTTTTTTATTTTTTCAACCTCTTAGTGTGGATGGTTTGAGGGAAAATGAGAGATAACCCTTATGTAGGAGTCATTATTTTCCAATTTTTTGCATTCATCATATGTCTCCATAATTAGTGAATGTTTGGATCCAAATCATATGAATCCTTGATTAAATCATCTGGTTTTTCGGTTCATAAGGGAACTACTGTGTGAATTACACATTGTTAGTATAAATTGTACAACATGTATGAAAGTGAATTAAAATTTTTTGCATATTTTTTCGTTACAATTGGAATATAGTTTATCTAACCATTAATCCAATCCAAGTGGTTACAAATGCATTTCCAATGAGGGAAACAATTTTGGTTCATATTTTGGTAAACTAAGAACCAAACTATGAAACTTAACATTTTTTCGTAAAATTTTATTTTCCTAATATAACCTTCTTAAATTAAAAACCAAAAATGGGTTCCTTTCTCCCTAATCAACCAAAAAACTATATGTATCCCATGAGCACTTCATAATATCTCTTTACCTTGTATTTTTCACTCCATCTTCAATTTATTTGTGTTTCCACCAAGTTATGCCTTATTCTTTAACTCAACTTCAATTATCCCTTCATCCTTTTCTTTCTCAAATTTTCATTTTCTTTTCATGGATAAATTATAGGGTGAGGGTTTGAGGAAATTCATTATGTCATGTGTTGTTATGGTATGTAGATAATGTTTCTAGTAATCCTCTAATCTTATTCAAGGATTTCACATTATCTATACTCCATTTGAGGTAGTTGGTTTTATGCCTTTGAATTTACTATACACACCATGTATGTTTGAGCTTTCTGAAGAATGTTTCTACTAATATTATTTTTTATTTAAATATTTATGATGACTTATGAAGTAATTTTAAAAGAATATGGTAATATTAATTTTTTAAAGAAAATTTTGTATGTTAGGTGTTTAATAATATATCAAATAGTTTTTTTTAGAAATGTGGTTATCCAATTAATGTTTCAATATTTTAAAATCTCCATATAATATAGATTATTTCATTGGATATTTTTTTCATTTTACCATTGTTTAGTAATTTTATGGGTTTTTTATTTAGTTATGTGTTCTATGTGTGAATGAGTTTTGGAAAAATAGGGTTTTTTATTTCTTGATGCATTATTTTTATGTGTTTCATATGATTGGTGTGTGATTTAAGGTTAATTTTGCATTAAAAAAATGTATAGTTATTTTTCCAAGAATCATTAAAATAAATTTACCTTTAAAAGAGGCTTTTCTAATTGAAACTCTGAATCTAGTTCATGACAACTAAATATTCTTTCATATGCAATCAAATTGGAAATGGTTTCTAAAAATATTAATATTTTCCAAATTCAATACGCGATTGGAAACTTTATAAAAAAATTCCATTAAGATGTTCCCTAATGGAAGACCCTTATATGTTGATAAAATTATAATGGTATAAAGTCTATTTTAAAAGGTGTTTCCATTGGTAGTTTTATGGAGGTGGGATGAGATTATGTGATTATTAAGACAATATTGTGTTTGACACTTTATTTATGTTACCACACCTATTATCTGTATTACTCTTTGGGATTGAAGCAATTATAGATAAGGATTGAGAGGTATTTACTATATAGTCAATATAAGATTGAATAGAACCCTTATGGAAGTAGATTTCATCAGGGGAGTTTCACTAATGAGGCTATGATAGAGTAGGAAGTTGTTCAATGTCTTGGAATGCATTGATAGGTTGGTAGATTGTTATATATAAGTATGTCTGGGATTGCCTCATAGGATGTTTAGGAATTTCAAATGATTATCTATACTTTATAGTTTATGGTTTAATACATATAATTTCATAAATTTTCAACTAAACTATATTTATCTCTCGAAATATTCTACTTGTTTTCCCTTTTTATATAATTTTCATATCTTTTATGAATTATTTATCAATATTTTCCATATTTCATTATTTTTCGAGAATGGGACGTGTACAATCGTTATATTTTATATTTTATTAATGCAGTTTTTATACATTTTATGTTTTCTTTCTATTATTTTTGTTTTTTTAAGAATATTGTTCAGTGGTTATTTAAAAATATTATTTTAAATGGGGAATTTTAAATAGGGTGCAATTCATTGTAAAGGGTTTAAAATGATTCATTAAAAACATTATTTAGATTTAAACGCTCATTTTTAAGAGAAATATCACTTTTTTATTATTCAAAAGATAAAAACATATTTTCTACTTATATTTAACACTAGAATATAAGGTTTTTTTAGATAAAGGAAATTAATTGAATCTCCAGTGATTACCTAATTAACTGTTATCCTTGCACCCTACTTGTGTCACATAGCGTAGGTAGAACCGAGTTTGTATTACTAGTTCAGGTTTAGCCCTTGATCCCAATAAGAGTGAGATGTCATTTTAAATATCTTATGTATGTATGGGAATTTATATTTCCAGAGTGCCACTACTATAAAATTTAGTTTAAAATAATAATATTCTTTATATCTTTCTTAGCACATAACACCAATCTTTAAAAGAATTAAGATATATTATAAAAATTGTATTATTTAAATGTGATTCTCAAAACCTATCTATTGAATTGGTCTGTATGAATACGAGTAATCACATTGATAAAATATATGTTCAATTTTCCAAATCAAAAAAAAAATCTATTAGATGATTCATAGGAAATAAAAACTCAATTTTTACTGAAATAAGTTTATTCTTTAAAAATATATCTCCTTTAAAAATGATTATTATTTCCTTTTGAGAGTGGAAATTATAAGTAATTTATACCACTTCTAGATATTATATTTTATCAAATTAATGTGATTTTTGAAATTATCATATGAAAATTACCTTAGGGGAAAATTTTGGAATTTTTCTAAAATGATTGATTTTAAGTGAATAGTGAAAAATACATAATTTTCTAATACCGTAATTTATTTTAATTAAATAAGGTTATTTAAAAGTCCCATTATATATTTTTTTTCTTCATAATATGAAATATGATCAATTTTATTTATAATAATCAAATTAAATCCATTTTAATCAAAAATAATAATGATGTTTATATAACTTAATTTTTATGCTAAAATGCATTTTTCAAACAACTAATTTTCATTGTGTTTTACATATTTATATTAATATTGATTTATTTAAATTTTATATATTTAATCTTGATAAATGGGTACCAAATTTGGAATCATAATAAAATAATTTGGTAAATATGTCAACTTTATTTTTTGTCATAAGGAATAATACCATTGGTAAAAATGTTGTGACCACTGTAAGGGTTTTGTCTCAATTTCTCTTCACTAAGAAATATTTTAGTGTTATGAAAAAATTTATTATTTATTTGGTTTATATAATTCCTAAGAATGTTTTTTGTGTGCTACATTATTTATTTCAAGGGATTTATAGAACCAAATAATTGTCAAATATTTTAATGACATTCGATTCAAAAATTAAAAACAATTGTAAGGGTTTCTTTTCTCACTTTTTTTATAAATATGTCATAGTCACCTATTAATTATTTCGTTTAGTTTATATATTTACTCTTTTATATGATATAACATGATTCTTTTTACATTCATTGTATTTAAACATTCATTTTGAGTTATTTCATTCAATTGTGTTATGATTCAAACAACACCAAAGTGGTAAGGGTATATTTCACAATATCTTACTTATTTGGGATTTTTTATGTTTACATTTCCATTTGAGTAATTATATAACCTTTCTATCTTCAACCCCATTAATCCAATTTTTACCTTATTTGGAACTCGAAAATACCATAATAATTTTTTTGTGGATAACTGACTTGGTGTTTTTATTAAATCAAGATTCTTTTTCTGCCATGTATATATTTTATTTAAAATGATGTCCATATATTTTTTATATAATGATTAATTAAATTCACATTGAATCATATTTTAATTTTTATTAAAAAAATTTAAAATAAATCCCCTTATCATTTTCTGAATGTGGAACTTTTTTATCAGGGGTGAACATGATCTTTGTTTTAACATATAATGCATGAACATCTTTTACCACCATCATGATGACTATAATATTTGAATAATCATTTAATAGTTTATATATTTCATTCTAAATAAATTTTTTCCCTAATATTAATGAATTTTTAAATTTTGGATAAATGTTATCAAAATGAAAAGGGTATTTTCTTCAAGTAAATTTTCAAAGATCATTTTAATGTGTTTTAATAAATGTAAACATTATTTGACGAATATAATGATATACTGAGATTATAATATAAATATACAATCCAAAATATATTTATTAATTTTTTATAATAATTTCTATGGGAGAAATTATTCACATTACATATGTTAGTTCTTCCGATATGGATAGTTATTGAAAATTAAGGAATATTAATTATGTTGTATAGTTTATTTATATGATTAATTCATTTTAATTGTTAATTTATGGGCAGGTCCTAGTTATATATGTCTCCTAGATGAATATTTATATATCATGAGAAAAAATTGGTTGGGTATTTGGTTGATACCAAACGCATTAATGTAATATGTATTAACACGAGGACACGACGATAAGTTTAATATATCTAATATTATGTATTCCCAATCAATTAATGATTTCCAAGTGATTATTTAAATATTTATGATATCCATTGACAGTTTTATGATCATGTGATTATTTATGTATCATTATTTGATTATAATTTCTTCAATCCATGTTATCCTAACCTTATATGGATTATAGTGTGCACATTCCCCTAAAGAGAATCTAAGCTAACCCCTTTTGTATGTTTCCTTTCCCAAAGATTTTTATAACTGTTCTATGACTGATTTCTGAGGATATTCTAGGGTAAATAATTATAATCACAAATAAAATACTATTTTTTATTTTTTATCTCAAATGTAATGTAAGATTTAATCATTTATCCAGTTCTCCAAGAATAATAAACTATTTGGTCACCTAGGATGTTGTTTGTTTTATATAATTCCATTATAATATAGTAGCCACAAGATCTGGGATACTGGGGTTAGGGTATCTATAAAGAGGTTTTCATTTTTAGTGGATGGTTTATTTTGAGAACTAAGGTTTTGATCTATGATCTAAGAGTTCGAGCATACTGAGATGATGTTTATGGATAAGGTTTGAGGTCTAAGAGGTTTCTCATGTGTTTAGGAATGTATCAGGATCATCAGGTAGAGTTTAGGTAGTATTATAGGTTTCAATATAGGGTGAACAGTTTTTTTGTGCATGGTTTAGGAGAAATTGTGTGGTTCCATGGGCATGAGGGGGGTTTCAGGTTACTTTCCCTAGCACATGGTTAGAAAACGGTTTAGGGAAAAGTATAGAGATCTTAGATAAAACTAGGCATGATTTCTTAGAGTTAAGGATTGGCCCACTACATTTACATTGTTGTAGATAAACTTTTCATGATGTCACAAAGGTGTTGCATAGTTTTTTTCATAGTTGTAGCATAGTTAGTGGACCATGTGGACAAATCAGGCAATGAGTTTTTATCTAGAGAGTGTATAGCGCATTATTTGTATATATTTTTAAAAACTGTGAAACAACATAAATTTTCATAAAATGTTTCAATCGAATTAAATTATCTTATGTTTTTTATCCATTACCCTAACCTCTTCCTTCTTTTTCCATGCGCATTCCAAGGTGATACCCTTCCTCTACTTCCTCCTCTAACCCCTTCGTTTTAGGATGCTCTAGGGTGTTTTCTTTTTCATTTAAGGTAGTATTCTTCCTCTCCTCCTCTGTTTCTCATCCCTCCTTCTATTTTTTTAATTTCATTATCTTTTCCTAGGGTTTAGGTTATAATTATATTGGAACAAAGAATAATCAACCAAGGATGGTGGATCTCTAGAGTGTCCTAGTTTGATAGGGTCATGTGATGAAAAATTCCTACCATCGCACATCATTTTTACGAATTCATATGGAATAATTTCTAAATGTATTCTCTTAAAATTAAATATAATTGGTTTTTTAGCATCTTTGGTTAGTGACATAGTTAGAAATATTTTTGGGAGTCTATAGGGAACCTCCCAAGGTTCTTTTTTTAAGGTTTTGATGAATATAATCTCTCCGGAGAGTCAATATTCTATTATGAAAAGTTTTTAAAATTGTTAAATCAATAGTAAATTGATAGTTAATTATGAATCATTTAAAATTATTTAACTTGGCTCACTGGGCTTGAGTTAGAGGCTTATGCATAATTTTGATCTTGCTTTGGACTAAGGTGGGGCTTAGAGAACCATAGAAAAAAATTGACCAATGTAATTAAATGTGAAAAACATGAAATATAGATATGTGGACCCAAAATTTTTTAAACATGGTGACCTAGAACCAAATTCTACGTACTTTATAATAACCTATGTTCTTATTTTTGAATATTAGTAAACTCATTATCACATCATGTTTTTTCTTTTATGTAATATAGTATGTGATAATGTCTTAAGAGTTACTGATGCACTAAAAGGTCATAGTTGTTCCCTGCTATGATAAGAACCTTGAATTTTCATGAATATATTTGTAAATATGTGTTCTATATCCAGATTATATCAATTTAGGGACACCAATAATACATGATAATAGAGGTGGAGACTCATTGGACTTTAAGGCACCTTCTCATGGTGTACAACCTTGGTATTGTCAAGTGTAGTATATTATTAAAAAGAGACCCCCTCATAAGAAATTCACATTTATATAGGACATTATATGTTCCTACCTATAGATGTGTGTTTTGATCCCTAGACATTATGATTATTATTATTATTGGGTGTTATACACCACGTAATTTGTTGTATTGACAAAAACTATGATGATATATTTTCACAGTGTGGTAGGATATGTTGGGTGCATCACAATTAATATTTCATTAATAAATAATGAGATAAATTATTTATCCCTTCAACACATAAATGGATGTTTATATCTCATTCCCTTCGATGAAAATGATGTAGCCTAAATAAATCCTTGGTCATGGTGTTCTATAGGCATGTTCAATTTTTTGGAAATTCAATGAAATAGGAATCTAGAAAATTGGTTGATGGAACTATCATGGAACCTTCTTGATTATATATATTATGATAATGAGATTAAATTACATAGTAATAATCCCTATGAGATATTATTCCATTGTGGAAGTAAATTGTTTCTCTATGGGTGCCTTGACATGTTTCTAGACACTAACCTTGGACTTTAGCATGCTTTGACTAATGCCATTGAAAAAGAGGCCTAGAGTTTCATGCAATAAATGTATATAGAAAATCAGTTAAGTATTATGTTATTATATATTATATAAAAAGTTAAATAAATATAATTCTCATAGGTGGTTTAATAATTATTCATGTTTTATTAATAATATATATTTATTCATCAGTTATTCAAGAAAATATTATGTGAGCGGATTATCTAATAATTATTTATTTTCAATTTTTTGGATATATTATTTATTTATTTATTAGAGAATAATGAAGCGATATTTATTTATTAATTAATTAGTCATTATTAAAGGACTGATAAGTATTGTGGAGGAATAGAGGAGTGAGTTTAATATTCTGGTGAGAAATTATATATATAGAATATTATTTAAATAAATAATGTTTAATTTAATTATTGATTTTAACACATGTCATGAAACAATATTATTATTATTTTAGATAAGGGGTTACATAGGGATTAAATAAATAATAAAGGTTGCATGTGAAATTATCTATTTCTAACCCTAGAGATGTATAACCCTGATTATAGTAATTTTCAAGAGAGTATGTTAATTTCCATTGATGTTCACAATGAAATCAGAATAATCCTATCAAATCCATAAAGAGATTCCTTCTCCAAGAACGCTCTCAATAACAGAGATCAGTCATCATCCACATTCATCTCTTGAGTATAGAGAGGTCAATGAGATTCCATTGGAACCAATTCTTGTGAATATCAAAGGAGAATGATGCAAGAGATAGGAATTTCCATTCTATCACCCGTATATTCACATGGTGATGTTCATAGATTTGTGGAACCTGTATTGATCACTATAAGAGGGAATTTATTCTTGATACTATAATGCAATGATGGTACGACAAAGATCCATTTCTATATCCATCAATTACAAAATTAATTTAATTCAAGGTAATTCTTTAATTGTATAAATTAATTATAAATAATATGTGATGATCTAGCACTTCAGTTCTAGAATTTATCCAATGACAATATTTTTTGTTTCAATTCTATTAATCTTGTCATTTATCATCATATAAATCTTGGATTAATCATCAATCATGGAAAATATCAATGTTGTCCATGACCCATCACACAATTATATTGTTTTCAGAACCTACAAATGTTATCATAGAAGGGTATATAATTATTTATAATTATTTAAATATCATTTATTTATTTAAGAATTTATTATTGGCTTTTAATTCTAGTTTAGTTATTTTTTAATCTTTATCGTGAGATCTACTTTGTTCCTATTCATTTGTCCTAAATATAAGAAAATTGATAAATTTGATGAATGAAATATATTTGATGATCTCAATGGGAGCTGCTGAGGAATCTAGTTGGATAATACCATAGTATCTACTATGTATCCCAGAGGAGAACATCATGTACTAGGGTTTAATGTGAAACGAATTAATTTGGAATTAATTAAAGTCATGAGAATTTGTTAAACATAGTGAATTTAATTATACACCATGTGTTGACTGGGCTAGCATGGTGCACGGTTGTCTAGAGTTCACACCATGTAAATTCAAAACATGAATTTTTGTCCCTTGGTCAGAGAAAAGATGTGTATTCTCTTTCATGGACTACATTAATAGTGTCTATGTTTCATAGAGACTACTCGTTGTGTAGCCAATGTACATTATGTTTACTCCATCGTTTTACAATGTATGGTTACACATGGAATCCATAGGTGTGTGTTGTGGACAAATGATGAGAAAACCATACACACCATGTAGCTCCAATGTACATGTCGTGTACTTTTAATTTTTTTTGGAGAATTAAAATTAATTTATTATACTGTTAAAACCTTATCAACATGTAGTTTCATGGGATCGTGAAGTTGATACCACACACCATGTGATGTATATATATATATATGTATAAATTTTTAATTAATTTCTTCATAATGATCAAATATACATGTTAGGTATAATTCATATTATAGTTATCAGTCTATGCTCATTGAAGAATTTCATTTTATGTAAAAATAAAAAAATAATCATGTAAAGCATGCGATTATTATGATTATAGTACACATCATTATATTATGTGTAATTCATGTATGCCTCATGTATCAATAGTAAATAATATATGAGTATAATATATTTTGGGTAGTTTGGATGGGTACTCACCATGTTTCCTACATGGTATATTTTTTTATTGTGCATAATTAATTTTAAATAAATTAATTTACTTTGATTAAAATTTTTATGGATGAGAATATCAAGGAAATTCGTATGAGATTTAAGATAAATGATTTGTTTGATTAAATAATACAATGAATTTAATTGAGCGGGTTTTATATTAAATAATAACTATTAGAATTGAATGCTAATTTTATTAAATGTGTAATTGTTTCCATGAATGTGGATGATCATGATCCTAGAAAAGACCTTTGTTTGAGATTTGATTCATTTATTTTATTATTAAATTAAATTGTTATATTTTTTGTCACCCCTCCTCTCATTATGTAAGGGTATTCATTTCCATGGGTTATTTTATGTAAACCCCTTAATAAATCCTTTAGTTCTCATCCCATAAATGTTAGTAAAGGTTATGTAATGGGTGGAGCTCCCAAGAGAGTGGAGGATGTTTAGATTTGGATCATAGGTGAAACAAATCCAAGAGAGATACATAGGTGGATAGCTAGAAAGCTTTAACATATACCATAATCTATTCAAGGGGTTTTCCACTAGGTCAATGATTAGTTTATCATCCACTCAATAAACTAACCCTTAGTAAAATCTCAAGATCATACACCTTTTTTATTTTATTTCTATCATGTTACATATTTATTTCATCATCAATATTTTTTTTGATCACATGAATTAATTAATTATCTATAATTCAATATAAACTGAAATAAATTGGATTATTTGCAAATATTTTCAATGACATGGTTAATAACATAGGAAAATCCACTTAATATGAAAAATCGTGTAATAAAAATAATAATTGGTTATTTATTCATAAAATATAATATATCTCAATTATATATATTATGTTGGTATAGAATTCCACTACATCAGTTAATTTCCAATAATAGTTCAATGTTCTTGACCAGCCAATTCTAGGTTTCTTTTATTTTTTAGAGGATTATAACATGATATTTTGGGAAGAGTTGAATTTTTCCCATCAAGGGCTGACTTCCCGCCTTTCAAAAAAATAGGTTGACATCAAAAGTAAAACATAGTGTAACGGAGAGGAAAGGGTTGAGGAAATAAAATTTAAAGAGTTCATGATATGGGTGTCCACTCAAAAAATAATGTAATGTGAGTTAATGAAGTTGTAATTTGTAATTCTTACCTAAAACCATTCAAATTTATTGAGTAGACAAATTTTGGGTAATTATAAGGGGAATAAGTATCCTTGCCTCTAGAATTTCCATGAAAATGGATATTATAATTCCAATGGTGAGGGATATTGGGTTTTGATAAAATAATGGGTGATTAATAAATATAATATTTATTTATTTATCTAAATTTTATGGGATAATTTAATAAAACTTTGCTTTTCTTATTTGTAAAAATAGTAATAAAAATGACTTAAAACATTTTATTGAAAACCATACTTCAAACCGATAACCTTCTCACTGAAAAACATTACCATGAATGGAAAAGGTGATTACACGTTATCCAACACCATGAAATGAAATTATATGTTATGGATGAACTTATTCTAGATAACCTAATTATGGAAACAGTAATTAAGAGTTGTCTCTCTTTGAGAAATATTTGATCAATGATACATTTGTTTAGTGTTTCATGCTATCATCCAGGACTAATGAAATTTTAAAGCAAAACTAGGGCATGGATGCATATAGAATTATGTCTCAGCTTCTAGATCTCTATAATGTGATCGTGAGAGAATAGATATATGAGATCTCCAATTCCCTATTTATAACTCATATTAGAGACTCTATTCCATATTGGTCTCGAGTATTAAATATAATTGGACACACTGACCAGTTATACATCTTAGGGATTAAAATCCCAAATCATTTGTGCATAGATCTCATACATTCCTTGCTACCAAAGACATTATTCAATATTATTTTTAATTATAACATGAGAAACAATGAAAAGAATCTTTCAGAACATCTTTCTTTGATTCACCATGTGAATAATAAAATTGGGTCTGACAAACCCATGGTCCATATGGTGAATAAGAAAAAGAATAAAAAGTGTAAGGGGCACAATACTTATTACAATTATAAATATATCAAGCACTATCATTCTAAGAAGGGGATGATTGAGAGGCTAGGAAAGGAAAAAGAGGATGTATGTTTAACATTTGGAAAGAAATTCCACTAGATGAAAAACTACACACATTAGTAAGGGGAATCTAAAGGTGTGTTCGTTATCAAGTGTAATATCTCAATATTTATACATTTGGTATTCGATACATATTGTAGTGATAACATATGTATCCAATTTGAAAAACCATGTAAATTATGAAATAACTCTAAAGGAGATGTGTATCTGTGAGCATCCAATGGTGTGAGGCAGGATGCTCTAGCCATAAATGACTCCCACCTTTCATTTCCAACATGGTTAATATTGGTTTCCATATATTTTTTATATGTACCAATTGTTTCCAAGAACATAAATTTTTTATCATTACTGGATTAAATGATTTCATATTCATGTTTGAGAATAAATTGTTTTATTTTATAAATAATATATATGTTATGGAATATAACATTTATATAATGGTATTTATGTATTAAATTATGAAAACAAAGTATTATTAATAGATAAAAAATCACGTTCAGATTACTCATATAACACCCATCTATGGAATCATCATCTTGTTCATGTAAATGGGAAGAATTTGGCTATGTTCTATCAACATGGTTATTTAGAATCTTATTTTCTAAAACCACTTGAATGATGTATTTCGTATTTTAAAGTCAAAATTATTAAACATCCTTTCAGTGGACATGGTTAAAAGTCCATATATGTTCCTAGATTCATAGACATTGATGTGTGTATACCATTTATCGTAGAATCTATAGGTGGGTATACTTACTTCATAACATTAAATGTTTACTTGGGTAGATATGGATATGTTTACTTGTTGAGTCATAAGTCTGAGTACTTTGAAAAATGAAATGAATTCAAGAATGAAGTAGAGAATAACCTTGGGAATATGATAAAGAAGCAATTATCATATCAAGTTGGTGAATATCTTTTACAAACGTTTATTGACATTCTACGTGAGTTTGGGATTCTATCTCAACACAATCCACCTTACACACTGTAGTGGAATAGTGTTAGTGAATGTAGTAGTACTACCTTATTAGACATGGTATGTTTGATGATGATTCATAAAGATCATCCATTATACTTTTGGGAATATACTTTACAGATATATGCATATATATTTAGTTCATTAAGAACTAAATCAGAAATTCCCTTCGAGTTATGGAGTGAAAAGAAAACTACTTTGTTGCATACACATATAAGGTATTGTGAGGAGTTTGTTATGGCATTTTTAGGAAAAAAAGAACCCTGAGGCACAAAGTGTATATTTATAGGGTATATTAAGGAAACAAATAGATTCTACCTATATATTCCCTCAGTTAAGAAAGAGACAATAGTTATACAAGTCATCTTTCTTTATATGGATCACATCCCCAAAAATGATGGTGTGAGAATAATTGACATTAATGAATTTGATGGTCAGGATACATAAGATTTAGTAATAGAATAGATTCTATAGGACTGTTACAGAAAAAAAGTACTATATATGAGCACAAGATTGGTATGAGAACCAAATATATATAGTTTTCTTATAACTAAATATGGTGAATTGTTATTGGTTGATAATAATGAACCTCTTTCCAAAAAAGAGGTTGTTGAGAGCTTATAAGTTGCAAGATGGAAGGAAACTGTGAATTTTGAAATGGATTCCATGTATTATAACCATGTTTTGGTTCTAGTCAATATTCTAGTTAATGTAAAGAATGTAGGATTCAAATGGGTATTCAAGAGAAAAATGGACAGGTAAGGTAATGTAAACACATATCATGAAAGTCTATTGGCTAAAGTATTTAAAAAATTATCATGTAATTAACTATGATGAGACTGTTTCAACATTTTCCATGTAAATATATGTTAGAATTACACTTTCTATAATAGGTTACCATGACTATGAAATTTGGAAGATGGATGCCAAAACATCTTCTCTTATTGGGAACCATCCAGAAGATGTCTATATGACACAACGAGAATTGTTTCTGAATCAAGGTGATTCCAAAAGATTTTAGAGGCTTCATATATCCATTTATGGGTTTAATTAAGCATCTGTACCATGAAAAATTCGATTTTATGAAGCTATAAAGTAATTTGGTTTCATTAATAATGAATGTGAACTATGGTTTAAAATAGGTTTAGTGAGAATCTGGTCAGTATCCTAGTAGTACATGTTTATGAAATATTTTTTATTTGAAATGAAATATCGGTCTTATAGTTTGTTAAGTAATGGTTAAAAAAGTGTTTCTTCGTGAAGTACATAGGTGAAGAAACATATATTTTATGGTTCAAGATCATTTTGGATATATTCAAGAGGCTTCTTAGACTATGTAAGAGTATATATAGTGACTAGATACTAAGGAGATACAGTATAGAAAAAATTGAGAGGGGATTTGTTCTAGTTTCACATCGTTTACATATTTCTATGTTAATGTATCCTCAAACACAACTGGAGAAAGATATAATGAGTAAAATCCCTTATTCTTAAGTGATAGGATCAATCATGTATTCCATGTTATATATTAAGTTTGATGTTTTATAGGAATTGATCATGGTATGAAGATATCAAGAAGATCCAGGGTAACAACATTGGTATATTTTAAAGGCTATCTTAATGTATCTGACAAGAACTAAGTATACTTTCCAAATGTTTGGAAGAGACAAGGAGCTATTCATCTGGGGTTATAATGATGATAGTTTTCAAACAAACCAGAATGATTTGAAGTCATAATCATGATATTTTATCTATTTCAATGGAGGATTTGTGAGAGAGAATATTTCAAATAAGATAGTTGACACAGATTCTACAATGGAGTCCAAGTATATTGTGTTTTCTGATACAGATAAGGAATTTTTTTGGATATGAAACATTTTCTAGAAGCATGTTGTGGTATATAACAGTAAATACCCTATCACATTGTATTGTGATAATACAACAGTAGTGGCTCTTGCAAAAGAGAGATGGTTACAGCAATGGACAAATAACATCCTACAGAAGTAACACATCTTGAATTATTTTTATGATAGGGGTGACATCATAGTAATAATATTTACCATAGAAGAATACTCGGCAGACCCCTTGATGAAAGTCATATCATATTTTAATAATGAGTACCATCTGAGAACTAGTATACTGAAGGTTGTTTGCAATTGGATCTAGTGAAAGTGGGAGTCTGTTGGAGTTGGTTCCTTAGAAACAAATTATGTGTACTTTATAATAACCTATATCAATATTTTTGAATATTTATAAACTAATTATCATGTCATGATTGTTCTTATACATAACATAGTATGTGATAATGTCATAATTGTATATATCGCACAAAAAGATCATAGGAGTTCCCTGCTATGAGGAGAACCAGATGTTCCATGATAGTTTTATTAAATATATGTTATTTAGATAGATGATATCATTTAATGGACAAAAATTATATATGCTATCAAGGTTTTTTATTCATAAGACTTTGATTCACCTTTTCATGGTGTACACCCTTGGTAATATATGGTGTTGAATATTATGATAATGAGACCCCCCATTAAGAAATCCACATTTATATATGACATTGGATGTTTCTATCTTTGAACATGTGTATTGACCCTTATACATTATTATTATTATTATTGAGTGTTATAAGTCATATACATTGATATATTTATAAAAACAGGGATGACACATGTTTTCTTCAAGGTAGGATACATTGGGTGTGTCATGAGTAATAATTCATTAATGAATGACGTGAGAAAGGATTTATGCCTTTTTCTCTTTAATGGAAGTTGATATCTCATGACTTTTGATCGAAATTATATATCATAATATATTATTATATAAAATTTCACATGTTGAATAAATATTATTCCCACATGTGTTTTAATAATTATTCATGTTTTCTTGATTGCATGTATTCTATCACCGTTTATTCGAGAGAATATTTTGTTTTTACAATATTTAATAAATATATATTTTATAATTAGTGGATATAATATTTACTCATTTATTATAAAATAATGTTGTGATTTTATTTTATTAACCTAATATTCATTATTCAAGACCTAAAAAATATTGTTTACGAATGGAGAACTGAGTTTAATGGTCTGGTGAAAAATAATATATATTTAATATTATTTTAATAAATTATATTTAATTTAATTTTTGAGTTTAGTGCATTCCAATAAATAATAATATTATTATTACTATGGGAATGGGTTCTATTGGATTTTAATAAATAAAAAATATAACTTGTGAAATTATATATCTCTAACGGTAGTGATATATAGACAAAATTCTATTATTTATCTTGATAACTGATTCATTTAATTTTTTGTGCACAACAAAATCAATATAATCCTCTCAAATACCTAGATAACTCCCTTCTACAAAAATGATATCAATAATATAGAATGATCATCCTCCACCTTGCACTCTCATTTCTAGAGAGATCAAGGAGAAACCATTAGAAGTGATTCTCATAGAGATAAAATTAAAATTATTGAAGAGACAAAATCTATCATGCTTGAACCCAAAGTTTCATATGGAAATCTTTAGAGATTTTTGGAACATATGTTGATCACTGATAGAGGGAATATATTTGTGATTCCTACAACTCAACAATATTATGATGTTTATATGTTGTAAAATCCTTCAACGAAGAAATAATTTCATGCAAGGTAATTATTTAATTAATTTAATTAATTGTAAATAATATGTGATGATCTTGCACTTTGGTTCTGATGTTTATCCATTGTATATATTCTTTAATTCAATTAAACTGATCACAACAATTATTATCATGTAAATCTCATATTAGTCATCAATCATGATGAAAAATAAAATTTAGTCATGACCCATCACATGCTTTCACTACGCCTAGAACCTACAAAATATACCCATAGTCTTTTTTGTTTTTTAAGTATATGTACTAGTGGTTGCACCAGTTTTCCAAGTGATGACCATGTGAATTAATTAACTATTTTAAACTGGAATTCATTTTAGTTATCAAGCATTTTCATGATTTGGGTCTTATAGGAAGGTGGTTCTGAGTAGAACACCTTGGAATTTACCATGACCAAAGAAAGTGGCTCATTAAACAATTTTTTTATTGGAAATGGTATTTTTAAAGTTTTTCGTTGAAAACGATGATTTTGGAATGGTAAATTGGTTTGGTTTTGAAATGAATATATGGAAATAGTATGTCATTTTGGTTTTTAAATTGAAATGTGATTTTGTATTGATAAAATGTGTTAGTATTATTTGAAATTATGTTGTTGGGAAAATCGAATTAGAAATCACACTTGAAAAGTTATTTATTAATAGCTAAATTCATTTGGTTTTTCAATTGGAAAAGGTGAAATGGTGTTGATGATATGTGTTCTATATCTTTTTTTATTCCAAATGTGGTATTTTAAATTTTATCGATAATGGTATTTTAGAAATGGAATTGGGAATGGTTTTTGAAATGGTTCTTGGTTAGTGGAAAGAGGACCCATAGTGGATGTCATTGTGTTGGTTAAACTTATGGTGAAAATGAACCCAGTGTTGATGTAGTTATTATGGATAAACATGAGGTGAACATGTCCCCTGAGTGGAAGAATTGTTTTTCAATAAACATATGGTGAACGTGGATGCAATGTGGACTAGGTTCAACTTGATGGACCTAGGATTAACCAAGCCCATTGGTTGATTGGTTAGGATATAGGGATAGATATATTACCCCAGGATGATAGATGTTTGGATGGGGATGTGGATATTACCCCAGTGGGAGTTGGGATTTCATGGTCTGTGTGACATGCTCATAAGATCCCTCGTACTGACCGAAGAAGGTATGTAATTTTCCCAAGTGTCATCATGGGATCCCAAGTTCAATGATTGTTTTATGAGTTTCAATTTAAGTTTTAAAACAGTTTTATTGGTATTTTTTATCATGATAAAATCTATAAAAACTATTATTAGACTAGTTATATTTAGGGACATTGTTAGTGGTGAATTACATAGTTTTACTCACATGCTGCTCAAAATGCCACGGAACATGGGTACTTGAGAAGACACCATTCTTGGTTATTGGTTTAGGTTTTTAGTATGGCTTGATGACTATTTATTTGTCTTCCCTTATTAAGGTTAGATAATTGGATCAAGTCTAACTTGGGACCATATGAGGATGGGTTTTCAGCTATAGTTTTTCTTTTTAGTGATGCATCTATACGATCCTTCCATTGGGATCTAGTTTGGTACATATGTAACATTCATTTATTATTCCATCTAGTGAATATATTATATTATTGGATCTTTCACACTATGTGATTTTTTCAATATTTTTTCTTTGATTTATTTTATTTAAACTATGTTTCATGCTCTGATAATTTGTTCATAGTCACCCCATGGTTAGTTCATAGGTCATCACCATTAGTTAGACAACATTTTTGTGTAGGGAGGCATTTGTAGGGTCACGTAGAGATATGTTTTAGTTATTAATCAATGTGATCTCAGATGGTTTGTCATAAAGTTTTATTTTATTTCTCATTTCTTTTATCATACTACTTGAGAAGGATATAAAGGAGACTATTTTATTTTCATAACTTGTTAATGAACTCATGTGTGTTTGCATAAACCCCATAAATATGGGGGAGTCCAATTTTCTGGGGATGGTAATTTCTGTTCTTTATTTGAATTATTACATTTTATTAATATCCACCTTGTGTACCACATATGTGTGAGCTGTTATTGATTTTTGAAATCTATACTCTTTTCTAGTAATGTAGAATGGTGTTTGAGTTCGTGTATCATGCTATGCACATAGGATTTATATTCCATCAATATGAGACCTTTGATTGATTATTTCCTAATATTCACATGTTTTTTTAATTATTTATTTATTATCATTTTGTTTCTCTATTAATTTATATACTTTTATGGTTTAGAATAATTTATTGGGGTTTGTTATTTAATGTTTCCACATCCATTTATATTGTGTTTTTTATACAATTGTATGGTGTAATTATACTTTGCACACTATTCAGGAGACTTCTGGTTAATAAGTAGATATAAATAAATTATTAATTTATGGTTTTGGTTAAATAATTTTCTAATTTTCACTCATAACTTGTGAATGGAATTTAGTCTTTCCAATCCATGGAATCTGTACCCTAATAAAGCAGAATAATTTTAAAATTGTAGGTAATGTAAATGTTTTAAAAATATAAATTCTATGTGTTTAAAAATATGTATTATAATTATAGTGAATAAGAAGCGACAAAGCCTTTATGGTTTTTGGTGATTATTACTTGTTATATTGGGACCTAACCCTGTGTATGGGTAGTTTTAGAAAGGTAGAGAGAGTATCTATGGATTCCTTCATTGGTTTGTGTGTATTTGACAGTAGGATGCAACTTATTGTGAAATCAGTCGGGATATGACCATGAGGTGGTGAGGTGTCACCATTTATTTTAGTTTCATATAACTTATGTGGTTTTATTCCTATTCTAAGAGTGGTTAGGGTAGAATATTTTAAATTGAAATGTGTGTTATACGATAGAGAAGGTTTCTTGTCCCACATTTCCATTGATTTTGGGTATCTTTTGGTGTGTCAGGACTAGAGTAATCAGTTAAACATTGTGTGTTAGATATTGTGTGTTTTGAAATGGGGGTAAGAGTGCTACCAGTGAGTAGTGATTTGTGTGAGGAATATTATAAAGTTCTAGGTGTGATATCCCAACAAACTTTATAATGTGGCCCATAGTGGTTTCATGTTTTCATGTTGGTGAGCTTGGATGACCACATAATTGGTTACCTAGTGATTATAGATATTTTGGATATATAATGTATGGATATAAAATTTTTGTTGTGGGATAAATGTTGGAAGGTGAGATAAAGGTTTTGGTAATGAAATTTCTATTCCTTGGGTCATCTTTGAGGAATGAAATCTAAGTTCATGTGTTTTGGTATTAAGGTCATTTTATAAGGGAATGATCATTTGGATACCTGACCATACTATTACTAACACAATCTTGACATGGTAATTGGTGTTGACATTGGTTGGATGGGTAGAGGGTTGGTAAAGCATGGTTAAACACTTTTAATCTTTTAATAATTCCAATGATGATGGGTATTCTTGTGGTTAGACAAGACTCGTGAGAACTACTAGGCTTGTTGGCTGCAAGCATCAAGGATGACTCAAGTTCAATAAGACTAATGTGTTGGGAGGAATGGTCAGAAACCTTAGTGGAAATGTGATCCTATAATTGGTAATTTATGAATCATATAGACATTAATCATTTTGTAAAATTGTTATTGGAAAGTGTGTGGCCCAATGGTTTTTATTAGATTGAGGTGGAAATCTCATAATGAAGATGCATGATGTCATTTCGATTACATGTTCAGGTGGATCAAGAGTAATCACTCATTTATTTTCATTGTGGGTGACCTATTGAATTTTGAAATGGGAAAATTTTCTACCAATAGTTAAGTTAATAAGAATTTAAATTCTTAGAGGATATCTGGCAGTGTGATTGTGGTAGTACCATGATGAACAATAGTTGATGGTTGCTTAGTTGAGATTCCAGAGGTTGTAGTGGATTTTGGTTAACACATACCACTTGAAGTGAGGTGACCATGAAGTATATGGTATTTTTGGGCTTAGTGATTAAGGGATTTAGAGATAAGGGACAATGTCTTTCATTGTGACAAGGAAATCAAGGATGACATCAAGGTTGGATAGGGAGATGTATCATGATTGAACCAGGTTGAACTGGATAAGTGTACCAGGTTTTATTAGAATGTGCTGAGATTGAATCAGGATGAGAGACATGTATATGAGGTGTATGAGGCTATTTATCTAGGATCGAAGAATAATATAAGTGAAATATTTCATGGGGAGTGAACCATTGATAGTTGGATGGATGTGCCTTTATTATGGACTAGATATTAAAAATTTTCACTATGTTATTCTTAGAAAATGAGAATGGGTTGTAGTTGAAGTTTCATTTTATTTCATATGAGGGAATGCGATTTCCATATCTAATCTTCAGTTTGGAAATTAATGGATTGTGGGATATTATTTTTGGTACTTCCTCAAGAAAATAGGTTGTAACTACACTCCTATGGTGGGGAGTGACATATTAGTCAAAGGTATACGAACTATATTACAAGAAGGTTCATGGGTGTGGGGAACTAACCATGGAGTGGTTGTGGTGAAATAAAGATAATGATGTTAACAAATGAGATGTATTCATTGATTCCTATGGGAATTTCAAATATGAAGTCATATGTGGTGGTGAATCGACACTGAAAATTGGTGTCGGGCTTAGTGAAGAATTAATTTGATTCAATATTACATGGATCCAAGGTCTACGTGTGTATGGTAAGAAATTTTTTTGGTTTCTTTCTATTGAGGATATAATTATGAAACCTCACTAGATGTTAGGAATGGAAAATAATGATTGTGTTTAGGTGATCATAGGATTCCTGTAGGTGTGGAGGTATCAAAATATTATAAATTGATGATGTGATGGTAGTTGAAGTCCTACATTTTTTAGACAATTAGGCCATGGTTGATTTAAAATGAATTTTAATAATTAATTGGATGTTTTAATATTAAAAAAAATCATATTTTCTAACAAATTGGAGATAACCAATGTGTTTTAAGACTCAAATAATGATATTCAACGAAACAACAATATATTTATGGGTATGAATGAAAAATGGTTATACTTCCATATAAGTTTTGATTTTGGAACTGAGGATGGGTAAAAACATTTAAATGAAGTTCTCATGTGTGTTTCAATGAAATTTATTTGAAACTATGTAAATTGAATCATTAGAATAAGGAATTATAGTTTAAATAGGTCATTCTAATAAAGGGGCCTCTAAGGAATTAGAATTAGTTTTTATAAGATAAATATTTTAGTAGGTAGAACCATTTTTCTTGTTGGATTGTGAATGATGAAACTAAAATGGTTTAGGAAATATGGGATTACATAAGAATTTTTTTTTAAATTTGGTAGTTTCAATATGTGTTAGATTGGGTTTTAGTAGTCAGAGCATCTTAAATTTGAGGTTATAACATGGATGTGCATTGGGAATCCAAGAAAGGAACCAATATGTTTGGATTCAAACTAGAAAACAATATAGTTCAATAGATGTTGATGGGTAACAACTATGACTCATAGAGGATAACAAGTGTTATAGTGTGGGGTTAACAATGTATCATGGCAATACATGCCTTTGGGTTTTAGGGGGGTTATAAATTTTCCCATTATGGTGTATGGTTAATTTTTGTAACCAGAGTTATTATATATCATCCTAGAGTTTTATAATAATGAAATAATTGTTTTTAAAAAAATATTGACTCTTAAAAGGTGGCCTAGGTGTTTGGGAATGTCTCGGGAGCATCGACTTGAGTTTCAAAATATTTAGAGTTTTCTAGGTAGGTTGTATAGTTTTGTCTTGATGGTTTATGAGAAGCCATTTGGAACTCTAAGAATGATGGAGCTTCTATGTTCAATTTTAATAATCCATGGTTTTCTAGAATATTTAGATCCTGGTTTAGAAAAAACAATGCAAATCTTAGGGAAAATTGTGTTAGATTTCTTAGAAATGGAGATTAGTTTAAAGCTTTGGAAATATTTTATAAATATCATGCGAGGTGTTATAGAGGGGTTCCAATTATATTTTTCATGGTTGGTACATGGTTAGTGGACCATGTAGACAAATACTACGGGGATGTTTTATCATAAAATTTCCTTGCACATGGTTGAAACATAGTGGTGAAAAATGTCCTCCCAAACCATGTGGTTGCACATATTTTTATTAAATATAGGAATAAACTAAAATAACCCCTATGGTATTTATCCATTCCCCTATCTTCTTCCTCTTTTAGGAACACGCAGACCATGTCGTATTCCTTACCTTTCCTATTTATCCAACTACTTTGTTGTGGGATGGTCTTGGAGAAATTTCACTGGTGTTTGAGATAGGATTCTTCCTGTCCTCCCCCTTTCTCCCCTCAACTTCTCTATTTTTATTTTATACCTCTACTTTGTTTTTTGGTTCTTGTTTTACTGTAGCATGGTGGAATCAACGATGGATAGAGAAACATTGGTGGGGCTTGGTTAGATAGGTTCTCGTGGTGATGTTTTCTTCCATCACACATTGTTTTGATGAAGTTATGTATAACCACCAATATTATAAATAATTCCCAGAAAAATAAAATTAATTGTGTGTATTTTTTGGTTTCATTGGTTAGGTATCTACCTAATAATAATTTTTGGAATATTTTGGGGACTTATCGTGGGTGCTTTATTGAGGTTTTATTGAGAGGCATGTGATCAATGGGTAAATAATCAATTATTCCGAGTTGTATTAAATTGTTAAATCAATCATAAATTGATTTTAAATTATGAATAATTTATAATTAGATACATTGGGTGCTTGGTCTTGAGTTAGAGTCTAAGTAAGTGGTGTGATTTTGGTTTAGACTTTGTCAGGGCTTGGAGTGCCAAGAATAAAATTTCTGACCTATGGTATTAAATGTGGAAAGCATCAAATAAAGGTAAGGGTCCCTAAATTTTTCCATATCCATCCTCTATTTTATAATTTCACCTAATAGTTGTTCCACTAGTCTGAAGAATGGTTAACATATGCATTAATTAAATATATAAAATTAGAATTAGTTTTTGTTATCATCCTTTTTCATGCTTTTAGCCTTATGGGTTGGAGGATCCTTATGAAACTCTATGGAATTGTCCTTAAGCTTGGAAGGTGGATAGTTAAGTTTTGTCTTTGAAGGAAATGGTTTTTTGAAATTTGAACTTATATAACTATTATATTAGGTGTGTGAATATATTTAGTGTTGAAATTAAAATGAGGAAAAGATATTTTTTTTAGTTTGGATATGGAAATGTAAAATTGTATTGATAACATTAGTTTGGTAAAAGTGGAAATGGTAATTTTTTTGGAGATAGAGTTTGAAATGTAAATTGGAAATAGTACTTGAAATAATATTTCAGTGCTGAAAATTTGGATTGACTTTTGAATGATATGAAAAAACTCATGACATTAATTAGGAGTAAATCGGGAAAAAGGAGACTATCATCAATGAAGAAAATATGTGAAACAAGGGGCTCAACTGAGAGAATTTATCTCCATGAATTAAATATTTCTGGTCTTTAAATATAATTAGTTTGGAAAAACATCTCAATCCAAAATGAAGAGATTAGGAGAAAGGGGTCTCTTTTTTTGATTCCCTGAGATGGAAATAATTGATCAAAGAGAACCAATTGATATTGACCTGAAAGGATAATGATTTCACATAATTCAAAATAACTATTACATTTTTTCTACAAAATATCATTCCATTAAAAGTCTCCTAAATAGAGCGGCTCCAACTGATCATAATACCTCATCATGTCATGCTTTATTTCTATAGTTCGCCTTTTGGACACCAATCCATTATTCATGATATAAAAAATTTCATGGCCAATGATAGCATTATTCATAATCAATCTATTAGGGATATTGGAATATTATTTCTTAAACAACATTCTAGGAAGGAAACAACAAATATTAAAAGAAATATCCAATAAAAATATTTTGTATATAACATTACATACACTGATTGGTTGAAATCCCTTTAGAGAATAAGGATTTTGAACATTTGGAATAAGGGTGATAATAGTCTCATTAATTTTTATAAGTGCCACTTTCCCCTCCCACAACCCAATCATCAACTATATAACATCCAACCACACAATATTCATGTTGTGTTTAAAGAAAAATCCATGAATCCCATATAGTCCTTTTGATTTTAATGGATGAATCTAATAAAGAGAAATAGAAAACCCTTCCTGTATGATATCTTATATTAATGTGGAATTCATATCCTTAGAGACCATTGGTTCAATTCTTGAAAAAATATATGGAGAGATTTTACACTCTTCCATCCTATGGTGGTCTTTAAAAAATAAATAATTAGGTGTTGAATTCCATCCTCACTCTCCATTGAACTCCCATATTTATTAAAAATTAGGAAATCAAGTTTTCATACAATCTGAACGATGTTGTCTACCGAAAGAATACAGTATTAAGATCACCATCTCTTATGTAAGTATCTCTTGATTACAAATTCCAATATTCTTCTTTATAATTAAAAATATTTCAAGTTCTTATTCAATTATTTAAATTCAATCAATGGAATAATTACATGTTTCTGAAGAAAAAAAGTTCAAGATCTTTCTAAATTTACTCAATCTAGATGTCATAATTCTGAAACATGGATTTCCTCCAACACTTTTTTCTAACAATAACTAGAAAATGTTTATGATCCAACCACATTAAAGAGGCATTCTATATGGAATTAATAAGGTCTTTGTAATCATTTTCATCTACCCACATAATTTTAAACATTGTAACCCTTATCACTCTCACAACATGCTTAAGGAAAATTAGATTTAGTACAATCATGCCATGTTCAGAACATAAAGGTGTCAAATTGGAAACTTAGGAATACTTGACCATATTTTCCCAATCCATTGAGGAAATAAACTGATTAATTATTTCTACAACCCTATTTTTTGATGATCTTCCACTGAAATAGGTTAATGGGAACTTGTAAAAACCTAAAACCACAAGGCCTGAATCATTCAAATTATCTTGGAATGATGTAATAACTTAGAATCCTCTATCAATTCCCCCAAACATTTTATAAGGAAAAAAAATGTCATCACAATCACCACTCATAAAACAAGGGCCATATAATTCCACCAACAACCTTCTTATGAGTCTCCATGTTTTCCACTTCTCTCCAACATTCATCCAACCATAAATACCCAAGGAAAACCATCCCATACAATTTTTTTTAATAAATACATTAATATGATTATGGGGATTTCTTTTGACCAAAACATCAAGATCACTTCTCCACAATAGACCAAGGCCTCCCGCATGACCCTCTTCCCTCACCACAAAAACATTTAGGAAACTCATTTTTCTTTAATTCTCTACATGTCCTTGGTTTCCAACATTGTCTTAGATAGGAAGTCTATTCTAGGGATAAACATATTGATCTAGTCTTGAAGGCATCAAATTGTGGAAGGAATTTTAGGACATATACAGTTCCAAACCTGGAGACTCATTACACCATGTGGGACTGGTCTTTTCCAGCCTCCAACTCCTGAGAATAAAAGGAAACAAGGTAAAATTCATGTTTGGATTACTTGTAACTGGGTGGAGAACCCACCTCGTCTAATTCTTCAAGGGTTCTATTACCATTACATGTACTTACTGTTGCAATAGTGGATTCTATAGACCTAACAAAATAGTATTTTTCAATTACCATTTCATGTAATAGTCTAATATGCATTATTTACACATACCACTCTAGTGTAGACATTGTTTTTTCCACTATTTAATACTAATGTCCATAAATTAATTTTCATATTAAAAGTTTATATAAGATATCAGGATATAATGGGAACCCTGAGAAACTATGAAATTAATCTTAAATATGCGTATAATAGTTAAGATAAATTATAATTACTGTTCACAGTTTATTTTTTACTATCAATTTTTGGGGGATCAAAAGCATTGAGACTTCTTCTCATTAAGTTCGCATTTGGTGATCTCTAGTATATGAGATCCTGAAGAAATACCCACCAATAGAAACACCACATGTTTTTAATTTCATTGGTTATTCCTATCTACAAACACCTGTATTGTTTTCTTGAATTGAGATCATTATCAATGTGTTCCATTTTCCCACATACATTGATGCAAGAAAAAAACCATGATAATGAAATCATGGTGAGGTAGATTTTTTTGGGTACATCATTGGTGTTATGGCATTGGATTAATATTCAAGATAGAATTTATCGCTTCCTTGTTAAGGAAGATATATCTCGAGCCTGGTTGATCAGGAAGGTTGTACCATCATATATCCTTGTCCAATGTAGTCATAGATAACTCAATCTAGATATATCTACAAACAATAATAAAATAAAAGATGATGACAAAAGTGTGCATCCTTCTTCAAGATATATTGAAATTAAAATATATTATATTACAAAGTGGATGTTCATAGGTTTTTTTCTTTTTTATGACTAATCCTTATCTTTTTAGAGGCTTCGATGGGTTTCTATACTCCGCATTTGGTCTATGAATACTATTCACTAATATCATGATAAGATCTTAAAAGGTCACACACAATAGGATATTCAAGAATCCTCTCTATTTTGGTGAATAGGTATATAGTAAAAAGTGGGACCCATCACAGGGTTCGAGTATTGTCCAAGTCATCAATCACTGATAAATAAATATATTCATTATTATTCAAGTAAATACTAATTCTCTTGAATTTATTCTGTAAAATTATTCATGATGTATTTAGTGAATACATGAAAAAAATTATACAAAGGAATATCATTCCAGGTTTGATTATTATTAGAGGGAATTAAAAGTCAAGTTATATGACTCAATTTTATCACATAATATATTTAATATATCTTATAGGTACGTGATAAAATATAGATAATATTTATGACAAAGTTCATTTCATCATAATTATTTATTTATTTCTAATTTGGTTGGTATTTTTTTTGGGGGTTGGGGTACCCTTTGGGGTTTTTTTATTGTCCCACTATATAAGTAGGACAGAGGCTCATTTCCTGTTTGTTTTTCATTCCAACATAATGAGATACTTTATTTCCTCTCACCTTATAGAGAGATAAAGTCTCTCTCCGAGTTCCAATCCAAGCACTCCTTTGACAGATCGAATGCATGGGATCGATGTGATCACAGTGATGACAAAGAATTCATCAGAGTTCCGAGATAGCACCCATATTTTGACGAATGGTGATTGTGAAAATTATTGGTGGTGTGTGAATGATCTAGATGGTTTCAAATTCAGATCCTTCGAGCAATGATTTTTGGAGACTATAAATATTCGAGCGTGCTTTTGTTTTCAACAAGGTATGTGTTTAGTTTTACTTTCATGGACCTATTTAATTCATGTGAGATTCTTAGACCTCTACTAGGGATCATATAATTGGAGACGACATGTTTCCTCACTCTGATGAATAAAAATTTTAAAATCCCAAGACCATTGACTTTTGTTGCATGTCCTGGTACAAACAATTGGTATCAGGAGTGATGACGCAAATTTTCTATGCCTAGAAAATTTGATTTTATTTAGATTAAGTTAAGGGATTACTTTCAATTCAACGAAATATTCCGTGAGTCAATCTAATTTCAGACAAACAAATTATGGTCAACCAAATTTTTTAATATGGATCTTTTTTGGTGTTTCAATTATTAAAAAATTTGAAGAATTTTTAAGCTTTTAAATGTTAAAATTTATCCTATTTAGAGTTTTGGTACCAGTTCTGAAGATTTTTTGTTTCTTTTTTCTGGAATCTGTTGACTGGATTTGTACTGGTCAGTGGTCTTATTTCTCTACTAGCTTGTGGAAACATGAAATAATTTTTTTTCATTTGAATAAAATAATTATATGCCAATTTTTTAAAATCCTCTTTGTAGTCTTCAATAAATATATATATATAAAAGGAGAAAATTGTTTTTGAAAGGGGGTTGTTGGACTTGCTGTAGGTCAATCATGAGAAATAAAAAAACAGAAACAAAATCTAGGGAAGGGGGTTTTTCTCTCATGTAGGCCAAGACTTGTTGGGAACTGAATTTGTTTTATATATGGGTTTTCTTATATAAAATGTATAAGGTTATAAATATTTTAAAAAATGGATCTCAAGATGCGTGAACCCCATTCATGCTTCTTTGGGATGGAGAAATGTGTGAACAAAGTTCACGCATCCTACCCAGATTCAATAAAGGATGTGTGAACCTCATTCAGCATGATTGGCCATATGCTCCTCCAACTTCTCAGGCTCAGCCACAGGTCGATACAGACACTGACTGGGTTGAGAAGGATCCATTATTACAGACATCCACATCAGAACATCCATCTTATTTTCATGTTGGGGAGAGTTCCATCTAGTCTCCATTATCCTTATATGTAGGATAGGGTATAGACGGTGAGAATGTACATCCACCGCCTGTCACACAGGAGGATGTAGAGGTGGCTGCTGGGGATGATGCACAATTAACTCTAGAGCGCAGACAGAGACGGACATGACGTGGACACATCTTGTATAGACATGGCTAGGGGATAGAATATCATCCACACCAGAGGTGTGGATTAGGTTGACTTTTGATTTACAATACATTATGTATGTGCATCACTATTATTGTTTATAGAGTTTTACATTTTTTAATAAGTGTCTTAATATCAACAAATTATCTTCCAAAATTAATAATTTCTATTTGATATTCATTAATAAATATTAATACTCTACATGAAAAGATTTTTGAACATAAAGCAATCTTGAAAAATATTATTTATCTCAATGATTTGAATCCAAAAATCATGGAACATGATTCTTTGTTTAAAAAAATTAAATTTTAGGAAGAATAATTTCAAACGGATAATGGATAATTGTGAAAAATGGATGATTATGATTGAAGATCATAAAAACAACAATATGATATTTATGGAATTAGAAGTTCGTTTTGCCAATTTTGAGAAAATATATATTCAATATTTATAAAATGACACATAATCTACTGGTACACAATCCTCACTGAAGGATTTTACTATTAAAATACCTCCATCATGTGATAAATTATGGAAATTATGAAAAATATTTATTTCATATTCTTCCAAAATAAGAAAAAATCCTTAAGAGGGTTAAGAATGGGTTTGAATATCCAAGAATAATTATTGGTGAAGATCATCCTTGTTGAAGTTATATAAATTTTTAAAACTGATGTTTATGAGTGTTTCTCTTGAGGGGGAGGTAAATTAAGAAATATGATATTATTTCCATTATTATTATATCAATTAGAATAAAATATAATTACTAAAAACCATTCGAGAAGATCATGTTATTGAAAGATGAATGTTTTTCTAAATCATTATTTATTTTTTTATAAAATAAATTGAATTTAAAGTGGTTGTAATTTAATTAATCAAATACATAAGAAAAATATTTCTATAAAAAATTAATGAATTTTTTTTAAACCTTTCTAAAGGATGCGTGAACGGGGTTCATGCATCCTTTAGAAACTTCAAACAGGATGCGTGAATGGGTTTTATGCAACCTTTATCGAATCTGCGTAGGATGTGTGAACCTCGTTCACACATCTCTCCATGCTAAACATGCATGAATGGGGTTCACACATCTTGAGACCAATTTTCAAAAATATTTCTAACCCTATCCCTTTTCTAAAAAAACCCATATATAAAAAAATATCTTTGGAAACTCAAGGTTGTGGGTCTCCTCAAAGTTTTAGTGCCTCCCTCTTTCTAGCAGAAACTCTATAGGGTTACCTCCCACTAGCCTACTCCATTGCTGAAGCACCCCCTTTGCTCGATGTCGTCTGCACCCTACCACCCTCCCTCCTTGCTTCACCCGAGCTGCTACACTAGACCACCCAACCTCGTTGTGTAGGAAATACCTTACTATGTCGATCTCCTTGCACTTCCACTGAGTAAATTCATGTGATACCACACTACAGGATCCTAGATACCCTTAATCACCTGATCCCGCTAGATATACCCACTGCTACTAGATCAAGACTTCCAATTATCTTGCATCTGACTCTGCAAGACACTCCTTCTTCACCCACATGAGACACACGCCACATCGAGGTTTTGTTGTCCCACATCCAAGCAGCTGCCTCCTATCACTGACCACTACTACAGGCTGCCACCAATTTCTTCGAGCCTCCCCTGCTTGTGTGTGCACTATCTTATGGTCATCCATGCCAGATGCTATTTCCCATGGCCGAGCTCAAGCCACCACATTGTCCCATTTCTAGGCCAGTGCAGCACCGACCGTCGTTGACCCCGTCAGTATCCACGACCCCCTGTCTTCCGACCTCCCATCTAGTTCCTATGAGTTCCTCCATCCTTATATGTCTAATCCACCACCCAAATCTGACTCTAATGGGGTTATGTTATGCCCAACCAATATGGGCCTGTTTGGGCCTGGGCAGAGCAACCCAGCCTGGAATGGATTAGGGAGGGTATACATGGTCCCGAATACCTCTTTGAAGGCTCTACTAGAACCAAAACAAGTTAGTGTGAGTTCTTCCCCACCCACATTGGGTCTACATAGATTTTCAAGATTCTAGTTAATCTAATGTAATTTAATTTATTTATTTATTTTTATTAATGATTTAATTTAATTAAAATTTTAAATATTTTGTTTAAAATATAATGTTTTCATACCCGGAGAAAAAATTTATTTAATTTAGGTATTATATTTAATTAATTAATTAATTTAATTTTTTCTAATAAAATTAAAATAATGTAGGGACCAAATAGAAAATAAATTATTTATAATTATATAACTCATTTAATTTATTTAAATGACCTCGTACTTAAATTATCGAAACATGATTTTTTATTGCACTTTTATTTTACCTAATTTCCAGTCTTGTGGATCGAATGATTGTGAATGTCTAGTAATTTATTTAATTAATTATTAAATTTTGAACGATGATTGTAATTAAATATACAGTATGCACATCACCTTATTTTTAGTCAATATGTATAATGGTATGCCTGTCAAATTTATATGTCTTTATTTTGTACTCATTACTTCTCCTCACATGTGTGAATGTTTTTTTGAACCATGATAAGGATGTTGTAAGTCGTAGACAACAACAATTCACGGAAAAATCTAGATGAGAAGTGGACACTAAATGTGGATGAGCTGCATCATGAGTCATGTTACGAATTAGGTATGATTCCCCTAGGTCATGGATGATCAATTTAGTTTAAATGGATCAAAAAATTAGATGCTAATGATGAATCAGGTGTTTTTATTTCCATTGTTCATTTGTTTATTATTGTATCTATTTTCATGGAAGTGGGAAACACATAAAATAATACAAAGTAAAATGCATAAACAAGTGATGTATGTTTTTCTTTTAATATTCTATTAGATAATCATTATGGTCACTAACCATTATAGTGTAGACATTTTTTGTGTCCACTATTTAAGGGTAATTTCAATATATTAATTTTCATATAAAAATTTTATATTTGATAATGGGTTATAATGAGAACCTAGAGATACTATGAAATTAATATTATATATATGTCCCATGTCCTGGATACATGTACTAACTATACACATTTTATGTTTTACTATCAAGTGTTAGGGTCTCATAAGCATTGACATTTATTCTCATGAAGTTTTCACATGGTGATATCTGGTAGGTGAGATCCTGAGGAAAGACCTTCTAATAAAAACTCCACATGTTTTGGGTATCATTGGATGTTCTAATATACAGAAATATGTATCGGTCTCCTGAATTGAGATCATTATCACTGTGTTCCAAATGATCTCTTAATTTTTTTAAGTTAAAAACATGATAATGATATCATGGTGAGGTATCTTATGTTGGGTGCATCGTTGGTGGTATGGCCTTGGTTGAATGGTAGATACAGAATTCTTCACTTTCGTGTTATAGAAGTTATATCTCAGGATAGGTTTATCAGGATGGCTTTACCTTCTTAAATCCTTGGCCAAAGTAGTGAGTGGTAAGTCTATCTAGATAGATCGAAAAACAATAATGCATGTAAGGATGATGACACAAGTGTGCATCCTGCTCTAAGATATATTGAAATATAAAGAGATTATATTACATAGTTTGTGTTGGTAGGTTGGTTTTCATTGTTCTAACTACTCCATATCTCCTTAAGGTCCTTTATGAGTTGTTATACTCTACTCATGATCAGGAAATATTATTTACTAATTTTGAGATAATGTCTTAGAGGGTCACACAAAATATTGTATTCAATAATCAATACAATTCAAGTGAATGGGTATATTGGACATGGGGGGACCCATCACAGGGTCCTACTGTTGTCCAAATAATAAATCATTGATAAATAAATAAATTCATTATTATTAAAGTAATGAATTATTGGGTTAAACGTATTAATTAAAATAATTCTTGAGGTATTTAGGAAATACATGAAAAAGATTATATGGATGAATAATATTCTAGGTCCGTTTAATATTAGAAGAAATTACTATACTATTTAAAGGACTTTTCTTTTTCAAGTAATATATTTAACATATATATTTGTTATGTGATAATATACGAAATATATTTATGACATAGTTTAGTTCTTCATAAATATTTATTTATTTGGGTCGGGGAACCCTTTCAAGTTTTTTTATCATCGCACTGTATAACTATGAGAGAGGCTCATTTCTTATTTTTTATTCATTCTAACAAAATTAAAGCCTCTATCTCCTCATGCCATCTAGATCGAGAAAGTCTCTCTCTATGCACCGATCCAAGAACACCTTAGATGTATTGAAGGAATGAGGTTGAGGTGATCATTTTGGTGTTGAAGGATTCATCGGAGGTCTATGATAGCACTTGAATTTTGATGAATGTAGAGTGTGTGAATTCTTGGAGCAGGAGTGGATAATCTAGATGGGTTTTTATTTGGATCCTTTGAGAAATGATTTCTAGATACTAGATGCATTTCATCCCACTTTGTTCTGAAAAATGAATTTGTTTAGTTTTAATTTCGATGCTCTATTTAATATATGTGATATCTAAGGACCCCTACTAAGAATAGTATCAATATAAACAATGTGTTTTTTCACTCTATTGATGAAAATTTTGAAAATACCTAAGCCATCAGATTTTGTTGCATGCCCTAGTACCAACACTTGATCCAGTATGGGTAAGATTATTAGATCCTTTGTTTTTCCTATTCTAGGCGGTAGAACGTTTGGGTAATAGATCAAAAAGGTCCTCATATATCAATCCAAAAGATGAAAATAGGGATAGAATAATATAAAACTCAACCAAAGCCCCACCAATAACTACATGAAGTATAGTAGTATGAAAATCATGCCCAATAGTTTGTCTTTTCACCGTTTGTTGTAGCTCAATCGGTGGGTTATCACCTGAATCCTTTTCTTCAACCTTATTCATTACAACTATAACAGTCACACAACCATTTTCACTATCTCCTGTTCAGGTTCTGAAAATCTGTACTACCATAAGGTGTCTACCAGCCCCAAAACCCCACAGGATCTAAGTCCTTAGAGTTAAAACAAATTTTGAAGCCATTAATAATGGTCTCAAAAGAGAAATTTAGAGGGCAGGAAGCACAAATTATCATTAATTATATGTCTTTAAATGATTTGGGAATATCTCCCCCTTGGGGCCTACACATATTCTCTTGACCTCTCTCCTTCTCTATCAATAGAACATTAGAAAACCTATATGGTTTCAAGAACATCCATGGCCCAAATTGAAAAACAATATTTCCTTCTATGTTATCCTATTTCAAGTTGAATCCTTTTTGAAGAATGCCAATATTTCCAAACAAATAGTAGAAAAAAAATTCCTTCAAACTGAAAGGAAAATCAGTAATTCAAATGCCCAATATTTAGAAAAATTCCACTTTCAAGTGGTTGTTCAATAAGAACTAACACTCTAATTTGAACCTATGAATCCCATAGAATTGGATCTAATATTTCCAATTAGAAAACTCTCCAATTGAGTTTTAATTGAATTTATCACAAATAGGTTATGTTTGATTAAAGGGACCCCCTTCACTTGAATCCAAAAATGTGTTATTGAAAACTCCATCATAGGGATATCATCATCCGAATAAAAATAATTAATCATAATGACTTGGTTGTAAAAAGGTTAGGGTGGTCTATCTAAAAATTTCATTTTATCCACCATGTCTAAAAACTCACTGATTAGAAAATTATGGTCAAGTTCATGGATAAAAAATATTTTGTTCAGTATCCACATATTTTGTGACATAGATTTCAATGCATGAATTTTCATCTTATAATGTTGTAATATATTCCCAACATGTAGGATAGAGGTCAACCTCTGAAAAACCAGATCACCATTATGATTGAAACTCACAATCGCATTCTCCTTTCTAGAAAGTGAAAACTCCTCCAAAAACATTAGAAGATCTTCAATCGAATCCATGGAGGAACAAAAGAAAAACACATGATCCAATGAATATTGAAAACAATGGGAATCCCATTGAACAACATGCAAAGTAAATAAGATATTCTCGAGGAAAACCAAGAAAACATGAACCTAGGAAAAACCTTAAGGAGACCACGTAAGATAGAACCAAGGAGATGCACCCACACATGAGTCATGTATGATAATATACTATAAAAATGTGGGATCCATTCATATAAGTCACATGTTTAAAAAGAAAATTAATTATTATTTTATAGGGAAATACCATTTTAATAATTTTGTAAATATTATGCCACAATAACCTAAACATTCATCCTCTATAAAAGATTACTCAATATTATCAGAGTATTATTGAAAACATATAATTAAATAAATTTATTACAAACATTTTATTAGATATTTTATATTGTAAAACACACACACACACACAGATATATATATAATAGATATATTTAAGGGGATTCCAGTCATTTTATTTTCTATGATATACTTTATAAATTTACAAAACATAGTACTAAAAGTTGTGACCACTTGTTTGTTTTGGATACTAAGAGAAAAATAAAAATTATAAAAACATATCCATAACATTTTTTCCTATATAGAACCGATAGTATATATAATTTAAAATATTTTCATCTATAGCAATCCATTGGTTACTTTTTTGTGTTCATTTTCCTTAAAACCGCTATTAATTGATACAATAACACTACATTACCAAATAAAAAAAGAATGTTAATACATGTTATATAACATATAATTTAAAGACTATAAAATATTGAAAATATAATGTTTTCTATTTAAAAATGGTCACCAAGTTCTAATGGTTTTTTAGATATCCAAATACTTGATCGAAATTATATATTGTTTTATCAATTGGATTTATCAAAATTAAAAAATAGTGATCCCTAAAAAAATTACAAATTAAAAGGTTATACATATTAAGAATAACAAATAATCATAATAATATTCAAATTATATAGTTTTACACTTTCCTGATAAGTGTTAAAATTTTATATCTTTTTCAAGATCACTTATTGCATCCAATGTTGTTACCTCTAAAAAAGATGATGATGGATTTCAAATCCAAAACGATGAAAAACTTTTCCTTTGATTGTTCAATGGTAGTATAAATATTTATAATAAAAAGATCACCATTATAATTCTATATAAAATAATATACATCTATTTAGAAATAAAAATTTGAAAAAATACCTCATATATACATTTATGATGGAGGTTATTAACAAACTATGTATCTCAATTTCATTTATATTGGGAAGACTAATAAATTTAAAAATATTCATTTTGTTTGTATTCTCTAAATACAACTCAAAAGTATTCCCTCTTTGAAATATGAAATTTCTATAGCCTTTAATGTGTTTAACTATGTCATGATTGGTGATAGAGTAAAATTAGGGTATGGAGTCTGCTTTTGTAAAACAACATCAGACCCCTTGGCCCAATTATATGTTTCCCCTTCTACCATTACATATAGTAGATTAAATTTTTTTTCATCATTATAAAATATATTGGATATAATAAAAGCTGGAAAAGATACACTTTAAAAAAGTAGTAAAATATCATCATTTTTCTAGCCACATTTTCTTAAAAAGTGGTAATTATCTGTCTTTTTTAAACTGAGTTTTAAAAAATAGATAATTTTTCATTTAGATTGGTTTTATAATGTGAAAAATTGTTTTTTAAACATATATAATTTAGTTGTGATTTTAAATGTGGCTAATATTTTACTATATTTTAAAAATGAAATGAAAAAATAAAAAATTAAATGCTATTATATTTGAATATATTTATGAAAGTGTTACATAACATTTAAAAGTAATGTTTCTCTTATAAAATTAATACACACACACTTGAGTACATATAGATTCATACATATTAACACACACACACATGCATGTCAAAACATAATTACTATCAATTAATAATAATTAAACAAATGATCATGAATAATAGATGATTAAAGATGTGAATATATACATAATAATATCACAAATTACAATATATATATATATATATATATATATTTACAAGTATACTTAAAATAATATATATATATATATATTAAATTGTATATATACACATATATGAATATATTAATTTATATATGTATTTAAACTAATATATATATATATAATTTATATAGATGTAGTTGTATTAAATTATATATTTATAAATATAATATTAATAAATAATAACATATTTACATATATTTACATATTTATATACTTATTTTTATTTATATACAAATATATTTGAATACATATATATATTCATAGTCAAATTATTATATAACATAAATTGTATATAGACTAAGTAGTGTGATCGATCGGTTTTAACCTATGGGTTCCGGATTGAACACCCAGAACCACTGTATTTTATTTGCTAACTAGGTGCAGGCTCATGGGGGAACAATTTAGGAGAGAACACCCAAAAACACACCTCTATTCATATATACATATATACAAACACATATACAGAAACTAACACACACTATAATTATAACTCATTAATAATTGTTATACAAATTACCATTGTCATAATACACAGACATATAAATATAGACACACATACAAATTAATATAATATATATATATATATATATATTTGAATATATAAATTTTTAATCTTATTTTCATTAATATATATATAGAGAGAGATATATATTAATAATATCACGCATAAAACTGTATAATATAGAAATAAAAATAAATTTTATTTATTTAAAATCAATATTCATGTAAATAAAAACATATAATCATACAAACATCAAAGGTAAAATTTATTTATAATAAACTAATAATAATCTATTTTGTGAAAGGAATATATCTAACTAATAAAAATTAGCAGAACCCAAAGAACTAATATCTGGTGGGAAAGAAGAAAACCAACAGAAAGATCCATGGTTTCCCCTACATGAAGCCATGAAGTGCACCACAAAAATTACCTCTCCCAACATAAGAGAAAACACAAGAAGAAAACAAGGGATGAAAAGATTTGATAATATGTATAATAGACTAGAAAGGTGGGAAACCACCTTTATCCTCCTAAAAAAAATTGATAATAACAATGCAGTCATATTCAACCACTATATTTTTCTCGCCATGAGAAGATAAGAACTCCACCCCATGCCAAATATCCATAGCCTCATTCACTGAAGGAGCCCAACATGCATATCTAGTGGAATGTTGAGCCATAATAAGAGAACATGGGTGACCAAAGACAATAGCAGAAAGGCTAACATATCCATCTCTAGGAAGCATCGTATCAATATTAATCATGAGGACTCCGAAAGGTGGAGGCACCCATCTTGCCCGGGAGGGTTAAAATGATGGGTGAGGATGAACCCCCTAATGTTATTCCAAAAAAACCTGAATTGGCCATTTTGGAATGACAAATCCTGTAAACTTAAAAAGAATTCTGAAAAACAAAGGCTTTGCAACAATACCATATAAACCACATGCAGATATATATCCTCACAATATTCTGAGCTGGAAGTGATTTAAACCATTCTCCCATAATGTGCTTGATGTCCTGAAGAATTTCCCATACGGCATAATCATGCCCAAAACATTCCACCCACATCCCTAAAACCCAAGTGTAGGAGGAAATGGCATGAATCTTGGTTTCTGCAGAAGACCCTGGAGCGGCCCGAAAAATTTAGTCGCCCCATACCAATATTAGAAATTTTTTCCTAAATGCATTGAGAGCTACAGTAAAAAGATAAAATTGATGCCCTTTTTTGTATTTTTTTTCCTTTATTGAGGGTTTTCCTAGCCCATGGGCTCTTTGGGATTTCCCTAGGGCCGGCCCCGAGAAGACCCACATATAGGGTATAAAGAAATATTAGTCTTGTGCCTTCCCAAGAGACACACAAGGGTGGGGGGAAACCACTGCTCATTTCCAACATAGGAGTTTGGCCTTCAGAGGAGAGTCTAAACTATAGATATTTTTCCATAGTTGGTGCCCATGAGAATCACTACACATGAGACAGATCCTATAACCTGATTTGAATGAGTAACAACTCAAGATTTTAGATTTCCAGCCTAGTATGTCCGAACCTGAACTGGGAACCACGGAGACTTCACAAATTGATTTTTTTCCAGCTCAGAGAATAAGCTATTATGATTCTGAGGGTCCCATATACAAAGATCATCCTTCATTATATCCCTCAATAAATCATGTTTGAATCTCGGAAGTTGATGGGAGTTAGGATTAAAACTATCAAAACATGGAAGTAATGGATCATTCCATATATTAAGAGCCATCCTCGTTTGGAAAGTAGGGAATTATTTAAAATGATCAAATTTATGAAATCAATTCCACAACAAGACTTTGTAGAATGTATCTTCTCCCAAGCAGTCTACTGTATGATATTTTTCATATCAGCATGAACCCACAAAAAATTCATGAAGGTTGAATGAAGTTGGGGAATAAAATAACCTGGCTGTTTGAATAAGGAAATCACATACGATGGGACTACTTGTGCAATTAATTTAATAAGAACCACTTTTCCATCCATTGAATGATTCGTTGTATGGACTTTATTGACAATTCAATAGAATACGTCTCTTTTAGATTTTCCAAATACCATCGGGAGGATCAAATATTTTTTATGCTTCTTCACCACTTTGATTTCATACAAACCAGAAATGGAATCTCTCTTATCATCTGGAACTCCCTAAATAAAATAAATCTTTGACTTGTTGATATTTATGCACTAGCCTAATTCATTTGTGAAAGAATAAATAATTTTAAGGACCTATTACAATTCATGGTAAGTTACACTTGAGAAGAGGGAATAGTCATCAGAAAAAAATAATTCAGTAATGGGGATACAATGAAGACAAACTTTGGCCCCATTGAATAACCACTCTAATATTATTTTGGCAAAATATGATAAAAACACCAATAAAGATGAGAAATAATTAAGGGGAGAGGGGGTCATCCTGCCGAAGGCTTCTAGATGGATTGATTTTTTTTAGAAATCCATTATAATTTATGTTTAGGGAAACTATCTTAAAACAATTCATGATTTCTCTCATCCAATTTGGGAAAAAACCTAGTTTACACATAACCCCTTCCAGGAAATCCCACCCCATCTATTGTAAGTCTCATCAATGTATAGTTTCAAGGAAATAGTCCCCCTATTGGAAGAATAGTGGGTATTCATAGAATGGAAGACTTTGTGATCCACAATAGCATTTTTAGTAATAAGTGTCTTAGGAACAAAGGCTCAATGATTTTAAGAAATGATATAATGAAAGAACCCACCCAAGTAGAGGGACATGAACATTTAGAAAATTTTGTAAACCATGTTGTATAAGATGATATGTCTAAAATCATAGATTCTAACCAAGAAATAAATTGTGGAATTAGAACAATGAGGTTTTCATTGACTTTTACAATACCAATAGATTTTTCCCATAAACCTTGCATCAACATGATAATATCTATACCCATAATAAACCATAACTACATAAAAAATAACATATGCCAACCTTCTGGGCCAGGTGCCTTTAAAGAATGAATAGTCTTTAGGGTTTCCACAATTTCCTCACCAGAAATGTCCGAATCAAGTTCAAAGGGCATAGTCATGGTGAATTTTGGCTCCAAGCAGCTCAGAAGATCCCTCAGGTAGGTACCACCCTTGGAATGAAACAAATATTTGAATAAGGACCTGTATACTTAGGAATCATAACCTAGAAGAAAAGCCACCATCCCCAACATCCAATTTCTAAGTAAAAATATTTCTTCTTATAGATGAACATTTTTTATGGAAGAACCTAGTATTTTGGTCTCCCTATGTGATGATGGCTTCTATAGACCTAGAAAACTAGTTGTTCTATTTATTTCATAATGCCTCATCCAATTGTTTTTCCAAATAAATTCTCCATTCCAATCATTTATAGGGTTAGGATCCTCTTAGTATCACCCAATATCTTTCTCATTATTGATAATATTCTAATTTAAATTTTTATAATTTTTTCAACTCTAGCACTACAACTTTATAGCCGCTAATTTAGTCTTATCCTAGACGTGATCATGAGAGGAAGGCCAAGAAGCTTCAACCACCTCCTTTCATTTTTCATTATGGAGCCACATACATTTAAAATGAAATCCCTGTACATGTATTTCCCCCAAAGACACCACCTGTGACTGGAGAAAATGTGACAATGATCAAACAAAACCAGAGGAAGGTGGGAGGACATGTTTCTTGGGAATGATGTTGTCCAATTTCCAGATGCCACAAACCTATCTAGCAATTTATAAATTCTAGAGGTACGGTCACTTCCATGAAATCAAGTAAATGGGCTCCCTATTAATCATAGATCTGAGAGGCCAGAATAGACTAAGAAATCCTGGAATTTCTGAATGGAGGAAGCATTATGTTTTTCACCACATGTATTCTCATGATGGGAATGTATTTCAATGAAAACACTACATAAAAATAGGACCTTGAAGCATATTTTATCATATTTAATAAACTCCCATTATTTCCACTTTTCTCTAGCATTAGGACAGCTATAAAGACCCACAAAGTGCCATTTAGGTTCCCTGGGATTCCTAAATGATAAGGCAATGTGGCTATGATAATAGAAAACCATTGAACCATCAAGTTCCTCTCTCCACATAAAGAAATGGGGATCATCATGACCTAATCAATCAACCAAGAAGTAGTTATGGAACTTGAATTTTCAGGAAATACCTCTCAGGTCCTTTTTTTCCAACATGGTCTCAAACAAGAAGAGCAAGTCAGGGATATACATAGAACTCCATTGACAGAGCATACGAACTAAGCAAGGGTTTCAAAGCCCACATTACATCCAACACAATGTTTTAATTTCTCTAGGTGGGGTTGTTTCAAGCTATCTTCCACCTCTGAAAATTTGAGAAGAGATACCTCACCAACAACTTTCCATGATTTAGGGAGATGTTCAAGTAAAATTTAGGCTTTTGTGCCTTATTGATATCGTCAAGGGACCAACCCAGGTGTTTCTGATCGGGTATCTCCTTCGATTCTCCTCTTCTAAATCTAATGATTTTTGGGAACAGATGTTGCAAGGTAGAAATACCATAATCATCCTTAGAAAGAACCATTTTAGGATCCATCCATGGTGGGATGACAAGATTTCGGGGGTCACGGAATTTTTTTCTAATAGAGGAGGGTAATGGAATACCACTGACCCTGCATTCATCCATGCATGAGCTGGTGTCTTTTTTGTCTGAGTGCTTTTCCCACCCTATAAAATAACCCTTGAAGCATGGGGTACATACTGGTGAACTATCATTAAAATATCTATCATTTATATTTTCTTTTTGTGGAATATACGTGGGTGGGGTGACCCCAACATTATGATGATATTATTTCTATCATTTGTATACACTGTGTGAGATTTGGTGAACATTTCTCTATATTTAGAAATTTCTTATTCTAGAACAATTAGTTTCACCTGATTTTTGGCATGTAACCAAGGGTCAAATTAGATTATGATATTACCATCTTCATTATCTAACTTAGAAATTCAATCCTTCTCAACGTGACCAATGCATCTGCCAAAGAAATAGAAAATGGGTAATTATTAATATTCACATGAAACCCATGATATTAAATTTTATAAGTTGAGGAATGTACCCCTAAGAATAGTAGAATCCATATCGATCGTCTGCCTAATTCTCCCTAAAGGACCCAATAAGATAAGATTCTACTAAACCAATTTCATGAATGATCGAATATGATCCCTAATATCTTTTATAACACACTCTTATCTCTTCTAGAAAGAGATTCTTGTGAGTTGAATCCAAAAATTATATTTAGAGAAGGATAATTTCAGAAAGTCCCCATCATTTCCCATATCTTCTATTATAATTATGTGGTTACAAATGACCAGGGCCCCTGAGAAGGGCCTTCCATTTATATCTCACATTATAGAATACTAATACGAAGAGTGTAACGACCAAAAATTTTTTAATAATAATTATTTCTTGAAAATTTATGTTATATTATTTTGTACTCAACAAAAGTATATCCCTTTATTAATGAAGTGAGTATAATTAAAATGAGACCAATGGGTTTCGATTGTTATATGATCATTGGTCAATATGACCGTTAAAAACTATACTCTTAACGTTAAGATTAGTGAATATAAATGGAAATGATAATGGTTATTATTATAGAAAGAATAGTCAATGTCCTCACTTAGTAGAATCAGGCCACACAAAGCCCATTTTTTGAAGCTTGGGAATGAGGTGGCATTATTGGGCTTCGCTCTAGGCCAATCCCAAGCTGAACGTAAACAAGTTAAACTTGAATGGAATCACTTACGAGAGAAGTTTAAGTTGATAAAAATCACCACTCGGGCAATGTTGTCTGAGCCACCCCAAGATTCTATCACCATTTCAAACCTTACTCTTAGGTCCTTTGTGGGCATTATAATGGGTTATGTAACGAGGCCTTAATTACTTTGTGTAATTCTATGGTATAAATTAAATTGTTATCTCATCATTCCTATTTTAAGAATTTCATTCCTTAATAAAGTATAAGTTTAATTAATGAAAATTTAATAAATTGATTTTAGAAGTAAAAAATTTTACTTTTTAGGGATTTTTCATACACATAAAATTATTACGGTAAAATAAAAATCATTTTTGAATATCAAATGTCAAAATTTACCTAGGCTGGATTTTTAGACGTTTTCTAAGAAGTTTCAATTTGATGAATAGTATTTTATGAATTGTGTTTTTTGATGAATAGTACTGATGAATAGTGTTTTTATGAATAGTAAAAAAATATTTTATTATTAAATAACTTTTTTCTGTGAAATGATTTTCAAAAATCTGACATACATGGTTGTAATCAGGGTGAAAAGTTTGGTTCCATAAGTTCAAAAAGAAAATGAATAGTAATGTTACCCTTTGGAATAGTAATTTTTCCCTTATGAATGGTAATTTTACCAATGGAATAGTAACATCACCTAGGGAGGTATAAATATATTTTAGTTATCTTTAGTGGTAATGTTATATAATTATATCATAGTATAAGAAAATAAATGTTTCTTAACTTATTAGTCAAGTATTAGTATTTGATTTATTTAATTTAATTTAAAATTATATTTTATTTTATGAAATTGATTTTACTTCTGGATTCTACACGTCAAAAAATGCTTAGGGTAAATTTTTTGGATTTTCTGAAATAGTTGAATTTTTGGTAAATAGTAAAAATACATTTTTGAGTTCTCGGTAAGTTTAATGACATCATTAATGATAAAATAATGATGTAATAATGATGGTAGACTCTTGATAAATAAAATATGTTATGAGGTATCCCAATTCACCAATACCATGGGAAAGCCCATGGTTTTCCAAATACCAATAATGAGGTGTCCCTTGGAAATTAATAAAATATTCCCTCATTTTTACTATAAATACCAACTCATTCCTTCATTACATTCATTCCAAATCCCTCTCCAAATAAGATTTGGTCTTTTTACCTCCCAAATAATCCTCCCTAGGTTTCCTCAATCCCCCCCAATGTCCCAACCATAGAGTCTTTAAAGTCACAGTTCATGGTATGGGAACCTTTCACCCTTCTATTTTAGGCAGGACATTTTAATGTTATGTCTTTTAAATTTCCATTTTCTTATGTTGGGGTATGTCATTTTATATAATTATTTATGTCCATTTTATGTAAAAATTATGATATACCCTTTCTTCTCTCATCAACTGATATCCTAAATTTTTAAGTGACATCGTTAGGCTGCCAAATTTTTATAAGGGAATTCGCAAATTTTTTTCTTCTTTCATGTTTTTTATGTGGTATGTCTTGAAAATTTCTATACCATGTTCTTATCTCCTTGTTATTATGTCATTATACTATATTATGATCCTCTTATGAATGGGTTACCTCTTTCCCCTCTCTTTTAATGTTTTCAAAAGCCATGTTGCATAGTCGTTATGTTGTAGAATGTTCGTCTTAAAATCTCTCTCTTTGTATCAAGAAATTTTTTTATTTTTTTATATGAATATCCAAAATTATTTCATTTCTAGGGGTATTTATCATGAAATAAAAATGATTTATTTGATTATGGTATTTTTATACATAAATCCCTCATTCCCTTTCTATGGGTTATAAATGACATAATGATGATGTTTTTAAGAACTTTTTAAAACATCACTATTTTGATATGAAATTTATTTCATTTATTCTATTTAGGTTATTTATGAAATGATTTATTGTTATCTATGTGGATCACATTAAAATAAATATATATTATTGGTGTTCCTATATATCTCTCCAATGAATTGGGTAACAAATTAATCTATAGAGATGACAAGTTTTATGATACCTTGGGGAATAACCTTGGTAATATTTATGACACCTTGGGGATGAACCTTTGGGATATTTTCAAGAATGTATTAAATAAATATTGTAGCCACATATTTAAGTTAAAATAATGTTCTTTTTATTATTATATTACTCTTTTTCCATTTCTCATGTCTTTATGTATTTCATCATGTTCTTATTTATATCACAAGTAAACTATTTCCCTTGTTTTCCATTACTGGGCCTTCCCCTCACCCTCTCTTTTGATGCATGTCCCCAGGTTAAGAGATGCAGTAATTAAACTTAGGATTAACCCACGATGAATCCTTAAAAGTGGATTAGAATAATGTTTTATGTTTCATGTATTATGTTCTTGATTTCCAAGACACTAAACTTTAAAGATACAGTTTTTTAAAATGTAATGAAAAGTTAAGTACTAAAAATGCGGGATTCCATAAAAAGGCTTAATCCAACATCTCGAATGGCTACTCCATCCTGGATGAGCCAAATGGATTGAATCATTTTTTTAAAGAGACCTAATTAAAATAATTCTTGAAAATGAACATGTCCACCATTAAATGACCCATTCTCTGTATCAGTACATCATCAACATTGATTTCCATTGCAACATGATCCTTTTCCTTTTCTGAAAGTGATAATACTTTACATTGGTTCATCAAAACATGATCCATATCTCTGGGGAACTAGATCAGAAGTGAATATCATTGAGGAAGCATATCTATGAATAGTTTGACCTCGAGAAAAACCCCAAAATCCTAGGAAAAACTAAGATAAATTTCTCACCTGTGGGAGAGATTCTAATAAATTAATAATAATTTTATAACATTTCATGAAATATATATATAACACAATAGGGAGATGGAATCAGTTGTGAACTCATATTTGAAGGATCTCTTGGATGGATCTTTAGCATCATTATCAATGATTGCAATGATCAGAGTGTAGATCATCACCTTAAGTCTGCAGGTATCTAATCTAGATGTGACCCACCTTAGTATTTTTAAGGTGGAAGATCATGAGTATCTTACATGAAGTCATTGGTATTATGAGGCCTAGTGGTCAGCTAAAAGAGGATGATGGTCATCAGGGTGCGGGGTGCTCAGTGATAGTGGAGTCAACATACTCATGGTATATAAAACACTACCACCATTGGTTGATGGTTAGTTTTCGGGGATATTCACTAGTATCGATAAAGTGGTACAGATTTATATGCAGGAATTTAATATCATAAACTCATATTTTATTGGATGAAACCAATATTTTACTGCAGTAATAGAGCCTTGATGATTTTAGGCATGGATTATTGATGTGTGTGGATTCAGAGGATTGGGTTGCACCTACCGCAACCAGTCTTTAGACTTTTTTTTCTCTATTTCCTTTGTTTGGTTTTTTTGTGTGGTTGTATCCCTATAAATAGGTTTTGTTTTATCCCTATAAATCGGTTTTATTTTCTATTAATGTTCATTTGTGAGCATGAAAAAATTGAGTGAACAATGTTAATAAAAATGGATTACATTCATTGAAAAAATATTAAACCACTAAAAGAAATATTAAGTAGAAAAACACCTTACATTTTTTAAATTTGAACAAAACAAAGTGTTTGAGGTGATCAACAGGCAAAGTTGAAGGTGAATCTTACTACTAGGGAGTTTTTATGTGGGTGATTCATTGACTTAACTAAATTTGGAATCAAAATATAGCTTACTGTAAATTTAGAGGAAAGCATTCAATAAATCTTTTTTATGATTTTAGAAGTTGATGATTCACTAAACATATCAAGGAACTATGAGTTAATGAATTTGGATAGTCACACAGCTACCATGAAATATCTGAGTAATGGCCTTGCTAATTTTTGTAGACTTTGAGGTGAGGTTCAAGGATCCTTTTCCACTATAATACTCAACCAACAAAGTATTCTGATTCATCTAAAAAAGGTTCCAATAATTAATTGAAATAGTGGGAGACATTTAATGGTTTAATTATTAAATAATCTCTAAATTAGTAATCATGATAAAAGCACAGTCTATAAGATTTTATTTCTTTAGAAAAATAGCATGTAATACAAAAAATACACTATAGTAATTATTTAATAAAATCATGGACAAACAGGCACAAATTTCAAAAATTATTAAAGATTCTTACACATATTACTATGATACAGTAAATCCATGGTTTTTATGTCCCCAATAACTATTAATCCAAGTCAAAAGTGAGAGTGTAAACTTTCTTATAGGGGAAACATGTACTATACACATGATGGTTATATCATAATTATTTTATCAATCTTATGATGTGTTTTGCGGATACCAAATCAGGAAAAAGATGATATTACATGTTTTCTCAACTCCTAGATTCTTGCAACGAGATAATTAATAAAGATATGAATGAGTGATGATTACACTGACTATGTGTAAATTTTAATGTGGATAAATAATTTTCAATATAACTCATTCTTATATATTTTCACTCATTTACTCAAATTTCATTTATGATTACAAAAATTAACATTATAGAGAAAACTCATTTTTCCCTTCTTGGAAAGGTTCTATAATTAATAATAACATTAATGAAAGTTTAATCATTATTTATTATATCAAGCATATTGAAAGACAATGAGGAAAGGCCATATGAAATTTATGATGTGAAAAGTATATTCAGAACATCCTTTAAAGAAGAGGTATTAAACTGGTTGTTATCTTCTTCACGTATCATAAAATAAATCTATTTAAGATTATATGCAATGAACTGAATCAAATATGTAATTAGTCACTTCTTATTTTGGAATATTCATCCTTTCATGTAATGTTTCTATTATACATCATAGGTATTAAAATTTAATATTCCAATCACATATGTGTATTCAAATATAGTAACCAAATTAGCATAGAAACATTACTAGATATATGGTGTGTTCTCCAAGTAGTTTAGATATAGTGGTTCCTATGTTAGTGGTATAAAGTAGATAACTTCTATTTTCCAACAAAATGATTCTATTTAAACATTTTTTAAGTATTACCGAAACATTTATCTCATGTGTACTTTTAGCATATTGATAAACTATTTAGGTTTAGGAATGAATGTTGTTTGTTGTGTTTAATACTCAATCAATTTTTCAAAAATACATGAATCATAAGCAATAAATGATGAATATAGAATGTAAGGCTTATATATACAGTTGAGGAAAGATAATTAATTTTCATGTAAAACTAAAATTAGACATCAAGGATATACCCAGTATGTTACATAGACTTAGTAGATATAAACTTCTTCATTATTTTTGTTTTATATACATATTTAGTTTTAGAAAAGGAAACCTTTAGAGAAAAGGGTAAGACACAAGGCTTTAAGAATTAGTTCAGTAAGATATAGTGAACTATTCGAAGAGTAAGATAGTGGTAAATATACTTCATTAAATTACTTCGTTTGTTTATCAAAGAATGATAATGTGATTTATGATATATTCATGGTAAGAAAATATGAGTTTCTTCAGGATGGCATGCCAAAGAATATGTTGACCAAGGATTCTTCAATCAATTTAAAATATCCCAGACTAATTCTAATGTATATAATTCCTTATCCAAGTCAGGGATTGGATTATAAAAAAGGAGGATTGATGATTATTCTTATATGTTAACATTGATAAAAAAATGTAGCGTGGAGCAATATTGACATTGAGTTAGTCAATGCTAGAGATGCAGAACTAGTTGGAAGAGGAACAAGTTCCCCACGACATTGTGGAAAATGAATTTTCTAGAGACACAAACAATGTAGGAAGGATAAAACCATAGTTATTGTTTTATATTCACTGTGGTTGGTGATAAATTATTCATTTAGAATAATTAATCTTAAAATTAAGTAGTATAATAAAATTAATTTAAATTAAAAAGATCAATTAAAATTTAATAATGGATTCCATGTATTAGAGCACATGGGGCTTATTATTATGAATATTGTGGTGGGTATTCAAGTGAGATGATACATGGATGGTATAATAATGGTTCCAACAAGGCATGATTGGTAATAAAATTTATTTTTCCTAAATTAATTATAATTTTACATATAATATATTATTTTTTATTATAACATTATTTTCAATTAGGTTTCAAGAGTACCAATCATGGAAGGTGTCTATAAGACGCAACTAGAACGGGTTGGTGACATCATATAATTCCAATAAAGAGTAAAAGTTACTCAAATCTAGTTTAGTATTAAAGTAAGTAACATGATCATATATTATTAATTTAGAATTTATTTTTGTTTTGCCTCTACAAGAGGTTAGCAGGAGCATCATTGTTTTCTAAATATACTATATATGATAACATTTGGGAAAAATTTATTGGTCTTACAATTAGATATGATCATAATAAAAGATATTCTCTACAGATTGAAATAAATTAGAAACCTATGTTATGAGGAATAGTATGTACTATGGTAGATTTTAAGGTTTCTTTTATAAATTAAATGGTATATATAGTAACATGGTTTTGAAAAATAAAATTTGCAACAATTTGGGTGAGAATAGTTACTAGTGTCACATGGCATATATCTCTCTAAGGATACATCCAAGGGAATAAGAGGAGATTAAAATGGTTAGTTCTATTCCATGTGATTCTACGATGTATCAATCATGTAAGAAATTTTTTTTATAAGATATGATATTGAAAACATATATTTATAGTAACAAAATATATGTTATATCAAAGAGAACTGTAAGGGAAGAAGTCTTAACAATCCAATATTATATAAAAAAGTTCAAAGGATATATACCTGGTATATAGTGTGGAAGGGATACTATTTTGTGGGGACACAAAATTGTCTCCCTTGGATAAAGTTTATCTAATGTGGTAGTTAGGATAAGCTAATGAGAAAGAGAATATCCTTAAGCTATTGGTAGGCATACCTACAAACAATGGGTAATCTTGTGAGGAAACTAAGAAACAATATATAATATGCATTGATTTTTTCCAGTTCTTTTAAACACATTGATAAAACAAAAATATGTGCATAATTTTAATAAAATTATAATTATTTTTTTATGATTTTAAATGATAAAACCCATGAATTTCAATGTTTTAGATATTTATGGGTCATTTGGAACAACGAATGAAATGGTTTTAAAAGTGTAAAAAGTGGATGTTTTTGTACATGGATTTTTCTTAAGAAATTTTTTATGTACATCTTGTTCATGATATTTTCTAACATCTGTTTATTAATTTTGAGTAAAAGTTACCTAGAGACCATAAATACTTCAACCAGGCCATCCCACCTCTTAGACATCCCATAAAACCCTTTAATTTCAATGTTTTAGTTATTTATGGGTCATATGGAACATAGAATGAAAATTGTTTTAAAAGTGTAAAAAGATGATGTTTTTGTAGTTTGATTTTTATTAATAAATTTTTTATGCACTTTATGTTCATGATATTTTCTATATTTTTTTAATAATTTTGTGTACCAATAAACTAGGGACCAGTAAGCCTTCAATCAGGTCATCCCACCTCTTAGACATCCCATAAAACCCTTTAATTTCAATGTTTTAGTTATTTTGGGGTTATTTGGAACATAGAATGAAAATGGTTTTAAAAGTTTAAAAACTAGTAGGTGTCTATAAGACGCAACAAGAAAGGGTTGGTGGCATAATATAATTCCAATAAAGTGTGAATGTTACTCAAACTCAGTTTAGTATTAAGGTAAGTAACAAGATCTTATAATATTCATTTAGAATGTATTTTTGGTTTGTCTCTATATAAGGTTAGATGGAGGGTCATTGTTTTCTAATTATACAATATTTGATAACATTTGGGAAAAAGTTATTGGTCTTATAGTTAGATATGATCATAATAAAATATATTCTCCAGAGATTGAAATAAAGTAGAATCCTAAGTTATGAGGAATAGTATCTACTATGGTAGATATTAAGGTTTCATAGATAAAGTAAATGGTATATATAGTAACATGGTTTTTAAAAATACCATTTGGAACAATTTGAGTGAGAATAGTTACTAGTATTATAAGGCATATATCTCTCTAAGGATACATGCTTGGGAATAGGAGGAGACTAAAGTGGTGAGTTTTATTCTATGTGATTCTATTATTTATTAATCATGTAATAAATTATTTTTATAAGATATGATATAGAAAACATATATTTATAGTAACAAAATATATGTTATATCAAAGATAACTGTAAGGGAAGCAGTCTGAACTCTCCAATAGTATATAAAGTAGTTCAAAGGATAGATACCTGGTTCATAGAGAAGAAGGAAGACCAGTTTTAAGGGGACACAAAATAGTCTCCCTTGGATCAATTTTATCTAATACAGTATTTAGGATACGGTAATGAGAATGAAAAAATCTTTAAGCTACCAGTATCCATACCTATAAATAATGAGTAATCTTGTGATGAAACTAAGAAACAATATATAATATGCAATGATTTTTTCTAGTTCTTTGAATCACATTTATAGAACAAAAATATGTATATATTTTTAATCAAATTCTAATTATTTTTTATGATTTTAAATGATAAAACCATTGAATTTCAATGTTTTAGTTATTTATGTGTCATTTGGAACATATAATAAAAATGGTTTTAAAATTGTAAAAAGTGGATGTTTTTCTACTTCGATTTCTCAGAAGAATTTTTTTATGTTCTTATTGTTCTTGATATTTTCTATCTTTTTTTAATAATTTTGTGTAAAATTAACCTAGTGACAGCAAGCCTTCAACTAGGACATTGGGAAGCCAACCAGAAAGGTGTGTGTGTAGTGACACCAGAGTTCCCATATTAGAGTGGGCTTATAAATGATTAAAGTTACAGGGAGACTTATATGTGCTCTCCCCAAACCCCATCGTTTTGATGTGGGATGCGGTCTCTGTCACAGCTCTTCAACACTGTACCACACCCTATTTTTCTCCACAATGATTCCTCGCACAATTAACTCCTCGAGCACTCATGCACCACTACTACCACCTAGGTCGCTGCACCACCTCACCTCCACCACTAGGAATCACCACCAATCACTAGGGACTATGTTGACTCCCTCAACTACCCTTCCTGTCACAGCTCTGCTGCAGATTCGCCGCTCAGTGTCACCAACTTTCACCACTACCTATAACCAATGTATAGCATGAAAATACCCCAATCACCACAAGAATCCGCCTCTATTCACTAGAAATTCTGGAGAAAAAAGTGAGTTCCGCCACTCCACCCTAACACCTCTTGTATACAGACCGACGGTCGACCATCACAGAAGATCGTTGTTGCAGCACCTTATCCCCAGCTTCCATAACTTCCACACTGCCCATGTTCACCACCGAGGAGGGAGCTGTGTGCGTGGACTCCTTCCACGCGGTTTTTGACACACCAAGGATTGAGGGTATGATTTCTCCAAAATAAAATCACCCCTATTCTCATGGGGTGACTTGAAGATGAGATCCCAAGGGCTCCTCCTCAACCAATAAAAGATGGAAATCCCCTCCTTCCCAAAATAACAACTCTTCATAGAGGAAGATCCCCCTAAGGATGCCGAATACTACATTATTCTCTCCCCCTTATTCTTCTTCATTTTATTTTTATTTCCTTTTATTTATATTTAATTCGGTTTTCATTTCATTTAAATTTTAATTTTAATTGTTCTTATTTAATAAATCCATAGTTTTTAAATTTAAATTGTGTCACTGCCCCTTCTTTTCTTCTTCCCTAATTATTCTACTGTATCTTTTTATTAGTATTAATATAATTAATATAATTAGTATTAATAATAAAAATAGTATTATAATTATTATTATAATAATTATTTTAACATTCTTATTTTAAATCGTTTTTCTTTATTTTATTCTTTCTCTTCTTCTCCATCAATTAAAGTTATTTTCTCAATAATAATAATACTAATAATATTATTATTATTATTACATTAACTTTATTTATAAATAATATATTTAATTAAATATCTTTTTCCTTATTTTATTTTATTCTCTCTCTATCACAACCCAGTTCTATATTATTTTCTTCTTTTATTCTCTCACCCCCATTATTTTTAATTTACTATTTTATTTCTCATAACATTATTTTTAAATTTATTATTTCATTCATTTTATTATATTTATTATTATTTTCATCTTCCCACTTCCATAATTGTTATATTTTACTCTAAAAAATGAGAGGTTGACCTTGGTGGTTGGCAGGGTAGGAGGTTGAGGTGTTCTTGAAAGTTCTTTAAAATTTATTTAATGTTTATGGTAGGTTTAAGTTACATTCATGGTGAGATGAATGTAACTGATTTGTTGACTTCCCACAAATGACATGAAACTGAATCTATTTCTATTATTTTATTTTAATCCATTTTCCCCCTCTCCATTGGTTGACTCTTCATACGAAGGATTTGAGCTAATTAATGGATGAAAAAACATCAATAGAGCTGGGTCCTAAAATATGGAACACCCTAGACCAAGGAGAGTCATCAACATGGATTAAAGGATGAGGTGGAATTGATAGTTCTTAGGCATTTAATGATATTGCATAATTTCTAAATAATTAATAGTAATTCAAAATGAGATTTTATTTTTGGATTATCAAACTGAAATGAAACATATAATGGAGAATAATTATTAAACCTTAAATGTAACACCAAAACCTAGTGCATTATTCCTAATTCCATTCTCTTTATAATTTCATGATTACTTATATTTTCATATTTAATATCATTAGAAAAGTAACAAAAAACACAAAATATTACATTTGTTTTTATAAATTAATCAAAAAAACAAAAAGAAATAGTTTAGGTGATTTATAAAAAGTAAGTGAACAGACTCAAAGGCTCCTCAATTGTAACAACCCTGGTCATCCACTTTGCTGTATTAATAAAAATTATAATTTATTTTTACAACGCCCCATGAAATTCATGTGTTAAAACTATTTTAATTGTCGTGATACAATAATATGTTTTAATATCTTGTCTATTTCATATTTTTTTAATATTTTTTTCATTTATAAAAATAAAAAACTAAAAAAATACATTCTTTTTTAAAATGACCATTTATTCAAAACATGGTACAATTACTCATAGGTGCTAGATCCAAAAGATGAATCCCCCTACTCCACAAAATATGGTGTTTAATTGTGGGATAGATAGATCAGGGGAGAAAAAATAAAAATTTTAATGAGCAGGAATTCAAGGACCTTATCCAGGATCTTTGGGAGACCCTCGAGCAACAGGTGGTTGAATTATTGGCCAAAGAGCTCACTAAATTCTAGGAGTAATTCCCATAATTTAATCAATAATTTTCAAAGAAAAAATAAGAGTTCCCCTCAATCCCTCCCTACACTTTTGAATAATTATCCATGTAAGATTTCCTATAACTAGTGTAAAATAGTTACTCATGTTTGATATTCAAGGGCTTGATGAAAAGATTCGTATTCTCCAATAACAAATGGATTGGATAAAGGAAAACTTCCCAGCATCATAAAAAGAACCTAAACTTGAGTATAAACCTGAACCAGAAGATGAACATTGTGTCTTACCTAAGAAGAAAAGGGAAGAACACTTTCATACTAAGCTACATGCCGGAGATCAACACAGATTGAATGAATTATATAATGAATGTGATGAACTACTTGATCTCCCCACCCCCTTAAAATTATAAGATAAACCTTCATATAAGGAATACACCACCCAAGTGGTGAAATTTTAAGTCAATATAGAGGATTCAAACTAACTACCTACATCCACTAAAAATGTACTTCATGAGGAGCTTACCACTAAGGAACTAACTAAATTTGAAATAAGCTGGCGAGTTGATTTTTTATTTAACACAAACAGTATTGATTTTATTAAAATTTAATTGTGCATCAATATGGATTTTTTTAAAAAAAATTATATTCAGACGATCATTTCTATTCCATATAGGAAGATGAATAAATGTGACATGAACCTATTGAGGAACACATGAAGCTCCCTGATTTTGATGAAAATAAATTTGGGGAGCCCCATAATGAGGAGATCCAAGTTGATGAGCCTGAAGAAATCGATGAAGTCACTCAAAATAGAAGGGAGAAAAATCTTATTAGAGATTCAAATTTTATAAAATTAGAAAAACCTATTAACTCCCCCTTTGAATATTCAATGCATTCATCCCCTATACAGCTACCACTGGACAAGAAGGAGGTTGCACAAGTAGAAACCAAGAAGTTGAGGGATCTATACTTCCTCTTACACCCATCATAAAATCTATAACTAAAAATAAAGGGGGGTCTAGAGTACTCTATTCATGGATCATTTCTCACCTAGAAAGATAAATCACAAGCTGGAAAAATCTACATGTAGTGGTCCAAATTGAAGAAGCTTCATCCACCATCTATCTTTACATAATAGATGGTACTACCCTCTGGAGGTAGTAAAAATATAGGGCACACTTAGGGGATCAATCCAATACTTATACCTGTCATTTGGTTTCTAGAAACCTAGATTTCAATTTCATTTATTATAAAGCTTCTCATCTTGTATTCCACTCCCTCCTATTATATTTAAGATATAATAACATGATTCTTATGCTTAATTGAATAATTTTTATATATAGGTTCATGATGATATAATGAAGCCTCAAATAGTGATGTAAGAAAGAGTAACAAGCTTTATCTAAAATGGAGTTCACTTTTTAATTTCTTTATATTTAAACTCCCTGATATTTATTTGTTCAAAACATATTTTTAGATTTAACATAAAATTGAATTCCTACACTTGAATTCACAATTTACTTGACTTTTCTATGATAAATGCATTTTTTAGGAATCATATGATTCCATGTTCTATATTTCAATGTAAATAAGATTGATTGACTGAAATTAAGGAGTGAATGATTAAAGTGAAGCATGGATATGGAAATAAGGACTCTTGATTTGAGGAAATTTATTGATTCATGTAAATGAAATTCCCCAAGAATTTTTCATGAAAAGAATTTATGAAATTCATGTGAATTGATTTATTATTCTTAAACATGCATTGATTGATTGTCCTAAATCATATGTCCCATTCCCAAGAGGATTTCAATACAAGATAATTCTTATTTTATCTTGAACATACTTCTTGAGTGATCTTGGTAAATACCTCATGCTATAACTTGAATTTGATCTTATCAAAGGTAAGAATATAAACAACACATTTAAAATGGCTGAGGTATCATTTGATAAACCACTTATCCTTAAAAATACCACATTTACATAAATCCTTCTTAAAGACTATAAATATCGTGAATGAACTTTATAGGAATGATCAATGTATCAAGCTATTTATATCCATCATTTCCCTCCACTTTTTATTTTCTATATATTTTAAAGTTGAAGTGTGGGGGTTATGGGAATCATGGAAAATGATATGATTTACATTTTAAGGAAGAAGTGTGAGGGTTCTTATTGTGAGAATTGTAAAAAAATTTGGAATCATTCATCATACTCTAATGTTTTTACCCTCTTGAATATAATAAAAATAAAAAGATGAAAATAACCAAAAAAAAGGTTATCATTGGGTTTTGATTTGGGAAAACAGAAAATTACCATTACTAAAACTGTGATTTATGACATACATAGTTAGGTGGTTGATATGAGGTTTATTCTAATGCATAACATTCAAAAAAGAAAAAAATTAAAAGATTCTTTGAAAAAGAAAAAGGGTATAAAAATAAAAAAAATTATTCAATATAGGGAACAAATCATTCATTATTCTTAAACTAATCATGATATGTTATTTGAGTTTTGAGGAATTTGAGAGTTGTTACAATTTGAAGGGTATAATTTCAATAAAAATTTTAGGTTGGATATCATGCTTTATGAATAAAGAGTTAAACATCTTCCATGAGCAATATTTTTAAAACGAAAATTTCTACCAACCATAATCTTTATTGACATTTTAACCTTAACTGAAATCCCACATTATTTTATGTTCCTATGGTCTTTAAAGAATGGATAATTTAGTTCTTTTACTAGAATATGGAAAAGGATCATGTTCTCATGATATGACCATAACTCTACTTGAATTGTATTGTCAAAGATGAGAGAGAATAATCCATTTAGAATTAGATCATGAATTTTCATGTTTAATAATAATGAATAGAGGAACATGAATTATTGAGAAGATGTGTTTCCATCATCTTCTAATGGGAAAAGGTAAAATAATTTATATAATTGTTTATTTTAAAATTGTGAAAATAAATTAATATTTTACATGGGGTTTTAAATATTTGATTGGATACTGACAATTATTTAATTTTATCACATTGAAATTTGAATATTTATAGAATTAGTAAAATACTATCATCTATATTGATATTTTTTCTTGAGGAAAAGTGTGTTTTATGTGTGGGGGTATTTGACAAGACAAGAATATGTGCATATTTTCAACCAAAATTTGATGATTTATATATTGTTTTAAATCATAAAACCCTAGAATTTTGATGTTTTATTAACTTATGGGTCATTTGGAATATAGAATGAAAACAATTTTAAAAGAGTAAAAAGTTTGTGTTTTTGTACTTGGAAATTACTTAAAATAAATTTGATGTACTTCTTCTTCTTAATATTTTCTAACTCTTTTTATTAATTTTGTGAAAAAGATACCAATGGCCTAAAAAGATTTCAACTAGGCTAACCCACCTCTTAGCCAGCCTACAAGTTGTAGTCGGCCATGCCAGCCTAGGAGGGCCCACTAGAACAATAGTAGGGAATGGGTGATAAACCCCATGCATAGGTGGCCCACATGTGGTGAACCCTTTAGGTAGTATGGTGATCCTAGAATATTGCATGGGTCGTGTGTCTTGCACCCTGAAGGGTGTGTGTGCAATGCCATTCAGGGACCCACACCAAAGTAGGATTTTGACAGATCGAAGCCGTAGGGTACCTTATATGAGCTCGCCCTAAGTCCCACCATTTCAATGTGGGACACAGGCCCTGATGCACTCTGCCACATCCATGTCGTGCTTTGTACACCTCGCTTTTCTCTATTGTGCTTCCTCGCCTGGTCACCTCTTCAACTACTCATGTTCTACTTATACCCCCCCCCCCCCCCCCAATCTACTACACCACCTCACCTCCACCACTCGGCATCATCACCCATCACTAGTTCCTATACATGCTACCTCTCGTTTTCCTCCAATCACTACTTTGAATCACTGCATTTCCGACCATCACCATCACCTATCATCGGCATCCACCATGATAAGACCCTAATCTCCATAATGAGTCTCCTCTGGACACTGTGTAGGATGAAGGAAGAGGTGAGCCCCTCCACTCCACACTCTCACCTCCTGCATATGTATCACAAGTCAGCCATCACTGAATCCCGTCGATGTCGCGCCTCATTGATAGTTTCCACATCCTCTATACTTACCCAATTAATCTCTATAGAGGGATCTTCTTTTGTAGACTCCTTCTATGCGGGTTTTCACACCCACATATTGTGGGTTTGATTTCTTCAAAAGAACAACACACCCATTCTTGTGGGGTGCCATGAAGATGAGATCCTGAGGGTCTCATCCCCTACCTATAAAGGAGAAGAGTGCCTTATTCCTCAAATATATGCTCAACACCGAGGAAGATCCTCCCAAGGAGGTCAGCTACTACATTATTCCCTCCCCTTATTCTTCTTTATTTTATTTTTATTTATTTTTATTTATTTTTATTTTAGTTTTCTTTTTATTTAAATTATAATTTGATTTTTTAGTATTTAATAAATCCGTGAATTTATAATATAAATTATGTCACCACCCCTCCTATTTTTCTTCTCTAATTCTTCCTCATTTTATTTTTATTAGTATTATTATAGTTAATATAATTTGTATTAGTAATAATAATATTATTATTATTATTATTATCATTATTTTACCATTACTATTTTAAATTTATTTTCCTTATTTTCTTATTTCTCTTCTTCTACTTCAATTAGAATTCATTTATTATGTATAAAAATATTAATAATAATTGCTATTAATATTAATATTAATATTAATATTATTTTAACATTATTTATAAATTATATATTTTATTTCCTTTCTTTTTCCTTTTATTATTTTATTTTTTCTCTCTATCTCATCCCAATTCAATTTTATTTTATACTTTTATTTTGTCAGCCATTTATTTTTAATTTATTCTTTTATTTTTCATCACATTCATTTTAAATTTATTATTTATTATATTTTATTCTATTTATTCTTCTTATCATTTTCTCACATCCATAATAGTGATCTCTTGCTCTTAAAATGGAAGGCTGACCTTGAGGCATGGCCCGAGGGGGTAGAGGTCAAGGTTTCATTGATATTTTCTTAATGCTTTTTATAAGATTGTGTTTGATTTGAGTTTCTCGAATAGTGATGTGAATTTCACTGATTTGGAGACTTCACACCAATTTCATGAAACTAAATAAATTTTTATTCTTTTATTTTAATCCCTTTCCCCATACCATTTGTTATCTCTTCATATGAAGGAGTTGAGATAATCAATTGATGAATTAGTGTTGATAGAGATGGTTCCGAGAATATGGATCACCATAGACTAAGGAGTGTCATCAACATTGATTAGACTAAGATGTGGAATTGATATTTCTTATGAATTTAACAATATTTCACAATATCTCAATAAATAATAGAAGTTCAAACATGATATTTCATGTTTGGATTGTCAAACTGAAATAAAAAATATAAAGGATAATAATAATTGAACCTTATACTGAACCCCCAAACCAACTTCTTTCTTCCTAATTCCATTATGTTTAAATTTTCATAATAGTTTAAATTTTTATATATCATTTCATTAGAAAAGTAACAAAAAAGTGATTTTTATTGTTTTCATAAATTAAACAAAATAATAAAAACAGGTAGTTTATGTGATTTTGAAGAAGTAAGTGAACAAAATGAAAGGGTTCTCATGTGATACATCCCTGGTCAGCCACTATGCTATATTAGGAAAACCTATAATTACTTTTTACCATGCCTCATGATAGGCTTGCATCACACACCTATTATGTAAAGGATTATAATTATGATAATAATGTCACTAGTGATAGCCAAGATGTCATGTTATGATAGTTGAAAAGAGTAATACACTTAGGACATACATCTCTTGATGTTTTTTAATCAAGGATATGAGGTCACATATAGTATAATAACAACATATTATAAATTTGGAAAACCGAAAAACAAAATGGATGAATTATAAGAAACATCATCCTATTCATGTGAGTGATAACAAGGATGGTTAACAAGTTGTATATTGTGCATGTGGGAGTTATATAATAGTGGGTTACCTATACCCAAATAAATAGTACTTTTCAATTACAATTTAATGTATATAGTTAGATATGCATGATTTACCCGATCCATTATAGTGTAGAAATTGTTGGCATCTACTATTTAATGGTAATTTCCATTAATTAATTTTTATTTCAAAAGGATATAACATATCCTAGGATATAATGAGAACCTCAAGATATAATGACATTATTCTTAATATATATGTCATGTGGTCAAGATACATTATACTAACTAGACAAATTTTATTTTTGACTATCATGTGCTGGGGGCTCATAAGCATTGAGACTTCTACTCATGAAGTTTTTAATTGGTGATCTAGGGTAGGTGAGATCATAATGAAAGACACGCCAATAGAAACACCACAAGCTTTGGGTTTCATTAGTAGTTCCTATCTATGAATATGGGTATTGGTCTATTTACTTGATATCATTATCAAATAGTTCCATTTGACTGCGTACTTTGATTCAAGGAAAAAACCATGATAACGAAATCATGGTGAGGTAGCTTGTGGTGGGTGTATCATTGGGGGTATAGCATTGGTTGAATGGTTAATATAGAATTTTTAACTTTTGTATTGAGGAATTTATATCCTAGAAATAGTTGATCTTGATTCTTATACCTTCATAAAACCTTGTCCAAGTTAGTCAGAGGTAATTTCATCCAGATATATCAACAAATAATATTTCAATAAAGGACAATGACATAATTTTGCATCCTTCTTTAAGATATATTTATAGAAAAATATATTATATTATATAGTTCATGTTCATAGGTTGATTGAAATTTTTATGACCACTCTTTATCTCTTAAAGGACCTTGATAAGTCTTTAAACTCCCCACTTAGTCTATGAATAGTTTTCATTACTTTTGAGATAAGGGCATAGAGGGTCATATAAAATAGCATATTCAAGAATCATCTCTATTTAGGTGAATATGTAAATTGCACATAGTGGCCCCCACCACGGGGTCCGAGTGTTTTCCAAGTCATCAATCACCGATAAATAGTAAATTATTTATTATTCAAGTAATGAATGATTTTATTGAATTTATTTATTAAAATTATTCAAGAGGGATTTAGAAAATAAATGAAACTATTATATGAATGAATAATATTTCAGTTACATTTTTTATTTGGAGGAATTGAAAGTTAGTTTAAATAAATTGGTTTTATCATGTAATATATTTAATATATATTAATGGTATGTTAAATAATATAAATAATATTTTGGACATAATTTATTTTTTAATAATTATTTATTTCTTTCTTATTTAGTGGGTGTTTTAATTCTGGGAGTCGGGGAACCCTTTAGGGTTTTTTATCATCCCACTATATAAGTATGAGAGAGGATAATTTAATTATTGTTTTTCATTCCAATGAAATGAGAGACTTTGTATCGTCCAGCCTTCTGGAGAGAGAAATTTTATCTCTGTGTGCTAATTGAAGCACACCTTCAATGGATCGAAGTCACAAGATCATGGTGACCATCCTGGTGTAGAAGGATTTGTCAGAGGTATTCTCTAGAAACTATATTTTAATTAATAGGTAGTGTTTATATTCTTGAAGCATGTATGGATGATCTAGAGTGTCTTGGCTTTAGATCCATCACACAACAATATCTACTGAATAGATCCAGTGGAGCGTGCTTTGTTTTGAGCAAGGTATGTGCGGATTTTTATTTTCAGTGATCTGTTTAATTCACATGAGATCCTTGAAACTCTATAGAGGCTCGTATTGTGACAATATGGTCCTGGTGACAACACAAACATCCTGACATAAAATTTTCATTGGGTCCTTTCCCTTCAAGTACCACCATTTTTCCCCACAGACACGTGCTCCCCACCTTGAGGCCAACCCACATGCCCAAATGAGTCATTTGACTAATTAATTTTCTCATTGGCCAACAAATGTTATTTATATTGTGATTTTTCCTCACTCACACACACCGTGGGAAACTTCCTAGAAGGTCACCCATCCTAATCACTACTCCAAGAAAAGCACACTTAATTATGAAGTTCTAATTAGGTAAAGTCTTGAAATGTAAGGTGCACCATGCTGACATGAGTCATATAATTTATTCATTTAACCTTGTTGACATGAGTCATATCATTTATTCATTTAACCCATTATCAATCTGGGGTGTTACATTCACCCCCCTAGAGCACAACGTCCTCATTCTGGGCCCTACATATCAACCTAGGCGGTGCATTGCACTTAAGGCTGGGTTCCTTGTCTGATTCCAAATGTGACAATTGGGTCCCAATGATAGCACAAACACCCCACCATAATATGGAAGTCAGGTCCTGGCCCACCAGGTACCACCAGTTTCTTCGCAAACACGTGGTCCCCACCATGGGGCCCACCCACGTGGGTGAATGGTTCATTTGACTAATGACTATTCCCATAGGCTAATACATGTCATTTCTAATGTGCTTTTTCCTCACTCACACACACCCTGGGAAACATCCCAGAAGGCCATCCATCCAAATCCCTACTCTAGGCCAAGCATGCTCAACTGTGGAGTTCTAACTAGGTAGGCTCCTAAAAAGGAAGGTTCACCTTATTGACATGATTTATATCATTTAGTAAGTTAACCTTGTTGACATGAGTAATATCATTTATTCATTTAACCCATTATTATTATTATGGGATGTTACACGTATCATTATAGAAAATGTGTTTCACCACACCAGTGATGAGATATTTTAAAATAACAAGCACATTGGCTTCCTCTGCATGCCTTGGTATCCACACATGCTGTAGTAAGGGTAATATTATGGGATCCTTTGTTTTTCCCCTTCTAGATGGTCTAACATTTTATTAAAATATCAAAAAGGGCCTCATCTTTGACGCCACAAGATGCAAATAGAAATAGAATAATATCATGCTCAACCAAAGTCCCACCAACTCTATATTAAGAGGAGTATTTTGAAAATCATACCCAAATTTCTATCTTTATACCATATATTGTATCTCCATGGGTGGGTTATCACCAGAATCCTTTGATTTCACCTCCTTCATTTTCATCGGAATATGAACACAACCATTTTTACTAGCTCTCATGTAAATAGAATGTATTAACATATCATGCACTTATACAGTTTTAGAATATTTTTGTTATAAAAATACATACTACCGTAAGTCATATGCCTTCACAAAACCCCCCAGGCTTTGATACCTGAGTGTAAAAAGAAATTATGAAGCCATTAATTATGTACCCAAAAGGACAAGTCAGGGGGTTGGGAAAACATATTATGATTACTTCCATGTCATTAAAATTACTAGAACTATCACCCCTTGGGCCTTACAAATATTATAATTATCTCTATTCTTCTCCATTAATGGAACATTAGAAAACCTAAGTAGTTTCATGCACATCCAAGGACCAAACTAAAAAAATCATCACTTCCAGGATAGCCTCTTCCATGTTGCAGCCTTTTCAAAGATTCCTTATCATGCCAAAAAAATTCATAAAAATAAAATTCATTCATACTCGAAGGAAAACATCCATTTTTCATGACCAATATTTAGAAAAATACCCCTCACAAGTGGTTTTTAAATATGATCTAACCCTCTATTTCATACCAAAGAACCCTATGGAATGAGATCTGATATGTCTCAGAAAACAAACTCTCCAATTGAGTTTCCAGTTGCACTTGTCACAACTAGTTTATGTTTGATTAAAGGGATACCCTTCACTCAAATCCAAAAATAGGTTCTTGAAAAATCATCATAGGGATATCATCATCTGAAGAAAAATCATTAATCAAAATGAGTTAGTTGTCAAAAGGCTATGGAGATCCATCTAAGACTAGATTTTTATCTACTACATTGAAAAACACAATGATTCGAAAATTATTGTCAATTTCACGGATATCAACCGATTTTTCAATCTCCACATATTTTTAACATATATTTCCATGTAGGAATATTGATCATGTGATATTGTAATGTCTTACCAATAAGCAGTATAGAGATTGACCTCTGAATAACTAGATCGTCATTATGATTGGAAATCACAATCACCTCTTCCTTTATAGAAAGAGAAAAATTATCTGGACACTTTAGAAGTCCTTAATTTGAATTCATATTGGAAAAATGAAAAAAATGAATGATCACAATGTTATTCAAAATAGAGAGAATTTCAACAAACAACACCCAAGATAACCAATAGAGTCTTGAGGAAAACCAAGAAAACATTAACCTCTGAAAACACATATTAGACCACCTATGATAGCACCTACGATATGTGCACACACATGAGAAAAGTGTGGAAATATATTATAAAAATGTGTTATTCACTCATTTAAGTCACAATTTAAACAATAAATTTAATTATTATGTTTTAGAGAAATGCTATTTAAAGAATTGAGTAAAAATTATACAAAATAACCAACACATTCATTCTCTTTAATTGATTTATAAATAGTATCATAGTAGTAGTGAAACTATATAATTAAAGAAATTTTTTATAAAAATTTTAATAAAAATTTTATATTTTAAAACACACATATGTATTATAGATAAATTTAATGGGATTCCGGTCATTCTGTTAGCTACGATATACTTTATAAATTGACAAACATAATAATCATATTTATAACCATTATTTGATACAATGATAAAAATAAAAATTATAATAACATTTTTATAACATTTTTTCTAATAGATAACTTATTGTACATAAAATTTAAAATTTTATCATCTTTAGTAATCCATTAGTTTTTTTTTTGTTTATTTTCCTTAAAACAATTATTAATTGATGCAATAACACTAAATTACCAAATATAACATAAAGGTTAACAAATATTATATAACATATAATTTAAAGACAATAAAATATTGAAAATATAATTTTTTTAGTTTAAAAGGGTGATCATGTGCTAATGTGTTTTCATATTTCCAAATATTAGATCGAATAAATATATTGTTCCATAAGTTTAATTTATCAAAATTAAAAAATACTGATCCCTAGAAATATTTAAAAATTAATGAGTACTACATATTATGAAAAAAAAAGTAGCATATTATTATTCAATGAATATAGTTTTTCCCTTTCCTGGTATGTATTAAAATTGGATAACTTTTTCATGATTACTTATTACGTCGAATGTTGTTCTATTTAAAAAATGATGATGAGGAATTTCAAATTGAAAAGGTTGAACATCTTTTCCCGTGATTGATCAATGATAGTATATATATTTATAATAAAAATTATACCATTATAATTTTAAGGAAAATAAAATATTGCTAATTAGAAGAAAAAATTTTGACAACAAACACCATATATACATTTATAATCGAGGTTATTAACCAACTATATTTCTCAATTCGATTTACCTTTGGAAGACTAATAAATTCCAAACTATGAATTGTGTATATATTCTCAAAATAAAATTCACATGTATTCCATATTCAAAATATGAAATTTATATAGCCTTTAAAGTGGTTCATTGTGCCTTGGTTGGTGATAGAATAAAATTTGGGTATGGAGAATACTTTTGTAAAACAACAGTAAACCCCTTGGTCAAATTATTTGTTTCTCCTTCTACCATTACATACAATATTTTAATGTTTTTATTCATTATAAAATATATTGGATATTATAAAAGTATAAAATAATACAATTTATTAAAACAAGTAATTATGCACATTTTTAGCCACATTTTCTAAAAATGTGGCTAATTTAGCTTTTATTTTTTTAACTGAATTTTAAAACATCGATAATTTTTATTTTAGTTGTGTTTAAAAATAAGTTTTATTTGTATTAAAATGTTTCTCAATTAGCCATGCTTTATAATGTGGATAATTTTTAATTGTGTTTTAATAATGAAAAGACAATATAATAAATTAAAATTTATTATATGTGAATATATTTATAATAGTGTTACATAAAATTTAGAATAAATGTTACTGGTATAAATTGTTACACACACAGATACATTCATATGGAATCCTACATATAAACACACACACACAAACACATACATGTCAAAACATAATTACTAATAATTAAGAATAACTAAACAAATGATCATCAATATTAAATTATTAGAGATGTGAATATATACATAATAACATCACAAATTACAAATTATATATATATATAATTATAATTATAATTAAAAAAATATATATATATATATGTATATATTAAATTATATATATATTTACATATTTATTTACCTTAATAAATATATATATACTTAAAATATATATAGTTATATTAAATTATTAAAATATAAATATAATAATAATATATACTAATATATTTATATATTTATATATATTTATATATTTATATATTTATATATTTATATATTTATATATTTATATATTTATATATTTATATATTTATATATTTATATATTTATATATTTATATATTTATATATTTTTATATTTATATATTTTTATATTTATATATTTTTATATTTATATATTTTTATATTTTTATATTTTTATATTTTTATATTTTTATATTTTTATATTTTTATATTTTTATATTTTTATATTTATATATTTATATATTTATATATTTATTTCATTCATATACAAATATATTATCTTACATATTAATTCATAGTTAAACAATCATATAAGACAAGTTGCATATAGACTAAGTAGTGTGGTCGCTCAGTTCAGAACAATGGGTTTCATGTCTAAACTCCGACAACCACTGTACTGTATTTGTTAACCTAGTGTAGGCTCATTGCTGACCTATTTGGGGGCACACACATGCACACACACCCATATACATATATAAATATATAAAAACACACATACAAACAATATAATTATATTTCATTAATAATGACTATAAATTATCATTATTATAAATAACACACATATACATATAGAGACACACACATATTAATATATTAATATATAGATATATATATGCATATATAAATTTATAATCATATTTGTATTAATATATAAATATATTAATTATATCACACATATAATTATATTATATAGAAATAAAAATAAAATATATTTATTTGAAATCAATATGAACATAAATAAAAACATATAAAGGTACAATCACCTTTGATAAAATTAATTATAAAAAATTACTAATATTTTTTTGAGTGAAAAATCCCTCTCTAACATTAATCTGAAAAATCCAAAGAAAACATATCTAAGGGGAAAGTAGAAAACCCACAAAAAGATCCCCATTTTCCCCTACATGAAGCCATAATGTGTCCAACACTATTTTATTATCTCCCAAAATTGGAGAAAATACAAGAAGAAAACAAGGGATATAAAGATATAATAATATGGATAATAGACACAAAAGGAAAATGACTACATTTGTCCTCCTTTAAAATGATGATATTAACAATGTAGAAAAATTCAACCACTACACTCCTATGGTCATGAGAAGAGGCAAACTCCAACACATTCCAAATATCCATATTAGTGGCCACTGAAGTACCCCATCATGCATCAATAATGGAATGATGAGTCACAATAAGTTATGTGATCATGGATAATAGCCTTGAGGCCAACATAGGAATCTCCCAGAAGAGAACCGCTAGTATTAATCTTGAGGACACATGAAGGTGGAGGAAACCATCTATCTCGGGATGGTTCAACTAGAAGGTGATTAAGAACCCCCAATGATATTCCAAAGTGAACCCCAATTGGCCATCTAGACAATCCAAATCATGTCAACTTCAAAATAATGATCAAAGACAAAGGAATTTCAATGACACCATATAAACCATGCATTGATACACATCCTAAAAATATTGGGTGAAATATTGAAATTGATTTAGTCAATTCAAGCTATGCTCAAATAGTCAGAAGGGGAATATTTTCTCCAAGACCTTGTGGAGAATGAATGCTCTAAAGACAAAAACAGTGTAGGAAGGATAAAACCAGAGTGATTGTTTTATATTCCCCATGGTTTTTGATACATCATTAAATTATAATAATAAATCCCTAAAGTATATATTATAATACAATTAGTTTAAATTTAAAAGAACAATTAAAATTCAATAATGGATTCCATGTATCAGAGTTTAGGAGGCTTATTATTATGAATATTGTGTTAGGAATTAAAGTGAGGTGATACATGGATGGTACACGCATGGTACCAATAAGGATTCATTGGTAATAAAAAATCATTATGCCTAAATACATTAGAATTTTACTTATCATATCTTATTTTCTATAATCACTTAATTTTGCATTATATTTCAAGACTACCAATCATGGAAGGTGTCTATAAGATGCAACTAGAAAGGTGTGGTGATATCATATAATGACAATAAGTAGTGAAAGTTACTCAAATAATATTTAGGATTAAAATAAGTAACAATGTCTTATAATATTTATTTAGACTTTATTTTTGGTATGTGTCTACAAGTGCTTAATGAGAGCATCGTTGTTTTCAAATAAACTATGTTTTATAATGTATGGAAAATGTTATTGGTCTTACAGTTATATAAGAACATAATGAATGATATTCTATATATATTAAAATAATGTATCAACCTATTGTATTTATGAGTAGGATCTATTATGGTAGATATAATGGTTTCTTAAACCAAGTCAATTGTGTAATTACTGACATGGTTTTGAAAATACAATTTGGAACAATTTGAGTGAGAATAGATACCAGTGTCACATGAAATATATCTCCTTAAGAAGACATGCTTGGTAATAAGAAGATAATAAATTGGTGAACTCCATTACATGTGATTTTATGATGAATCCATCACGTATGACATGATTGTTACAATATATGATATTGAAAACATATATTTAAAGTAAAAAATATATATGTTAAATACAGGATTACTGTAAGAGAAGTAGTTATAAATATTAAATTATAAATAAATAAGTATAAAGTATATATAAATGGTATATAGAGATGAAGGGATACTAGTTTTGATGTGACACAAACTATTTTCCCTTTGATCAATGTAATCTTTTCTTTAGTTAGGATAAAGTAATGAGCAAGACAATATCCTTAAGTTAATGGTAGCCATACCTAAAAATACTTAGTATGTTGCATGTAATGCCTCGACCCCAGTTACCCAGAGTCAGTGAATTATTACATAACATTAGAATGATATAAGAAATCATGTCCCGAAACACCGATTATTTTAGTAGCCTTGGAATTACTAGATACATTCATAAGTTTTACATTACATCATTAAATAAAAAAATCAAAAATATTGTGTCCCCTTTGAACACACTTCTATACTTACCATATCCCTACAGGTCAACCTTTAAATACTTCTTCACCACTTGGGAAAAATAAAACATAGAAAAGGGTGAGCTTAAATTCTCGGTAAGGATAACAATATAGCGAGAACTTTCACAAATAAGCATAAACATTTAAGGAAATGTATAAGACTAAAACAAAACCCTTTTAAACTTAAACTTCAACATAATATGGAAAAGATAAAATAAAATATTTCCATTTAATTATTCACATGGATATTCTACTATTCGAATAATCACATGCAATTTCAATATCAAATTTCATAATGATGGAATGCACAATGCCAGACATCATAACCACATAGTCAAGGCCTTGTGCCAAGACTACAAATAATATTTTTCCATGGACTTGTTCCAAAACCCTAGTTTTCCTCATGAGACCTACTGATGGCTTGAGGAGATATAGTAGGATCCACCCGCCACTTTTTAAGTCCAATGCATTCCTCATATAAAAAAGTTTAAACATAACATTAACATTCTTATTAAAACTAGCATAATAAATGTCATTATTTTATCCATAAACCATGAATTGTATAAAAATAACACATCCACAGTCAAAAATATCACAAAACCTTCAATACAATATGGAATATTTGTATCGTAATAAATTAACTTCAAACTATCTAAAAATCCATGATGTTGACTTAGATGAAATCAAAACTTATTTTTAGAGAAATACCTATTTCTATTTTGAAATCATTTAAAAGTCATATAATTATAAATAAACATTTATTTTGAAATTATTCATCTAATTTTGTAAGGGAAGATTCTACAATGTCGTGATGGTGGAAAATATCCACACCCTCCATAAAAGTTAAAAAACATTCTTACCTTAATTTTGTCAAAAAGGTCATAAAGTGCCTTGTTTAGAAAATGACGGAAATATTCCTTTCAAAACATATAATTTCAAATAAGGGTATAAATTAAATTAATCCATTGTCTAGTAAATAGTAAAAATGTTTTGAAATACATTTTTATGAAAACACAGATGTGGATGATAAATAGGTCTCGATATATACATACATAAAAACAACCTCAGATAATAAAGAGATTGTGAAATTAACTCTTACCTTGATACTTTCCTTGGTCTAGGCTACGTTAAAATTTTTTATAATAGTTAAATAATTGTTATTAAATTATAAAAGAACCATATACATAATATTATATCATATATGATCTTCTAATATTGCTTTGTTAATAATATTTTAGTAGTATCATTGTTTTAGGTGTTAACTGATTTGTTTTCCTCTATATGCTTGGTTACGTAAGCTGTGTTTGTTATGAATATGATGCATTTCATTCATATAAATAATGATATTATGTTCATAAACATTATTTTGAATCATAATATGAAAATTATTCTTGAATGATTATGATGGGGAATGAATCACATCGCGTTCATGGAGACGGTAATCTGTACGTACGCATGAGCGACAATATCGTTATATTGATGGAAAAATAAAATTTAATTGGATGGTATATAATATATAACAAATAATTAACATGTTATATTTATTATTTAAATTAGTTATACTCATGATTATACTCAACCAAATAATGAAGTGTTTGAATAACAAACTACACCACGACGTGGAGACGGTAAGTCGTACGTACGCACGTATAGTGACTTTGTCATTTATATTATGGATAGAATAATGAATATGGTTTTACCATATTTATAATAACATCAAAGTATGTATAAGGTATTGGATTTATTATTTTGTTTTGGAAACAACAAATAAAGAGGAAGTGGAAGAGGAAAAGAACTTGAAAGATTGTGGTGAAATTATTACCTCTACTTTGGGAGTTTCATTTTGAGTTGATCAAAAGGGATCTTTAGGTTGGATTTTTGATCAATGTAAGGACATTGAGATGAAGTGAGGGAAGTTTGGAGGATATTTGGGTAGGGTTCGGTGGATCCAAATTGATTTGGATGTGTGAAATTAAGATAATGGGAAGTGACCTTTTATAAGAGAGGTGATGGTCACTTTTGGAAAAGCTTGAAATATTATTTTATAATAAAATCATTTTCGGTTTCAAATGGATCCAAAATAAATTATTTATAGGCCAAGGTGGGTATGGGTCGAAAAAATCTCAACCAATAGGTTTTAGAGATTTTTAGGTCTTCATATTAACCTTATCATTTAGATTTATCTCTTAGTAAAATAGTTTTACATTTACCATGTCTCTTTGTGTTTTTGTATTATATGGTTAATAAACATACTATAATAAGACAAGAAAACCCCATGTGGTTCATTATTAATATATATAACCTTAGCTAAGTACTTTGGCAAAACCTATATTTTTAGGAACATTATATCAATTAATAATATAGTTTTTGTTTTAAAAACTCAATTATGTCAATTTTAACACTATTAAGTATTTGATTTTTTTCAAAGACATAAAAATAGTATCAATTAAAATTAAATTAATTTAACCAACTATATCATGTCTTATTAACATATAAAATTAGTTTAATTCATCATAAGTCCCAATTTACATTTATTTGGATATTTATATTATCAATTATTTTAATATTTCATTAATAATGTAATTACAACATCATCATTGTGTCATAAATAAATTAAATAATTTAATGTCTAAAAATTATGAATAAAATACCATTATGTAGGAAGTATTATTATATTTTTTATTAATATTTATAGTCGAATTTATATTGTTTGTAACCCTATATTAAAAATGGTTTAGTAATTAAGCATTGAATTTTACTCTTTTAACTCTTCATTAAATAAAATAATGATAAATGTCCTAATCTAATCAATGTAGACCAAATAGGATCATATTTTATTCCTATGGTTGTTTTTTGTCCAATTATACTTATCCAATAGAATTAGGACATGTGTTAGGGTAACTATGATATCATTTTACCGTTAATTACCCGATTTACTTTTAACCGTGGTAAATAAGTCAAAAGGTACTATTCACCAAAAAATATTTTCATCTTATTAAACCACATTTTACATACTGATATAAACTGTGTCTCTATGATTTTTGAAATTAAACTCCCAGAAGAGGTAAAATTAAGTTTTATGCAAATGTGCAATTCTTTCTAGGAGGTGAGTAAAAGATGGTAAAAAGTTCAATAAAATTTTTATATATAAAAACATATTATAAAATGAATCCAATAATTTAAATTGAACTTATATAGGTATTATGTATATATTTTGACCTAAAATAAATTTAAATAAAATAAGTAATTATTTAAATAAAAATCGGTTTTAAACAATAACTTAGTGTTTTTCACTATTCATCAAAAATTGAATGTTTTTAAACCAAAAATTCACCCTATGATAATTTTGATATTATATATATAAAAATGAATTCCATTTTGAAAGATAAAATTTATAAAATTTAAAACAAGTGGGTATTATTATTAATAACGGCTAGTTTGATTGGTTATGGTGTGTTTGAACTCGAAGTTGCATACAACACAAGTTGTTGTATTATTAAAAGGGAAATATATCATGGAAGCTTGGGGTGTTACATTGCAGCTTTTAAGGAAACTAAGAAAATGTATATTATATGCAGTGATTTTTTACAATTCCTGGAATCACATTGATTGAAAAAATATGTGCATATTTTTAATCAAATTCGGATGATTCTTGATGCATTTAAATGATAAAACCCTTGAATTTCAATGTTTTAGTAATTTGTGGGTCATTTGGAAGGTATAGTGAAAATTGTTTTAAACATGTAAAGAGAAGATGTGTCTACAATTGGAATGTACTTATTAAATTTTTGATGTAATTTTTGTTCTTAATATTTTCTAACTCTTCTTAATACTTTTTTGTAAATGATACCAAGGGTCTAGAAAGCCTTCAACCAAGCCATAACACCTCTAAGATACTCCACATGTGGTCGCCTACTAGGACAGCCTGGGAGGGACCACTAGAAGCACACCAGTGTATGAGTAATGAACTCTATGCATAGGTGGCCCGAGATTGGTGAACCTCGTTGGTTGTTTGGTGAGCTCCGGGGATTGCACGAGATATGTGTGTTGCAGCCTATATGGTGTGTGTGTCGTGCCATCCAAGATCCCACCATAATGTGTGATTCCATATGATGGAAGCCACAAGGACTCTTATATGTTCTCACCCCACATCACATCATTTCGATGTGGGATGCGGGCTATGTTGTGCTCCGCCCTAGATCTACAACACCTTGTTCTACTCCATCATTCTTCCTCGCTCGACCACATCCTTGACCAATCCCACACCACTAACACTATCCAAGCCACTACACCACCTTGCCTCCACCACTCAACATAACCACCCATCACAAGCACCCATTCATACTCTATTGCCTCCACCTCTTGTCACCGCTCTCCCTTAGGTTTGTCAATCGGCGTCATCGACCATCACCGTCGCTTTTCACCAGACTCCATAGTGACAAGCCCCTGATCTCTATAAGGAGCCTCCTCTGGTCATTGTAATGGTTAGAGAAGGATTCGTGCAGTACCAAACCACCCCCACACCTCCTGCACACACACGGATGGTTGACCATCACTGTATCTCGTCACTGCCACAACTTTTCCCCGACAACCACATCCTCCACACTACCCCTTGTTCACCACTGTGGAGGTCACTGTGTGTTTGGAATCCTTCCATGTGATTTTTATCATATGCGGATCAAGTGTATGAATTCTATAGAATAAAATCACCCCCATTATCAAGGGGTGACTTGAAAATGAGATCCCATGGATCTTTCTCATCCTATAAAAGGAGGTGAGCCCCTCTTTCCCAAATTATTATCTTGATAGAGAGAAAGATCCCCCAAGAGACCGACTACTATATTATTATCTCACCCTACTTATATTTTCTTTTATTTTTATTTTCTTTTATTTATTTTTAGTTATGTTTTCATTTTATTTAAATTTTAATTTGAATTTTTAGTATTTAATAAATCAATACTTTTTTAATTTAAATTATGTCACCACTACTTCTAATCTTCTTCCCTAATTCTTCCTATTTTTATTTTTATTAGTATTATTAAAATTCACATAATTATTATTAATAATTAAAATATTATTATTATTATTATTATTATTATTATTTTATCATACTTATTTTAAATTTAATTTCATTATTTTCTGCTTTCTCTTCTTCTCTTTCAATTAAAATTATTTTTTTAATTATGATAATAATAATAGTTATTATTATTATCATTTTAACTTTATTTATAAATAATATATTTAATTTCCTTTCTCATTCCTTCTTTTACTATATACTCTCTCTCTTATCCAAATTTTATTTTATTTTATTCTTTTATTCTCTCACCCACATTATTTTTAATTTATTATTTTATTTATCATCACATTCTATTTAAATTTATTGTTTATTTCACTTTATTCTATTTCTTTTATGTCCCAAATTCCCACTTCCTTCATTGTGATTTATTACTCTCATAAATCAAAGACTGGCCTTGATGGTGGTCCTCGGAGGTTGTTATGGTGTTCTTGAAATTTCTTTAATCTTTATTTAATGTTTATGGTATATTTGAGTTGCATTCTTGGTGAGGAGAATGTCATTGATTTGGTGATAGTCCACCAATTTCATGAAACTCAATCTATTTATATCATTTTATTTTAATCCCTTCCCCCCCCCACTACATTGGTTAACTCTTCAAACGAAAGAGTTGAGAAAATCTATAGATGAAACAACATCGATAGAGTTGGGTCCCAAAAGATGGCACAACCTAGACCAAGGGGTGTCATCAACCATGATTAAATGAGGAGGTGAAATTTAGAGTTGTTAGGAAGTCAATTATATTTTAAAGTCTCTAAATAAATAATATTAGTTCAAAAATGTGATTTTATGTTTATATTATCACACTAAAATGAATCATATAATAGAGAATAATGATTGATGCTTTAATGGAACCCCAGAACCATGTTCATTATTCCTAATTCTATTTGGTTTAAAATTTCATGATAGGTTATTTTACAATATTTCATATAATTAGAAATGTAACCAAAAACACAAAAATATTTTCTTTGTTTTGATAAATTAGTCAATGAAATAAAAAGAGACAGTTTAGGTGATTTAGAATAATTAAGTTAACATACTGAAAGGATCCTCAAGTGAGACAACCCTGGCCAGTCATTATGTTATATTAGGGAAGAATATAATTTATTTTGACTATGCCCCACAAAAGGCGTGGTTAAAAACTAGTTTTATATCCACTATCTAGTCATAAGTTTTCTTATCGTTTCAAATTTTACATTCTAGATAGCTTTTTTTCATTTTAAAAAATAAAAACTAAAAAATACATGCTTTTTTCAAATGACTATTTTTTCAAATCATGAAACAATTACTAACAGGTTCCAAAGCTAGAAGTTGAAGCACCCTGGTCAACAAAATATAGTCTTACATTATAGGCTAGATAGTTTAGGGGAGCATGAGGACAAATTTTCAAATAGATGGAATTCAAGGACCTCATCTTGAATCTCAAGGAGACCCTCAAGAAATGAGTGGTTGAAGGATTTTTTAGAGAGCTCACTGAATTCTAGGATTACTTATTAGTCTTTTATCAAGAAGTGGTCTAGACAAGAGAATAAATCCCCTTAATACCTCCCAATACTTTTGAAGAAGTATCCCTAAAAGATTTCTTGGAGCTAGTGGAATAACAAAAACTCAAGTATGATATTCAAGGGCTTGATTAAAATCTTCAAGTTCTCTAAGGCAAAAAGGATTGGATAACTGCATACTTCTAAGAATTGTGAAAATAACTTAAACATGGGTTTGAACCTTAACCAAAAGATGAGACATGTATCTTATGTAAGGAGGGAAAGGAGGAAGACTTGCGTGTTGAGATACATGTGGGAGATCAACAAGGATTGGATGATTTTTGTAATGAATGTGAGGAACTACTTGATCTACCCACACCATGAAAAGTAGAATAGAAACCAGCATTGAATGAAGACACCACCCAAGTGGTGGAATTCAAAGTCATTATAGAGGATCCTGATAACCTGCCTCTATCCACTAAGAATCTACTTCAAGATAAAGTTACCACTGAGGCATTGATTGAATTTGAATTGGGCTAGGGAGTTGATCTTTTTATTGACTTTAACACTTTTTATTTTATTAAAAATGAATTGTGAATCTCTCTCAATTTTATTGAATTTTTAGATTCACACAATAATTGTAATACCTTGGATAAATATGAATAAATAGGACATGAACCTATTGTGTAACACATGAATCTCCCTGATTTTTTCAAAATTGATTTGGGTATCCCCATCATGAATAGATCCACATTGTTGAGCCTACATAAATTAGGAATGAGGCTTCTCATAATAAAGGGGAGAAATATATTATTAAAAATTCAAATTTTAATAAATTAAAAATATCTATTTACTTCCCTTTTTATTATTAAATGCATTCATCCCCTATATAGCTATCATTAAAAGAGAGGGAGATTGCACAAGTCGAAACTATGAAGGTGTAGGATCCATACTTCCTCATATCTCTCCCATACAAGTTATACCTAATTGTGAAGGGGGATGATAGGGTATTATCTATACATGGATCATTCCTCGCATAGAAGGATGAAGCACAATCTGGGAAAATCTACATGTGGGGGTTCAAATCAAAGATGATTCATCATCCATCAATGTTTGGATAATAGCTGGTACTACCCTCTGAAGGTAGTAAAAATCCAGGGCCCACTTAGGAGATTATACCAAGAATTATCCCTTTCATTGGGTTTCTAGGAACATTGATTTCAATTTAATTTATTAGGATGTATCTCAGCATGAATACCACTCCCCCTATTATATTTTAGATTTAATGAAATGGTCCTTGTGATTAATGGAATAATTTTCTTTTATAGGTTCATGATGGGAGAAATGCAGCCTCAAATAGTGAAGAAAAGAAGATGACCGGGTTTTATGAAAAAGGGAGTTAACTTTTTAACTATTTTATCATTAAACTATATGACATTTTTTGACCAATCCATGTTTCGATATTTAAAGAAAAATTGTGTTCCCACACCTGAATTCTTTATTTACTTTAATTTTCTAGGAGACATGAGTTTTTTAGGAATCATGTTATGCAATGTTCTATATTTAAATGTAAATAAGATTAAATGAGAATGTAAATAAGATTTAAATTAAGACTCATTATTTGTGGAAATATATTAATTCAGATAAATTAAATTACCCCACCATTTTTTATGCTTTGAATTTATGAAATTCATGTGAATTGATTTATTATTTCAAACCAATCATTGAGTGGTTTCCCCAAATAATATATCCCATTCCATATGGGATTTCTTGACTTAATACTTATTATTTTATCTTGATCAAATTTATTAATTGATATTAAAGCATTCCACCTACTAGAACTTAATTTTGAACTAATCAATTCTATTAATATAAAAAACAAATTCAAAATGTCGGAGGCAACTTTTCATAAACCATGTATCCTTAAAAATACCACCATTAAATCAATATTTCTTAAATCCCATAGAGAACATGGATGGACTTTATAGGAATGATCCATGTTTCAATCTATTTTTATCCATTTCATCTATCCTCTTAGTATTTTCATGATATTTTAATTTTAAAGTTCATGGGTAAAGGAAATCATGGTAAATGAGATGATTTAAATTTTAAGGAAGAAGTGTAGGGGTGATTATTGTGGGGATTGTAAAAAAAGATGCAATCAATCATTATACTCTAATATTTTTCCCCTCATTAATATTAAAAAATAAAAGAAAGAACCAAAAAATCATAAAATTGTGTTGTGATTTTGGAAAACCAAATATCACCATTATTATACCTATGATTTCTATCATATGTGGTTAGGTGATGTATGTGAGGTCTATTCTAAATCATAACAATTGGAAAAGAAAAAAAATGATAAGTTTATTAGAAAAAGGAAAAAGGGTATAAAAATTGAAAAAAAACCATGATATGGAAGAAATCATTCATTATGATAAAACTATTCATGATATTTTTATTAAGGTTTGATAAAGTTGGGAGTCATTACAATTTAAAGGCGGAATGTTATTAAACTTTTTTACATTGAATATCGTGCTTTATTCATTAAGAGTTAAACCCCATTATTCATATTTGTTTTTAAAAATCACATCCTACCAACCATAAGCCTCAGAGACATTTGAACCTTAATTGCCAGCCCCCATGATTTTGTGTGACTTTGTCTTTATAATGTGGAGAAAGATGTTGTTTAGAAAGCCTACAAAAAAGGATATTGTTTTCATTATATGACCATTACCCAACATCAATTGTATCATGAGTGGTGATAGAAAATAATCCATTGAGAGGTAGATCAAGATTTGGATGGTTTAATAATAATTAATAGTAGAACCCAAAATAATGGGAAGATAAGTTTCAATTAGTTTCCAATGGGAAAAATTAAAATGGATGATATAAATTTTTCTTTGTAAATTGAAAACTTAAATTATTATTTTATGATGAATTTAAAATATTTGATTGGATATTGACAATTATTTAATTTTATCCCATTGAAATTTTAATATTGATAGAACCGGTGACTCCTGATCTTCCATGATGATATTTTTTTAGGAAAATCCTGGATTAAGTGTGGGATTTTTGAAAAAAAAAATGTGACCATATTTTTAATCAAATTTTGATTATTTTTTATTACTTTAAATGATAGAACCCTTGAATTTTAAATTTTTATCAATTTATGGTTCATTTGGAATGTACAATGAAAACAGTTTTAAAATAGTAAAAATACAGTGTTTTTGTACTTGGAATTTACTTAAGAAATTTTTTATATACTTCTCATTCTTAATATTTTTTATCTCCTTTTATTAATTTTGTGCAAATGTTACCAATGGGCCATCAAGCCTTTAACCAGGCCATCCCTCCTCTTAGCCAGCCCATAAGGTGTAGCTGACCAGGTCATCCTGGGAGAGCCCGCTAGAACCCCACTAGTGCATGGGTGATGAACTCCAGGTATAGGTGTCCTGCTAGTGGTGAACCCTGAAAGTTGTATAGTGAGACCGGGGGCTCACACGAGACGTGTGTGTCATGCCCTGAAGGGATTTTGTTCAATGTCATCTAGGGTCCCACCCTAGAGAGGGATTTGGGGCAATTGAATCCATAGAGAGCCTTATATGTGGTCTCCCCAAATCCCACCATTTCGATGTGCGACGTAGGCTCTAACATGCTCTATTTCATTCCTACTGCTCCTCGCTCCACTCTGTCATGCTTCCTCAACATGCCACCTCCTAGACTGCTCCCACACCACTGCTACCACTTAGGCTTCTACACCACCTCACCTCCACCGCTTGACATTTCTACCCATAACCAGTGCCCATTTAGGCTTCCTCACCTCCACCTCCGGTCACTCCTTTACTGCGGCTCTGCTGCTTATCATCGCCAACCATCACTACTTCCTATTGTTGGCCTCCATCATGGAGAGTACCTAATCTCAATAAGGAACTTCTTATGGCCACTTTTAATTCCATAGGAGGAGGATAGAACCACTGATCCACTCTCTCTCCTCTTGTATATTCACTGAAGTCATCAATCAGTGAAGCCCGTCGCTTTCACATCTCTCCCATGGATGCCACAACCTCCACGCTACACCCTATTAACTGTCGAAGAGGGATTTTCTTTTGTGGACTCCTTCCACACAGTTTTCCACACCCGCGGATCATGGGTATGATTTCTCTAAAATAACACTACCCCCAATCTCATGTGGGGACCTTGAATATGAGAGTTCATGGGGATCATCCTCTACCTATAAAAGGAGGATATCCCCTCCTTCCCAAAATATCAGCTCAACACCGAGGAAGATCCCCCCAAGGAGGCCATTTGTTTCATTCTTCCCCCCATATTCTTCTTCCTTTTATTTTTATTTCATTTTATTTATCATTTTTTCTGTTTTTATTTTATTTAAATTATAATTTGTGTTTTTAGTATTTTATAAATCCATACATTTTTCATTGAAATTGTTTCTCCACCCCTTCTATTATTCTTATCTAATTATTCTTTATTTTATTTTTTTAGTATTAATATAATTAATATAATTAGTTTTAATAATAAAAAAATATTATAATTATTATAATTATAATTATTTAAACATTATTATTTTAATTTTATTTTCCTTGTTTTATTCTATTGCTTCTTCTCCTTGAATTAAAATTATTTTATTAAACATAATTATAATAATTAATAACAATATTTGGATTAATATAACTCTATTTATAAATTATTTTTTTATTTCCTTTCTATTTCCATCTTTTATTTTATTTTTTCTCTCTCTCTCTCATCCCAATTATATTTTATTTTATTTTTTCTCTCTCTCTCATCCCAATTCTATTTATTTTATTCTTTTATTCTCTAACCCCCATTCATTATAATTTATTCTTTTACTTCTCATCATATTATTTTAAAATTTATTATTTCATCCATTTTATACTCTTTATTCTTCTTCTATTCTTCCCACATTTATCATTGTGATCTCTTACTCTCGGAAATGAGATACTAACCCTGAGGCTTGGCGTAGGGGGAGGTCATGGTTTCCTTGAAATTTACTTAATGTTTGTGGTATATTTGAGTTTCATGCATTTTGCGGCAAATGTCACAAATTTAGAGACTTCCCTCCGATGACATGCAACTTAATAACATTCAATTTTTTATTTTAATCCCATTTCACCATCCCATTGGTTAACTCTTCATATGAAGGAGTTGAGATAATAAATGGATGAAACAACATGGATAGAGTTGGGTCCCAGAGGATGGCACACCCTAGACCAATGAGTGTCATCAAAGGCGATTAAAGGAGGATGTAGAATAAATAGTTCTTAATAATTAAATGATATTTCACAATTTTTAAATAAAAATAGTAGTTAAAACATGATATTTCATGTTTGGATAATAAAATCAAAATAAAAAATATAAAGGAGAATAATGATTGAACATTAAACTCATCCACAAAACTAAGATTATTCTTCTTAATTCTATTATGTTGAAAATTTCATGATATTTAAAATTTTCATATTGCATTTCATTTGAAAAGTAACCAAAACACCAAATGATTTTCATTGTTTTTCATAAATTAATCAAAACAAATAAAAAAGATAGTTTAGGTGATATAGAATAAATAAACAAACTGAAATTATCCTCAAGTGAGACATACCTAGTCATCCACTATGCTATATTAGGTAAATTTATAATTTCTTCTGACCACGCCCCCTGATAGGCAAGAATCACACACCTAGTAAGTAAAGGATTATCATTATGATAATTATGTTACCATTACTAGCCAAGATGTCATGTTATGAAAGTGGAAAAGACTAATAAACTTTGTGTTTACATATCCTGAAGTGTTTTACTCAAGTAGATGAGGTCGCATATAACATAATAGAAATGTGGTGAAGACATGGAAAACCTAGAAACAAAATGGAAGACTCATCAGAAACATGATCCTATTCATATGAGAGCTGACAGGGATGGTTATCATGTTAGTTGTAGTTCATCTGGGAGTGATGTAATAGTGGGTTCACTAGAACAAAAAAACAATACTTTTCTATTAGGATTTCATGAATATGGAAAGATATTCATGATGTACACTAATAATTATATTGTCGACATTTTTGTGTCCACTATTTAATGGTAATTTTCATTGATTAATTTTTGTATAAAAAGGTTACAGATGATCCCATGCTATAATTAGAACCTTGATTCACTATGAAATATATATTAAATATATTTCATATAGTCAACATATGTTATACTAACTATACCCAGTTGATATTTGACTATCAGGTGTTTGGGGGCCCATAAGCATTAGGAACTATTCTCTTAAAGTTCGTACTTGGCGATCTCTGGTAGTTGAGATCATGAAGAAATACCCACCAATAAGAACACATCAGGTTTTGGATTTCATTGCTAGTTCCCATCTATGAACATGTGTACTATTCTACTGACTTGGTATCATTTTAAATGTGTTCCATTTTCCCGTGTACTTTGATGCAAGGAAAAAACCATGATAACGAATTTGTGGTGAGGTAGCTTGTGTTGGGTGTGTCATTGGGGGCATGGCATTGGTTGAATGGTTAATATAGAATGTTTGAGGAAGTTATATCCAGGTTTTGGTTGATAAGGACCATTGTACCATCATAAATATTTGTCCAATTTAGTCAGAGGTAATTCATCTAGATATATCAACAAAAAACAAACAAATAATGGATGATGACATAAGTGTGCATCCTTATTTATGAGATATTGAAAGAAAAAGATAGTATATTACACAGTTCATGTTCATAGAATGGTTGTTGATTCTATGACTACTCCTTTTCTCCTTAACGTCATTGATGAGTATCTATACTCCACTCTAGGTCTGTGACAAGTATTCTCTACTTTTGAGATAAGGGCATAGAGGGTCACACAGAATAGTGTAAACAAGAATCTTCCCTATTCAGGTGAATAGGTATATTGGAAATGGTGGGTCCCACCATGGGGTCTGAGTTTTGTCCATGTCATCAACCACTGGTAAATAATAAATTAATTATTATTGAATTAATTAATACATGGTTTGAAATTATTTATTAAAGTTATTCATGAGGCATTTAGTGAATAAATTAAAAATATTATATGAACGAATAATACTCCTAGTTCATTTAATATTGGGTTGAATTATAAGTTGGTATAAATGAATTGGTTTTATCATGTAATATATTAAATATGTATTTCAGGTTTGTGAAATAATATAAATAATTTTTATGATATAATTTATTTCATCATAGTTATTTATTTATACCTTATTTAGTGGGTGTTTGATTTCTAAGGGTCAAGGAACCCTTTCCAGTTTACTAATCATCCCACTATATAAGTATGAGATCAGCTCATATTAGGATTGTTGTTCATTCTAATGGAATGAGAGCCTCTATCTCATTCTTTCTTATAAAATGATAAACTCTGTCTCTGAGCACCGATCCAATCACACATTCGATTGATCGAAGGCACGGGAGTGAGGTGATCATCATGGTGATGAAGGATTTTTTAGTGGTCCACTCAAGAAACTAGATTTTGATGAATAGAGAGATTGTATATTCTTGGAGTTTGTATGGATGATATAGAGGGGTTTGGATTTAGATAATTCAAACAATGATTTCCACTAACTAGATCCAGTGGAGCACGCTTTGTTTTGAGAAAAAAATATGTTCAGTTTTTTTGGGCTCTTTTAAATTCACATGAGATTCTTGGGCCTCTATCGAGGCATATATCATCAAATACAATGAGTTTCATCACTCTAGTGATAAGAAATTTTAAAATACTTGGCACATCGGCTTCTGATGCATGCCATGGTACAAATACATGCCCTAGTAAGGGTAATATTATGGGATCCTTTATTTCCCTTCTTCTAGGTGGTCGAACCTTTGATTAAAATATCAACAAGGGACTCATATCTAATTCCACAAGATAAAAATAGGAAAATAATAATAATGAACTCAACCAGAGTCCCATAAAAATCTATATAAAGAGGAGTAGTCTAAAAACCATGCCCAACGGTTTGTCTTGGCACCATCTATTGTAGCTCCACGGGTTAGTTATCATCAAAATCCTTCGATTGCAGCTCCTTCATTTCCACTAGAATAGTCACAGAACCATTTTCACGAGCTCTTAGGTGAAAAAATGTACTAACAGATCATTAATTCTATCCAGATTTAGAAGGATTGAGTTTCAAAAATCCATACTACCTAAAGGCACCTTCTTTCCCAAAACCACCTCATGCGTTGATACCTGAGAGTTAAAACATTTTCTAAATCCATTATTAATGGCCTCAAAAGGAAAATTAGAAGGGTTGGGAAGACATATTTTGTTTACTTTCATGTATTTTAATTTTTTGGGACTATCTCCCATATAGTCCCTATATAGATTCTCTTGATATCTCTCATTCTCCATCAATGGAACAACATAAAACCCAAATGGTTTCACACGCATCCAAGGACCAAACTGAAAAATACATGTAACCTTTTGGGTTAGGATCATTCATGTTGTATCATTTTTAAAGATTCCAAATCATGCCACAAAAATAGCAGAAAACTAGAAAATCCTTCATACATAATAAAAAACCACCAATTCTCATGCCCAATATTTAGAAAAAAACCCTCGCAAGTGGTTGTTCAATAGTGACTAACATTGTAATTCAAACCAAAGAACCCCATAGAATAGGATCCAATATGTCTCAGTCAACAAACTCTCTAATTTGGTTTCAAATAGAATTTATCACAATTATGTTACGTTAGAAAACTGATACCCTTCACTCGAATCCAGAAAGGGGTTCTAGAAAACATCATCATAAGGATATCATCATTGGAAGAAAATCATTAATCATAATTATTTGGTTGTAAAGAGGTTATGGAGGCCCATCTAAAACTCAATTTTAATTTACTACATCAAAAAACACAAATATTAGGATATTATGATCAAGTTCATGGATATAACCGCCCTTTTCAATCTACACATATTTTTTAACATAGATATCTGTGTAGGAATATTGATCATGTGATGTTGTAATATCTTCACAATAAGAAGGATAGAGGAAAACCTCTAAAGAATAAGATCTTCATTATTATTGGAAATCACAATCAAATTCTCCTTTATAGAAAGATAAATATTATCCTAAAACATTAGAAGACCATCATTCGAATCCATACCGAAGAAAAAAACATCTGATCACATGAATATTTAAAATAGAGATAATTTCTGCAAACAACACCTAAAGGACCCAATGCAGTCCGGAAGAAAACCCAGAAAACATGAACCAAGGAAAAACCATAGTAGAACACCTTGCATAGCACCTAGGGGATGCACACACACATGAGTCATGTATGATAATATACTATAAAAAAAATTTATTCCCTCATATAAGTCACTAGTTATATAATAAAATTAATTATTAAGTTGTATAGATATAAAATTGTAATAATTTTTGTAATAATTATACCAAATAACCTACTCATTCATCCAATATAAAGGATTTATCAACAACATCAAAGTAGTATTTAAAACATATAATTAAAGATTTTTTTTATAAATATTTTAATTGGAATTTTATATTTTAAAACACACACATATATTATAGATACGTTAAATGTATTTTAGTGATTCTATTAGATTTGATATAATTTATAAATTTACCAACATAGTAATCATAGTTTTAAGCATTAGTTTTTTTGGATAGAGTGAGAAAAATTATTATTATAATAACATTTTTTTCTAATACATAACTTATAGTATATAAAATTGAAAAGATTACCATCTATGGTAATCCATTAGTTTCTTTTTTTGCTCATTTTCCTTTAAACCATTATTCATTGATACAATAACACTAAATTACCAAATAAAACATGAAAGTTAATAAATATTATATAACATATAATTTAATGACTATAAAATATTGGAAATATGATGGTTGTTTGTTAAAAATGGTTATCATGTGCTAAGGAGTTTTCAAGTATCCAAATATTGGATGAAAAATATATATTGTTCCATAAATTGGATTAATCAAATTTTAAAAAAAGTGATACTATGATAAATAAAAAAAATTAATGAGTCTTATATATTAAGAAAAAATTTCTCATAACTGTATTTAAAGTATATAGTTTTACCCTTCCGTGATGTGTATTAAAATTAGATAACTTTTTCAAGGTTACTTATTTCATCCAATGTTGTTACATCTATTAAATGATGATGAGGAATTTCAAATTCAAAAAATGAACATATTTTCCTGTGGATATTAAATGGTAGTATAGATATTTATAATAAAAATAACACCAATATAATTTAATGAAAAGTAAAATATTACAAATTAGAAAAATAATTGACAACGTACCTCATATATGAATTTATGATGGAGGTTATTAACCAAATATGTTTCTGGATTTCATTTAAATTGGGAAGACTAATAAATTCTAAACTATTCATTGTGTATATCTTCTCCGAATAAAATTCACAAGTATCCCCTTTTCGAAATATAAATTTATATAGCCTTTAAAGTGGTTAATTGTGTCATGGTTGGTGATCGAGTAAAATTTGAGTATGGAGACTACTTTTGTAAAACAATAGAAAACCCCTTGGCCAAATTATTTGGTTCCTCTATTGGTAAAGATGGAAAAGTGATGAACACGCAAACATTTGAAAAGCGAACGCACAGTGGAAATAAAATCTTTCCCCCCAAATAAAACAGATGTGCAGTGACCTGAAATAAAATGTGCAGAAAATAAAGTTGACACTGGAAATTTTACATAGAAAACCCAAAAAAGGGAAAAATCATGAGACCTAATCCAGAAAGAGAAATCCATTAAAATTAAGAACTACGCAATAGAGACTCCCAAAAAATAGAGGGGATCTCAAAAGTAATACTCGTCAATGTAGAAGAAAATGATAATTAATGAACAGTGATCACCAAATTTGTTTTTCTCTTGATATTGTGGATGTCCTATAAAATCCTTCTTGCATCCTCCTTTTATAGCAAAACAATTAGCACGAAGATGTGTTGCCACATCTAAAATGCATCTCCGGGTGAATTAATTCATGCGTTCTTGACCCGTATTAAAAATACCTCATTAAAAGATAAGACGCTTGGGCACTATTTGAGGAGGCGTTATGCGATGTGCCAACCAGGACGGCACCCAACATCCCCTTATACCATTACATAAAATTAGTTATGTTTTTTTATTCATTAAAAAATATATTGGATATTATAAAATTAAAAAATGATACACTTAAAAAAATCAAGCAACTATCTATGTTTTTTTAGATGTGTGTTCTAAAAACATGGCTAATTTGACTATATTTATTTAATAGAGTATTAATAAAATTGATAATTTTTAATTTATTTGTGTTTTAAAACATGGGAAAAAAATTCTATTTTAAAAGTTTGCAAATTTAGCCGTTCTTTAAAATGTTGAAAATTTTTTACTGTGTTTTAAATATAAAAAGATTAAATAAAAAATTATAAGTTATTACATGTGAATACATTTATAGTAGTTTTACATAACATTTAAAATAAATGTTACTCATATAAAGTTATTACACACACAGAGATATGCATATTGAATCATACATACAAAAAAACACACACACACGCAGGTCAAAACCCAATTACTATCAATTAATAATAATAAAACAAATGATCATGAATAATAAATGATTGGAGATGTGAATATATATATAATAACATGAAAAATTAAAAATTATATCTATATAAAAAAATTTTAGTATACATGAAATAATATATATATATATATATATATATATATATATAATTTTATATATACACACATGAAAATATATTTATTTACCTTAATATGCATATAAACTTATATATATATTTATATTTATATTAAATTATTAAAATATAAATATAAAAATAATATATAATAATATATCTACATATATATATTATTTATATACAAATATTTTAGCATACATATTAATGCATAGTCAAACTATTGTATAACATAAGTTTCCTAAAGACTAAGTAATGCGTTCGCCCAGTTCTAACAAATGGGTTTCAGGTTTGAATTCCCACAACCACTGTATTTTATTTCTTAACATGTTGTAGGCTCATGGGTGACCTATTTTGGGTACACACACATCCATATACATTTATACATATATATAAACACACATACATACACTCACTCACTCACTCACTATAATTATAACTCATTAATAATGACTATATAAATTATTGTTATTATAACTCACACACATATTCATATAGATACACATGCATATTAATATATTAATATATATATATATATATGTTTTAATAATATCACATATATAATTGAATTATATTGCAATAATAACAAATGTTATTTATTTAAAATCAATATGCACATAAATACGTACATATAAACATATAAACACCTATGATAAAATATAATTATAATAAATTAATAATAATTTTTTTTGAAATTCAAATCTCAAACTAACAAATATCAGTAAAATCCAAAGATTTGAGATCGGAGGGGAAAGAAGAAATCAAATAGAAAGATCCCGAATTTTCCCTACATGAAACCAAAAAGTGTCCCACATGATTTCTATATCTTCAAACATAGGAGAAAATAGAAGAAGAAAAAAAGGGATCAAAAGATCTGTTAATATGGATAATATACATTAAAGGCTAGTAAAGGACTTTATAGTCCTTGAGTGTGTTGATAATAACAATGCTGTCAGATTCGACCACTACAATCCTCTTGTCACGAGAAGAGGAGAACTCCACCCCATGCCAAAGTGCCATAGCCTCGGCCACTAAAGTATCCCATTATCTATCAATCAAGGAATGACGAGTCATAATATGAGAACCTGTGTGATCACATACAATAGCCCATAGGCCATCATAGCCATCTCCAGGATGCACCCCATCGGTATTGATCTTTAGGACACTTGATGGTGGAGGCAGTCATCTATCCAAGGATGGTTGAACTGGAGGGTGAGGATGAATCCCCCAACGCTATTTCAATGAGAACCCCAATTTTCCATCCAGGAAATCTGAATCTCGTCAACTTCAAAAGAATGGTCTGAGACAAAGGTGTTTCAACAAATCCATACAAACCACGCATAGATACACATTCTCAAAATATTTTGAGCCGGATGAGATTCATACCATTCTCCCACAAGGATATTGGAATCCATGATATTTTACCATAAGGCATAATCTATCTTAATATCCCGCACTGAATCATGTTTGAAGCTCAAAGGTGTATTGGAGCTAGGTTTCAAACTGTCAAAACTTGGATGCCATGGATCCTTCCATATATTAACCAAAGTACCACCAGTAATTCTCCAATAAACGTCGTGATTCAGGGAAAATTTTGATCCCCAAACTCTTCTCTAGAAAAAATTTGTTCTAGGACCCAAACTGGAAGAGAGAATGTCACCAGGAGTGTAATAATTGGCTTTTAATCACACAAGTCGTCTAGGTCCTGAAGAAAGTACCATCCTTGTTCCTAAAGAAGGCATTTTTAAAATTTATCAAATCCCTGAAACCCATGTCACCAAAATACATTGGGGAACAATGCTTCTCCCAGGTGGTCCAGTGCAATTTTTTTCTATTAGCATGACCCCACCCAAACTTCACGAAGGCTGAATGAATTTCATGAATAAAATAATCATAGAGTTTGAGTAAGGACATCCCATATGATGGGACCTCTTGGGTCACTACTTTGATAAGAACCTCATTTCCATACCTTGAAATATTCTTGTTGGACCATCCCGAAATCATGCAAAGGACTTTATCAATGTTTATTGAGAATACGTCTCATTCAAAATTCTCAAAGACCTTCGGGAGTCCCAAATTTCTTATGCTTCTCCACCACTTTGATTCCATACAATCTAGAAATGGAATATCTCCTCTCATCTTGAACTCCCTGACTAAAAGACATCACTGACATGTCGAAGTTGAAGAGATGATCTGATGCATTAGTGAAAGAATTCATAATTTTAAGGAACTCTTGTAATTAATGGTGAGTTTCAATTGAGAAGAGGAGGATATCATCAAAAATAAATAGGGGAGTAATGGGGATACAGTATCAAAAAACCTTTCCCCATTGATAGCCTTTCCAAATATTCTTTTGATAAATCATAATAAAAAAACATCAACAAGAATGAGAAATAAATATTGGGAGAGGGCCTCACCCTACCAAATTCCCCTAGATGGATTGGTTATTTTTCTGAGAAAACCATTTACCATTATGTTAATGGAAACTATCTTAACCCAACTCATGATGGCTCTTAACTCTATTGGGCGAAAACCCAGTTTTATCATAACCTCTTCCTAGAAATCCCATTCTTCCTTATCGTAAGCCTTGGTCATGCCAAGTTCCAAGTCCATTTTCCCCCTCCTAGAAGATGACTATGTTTTCATAGAAATGAATATTTCATGATCCATGATATCATTATCAGAAATAAGTCTCTTAAGAACAAAAGCGCTCTGATTTTTAGAAATGGTAAAAGGAAGGACCCCATCCATGTTGTAGGAAAAGACCATTGAGAAAAAAATTAGACCATGTTGTACAAGATGATAAGCCTAAAACCTGATATTATAACTAGGCCATTTTTTGAAATTACAACATTGAGGGTTTCTTTGATTTTTTCCATACCAATAGAGTTTTCCCATATACCTTACATCTAACTAATAATATCTGGACCCACAATATTCCAGAACTATATAAAAAAATAATGCATGAAAACCATCATGTCCACATTCCTTTGAAGAATGAATACACTTCAGGGATTTCCCAATTTTCTCCCCAGAAATGCCTAACTCCAATTCCAAGGACATGTTCATGGTGACTATTGTACCCACATAGATCAGAATATCCCCTATGTAGGCAACACTGTAAGAATGAAATAGATCTTTTAAGAAGGACCCAATATAATCCATAATCTTAAAACCATCAGATGAAAAGATCTTATCCCAAACTTCTAATTTATAAATGAAATTATTTCTCCTTTCAGCTGAGGATTTTTATAGAAGAACATAGTGTTTTGGTTACCCTATTAGATGAAGACCTCTCTAGATCCGGAAAACTAGTATCTATCATTATTTCTCAAATCCTCATCTATTTTTTTCAAAGAAATTTCCTCCTTCAAAGCATTTCTCCGGTTAGGATCCTCATAGTATCTCCCAATAGTTTTCTCAAACTTGAGAATCTTATGATAAAAATTCTAATAATGGTTCCACCTCTAGCATAATAAATTTATAGCATCCGATTTGATATTTTCCTAAACTATATCTTGAGAGGATGACCATGCAGCCACCACCCTGCATTTTTCATTATGGAGCCACATACATTCAAAATGAAATTCTCATATAGGTATTTTACCCAAATACACCACCTACGGCTTGAGAAAAATTGGTTAATGATCAAACAATACCGGATGAAGGTGGGAAACCTTGTACCATATGAATTATTCCAACCAATCACCAGATTCCACAAACCTATCATGCCTTTTATAAATTTTCGAGGTGCATTCACTTTCACAATACTACGTAAACAGATTCCCCAAGAAACCCAAATCTAAGAGGCCAGAATGAAGCAAGAAATCCAAGAATTTCTACATGGAGGAAGAATTCCATCTAGAACCACCAGTATTCTCATGATAGTAAATGATTTCATCCAAATTACCACAAAAAAATGGAACCTTGATTCATATTTTTAAAATATTTAATCAACTAGCATGATTTCCACTTGTTTCTAGCACTCACCCATCCATGAAGGCCAAAAGGTGACATTTAGGTTCCCTAGGATTCATAGATGGGAATAAGATGTGTTTATAATAATATAAAACCGTTGAACTAGAAAGATTATTTCTCCACATAAGGAAAATTCCACCATCATGGTCCAATCAGACAAATGAGAAGTTGTTCTGGAACCTGAAATTTGAACCAATAAATTTCTTGTCCATTATTTCAAAAAATGGTATCAAACAAGAATACCTTGTCAAGGATGTACTTAGAACTCCATTGATAGAGCATACGAACTGAGAATGGGTTTCCAAACCCACGATAGTTCGAACACCAAGTTTATTTTCCTTAGGTGGGGCTTGTTCAGTCATGCACCTACCTATGATAATTTGAGAAGATATCCTTCTCCAACGACTTCCCATATTTTAGGGATATGTTCCACTATAAGAGAGACGTCAATTCCTCATTTAGATCCAAATGGGAAGAACATATGGGTTTCAGATTGGGTATCCCCTCTAATTCTCCACTTCAACATTTGATTATTTTTGGGACCATATGTCATCATGCCACACATATTGTCACCTTCCTAAAGAAGAAATGTGATAGGATCCATGAATTGAGAGATGAATAGATCTGAGGGTTGCAGAAAATTTTTGTCATCATAGGGGAGGGTAATGGAATACCCCCTAAACATGCATTTTTCCATTCACGAGCTAGTGTCATAATTGTATGAGAGATATTCTAACCTGATACAATATCTCTGAAACAATTGGGTACATGTATGATAATTGGACTCAAAATATATATCATCCAGATAATCTCATTTTGGTCTGGGTGTAAGTGGGGTGGCCCCAACAGTATGATGTTATTATTTCAAGCAGTTGTACGTACTTTGTGGGATTTGGAAATCATTTCACTATTTTAGAATAATTATTATTCTAGAACAAAGTGTATACCATGATTTTTGGCACATAACCAAGGGAGAATTTCAATTATTATATTAAAATATTCATACTCTAATTTAGTAACAAAATGTTTCTCAGTATAGAAAATGCGTCGACAAATTAAATGGAAAATGGGTGATTTTTCTATTCACATGAATCCAGCTACTTTTCTTTTTCTGAGGTGAATAATGTACCCCTAATAAAAGGAGAATCCACATCGATCAACAAAAAAAAAATCACTAAGACACCCCAAAGGATAGGATCTATCTGATCCCATTGATTGAAGGATATAATACGATCCCCAATGTCATTGATAACATGATCTGATATCCCCTAGAAATGGATTCCCCTGAGATAAATCCAAAAATGGTATTTAGATAAGGATAATTTTAGAGAGTATCCATTATTTTCTACATCTTCCATTATAATTATGTGGTTATCAATATACCCAAGCCTCCTGAGAAATACCTTCAATTTATCTGACTGAAAATTATTTTTTTATTAATAAAGACACTATTGAGATTAAAGTGAGAAACCATAAGTTTCAACAAGCACCAAATAGTGATAAACATAAGGTTAGAGACAACCTCATCCATGCATAAGCAGCGACCGCTAACTACAAAGAAGGACCACTTGGCGATCCCATGCAAGCATGGTCTCTCCTGATGGCAAGCCATCCCTCTATATCCACCACATCCCAAATGTCCTGCAGAGGAAGAAGCAGCATGCTCTAGCCCATCTGAGCTGAACTAACCCTTCAACATTCCTCACACAACAAGATTGGTAACTCAACAAAGCATAAGTTAGGAAATGAGTAAAATAGAATCATTGAAAACCAGTTGGATTCTACCAGAGTCAGCGTCTCTAAACAGCCTCCAGGATAAATTAGATACCTGGAGAAGAGGATCCCCCCTTATCATATCTTCAAAGGAAGAAGTCAGTTTATTCCAGACCTGCATATACTCCTCAAGTCCGATCAACCTTTTATTGAATCCTCCAATCAGGATCGTGTCCTGTTTATCAGCCCAAATATATTGTTCCTCATTAAGATCCACTTCAAGATTCATACCCATCATCATGAATGCATCCTCTTCTAAGGCGTTGAGGAATAACACCTCCTCTGACACCACATCACTTGAACATAAAACCAAATCCAAGGAAGGACCAAGCTGTCTAGGAGACTTTATGATCTCCTTGTCCAGCTTCTCAACCAAAAGTTTATTTGTAGACCGGGTCTTCATAGGAGGAGGTAAGGAGGAGTAATCCTTCCTACCCCTCCTCCCTCTCATCCTCCTGATACCACTCGAACCAAATTCTACTTCTGAGAAACTTCTACAGATCACATCGCGTTCAGATTCCCCTCCACCAACATCACACTCTTCCTCATCCAGGGCAGCTGATTCAGTTCTGGGTTCCTCCTCGGCCAGCCTCTCGTACCTGTTGATCAAGACTACTGGTTTCCGGGCTGGAGAAGTAACCTATGGAAGAAAGGCATACCCCGACCCCCCTGCATCTCCAAGGCTGGTCTGGGCCTGCACCTCCAAAACATTCCCTACCATTTGGCTAGGGGTGGTACCCAGATCAGGCCCTACCCCACTGGTCCCTTCCTTCCCCAAGACACAATCTTCCCCAACTCCTGATCCCTCCTGGTCCCTTCCTTCAATTTATCTCTCATTAAATAATTCAAATATCAAGAGGCATCAACCAATATATCAGATGGATACACCTTCCACCAAGAACCGAATGGCTTGAAGGGTGTTTTTAAAGGGATTAGATTAAAAAAATTCTTAATGATTAAATTTCTAGTCCTTAAAATCCCCATTCATTGTATTAGGAAGTCATCATCATTCTTTTCCACTGCAATAGGCTCTTTTTTCTTTTATGATAGTGTGATTCTTTTACATTTGATCATAAAATCTTGATAAATATCTATGGAGAACTAGATTAGAAGTGGAGTTCACTGAGGAAGGAGATCATTGAATGATGAGACCTAGGATAAACCTAGGGAAATACCCCAAGATCCTAGGAAATCCTTGTAGAAAGATATCACTGGTGGGGTATTTTTTTTAAATTCGTTTAAAAAAATATTTCTGGAAAATAGTTTAGGTTATTTTATTTAAAAAAAATACGCTACAAAGGCAACATCACCGATGCCGCCTTTGTGTTGATGTGAAAAGGCGGCATCAATGATGTCACCTTTTGGGTTAAGTGGAAAGACGGTAACCCTGTTTCCACCTTTCTAATAAAATAAAAAAAACTATTTTTTTAAAAAAAAAATTGTATTGTATTGTATTGTTTTGTTTTGTTTTGTTTATATATATATATATATATATATATACACACACAAAAACAAAAACAAAAATAAAAATAAAATATCTAGTAGATTTTATCTTCTATTTAAGATCCAGCAGAACTGTCATTAGATCAGTCTGGATTCTGATAGAAGCTCTCACCCAGAGCTTCCTTTTATAAGAGAGCTTACTCTGGAAGTCATTCTGCATTTCTGATGTGGGATTCTGGTTCTCCATTTCCTGCACAGAACATTCTGCATTTTCGATGTGGGATTGTGTTTCAAGTATGTGACTCTGAAAGACTATAAAATATAAACTATAATACCAATATAAATGGAACATAAAAAATGGATTAAACATATAAAAATAGTTGAAAACAAAAAGAATTTCATAAAAAATTATGATAAAAATATTTATAAGCTTTCAAAACCACATAATTGAAACATAAAAAGTTTCAAGAATGTGACCATAGAAGCCTATAAAATAGAAACTACAAGATCAATATAAATGAAACTTAATACATGGATTAAACATATAGAAAATTGCTGAAAATAAAAAGAATTTGATATAAAAATGTTGATGGGAAATAATTTATATATTTTCAAATACACCTACATGAAACTTAAAAATGTTTCAAGCACGTGACTTTGAAAGCCTATAAAATATAAACTATAAGGCCGATATAAATGATACTTAAAACATGGATTAAACATATAACAAATAGTTGAAAATAAAAATAATTTCATAAAAAATGTTCATGAAAAGTAATTTATAAGCTTTCAAGACCACCTACTTGAAAATTAAAAATGATTCAAGTATGTGGCATTGAAATACTATAAAATATAAACCATAAGACATATATAATTTAATGTTAAAACATGGATTAAACATATAATAAATTATTAAATAATAATATTAATATAATTAAAAATTAATATATAATAATTAATTAGTTAATTAGTAATTATTAATAATTATTTATATAATAATTATCTAATTAATTAGTAATATAAATATTCAGTATATAATAGTTAATTAGTTAATTAGTAATATAAATATAAATTATATTTATTCATTATAATTAATAATTAGTAATTATAAAAAATTATTATATGATAATAAATTATTAATTTGGTAATATAATTATTAATTATATAATAGTTAATTAGTTAATTAGAAATATAAATATATATTATCATTATTCATTATAATTATTAATTCTAGTTATTCATTATAATTACAAATTATAATTATTCATTATAATTACTAATTATAATTATTCATTTTAATAACTAATTATAATTATTAATTGTTAATTATTAATTATTAATTATTAATATAATTATTAATTATATAACTATTATTTGTATAATAATTAGTTACTTAAATTAGTCATTATTAATAATTAATTATATAATAATCAATTAGTTAAATAGTAATATAATTTCTTATTTTTTTAATTTAATTATTAACAATTTAATAATTAATTAGATACTTAGTAATATAGTTATTAATTATATATTAATTAATTAGCTAATTAATAATAGAATTATTAATTATATAATTTTTAATTAGGTAATTAGTAATTATTAATGTTTTATTATTATGTTCATATGGTTATATAAATATATATAAATAAAACGTAATGTTTCAACATAATTTATCTTTTATTCAAGTACGTGACTTTGCTGACCTATATAATATAAACTATAAGACCGATATGAATGAAATTTTAAACATTGCTTAAACTTATAACTAGTAGTCCAGAATAAAAATATTTTCTTAAAAAATCATGGTGAAAATTTATTTATAACCTATTATATCCACCTACTTGAAACATAAAAATGTTTCATGTATGTGACTTTGCTGGCCTATATAGTATAGACTATAAGACCGATATGAATGATATTTTAAATATTTCTTAAAAATATAACTAGTAGTCTAAAATAAAATTAATTTCTTAAAAAAAATCTTTGTAAAAATCAATTTATAACCTATCATATCCACCTACTTGAAACCTAAAAATATTTCAAGTATGTGGTTTTACTGGCCTGTATAATATAAAATATAAGACCGATATGAATTAAATTTTAATCATTTCTTAAACATATTAATAGTATTCCAAAATAAAAATAATTTCATAAAAATTCTTCGTGAAAATTTATTTATAACTTATCATATCCACCTACTTGAAACATAAAAAATTTTCAAGTACTTGACTTTGTTGGCCTATATAATATAAACTATAAGACTGATTTGAATGAAATATTAAACATTTCTTAAATATATAACTATTATTCCAAATTAAAAATAATTTCATAAAAATTCTTGTTCAAAAATTATTTATAACCTATCATATCCACCAATTTGAAACATTAAAATTTTTCAAGTACGTGGCTTTGCTAGCCAATATAATATAAACTATAAGAGTGATATGAATTAAATTTTAAAAATTTCTTATAAATATAACTAGTAGTCCAAAATAAAAATAATTTCTTAAAAATTCTTGGTGAAAATTTATTTATAACCTATCATATCCACCTACTTGAAACTTAATAAATTTTCAAGTACGTGACTTTGCTAGCATATATATAATATAAACTATAAGACTGATATGAATGAAATTTTAAACATCACTTAAATTAAAACTCAATTCACCCCCATCTTGAGATTACACTCCAACCAACAAGTAATAATAGTATTTTGATTTTAGTAGACAAAAAACATGTAAACAATAATGTATAATCAATGTCTATGTCTTTGGTGAGGAGATTCTGTCCCACATGGTGGTCGTGAATAGGACGTCCGCATCGAGTGCATAGTGGAGTCTAATGACCTATAGAAGGCTGATCCACTGGAACTGGAACTTTGACTATCGCATCCTCCATCTATGTCTCAGTGGGAGGATTTGTCAACTGCAACTCGTACTTCCATCCGGTTCCTTCTCCCACTAGGGTGGTAGAAGGACCAACCTCCATTGCAGTGGGGAACGAATCATGTGATGGAGCTATACCCCAAGACGGAGATGGATCTAGAGTCCAAGGCTGTGAAGGATTTGGAACCCAAGATGGAGATAATTGCGGATATACTTTCATGAAAGAAGAATATCATGCCACTTGAGGCACATACTGAATCGGGTGATCCTGGACTACTAGAGGGTCAACCTCTGCCTGTGGAATAGGTGAAGCCTCACATACAGCACGACGATGTCTACGTCACCGTTTTCGTGGCTCCTTAGCACCAGAAATAGCTGCAGGATGTGCCTCTAGGGCAGAAACCTCTTCTCTCTAAGCCAAATGCGTGAAGATTCTCCCAAAAAGGGCACGAAAAGATGCCCTCACCTCCAGTACTGTAGTATGGATGACTACCTGGCTAAATACCCCCTCCTCTTCTTCATCACTACTGTGAAAAAGATACTCTGTGTGACTTCCCTGTAAATAGATTCAAATTTAATTAGAAAATATTTCAATAACCAATCAAATGGAAATTTATTGACTTACCATCCTCTACATCTCTATGTCGTCTTCGGTAAGATAATGTATAGACTTCAGTCTATACCCTGGCGCATATTCAACCTTCTCTGAAAGAGAGAATCGATTCGTAGGAACACCCTAAATATGTAACTCTGCACATTTGTGCCAGCAGTCGAAAAAATTGGCATGTACATGGGACCAGTCATCATCCAGCCTCCCTGTCAACTTCATCCCATGAAGCTGGTCTATCTGTCTCGATGGTAATGGAATCGGCTGAGTATGGAAAAACTGGTGCATGACCCTATCAGGCTGCTGCAACTCAATAATATGGAATTGAATGAGGGGTACTACAGCCATAGCATCCTCAAGCCCAATAGTGCAGTATGCTGGCAAGTTGTCCATAATAATTTAATATGGATGCCATGAAATATGAAATGACATGTGATTTTGTCAAGAAAACATAACGAAAAATCAAAATTGATGTTTTCATTAAATATGTTAGACAATGATAGATTTTATATACATGCCTGATCAGGTAAGATATAGTCCAACTGTAGCCGATATACTCCCAAATGTTGTCTCAGAACCACATCAAAATTATGTCACTGACACCACCTGTAAAATGCATCAACGATAGTGACAAATAATGAGAAATTATATTCAATAACTCATAGTAGAATCATAAACCAATATAAATGACTTATCATACTAGCATCCACACATAGCGTCATGTAGCACCTCTATCTCGACTGGCGGACCAGTAAGGTCAGGGAGGAATGTTGGGATATGCTCCCATCCCAACATCTGAATAATGATGACACATCCTCTGAGACCTGTACGGTCCCTATGGGATAGCAGTATAATGATCTGTATTTTTATGCTAAGCAGGATAATCCCCAGCTGTACGTCCCGACCTGATCAAAGTCCTCTAGTAGGGGTAGATACATCATTTGCACATGCATCCCCAAGTGATCCGTACACATGGTCCTACCAATGAGCTTTAAGATATATACACAAGTGTAACTCATGATGTTTTTCTCATCATCGTCATCCTGTAAATGTGGAATCTATGACTCCAACCAAGGAATAGATATGGGTGATCCATCTGTAGCCCTATGGTCATAAAAAATATCAATGCCTACAAATCATAGAGAAAGGTCTGGCAAATCTGCATGAGTGAGTCCAATAACAGGTCTCCCTGGATAGGAAGACTGAAAAGCACTACGACATCCTAGAGGGTGATGGTCATCTCTCCATCAAGCAGGTGGAATGTGTGTGTCTCTGGTCTCCATCTCTCAACGAGGTAATCAAGTAGGTATTGATCTACAAATCTGAAATCTGATACAGCATGGCCATAGAATCCAACATGGTGAAAGTAAGGTCTAATGGCATGTGAAGGCTCCATGAGATGAAAATGGTGCACTCAATGCACCTTCACCAATCGATCTGGACTACCATCTAGCACGGCCTGTGAAATATGGGTAGGCTGCTGAGTGAGTAGTATTATATCATCCTTCTACATATAAACAAATGAAATGAGTCATATGTATAAAATGTAAATATAATGTTATGGATTGGATTAAGATAAACAATGTCAATTAGTAATGATTGTTTTCGAATTTATCTAATCATATATATTAAATAAATTATGTTAATCATTATGATACTATGATTTCGTTATATAATTGTTTACTAAAATATCCTTCATGTTTAGGTTTGGGTTTAGGTTTGAGGGTTAAAAATTTTAATATTAACGTTCAGGAAACATGTTTATGGGTTAATAACATTTACATTACAACATGGGTTAAGTGTTCTGCTTTTGGATTTATGAAATAAATTCTATTATCTCATATTTAATGTTATTTCATGAAAGAAAGAATATTAATATGAAATAATTTCTATTATCTAAAATATTGAGTCTTGAATTTGGTTACACATATTTTGTGGGGGATTTATGATTAACTACATATGGATTGGATTAAGATATATCATTTCAATTAGTAATGATGTTTTTAGAATTTATCTAATTTTATGTATTCAATAAATTATGCTAATCCTTATGATACTATAAGTTCGTTATAGAATAGTTTACTAAAATATCCTACATGTTTAGGTTGGGGTTTAGGTTTGAGGGTTTAGGGTTAAAATTCATAATATTAACATTTAGGAAACCTGTTTATGGGTTAATAACATTTACTTTACAATATGGGTTAAGTGTTCCGCTTTCGGATTTATGAAATAAATTCAATTATCTCTGATTTAAAGTTAATTCTTGAAAGCAAGAATATTAATATGAATTAAGTTCTACTATCTAAAATAATGAGTCTTGAATTTGGTTACACATATTTTTTGGGGGATTTATGATAAACTACTTAAGGATTGGATTAAGATTAACTATGTCAATTAGTAATGATGTTTTTAGAATTTATAAAATTTTATGTATTCAATAACTTATGCTAATCATTATGATACTATAATTTCATTATAGAATCGTTTACTAAAATATCATCCATGTTTAGGTTGGGGTTTATGTTTGAGGGTTTAAGGTTAAAAATTTTAATATTAACGTTCAGAAAACATGTTTATGGGTTAATAACATTTACTTTACAATATGGGTAAACTGTTCTAATTTTAGATTTATGAACTAAATTTTATTACCTAAGATTTAAAATTATTTCTTGAAAGAAAGAATATTAATATGAAAAGTTATCTCAGATGTTTGGTGTTTAGAAAACCAAGGAAAAAAGAAGAGATAACAACATTTAGTTTACAATATGGTAATGTAACAATGAAGACAATACGTCATTATGGATGAGACTCTGAACTCGACCCAACAACTTTAGGGCATCGTTTCCAGTTATGACCTTCTTTATGAAATATTGTGCATCACACACTCTGTCCTTGTTCTTGTGTCTAGTCCATCTCATTACGCATACAACTCACCTTCAGTCTCCCACGAGGACCTAACCAATTCATGTTAGGTATCACTCTCAGCTGGCCTTCAGGAATTTGGAAATAATGATACTCCCCAATAGGTTTCCATGGTGCAGCATAACAGTTAGCAATGGTATCCATCCGGTAAACTGGATTAACATATGATTTCCATGAGATGTTCATAGAGGCACAAGATGCAATGGCGTGTTTACATGGAAACCGTAAGGCCTGAAAGTTTCCACATTGACATTTCCTTGTTTCCAGTAATACCACCATTTTTTCACCAATGCAATTTGTGATGGGGTATGAACGCTCTTGAACTTCAAATCGGGAGTCTTCTCTTCGAAATAGACAGAAGTGATAACCAGAAGCTTCTTCAATATTCTTTTCAATCTCTCGTTGAAAGTTTCTTCCATATCTTAGCCCCTATTATATTCCATCTGATGATATTTTTTGTCTATCCACAAAGTACTTCACACATCGATATAATTTATCATGAAATAAGGAGGATATAGGCAGCTTGCGAAGCCCTTTGAAGATACCATGGATGCACTCCACAATATTTGTCATCATGTGTCTATACCTCTTCCCCCCATTATATTCCAATGTCCATTTCTATTTTGGAATCTGATTCATATAACCATAAACTTCTTGATTAGCCTGAAGAATTTGTTCAAAATGTTCTTCAATCCACCGTTGGTCCGAATCATATGCTACAAAGCATAGATGATATTTCACATAAATTTATTTTATCTTTATATTTCAATATTAAAACAGAATGAATATAATGTGTACCAAGCCTCGTGATTTCCTTCTTCATCAGTTAGTTGTGGAATTGTTTGTGCACATTGCTAGTAATGTGTCTAATACAGAACCGATGATGTGCATTTGGGTATCTCCATGTATCAAGATCTGCATTTATTTCCTTATTAATTTCTCGATGGCTGTCAGATATCAAACAAACACCCTGAATGTGGGTGAAATGGTTGTTGATAAATGCCATAAACCAACTCCATGATTCATAGTTTTCATTCTCTATAATGGAAAAGGAAAGAAGAAGTGGTGAATAGTTCCCATCTAGGGTTGCCGCAATCAACAATACACCCTTGTATTTTCCGTACAGAAATGTTCCATCAATCTGAATAAACTGTTTGCAGAAACAAAATGCGGAGATACAAGGAAGGAATGACCAGAACAACCGATTAAATTGAACACGAGATGGATCAAGTCAGTTTTCATGAGAACATGTTTTTTTGTATCCAGATGGAATAAATCTTAGTTATGATGCCTCAGTACGGCTAGAAATTGTGGCAACACCCGATATGAGTCATTTCAATCACCATATACCTTCACAATTGCCTTCTATTTTTCCATCCATGCCTTATTATAGGAAATCTTATAACTGAATGTCTGTTGAATCCACTCTTTCACAAGGGCTATTGGAACATATTTACACGTACTAATCATCTCAACAACAATAGATGACACAAATTATGAATCCAATGTAGTATGATCTTGTGTGAGGCTTGGCTGAATGCAAGTATGAGCCGCCTCAATCCTTGAGATTCTCCAACCTCCAAATGTAATGTCTGGTATTTCCCTTAAGTGAAATCTACAATCAAACCCATACTTCTCACACTGTATAACATATTTACTATGGAATTATTCATGAACTACATATTTGAAGTGTCTCTCAATATTAAATCTATTTATCGTTCTTTTTAAGGCATCTTTACTAGGAAGATTACTTCCAATATATAAGGTTTTATCCACATCACTAAACCTATATGGTACAACTCCAGGGAACTCATTTTTTGTTGTGAGAACAATATAGTTGAATTCAGGAATGCGTGTCATTTCTTATGACCAAGATGAAAAGAGTGGTGGATGATTTATTTAGTTCGAGGTTGATGTACAACTAATTCATTTCTCAAAACCTCCTCGCTATCGTCCTTTGGTCCCTCCTAATTAGCATTTTTGTCACCATCGGATCCATCATTACGAAACTCCTCATCAGATGTCAGATTGACAGGTATATCCAGGAGATCATCTAGGTTTTCCTCTTCTGCTACATCATTTGGAATAGGCTCAATTTCATGGGGTGGACTATCTTCAACCACTCTTATAATTCTACGTCTTTGTACAAGTGGGAGTTGTTGTTATACAGTAGAAACATCAATGTATAACTCCATCATGGTACCATCTGGCCATTGAGAAAATGAATTAATTTCTTGGACCTAATGCACATCTGAACCCAATGGACAGGCTCGATGCCACAGTGTTGTCGGAAATTGCAAATGCCTATAGATCATAGACATGATCTCTTGATCGGGTCCCAGATTTAAGGAAACACACATTATCTCTTGAAGGTCACTTATGGTTATACAATTACTTATACTAACCATCGTAACAGGTTGTATACTGTAATGAGCTCCTTGCTCAGTTTGAATAATCTCCCCATAGCAGTACACATAGTCAAACATGACTCTCTACATCAAAATTGTTTCTTTCATCAAAATTATGATAGTGAAACAAATATTAACAATTATTTTTTACCATATGATGTTTATTAGAATGTAATTTTACGGTGCCTTTCAAAACCCTAAACTAAGCTACTGATTTTTGACCATATTATATTTATTAGAATGTAATTTTAGGGTGCCTTTTTATTTAATGTGTTTGTTCTTCTTCATTTCACTTTATATGTTCATCAGTATCGTTAGATAATCATTATATGGATCCATGTTTTAATCCTATGTTATTTAATAATTATTCTATAATTAATTATGTCTAATATTAACTATTATTTCTAAACAATATCATCTTTACATTTTAAAAAAAATTTCTCCATTTCATTTTCAATAATTATAATTGTCATTTTAAACTTTTTTCCATTATACAGTTTTTAACAAATCAATCATTCTTTAATCACAATTTACTCATTATTAAGTTATTCTATAATTATTTATTCTTTAATCATTAATCATATTATATTTATATTTTAATTATAATTAACTAATAATAACTTTAATTTTTTAATTCTTATGTCCTTATTTAATTCTTTAACATTATATTTATCATTTTATCATTGATAAATATACAGATTTGATTTTCCTTCTCTTAGATATTTTAGTAGTTTATAAAGAAAATATGAATCATAATAACAATATTCCCCAGGAGTTTAAAACCAGAATGCAACAAGGCCCATTATCATGCCCCAGTTCTCGTTCAAGTCTAGCTCAAAGTGGTTTTTTTGGATTTTAGCCCTATGTAAATCTATGCTAGAGCCACATCCACTTGTTTGTATCCAGATAGTAATTTAATTTCTTAGATAACCACATAATCATTATGCTACTAAAATTTCAAAATACTTAATCCTAAGTTAATCTATATTTAATCTATACTACCTAATATAATTATTTCAAACTATATATAACTAATTACAGAAACTAAATAACCAAATATTAAGAACTACCTAAACTACATAAAAATTTAAATATTTAAAACATAAAAAAATTAAATTAATTAAATAGAAACATTAAATTAAATATAGAGACATACCTCTAAATAAAGCTTCGTAAAAACCTGCATAGCTAATGAATTTTTTAAAGAGAGACAGAGAGAATTTAGAAGAGATAAATGCAATGATCAAGTGAGGAAGGGGGTGGGTGGCTGCCCTTTTATATGGAGTTCCGGCCAAGGGGGCATGACAAAAGCTGTCTTTCCCCTCTGCATAAGGCCAAAGGTGGCATCGCAAAATCCGCCTTTGGCCTTAAGCAGAGGATAAATGCGGCCTCCCCCTGGCCATATTTTCTATGTCATTGATCCGGCCCAAAGGTGACGTGGGGGAGCAAAGGTGGAATCACCGATGTAGCCTTTGTAGCGTGTTTTTATAAAAAAATTAACCTAAGATGTTTTTCAATTTTAAAAAAATGTATTCAAAAAAAACTCCACCGGTGGGAGAGACACTAATAAATTAAGAATAATTAAAAAATAAATGATAACATATATATTTATTTATATATCGGTATATAATAAAATAAGGGTATGGAGTCAGTTGGGAACTCTCATTTTCAGGAGGTCTTGATCAGATCTTCAATAGCCTCATCCCTAGGTGGAAAAGATCAGAGTGCGTCTCTTCTCCTCAAGTATGCATGCATCAGATCTAGATATGACCCCACCTCATTATTTTGAAGGTGGTATATCATGGGTTTCTCTCTTTATGTCACTGGTTTTAGGAGGCACAATGGTCGATTCAAAGAGGATGACATTTTCTAGGGTCTGGGGCGCTGGGTGATAGTGGATTCAATGGAATCATGATCAATGAGGATCCTATGTTTCTAGTCAATGATTAGTTTTTAGGGATATTACCCAGCATCAATAAAGTAGTATGGATGTCCAAGTGGTAATTTTGGATAATAAACACATATTTCCTTGGATGATGCCTATTTTTTGCTGTAGTAATAGAGGTTTGACAACTTCAATCTTGGGTTCTTGATGTGAGTGGATTTGGGGGATTGGAAGACACATATTGGAACAAATATTTGGAATCACTACTGTAAAATTGCCTTATACCCACGGTTTCACACTGTGGGTATAGCCCATGAAACCGTGGGTATAGGATACAACCACGGTTTCATGAACCATGAGCTCCTGAGGCGTCAGGATAGCTCTATACCCAGGATTCTGTAGAAACCGATGGTATATTCCACTGAAATATCATATTACCCACGTTTCTAGTTAACTCTAAGTATACATATATACTCACAGTTTACATAACTGTAGGTATACATTTTTACAGCCCACATTATTTACCCACAGTTAAGTAAACCATGGGTATACATAGTTTTTTCACAGCAAACATACCCATGGTTGAACAAATTGTGGGTATAGATTGATACCCCCCTTGCAGCCCCCACTAGACACACCCACTGGAACTACAACCCCTCCCTCCCCCATAGACAGGCCCCCCCTGCAGCCCCTCCCTTCTCCCCAACAGCCCCCCACCTGACGAGCATCCTCTCCCTTCCCCCCTGGATAGACCCCCCAGCCGCCCCTCCCTTTCCCCTGGACAAACAACCCTAGAACTGCAACCCCTCCTCGACAGACCCCCTTACATCCCCCCACCGGTTTTACAGCCCCCCCCCCCCCCCGAATAGACCCCCCCTCCCTACAACCCCCATTAGACATGTCACCCCTCCCTTCCCCCCTGGACAGACCCCCCCCTGCAGCCCCTCCCTTCCCCCTGGATAGTCCCTCCCAAACCCGCAACCCCTCTTGGACAGACCCCCCCCCCCCCCCATAGTCCCCCACTGGACCTGCAGCCCCCTGGATAGACCACCCCCCTCCCTACATCCCTCCTATTGGACATGCAGCCCCTCCCTTCCCCTGGACAGACCTCCCTAGACCTACAACCCCTCCCCTTCAACCCCCTTGGATCTGCAGCCCCCCTCCCCCCTGGACCTGCAGCCCCCTCCCCCTAGACAGACCCCCCTACAGCCCCCCCCCCCCCCCCCCGAACTTGCACCCCCTGGACAGACCCCTCGTTGCAGCCCCAAATTGGACCTGTAGCCCCCCCCCCCCCACTAGACCCCCCAGGTCCCTGGACACCCCCACTGGACCCCCCCCCCCCCATTAGAACCACTCTAACCCTCCTGGACCCTGGACACCCCCACTAGACCCCCCCCCCCTCCCATTGGACCCCCTTGACACCCCTTCCCTCCTGAACATCCCCCTTCACCCCCACCCCCTCCTAGACAGCCCCCCTCCACCTGGACCCCCTAGAAACCCCCATTGGACCCCCCCCCTAGACAGCCCCCCCCCCCCTCCTGGACAGCCACCCTCCCCATAAAACCCATCAGACTTCTTGTGAAACTATTGGAATATGACAGAGAGTGTTCTACCTCAATAATTGATCAGAGATTAGTGTATATTCTAGTTTGGCCAATTCAAGATTTTGGATAGGAGTGGGTTTCGTTCCGTAAATGGTTAGGGAAGTAGAACCAGTTCCTGTAAAGGACAATGCATTGGAGTTTCTCAAAAAAATAACTCACACCTTCTGAGGTAATTTCAAAGCCTATGAAGAAGAGGAGTGTCTTGAAAAGATAGTGATAATGTTTGAATTTGATGAAAATCCTGAGGCAGTCAGAGTAAAATGTGTTTCATTCTTGTTATAGTGTCCTAATAAAAGATGTTGGGACTCGATGGTTCAAACTAGGGTGACCATAGAGATATGTTAAAATATTTCAAGATCATTTTAAAATAGCAAAAGTTTCCAGAGGCCCTAGCTTATTCCAGATCACGAGAGTATATTTATCTTTCCAAAGGTGGTTGGTCAGTGATGGAGTATACCAATCATTTTTCTGATCTAGTGTAGTACACATCCTAGATCATTTCAAATTAGTAGATGAAATCTCAGATGTTTGAAATGGGACTAAGGATAGAAATTTATTCTCAGGTATTTTTTAAGGTGAAAGATTATAGTGAGGTACTTGATAATTCTTTCAAGGATTAGATCAGATTCAAAGGAATTCCTAGTTACATTGGACACCCTATGGATAGCCCCTAGACACCCCCCCTAGACACCCCTCCCCACTCCCCCTACAGCCCCTCCCTTCCCCATTGGACAAATCCCCTGGTCACCCCTCCCAACTCCCCCTACAGCCTCTCCCTTCCCACCTGGACAAACTCCCCTCCCCCCTTGTCAAGAATAATGGCATGAAGATCTATTGCATGAATATGTGTTAAAAATATATATAGAGAGAGTGAATTCGATGTGATAACATAAAGAAGATTTCTTGTAAGAGGACCGAGGGTGAAGGTATGCATGGAAGAATTTCATAATGAAATGACATTCATGATTTGGAGATATTGATATGTGTTTGGAGCCTGGATGAATGTTGATACAGGTTGAAAATTGGATGTGGATCATGTTCATTGGTTGAATTAAAGAGGTGGTTGATATATTAAAGCTGGAATTGATATTAATATCCAAAATCTAGAAATGATTTAATATACATGAATGATGGAGCACTTTTTAATTGGTTTAGTAGGATGAGGTTACACAATATTTCGATGGCCAGCATAAATATTGTTGCACAGGGAGTCAGAAGCTTCCATGAAGCTGTTGTAGAATGGGAACTATGGCTATAGGTGTGCACAAGCATCCTAATAGGTAGTGTTAATGAGGAAAAACATGCAGCATGTGAATTCAACTCTTTTATGGTTTAAATGGTTGCATGAATCAAGTTTCTGGGTCTCATGCCAGTGATGTTTTGAATAATGATTTTTGGTAATATAGATTCCATAGTAATTGAAGTATTAAATGAAGAATACAGTGTTGTGATATTCTTTATGTTCTACTAGGATATCGTTTGTGATGAGCTCTTTAATGTTATGAGGGAGTTCTTTAACCACGCCTCAAATCCCTATGGAATCAACTCCAATTTTATTGACCTGATCCTGATGAAGGAAAATGATATGGATGTAAAGGATTTCATACCTATTGATATTGGGATTTCCTTTCCAAAAATCATCTGCAAAATTATTGTTATGAGGTTCGGTCCCATTGCTCGTGGGTTTTTCTCTTCAAATTATTTTGGCTTTATCCCTTGTAGGAATATTCAGAACTGCCTCTGAATGTGTTAACATCATGAAAATAAAGGTTAAACATGGGAACTTTTCTTTAAAGCTTGATATCTCAAAGGAATTTGATACAATAAAGTGGAGTTTTATTTTTGAAATACTCAAAAGGTATGGAACCCCCTACACCCCCATGCCCCCCCTGGACAGCCCCCTTGAACACCCCATGCCCCCCTAGACAGCCCCTTGCACCCCCTTGAACACCCCCAGATGTTTATGTTTCCTCATTCCACAATCCACCGAGACTGCTTCTTGAGAACCAGAATGTTCCCATGCAACTCCTTCCACATCCATGTGACTTTCCCCAAGGATCCCCAAGGTCAGATTAATACTATCACAAATATGAAATTTCCCCATAGAGAACGACCTTCAAGAACCTCCCTGGAAAACTTATATTGCAGAATGTGCATTGATCCCTCGACAATGCATAAGTTGATACCACCATCTACCAGTAGTCAGGCCATCCTCATCCACACAGCCCTAGGAATATATTCCCTCCCCATGAGAATACAATATGAAATAGGTCATTATCCTTTCAATATTCCCCAACACCAATTTTGAATCCATTAGGACTGATAACACATGAATCTTAATGGTGATAAGGGTGAAATTCACCAATTTAATTCTTCCACTGAAGGATAAAAAGTGCTTATGGGGGCTGGGGCGGTGGCTAGTGTGGTGGCTGGTGTAGGCTGGAGTGGTTGGTGCGGGTGGGGGGAGGCTGGCGACAGGGGGTGGCAGGGGCTAGTGTGGGCTGGAACTGGTGGTCAGGGCTTTTTTCAGGTGGAAGAGGGCTGGAATGAGTGTTTCGAAAGAGGCTGGGGGTGGGGGATATTGTGGGTTGGATTACAGGTGGTCGCGGCATGACTGCTGTGTGACCGTGGCGTCCACGCAGCCTACCCGCGGCGTCCCCGCGGCCTGACCATGGTGTCCCCACAGCCTGACCGAGGCGTCCTCGCAGCCTGACCGCGGCGTCCCCGCAGCGTGACCCCGGAGTGACCGCAGCGTGACCGTGGCCTGACTGCAGTGTGACCACGGCATGACTTCGGCCTAACCGCGACGTGTTGGCCAGATCCAATGACATCCACAGGGCAACATCTTCCAGCTAGAAGCGAAGGGAGCAGGAGGAGGTAAGGCAACATTCTGTTCGTCACCCCACCAGCAGAAATTATGATTAGTCAGTCTCAACATTGATCACAAGACTCATGGAATACTATCATAGAGCTGATCATCCATCAGATTCCCCATTGTTGTATAAATCTACAACTACACTATATGAGGTGTGTATTGTTTACTCTTGTCACACAGAAAAAAAATATTGTAGAAGCATTTTCTCTACATGGTTCAAAACACTCATCTGATCATCGAGATCATAAAAATATAAAAAAATGAAGGAAACATTTACAAATAAAAATATCATTATAAATGTATTCTCAAGTCTTCTTATTTTCCTACATTTACTATGATGTCCCTTGAGCACTTAGATGGTCCTTGTAGAATACAAGGAGTGAGCTTCACCCTCATCTCCAATGTTGTCTACATGTGACTATATATTTTCATGAGAGACTCAATCAAGAGATTTTCTACCTAAGGGATTCCCTCCCCCATTAACTATTGGTGGGTAATGTATCTAAAACTCTATCTAGGTATCATACATCGAATTCTGATAGGACTGTGAACCATTGTGTGGTGTCTTCCTCGAGCAGCGCCAAATCACGGCATTTCTGCGGTGTGATCGCAGCATGATGGTGGCGTGACCGCGATGTGACTACAGAGTGACCACGGCGTGACCGTTTTGTGACCTTAGTTAGTTAGCCCGGTCCAATGAATCTGCGTGGCAGCATCTTATGGACAGAATCGAAGGGAGCGGGAGGATGCAGGGCAACATTCCGGTCGTCGCCCCGCCAGCCAAAATTGTGATTAGTCAGTCTCAACATTGATCACAAAACTCATGGAATACTATCACAGAGCTGATCATCCATCATATTCCCCATTGATGTAGAAATATTCAACTACACTATATGAGGTGTGTGTTTTTTACTATTCTCACACAGAAAAAAAAGATAATGTAGAGGCATTTTATCTATAAGGATCAAAACACTCATCTGATCATCGGGATCAAAAAATATCAAAATCTGAAGGATGGTTTTCCAAATACAAATATCATTATAAAAGTATTATCAAGTCTTCTCATTGTCCAACATCTACTATGATTCCCCTCAATCACTTAGATGGTCCTTATAGAATACAAGTAGCAAGCTTTACCCTCATCTCCAATGTTGTCTATAAGTGACTAAATATTTTCATTAGAAACTCAATAAAGATATTTTCTACCTAAGGGCCTCCCTCCCCAATAAATATGGGTGGGTAATGTATCTAAAACTATATCTAGGTATTGTACCAAGAATTATGACAGGACTACGAACCGCTGTGGGGTGTCATCCTGGAGCAGGGCTAAATCACAGCATTACAGTGGCATGACCGTGGCATGACTGCGACATGACCGCGACATGACCACGGCGTGACCAAGGCGTGACCAAGGCGTTTTGGCCCGGTCCAATGACATCTGTGGGGCAGCATCTTCCAGATAGGAGCGAAGGGAGTGGGAGCAGGTGGGGAAACATTCTGGTTGTCACCCATCCAGAAGAAATTGTTATTAGTCAATCTCAATATTGTTCACAAGACTCATGAAATACTATCACAAAGATGATCATCACTATTATTTGGTTTAGAAGACAGCGCCCCTCCTTTGGAGGGGTTTTATTATATAATCAGGTATGTTTGATTAAAGAGGCATGGGATTTGTCAAGAATAATGGCATGAATATCTATTTCATGAAGATGTGTTGAAAATTTATATATGAAGAGTGCATTCGATGTGTTAACATAATGAAGAAGTCTTGGAAGATGACTGAGGTAGAAGGTATGCATGGAAGAATTTCATAATGAAATGATATTCATGATTTGGATATATTGATATGTGTTTGGTGTCTCGAACAAGGGATTAATCACCTCCATAAACAATTAATTAAAATAGTAGTAGAAAATAAATAAAATTTTGGCATGACCCGTCCATATGTCAGACATCCATGCCAAAGGAAAATAAAATGAATAGAATCAATACAGTAAAATCCAACAAAAATGAAACACATTATCAATCCCTCAACTACCCTGATCTCCCTCCCCTACAATGAAAACCACGTAGCTACCTCCAGTTCCTTTCAAGCCCCCTTCGCAGAATATAAGTACCCTACGTTTATAGAAAGTAGTAAAAGGCCTAAGTGGCCGATGCGATAAAGAAAATAAAATTAAAACTCAACTACAACATATATGTATCCTATTCCTCAGCACCAATGAGTGGGATGCTCATGTCATTGTAGACAGAGCTTTAACATGATTCTTCCCTTGTTTCCTAGATTTTTCACCCCTGTATTTCCCAGAAATATGCATTACGAAAAGGTGTTTGTACATGTAATGTTTCTATGAACAATTCTTGTGTAATCATTTCAAGTATAAGAACTAATAATGTAATCACTGATATTGTAATGATGTTAGTATAAACATTGGTTGTGTGAATACTACTCCTATAATAAATTCTAGTGTAATATTGCTACTAATGAAGCCAAATATATAAATATGTAAACTTTTCCAGTGTAAATATTGTTGTTAGTATGGGCTGCTAGTGTAAGCACTCATAATATAAAGGTTACATTAGAATTCATGCTAATGTAAGAAATAATACTTAACCACTTCTAGTCTTATTATAGTGATGATAATGTAAATATGTATTCAAACATGTTTTTGATGGTGTCAAATATTGGAATATTGGGATTGATCATCAATTTCCTTACGTTTAATGTTGCTATTAAAAATAACACAACCTTTATAATAGGATTGGGAAAAGTATTAGATGCTTTACATTATAAAAAATGAAATATTAAATAATATAGGGGTAATAACTGCCTAATTTTTGTGCTCTAATAAAAAATGCACCTTAAACATCCATTTCATACAGGAACAATAATTATGAGAATGATTTCATTAAATGAAATATTAGTAGAGATAAAGATAAAATCATCTGTACCCACTGGCTTATAAGCACCATCATCAAATCTATCTGTATCTACTTCATCACTGGACTCCCATTTGGATTCAAGAATAATTGATGATTTACATTTTATCACAGTTCCAAGTGATTTATTAGGTAATTTTTCCTACAGAAAAACATCAAATGAAAAATTAGTGACTAGAATTGCAAAGATTATATAAAATATATCAAATAAAAACCAATGGAACTATTTATATGTTGTGCGAGAATTAATAAGAACCCTCACATATTCATCATAATCACTTTAGATGAACCGAAGAAGCTTTAGCAGGAGGGTCCCAAAATAGAACATTGTTTAATAATCATTAAAAAAGAATAAAACAAAAAAATGCATATTTGTATTGGTTTGTTAGAATCATACCATAAAATGATAAACATAAACCACTTCTATTCATAGTTGATAAATGCTCACTCCTTTATAATCACTTTCAAAAGAGCTTGAAGAATCAGAGCTGTTGTTGGGCTCCACTTTCTTATCAGAGAAATAGTGATGTTTTTAGCACCAGTGTGGGATGGCTTAGTTGAAATTGTAGGATTGAAAATAGTATCCTATAGAAATGAATTCAAGGCCAATTAATACACGAGAGCTTCATCCAGCCTTCCTTCATTGTAGTAAGGCGCAATCAACTGAGTAAACGAATGAAAATTTAGTCTTTGGACCCACATATAGAAGCAGTAGAAGGAACACTGACACCACTACAATTTGATTTAGTTTTTTGAGACATTTTATAATATTATTAAAAGTAATACTACCTGGGATAAATCCGATTTCAGTCATCATTCCATGGAAATTAAATTCATGGTCTTCTTTTCCTTTTCTAAGAAAATCGTGCATGACATAGTAATATATGTTGATATCAACACACCATTGTCTTCTTATTTCCCTGCACATGTACAGAATATAATTAATATGATTTGAATAAAAATTTAAATGTGTTTAAACTGCATGAATAATGAATTTCCATAGTTTAAACTGGTTTTAGATTTCATTATGCATACACATTCATTTGAATACAAATTGAAGGGTGATTCTATTATTGTGCAATGAGCAGTTTGAATGTAATAATCATTGTATTTTAAACAATACACACATATAGCTTACTAAATACAATCATAGACAGAAAACAACCATGATAATTCTTCAAAAAAACATCTAAAAACACACCTAAGTGAAACATACCTTCAGGAAAAAAAAGATCCATGGAATCCCATACCTACAACCCAGCTGCAAATAACATCACGAAACCAAACACATTAAAATCACTAGTCATATATGAGCTTATAACAATTACATGAATACTGAGTTGTGTACCCAAAAAACACCAAGAACCCCCCCCCCCTACACCCAGCACCCCTACCCCTGCACCTAGCCTCACCCCCCAGTACACAGCCCCCCCTACACAGAGCCCCACCCCCCTACACCTATCCCCCAGCCCCACCCCCTGCACCTAGCCCCCTCCCCCTACACCCTGCCCCCCTCCCTGCACCCAACCTCACCCCCTTACACCTACCCCCCCCCCCCACCCAACCCCACCCCCAGATCCTAGCCCCACCCCCAGGACCCTGCCCCCCTCCCCCCCCCCCCACCCCGCACCCAGCACCACCCCGTTGCACCCAGCCCCACCCCCAAGCACCCACCCCCTGCACCCAACCCCACCCCGAACACCCAACCCCCCCCCCTCCATGCACCCAGCCCCCCCCCCCCCTCACCTAGCCCCACCACCAACACCCCCAAGCACCAAGCCCCACCCCCATCACCCAGCCCCACCGCCTGCACCCAGCCCCCCTCCCCCCTACACCATTCTTACAAAGCTACCTATAAAATCAGAAAAAACTATAGCATTTAACATATCATTTAGGGAATTGGGATATCAAAAAACCCAACCAGTTCAATCAATATAAAAACTTCATATTTTACTAAAAGAAAATTTTAAAAATAACAACTGAGGAATATATTACTTTTTTATATACATTAATTTAGACATGTCAATTCAATAATTTATTAAAAATAAAGAGATAATATATGGAAACCATGGGATATCATTTAGAGCCAATTATTCTATGGTAGTAAGGGAATCACTTACCCATATTCATGACTAAGGATTCTAATGTTAGCTTTATGTAAATGCATGAGAAAATGTATGCATAACTTTTTAGAAGAAAAAAAATTAACCATTCTCATCCATAAAAAAAATCAATTCAGGTTCTTAAAGTACATACATAAGTCTCTTTACTAAGTCAAAAATAGAGGGGATTAATATCCCCCCATCACTGACATCCCCATCCCCATGTACATGCCAATCATCATCATCATCATCATCATCAGCAGCAGCAACATCGTCAGTAGCCTCATTACCAACAGCAGCATCAGCAACATCCTCGCCGCCAACAACTCTATCGTCACTGCCTTCATGGCCACTATGACCCTCATTGTCATAACCTGATACATGTATGACTGGAATAGCCATAGAAAACCTTGATATTCTCTAATACATCCCGAAATTTATCTTTCTATGACGGTGTCATCACATAAGAAGCACAAAGAACATTCCATTTTTTTTCATCGATAACCACAGGATGCAGTTCTCGTCGAATATCCCAATCAAACAGGTCTCGAGGAGATCAGAAGTCATCTTTGGTCTTACCCATGATATTCAGAATAATTGCAAAAAAAATTTCACATATATTTTTCTCAGTATGGATTACATCATAACAATGATGTAACAAATTGGTAGTCCAATAATGCAATTCAAAAAAATACTTCTATTTTTTCCAATTATAAGAGGTTTCAGTGTCAACATTCTTCCCCTTTTTAGATTTCATTAGACCTTTAACTAATGAAAAAATAAAATCTTTTAATTCATTAATCACATCGCTTCCTGACATATGTTGAGGTGGTTGTTCAGTCTCAACAGTATTATGAAACCTCTGACAATTTGTCTTGTATTGATGATCCATTGGAAAGAATCATCGATGCCCCCATGAAATTGAAACTACGATGATATTTATGCCTTCTCAATCATGTATTCTTCATAAAAATAGGACAAGATAGTTTTCCCTTCGTGGTCCACCCAAACATCATTGCATATGTAGGGAAATCATTTATGCTCCATAGAAGGGAAGCACGCATCAGAAATGTATTCCTTGAAGAAGCATCAAATTTCTATACAACGAAATACCAAAGTTGATTCAAATCTCTTATTAAAGGCTTCACGTAGACATCTATATCATTACCAGGATCAGAAGGTCCATATATCAGTATACTCAATAAATTGAATGGTTTTTTCATACACATACACGGAGGAAGATTATAAACATGAATAAAAACTAGCCGTGTGCTGTGAGAAGCATCAGACGAAACAGATTAAAACCATCACAGGATAAACCCAACCTGACATTACGCCCCTCAGCTACAAAATCAGGATGTTTTGCATCAAATTTCCACCGTGATAATCCATCTTCAGGATGAACCAACTCATCATTACCTTTAATTCTCTCTACATCATGCCTTCTCATATTGGCTGAAATTTCTACATACATGAATAGATTTTAATGTCCATGAATCAATGGAAAGTGCCACATGACTTTTTATTCCACACAAGATGGGGTTCCATCAGCATTTTTCTTCCATAGAGATGTACCACATTCTTTACAATCATTACGTCGGTTGTTTCCTCCAAAAATAAAATGCAATATTTTTGACAAGCATGAACTTTATTGGTATCAAATCCAAGCTTCTTAATTAAATTACATGCCTTGTAATGATTTGAGGGAATATGTACAACATAAAAAACCATGTCCTTAAAAAATGTAATAATTCAATCAATAGTGATATTATAAATTCCATGCTAGGTTTTCCAATGATATAACCACATTAAAAATTCCAACATGGTCATTTTAGTACTTTCCTGATATACTATAGTTCTGGAATCATCCAATAAATTTTTCACTCTCTCATCATCATCTTCAGTATTTTTATCATGTGTATTGATATCATTGTCTTCTTCCACTGGAATACTATTTCTCTTGGGATGATGGACAAATGGAAACCGATTTAATATCAAATCCTCCATGCCACTTCTTTCATTTTTTTCATGACCGGTATAACATTGACTCATCCATCCATGATGATACCAAACATAATAGTTTGTTTGAAATCTAAATTTCATTATTTTGTTGATAAATTCTTCCCAGCATAACCATGGTCTTCCAACACATTTATAGCATGGAGACTGTATACAACCTCAATCTGAAGCATTGTCAAATGCAAAATCTAAAAAATTCTCCAAATTATTTTGAAACGCAGTTGAAATCCTATCAGTATGATACATACAGATTCTATCCATTCTATAACAAGAAAAAAAAACTTATCTTCCAATCAACAATGGAAACGATAATTAAAAAATGGATATGTACTATAGAAAATAAAACTATTAGAACATAATAAAATAATAGTTAATTCATATTTTTATTGAAAGTGCCTTTATTTTTATAACCAATTTCAACCCTTTCAGTATCAGGGATAAAATTCTTACCTCTATTCTATAAAGGGATGATCAACAAGGTAAACCATAATCGGCCAAGAAAGGTTTCATGTCTATGATAGAGTGGTATGTGTCATTATAGTTGAACTAAGGGAGAGACAAAAACGTTTTTCCTCCCTTAGGTGTAACATAAAAAAATCAACTTTTAACATTAAAACACACCCTTAAACATGGTTTATTTCATTTAAAAATCTTGTAAGAGATAAAAACATTCATCCATCATCAAAAATATTTTAAATGAGTCCCATATTCATGTAATTTAATATTTACCATGGGTAAATTTTTAATTCAAGGAGGAAAAAAAGTTTAAAGAAAACCAATTCATCTCCAAGAATTAATGAAAATAAATTATTTAATTTAAATAAAACAATCAGGGGTATCAAATATTTTTATGAATATATTTGAAGATGAATTTAATAAACTAAATCACTTCATGGATTTTTTTTAATAAAATAATTACCTAGAAACACCTACAGCATACAAAGTGGAACAAGTCACAACTAGACTCTTAAAAAGGAAAAGGTAATTTTGGTAAAATAAATGAATTTAAAATAAATTGAAAAATAAAATACACGTTATTAGATTAATATTGAACACTAAATTTTACACACGCGATAATTAGAGTTCTCATAAGAAATGAAAATGAGGGAAATTGAAGTGAAAAGACCAGGGGAATCTCCCTTGGGATTTAGGTAATGTCTTTTGTATCAAATGTCATTAATTAGTGTTTTGGATTCTTATGGCGTACCCTCATTCAATTTTCAATGATGAGTTAACTGGACTAGAATTAATCTATTTGGTTGGAATACCTCCATTGTAAGATATGGGTTATAATACTACCATTCTTCTAAATGCCAATGTCTCTATCTATTCCTTAGTGTATATAATAAGATTCAAATTATATTTTGGATCAGTTCCATATTTTCATCTATGGTCCAACTAAAAACCCTTACATGTGTTTACATAGTAGAATGCTTTCTGTTAGAGAAGATTTTAGGTTTAAGTTCTTTATATGTTACTGTCTTCGACAAATGGAGTTAGGTAAACTTATATATTATCTTACCTACATATTTTCCCTTCATTCTCATTTTGGATTTGATCTTCTAAGGCCACTGAATCTTCCTTAAGAATGTCATTTAGAATAGGGTGTCTAGTCCCAAGGAATTCTATCTCCATCAACTTAATGCTAGTAAATGGTCCCATTGATATTATTACTATAAGTTTGGTAAAAGATAATAATCTTTACTCCTCCATAACTTCTTCCCTTACTTATACATTTTTTGTCATTTGATGGGTTTTTATTCAAATTACATTTCTTCTTCAGACAAGGGTAATAAAAAATACATATATTGAGAATATCACACCCAATAATAGTGGTGGTAATACCAACCCTATCTGATCTATAGGTAGAGGATATTATCCCCCAAACCCATGGGGTAAATTTCTAACCCTTCCTAGGAATGGTTAGATGAAATTATTCCCTAGTGTTCATTTATTGTCAAGTAGGGATTATATTTACTAAGATTTATTAATAGATAAGCATGTTTACAATAATGTTGATACAATCGATCATGATAGATTCAGCACATGCCACATCTCTATCTTCAGAAGTAGCCCCACCATCATCTCCAACGTGTAAGGTCACTTTTAGGGTACTGGTTATATGTAAAAATATAATCCTGAATGAAGATTCTAGGTCAACATATAGTCTTGGTATAGGTATACGATGTGTTCCCAAGGTAAACATCATATATCCCTTAGGAAATTGATATCCCATGTAAAAAACCCAAAAAGGGGAAGTTTAAATATGACTATACTATGTGTGGAGAGGTGAACATGGTGTGTAGGATCCATAGGGATAGTTGGCAGTTCCTCCATCTCCACAGGTCTTGTTCTATCAAGGAATAATGGAATGTTGTATTAAGCCTCATGGTTTGTGATGCTACTCAGGCTTCCTGGGTGTATATTCCCTATAAACAAACAAAATATCTAGATAAGGGTAACATATTGAATTATTTAACTACACAATTTGTGGTATTTAACATATCCTAGAATCCCTAGCTATTATACCTACCAAAGTACATGATATGTGTCCTATCGAAGTATACGACATGTAGTTGGGTTCTAATATCTAAACATTACCCTAGTCCTCGATTAATTTCTACTTCCTCTAATTTTTCTTCATATATCACTTTAATTGCCTTTCGCCATGACAAAAATGACAATGTCACCTATGTAAAGTGGTTTTTATCCTTTGATACCTAGATTGATGATTCATATCACAATCTTGTCGATGTGCAAATTGTAATTCATGAATAAACCCCAAATCCAGACTCCCCTATCCCATTTTATCTTATACTATAATCCATCCTCACACTATAATCCTACATGGAGAACACACAATGTAAATATATGGAACCTATTTTAATTGTGAAATAAAATCAATCTGTGATATTAGTTGAATCATCAGCTAAAATCTAAATTTAGTGATGAACATATAAAGAATAGTGGGATAAATAGAAGAAACAACAAGAATGGAAATGATGGTCCTGTATGATCAGGAATCATCTATGTTGGCATACAATAATTAAACAAAGAAATAATTTCTAGTCCCAATATCAGTTATCCCAATATCATAATTTCGGCCAAATTTCATAAGTTAAAAAGGCCATCTGCTACCTGAATATTGATTCAATTTAAAGAAAATTATTCCATATTCAATTCAATAAAAAATGGGGATAAATCCAAATATATAAAGTCCCTACCATGATGGTGAAATGATTTTGATTTCATTCTACTTCACAACCAAGGTACATTTTATCGACATCACTAAGAAACTGATATTTCTTCCCTGATTTGTCATCACCATAAATCCCTCGCTCCATCTTCTTGTTCCTCTCCCTCTAAGGTTCATGTGGTCATAGAACAACTAACCATAGGGAGATTTCATAATATGGATTAAAAGAATAAATTCATGGGTTTATCAGTATAATAACCAATTAATTAAATAATTAAATTGTTTAATTAATCATCTCATGACCGAAAACACCCAAGAGTCCCAATTAAAATGAATCTTAAGCCATGAATATGGTAAAATTCACATTTCAGATTCAATATCTATCTTGGTTTCTCAATATGAGACTCTATTTAAGATATATAAGAAACTAAATAACCATACAATGCATGAACTAAGAATAATATAGTATTATTTTATATTATTTCTAATGATCCTTGACACTCTATTTTTTTATGAAAAAGAAGACTTGGGGTAAACATCAAAATATGGAACCAAAGAATCCTTAAAAAAATTGTGATGTTGCATACTCCATGCCTACTAGTATCCACTACTTATATAACTACCCCCAATCTTAGAGGATAATAGAATGGATTCCTATAAAGTGATGGGTCACTCTGTAACTGTAATTCTAGAAACCCATGAATAAATTCCTACCCTATTTTTGAATTACATGTAGACCCCCTCCAACTGAAAATAGTGGTATCATTAATACTAGGAAAAAATCATTATTGAGGAGGCTACTGAGATTCTCTCTCCCCTCACCCCACCCCATGAGGGAGAACTACTACCAAAAGATCCTTCCCCCTGAGAGAGGAAAAATTTAGCCTAGTATTTCCTAAAGGATCATCCATTACTCTGTGCCATCATAAGATTCACAACAAATATATAATTTTCATTCTATATTAACTCCTATAATATATCTAAAGGAGGATTAATAGATCCCCCATCCCAAATGAAAATACTAGACTAACTACAACATTATTAGTTGGTTAATTCACTACAACACTAGTAAACAGATTCGAGGAGGCTCCTTTCCACCCCTTTATCTCTAGGAAAATCCACCATCCAACTCACGAAGCTGTGGAAGAGCCTCCATCCTTAGCCTTAGAACAAACAAACGATAATTCTAATACAAGCATCGAATTAGTAATAAACTCTATAAGACCATAAATATTCATTGAAAAAAGGAAGGTAAGTATATATCAAACCATTTTATGAATTTTGAGACATCAAACAATGTGATTCTCGAAAAGGTCAAAGTGATGAAAATACATATTATTACCTTCATAAATAATATTAGAGATAAGACTAGTACCATAATCAATACTAAGCTAAATGAAATCTAGGAGAGTTTGATATAGTCTTGATTAAATACATAATCTAGCCTGAATGGGTTTATTCCTTGTCATTTCCAACTAATCAGCCTATATGAATACCTTGAATGAATCACCAAAATGCTTAAGAACTCTTAAATTCTTAGAATAGAGCTGAATTCTAGGGATAGAAATACATAAAATTCAAGAGGAATATATTTCAATGCATGAATCACTAGATTCCAACACATCATAAAATAATATAGAGGCTGAAAAGCATGAACGATAGGAGACCAAAAAACCACAAATTATTCATCATCCACTAATCTAATTGAAAAAGAGTGGGGCCTAATGCTCCCTAGCATCACTTTTTTACTCCAAACCAAACTCTAGGTTAACTTGTTGATGAAAAACATATGTTGAAGTCTGTTATAAGATTTATATTGAAGGTAGTATAAGTTTGAGAGATGATATCTCAAAAAACTAACTCAAATGAAGAGATATCAACCTCTGAAAAAACAATGAGAAGAAATTTCATAACAATATGTTAGAGTTGGGGGCAAGGAAGCGGAGGCTAGGACAGGACATTGTCAGAGCTGGGGGAAGTTGAGGTGGAGGCCATGGCTGGGAGGAGAGGGGGCCGAGAGGTGGGACGTCACTAGAGTTGGGGGGCAGGTAGGTGGGGGCCAAGATGTTGAGGCTGAGGTGAAGGTCGGGATGGAGGTCAGGAGTGGAGGCGGAGGCCGAGGAGGGGAGGAGATGGCCGGGACTCGGTGGTCGGATGGCAGAGAGGCAGAGGTCAGTGAGGGGAGGATAGGGTCGAGCGGTAGAGGTCTGATGGACGGGAGGTGGTGGTTGGGGAGGGTAGGATAGGGCCGAGAGTCTTGGAAGTGAGGAAGAAGATGAGGGATGGGAGTTGGGGAAGCAAGGAAGAAGAAGAGGGCGATGGAAGCGAGGGTAAGGGGGAGGAGGATCCTGATGGAATCCGGGAAATTGGGTATAGGATTCCCATTTTTTTATTAAAATCGTGGTAATAGATAATAAAAAAATAGATATCCCCATGGTTTTTCTAAACCGTGGGGATAAATGCGTGGGGAAAGATCCCCTTTCTAGTAGTGAATTTTATTTTTTTTGTTTCATTTTTTTTTTATTTTTTTGATTTGTTGTATCCCTGTGAATAAGGTGTTTCTGTAAGAACTGTAATATAATACAAAATGAAGAAATAAACATGTGTTTCTATTCTTCCATTTTTTATCCTATGATTACCTCCAGTGATTCATATTTTATTCCACTTTCAATACATAAAAGCCCATTCTGTGGTATTAGAGTGATGTTTGAAGGTGAGTAGTTTCTATAGAGATCCATTAGATCTTCAACTAATAAATTATAGAAATCGAGAAAGAATATGAATAAAATTTCTTTACATTCCAGAGTGTGATAATTATATCACTTTGTTTCTTTTGTCAATTTCTCAAAAAGGATTTTTTATTATATGACTCACACCACTTTTTTTGTGAATGTTTTACCAAATGCTCCCATTTTACATTAAATAAATCCATCCCTCTTTTTTATTTTAGTCTCCACTCCCCCCAATACTTTTTTTCTCCCTAGTCAATTTTCACCCCAACCAAGTCTATATCAATCATCACACTTTATCCATTTCCACTTCTGCACCACTTTTTTGTTTCCTTCATCCCATCACCACGTATCACCAAATATTTATTTAAAAAATAAGTACTGTCAAAGCATTCCAAGTTCCAATTTTCCATCACACAATTTTCTTTTGCATTAAATTTTAGGGTCAATAGAGTGGAATTCACTTATGAAATAATATATTGGTGGTTAGTAATTCAAAAAATATTTTGTAGCATTGAATTTTGGTGAATCCAAAATTGAGTGCTCCTTAGAACCCATGATGTCATGGACATCAGGGAGGATGGATAAAATGAGTCAGAATCCAAAGTAGTGGAGGCTACTCTTACGGATGTTCAAAAGGAAACTCTTTGAGTGGTATGAAAGTAGGACTACAAGTTGAAATACATCATTTATAAAGGTCTTGATGAAGAAAATTTTGAAATAATATTATCATTGAAATAATAAAAAAGAGATCTTGGATAATCATCACAATGAATTCAAAAGTCCCTAAAAAGTAGAGTGTATCATCTTCAATCGCTACAAGGGGAGTTTGAATCCATATTTATGAAATCCTTTAAAACTTTTTCAAGTATCATACTCATGTAATGGTTTATGTGTACCAACTATGATGAAATGGAGAAAATATTACCGACATGATGTTATGTGAGAAAATTTTGTGATCCTTAGATCAATAATTTGATTACATAGTCATTTCTCTAATGGAATAAAAATACCCAGAGATGATCTCCATAGAAGAACTCACATGGTCTCTATAAGCTGACAAACTAAAGGTGAACTACTTGAGTGACACTAATGGAGTGGAGCATGCCCTACTATCAAAGTTGTATCTCAAGAACACTAAAAGAGAGAAAGGGGGACATCTTGAAGAACTTGAGGTAGAGAATTTCATGAACTCAAAAATGATCCTAGTGGAGGAAATCTTGGAAGAATACCAAATTGATGAGGTCATGAATATCAAAACTATACACCAGGAGAACTAGGATGAGAAAGAAGGGGATGATTCCAAAATGGCCAACCAGACAAAATAAATGTTTAATGCTATAATTATAAAACTGATGGAAATTATGGAAAAGAATGTTGGAGTAAGAAATCCATGGAGAATGACATTGTGGATGCACATATCATCGAATAAGGAGATACTTTTGGCAAGTCTCATGTGTTGACGACCCAAACATAAGCACAAAATCAAGGTATGTGGTATCATGAATCTAGAACTAGTAACCACATGATAGGTCACAAGAACTTGTTTATGAAACTATATGAGTGGTTTTGATGAGATATTTCATTTGGTGATATCTCAATAATAATTTTCTATGAAAGAGGAGAAATTATCTTCAATAAAAAAATCGTGCTTTCATCTTCTATGTCTATTATATACCTAACATGGAGAACAATATCCTGAGTCTTGAGCAGTTGGTGGAACAAGGATTTCACATAAGCCTATAAAATAAACAAATTATGACTTTTAAATGAAAAAGGGAGTATCATCTCAAAATTACCGATGAAGAAGAATCACATGTTTCTTCTTATGATCAAACCCAGTGCACCACGATGTTTGATGATGGTACATGATGATTAGAAAAGCTATGGATTCTTAGGTCTGAGCGTTTAAACTTTTAACATTTAAGATTATGATGAAGAAAGATGTTTATGAATGTGCTTCCTATCATTTGACACATAAATCAAATATAGGAAAGTTTTGTTCTAAGGAAACAAGATATAAATAGTTTGACAAAGGAGGCCAACTGAAAAGATGTTCTACCACTTGAGCTAGTTCACACAGATGTGTGCGGTCCATTGAATCTCAAATCAAATGGGAAAACATAGTATTTTCTAACATTTTTGACGATTATAGTAGGAAATCAAGGATATATTTTCTCAAGATGATCTCAGAAGTGTTTGTCATCTTCAAAGAATTCAAGGAACTTGTGAAAAATCAAAGAAATCGTCACACACAAACATTGCAATCTGATCACGGTGGGGAGTACATCTTAGATATTTTTAAAGTGTACCTTGAGAATCATGGAATTCATCACTACCTGACACCTTCCTAAACACTCCAAATTATTGGCATAGATAAAAGGAAGAATCTATCCATTCTCCAAATGTAAATTTTCATGTTGAATGACAAAGGAGTTTCCCTAGCTTTCTAGGATGAAGTAGATTTGTGTGTAGTTTATCTACTCAATAGATGCCCAACAAAAAATCCTGACTTAATGACACCGCATGATGTATAGAGTAATCAGAAATCAAGTGTAATTTATCTCATAGTTTTTGGTTACTTTTTTATGTCAGGATCCTGTAGGCAAAAAAAATCTTGAGAAAAAATGATTGTAGTGTGTACTTATGGGATATAGTGACTGAGCAACGGTATATCGCTTATATAATCTCATCACCAATAAGATTATATTCACCAGATATTTTATATTTGATGAAAAGAAGACATGTGAATGGAATCAAGTTTGTGATACTCTATAGGTGTGACTCATTCTAGAAGATAAAGAAATCATTAATGAAGAACCATTATAGGAATGAGAAGTTGAAGGACCGATGAAACCATCACCACTTACGCCTACATTTAAAGACATCAAGAGATAGATTTCTCATATATTTCCCCAAAACATTTCAATACTTGTGTATATATATAAGGGAATATAACCAATGAAAATGTATGTAAATTTCTTTTTTCTCTCAGATACCTCCAATCCAGTTAGCACCGAGGGACCTAAAACTGATGAAATAAGTAAGAAAGTGATATATGTGTAAATTCAATCTATTGATGCCACCAAATATTACATGAAAAATCAAGGAATTTCATATGTTTAGGTCATTTCACTCGTTGGTTAGCAACCTATATATTATTAAAATTCATGGGTTACAAAGAAAATGAGTTTAAGTTTGGTTGTTAGAAAATAAACACATATTTCCTTGGATGGTGTCAACCTTATACTACAGTAATGGAGGTTTCATGAATTCAAGATTAGATACTTTACATTTGTTGGTTTGGATGATTGGGTGGAACCTAATCCAACTAATATTTGGACTTTTATTTTCTCTATATACTTTCTTTTATTTTGTTGTGTGTTTGTATCCCTGTAAATTGGGTTTGTTGTAAGCATTGTAATACCATCCAAAGAGAAGAAATAAACTTGTGTTTCCATGATTCTATTTTATTCCTATGATAACCTCTTGTGATCCAAATATTCTTCTACTTTTTATGCCAAAAAACCACCATCAGGCATACGATCCTTTGGGAGTTCATATCTAGCAACGATGATAGTTGGAGATGCATTGTTCGATGGTGGTGGGGAGCATTTTTTTCCTGGGTGTCTTGTTTCCTTGCCCATTAATTCCAACATCTTCTTAGGAATGTGTATCATGTTTTGACATTATGTTAATGGTATTAAGGTCCATCAAAAATTTAAAACTTCCAGGCCTTTGGGCCCTGCCTGTTTTGGTTTTTGTGTTTTCGTTTCTCATAATGGTTTTTGACCCCAAATTGTTATGATATTAAAAAATATATATTAATTTGTACTAACATATATAACTAATAACATATGATATCATCGTAAAATAATTTAATTATAAATATATAATAACACATAGATAAATTTATTTATAAATATATAATAACATATATTAGAACATATATTTGTAACATATAATTACATATATATGTATATATAACAACAAATATATTAATTTATAAATTAATACATACCATAATTAATTTATATATTAATACATATATATATATATATATATATATATTTAGGTACACACAAAACTCTAATAACACATATATAAATTATATATATATAATAATTACACTAATTTATATATATAGGTATTATAATATATATATATAATTATATAAATATATATTATTTTTTATTTTTATAAAATATATATATATATACACATATTGTAATAAAATAACAACTCAATAAATGATCAAAGGCCCGTCAATACAATAGTATCCATCCACAAAGTAAAGTCATCCTGTCAAATACGTGAATTTCTAGAACTTCCATGTGTCGCTAAAAGGTGATGAGCCCTATTTCCATCTCACCTGATGTACAAGAAAAATCATGATGAAAAGTAGTGGCATAAAGAGATAATCCTCCCCAAAATCAAACCTAACAGTTGAAGGTCGTCATCAAGAGACATGACGGTGTTGAGAATCATAATTCAATTAAAATCCATGATAATTGAACTCCATCACTTTTCAATAGAAAATAACATTCAAATAATAATTTCTTGGGCTTTGAAAAACATTTCATATTATTTGGGGTAAAAAGAATGTTGGAAAGTTGTGATAATTGAACAAGAGGATTCCAATATGACCAACCCAAAACTAGATTACACTCTACCAGATATATAAGCATCAACATAAATTTTCAAAAATATAGATGGAGGGTTGTTCTAGGACACCGAGCAAGGTCGTGCACTGACACATCAAGTTATACCTCATTTTGATTCAAGGTATCCAACCAAGAGATACCCTAATTGACCAAGAATAAACTTAGTTTAATCATGTGATTAAAAATGAAATTGTTTATCCTTACCCAAATCATCCATGGTGTTAGGGTGCCTAACACGATGGTTCAGGGCTCAAGGTGGGAACGTGGAATGATTATCTAGGAGGTGATGGTGGAGTTTTTATTGAATTTGTAATTTGAATTTTTAAATTTGAAATTTGTGCTTCTCAATTTGGTTTTTTGTGGCTCAAGAGGTTCTCGCTTGTATGGTTTCCACTTAACTAAAAATTGATTTTTTTACAATACAAAAAAATGGATTGAGGGAATAAAAAATCACATGCATGGGATATTACATAGATTCCATTATGATGGGGAAACTAGTTTATATGAAGCATGATGATACATAAAAAAATATTTGGCATTGAGAATACCGTAAAAGGATTTCCACTGTCAATAATGTGCCTTGGGGGGGATCATAAGGCTCCAAATTTTTTCCCATATTTCCACAACATCCATGTTTAGTGATTCCAAAACCATCAAATAACCAATCTTAATCATATAAGAACTAGATAAAATTTTATCATGTAGAGTTGATACTCTCCCATGTTTCTCTCACACAGAATACTCAAGATATTATTTATGTCTCTCTCATTGAACAAGGATTTAATCTTCTCAAGATGCCATCCATTGGCATCTTCATTGAATAAGGACAACAAAATTGAATTTTATAAACCTATAATGATACATAAAGATTATATGGATCCATTATCATCAACTAGACTCAGGTCCTTCCATATTTCTACACTGACCCCATTCCCAATCCTCCAGTAGAGACCATTAATTAGTATCTTGCGTGATCCCCATGATCTTCCCAATAAATAGATAGGGTGGGGTCCTAAAGTCAATCTAAGGTAATTCGAATGCGTAAAATATTTGGAATAAAGGACCCCAGAGAATAATGAAGTTAAGTGCTCTAGGAGACTCTACCCCTACATGGAAATAAGGAACTCATAAAAATGATTTTTTTCTCAAAACACAATACCCCCACTGCTTTAGGGAGTTAGAGTCTGGTCTATGTCATTAAGTGTATTTTCTTTTTACTATTATTGGAGTTGCACAAGAAGTTTTATATATAAGAGTTAAATTGGTCAATGATGAACCAAATGATTTTGAAAAGAGACATAACATAAGATGGGATTTACTGGAGAAAAAAATTTATGAGGATTTACTATCATTATTTAGAGACCCTTTTTCTATTCTACCCTTGAATATTTTTGTAACCCTATCCAAGACACCAAAGAAAAAAAAAATTGAGTGCCCTAAAATAGTGGGAATCCCATGGTATTTATGTTGCTTCTCAACCACCAGGATATCAGACACATTGTGGAGATCATCCTTTTTTCTTGGGGGGACACTTGAGATGGAGAAAATTTCAGATTCAAAAAGATTAACCAACTGTTCAGAAGAAATATTGAACCTATTAATACATTGGAAAATAAAACTTCATTCCTTCAAGATGGCCCTTGAAAATAATATACTATCATCAACAAAAAATTGGTGGGAAAGGGGTGAACATTTCTTGTAAACCTTCAACCCGTGAACTAGTTGTTCCCAAGCTTCCATATAATGAATATTACAAAAAACATAATCCACCAAAATAAACAATAATTGGTAAATAGGATCCTTATAAAGAAGTCCCCTAGATGGAAAAAATATTAGTGATGACTCTATTGATCTGAATCTATAAAAAACTGAAGAGACACATTGCATTATAATTTAAAAACATTTGTTGAAAAATCCCATTTTACTCATCATAAATTGGAGGAAATTCTACTTCACTATGTCACAAAATTTAGTCATAACATGTTTCCATGAGAAATCCCCTTTTTTTTATAGGCCAAATTTTCCTATACAAAAAACATCATGAGGGATATTGGCATTATAAAAAATAACCCTCTTGGGAACAAACACACATTGATTTTTAGAAATGACAGAAGGAAGAAAACTATGTAATCCGTTGACCAGAATTTTCAAGAAGATTTTATATGTTTCCTTGAAAATTATATTAGTCTTGAAGTTTGAAACCAAATAATGATTATTGACCTTTGGAATAAGGGTAATAATGGTTTCATTTATGGAACCAAAATTTTCATTACAGGTCCATAGGTCTCTGAAGAGATTATAAATTTTTGGTCTAATGATATGCCGATATTTTTTTAAAAATAAGACATGGATGACATTGATCATGGAACCCTTTATAATGAATTTGAGTAAGGAAGAAATGAAATTCGTCATTTTTTATATCCCAAACAATCTAGTATCTCATGGTCTCTGTGATCACTGGAATAATACATGAATCAATATCTGGGCCAATTGGGGTCTCCTTGGATAAATAAAAATCTTAAAAAAATTATAAATAAGATCATGGATTTCATTATCATTCAATTTAGATATTCCTTCATGACTAGTAAGACAAGAAATAAAATTTTCGTGGTACCACACCAAAACCTTTTGAAGAAACTAAATCATATCAGAGTTGAGTTCTTCATTATGAGCATCGCTTGCACTCATTGCCCCATTGTATTTTTTTTTTATTCTGAGTACTACATTGAGATCTTCTTTATGGGTATAATCTCTAAAGAGGACCCCATCTAAAGATGATTAGGAATAAATCTAATTTAATTTTCTCTCTATGTCATCACATTGGATTTTATGCAAGAGAAGCTTATTGTCACTCCACATCTTCAACTATGAGGTCACCTGATTAATTTTCTTTCAAACTCAGACTCCCTATCCACCTAGCATGCACGAAAAACCTCTTCACATTCCTTTTCTATAGTCCAAAATCTCTTTAACATAAAAGTATTTTTGTGATTCAGATACCAATAGTCATTGGGAAAATAACAAATAATGGGACAATGATCTAACATGGATGACACAAAGTGAGACACATGAAATAGTTTGAAGAAAGTCACCCAATTCCTTAATCCAAGAAATCTATAAAATCTATCCAAAATATTAGTAGGATATAAATTTCAATAGTATCAAGTGAAATGGTTACCCAATTACCCCAAATCATATATATCTTATGTATGTTCTTCATGAAAAAAATCCCTCACCAGGCCAGAGGGTCGGTTGGACCCACCGTTATTCTCATATTGACACATAATTTCATTAATGTCACTGTTGATTTAAAGGGGTCATGGAAACCCATCCTACGTAGACATAAAGAGATCCCAAGATCTCAACTTTTCCTTTTAATCTATCCACCCATAAAATGCCACAAAATATTATATAGGAACATTTGTCTTTTAAATAATCATGATAATATGATTCAATGAGAAAATATTGATTTTGATATCCATATGCTCCATCCAATGATGACAATGGCCCCTAGAGTGTCATTGTCTATCCACTAAAATGTAGCCATAAAAACCTAATTTTATTGATACTCCAGACATTTTATTTCTATCCAACATGGTTTTGGTCAAGAAAACCATATTGGGGACTCTTTTCCTGAATTGATGATGGATCAATCAAACTATTTATCAATTTCCAAGCCTACAAGAGTTATGAAAAAAAATTAATTGTGATAGGTAGGTTTGGACCAAACTATCCCCCAATTATAAATATTCCACAAAACAACCATCCTAGACCAATTTTCACCATTTCAAAAATTGCTCGTTCACTTGTGAAACTTCTATACCTCTATTGGAGATAAAAAGATATGGATTAGGGGGATCTATACCATTGTATCACCTAATTTTCCTCCCCTAATACAAATTTTTAGTGGAGGCCACCATTGTAACATAAACACTATCCTTGACTAGGGTAGGGAAGAGAATGGGAGGATTAATAACCAGAGGGAAATTCTTGTCAAGAAAGTCATAACAAATCCTCTTTGGGTTGGGGGTGGTTTGGGGGATCCCAACAAAGTCATAGGGTTGTAAGCAGAAGAGACGAAAGTTTCCCAGGTGAAAAAAATATGGGCACCATCAAACATCCTTGCATCCGCCGTGACAGCATGGGTTTCCTAGTTCTTCAAATCTTCAATCCATGAAATATTGAAAAAATCATCATCTAATGCTAGAGGCTCCATCATAATGATCTTTTTATGGTTACGAGAATATTGTGCACACATTGCCTTTGAAATCTTATCAATATCCCTTTTTCTTTCTGCCTTGGATTCAAAAGTCATTCGAATATTTTTTCTACAATACCCATAAACCATATTGCAAGAAAAAATTACCTCCTCATCCACTATCTTCTTACCATAGTCTTTCCGTGTGTATCTAAGATATCCACAATATATGTATAAAATCAAATGTATCTCATACTCAAAGGGTATCCAAATTCATGATTCATTCATCAATAGAAAGGTTTCCCTAATAATTGGGTGAGAAATTCTAAATATAACTTTTATCTACATAGTTCTCCCCCATTGAATATGATCTCAGCATTACCAATCAATAAAATCACCAATACTCCCTCTAATATTGCACATTACTCTTTCGGATCTTCCTCTAAAGGGGTAACCCTTCTAAATTATCTAGAATGGTGATTTATAAAATTTTATATTCTGCGTATCCCCTTCATTATTCAAATCATCCATTAGTGTGAGACGGTTTTAAAAAACCATTTCCTCCCAAAAAGGACATTCTATTCTTATTTTCCATTGAAAAATTCCAAAACTAGAATTCCTAATCCTATTTCTTTGATGGTCATGTCATCCTATAATTTCTAAACCATTTGTATCATGTTTTTAGGGCGTTCATATTTAGTGGTCGGTTAATTATGAATTGACCAACTAGGAGAAATGACATCCAATGAACCAGAAATGTGTTATCATCTTTTTTGGTGACGATCAATAGTTTATCATTCTCGTTTAATGAGAATTTCTACCACCTATTAAGAAGATCTCCCTCTATTGTAAAAAATGAAAAAGTCAAAATAGAAGGAGATGTAAAAGGTGCACATATCCAAAAAGAATGACCAACAAGTGATCGAGATAAACCGTTTATAACTAGAGAAATTGAGATCATCTAGGATAAGTATATAAACACTGGTGATCGGGGAAGGATGAACCTGCAAACTTCTAGAGAAAAAGAGAAACATAGAACCACCACAGGTAGGAGAAAACCTAAGAAACCCCTGACCTAAGAAAAACCAAGGATCACACTCTCAATGAAGAGAGAGATTTTATATAAAAATAATATATTAACATACTTATAAATATAGTGTAATGCATACATTAAATAGAGAGGTTCTCTAGTTAGGTTGGTCAATTCCTTGATTTGTGACACACTGGTCGCCAGTTTAATTCCTCTGACAATAAAATTTAATTTTTGTAGGGGAAATAGATGAATATAATGTTGTGGGTAGGTTATGCATGATTATAGTGATGTTTAGGATGACATGGGTGAGGGGGATATAATGAGAGTGACATCACATGGGTGTGGATGACACTCAATAGTGGGTTTAAGTTGTCAAGAAAACTTTTAAAAATATTATTTCAAACTTTTTGAAAATATAATTTTCCACATTTATAGAAAATGTGGTTACTTAACGACTAATTTACTCTCTTTTTCATAAAAGGTTCAGAAATAGTGTGTGGACTAATTAGCCACATTTATAAATGCGCATAATTTTGTTTCATTTATAAACACAAAAAAATTTCATATACACCATTTCCCAACATTTTTATGAAACTCAGGTAAATGAATTAGACATGATTCTACATGTGGTTAAACATAAAAACCAAAATTCATCTAAATGAAAATTTTATTATAGTAATATACCCATTTCGTATCAAGTACATTTTTAAGATTGATTAACCATGCTGTGGAAGATTAATTATCTTGATAAATCCTTCAAACAACAACATCATTAATTAGAATATGTAGCTAAACTCATGATTCTTGTGCTAATATAATTCCAACTGTTACATGATCCGCTGATAATGCTATATTATGAATGGTATCACCTTGAATATTATACACCACACATCTTACAATGATTTAGTTTTTGGGTACCAATAGATATAGTTCAAAATCAATTTTACCCTGAAATAATTCAAAATAATTAAATAATAATTACCTATTTTTTATAAATATTATAAAATATTTTGTAATATAATATTACATATACAATTTTGGGAATTTGAGGGGGAAAATTACCCTCAAAACATGGTGTTTGTGAATGTGGTTATGGTGGTTGGTTTACCAATTGATGTTGCTGAAATAATATCTCTTTTTTCATGAATAGTTTATTTTATGTAAATAATACTTCATTTTATTTCTTATATTTTCCAACAAATATATTAATAGTATTTTATAAATCATTTAATTTCTATTTAGAATGCGTATATGATTTTTCTATCTTAACATAATCTCTTCAAGAGACTCCAAAACCAACCCCTTTAACACGCACATACTATTCTGGATGATGAAATCCCACTTAAAGTAGTTTATTTTCACCTATGATAGATAACCCTAATTGTGATTAAAAATGGAAATGGAAATCAAAGAATAATTTATTGTGTTTTGAAAAATAAATTAATAATAAATATAACTTTGTTCTTACATATAATTTTTCCCATATTTTTTATATGTTTTCATCTACAAGTTTTCCTTTTTTATCAACATAGATCTCCTTCCATACAACATGATACATAGTTAAAGTAATGGGATAATCTTAATTATCAATCTATATCTCAACATTGTTACATAAACCATTCTATGTATTAAGTATTTATTATAAATTTAATGTATATAAAAAATGTTCTAGTGTAATATACCCTATCTATGATTTAGGTTGTGGGTATGGAGGATTTTCTATCCATTTCTTATTTTCCAGACCCATTTTTTTATTTTTATGAAGTAATATATATTAAATTGATTAAATATGAAATTTCATGTAAAATATATTAAAATCACTTATAATTTACCTTAAAACCTCTTCCTCAAGTCATCAAAAGAAATAATTCCATATATCATAGTAGATAATGATTCCATAAAATATTGGTGGGTGGGGATTAACACATCCATCAATATCTATGAAATATTTAATGGAAACTATTATTTAAAAAGATCTATATTCCTTTATAAAAACCTTCATTGATAAATCCACTCTAATATGTTTTAGTATAAATGCACTGTTAAAAACAATATGGATTTCAATACTTGTTCTAAAGGGAAAGGAATGAAAACTATTATACTAGGTTACCTCTATGGATTCACACACAATGGACTTCATTTAAGGTATAAAACTATAACAACCATCTATGTTGATTAAAAAATTAATTTTAGTTCTAATACCAATATAAAAAAGGAACATTGATATGTTATTTTTAATTGGTTGACCAAAATCATTCCATGTAACCTGAAATTTTTTTCTTTTATCAATGGATGATACATTTGTTTATTTTATCTTTATAATGAGATGTACTTTTTTCCCCACCTGAAATGTTTCTCATTTGGGTGAGTAGAACTATGAGGTCGAGTAAATTAAAATATATATGCTTTTATGAAATAAAAATCATATAGATATAAAACACATTATATAATAAAAAATCCTATTAAAACTTACTTTTGTGTTATAATTATCTATAATGGTTGAAGTTATTTTTAAACTTTATCGATTATCCAAAATTCATCTTTATGGTTAGTTCTAAAAATGATGACCTCATCCCCATTATGCCTAACATGAATTATTTATAGAATCCTAAGTAATTATAACACAACCATATACATATATACATATATAAAAACACACATACAAACACTCACACACACACACACACACCATAATTATAACTTATTAATAATGACTATATAAATTATCGTTATTATAGCTCACACACATATACCTATAGACACACATGAATATTAATATATTAATATATATATATATATATATCTGCATGTGTGTGTGTGTGAATATATAAATTTATAATCTTATTTGTATTGATATATATATATATATATATATATATATTAATAATAACACACGTATAATTGAATTATATAGCAATAATAATAAATTTTATTTATTTAAAATCAATATGCACATAAATACATACATATATACATATAAACACCTAAGTTAAAATATAATTATAATAAATTAGTAGTATTTTTTTGAAATAAAAATCTCAAACTAATAAATTTTAGTAAAATCCAATGTTGTGAGATCTAAGGGGAAAGATAAAAACAAATAGAAAGATCCCCAATTTCCCCAACATGAAGTGAAAACGTGTCCCACATAATTTCTATATCTTCAAAATTAGGATAAAATACATGAAGCCAAAAAGGGCACAAAAGATCGGTTAATATAGATAATAGACATGAAAGCATGGTGAACACCTTCATGGTCCTTCTATGCATTGATAATAAAAATACCATCAGATTCAATAGCTCTAGTCATGAGAAGAGGAAAACTCCACCCCATGCCAAATTTCCATATCCCCAGCCACTAAATTATCCCATCATGTATCAATAGAGTAATGAATATTCATAATATGAGATCCTATGTGATCATAGCTTTGAATTACAAGGAACTAAGAAAATTGCGTGAATTTCGGTTTCCATAAAAGACCCACGTATAAGGCATAAAGAATTATATCAGACAAGTTCTTATCTGTGAGACGGGAAATTGTTGGAAGGAAACCACTACACATTTTCCCACATATGATTTCGCCTTTGGAAGATCATCTAACATCTAGATATATTTCCACAATAGGTTCCCAAGAGCATCACTGCATGCAAGACAAATCCTATAACCCAATCAAACTAACTAACAGACTGGTAATTGAAATTTTCAACAAAATATATCTATTTTAGAACTGAGAGCCTTGGGGGCTAAATGAATAGTTATTTTTTCCAGCATATAGAACCATATATCAAGATTATTACGGTCCCATATGCAATGATAATTTGTCATAATACCTCAAACTGAATCATGTTTGATGCTAGGTAGTGTATTGGAGCTAGGCTTCAAACCATCAAAACTAGGATGCCATGGATCGTTCAATATATTAACAAAAGTGCCGCTGGTAATTCACCAATAAAGTCTTTGATTCTGGGAATCTTTTGATCCCCAAATGCTTCTCTAGAAAAACATGGTCTAGGACCCAAGCTGGAAGAGATAATGTCATTATGAGGGTAATAATTGGATTCGAAAACATTTTCACAGAAGTTGTCTACGTCCTGAGGAAATCTCCATCTATGTTTATAAAGAAGTCATTTTTAAAATTCTGAAATCCTTGAAGCTCATTTCATTGGAATACATTGGGGAATAAGGCTTCTCTCGGGCGGTCCATTTCAAGTTTTTTTTCCATTAGCATGACCCCACCAAAAATTTGTGAAGTACTACTACAAAAACGAGAAAAGGAAGTGCCACCTTTTATCATTGATAATCCAAAAGCATTGATAAAGGTAATTTTTAATTAGTTCTAATTGAAATAACTGATATAGGTTCTCTTTATAAGCACTTTTCGAGCACTGATAAAAATCACCCTTTATCAGCCCTACAAAAGCGCTGATAAAGTGACCTTTTATCAGCAGTAGAATTTTAGCATTGATAAAGGGTGCCTTTATTAGTTCTTTTATAGCACTGATAAATCCATAGTCTCATTTTAAAAAATTGGGTGCACAATGCCCTTTATTTATCACGCTGCCACAAGCTCTCCCGGGACTGTACCCATGTGACAACTCCCCTATCCTCTGATATTCTCTTGGTTGGACCGCCACTGCCGCTATCACTACTCTGCCACTGCGAACACTACTCCTTATCCTCCCCCTCAAACCCCTTTCATAGATACTCCTCCCTACAAACACTACTTCTCCTCCCCCCCGCTAGACCCTACTCCCCGCGAACCCTACTTCAAGTGTATTGGATTCCTTTCGACAAAGTTAGATTCTTGGATTCCCTTCATTGATCATTGGTGATTTCTCCACTCATCCTCATTTTTTTCCTTTTTTTATTATTCTAATATTAATTATGGTGGTTTAGTTTTGTTTTTTTTTTGAGTTTTGTTGTGTGTTTGTGCTACGTTTTTAGGCCACATTCATTCAAAAATGCATGAAGTGATTAAATTTTTACCAAGTGAATCATTTGTTACTTATAGGGTTTTGTTATGTTATTTTCAAGATTAATATTATTCTAAATACTCTATTGTAAATTTGATTAGTGAGAAGGAGAAAATAGGTTTCTAGATTTTTTGATGGATTTAATAATGGTGGCATGGGGTGATGAAGTGGTTGTGTTATTGGAGGTTATAATGGTGATGATTTCATAAGAATATAATATTTTGTAATGGATTATGAATTGGTTTTGTAGTTTATAAGTGATGGGGTATATATGATTCTTTTAGTGTGGAGGAGTATCCCTTGGTGTTGGTAATTTATTTAATTTTTTGGATTAAATTTATTAATCTTGATGCTTATACATGTTGAAACATTATCATGGTAAATTGCACATTAAGTAGAGAGAGACATGGGATATTGTGTTGTCAAATTTCAATAGTATGAGGTGTTCATGTTTATTTTCTATGTTTTGGGTCTTAAGGTTAAGAATTGTCTAGAAGAAGTTGAGTAGGGTTTTGAATTTGAAAATATTCTAGCTCATTTAAGGGTTTCCTTAGTAGTGGGATTACTTTTAAGGGTGGATTGAGAATGATGGAAGGAAAATCATGTTCATTCAAAAGTGGATTTATGAAGAATTGTATTCCCTATATATAGAAGTATGAGTGTATATAGAATATCATGGAATTAAATCAAGTTGGATATAGTGTTCTTTCCCTTGGGATTCACATCTGTGCATTGATGGTCTAGTTTTCAGAACACTTGGTTGATTAATAAATGAAATACTGTGATTTTGAGTCATCTTTGAGGTTAGATATTCTAAGGAAATCTATGTTTTTATGTTTGATGTTTTGGTTGTATATGAGGGATTGTGATTAAGTTATTAAGAGTTGTTTTCTTCGATCCTCTTAGAAGGCTAAATATGGTTCCTTGATTTGTGGTCCTAATGGAATGAGGAATAAGGGAGTGATGAGATTTTCAAGATGTCGGGTGGGGATTATGCCCTAGAGTTGACTATCTCAAGGTGTACTGTAACTATATATTTGATCTATTTAAATGGTTATGCAGTGGGGCATCAGTGGTATGATTTTACCATGATTCATGGTGTTTCTTGGTTTCAGAAAGGTGTAGTTTTATTTAGTCAGATGGTCATGTTTTAGTTGATAACTATTTAGGATGTGCTGGGTTTGGTCTGAGATTGTAGGCATGATTAAGTCCTGAGTTATTGACCTCATCCCTTTGTGAACCTATACCCTCTTTCAATTGATACCAAAAGATTCAGTTGAATTATTTTCAATGGAATTATTTATCTCTTTTTACCTTCAAATTCTGGTGAAAATATGAATTTTATTGAGTTGTTTAGTGTTTTTTTCCACATTTAATGATTCATAAGAAAATAAAGGAAGCATATTTTTATTTTACCTAAATGGATGAGAATTTTTCTAATCTAAATGTCATGATTTTGGGAAATTATTTATTTATAAAATTAATTTCACAAATTTTTTCAATATTATGGAAGGTATTAACAGTTAGTGAGAGGAGGTTTGATAGAATTTATGTTCACTAACCTCAATTTTCTATTTCTTATGTTAATTTGGTTATCACAACCTATGATATTCCATAGTAATTTTGGATAAACATAGGTTATTTGTCTCCCCAATGAACCCCTTTCCTTTTGGAAATGTATCTACTATATTAGTTTTCTAATCAAAATTCCATCTGTGTTTTCATTTTATTTGAGTTTGGTCACTAGTTTTGGGTAGTTTAATGTGATTATTTTATTATGAATTAGGGGGATGGAAAGTGTGTTGATTTTTATAGGGGGTATATAATGGTTCTGTTGATTTCAAAATCCTTATTGGAAATGGTTAGGGTCTATTAATCTCTATTTTTATAATGAAGTTGTTCTCTTCTACTATATTTGGAAGTCTTGTTTTGTGTATTTGAATCATAAATAATAATATTTTAGATTAAAATAGGATGGAGATGAATAAATATTGGATGGATGCTAATCATTTGAGAATAGAGTATGGGAATGGAGTGAAATATTTCATCATGTCTGCAAAGGATCACAGAAAGGATCCTTCTCAAATCCTTTGTCAGGGTTTAAGTTGTTGTTATTCTTGACTAATTACTCTAGAGGAGTTGGAAGAATATTTGATGTGTCACAAAATAGATCGGAGTTATAAATGATGGAATAAACATGGAGAAAAAGCGAATTTAGCCACTGGTTGGGATAAAACTGCATTTTATGGATCATAAAATTTGATTACAAATATGGATAATAAAGAAGACCATATGGAGGATGTGATTACAGATGTCAATGATGATGAAGATCGTATTGCAGAAATGACAAGGACCGTTGAAGATGAACTCCGTGATTTCAAAAAAAAAATTGTGAAGTTAAAGAGTTGTGCAAAGATTCCATTCTATGCTGGTTGCACTAAATATACAACATTCTTAGTCGTACTGTTGTTGTATAAATTAAAAGCAGGCAATGAATGGATTGATGTCAGTTTTACAGAACTACTTACTCTCTTGAATGACATGCTCTTGGAAGATAATGATCTCCCACGTCAGATATATGAAGTTAAACGAATGCTACGCTCGATGGGTATGATTTCAGAAAGAATACATGCATGCCCAAAAGACTGTATATTGTTTTGCAAGGAGAACAAATCACTTACAGAATTCCAAAAGTGTGGTGATTATGGATACAAGAAATATGAATCCATTATTATGAAAGTAGTATGGTACTTTCCAATCATTCCAAGTTTTAGGCATCTATATGGATGTGAAGAAACTGTAAGACAATTGTCATTGAATGCAGATAAAATAAATAAAGATGGAAAATTACGTCACCTGGCCGACTCTCCTTCCGGAATGGCCCGAAGGCCTTCATTTTTATTGATTTTTGATAACCCCCCTTTCAAGGGATGAGGGGGAACCCTTACAAGGCCCATAGGATTAGAGATTACATGGACCATATGCTTAATAGATTATATGACCCGAAGGTCTTAGGGAATTAAACCAGACTATCTACAAGGAACTGCCGCTCCCCAGCATCTGCATACTGATAGTAGCTCTCTACCTTTGCATGACTATCTGACTAGTCTTCCCATGCAAGCACAGGCTTGTACTGATGGCATATCCATACCCTCTCATTCTGAAAATACATTTGGCTCTGCTCTGGTGAGTACACCTGCTCTCAATCCTCTTCTGGGGCTGCTCCATTTTTGTATTGTGTCTAGGGCCTGCATTCAAGTGGCCCGAAGACCTTGAGGTGGCCCGAAGGCCTTAAGGTGGCTTGAAGGCCTTGTGAATCAACTGGCCTCAAGGCCTTGGGTGGCCCGAAATCATTGCAGGACTAGAGAACCAAACTGGTGGACCGAAGGCCCATACTGATGAATAGTTCTGGCTGCTACAGTAATGCTACAGTACTTCTACAGTGCCTGAAAATAAGCCTCCAACCGAATTTGATCTCGGGTCACTTGGATGCACCTAGCGAGTCCTCACCAATTAGGCTGAGGCTCTTGTGCCTGACTCTCCTCAATGTAATAGAATTTATCAAGAGTATCATGAAATTGGAAATGAGCTGAGAAACCTTCGTCTTGCATTATCTATAGATGGAGTGAATCCTTTTGGTTTTCAAACCAGCACCCACAATACATGACATGCTATGTTGGTAAATTATAACTTGCCACCCGTAACACCCCACGAATTTAAAAATAGTTTTATTATAGAATGAATAGATCACTAAGGCTCTACAAACCCCACTTTGTTATAACTTATCCAAGTAAACATAATTTTGTCACCTCAATGATGTGAATTTCAAAAATCTAACATACACAGTTGCGATCAGTAAGTTATTTGGAGTCCGATAAGAAAAACATAATTTCTGGTGAATAGTAACATACCCTTATGAATAGTAACCTACCATTATGAATAGTAACTTACCCTTATGAATATAAATATGACTCTTATGAATGGTATCCATACCCATGAATGTGTAAATAAATTTAGGCACCTTTAATATAAAGATGAATATTTTAAGTGTTTATATATTTTTATTAAATAATGATTTAATTAAATATTTAATTAATCATATTTAGAAAATTATTTTCGAAAAATGGACATCACTGATGGAATCTACAAATTGAAAATTGATTAGGTTGAAATTTTGGGATTTTTTTGAAATACTTGAATTTTTGGTGAATAGTAAAATACATTAATTTACCGTATAAATACATTATAATTTAAATTATCTATTCATAGAATCATGAGTGATGCAAGCTCCAAAATCTCTAACTCGCATGTATATATTACTATTTTGGTAATATAATACTCACTATTTCTTGTCTTGTGAAAAAATAATAAACTAATGATTAGAAAATTAAGAAAACTCTTCTCCCCTCCTCTATATAAACTACCCCTCACCCCCTCTTCCTCCCACACCACTCAAGCTTCAATAATTTCCTAAATTCTGATCAAATACATCCCTAACCTCCTCCCCCACATCCAATACCTGATGGTCTCATCAAAAATCCAAAATCAAAGGTCTTAAGGAGATTCTTAAGGAGGAGTACTCAGGAGGCGATCCTTTCTTCTCTTTTCTTTCAATTCCTTTTACAAGTTCCATTATTTTGTTCTCTCTTCTCACCTCCCCCCATCCAAATTACATGATAATTACAGTACCTTACTTGTACTGGATTTTCATTGTCCTAAAGGAATATTTCATCATAATCTCTCTTTTCCCCCTCCTTTTATACAATAAATGTAAACACTATCTAAGATGTGTTAATTTATCACACTCAAGGAAGACGAGTTTTCAATTTTCATTAATATCTTCAATACTAGTCATGAAAACATTTAAATGGTTGAACCAGGTCATAATATATGTATTTTATCTTGATTAATTTTCTATAATCCTTACACATTAATAATGTGGAATAATAATACAAAACAAGTTTATTGTGCACAAAACTGCCAATCCAAATCAATGTGTTTATTTTTAACTCATCGAATGAGTCATATTGATGGTATATAACCAGAATTATTATAATATAATTTATATATCTTTAATTTCCATAATAATTTATATTAATAATTCGGTATTTTAACCATATTTCAAACAAACATCCATTCATGTATACAAATAAACAGATCATGAAAACTAAAGAAGAAAATGCTACCAAAACAATAAAATCGAATCTCTTAAACCATCAAAAAGTACATTAATTAACCTAATAAGGTCATAAAATATCAATTAAATGCTGATGAGGTTCTTTAATTATTAATTAATGATTTTAAATTTGATTATTCAGGTTGTTAAGAACAATCAAGAACACCTTCAAGCATAAGGTAGGGGATCTTTTCTCTCACTTTTTTTTAAGAATCTCCCCTATGTTGTGCCCTTTTATTTTCAATTCCTAATGAAGTGTTATATTTTAGAACCTACCCCATACTACCCTTGTGACATATAAATAATGGGATACCCCTTTACCTCTCATTATTCCCTCGCAATAACACTCGTTACCATGCTGAAATGTTTGTAAGGGGTTTTCTCATCTCACTTTCAATTCTGTGGGATTTCCATCGTTTGCCTCTTATTTATTATATGTGGTATAGTTATACTGAAATTTGATATATATTATCATGATTATATTTATATTCATGGTATTCTGCGATTTATTTGGTGGTTATTAGCTTCTGGTCATACGACTCAATTGATTACAACGTGGTAACGAGCTTTGTCTCAATTTTCACCTCATTGTGACTTGCTTTGTATTGTGCACCTACTCTTTCTTATGTGGTGTATCTAATGCCCATTTTAGATCACTTTTAAATTTAAGTTATATTCTATTTAAATATCCATATTCACATATCATGGATATTATTATTGTCTAAGCCGTATACCATATTATTTACGGTATTTATTTTGAATATTGTTTTGACTGTGGAAATATTGATGAATATGTATCCTCTATTCTATATGGATAATGTAAATTCATGATTATATTGTCTTGAATCTATGTATAAAGAATTATTTGGATGTAGATGCTAGTGGGGCCCGCTACATACCTTTGATGAATCGATAGGTCTCATGAGACAAATAGGTTTGGTGACAAACCCTTCGAGTTTGTTTCCAAAAAATCAGACGGGTTTCTACCCACATAACTAAACTATTTTTACGGTATTATGGTATCATGTGCCAGATACATGGCATCCAATTAATAAGTATTCTCTTTATTTATTATTAGTTATTACTATATATGAGGTTTTCACTATGACAAAATCTATGGATGTTGTTTCATTCTCAGTTTATTAATGGTGTGAGTTTTTTATTTATTCACCATGGCATATTGATTATGTCAAATTGTTTATAATTCAGTTATTATTGATTCATGATTTCTCCATTTGTAACCCTTACTAATCATTAGATCTCACCCCTTTCATTTTTTTACCTTCAACAAGTTATGAAGAGGAGGCTATTATTTGAGTTCCAGTGGATTTCATTTTTATTTTTTGTTATGTAATGTATTTTGTAACATTTTCCAATGTATTTTGAGTTACATATGTGTATTTAGTTTCTTCAAGACTACTAAACTAATTGTTCCTTCGGGATTTTCATTCCTTATAACCATGCCAATTTACGTAGTAATGCACCGACTCTGGTCTAGCGGGGTCAGGGTGTTATAGTTGGTATCAGAGGAAGTTTAGTAGAAAACTTGGAAACTAGAGTAGGAAATGTACAGTAGAGAACAACGACCTAAGTTATTAATTGAGGATAAACGCCAAAGAACATCCTGGTATTTTGGTAAGGAATAGAATATGTGAATATTTCTAGAAAATACATCCATGTCTGGATATGAGTAGGTAGAGGTGGCTCTGGCACAGAAGTACCTTGGAGTGAAAGCTCCGACAAGGAGTTTAGGGCTTGACTCGGGGTATCTTGGTACACAAAAATGGGCCTTGCTACACTCTTTGTTACAACACTCATGGGGGATATGCTTAGGATAATTCATATTTTCTTTACAAGCCATTATGAAGAATTGAAATGTAAATTATTTCTCAAAAAACCATTTTTCTGATTATGGGATTATCCATGCGTAAGATTTCATGTTATGCTAAGTATTTTGTATTATGATTCATACCCTAATCTAGTGTGTTCCATTATTTAGAAATGGAGTCTAATGGAAGAAAGGGAATAAATACTTGTAGACAACTTTAGGGATTATTAATTTTCATTAAACATATGGTTAGTATTTATGTCTATTATTTAAGTTAAATCCTTGTTTTATAACTTTTCAGATCAAGGAATTCAGTTACAAATGAAAGGGGGGGATCTCAAACGAAATTCTTATCCCTTCCTGATGACTTTCTTGTAATAATTATTGCGAAATCATGTCCTGACAGTTCTGAAACATTTTCTAACATACATCTCACATGCAAGAAATTGTTTGAGATATCAAACCCGTCCACTATACCTCGATACCATCATGGATCATGGGTTGTATTTAATCAAATCCTATTTTTCCAATATTCTCATATTTTCAATAAAGGTAAATATTATCAGGGCATTTTCAAATATTTTACCTTATCACAATATTTTGAAGCGTATTATGATTTTGAAAAAGGTGCTGAAAAAGGAGACCCTTGCACAACCTATTTATATTTTATTTTAAAATATAATATTTCAGAAAATACTTATGGAATTTTAAAAGGACCATTGATTGAAACATTCAACTCAAACTTGGTCCAACAGTTTTATAAAAATCATGTTTTATCAGATGTTTTGAAATTATATGTCATCAATGATTATTTTCTGAAACTATTTTTCTGTGAACACCTATATGACTCAAGTTGTACATGGTGTATCTGGATGACGGAAGAAAATGATTTGAAGGATATATAAATTATTGTTGCAATGCATGGACCATCTATTTATGTGAGCAAGATGACGATGAAACTATATTGACACCATGATCAAGGTACCCTCACTTTTTTAATAAGTAAATAAAATTTTGAAGATGAAATTTCTGAATGTGGAAATAATGTAACATCCCAAGAATTTACAAATAGATTTATTATAGAATGAATAGATCACTAAAACTCTAAAAACAACACTTTGTTATAACCTATCCATGTAAACATAATTTTGTCACTTCTATGATGTGAATTTTGAAAATCCGGCATACATAGTTGCGATCAGTAAGAAATTTGGAGTCCGCTAAGAAAAACTTAATTTTCGGAGAATAGTAACCTACCCTTATGAATAGTAACCTACCTTTATGAATAGTAATATACCCTTATGAATATTAATATGACTCTTATTAATGGTATCCATACCCATGAATGTATAAATAAATTTAGGAACCTTTAAAATAAAGATGAATATTTTAAGAGTTTATATATTTCTATTAAATAATGATTTAATTAAATATTTATTTAATCATATTTAGAAAATTATTTTTGAAAAATTGACTTCATTGATGGATTCTACATGTCAATAAATGGTTAGGGTGATATTTTGGGATTTTTTGGAAATACTTGAATTTTTTGTGAATAGTAAAATACATTAATTTACCGTATAAATACATTATAATTTAAATTAACTATTACAAGCATCATGAGTGATGTAAGCACCCAAATCATGAACTCACATGAATATATTAATATTATTGGTCATTTAATACTCACTATTTCTTTTGTTTTGAAGAAATAATAAACTAATGATTAAAAAATTAAGAAAACTCCTCTCCCCTCCACTATATAACCCTCCCCTCACCCCCTCTTCCTCCCACACCACTCAAGCTTGAATCCTTGCCTAAATTCTACTCAAATATCTCCCTAAACTCCTCCACATGTCCAATACCTTCTGGTCTCACCAAAAGGCCAAAATCAAAGGTTCTAAGTAGATTCTCAAGGAGGAGTACTCAAGATGTAAACCATTCTTCTATTTTCTTTCAATCCCTTTTACCAGTTCCATTATTTTGTTCTCTCTTCTAACCTCCCCTCATCCAAATACCATGATAATTATAGTACCATACATGTACTTAATTTTCGTTTTTCTAATGGAATATTTAATCACAATCTCTCTTTTCCACTCCTTTATACAATAAATGCAAACACCGTCTGAGATGTGTTAATTTATCACACTAAAGGAAGATATGTTTTCAATTTTCATTACTATCTTCAATACGGGTCCTTAAACATTTTAAATGGTTGAAACAGGTCATAATATATGTATTTTATCTTTATTAATGTTCTGGAATCCTTAGACATTCATAATATGGAATAATAATACAAAACAAGTTTATTGTGCACAGAACCGCCAAGCCAAACCCAAGCGTTTATTTTTAACTCATCAAATGAGTCACCTTCATGGTATATAACCAGAATCATTATAATATCATTTATATATTTTTAATGTCACTAATTAATTATATTAATAATTCTTGATGTTTAACCATATTTCAAACAAACTTCCATTCATTAATACAAGTAAACGGATCCTGAAAACCAATGAAGAAAATGCTACCAAAATAATAAAATTGAATCTCTTAAACCATCAAAAAGGCCATTAATGAACCTAATAAGGTCATAACATATCAATTACATGTTTATTAGGTTTTTTAATTATTAATTAATAAATCTAAATTTTATTATCTAGATCATTAAGAAAAATCAAGAACACCTTCAAGCATAGGGTAAGGGATCCTCTCTCTCACTTTTGTTAAGAATCTCCCCTATGTTGTGCCCTTTTATTTTTTTAATTCTATTGATGGGGTATGTTTTTTCACCTCTCCCATACTTCCCTTGTGACATATAAATAATGGGATACCCCTTTACCTCTCATAAATCTGTCACAATAACACTCGTTACCATGCCGAAATGTATGTAAGGAGTTTTCTCATCTCACTTTCAATTATGTGGGATTTCCATTATTTGACTCATATTTATTATATCTGGTATAGTTTTACTTACAATTGATATATATTATCGTCATTATCTTTATATTCATGGTATTCTATGATTCATTTTGGGTTTATTAACTTTTGGTCATATAAATCAATTGATTTCAACATGGTAATGAGCTTTGTCTCAATTTTCACTTCATTGTGACTTACTTAGTATTGTGCACCTACTCTTTCTTATGTGGTGTACCTAATTCCCATTTGAGAAAACTTTTTGAATTAAAATTGTATTCCATTTAAATATCCATATTCTCAAATAATGGATATTATTATTATCTAAGTCATAAACCATTTTACTTATGGTATTTATTTTGAATATTGTTTTGACTGTTGAAATACTGATGAATCTGTATCATCTATTCTATACGGATAATGTAATGTCATGTTTCTCTTGTTTTTAATCTATGTATATAGAATTATTTGGATGCAGAGGTGGGTTTTTCCTTCTATAGCCCCTCGATACATAGGTAGTTCTCATGAGGCAAATCAGTTTGGCAACAAACCCTTCGAGTTTATTTCCGAAAATCAGACGGGTTTCTACACACATAACTAAACCATTTTTATAGTATTATGGTATCATTTGCTCGATACATGATTTCCAATTAATAATAATTCTCTTTATTCATTATCATTTCTTACTATCTATGAGGTTTCCACTGTGAAAAAATATTTGGATGCAGTTCCATTCTCAGTTTATTATTGGTGTGATTTTTTAATTTATTCAACATGCCATATTGATTATGTCAAATTGTTTACAATTAAATTATTATTGATTCATTCTTACACCATTTTTAACCCTTACTAAGCATTAGATCTCAACCCTTTAATTTTTTTACCTTAAAGAGATTATGAAGAGGAGGCTAATTATTGAGTTCTTGTGGATGTGGTTTTCAGTTTTTTTATGTATTTTATTTTGTAACCTTCTACAATGTATTTTTAGTTACGTCTATATATCTAGTTTCTTCAAGAATACTAAACTGATTGTTCCTTTGGGATTTTCAATTCTTCTGACAATGCCAATGTACATATTAATGCACCAGCTCCGGTCTAGAGGAGTTGGGGTGTCACACCACCCTAGTTATGCATGAAATGGAAATTCATCATGCTATCTATGCTTATTTCAGGACCAAAACAATCAAGTAATGATATTGATTTTTATTTGGCTCCTCTGATCTAGGATTTGAAGTTATTGTGGGATTTTGGTTTTATGTTGTATGATGCTTGTAAAAGTGAATACATCATGTTGAGAGCGATGTTGTATGGGATGATAAATGATTTCCCTACCTATGGATATTTTTCAGGCTATAGAATTAGAGGAACTCGATGGTTTCCCATGTGCGAAGAAGATACATAATCAATTAGGTTGAAACATTCATCGATATTTGTGTTTCTAGGACATCGTAGATTTTTACACCATCGGCATAAGTACCGATCTTGGATGGCATCATTCAATGGAAGTTCAGAACAATGCACAGCACCGTCTCCACTAACAGGTGATCAAATGTTTGGGAAAGTAAAAGATGTGAACACTATTTTTGTAAACCATTTACGAAAAACCTTACGAAAATCAGTTGGAAAAAGAGATCAGTTTTTTTTTGAATTATCATACTGGAATTGTCTGTATGTTAGACATTTTCTTGATGTGATGCATGTTGGAGTTGGTGGCCTAGAACCAACTACATTGTACTTTACTCATTAATAAATGCCTTATCACATCTTGATTGTTCTTCTTCGTTACAATGTATGTGATAATGTCCTAAGGACAGCTGTTTTATTAAAGGGTCATAGCGGATCCCTGCAATGATGAGAACCCCGAAGTGTCATAACACTGTTCTTGAATATATGTTCCATGTCCGGATGATGTTATTTGAGGGAACAAATAATACAGGCCATTAGGGGTGAGTACTTAAAAAACATTGAGGCGCCTTCTCATGGTGTGCGCCCTTGGTAATATCCAGGAGGATATTATGGGAATGAGACCCGCTATTAGGAAATCCACATTTCATAGTGTCATTGTATGTTCCTATCTACGGACGTGTGTATTGGTCCTTAGACTTTAAGATTATTATTAATTGGTATTAAAACTCATGCACTTAGATGTATTGGAGAAAACTGTCATGACACACTGTCCGCAGAGAGGTAGGATATGTTGGGTGCATCACGAGTGATACTACATTAATATATAATGCGATAAAGTATTTGTGCCTTCTGTTCTATAACGGAAGTTGAAATCTCAGGCCCTTTGAAGGAATTGATATAGCCTAAATAAATCCATGGCCATGGTAAGGTATGGGAGAGTTCAATTCCGGAAAGTCAATGAAAGAGTAATCGAGCACATGGGTTGATGACACTAGCATACAACCCGATTGATTCGAGATATTGTGACAAATGGATTATATTAACATGTTAAACATTCGTAGGAGGTGAAACATCATTGTGGTGTTAAATTCTTTTTCTATGGGTGCCTTGGCGTGTTGCTAGATGCTGACGTTGGACTTTAGGTAGGCTCTGCCTAATGCCACTGAGAAAGGGGCCTAGAGGGTCACACACCAAGTGTGTCCTTGTATCTCAGTTAAATATTAATTTAACAAGATAAATAAATATTATTCCCAACTGTGGTTTAACAATTATTTAAGAATGACTGATTTCATTTAATTCGACACTAGTTATTCAAGATAATATATTGTGGGATAAATAATATATATTTATTATAAAGTAATGCAGTTACATTTATTTAACAAATGAATAGCCATTACTCAAGGACTAACAAATGTGGTGGAGGAAATAAAGGAAAATTGAAAATGAAAGTACACACCGTGTATATTAACTATACACGCAGTGTAATTTTAGGGAAAGAAAGTAAATGCTGTGTATTAATGATTACACACCATGTAGATTTTTCATTCAGGATTTTGAGGATGTAATATTATTTTATTAAATTCTATTTATTATAATCAGTGTGGGTCCATGTCAAGAAATTAATAATTCGACATGAGGGTTTTCAATAAGAGTTAATGAAATAAATAAAATGTGTAACATGTTTATTTATTTTCATAACTCTATAACCTCAAACCCAATTATAAATATTCTCGCAACCCCAACACTTTTCCCCAATCATTGTGCACAACAATTCTGGAGATTTCTTTCAAGGCCGAAAGAACTACTTTCTCCAAGAACGCTCTCAAGACTGAGGGAGATCCTCCTCCATCAGATCAAGGTGATCGAAGGTAGACATATCATGTGAAGGTTCTTCCGTGCTAGAACCTGGAGATCCCTTCGGCAACATGTAGAGATACATGGAGCACATGTGGATCACTGCTAGACGAATCCTACATTTGGATTCTACGACACAACGACTGATCGCATCGGATCGTGACTGGAGACATCAACAAAGTGAGAATTCCACCAAGGTAATTCTTATGAATTAATTAAATTAATTATAACCAACATATGATGATCCTATCTCTACGGTTCATGGACTCCCTCTTTTGTTTTTCGTTCTTCGTTCTATTCCGATGATCCAGCGTTTTATATCGTGATGGATCTCGGTTTGAACGTTTTTTAATGCTAAAATCAAACTTGGGAACTCCCACATATGTGATTTCTATGTGCCCGTAACCTACAAGTGGTATCAGAGAGGTTATATCGTTGATTATAATTATTTAGTTTCTCATTGGCGATTTACGCATTTATTAATTTAGTTATTTCAATTCAATTTAATCGTTCTTTAAATCTGAATCTCGAGATATGTTCCTCCCCTATCGTTTCTCGTTCTCCATACACAAATGACCTTTTATTTTAATTTTTTATTAAAATAAAATAGAGGATCTCATCTGGAGGAGCCAAATGTTCTTGGCTGTACAACACGAGAATACACAGTGTGTATTCGGAAGTACATGATGTGTAGTCTAGGTTGATGCATCAGATTGGTCTGCCAAATCAGGCTGTGTATTGATCCTATCTAAGTCATTTATGACTCCCTGTTTTGACTAGGAATAGGTGGCACACTGTTTCCAGATTACATGCCATGTGGTCCAACAGAACATGGTGTGTAGTCCATTCAGGTTAGGGTTAGAACGTGTACCCCGTACATGGATTGCCCATCTGGAAACCGTGTAACGCGGAAACTACACGGTGTAGGTCCCACTGAACATGTCATGTACTCTGAAAATTTCTGAAGTACATTAACAAGCCATGTCCCCGGGCGTGTACTTCAGATGGACGGTGAAGAAAAGTACATGTCGTGTAGTCGGAACTAGACGTTGTGTACTCACCCAAATTACACAGATTTATTAAAAATTATTATTTTATTATACAAACCCTTGATATGTGTACCATGGTGTAGGCGTAAAGCTGAATCACTACACGTGATAGGTGTTATATATATGTGTGTTTAATTTAACATCTACGTAATGAACGGGAATTCACCGAGTTACCTCCAAGGTACAAGTTACGTACAAAGATAATTTTAAATGAATTTATTTGCTCAAAATTATGATGGATGAGAATCTCAAGGAAATTCATAAAAGTTTTTAAGATAAAAGGAATTATTAATTAAAGATAATTAATTGATTCAAGGGTGATTTATCTTAAAAAAGAATGATTATATAATTGAATGATTGTTTTTTTATGCGTAAATATCATTGCATTTATGGATGATCATGAGATAGTCCAAGACCTTTTTATGTGAATGGTTTCTTTATTTTATTTAAATTAAATTTGTTGGCCTGCGAGCCTTCTCCTCATTAATATGTAGGGCCTGCACGCCCAAGGATTATTTTATGTAAAAACCCCTTTTTACCCCTCACCTACGGGTGAGATAAATTCATATATAATGGATGGATCTCCCAAGATATTGGAGGTGGCTCAAGTCAGGAGCTAAGGAAAACCAATCCAAGGAGATACAAAGGTGGACAGGTGGAAATCAGTAAACATGAACCCGAAAGGTTCAAGGTGTTTCTCCCCTAGGTTTTGGGTTCATTTATCAACCGCTAGATAAACTAACCAATAGAAAAATATATCATTATCATACAATTTATTTTATTTCTATCAGTTTCATGGTTTATTTATTGTGGGTGTGTTGTCACGATCAAAAAATTAATGAATTAAATGATCATGCAATATGGAACGAAAATAAAACCGGATTATATGTAAATATTATCTTAGATATGGTTAATCACTTAAGTATATCCCACATAATATTAACAAGCCTGTAATAAAAGGTAATAAATTGGAAATTTACATATAAGGATAAAATCTCTCAAATAAATATTAAGTTGGTATAGCCTTCCAAAATCTTGGTTAGAATCGAACCATAGTTCAAAGTGTTTGACCAACCCTAGTTGGGGTAATTTCAATTATCGGGGAATTATAATTCAAGGTTTTGGGTTGACTTGACTTGGTTCACATCAAGGGTTGACTTCCACATCAGTACTTGGTGTGACCAAGAGGAAAAGGTTGAGGAAATCCAAAATAAGAGGATTTTTGGATTGGGGAGTCCACTCAGCGGATCAAGGAGCTGCGAGTTAATGCAGTTGACATTTGGAATGCCTACCTAAAACCCTTCAAGTTTCTTGACCAACCCTATTTGGGGTAATGGGAAGGGAAATATGGATCCTTTCCACTAGAAAATTATGGCAACAAAATATTCTGAAGTCAATGGTGAGGGCTATTGGATTTTGATAAAATAATGGGAGACTAATAAGTATTTATTTATTTATTTGTCTCATTTTTTTAATAATGTACGAAACCTTTTCTCATCTTAATGTGTAGAAACAGAAAGAAAAATGACTTCAAACATATCATTGCGAACCATACTCGAGAAGGAAAACCTTCTCACCGACACCAATTTCCAAGAATGGTAGAGGCGTTTACGCATCATTCTTCACCATGAAAGGAAATTGTATGTACTAGAAGAGCCTATTACAGTTGCACCTAGAAAAGAGTCCAGTGATGAGGAACTATCTCTATACATGAAACAAAAGGATGATTCCATAGATGTCCAGTGTTTCATGCTATCATCCATGTCTAATGAGCTCTTGAAGAAACATGAAAACATGGACGCATATAGAATGATGTGTCACATAAAGGATATCTACCAAGATATGGTGAGACAAGAGAGATATGATATCTCCAATGCTTTTTTTACAACTAAGATTAGAGAGTCTACCCTAGATGGTCCTCATGTAGTCAAGCTCATTGGCTACATTGAACACTTAGACATCTTAGGGATTATGTTCCTGGATGAGTTGCATACAGATCTCAACCTATCATCACTGCCAAGACCTTATCAAGATTTATTGTCAACTACAACATGATCAATAATGATAAGAGTCTATCAGAACTTCTGACCTTAATTCACCAGGTAGATAAGGATATGGGGCATGACAAACCCGCAGTCCTTATGGTGATTAAGAAAAGGAAGGACAAGGAAAGGGGTCCAAAGACTTATAAATGGTCTGAAGCCCCCGAGCATCATCCTTATAAGAAGGGGAAGATCCAGAGGTAGGTCAAGGAATGGGAGGCATTATGTTTTGCATGTGGAAAGCAAGGCCACTGTAAAAGGAACTGCACCCTGAAGTGTGGGGATGCTAAAGGTGAATTCGTTATCAAGTGTAATATTTCTATTTCTACACATTGGGTATTAGATATAGCTTTTGGGGCTCACATCTATATTCAAATGCAGGAACCAAGTATATTTAGAAATATTTCTAGAGGATGGGTGAATCTTCGAGCTACCAATGGCGCAAAGCTCACTATGTTGGCTGTTGGCGATTACCACCTCTCATTGCCGACTGGGATGATTTTGGTTTTTCATAACTGTTATTATGTGCCTAGTGTTACCAAGAACATAATTTATGTATCTTATTTGGATATGGATGGATTTATTTTCATGTTTAGAAATAATGGGCATCTCTTTTATAAGAACAACATATGTTATGGTATGAAACATTTAAATTATGGTTTTTTTGTATTAAATTACGAAAACCAAGTGTTGTCAATCGATAACGAAACAAACTCACATGACTCATACATCACCCAGTTGTGGAATCACCGTCTCTATCATGTAAACAAGACGCGCTTGAAAAATCTCTACCAATATGGATATTTAGACTCCACTGAGCTAAAACCACTTGATATATGTCACTCTTGTTTACAAGGTAATATGACCAAGTCGTCTTTTGGTGGATAGGGTGAAAGTTCCACAAAGATTCTAGGATTGGTGCACTCAGATGTATATGGACCATTTCCAGTAGAAGCTAGAGGTGGATATTCTTACTTCATTACTTTTACTAATGATTTAAGTAGATATGGATATGTCTACTTAATGAGGTATAAGTCAGAGTACTTAGAATAATTTAAGGAATTAAATAATGAAGTATAGAATTAGCTTGTTAAGAAGATAAGGAAACTTAGATCGGATCGAGGTGGAGAATATCTGAACCAAGAGTTCATCGATCTTCTAAGGGAGTCTGGGATTCTATCTCAGATCACTCCTCCTTATACACCACATTGGAATGGTGTTAGTGAAAGGAGGAACCACACCTTGTTGGACATGGTGAGTTCAATGATGAGTCATGCAGATCTTCCATTATCCCTTTGGAGATATGTATTACAAACTGCAGCATACACATTAAACTAAGTACCAACTAAGGTGGAAAATGGAATTCCATTCAAGTTATGGAATGGAAAGATACCCATTTTGTCGCACACGCGTGTATGGGGATGCGAGGAATTTGTTGAGGCCTTCTCAGGCAACAAACTAGCTCTCTGGGGCACGAAGAGTATCATTGTAGGATATCCCAAAGAAATGAAAGGATATCACCTATATAACTCTTCAGACAGGAAAGTGAATGTTGCTAGACAAGCCGTCTTTCTCGAGAGAGAGCACATCCTCAAAAAGGATAATGGGAGCAATATTGACTTTGATGAAGTTGATGCTCAAGATACACAGGAGTTGGTACATGAATAAGCTCCACAGGTCCCCATGGAAGATGTTCTAGAAATACAAGTACTGCGTAGGAGCACAATAGAGGTAAGGGAACTAGAGAGATTTGGTTTCCTAGTCACCAAGGATGGTGAATCATTATTGTTGGACAATGATGAACCTCAATCCTACAAGGAAGTAGTAGAAAGCTCAAAAGCTGCAAGATGGCTAGAAGCTATGAATTCTGAGATGGATTCCATGTATTAGAACCATGTCTGGGTTCTGGTCGACGATCCAGTTGATGTAAAACCTATTGGATGTAAGTGGGTATTCAAGAGAAAACTGGACATGGAAGGTCAAATGAGAACCTATAAATCAAGGCTAGTTGCTAAAGGATTCAGACAGCATCAAAGAATTGACTATGATGAAACCTTCTCACCAGTTTCCATGTTTAAATCCCTAAGAATCATTATTACTGTAGCAGCATACCATGAATACAAGATTTGGAAAATTGATGTCAAAACAACATTACTTAATATGATCCTTCAGGAAGATTTCAATATGACACAACCAGAAGGGTTTGTGATAGTAGGTGAATCCAAACGGGTTTTCAAGTTTCATAAATCCATTTATGGATTAATGAAAGCATCCAGGTCATGGAAGATTCGATTTGATGAAGCCATAAAGAAATTTGTGTTCATTAAGAACGAATGTCAGCCATGTGTTTATAAGAAGTTTAGTGGGAATGCGATCGTTATCCTAGTAGTATATGTTGACGACATATTGCTTATTGGAAATGATGTACCAATCTTACAGTCAGTTAAGTACTGGTTGAAAAAGTGTTTCTCCATGAAGGACTTGGGTGAAGCAGCCTACATTATAGGGATCAATATCATTCGTGATAGATAAAAAAGGATGCTTAGACTAAGTTAGGGTACATACTTTGACCAGATACTAAAGAGATTTAGTATGGAACAATCCAAGTGTTGATTAGTTCCAGTGTCACATGACCTACATCTTTCTAAGAAAATGTGTCCACATACACAACCGGAGAAAGATAGAACGAGTAAGATCTCATATGCTTTGATATAGGATCCATCATGTATTCCATGTTATATACCAGGATTGATGTTTCCTATGCACTGAGCATGGTAAGCAGATATCAAGCAGATCCAGGTGAACAACATTGGACTACTATTAAGACTATCCTTAAGTATCTGAGAAGAACTAAGGATATGTTCCTGGTGTATGGAGGAGATGAGGAGCTTATCTTCAGAGGGAATGCTGATGCTCGTTTTCAAACAGATCAGAATGATCTGAAGTCGCAATCTGGATATGTTTTCTGCCTCAATGGAGGAGCTGTGAGCAGGAAGAGTTCAAAGCAACCAGTTGTCACTGATTCTACAGTGGAGTCTGAATATATAGCATCTTATGATGCATCCAAGGAAGCCGTATAGATTTGGAACTTTGTCTAGGATCCTGATGTGGTGACTAGCAATAAAGACCATGTCACATTGTATTGTGATAATACTACAGTGGTGGATCTTGCAAAAGAACCAAGGTCACATCAACGGGCAAAGCACATACTCTGGAAGTACCGCCTCTTAAGGGATTTCTATCAGAGGGGTGAAGTTATAGTGAGCAGAGTTTCAACGGAAGAGAACATGGTAGACCCCATGACTAAAGTCTTTTGTTAGCAGAATCATGAATATCATGTGAGAGCTAGAGGGTTAAAGGTTGTTAGCAGTTGGCTCTATTCCAAGTGGGAGTTTGTTTGAGTTGGTGTCCTAGAACCAACTACTTTGTACGTTATTCATTAATAAATGCCTTATCAAATCTTGAGTGTTCTTCTGCATGACAAGGCATGTGATAATGTTCTAAGGATATATGTTGCATTAAAGGGTCATAGAAGATCCCTACTATTATGAGAACCCGAAAGTGTCATCACACTGTTCTTGAATATATGTTCTATGGCCGGATGATGTTATTTGAGGGACAAAAATAATACAGGCCATTAGGGGTGAGGACTCATAAAACTTTGAGGCACCTTCTCATGGTGTGCGCCCATGGTAATATCCAAGAGGATATTATGAGAATGAGACCCACCAGTAGGAAATCCACATTTCATAGTGTCATTGGATGTTCCTATCTATGGACTTGTGTATTGGTCCTTAGACTTTACAATTATTATTAATGGGTAGTACAACTCGCACAGTTATATTTATTGAAGTAAAATATGACGACAAACTGTTCGCAGCGAGGTAGGATATGTTGGGTGTGTCACGAGTAATACTGAATTAAAAGATAATGCAAGAAAGGATTTGTCCCTTCTGTTCCATAACATAAGTAGATATCTCAGGCCCTTTGACGGAATTGATATATCCTAAATAAATCCATGGCCATGGTAAGGTATGGGAAAGTTCAATTCTAGAAAGTCAGAGAAATAATAATCATGCACATGGGTTGATGACACTAGCCTGAAGCCCGCTTGATTCAAGATATCGTGACAAAGGGATTATAATACACAGTAAATGTGGGTAGGAGGTGACACGTCATTGTGGCATTAACTTATTTCTCTATGGGTGCCCTGATGTTTTGCCAGATGCTAACCTAGGACTTTAGGCAGGCTCCACCTAATGCCACTGAGAAAGGGTCCTAGAGGGTCACACACTAAGTGTGTCCATGTATCTCAATTAAATAGTAATTTAACAAGTTAAATAAATATTATTCTCGACTATGGTTTAATATTTATTTAAGAATGTCTGATTGCATTTATTTCAACACTAGTTATTCGAGAGAATATATTGTGGGAAAAATAACATATATTTATTTGTGAGTAATGCAGTTACATTTATTTAACAAATGAATATCCATTACTCAAGCACTAATAAATGTGGTTGAGGAAATAAAGGAAAATGGAAAATAAAAGTACACGCCGTGTATATTAAATATAAACGCCATGTAGTTTTATGGAAAACAAGTACACACCGTGTATTAATGATTAAACACCATGTAGTTTTTCCAGTCAGGATTTTGAGGATGTAATATTGTTTTATAAAATTATGTTTATTATAATCAGCATGGCACATGTCAAGGAATTCATAATTCGACATGGGAGTTTTCAATAAGAGTTAATGAAATAAATAAAACGCATAAAAGTTTTATTTATTGTCATAACTCTATAACCTCAAACTTGATTATAAATATCCTCACAATCCCAATGATTTTCCCCAATCGTTGTGCAGAACAATCCTGGAGAATTCTTTCAAGGCTAGAAGAACTATTTTTTCCAAGAACACTCTCAAGACCGAGATAGATATCCTCCTCCATCGGATCAAGGCGATCGAAGGTGGACATCGCAAGTAAAGGTTCTTCCATGCTAGAACCCAGAGATCCCTTCAGCGACATTCAAAGATACGTGGAGCATGTGTGGATCACCACTAGAGGAATCCTACACTTGGATTATACGCCGTAAGGACTGATCACATCAGATCGTAACAGGAGACATCAACAAATTAATAATTTCACCAAGGTAATTCTTTTTAATTAATTAAATTAATTATAACCAACATATGATGATCCTATCTCTATGGTTTTGGGATTCCCTCCTTTTTTTTCCGTTTTCATTTTATTCCAAAGATCTGATGTTTTATATCATGACGGATCTCGGTTTGAACGTTGTTTAATGCTAAAATCAATGTTGGGCACTCACACCAACACGCTTCCTCTATGCCTGGAACCTACAATGCATGTGGAAATAATACATGTGACAATGTTATCGAAACATTACTAAATGCCCCTATAAAAACAAAAGATGATATTGAGGCAAGGTTGGACATGGTTGACATTGAAATACGAGAAAGTTGACTCCCGTAAAGGGTGATAATCTAATGTTTCTTCTTCCAGCTGCTTACACTCTTTCTAGGGAGGAGAGATATCAATTTTGCAACTTCCTCAATGATGTAAAGGTTCCAGAGGGGTATTCATCAAATATCAAGAACATTGTGTCAATGAATGATTTGAATTTAAAAGGTTTGAAATCACATGACTGCCATGTTTTGATGCAAGATTTAATTCCTATAGATTTACATTTCATTTCTTCCAATAATGTTCATCATACGTTAACCAAACTTTGTTTCTTTTTCAATTCTATATACAATAATGTTTTAGACCCGGCGAAATTGGCAGCTATGGAAAGAGAAATTTTCATTATATTATGTGAATTAGAAATGTTCTTCCTGCCATCATTCTTTGATATGATGGTTCATTGGATGGTTCACTTGGTGAGAGAGATACGACTTTGTGGTCTTGTGCACTATAGATGGATGTACCCTGTTGAACGGTATATGAAGATTTTCAAAGGGTATCGCAAAAATCAAATTCGGCTAGAGGGTTGTATTGTGGAGCGATATATTGTCAAGGAATTCATTGAATTCTGTATCGAATACCTATCAGATGTGGAAAGAATTGGTCTCCCAAAATCTCATCACACTAGATGCATTGGGGGTGAGGGAATTTCTAGAAGAGATATTGTGACAATCAATATTACAGATTGGGAGTAGGCACACCTTTATGTTTTTCATAACAGTTGGGAGGTTTTTCCATATATTGAAACCCAAAAATAAATTTTTATGTAGTTGAATCCATTAAGGATTGAAAAATGGATATCAAATACACATAATGAACAGTTTATAGGATGGTTTCAGGACCACATTTTTAAGGAGTTAGATGAAAATCTGAATTCAATTTCTGAACAACTTCAATGGCTAGCCGCTAGACCAAGTGTGTATGTATTATCTTACAATGGTTATGTAATTAATGGTTGTACATTTTATAAAAATGAACATGATGAAGATAGTACCATGAAAAATTGTGGAGTTACACATGTGGTTGAAGTGATGCATGTTTCTGGTAGTAAGGATAGAAATCCAATTTATGTGAATATGTCATACTTTTGCATTATCAAAAAAATATTGGAGTTGGATTAGATGACATTTCAATTGCAAATTTATCAATTAAAATGGGTTGATAATAATAGTGGTGTAAAAATAGATGAATTGGGATTTGTGAGAGTTTATTTTTGTAAATAAGGTAACAAAGAAGAACAGTTTATAATGGAATCACAAGTGGTACAATTATTTTATGTTCTATATCACACAAACTGAAGGTGGTCAGTTGTTCTGTTATCGTCCAAAACTACTAATGGGTCCGATGAAAATTTAATTGAGTATGATCCTTTCAGTTTTACGTCACAATCATTTCGCAGCGGTCCCAATCTAGATGACGTTTATTATGATAGATGAGACCACAATGAAGGGATTTGGATAATCGATAGAGGTTTCAAATCCCTTGATCATTTGTAAAAAATAAAGAGAGTTCAAACATGTTATATTTTTTCTGTAGTATAGATCTTTTTATCTGATGTTATTATCTTATCATTACTAAATTTATGTAATATAAATTAACTGTTCAACCACATTTATAGATAATAACTTCTGCATGTTCTAGTGCTCCTAACCTCGATGTTGAACAAGTCTTTCAAGCTGTTTTTGCTGCTGCTTCTCACAGTGCAAAGCAACAACAAGTTTCGGAACCTGTTGTTTCTCCTAGTGTTGAGGTCCCACAACCATTAGAACATGTTGTTGCTACCATTCCATGTGAACATATTGATTATGTTTATATCAATGAAATTGTTAGGGACGAAGGGAAAATGTCTCAGAAAACACAGGTTCTTCATAGTTTGACTGTGTTAGACAAAGTTCTTAAGGTGAAAAGAAAGGGCATCAAATTTGATGTCATATGGAATGCATGAGGCCAACATGTGTATCCCAACAAGGCTATGTTTAGTAGTTACATTGGAATTATCACTTGTAAATGTGTTCCAATTGACATAGATTCATGGAACCATGTTGTGTTTGGGCTGAAGTCTATGATCTGGGAAGAAATTACGGTAACATTACGATATTATTTCATTAATTTACCAGAAAATAAAATAATGAAACAGTTTATTAATCTTCTCAATCCCTTATAGAGTACATTTATAATAGATTATTCACACAAGAATTATGTACTAAGGCTTGCAAGAAGGATTCATCGAGGTTTTCACACTATTTTAACAAAATGTCACATGAAAGAATCCAAAGGTAAAATAAACTTGCACCCACCCATTGTCTACACTCACCAGATATTCCAAGAAGCATGGGATGCATTTATTGGCTTCCATGGGGATGAGAATTTTTAGGTACATTTTGGCTGATAATATGTTGTTTGAGGATACGTGTATTCATCACTTTTGTTGTCAATATTTCATTTTTGAAATAACAACTCAGTACTGCAAATAACGAACGTGCATCAAAACCAACATACCCTTATCGTAAAGAAAGGATGAGGCACGCTTCACTAGAAAAGAAAATGGTATGTATTTTAAATTTACAGTAATATTGTTATGTGCCAAGAAACGACATCATAATTATCTTTCTATATTTATATGTAGATTGATGAGTATAAATCCAAAGAAACTTCCATCCCATGTCCTGTGCTATGGAAGGAGGCACATGTGAATAAGGAAGGGAAGATAGTAGATGAAAACACACAAAAAGTGTGTGAAATATGTGTAATTATAACACAATAAAAAGTTTTGTTTTAAATTGCTATTACATAATAATAATTACTTATTTTCCATTATTCGACAGTCGCAGGAATCAGCTACTCTTGTAGCAGATGCATAAATATTATTGACAGCTTTGAAGCGGCTAGAACAATACGGTCATGTCAATGGTGCATGGTTTGGGGTGACACCCTGAGTATATTTTGAGAAAAAAACAAACGGATGATAAAAATGAAGAAATGAAATGAATGAAAGAATGACTAGAAACTCTTGAAGAATGATTTCAATGGAAGGGAGAGTTTCTAGAAACTTTTATGGGTAATAATCAAGGAGAAGACACAACTCAGGAAAAACAAGCGTGTGAATATCCCACCCCACCCCCACCAGCCTTGAGGTGAGCCATTCCCCTCAAATATCTATCTTATCCATAGTAATAAATATTTCAATAATTGTTCCCATGAAATTTGAATCAGACAAACACTAATAGCTTTACTGTACTGATATTCTATAGGGTGATAATGACTGTGATTTATATCTATCAACACCCACCTATCACTTTGTAGCAAGGGCTATGGTGTTCAACATCCAAGAGGACAAGCTGCATAATAGACCACTTCCAATAGATCATCTAAAAGTGACGATTCCTGTAGCTCATGTTCCATATAAAGAGATACCTATTCCACTTGATGGTGATGATATTAATATAGTCAAAAGGTCTATTTGGACATTCATTTCATGGTCGTCAAAACTTTTAAGAGTACATGTTAAAAAAGAGGGATTTATTTCCATTTTTTCAAGCTAAACCTTTACCAATTAATAAAAAAAGGAATGAGGATAGGGGATAAGCATAAGGAGGGGAACAAGTACTATGTCTGGAAAAGTATTAGGGTATATATAATAAAATTTCACTATCCAAACACATATCAAAACAAGTTACATATTCTCTTAATGATCAAAGTTTTTGCAGTGTCCAAAACAAACAAACAATAAAGATTGTGGTTATTATGTTTGTAAATTTATGAGAGAGGTCATTTTCCATCAACAAACTAGCATCCCTAAATAGGTATTTTCAAAAACAACTACTATTTCATTTAAATTATTTATTAATTATTTATTTATATATTTTGAAGTACTACTATGACTGTTAAAAAGCCTCATGTTTACAAGATGATGTAGATTTGTTCAGAAACGGGTGGGCCACATTCTTGAGGGAAGATAGTACACAAACAGCATGAAGCTCATACTTGGGGATGTGTAAAATTGGCAGACATTTTTGAGAGGGGTTCACGGAGATCAAAAGATGAAACATTGTTGTATATAAATGTTCGTAGGAAAATTTGTAAGTGTTATTAAATAAAACAACCTTTCCCCAATGATTCATTTTCCATTTTAATAGATTAAATGCACTAGCAATATGCAAGAATGATGAACCACTTTTCTTAGGGATCTGGATAAGAAAAACTAGTAAAATATCCAAAATAACTTCATATAACGCATTCCCACTCACATTCAACAAAAATATGAGTAAATGTCTCTGCCCTAAATTGATTTCAGTATGATCATCGAGATTCCAAATGGATTCCCATGCGTTGAACATTTCCATTAGTATAAATAGTGTGTTTTCTGATTATTCATAATAAAAAAATGAACATTGTTGGAACCTCATTCCTCCACAGGGTCTCCCCCCCACATCTATGTTTTCAATTTAGGAGAATGATCCATGGGTAATTTTTGATGTGCACAAGTCAACCCCACCTCAACCCGAGGCATGGTCTGGCCGGTATCACTCAAAGTGTCTCTCTTTTGTTTAAAACAGATATAATTTTTAAGTGAAAACAACAACTGACGTATGGAAAACTAACCAATCAAATTAGGATTTTTTTTTCACTTTAGTCCAAAAATCCATGGGTCATTTGTGACATGTACGAGTCAACGATGCCTCAATCCAAGGCATAGTGTGGCCAGTATCACTCAGAGTGTCTATCTTTTGTTTAAAATGGACATAATGTTTAAGTGAAAATAACAACTGACATACGGAAAACTAACCAAAAATATCTGGATTTTGTGGATACTTTAAGATAACGATACATGGATAATTTTTTATGTGTAAGAGTTAACCCCTCCACAATCTGAGGTACGGTGTGGCTGATATCACTCAAAGTGTATCTCTTTTGCTTAAAATGGACATAATTTTATTTGAAAACAACAATTGACATACGGAAAACTGACCAAAAGCATTCGGATTGTGTTGATACTTTAAGAAAACAATATATGGGTCATGTGTGACATGTATGAGTCAACCCTGCCTCAATCTGAGACACAGTGTGGCCGGTATCACTCAGAGTGTCTCTCTTTTGTTTAAAATGGACATAATTTTTAAGTGAAAGCAATAATTAACGTACAGAAAAGTAACCAAACACATTCGGATTGTTATGATACATTAGTAGAATGATGCATGGGTCATTTTTGACATGTATGAAACAACCCTGCCTCAATATGAGGCATAGTGTGGCCGGTATCACTCAAAGTATCTCTCTTTTGTTTAAAATGGACATAATTTTAAGTGAAAACAACAATTGACGTACAACAAAACTAACCAAACGAATTCAGATTGTGTTGATACATTAGACCAACAATCCATGGGTCATTTTTGATGTGTAAGAGCCAACCCTATCTCAACCTGAGGCACGATGTGGCCGGTATCACTCAAAGTGTCTCTCTTTTGTTTAAAATGGGCATAACTTTTATGTGAAAACAACAACTAACGTACGGAAAACTGACTAAATGCATTAATATTGTGTATATACTTTAGTAAAATGATCCATGGGTCATTTTTGACATGTAAGAGTAATCCCTGCCTCAATATGAGGCACGTTGTGGCTGGTATCACTCAAAGTGTCACTCTTTTGTTTAAAATGGACATAATTTTTAATTGAAAACAACAATTCACGTATGGAAAACCAACAAACGACATTATTATTGAGTTGATACTTTAGGAGAACTATCCATGGGTCATTTTTGATGAGTATGAGTCAAACCCGCCTCAATATGAGGCATGGTGTGGCTGGTATCACTCAAAGTGTCTCTCTTTTGTTTAGAATGGACATAATTTTAAGTGAAAACAGCAACTGACATTCGGAAAACTGACCAAATTCATTAATATTGTGTTGATATTTTAGGCCAATAATCCATGGGTCATGTGTGATGTTTATGAGTCAAACCTGCCTAAATTCAAGGCATGGTGTGGCCGGTATCACTCAGAGTGTCTCCCTTTTGTATAAAATGGACACAATTTTAAAGTGAAAACAACAACTGACATATGGAAAACTGGACAAAGATATTTGGATTTTGTTGATATTTTATGAGAACTATACATGGGTCATTTATGACGTGTACAAGTAAACCACGCCTCAATCAGAGGCATGGTGTGGCCAGTATCACTAAAAGTGTCTCTCTTTTGTTTAAAATGGACAAATTTTTATGTGAAAACAACAACTGGTGAACGGAAAACTGACCAAACACATTTAGATTGTGTTGATACCTTAGTAGAATGATCCATGGGTCATTTTTGATGTTTACGAGTCCACCCCACCTTAATCTGAAACACGATGTGGTCGGTATCACTCAAAGTGTCTCTCTTTTGTTTAAAGTGGTCATAATTTTAAATGAAAACAACACCTGACATACGAAAAACTGACCAAACACATTTTGATTGTTTTGATAATATATACCAACAATTAATGGGGCATGTGTGACATTTAAGATTCAACCCCACCTCAATAAGAGGCACGGTGTGGCTGATATCACTCATAGTGTCTCTCTTTTGTTTAAAATAGACATAATTTTTAAGTGAAAACAACAACTGACGTATGGAAGACTGACAAAACACATTTCGATTGTGTTGATACATTATTAAAACGATCCATGGGTCATGTTTGATGTGTAAGAGTACACCCTACCTCAATCCAAGGCATAGTTTGTCTAGTATCACTCAGAGTGTCTCTCTTTTTTCTAAAATGGACATAATTTTTAAGTGAAAACAACAACTGACATACATAAAACCAACCAAACACATTAATATTATGTTTATAATTTAGCATAATTATCCATGGGTCTTATGTGACGTTTAAGAGTCAACCCAGCCTCAACCCGAGGCACCGTGTGCCCGGTATCACTCAAAGTGTCTCTCTTTTGATTAAAATGGACAAAATCTTTAAGAGAAAACAACAACTGACGTACAGAAAACTCAACAAATGAATTTGTATTGTGTTTATACATTATAAAAATGTTCCTTGGGTCATCTGTTACATGTAAGAGTCAATCTTGCCTCAATCAGAGACATGGTGTCACTACTATCACTCAAAGTGTCTCTATTTTGTTAAAAATGGACATAATTTTTAAGTGAAAACAACAACTGACATATGGAAAACTTAACAAACACATTCATATTGTGTTGATACTTTATGAGAGCGATCCATGGGTCATTTGTGATATGTAATAGTCAAAAAATCCTCAATATAAGGCACAGTGTGGTTGGCATCCCTCAGAGTGTCTCTCTTTTGTTTAAAATGGACATAATTTTTAAGTGAAAACAACAACTGACGTACGGAAAACTGACCAAAAACACTCATATTGTGTTGATGATTTAGGATAAAGATCCATGGGTCATTTTTAATGTGTAATATTCAACCTATTTTCAATCCGAGGCACGGTGTGGCCGGTATCACTCAAAGTGTCTCTCTTTTATTTAAAATGGACAGAATTTTAAGTGAAAACAAAAACTGACATATGGAAAACCGACCAAACGCATTCAGATTGTGATGATACTTTAGTAAAAAAATACATGGGTCATGTGTGATGTGAACGAGTTAACCCCGCCTCAATCCAAGGCACTGTGTGGCCGGTATCACTCATAGTGTCTCTCTTTTGTTTAAAATGGACATAATTTTTAAGTGAAAACAACAATTGACGTAAAGAAAACTGACAAAACAGATTCGGATTGTATTGATAATTTAGAAGAACGATCCATGAGTCATTTGTAACATGTATGAGTAAACCCCACCTCAATCATAGTCATAGTGTGGCTTGTAAGTGTCTCTCTTTTGATTAAAATGGACATAATATTTAAGTAAAAACAACAATTTATGTATAGAAAGCCGACCAAACACAATCAGATTGTGTTGATACTTTTGGAAAATGATCCATGGGTCATGTGTAACCTGTATAAGTCAACCCCACATCAATATAAGGAACTCTTTGGCTGGTATCACTCACAGTGTCTCTCTTTTGTGTAAAATGGACATAATTTTTAAGTGAAAACAACAGCTGACATACGGAAAACTGACCAAATGCATTCATATTTTGTTAATACTTTAGGAGAATGATCAAAGAGTCATTTGTAACATGTAAAAGTCAACCTCACCTCAATTTGAGTCACGGTGTGACCAGTATCACTCATAGTGTCTCTCTTTTGTTTAAAATAGACAAAAATTTTAAGTGAAAACAAGAAATGACATATGGAAAACCAACCAAATGCATTCGGATTGTGTTAATACTTTTGGAAAAAGATATATGGGTCATGTGTGATGTGTATGAGTCATCCCCACCTCAATATGAGGCATGGTGTGGACGATATCACTCAAAGTGTTTCTCTTTTGTTTAAAATGGACATAATTTTTAAGTGAAAACAGCCACTGACATACGGAAAATAATCCAAATGTCCTTACCTATGAAATAAGACACTTAGAAAATACTTATAGAGTCCTAAGTAGTCCTTAGACAATAAAACCCCGTTAATAAGTCATCACACACCCTAAATATAAACCTTTATCCCTAGAGTGCATGGTAAGGGATGAAAACAAAGAGTAATTGAGAGGGAGAAGAATGGAAGGGAAAGAAAAAAATAGTGGATTTAAATTGGATAAATTTTAAAGATAAAGGGCTCTTAGACTTAGTATTGGGAAGGGGATGGGAGGAAATAGGTTGAAATCCCTTAAATTATGCCATATCATCGACAACTTTCATGGTCCGGTTGGGAAGTTTTCCAAACTGTTCACCAAATTTTTGGGAGCCATTGGATAAGAAACCCTCTACTGCACAGTTTGGAAAAATAGTTAACTAATCATGTTCTAATTGTTCAAAATGACTTAGTTAAATTATAGATCCATACCACATGGTTTCTTCTAACCATGAACAACTTGTGTTCCTAAAAACTCCATCAAAAATGTATGTTTCACGTTTTTTACATGGATTCATACAACCCATCCTTTTCCGATGTATTTAAAATAATAAAAGTTCAAAATGAATAGGAAACTTCCCCATGAAAGTGCACCCACATGGGATTTTCTAAATTGTGTCCCCCAATAAAAGCACTACATGACTACTAATCAAGAGTCTATAATGGACAATGAATATGCATATATCTCCCCACCATTTATAAATTCTATAAATGGCGTGAAAAGAAGACAACACACCATAAGATAAAGGCATCAACCACAAGAACACATTTCCTTAAGTGTCCCATGAATCACCCAAATCCATATACCATAAGGAATCTTCAGGGGAAAATCTCTGAGACCTAAGGCAACATATCCCAAAAGGAACTCAAAATCTATAAAAAAAATTCCATATTCAAGCTTTCCATGAATCTTATCCACAAAAAACATGCAGAATAACTCACATGCATGCCTCAATCAGATTTTTCTTAAGGTTTTGAAATTGAACTCTCTCTATATATTTTATTTGAGGCAATATAAGATATCATTTAGAGGATATAGTATGTAATGGTACCTTTTGATAATCATAATGAATAATTATTACATCACATCAGGTATGGATTTTTTCCCAAAGATTGATCCCAAATTGACTAAAACTGCATATTTTATCTGTGTGAACTGCTTGTTTAATATGCTGATTTGTTGGAGGTTTTGTTTGGGAGTGCTATTACAGAATTTCATGTTACAGTAGGCAGGGAATTTATAGGCATCTTTTTAGCATTGATAAAAGATCCATTTATCAGCACTTTTTTAGAGCTGATAAAGGAACCCTTTAACAGCATATTTTTAGTGCTGATAAAAGAGATCTTTATCAGCTCTTTTTAGCACTGATGAAGGCGCTCTTTATCAGCGCATTTTTAGCAGTGATAAAGGGTACCCCTATTAGCGTTGTGCTTTACACCACTGTTAAACCCCATTTTTAGTGATGATAAAGCTTTTTTTGTAGTAGTGAAGGATGAATGAATTTGGTGAATAAAATAATCTGGGAGTTTGAGTAAGGAAATCACACAGGAAGGGACCTCTTGGGTCACTAGTTTGATAAGAACCTCCTTTCTATCCCTTTAAATATTCTTGTAGGACCATCCTTGAATCATGCAATGGACCTTATCAATGTTTAATGGGAATATGTCTCTTTCAATGTTCTCAAAGACCTTAGGGGCCCCAATTATTTTATGCTTCTCCCTCAATTTGATTCCACACAAACAAGAAATTGAATATCTCCTCTCATCTTGAACTCTGCTACAAAAACAAATATCTGACATGTCGAAGTTGATGATATGGACCAATGCATTAGTGAAATAATTGATAATTCTAAGGACCTCTTGTACTTTCGGGTGAGTTTCTATTGAGAAGAGGAGGATGCCATCAGCAAAAAATAAGGGATTAATGGGGATACAATAGAATCAAACCTCATCCCATTGATAAGACTATCCAAATATTCTTTTCATAAAATATGAGAAGACAAATCAACAAGAATGAGAAATAAATATTGAGATAGGGTGTAACCATATTGAAGTCCCCTAGATGGCTTGAATTTTTTTGAGAAAATCATTTACCTTTTTGTTAAAGGAAATTGTCTTAACCCAACTCATGATTGCTCTCAACCCTTTTGGGCCAAAACGATGTTTACTCATAACCTCTTCCTAGAAATCACATTCTTCCCTATCATAAGCCTTAGGCATGTCATGTTTCAAAGACATTATCCCCTCCTGGAAGAAGAGTTTTTTTTCATAGAACAGAATACTTCATGATCCATGATGTCATTAATAATAATAAGTCTCTTAGGAACAAAATAGATCTGATTTTCAGAAATGATAAAAGGAAGTACCCCATCTAAGTGGTGGGATAGGACCATTAAGAAAATTTTGTGAACCATGCTGCACAAGCTGATAGGCCTAAAAATAGAGATTATAACTTGGCCAAAAAAAATTGGAATTAGATCATTGGCGGTTTCATTACTTTTTTCCATACCAATAGATTTTTTTTCTATATACCCTACATCTAACTGATAATATCTAAACCCACAATATTCCAAAACTATATAAAAAAATAAGTCAAGAAAACCACCCTGTCCATGTTTCTTAGAAGAATGAATACACTTTATGGATCCCACAATTTCCTCCCCAAAAATGCCTGACTCTAGTTACAAAGACATGGTCGTGGTGGCTTTTGTATCCCCAAACCTCTGAAGATCCCCTATGTAGGCACCACCCTAAGAAGAAAAATAGATCTTTTAAGAAGGACCCAATATAATCCAGAATCATAACCCCATCATATGAAAAGATCCAATCCCCGACATCCATTTTGGAAATGAAATTCTTTCTCCTTCTAGTTGAGGCTTTTTTATAGAAGAACCTATTATTTTGGTCACCCTTTTTTATAAAGTCCTCTTTAGATATGGAAAACCAGTATCTATCATTATTTTTCAAATCCTCATCCATTTGTTTTTTCAAATAAATTTCCTCCTTCCAGGAATTTCCAAGGTTAGGATCCTCGTAGTATCTACCAATAGTTTTCTCAAACATGATAATATTATGATCAAAATTAATATAGTGTTTCCACCTATAGTGTTATAACTCTATATCCACTGATTTGATTTTATCCTAGACTATATACTCAGAGGATGACTATGAAACTTCAACCACCTCCCTGAATTTTTCATTATAGAGCCACATGCATTAAAAATGAAATTCTCATATAGGTCTTTTACCCAAATACATCACATGCAACTTGAGAGAAATTGGGAAATGATCAAAAAAGTCCAGATGAAGGTAGGAAACCTTGTACCTTAGGAATGATTCCTTCTAATCACTAGATTCCACAAACCTATCAAACCTTTCATACATTTTGGAGGTCCAATCACTTTTTTGATACCATGTAAATAGGCTCCTCGAGTAGCCCAGATTTGAGAGGCCGGAATGGAGCAAACAATCTGAGAATTTCTACATGGTGGAAGCATTTCATCTGGAACCACCAGTTTTCTTGTGATGGTAAATCATTTCATCAAAATTACCACAAAGAATTGGACCATGGTTCATATTTTTAACATATCTAATCAACTCCCATGATTCCCGCTTGTTTCTAGCACCCGTCCAGCAATAAAGACCAACAATGTGACATTCAGGTTCCCTAGGATACCTAAATGGGAAGGTGATGTGGTTTCAACAATAGAAAACCACCGAACAAGCAAGATACTTTCTCCACATAAGGAAAAGGCCACCGGCATGGTCTAATCGGCCAATCGAGAAGTAGTTTTGGAACCCAACATTTGAACCAATACCTCTCATGTCCATGCTTTAAACATTGGTATCAGACAAGAATACCATGTCGGTGCTATACATAGAACTCCATTGAAGGAGTATACAAAATGAGCATGGGTTTCCAAACCCACAAATGTTCGAACAACAAGTTTATTTTCCCTAGGTGGGATGGTCTAATCCAACATATTCCTATGATAATTTTATAAGATATCCATCTCCAATGAAATTACATCTACTAGGGATATATTCCACTGTAAGAGAGGATTCAATGCCTTATTTAGATCCAAAAGGGATGAATATAGGGGTTTCAAATTGGTTATCCCCTCTAATTCTCCACATCCACATTTGGTGATTTTTGGGACAAGATGTTATCATACCAGACATATTGTCACCTTTCTAAGAAAGCAATGTGAAAGGCTTCCATGCATTGAGAGATGAGTATATTTAGGGGGTCGTACAAAATTTATGTCATCACTGATGAGGGAAAGGGAATACCCTCTGAACCTTTGTTCATCCTTTCATGAGATGTTGTCATCATTGTATGATTTATTCCCACTAGATACAATATATCTCAAAAAATTGGGTACAAATAGGACTATTGGATTCAAAATATCTATCATCCATATGGACTCATTTTGGTCTGGGTTCAAGTGGGGTGGCCCCAATAGCATGATGTTATTATTTCTAGTAGTTTTATATACTATGCGGGATTTGGAAATCATTTCTCTATTTTTAAATATTTAATCTTCTGGAATAATGTGTATCCCATGATTTTTGGCACATAACCAAGGAAAATATTGAATTATTATATTACTGTTTTCATCCTCTGACTTATAAAAAATCCTTCTTAGTATTGAAAATGTGTTCGCAGATGAAATGGAAAATTGGTGATTTTTCATATTCACATGATCCTACTACTTTTTATTTTCTTAAATGAGTAATTTAAACCAGATAAAAGGATAATCCACATCAATAATCACCCAAATATTTACTGAGATACCCCAAAAGATAGGATTTGTCTGATTCTATTTCTTTAAGGATATAATATGATCCCAAATATCATTTACAACATGATATGATCTACCACAGAAATGGATTCCTCAGAGTTAAATCCTAAAAGGATATTTAGATAAGGATAATTTCAGCAAGTATCTATCATTTTGTAGATCTTTCATTATAATTATGTTGTTATCAAACTAGATGGGCCTCCTGAAAAATAACTTCAATTTATCTCTCTCATTAAATAATTCAACTATCAAAAGGCCTCATCAAATATCTTTTATGGATACACCTTCCACCAAGAACCAAATGGTTTGAAGGGTGTTTTTTAAAGTGATCATATTAAAATAATTCTTGATTATTAACTTGTCCTCTATTAAAAGACCAATTCATTGTATCAGGAAGTCATCATCATTCTTTTCCCCTATAATAGGAAAATTTTCCTTTTATGAAAGTGATAATCCATTACATTTGATCATCAAATCTTGATCCATATATCTGGGGAACTTGATCAGAATCGACATTTACTGAGGAAGAAGATCACTGAATGATGTGACCTAAGATAAACCAAGAGAAATACCCCTAAAACCTATGAAAACCTTGGAGAAATCTATCACAAGTGGGAGAGACACTAATAAATTAATAATAACTATATAATAAATGATAATATGTATATTGATTTATATAAAAATATATATTAAAATAATGGTATGGACTCAGCTGGGAACTCTCATTTGTGGGAGATCTCATTCGGATCATTAGTAGCGTCATCCCTAGGTGTCAAAGATCAGAGTGTGGCTCATCTCCTCAAGTGTGAATGCATATGATCTAGATGTGACCCACCTCAATATTTTGAAGGTGGTAGATCATGGGTGTCCTCATGATGTTTCTAGTGTTGGGAGGTATAATGGTCAATTGAAAGAGGATGACATTCACCATGGTGTGGGGAGCTCAATGATGATAGACTCAAAGAAATCACTATAAATGAGGCTCCTCTTCTGTTGTTCAGTGATTAGTTTTTAGGGATATTACCCAGCATCAATAAAGTTGTATGGATGTCCAAGTGGGTGTTTTGGATAATAAACTCATATTTATTTAGGTGATGCCAACTTTCTTCTGCAGTAATAGAATTTTGAATACTTCAATCTTGGATTCTTAATGTGTGTGGATTTGGAGGATTTGTAGACACATATTTCAACCAATATTTGAAATTTTATTTTCTTTGTTTCATTTTTTTATTTTTTTGATTGGTTGTATCCCTATAAATAAGAATTTCTGTATGCATTGTAATATAATCCAAAAAGAAGAAATAAACATGTGATTCTATGCTTCCATTTTTTCTCTTGTGATCACCTCCAATGATTCGAATTTTATTCTAATTTCACAAAAAAACCCCTTTAGTGTTATTTGATTGAGGTTTTATGGTCAGTCTATTCTAGAAAAATCTATGATATCTTTAACTGATCAATTCTAGAATCATAAGAAGAAGATGAATACAATTTCATTACATCCCATAGTGTGATATTTCTATCACTTGTTTTTTTCAATTATTTAAAAAGTATTTTTTATTATATAACTCACTCCACATTTTGTTATTTTTTCTACCAAATCATCCCATTTTATATTAAATAAATTCATCCTTAGTTGGCCTTTAGTCTCCACTCCTCCCCATACTTTTTGTCTCCCTATTCATTTTTCCCCCAACCAAGTCCCTTGTCATCATCAAGCTTTATCCATTTCCACCAAAAAAATTTCTCACCTCTTTTCATTCTCTTCCTCCCATTACCACGTCCCGCCCAATATTTATTTGGAAAAGAAATATTGTCAAGGTATTCCTAGTTCAACTTCTCCATAAAACAATTTTTTTCTTCATTCATTTTTAGGGGATAAAAATTGGTATTCACTTCTAAAAATATATATTGGCAGTCAACAATTCAAAAAAAAGTTTTCTTACTCAAAAAAGTTTTTTTCTACACTTAAGGATATCAAAATCCATCATTTTCTGGTAAAACATTATTTTTCACCATGTCGAATGCAATTTCACAATATTTTTTCCCGAAGTTGACAAAGAACAATTAATATAATTAGTGAAACTAAATTTGAGTGCTCCTTGGAATCCATGATGTCACGGACATCATGGAGGATGGATACCCTGAGTCAGAATCCAAAGAAGTGGAGGCTACTCTTCAGGATGTTCAAAGGGTAGCTCTTTGAGTGGTATGAAAGAAGGACTATAAGTTGAAATACATTATTTATAATGGTCTTTAAAAATCAACTTTTTAAATAATCTCTTAATTGAAATCATCAAATGTGATCTGGGATAATCTTTACAATGAATTTAGAGGTCCTAAAAAAGTAGAGCGTATTCTTCTTCAATCACTATAAGGAGAGATTGAATCCATATATATGAAATCATCTGAAACCACTGTCGAGTATCATACTCATGTAATGGTTGAGGTGAACCAACTTTGAAGAAATTGAGAAAATATTACTGATATAAAGATATGTGAGAAATTTTATTGATCAGTAGATCTATAATTTGATTACATATGAATTTCTCTAGAAGAAACAAAAGACCTATATATGATCTCTATTGAATAACTTGTGGGGTCTCTACAAGCTAAAAAACTAAAGGTGAACTACTTGAGTGAAACTAATGGAGTGGACAAATCCCTACGGTCAAAAATGTATCTCCAAAACTCATAAAGTGAGAATGGGGGGACACCTTAAAGAACCTAAGGTAGATAATTTCATGGACAAGAAGTTTATCTAATAAGAGGAGGAAATGTTGTAAGAATATCAAATTGAGGAGGTCATAGATATCAGAATGATAAACCATGAGAATGACGATGAGAAAGAATGGGAGGATTCAAAAATGTCCAACTAGACATAAGGAATGTTTAATGATATAATTGTAAAAAAGATGGGAATTATAGAAACAAATGTTTCTGTAAGAAACACATGTAAAATGACACCGTGGATGCACATATCATCGAATAAAGAGATTCTTTTGGAGAGGCCCATGTGTTGATGGCACAAACATAAAAACAAAAATCAAGGTATGTGGTATCTAACTCTGGAGCTAGAAACCACATGATAGGTCACAAGCACATTTTTATGAAACTATATGAGAGATTTCAAGGAGAAATTTCATTTGGTGATCTCTCAATAATATTTTTCTATTAAAGAAGAGATATTCTCATCAATAAAAAATAAAAAAATCATGCTTTAATTTTTGATGTCTACTATGTACCCAACATAAAGAGAAATATCTTGAGTCTTGGGTAGTTGGTGGAAGATGGATTTCACACAAGCCTTCAAAATAAGCAAATGATCATTTTTCATTAAAAAGGGAGTATGATCTCAAAATTACCAATGGATAAGAATCATATGTTTCTTCTTATGATCCAACCCAACGTACCATAGTTCTTGATGATGGTACGTGATGATAAGACTAGCTATGGAATCTTAGGTTCAGGCATTTAGATTTTGAATGTTTAAGATTATTAGGGGGAAATAAGTTTTTGAATGTGTTTCCTATCATTTGACACCCGAATCGAATATGGGAATGTTTTTTTCTAAGGAAATGACACTGAGCCAGTTTTACAATGGAGGCCAACTAAAAAGACATTGCACCACTTGAGCAAGTCCACACTGATGTGTGCGGTCTATTTAATCCAAAATCAAATGAAAAAACAAGGTATTTTCCAACATTTTTTTAATGATTATCATTGGAAATAGTGGATATTTTTTCTCAAGATGAATTCAAAAGTTTTTATAATCTTAAAAGAATTCATGTAATTGGTTGATAATCAAAGAAATCATTGCATACAAACATTGCGATCTGATCGAGGTGGGGAGTACATCTTAGATGTTTTAAAAGAGTACCTCAAACATCATGGAATTCATCCCCAGATCACACCAGATTAAACACCCCAACTCAATGGAGTAGATGAAAGGAATAATATCACTATTTTCACATGGAAATATTCATTTTGAAAGAAAAATGAGTACCCATGACTTTCTATGCTGAAGTGGATTTATGTGCAATGTATCAACTCAATTGATTCCCAACAAACAATTTTGATGTAATGACACCACATGAAGAATGGATTAATCATCATCCAAGTGTAATTTATCTCATAGTTTTTTATTCCATTTTCTATGTCAGGATCCTAGAGGAAAAAAATCTTGAGGAAAAAGAAGTGAAGTATGTACTAATGGGATACAGAGACTGAGTAATAGTATATCTCTTGTATAATCTCATCCCCAACACTATTATTTTCAATAGAGATTTTATATTTGATGAAAATGAGACCTATAAATTGAATCATTATGATGATACTAGATAGGTAGTACTCATTCTAGAAGATAAAGAAACCATTAATGAAGAACCAATGGAGGAATGAGGAGTTAATGGACCAATGAAACCGTCACCACTTACCCCTACATTTAAAGACATCGGGAGATAGATTTCTCATATATTTCCCCAAAATCAAGGCATTTATTATGGTTAGGTCATTAAACCCATTATTTATCCACCCAGATATTATGAAAATTTATGGGTTACAAGGAAAAAGATTTTAAGTTCAGATATTGGAAAATAAACTCATATTTCCTTGGATGGTTCCATCCATCTTCTATAGTAATGGAGGTTTCATGATTTTATGCTTGGATACTTGACATGTGAGGATTTGGAGGATTGGGTGGCACCTATTTCAACTAGTGTTTGTACTTTTATTTTCTCTGTTTCCTTTGTTTTATTTTTGTGTGTGTTTGTATCCCTATAAATAGGGTTTGTTGTAAGCATTGTAATACCATCCAAAGAGAATAAATAAACTTGTGTTTCCATGCTTCTAATTTTTTCCCTATGATAACCTCTAGTGATATGAATATACATCTACTTTTGATGCAAAAAATCACCTTTAGGGAGACAATCCTTCGAGATTTCGTATCTAGCGGCGATGATAGTCAGTGGTGCATTGTTTGATGGTAGTGGGGAGTTGTTTTCTCCTTATAGGGTGTCTTGTTGCGTTGTCCATTTAGGCCAAAATATTATTAGGAATTTGTATCATGTTTTGAAATTATGTCAATGGTATTGTGGTCCATCAACAATTTAAAAATTCTCAGCCTTTAGGCCATGCCTTTTTTGGTTTTTGTGTTTTCTTTTCTCATAATGGTGTTTGAACCCAAATTGTTATGATATAATAAAATAAATATTAATTTGTACTAACATATATAAATAATAACATATAATAACATAGTCATTAATTTAGTTATATATATATAATAACACATATTTAAATTTATTTATAAATATATAATAACATATATTAGAACATATATATGCAACATATAATTACATATATGTTAATATATAATAACAAATATGTTAATTTATATATTAATACATAACATAATTAATCTATATTTTAATATATATATATATATATATATATTTAACTACACAAAAACTATATTAACACATATATAAATTATATATATAATAATAATAATAACACTAATTTATATATATATATAGGTGTTTTAATTTATAGATAAATATATATAATTATATAAATATATATTATGTTTTATTTGTATACAAATATATTTATATATATATTGAAACAAAATAAAAATTGAATAAATGATCAAAGGCCAGTCAATACAATATTATTTATCCACAACAGAAAGTTATCCAGTGAAATATGTGAATTTCTAGAACTTCCATTTGCAGCTTAAAGGTGATGAGCCCAATTTTCATCTTACTTGATGTACAAGAAAAATCAAGATGAAAATTAGTGGCATAAAGAGAGAATTCTCCCCACAAACAAACCTAATGGTTGGAGGCCATCATTAGGAGACATGATGGTGTTGAGAATCATAAGTCAATTAGAATCCATGATAATTGAACTCCATCCCTTGTTAATAGAAAATTCCATTTGAATAATAATATCTTATTCTTCAAAAAACTTTGGAGACCATTTGGTGTAGAATAAATGATGGAAAGCTACAATAATTTAACAATAGGATTCCAAGATGACCTACCCAAAACTAGAGTACACTCCACCAGATATTGAAGCATCAAAATTAATTTTCAAAAATCTAGATGGAGGGTTGTTCTGGGACACCAAGCACGGTCGTACACTGACACATCAAGTTGTACCTCATTGTGTTTCAAGGAATACAACAATGATATGACATTATTAACCTATAATAAACATGGTTTAATCATGAAATTAAAAAGAAATTTTTTTTATCCTTACTCAGATCATCCGTCGTGTTAGGGTGCATGACATGATGGTTCGAGGATATATGTGGGAACATGATATGAGGATCGAGGAGGTGATGACGGTTTTTTAATCTATAATTTGAATTTTTAAATTTGAATTTTTTTCCTCAGTTAGGGTTCATGTGTCTCAAGAGGGTCTCTTGTATTTTTCCCACTTAACCAAAAACTGTCTTTCTTTACAATACAAAAAAAATGGATTGATGAAATAAAAAATCACATGCATGGGATATTCCATAGATGTCATTAAGAGGGGGAAACTCAGCTAGTATGAGGCATGATGATACATGATAAAATATTTGGCATTTAGAATACCATATAAGTATTTCTACTATAAATAATTTTCCTTAGGAGGGATCATAAGGCACCAATTTTTTTCCATATTTCCTCACCATCCGAGTTCAGTGATTCTAGAACCATCCAATAACCAATCAGGAACATATAAGAACTAGAGAAATATATCTCTAGTAGAGGCAATACTCTCCCATGTTTCTCTCACATTGAATACTTAAGATAATTTTTATGTCTCTCTCATTAAACAAGGATTTAATCTTCTCAAGTCTTTATCCATTGGTTTCTTAATTGAATGAGGAAAAAAACTTTTAATTTTATAAACCATCAATGATAGGTGAAGTTTATATGGATATGTTACCATCAAATAGGTATGGGTCTTTCTATATTTCTTCACTGACCCCATTCCCAATCCTCCAATAGATACCCTCAAATAGTAGCTCGTGTGACCCCATGTGCTTCCCCAAAAAGAGCTGGGTCACGGTCCTAACTTTTATCTAAGGAAATTTTAATGTAGATGATATTTAGAATAAATGATATGATAGAATAAAGAAGTAGGATGCTCCTGGATCCTCTACCCCTGTATTGAAACAAGGATATCTTTAAAATGATTTTTGTCTTGAAACTCGATACCCCCACTTTCTTTAGAGAAGTAGAGTTTGGTCCATGTCATTAAGTGTATTTTTTTACTATTATTGGAGTCAGACCATAATTTTTCTATACAAGAGTAAAATTGGTCAATGATGAACCAAATGATTTTGAAAAGATGCATAACATTATATGGGGTTGAATAGGAGAAAAATTTAATGAGGATTTCCTACCCTTCTTTAAAGACCCATTTTTTATTCCACACTTGAATTTTTTTGTAACCCTATCCAAGACACCAAAGAACACCAATTTTTTTGAGTGCCCAAAAATAGTTCGAAGCCCAAGGTATTTATGATGCATCTCAACCACCCGATTATCATATTTTTTGTATAGATCTTCCTTTTTTCTTGTGGGAAAACCTGAGCTAATGAAAATTTCTGATTCGGAATGATTAACCAATTTTTTGGAAAAATTCCTGAACCTATGAATAAGTTTTAAAATAAAACTAAATTCCTATAAGATGTCCGTTGAAAAGAGTAAACTATCATTCAAAAAAAATATAAAAAATGGGTGAAATTTTCCTGGTAACCTGCATCCCATGAAGTAGTTGTTCCCAAGATTACATATAAAGAAGATTACAAAAAAAATAAGCCACCAAAATAGAAAATAATGGGTAAAGAGGATCCCCATGATGAAGTCCCCAAGATGGAAAAAACATTGAGTGAGGCCTCTATTAATTTGAATCTAGAAAGAGACCGAAGAGACACAATGCATGATAATTTAAAAACACGTGTTGAAAAATACCATCTTACTCATCATAAATTGGAGGAAAGTCTACTCCACTATGTCATACACTTTAGTCATGACATGTTTCCATGTGATAGACACTTTTTTCAATGGGCCAAATATTCATATAATAAAAATATTCATGAATGATATTAGATTTATAAAAAATAACCCTCTTGGGAACAAACTCACGTTGATTTTAAAAAATGATAGAATGAAGAACATTACGTAATTAGTTTACCACAATTTTCAAGGAGAATTTAAAAGTTACATTGAAAATTATATTAGACATGAATTTTGAAACAAAATAATTATTACTGACCTTAGTAATAATGGTAATAATGGTTTAATTAATGAAAAAAAATTATTACTAGTCCAATAGGTCTATAAAGAAATTAGAAATTTTTGGTCCAATGATATGCCAATATTTTTTACAAAATTACACATGGATGGAATCGATCCTCGTGCCTTTTAGAATGAATATGAATAAGGGTGAAATAAAATTCATCATTTGTGATATCAGAAACAATATTATGGTTCAAGGTATCAGTGATCACTATAATAATACAAGAATTAATATCTAGATCGATTGAGGTCTCATAAGATAAATAAATCTCATAAAGGAACTAATGAATAAGATCATGGATTTCATTACCATTAGATTTAGATATTACTTATAGACTAGTAAGTCAGGAAATAACATTTTCATGGTACCACACGAAATCCTTTTGGAGAAATTAAATCATATTAGAGTCGTGTTATTCAATATGAGCCTCGCATGCACTCATTGACCAATAGTTTTTCATAATATTGAGTGCTTCATCGAGATATACTTCATGGGTAGACTCTCAAAATAGGATATCGTCTATGGAAGGTTAGGAATATATCTAATTCAATTTTCTATCTATATAATCACATTGTAGTTTATGAAAGATAAACTTTTTGTCACTCCACATCTTCAACTTTGAGGTCACCTAATTAATTTTTGTTCCAAACATAGACTCCCTATCCACCCAACAAGCACAAAAAGCCTCTTCAAATTCCTTTTATATATTCCAAAATATCTTGAACATAAAAGTATTTTTGTTCTTTAGATACCAATAGTAATGGGAAAAATAAAAAATAATTGGAGAGTGATCTAACATGGACAGCACAAGGTGAGACACCTGAAATAGTTTGAAGAAATTCATCCAATTTCGTAAGCCTAGAAATATATAAAATATCTCATAAAATATTAGTAGGATATGAATTCCCACAGTGGTAAGTTAAAGGGTTACCCTAGTACCCAAAATCCTAGATATCTTATGTCTGTTCTTCCTGAAAAACATCCCATACTAGGCCACGAGTTCTATTGGACCCAGCAGTTTTCTCATATTAAAACATAATTTCATTAAAGTCATCGTTGATTAAAAGGGGTCATGGAAAACCCTCCTATAAAAATATGAGGAGATCCCATGATCCCAACTTTTCCTTCTAATATAGACACCAATAAAACGCCATAAAATCCAAGATAAGAACATTCATCTTGTAAATAATCATGATAATATGATTCAATGAGAAGTTATTGATTTTGATATCCATATTCTACTTCCAAAGAAGACAAATTCCCTCAGAGTGGAATTATATTTCTACTAATATGTCTCCATAAAAACAAAATTTTATTTCTACTCTAGATATTTCATTTCTATCCAACTTGGTTTCAGTCCAGAAAACCATATTGGGGACTCTTTTGGTGCCTCGATCATGGATCATTCAAACTATTTTTTAGTTTCCAATCCCACAAAAGTTACAAAATATATATATCATTGTGATGGGTATGTTTGGGCCACACTATCCTCCACCTAAAAATATTCAACAAAGGAACCATCCTTGACTGATTTTCACTATTTCTAAAATCTCGTGTTCACTTGTGGAACTTGTATACCTCTCTTAAAGATAAAAAGATCCAAATTAGGGGGATCAATACCATTATATCCTCTACTTTTCCTCCCCTAATACCATTACTTAGTCGATGCCACCACCGTAACATAAACACAATCCCCTCCTAGGGTACGAAAGAGCAAGGGATGATTAATAAGCGGAGGGAAATTCTGGTCATGCAAGTCATGACAAATCCTCTTTGGGCTAGGGGTGGTTTGAGGGATCCCTCCAAATTCGTAGGGGTGTAAGTGGAAGAGACAAAAGTTTCCCTAGTGAAAAAAATATGGGAACCATCAAACATCCTAGTATCCATCATGATGACATGGTTTTCCCAGTTCTTCAAGTCCTCAATCCACAAAATAATGAAAAAATCATCACCTAAAGCTGGAGGCCCCATCATAATGATCTTGTTATGGTCAGGAGAATATTGTGCACACATTACCTTTGCAAGCTTATCCCTATCCATTTTTCTTTCTACCTTGGAAATAAAAGTCGTTCCATTATTTTTATACATACCCACAAACCATATTTCAAGACAAAATTACCTTCATCATCCACTTTCTTTTTACCATAGTCTTTCCTCATTTTTCTAAGACAACCACAAGATATGTATAAAATCAGATGTTTCTCATAATCAAAGGGTATCCAAATTCATGATTCTTCCATCAATAGAATGGTTCCCCTAATAAGTGGGTTAATGATTCTAAATAGAACTCTTATCTATATAGTTGTCCCACATTGAATGTGATCTTAGAATTACCATTCAAAAAAATCAACAATACGCCCTCCAATATTACGTGTAACTCATTTTGATCTTCCTCTAAAGGGGACATCCTTCCAAATTATCCAGAATGGTGATTTAGAAAATTTTATATTTCATATATCCCCTTCATTATTCAAATCATCCATTAGTATTACATGGTTTTTAAAAACCATGGCCTCCCAAAGAGTACATTTTACTTTTCATTTCCATTGATGAATTCAAAAACTAGAAGCCCCAATTTTATTTCTTTGATTCTCATGTCATCCTATAATTTCCAAACCATTTCTATCATGTTTTTTAGGGAATTCATATTTAAAGGTCAGTTAATTATGAATTTACTAACTATGAGAAGTGACATCCAATGAACTAGAAATGTGTCATATTATTTTTTAGTGACGATCAATAGTTTCTCTTTCTAAGTTAATGCGAAATTCTACCACCAATTAAAAGGGTCTCCCTCTATTGTAAAAAACGACTAAAGAAAAAATAAAGGGTGATGTAAAAGGTGAAAAATCCATAAAGAACAATTGACCATCAATTATAAGAACCCATTGATAACTATATAAAATTATATCCTCTAGAAAAAATTATAGAAACATTGGTGATTTAATAAGGATGATCCTAGAGACTTCTATCAAAATAGAGAAAAAGAGCACCACCACACATAGGATAAAACATTGGAAACTACTAACCTAAAAAAAACAAATACCAGACTCTCAACATTGAGAGAAAATTTATATAAAAAAAATATATTAATATATGTATAAATATAGTGTAATGTGTACAATAAATAGATATTTTCTCTGGTTGGGTTGGTCCATTCTTGGATTTGTGAAAAATTGGTCCCCATTTTAATTCATATCACTAGAATATTTAATTTATATAGGGGGTAGGGATGAGGGTAAATTTTTGGGGTGGGTTGTGCATGATTATAGTAATGTTTAGGATGACATGGGTGAGGGGTATCTGATGATATTAACATCACATGGATTTGGATCGAACGCGAGAGTGGGATTGTGTTGTTAAAAAAAATTAAAAATTTTATTTCAAAGATTCTAAAAAAATAATTTGCCACATTTATGGAAAATGTGGTTAATTAATGACTCATTTACACTCAGTTTTATAAAAGGTTCATAAATTTCTGTGTGGATAAATTATCCACATTTATAAATTTTCATAATTTAGATTCATTTATAAATACACAAAAATTACCCACACACTATTTCCCTACATTTTTATGAAACATGGGTAAATGAATTAGACATGATTATACATGTGGTCAAACATAAAAACAGAAATGCATCTAAATACAAATTTTCCTATAGTCAAATACCCATTTCTTATCAAGCGAATTTTTATGATTGATCAACTATGTAATGAAAGATTCATTGTCTTGATAAATCCTTAAAACAACAATATAATTAATTGGAATAAGTAGCTCAACTCATGATTCTTGAGCTACTATAATCCAAACTGTTACATGATCCACTGATAATGATATATTATGAAGTTTATCACCTTGAATATTATACACCACACATCTTGCAATGATTTAGTTTTTGGGTACCAATAGATATAGTTCATAATAAATTTCACCCTAAAATAATTCAAAACAATTAAATAATAATTACTTTTTTGTTTCATAAATATTATAAAATATTTTTTAATAATTGATTACATATAAAATTTTTGTAATTTGAGGGGGGGGATTATCCTCAAAACATGGTGTTTGTGAATATGGTTATAGTGATTGGTTTACCAAATGATGTTGGTGAAATAATATCTCATTATTTTTCATGAATAGTTTGTTTTATGTAAAAATACTTCATTTTATTTCTTATATTTTTTCAAAAAGATATTAATAGTATTTTATAAATCATTGAATTCCTATTTAGGTTGTGCATATGATTTTTCTTTCTTAATGTAGTCTCTTTGAGGGACTCAAAAACTGACCCCTTTAACATGTACATACTATTCTAGATGGTGAAATCCCACTTAATGTAGTTTATTTTCACCTTTGATAGATAGCCCATATTGTGTTTAAAATAGATAATTAAAATCATAGAATAAGTTATTATTTTTTTAAAAATAAAACAATAATTAATTTCACTTTTTTCTTACTTATAATTTTTCCCATAATTTCTTTGCATTTACCTCTACATGTTATCCTTTTTATCAACACATAGATACTTCCATACAACATGATACATGATTAAAGTAATGGGATAATCTTACTGATCAATCTATATCTCAAAATTTTGACATAGACCATTCTATATATTACCTATTTTATTATAAATTGAAAGAATATAAAAAAATTTCAAGTGTAATATACCCTATCTGTGACTTAGGTTGTGGGTAAGGAAGCTTTTATAACCATTTATTATTTTCCAAACCCATTTTGTAGTTTTTATAATGTAATAAATTTTAAATTGAATAATTATGAAATGTCATGTAAAATATATAAAAATCACTTATAATTTACCATAAAACCTCTTCTTAAAGTCATCAAAAGAAATAATTCCAAATATCCTAGTATATAATGATTCCCTAGAATATTGGTGGGTGGGGATTAACACTTCAATCAACATTAATAAAATATTTAATGGAAACTATTATTTTAAAAGATCTATATTCTTTTCTAAAAACATTCACTCATAAAACCACTTTAATATGTTTTATTATAAATTTACTTTTAAAAACAACATGAATTTCAATACTTGTTATAAAGGTAAAGAAATAGAAACTATTATACTAGGTTTCCTCTATGGCTTCACACACAATGGCCTTCATTGAAGGTATAAAACTATGACAACTATCTATACTAATTAACACATTCATTTTAGTACTATTACAAATATAAAAATTGAATATTGATATGTTATTTTTAATTGGTTGACCAAAATAAATCCATATAACCTAAAAAAAATTCCCTCTATCATTGCATGATGCACTTGTTTATTTTCTCTTTCTAATGAGATGTACATTTTTTCCACCTGAAATGTTTCCCATTTGGGTGAGTAGCACCACGAGGTCGACTAAATTAAAATATATATTATTTTTATGAAATAAAAATCATATATATATATATATAAGATATTATATAATAAAAACCCCTATTAAAAGCATACTTTTTTGCCATAATTATCTATAATGGTTGAAGTGAATTTTAAAATTTATCAATTATCAAAATTTCATATTTATGGTCAATTATAAAATTGGTTACCTCATCCCAATTTTAACTAACATGAATTATTTATAGCATCCTAAGGAAACATATCATCCTCTAATGAATTGACACTAAATTATTATTTTTTCATTTCTAGAAGAATAATGGAAAAAATTTCCATTTCTATGTCATGTGTATAAAAATATTCATCTCTTATTATTTAATTATGCATTTAAGATCCTTTTAATGGATCAAACCTATAGATATCGATATAGAGAACTATATATATCAATAATGCCTCCTCATGCAAAATAGGCTACAAACAACTGGTGATGATGAAATAAAACCACATGGGGAGATTATACCCTCAGTATCATTATAACAAATATATAATAAAAAAATGCAAACATCAATAATATGTATAACATCAACATCAATCACAGAATTGAAATAGAAATGCTACCTTGATAAATAACACTACCATATTATACTATAATGTGACCTGTGCAGTTCATACTGTCATATATCACAACAAAGATTATAAGAACCCAGTTCTTCCTTTAAGGTATGGATCTTTCCTCTTCAGTTTTTACTTATGAAAATAGAGGAAAAAGAAACCAAATGTTGGATGTAGGCCTATTACATGATGTGACTTGGAGTTAAATGTCGTGTATTTCAAGATAAACACCATGTAATGAGGGTAGCATGCCATATAATCCTAGTACCCAACCATGTAATGACCTAGCTAGGATTTGTATAGACACAGTGTGTAGTTTCTAGTACATGTTGTGTGGTTTTTTTATTCAATCAGGCAATAGCATTGTTTTTGTCAGATATATAGAAACGATCCATCCTTCGACGAGCTACGTGCCCAGGAAATCTGATCAGGAATTTGCCTCATGTTTTGTCATATGACGCCTGATTCGAACACGATCAGATCCGTTGAAATTTCCTCGGTGAGTGATCAATTCCCCTTGAGACTTTCTTCTAAATTTATTCTCTTGACCTAGTTATCAAAGGTTTTTATTTTATTCTTATTTTGCAGATCTACTCCATTCTATGTCAAATTGAAGACCGATGTTGGATGAGGATAGTCATACGAGTATGAGGTATGTGTTCTTGTGCCTTTCGCTAGTTTTTTAGTTGACTATATCTATTGTAGTATTGTGTTCCCACTTTTAGGGTGTCACTTGATTGATATTTTCCTATTATTATTACCTACTATTGATTAGATAATTGGTCAGATGTTTGAAACCATGTTTAGGTTTGATCGCCTCGATTAAGGGCCACCTCGTGGGTGTGTTTCTCTTGGATGACCAATGTTATCCATTTTTCCTAGGATGCCTATGGGCATGCCTTTTATTCCCTATTATGGGTTTTTTAAAATTGGATTTGGTTAATTGAACGCCTTTTCATGTGAGTTTTTATTGTGGAATACATGTAATAGTTTAATTGGCATGTTCTTTCTTATAAATCCATCCCATGTGAGTATTTGAAATTCCAAGCCTTATGAGGTTTGTCCTTGCTTGTTTATATTCGATGCCTTTGTTTTGGTTTTTCTATGCATGCGGGTGAGGTTTCACTATCTTTGAGTGTGAGGTTTTTCTATGCCTGAGGGTGAGGTTTTGATATACCTGAGGTTGGTGTTTTTCTATGCCTGAGGGAGAGGGTTCACATGTTATTACTAAGTCATGAGTGATCCATGATGTAATAGAAAGGTACAATTTTTCTTTGAACTGAATAATGAAATTTAATTATATATGATGTGTTTACAAAGCCAAATAATATTATTGGATTTCGACTTCACTTATACTTGCTTAGATGGTCTCCTAAGATATCTATTGTGCTTACTTGTAGAACTGTTTACTTTTTAGTATCTTCTAGCTACTACTTTAAATACAATACACTGCATATTATATAAATTCACTGATTGATTGACACAAATATTTGGTGGATTCTTCCTTGGATTTAGTCTCATACCCAGTTTGGGTCATGCTTTTAGGCTCAAACAGATTATATTATTGCAGGTGTTGATCCGGCCAAGCGCCCTTTTTCTAGTTTTTGATATGCTATTTAGGAGAAAGAGAGCATGGGACTGAGTTGAGGACTACGATGCTTCTTATATTCCTTTGTTTCTTTTGTTATTTTGGAACATATATTGTAGATTTATACAGTGTACCTATTTTGGTTGTTTTCATAGAACATAACAAGCTTAATTTTCTTTGGTATGAAACAATTCTTGGTTATTTATCTTATCATCCTTCCACTGTTTATTTCATTGGTATGTTGTTTACTATTTCCTCTATTGTATTATTATTGACTTTGGGGTATTACACTCTATAAATGAGGGAATAATTTCCCCACTATCACACCCTAGGCCTTTGCTGCTAATCAGAAGTCTCTAGCATTTCGGGAAATTCACTTGAGGACATGTGGTAAACCAGGTAAGTGGCACCAATTTAGTGGAATCTAGATCTGGGACGTTACAAATATCACCTAATTCGGTGAACATATAGATTATTAAAATAAAAAACAATTAAAAGGGAAGTAGACCTATATAATAGTCCATTTCATTATCTAAGGATTATCTCTATAATCTTGTTGAGTTCCTATATCTCACTCAACTATTCTAGGTCCCATGCCCTGAACTGTATGCCCACTATAAGGTATTCAAATCCACTATAGTGTAAGTGAATAGTGTGAGCATAAAACTAAGTTGGACAAAAAAAATTAATAAAAAACAATTTTTGTTTGTTTATGAATTCATACTTAGAATGAATTTAAATCCTTAAAAATGTCAAACTTCATAATTTCCATTTCATTGGGTACTCAAGAATTCACCATAATGACTAATTTATACTTTTATCTATCAGTTCCAAAATTGGATAGTTTTTCCCAACTTCCAATCACATAAAAATAAAGCATTTTTACCATCCAATGGTTGGTCCTCTAGGGGATAGAAATATCCCAAGTGGGATGGAAATTTCCCATTCATGATCATAAAAGTGACTAAAATATCACCATTACTTATAAGAAATCTTTAATAGGATGCCAAATTTATCCATTAAGAAATGGTGAATTATTTGTCACCTTATTATGTAAATAATTGTGAACATGTTATCACCTATATAAAATAAGTTAATAGAGAATGGTTTATCACCATTACTATATAAAAAATAGTGAACAAGTTATCACCTCTATCTAATAATGTAATGGTGAATAGGTTACCAATATTCCAAATAAAATAATGGGGAACAAGTCAACCCCTCTATCTCATATGAAAATAGTTAATGAATTATCATTGTTCTTGTGTTTAAAATGCTAAATGGGTTATCAAATCTATCCAACAATAAAATTTTGAATGAATTGTCACTGTTTTTATGTAATAATGGTGTATTGATTATCACATGTATCCAATAAGTCAATAATGAATAAAAAATCACTATTCTTGTTTAAAAAATGGTGAATGGGATATCAAAATTATCTAATAAGGAAATAGTGAAGGAGTTGACACCATTCCTATGTAAAAATTGTTAATGGGTTGTCACTAGTATCAATAAAGAAATGGTTAATAATTTATCACCACTCCTATGATGATAATGGTGAATGAATTATTTCATTTGTTTAATAAGGAAGTAGTGAAAGGGTTATCACAATTACTTTGATAAAATGGTAATCAAGTTATAATATATTTCCATTAAGTAATCGGTGAGTTAATTATCCCCATTTATTTTCAAAAAATAAAGATTAGGCTATGGACAATAGACAATAAGGAAATAGTGAAATGGTTATGGTTGAATAAAAGGTTTAATTTAAACACTTTCTAACCTTATTTTTGAAAATCACAACATAATTCCTTAAATACTTCATATTATTAACTTTAAACTTTCATGGTGTCTAGAATGTTTTCTATAAAACATATGTTTTTATTGAATGTAGAATACTTTGTAAATAATATGGATCTTATTTTTAGTTTTCCAAATGAACCAAACCAGATCGAACTTGCCTTAATTGTTTTAGAAAAATAAAACTGAGAAAAAATATTATAAATAAAATGGAAATGCACTTTATACTTCAAAAGAATGAATTCAAGGTTAATCAGATGAATGTTTATAAAGTCCATAAGATTACATATAAAATTTCCACAAGATGAAGTTACATAAAATATTCCTGAAAAATGAATCGGATGAAGGCATACATGCTCTTTAAATGATCTTCTATAACGAAATATCATATGATTCTTGTATATTTTTTTGATACTCTAAAATAATTACATCATAATAAACCTTTAATGTATTGTAATGGTTCTTCGTTAGAATAAACTGTTAGACAAAGAATATGTATTGAATCTTATCAAGGTAATATGAGTCTATCAAAAGTCATTTCACCACCTCTATTAAGTAAAGAATATGAATATTGATGTTATTATTATGAATATGAGCAATAATTGTGGAGGATGAAGCTTTATAAAAGTAAAGATATTATTCTTTTTCAACAACAATAATTAAAAGATATTTTGAATATTTTATAACATATTGTTTCTCATGTGATCTATTTTAATCATTATTGATTTTTTTTATTAAGAAATATATGTGAGGATTATAAATTTCTGAAGATATTTTTTATTTTTAAATTTACTATCAGATCTTCTGTTTGATCGAGTGATTTAAAGGATAAGAAGATAAAGGTTCTTTTGATCTTTTTGGTCAATGGTTTCCAAGCCTAGGGAAACATATTATTTTCTAAACATAGTATCAAGGTATTCCTTCCCCGATGAAGAAAAACCTTTAAAGTTAGGTTAAAACTATAGATACCTAATGTATGGGTTATAGACTTTCATAATGATAAAGGTTAAATAATGTAACATTTTTATAAAGTTATTTATGTTTTTTTTAATCAATTTATAATATTTATTTTACTTTTTTAAAAGATTATATTTTCTCTATGCCTTTTTATGGAATTTTTCATATTGTATGTTATAAAAAATTCCTTAACTTTGACTTTATAAAGTATGAAACAATTTTTTTTTCTGGTTAGTTTCTTTTATAAGAAAATTATTGTCCATAATAACACAAATAAGTAGGTAATTTAAAATTTTATGTTTTATTTTATAAAACACAAATCACTCTGACCCCTCTTTTAGTAAATTGGTTACTCTTACAATCCTATATTTGGTATCAGATATGGTATTTTACTTTTATAATTTATTATAAACTATCACACAAATATTTATTACAGAAAAGAGAAAAAATTTATTTTAAATATGGAATGTTTAAATGTTTGGATACATGAAAATCTAAATCCAAGCAGTCCACCAATTTTTAAGGGTGTTGAATATGATTACAATAGAGGTAAAATTAATAATTTTGTAATCAACATTGTTTTTTATAATTCTGTGATGTTGACTATAAATTATGTTATTCCAAACAATTATGTTTCTAATTTTACTAGAGATGAAAAAATATAATATAAAATAAATTATCATGTTAAAAACACTTTACAATATCTTCAATGACAAGTAACATCCATAGTAAAATTTAATCGTGTGAACATGCTAATAGTATTTTAAAAAATATTGAGATTGCTCATTTTAGAACTTATAAAGTTATTCAAAAAATAATTTCTATATTGAGATCTTATTATCAAGACTTTGATTTTAAACCTAGATAATCTGTATCTAAGATGAATTAGATATTTATAACTATTGTGAATAGGTTATAATCACTGGGAGATAAATATTTAACTTATGTTCATTTGGATGAAAAGATATTGGTATTATAAATTTATCATGGGAGTCAAAAAGAGCATCTATTTTTGATACTAATCACCTTAAAATAATTTTTCTAGATGATTTAATGAGAACTTTTGTGTTGTATGAAGGTAGAATACAAATTGATGATGAAAGAGATAAGAAGAAAAATTGTGGTTCAGCTTAGGAATCTACATCTATAGTTGGAAAGAAATATAAATCATCTGATAAATTTTCTAAATAATCTAAGAATAAGAATGTTAAAATTGAGAAAGAATTTTTTTTCTTCAGAACCAAGTGATAATTCAATTTCTAATCTATTAAATATAATGAATAAAAAGGTTTGGAAGAATGAAATTCATTATAAATATAGGAAAATTTCTATGAAAATAATTATAAAGGAAAATTATTCTGAGATGACATGTTATGAATGTAAGAAGTCAGGGAACATCACACCAAATTTTCTGAGATTAAATACAAAGTAAAGGAATTATATAATCGCAATGATGTTATATAAGTACAAATGACAAAAAAAATTAATTTTTATAACATGAGGCATGATAGTGGTAGATATAGCTCTTCATAAAATTATTTAGAAGAAATTAGTGACATTAAACAAATATGGATTATATGTTGGAATTCTGAAGATCAACCAATGTTACATGGAAAACGTGTCTACTAAATCCCTTATAAATTTTACATTAAATGAAAAATATCTACATTATAGGGATGAATATTATTTTACTTATTTAGAAGAAAAAAATCTAGTTCATCTAATGAAGATGATTCTTTATCTATATTTAAATAAGTATAAAGATTTTCAATGATGTTAGAAAATAAAAATGGAAAAATTTATAAAAACATTGAAGATGGTAAGGCAGAACATGCTAAATAAACTTCAACAATTTATATACATACGTAGAAGATTTCAAATAATACATTAGAGTTAGAACAGAAATATTTTTCTAAAACAACTTGTGAGGATAAGGATATGTTAATGAAACTAAATTCTAATTAATCAAATTTTACTTCTAGGATGGAAAATTTTTAAGAAATTTATTAATACATAAATAATCATTTAAATACCTCTGGTATAGGATTTATAATGTCAAAACCTCATTTTTTTTAACAATTATTTTGTTCCAACAAAATTCCCTCTTATGAAGAAAATTTTAGAGTGGTGTACATTGAAAAAATAAATGTTCTTTATATAATATATAGTCATTTGGTTTTCATAAAGTGTACATTTATAAATAATTGGAAGATATTAAGCACAAAAGGATTCAAAATATGTGGATTCCAAAATTATTATTTACTAACAATCATGGACCAAATTACGTTTTCATTATATAAATATTTATTTTTTATTTTTTACTAAAATAAGAAAAGTTTAAACTATAATAATATTTGGTATATGGATATTGGTTGTTCTCATCATATGACTAGATACAAAAAATTATTTTATAAGATCATAAATATGAATTGTTGTAGAATCTCTTTTCATGATAATGATCAATGATAAATCTATGATATAGGTAATATTGGTATTATTTGAAAATCAGTAATTTCAAAAAAATTATTTGTTATAAGACTTATAGACAAACTTATAAGAATAATATTATTATGTGATGAAGGTTACGTTGTGAACTTCATGAATTATAAATATACTATTCAAATTTAAGAAGGTAAATTCATTCTCTCTACCGATATGCATGATAATGTATGCACACTAAATATATCACACATAAGAATCCAATATTTATCATACCTTAGTAGAGTGGAAGATCAACATTAGTTGTGGTATAGAATATTAGGACATTGTTTTGTTATAACATTACTCAACCATTCTAATAATGTAATTTCTAGAGATATATGAGAGCTTAGTATTAATTATTATAATGTATGTGAACCTTAAGAATTTAGGAAGAAATATTTGTAATTTTTTTATCTATTAGTGAAGGTTAAACTTTTGTTTATTTTAAGTAAGTTCACATTGATTTATTTGGGAAAAACTAGAAGTATTTGTGGAAAATATTATATATATTTTTTATTTGATGACTACATTAGATACGCATGATTCTATTTTTAGCTAAAAAGTCAAAAGCGGTTTTTTTTGTTTTATTTTTTTACCCAGTGATAAAAATGAGAAAAATTTACCATTGTTAACTATTAATAGTGACCATGGTGGTGAATTTGAAAATTCAAAATTTTAAAATATTGTAGTAATAATGGTATAATACATAGCTTCTCATATCCTTGAACTATGTTGTGTGAATACTCAATTTCTAATCATTTTTCAGATAAATTAGTTAGTATTTCCTACTATACTAAAAATTATGTTTTACTTAGAAATTTTCTTAATAAAACTCTATATAAATTTTGTGTAGGAGGAAATCCAAAACATTCTTATTTTATAGTTTTTGGGTGAAATGTATTCATTGATAATATTAAAGAAAATCTACATAAATTTTTCCCAAAATATAATGAAGGAATTTTTCTAAGTTATTTTAAAAATAGTAAGGCTTATATAGTTTTTAATAAAAACATAAGTACGGTTGGAGAAATAATTCATATCAAATTTCATTAAATAGACACATTTATTTTCAAACAAACTAAAACTAGATCTTCAGATGTCTTCACAATGATAGATTTTCATACTAAATTGGAAAATTATTTTCATAAGAGAACAACCGAAGAAACATTTTCTAAAGTTATAACCCCTGAATAAATTAAACCTACTGTTAAAGAAAAAAAATTTACTAACTGAAGAATTTAAAAAATACTTAGGAATAATATTATCTATGTTATCATTAGTGATGTAGGGAAGCATATTAAAATGAAAAGTTCTATAATAAGTGCAATTGAAAATTGTTCAATTTTATCATAATTTAAACCTAAGATTTCTAATGAGATTTAGATGATGAAAATTGGATAAAAAAATTTCATGATGAACATAATGAATTTTAGAGGAACCATGTTTGGGCTTTAGTTGAACATCTGAAATATTCTCCGGTAATTTGACTAAAACGGTTTTTAAGGAGAAATGTAATGAAAGTAGAGTAATAGTTATAAATGAAGCTAGAATTGTTGAAAAGGGTTATAATAAATAAAAGGTATAGATTGTGAATAAATTTATTGTCTAATATCTAAAATTGATGTTATTCATATACTTCTTTAAAATGATGAATTTTTAAATTTTACTTTTTTCAAATGGATGTGAAGTGTCATTTACTTAATGGATTTGTATATGAGGAAGTTTATATAAAAATAACATATTTTTCCAAACACAAAATATTTGGATCATTTTTATAGACATACTAAGGAACTTTATAGACTCAAATAGTCCCCAAGATCCCTATATGATATATTAACTAGAATTATGTTACAAAACTTTTTTTGTTAAGGGAGCTACATATCCAACTCTTTTTATTAATTTTTTTTAAAGATACCATAGTTATTCAAATTTATGTCAATGGAATTATTTTTTTCAAAAATCAAAAATATATTACTAATTAATTTTCTAATATTATGAAATCTATATTTGAAATGAGAATGATCGAAAAAAATACCCATTTCCTTAGTTATAAAATTTATAAAAAAACAAGAAGGAAATTTTTATACCTATAAAAGTATATAGAATATTTACATAAAATATTTTGTTTTGAAAATACTAATAGTATAGGTACACTTACCCAAACCTAAAAAACTATTGATCTTGATGAATGTAGAAATCATTTTGATCAAAATATTTTAAGAAAATGATTGGTGGTTCACAATATCTCATAGAAAATTGACCAAATTTTATGTTTTATGTATTATTATGGGTGAGATATTAAGAAAATATAAAATAAACCCATATCCAAGTTGTAAAATTAATTTATTCAACATAAGGTAACTATGTATCTTGGTATATTATATTCTTCTATAAATGGTATTGATTTAAAAATAGTTTCAGATATTGATTGTTTTTTATGTAAAATGGATAGAAAAAGTAAATATGGAACTTTTCATTTCTTAGGAGGGGATTTAGATTTATCGTATTGTAAGAAACAAAACTTAGTATCAATCTACACCATTGAATCAAAATATATGGTAGTTAGAAGCTTTTTCACTCAACTATTGTAGACGCAAGACACACTCCCTGATTTATTCATGTGTTTTATTAAAACACTTATTTTTTGTGAGAACCCAATTTTCATAGAATTTGGTAAAAACTCATCACATCTCTCATTATCAAATAAAATATATATAAGAAATTATCTCTATTAGTATTACACAAAAAAAGAAGATTTCATTTTTTTAATTCATTAGAATGCAAGAAAAACTTATCAAAATTTTTACAAAACCACTCAATTCTGATATATTTGAATATATTAAATAGAATAAAACAATTATCAAAATTAAATGATTATTCATATATACTTCTTTCTAAACCATATCCTTACAGTAGAAAACTTATTAAAAGTGGGAGAAAATTTTTAGCGTATTTTAAAATTTTCTTAAGTAATTCAAAATTTAATATTTTCTTGTGTTTTTCAAATTTTTATAAAAAATGTTTTTATAGAAATTTTTTTTTTAAGATTTTGTTCAAAAAAATTCATAAAGTTTTTTACAAAAACATTTTTCTAAAAACATATGGAGTTTTTCTTGAAAACCAATAACTTATAATCACTAGACAAATGTTCTTGAAGAATGATTATTTCTAATTCTTTGAGGGGTAATTTCTAAATATTCAGTTTTTCAATCAATTTTTATAATTTTTTATTGTTTTTTGTAATTTTATATTTTTATAACATTTTAAAAACATTTACAAACTTTTTTTTGAAGTAAAGTTTTTTTCAAAAAAATTATAAAATTATAAAAACATAAAGAGTTTAGTGAATCTATTTCATCTTTTGAGAAAGTTATCAGTTGTTGATCTATAAATATATTTTAAGTTGTGTTTTTAGATCTGGAATAAGATAATTTGTCTCTTCTCTTAGACTATATAAAGGGGTGCGGTCAATATTACTTCACTTCCAAGTTATTTTGGGGAATAGATCTCTCTATATATATATTTTATTTTTTTATTTCTTTGTGGTTTGTTTATTAGTCTTAGTTTTACTGATCATAACAATGAATTCATAATGTGATATTGAAAACATATTTATTTTCAATTAAAGATTTAAATGATGAAGTTTGTTAACAAATTATGACTCTTTTATTAAATATTTCATTGTCTTCAATTTATAGGAATATCTGTGTGTAGAAAAAGTTTTTTAAAAATAACTTTATTAAGATTGTAAGAGAAATCCACTCTTATGTTGTGTTGAACATTAAATAAAATAAGAAATTTATAACTTTTAATATTTTTGTATAGTTTCATAAGTTAAATATTAAACAATTTCAAAATTGTTTAGAGTGACATTGGAAGGAAAAGATAACTTGGTAACTCATGCGTTATGTGAAAGGATGTAACGTTTTGAAAAATACATGGATGAGACTTTATTTTATTTTTCTTAAGATAAAGTAGGAAAATCCAAAAAAAAATTCACTATATATGAGGAGAGTATTGATTTGGATTAATAATTATATCTTAATAATAAAAGGGTATAGGGATACCCTGAAGGTGAAAGATATATATGTTTTAGATTATATATGAAATATTATAATGATTAATATTATGATGTTTTTTTATTTATGAAAAAGAATTTATATACCAATATATAATGTTTAACATTATCATTTTTCAGGTTTAATAATTATAATTTTGGTGAAGTTCCTGGAAGTAAAATAGATTAAAAAATAAAGCAACTATAGTGAGAGAGAAAGCATCTTTTCTTATTAGGAAACTATTAACAAGATGAGGCCTATTTTTATTCCAAACTAAAATAAGTTTATTGAAAAATTAAACAAAGTTATTCTTGAAGTACAAACTCAGAAGATAAACTATAATGTTTAATAAAATGGAAAGTAAGGTGAAATTTCCCCTCCATTCCAAATAATAAAGTGAAAAAAAATTCTTGAGGTTTTTGTTTCCATTCTAAATAAAAAAGAGGATAAAAATCCCAATGATCCTTGTTTTTTGGTTAGATAAGTCTGATTCATTAGTGATTAAATATTAAACACATAAAAATCTTCAATAATAGGAAAGTATAAATAATTATAAGAAATAAATAAGATAAATCTCAGTTGGCCAGAAAGTTATTAAAACGAGTTTATTAGTCACATGCTAATATTTAATTGAAAATGCATAGAAAATCATGGGTTGTTTCTCTTATGTCCATTATAAAACAAAACATTCATCAGTCCATTCCATTATAAGAATAATAGGATCAATCTTTATATCATACTCTTTACACTAAAAATGATAGAGGAAATGTATCTTCTATGGAATCTACTGAAGATATTGAAATTTTGAATGTTCTTAAAAAACCTGGAAAAGGTAAATCTAGAAGTGAAGAAAAAATTTCAAAAGAGTTGTAGAAATTTTTGTTAGCTAAAGAAGATAGTGTATTCATGTACTCTAATTCAATCTCAAAAGGATACAGATATAGAAGTTTTAGAAAAATATAAAACATCATAAAAAATATCAACATTCTTATACTATTATTTTGGAAAACCTTAAGTCTGATAGATAAGTTGAAATGATAGATGTTTTTGAAGAAAACCCATGTGGAATGAAATATATAGTCAGTGCTTTAATACTTACTCCTTTATCCATTCTATATGTCTCATAAGATTCAACTCACTCTTCCTCCTATACAAGAAATAAAATAGGTGAAATGGAGATGAATTATTTTGATGAAGTTATTAAGAAACATGAATGTGGTCATTATTATTTCCAAGATATTCCAGAATTATACAATTAAACTTAAGGTATAAATTTTTATCTGAAAATTTTTTATTCATTGAAACAACTCATTGTAATAGTTATTGAAAATTATGTCGAGTTCAATGATTTCTATGGAAAATTGAAGGCAGAATTAAGAACATTAAAATAAATTTTTAGATGGGTTAATCATAAAGAAGGTGATTTATAGTATTACTATTAGAAAATTGATGATATAATAAATCTTCAAAAACTATTTCAAATATGGAAAGAGAAATGATTTATGAATTCAATGAAAGAACAAGTAAAATTAAAAATATCAAATATGTCAATTTGGTAAGATGAGGAGATTTCATAACTATGTAAGAAGGTTCAAGATTTAGAAGAAGAAGTTATAAATTTAAATAATAAGTGCATAATGTTTCATTTTTTTAAGAATATATGGTAAAGATCAAATCAAAAGTTGATTAATGTGAAAAATATCAAGATTATGTGAAGAAGATTAAGGTTTTTGTGAAAAATATTTTAAATAAAGGTTTATTTCATTCTTCTAAACTCTTGAATTGTTTTTTAATAAAAAAAAATTTTGATGATTTTTTCTAATGAATGTCCCTATATATTTTTTATATAATTTTTCCAATTTTGTTAGATGAATAAAATTTTCAAATAATTTTTGGATCATTATTTCGTCGTAGTTTTCTAAAAAAATTCCAAGAAATATATATTTCTCTACAATTTCATGTACCCTTTCAACCTCAATTTTTTTGAAAATCAAAAAGTGGGAGAAATAATGATAAATACTAATGTCTAAAAGTCATTCAAAATTTTTTTATTCAACTAAGAGTGAGAAATAAACTATGGTATAAAAATAGGTAATGAAGTAAAAATGGTGAAGTTCTTAAATAAGTAAGACACGGAAGGTATAAATTTTCAAAGTAATCAAAATATTAGTTATTCTATTTGAGATTTTTGTTCTGTTATTCTCAAAATTTGGGATTTTATTGTGTAGAAATTTTACATTCAAAACTTTCTAAACATAGTTAAAAACAAACATCAGTAAATACTTAATTTTACTAATTTTACACTTCCCAAGGGTTTAAAATGTTTTTTAGAAAACATATGTTTTTATCAGATGTAGAATAATTTTTAAATTAGACAGAGAATAGATCAAGTTTTCTAGATGAACAAATTAGATGGAATATAGCTTAAGTATTTTGGATAAATCAAACCATATAGAATCTTATAAATCATACGGACTTGTACATTGTTTATCTGAATAATGATTTCAATATTAATGGGATAAAGATCTATAAATTCATTAAGATAAAGTATAACAATGTCCTACAAGATAACATTATATAAAATCCACCAAAAAATTAATGGATATAGTAAAACACACATATCAGATGATATTCTTCGAAGACTCTCAAGACAAACATTATATATTTTTGGAGAGGAATAAAATCAATCTACCAGAAGGGACTTTTCAAGAATTTGTAATGGTGCATTAAGAGATCCAATCATATAATATAGAATATTTATTGATAATTTTAATTTTTATATTAGTCTCCCTCATTTCAATGTGACCACATTTGAGAAATACTCAGTATGACCATTGAAGAAATTCCTATAAATAGAAGCATAATTTGATGATGAGGAAGCTTTTAACTACTTAAGTTATCAATTATTTTTCATACATAATGATCTAAAGATACTTTAATGAGTTTTTAAAATCATTTAACTTGTTCAATACATTATAATATTTTGAGAGTTTTTGTTTTAAGGCATCCATGTGATTATTATAAATTCCTTAAGATATTTTGTGTTGGTTATTTTCTATCTGATCATGTGTTTGATCAACGGATTCTAAGGATAAGAATAAATCAGTTGTTCCAATCATTTTGATCAAGGGTTCCCCAGAATTGGGAAACATAATATCATTTAATATTTGTATGGAGGGATTCCTTTAATATTAAATATATACCTTTATAGTTTAGTTAAAACTATGGGTACCTAAAGTCTAGGTTATATACATCCTTTAAACTAATGGTTAATGAAGGGATATTTATTATAAAGTATGTTTTTATTACTCATTTTAAAATGGTTATTTGGATTTTTTTTATAATGTTATATTTTCATTGTGAATGTATAAGGATGTTTTCATATTCTAAGTTAAAATATTTTCCTTAACTTTTCTTTTGTAAATTATCAAACAACTATTTTTTTGATTACATTCTTTTATCGTACAAATGTTTTTATGAATTATATACTTAATGAGTTTAGTGAAAATGGTATTTATTATTTTATAAACTAAAATTCATCCCCCTCTAGTAGTAAACTTATTACACTTTCAATCTTACAATTATCACTATTCTTGATTTTGTAATATACTAGGCCTGGGAATAACCTTAGTTTATCTTGCCACACCCACCTATTCACGATATCATAAACACATCATACCCTCTAGAGATCACCTATATAAAAGACCCAACCATCCTATGTCCCTTGGGTTAATAAAAATATCACATAAAATAAAATATTAAGATAATTTCAATGACAATATGGGCGTCACATTACCTAAAATCTTTCGCTTGACTATGTTTTATTGGACATAATGTGGAACACATCCAAATTTATTTGTTTCTTAGCTGTATATTATCATCAATGATAACATCACATGCATCACAAAAAAACAATGCACTCATCGGGGATCAACCATACCATGATCAATTGATTACTATCAACTATAACACATAGGACGTAACCCATTTTCCCATTATTATAGTGCATTGATATCTTGGATAAACAAACAATACACTACCATTTGTATGTGGTAACATCTTAACCCAACTCACTCTATAGTATCTATATTATAGAACCTCTAGGCCTCTTGTATGTATTCTTATACACCTGATCCTACTTACTAGAAGTGACAGTCTAAGGGATGATAATGGGGAGACTATGACCTATGAATATAAATAATAAACACTCAATAACCTAGAAGTAAAATTAAATAAAATATAAAATATAAAATAAAATGAAAGAATTACCATATGTCAAAATCTATTTAAAAATCATATCTAAAATGTCATACTAGTCATAAATAGGTTAAATAGATCTATTATAGGCTAGTTACATGCATACCTGAAAAAAGTTATCCAGAATAAATTTCAATTTCAACACTAATTATGTAAGAACTCGGTTTTCATTGTTAAAGACTTTGGAATATTATTGATGATATTCCAGAGCAGCGCCTTCAGACGGCATGTGATTCTGAGCCCTGGTGTGGCCATAATTAAATTTTCAGTGCGTTCACACTGAGAACGCCAAATAAATAGGATAACCCACAAACGGTGATCCGGATCAGAGATCCGAGTGTATGAATGGGTCCAGAATGGGGTGTTTACCCTAAGAACGACATAAAACTTGTCGGCATGGGATGTTTGGACCCCTCGCTCGCTTTCAGAATGTTAAACAGACAAATTAATTTATTTATTTATTCGTTTAATGGTTAAACTCGAGTATCTCTTAAACAGTGGCTCAGATTGGATAATCGGGGGCACTGCTGAGTCTAGATTGTGCCGTTTACCCTAGGAGGGTTTTAATTTTTGTGGGCGCGGGCCGTCTGTGAAAAATGGCCCCAGGGGCGTTTTCGTAATTTGGCGGCTTGGGGCGTTCAACTTTATAACATTCAAACGGATGCTCAGAATCAAATTCTAAGACCACCGTTGAGCTCTTAAGGTGGTGTTTACCCTAGGGGGAGCTTAATCTTGATCGCGCCAGAAGTTTTGGATGCGGGTGTTTTCGGGGGACGAGTCCTTTAATTAGAGTTTATTTATTTAAACTCCCCCCCCTTCTCCCCTTCCTCTCCATTGAACCCCCCTGGAGAAACCCTCAATCTCCCTCTCCTCCTCCACTCCGGTGAGGTAGCTCGGACAAGGTTATGGCACGGCGACGGATCCTCGTGAAGCTCCGGGCATCGCCCAAGAGGTAGGATCGTGCGTTTCGTTTTTAATTTCCCGCACCATGTTTGTCCTAAATTTTTTTTGTCGATTTGTCATCGAGTTTGCAATCAAAGCCCATGAATGCGTAGTACGTTTTCTGTTCTTTCCATTTCTTATTTCAGAATTGAAATCCGAGTTCGGAGATGATCACAAACACCTGCCAAAGTTTGCGGGTTTTGGAGTTTTCTGGCTGGTCGCGCGGTGGTCCGGCGAGCGAGCACGATGGCGGCGGTGTGAGGCCGAGCAGAGGAGGCCGGAATGGCGGGGCTTTCAGGGAGAGGCGGCTGGTGGCCGGGGACCGCGGTCGACGGGCTGGCGAGCGCGGCGTCGCGGTGGAGCGGAGTCCGGTGAGAGGGCACATGCTGAGGGCGCCGGCGAGGGGACGACTGGGGTCGCGCTGCGACCCCGCTGGCAGACCGAGACCCGTGTGACGCGGGTCTCTGCGTGGAAAAGAAGAGCAACCGTGTCGGCCGGTCGGTGGAGGAGCCGTCCGCGTGTCACGTGGGCGAGGCGGTCTCGCGGGAGGCGGCTGGGCCGCGGTCCCAGCAGGCCGGTCGGAGCGGGGCGGACCGGCTGGACCGGCCCAGTCCGGCCCAAGGGCCCCCCCCCTTAAAATATTTGGACGCCCGTATTTCAGGCTATGAGCATCTTTTTTGTGCGCCGTCTGCGGTGGTGAGGACCTGGAGCATAGGCGGACCTTCTGAGATGGTTTCGGGTGATTTTAATCCCCGAGACAGGGGCCTCAGAAGTGCAACACGCCATCAAGCGGTTGGGCGATTTTTCTGGGGATTCTTGTTTTGGACGGTGCAGACGCATCCAACGTCCGTTTTGAGCACCGTCAGTGACGTTGGGACCCTAGTGTCAAGAAGGATCTTTCCAGGGTGGTTTCAGGTGTTGAGGCCGAAGTTGAGGAGTGGGCCCCACAACCCGTCTTTTGAGCTGCGTGTAGCGTTTAGCGACTTTCTCACCGGGCACCCGTTCGGGGCATGCGAGTGGTCGATTCTAGATGTTTTTCTGAGGGGATTGAAATGGTGCAGTCTACCATCTTTAATTCCACACAATAGTGCGGGCCCCATGAGGGACTTTTGGGCGTTGACGGTGATTTTCCATCTCTATCACCGGGCGCCCGTTTTGGACAACTGAATAGTCCACCTTGTGTGCTTTTTCAAGAGGATTGCAACGGTACGATTCGTTCGTTGTGTTTCAGGACCAAGATGCACATCCCACATAGCACTGATCATGTGCGGTGCACCGGAATGCATCTTTTTCCCCGGATATCCGTTGCACTCAAGTGAGCAGTCTTTTTGATGTGTTTTCCCGAGGGGATCGCAATAGTGCGATGTGCCCGACTATTTTCAGGGCCGAGGCTCGGGATCATGGGACGTCGTTCGGGCATGAGGCGGTGTTGGTGACTATTCTGTCGGATATCCGTTTGAGGTGATTAATTAGTCAATCTCGCGTGTTTTCTGTGATAATTACAACGGTGTGATCCGTTTGGTTATGCGGAGCCTCTTGCGCGATCTTGTTAAATGTGGAATAAAAGGTTCTCTGGTGGTGGTTCTTCCTACCAAGTTTGTAGCGGCACCTTGACATGTGATTGCGCACTCTTGGTAGAGTGATGTAAGTGATTCACAAGATGTGGTTGGTCGTGTCTGATCCTTTGAGGTGGAGTGGTTACGTTCACGCCTTCGCGTTGACATTGGGTGTCGTGTGCATGATAGCCTTTGGGCTGGAACGTGGTATACTCTAGGAGTATACCGGAATTCTAAGAGGTACATGTGGTTGTTTGTACCTGGGAACATTTGTGCGTTCGGTTGGTGTTGACTTGGGGCCACATGTCGTGTGGACCCCATATGCGTTCCATATTCTGATTTATGTACGTTTGACCTCTCGCGATGTAGAGGGTCCCTCTATGCTCATTTTTTGACTAGCTGGGTGGAGTATTTCCCTGCCTCTGTGGTTGTTTGTTTAACTAGTAGGGTTGAGTGGTCTCCCCCTAGTTTCGTTCTCGATGGGTTGGCCGACATAGATGGTTTGGTTCCTCTATTTCATCAGCCATGAGGGGTTTCAGTATGGTTCCCTTTCACCAAACTGTGGAACCATTTACGACTACGTGTTCTCATACAACTTGGGTGTTTTCCCACTTTCTGGGATGAGTTGTCTTGGTCCGCTTCGAAAGCGACTCAGCGGTTTAGAGCGTGATCGCCTTGAGAGGCCCGGGGAGTTTCTCCTGTCACTTTGTGTTCCTTGTTAGAGTTCTTGTGCATTCAATGTGACCAACACTTCACATGAGAACCGATCTTCTACCTAGTAGGTTGTTTCCAGTAGGGCTGAGATTGTTACCAGCAGGGCTGGGGTTGTTTCGAGCAGGGCTCGCCAGTGGTTTACCATCCAGCAGGGATGGCCAGTATAGCAGTGTTCACCAAGTAATACCATCCAGCAGGGACGGCCAGAGCAGTTCCGGCCTTACCTCTAGCTAGGCTGGGTAGTGGTCCCCGATGCGGGGCTTACCTCCAGCAGGGCTGGGCAGTGGTCCCCGATGCCGGACTTACCTCCAGCTGGGTTGGGTAGTGGTCCCCGATGTCGGGCTTACCTCCAGTAGGCCTGGACAGTGGTCCCCGATGCCGGGTTACCTCCAGCTGGGCTGGGTACTGGTCATGTCACCGACATTAGCCGGGTCACCCTCCAGTGGATTACCCTGTTACGGGACTGGGTAGTGTGGCACCCATCGACTTTCCGGGTCTCCCTGTAGTGGGAACCCGTCGACTTCCAGGGACCCTCTAGCAGGGCTGGGCCGGGGGTCGCCTGTCGACTTTGAGCAGACCTCTTGACTGTGGGGCAGTGACATGGTGTGGTTTCACATTCCCCCATAACTCTCAAGTACGAGGGGCGCTTTCCCCACCGAGATGCATCCTTGTGACGCGACCTAAAACCGTTTGGGCGAGTCAGTGCCGCCCAAAGCGGATAGTTTCGAGGTGTGGTGATTTGACCCCTTGACTTGTAGTTCGGGGCAGACATGTGGGATGCTGGGCATCAATGGTGTTTACATCTGGGACTATTGGCAACTCACTTTTCTTGGGCTGAGCTATGGGAAGGAGATACACTTATGATCTTGTTTGGGATTCTTGATTGAGCATATGGACTTGTATATACCATGTTCTAGTACCCACTTCTTGGGTTTGGTTACTCTCCTTCTAGGAGAGGTGAAGACCCGCGGGGTATCCCATGTGCTTTCCATGTCTATATTCTCTTGGTTGGACGAGTCTACTCTCCTACTATTGGTAGCGAAGACTCGACGAGAAGTTCATCTTCTCACCGTTTCCATCTCCTTGTGTCGGGATGAGTCTATCTCCTTTCTCTTGTTGGGTTGAGATGGACTCTTTACTGTACTCTTTACTTCACTTTCAGTTATACCTTTCTACTTTCTCTGTTCGATCTACTGCTCACCCGTCAGTACCTCCTTTTTTACTCCCTCTAGACTTCGGGGTATCCTACTGAGTATTTTTATACTCACCCCTCCTTTGGCTTTGCCCGCACTTGGTGTGCCCTTTCAGACGACAGACAGGTTGGTCGTGACTTCACTGGAGCATAGGAGTTCAGGAGCTTGGACCGCGTGCGGTGGTTGTAGTCGAGTTCTAGGTGGGGAACCCTTCCAGCTATTACTGTTGTTTTACCTATTTCCGGGTTGTGGAACTTTTTGGTTGGGCGCGTGTTTTGACCCTTTTCTTTTCAGATTATCTTCATCTTGTACTTTGTACTATTAGAGGTCGATGCACTTTGTGGTTCATTTATAGTAGTTGGTACTTTTCTTTTCTTTTGAATCTGCACTTTTTCATTGAGTGTGATGCGTGTGTGTGTACAAGTACTTAGGAAAATGCCTCCACAAGTTATTGTGCCTTCGGCACTGGTCGCCATCCCCTGGCCTATGGAGGCGGGCTTGGGGTAGTTGCGGCTCAAGCCGGGTAGGGTCGGGTTGTGACAAAGTGGTATCATAGGTGATTCGTTCCATGGGGCGTTGTGCAGACGTCCCTAAAAATGAATTAGTTGGGATTTAGGGAAACCGTGTTAACGTGTCTCGAGAGCGGCTCTCATGCTAGGGAGTCCAGTGATGGTGTGGCAGCCGACGTATCCATTCACCAGGACCTTGATAACCCGCTTGTCAACTCGGCATGCTGAGACAATTGTTGTGGGGAAAATTGGTTTGTGTATCACATAGGATTGAGTCCTTGACTGTCCTTCTTGAATCAGTTCCCCATCGTTGTTGTTGTTGTTATATACATATATTCTCATCTAACCGCAGAACTCCTTGATAATTTTCAGGATGTCTCCACAAAGACAGCCATCCAGGATACTAGATTTCGTTCATGAAAACGACCCTATGAGCTATGAGGCCACTATCTAGGACCCATCATGTGAACTGCTTTCTCCGAGTGGGATGGTAACAGCACCCCCACCTATTGAGCAGCAGACAGCTTCAGCAGAGCAGGCAGGGCTTGAGCGCAGGTTGAGCGCGCTCTGTGAGTTCCAGCGGTAGAGACCGCTGAGGTTCAGTGGTGAGACAGACTCTCAGGCAGCAGAGGCTTGGCTCGAGGGAGTGGTTCACCTTTTCAGGCTTGTGCAGATGCTAACAGATCAGAGAGTGGCTTTACCAGCCACCCTTTTTCATGGAGCAGGTTGGTGTTGGTGGAGTCTGGTGACTCAGCTTCTTGACGAGTCGTCACTTTCGTGGGGCGACTTCTAGTTGTTGTTCCGTGAGGGTTTTTTCCCCTCCTACTTGCACTCTGTTTGGAATCATGAGCTCCTTCAGTTTCAGTAGGGAGGGATGATGGTGGCTGAGTATGCGACTAGTTTCGCTGACCATGCACGCTTTTACCTGGACTTGGTTCGTGACGACAACATCTAAGTGCGGATGTTTGAGTAGGGTCTCCTCCGAGAGATTTGTGCTGTCATAGTACCCTTGGGCATTTCCACATATGTCGGGGTTCTAGAGCAGTCACTGGTGAAATAGAGCTTCCTGTCACATTCTAGAGTTGGTGGTGGCAGCAAGAACGTTGGAGCCGAGACCTCTGCCGCAGCTAGCAGGCGTCGGCAAGCAGAACCTCGACACAAGTGGATTTCTGACAACCGGACTCAGGTGTGTGGTCGTACACCACAGTGGCACCAAAGGGAACCAGTGCAACCCTGAGAGATTCGGTGCTATGTTTTCGATGGACGAGGTCACCTGGCACGAGACTACCCGACCAGGAATGCAGAGAGCTTTGGACAGGCAGCAGGCGCACCACCACGATGGAGGCAGCGCCGTGATCGGAGTAGTAGCCAGAGATGTGGTGCTAGCCGAGGAGCGGGAGGAACTGGTAGTGGAGGAAGGCTTTACGAGGTCTTCTCATCACCACTACGTGGTCCACGAAAGGCTCTGGGAGCTGACAGTTGGGACCACGGACAGCCGCGTGCTATGGATGTCTACGATCTTGTAGAGCATGAGGTGATAAGAGGTATGCTCAACAACTCCTCTACTTCTTGTAGTGGATTTTTTAGACTCTGTGTGTGGAATTGTTTCCTCCCTGCTCCTTGCTTCTGGTGTTACCAGGGTGGTGCGGGGCGTCGGTGTGACCCTGTGTTGGTTTGATAAAAGTCATGGGACCTTTTCCTTTAGTTGATGGTGTCGACTCCATTGCTTTCTGAGAGTGTAAGAGAGCCTTGGTTGTGAGACATCGACTTTGGAACCTTGGGTGACCAGATATCTGAGGGTGTTTCACCATATGGATGTTCTGAAGGATGGAATCACTGGGCCTTGTTCCAGGTACGGGCGATGATTCTAGTCACGTCGTGCGACGTAGAGGTTTGGACGGGGATGTGAGGTACCCCCGAGAGCCTTCGAGTCGTTTCAGACCATGCGAAAGGATGGATAGGTTTTCTACTGCCTTTCCCTAACCCCAAAGTCTTGAATGGGTGCACGAAGTCTCCCACGTGACTCACCCAAGAAGAAGTGTGTGTGCCCCTATGGACGACATCGGTGAGGGTAGACCTCACGTGAATGGATCAATCCTTTGGTCTGTGTGCGGTATCGCAGAGCTGTGCAAGAGTTCTTCTGGGTACGGGAGGGCCAGGTATGTGCTTAGTACCCTGAGTTTTTCCCTAGTTTTGCTTTTTGGGGATGAAAATATTGAAGGAGGGAATGATTTAAGAACTCAGTTTTTGCTGCGAAAGACTTCGGAATATTCTTGATGATATTCCAGAGCAGTGGCTTCAGACGGCGTGCAATTCCGAGCCCCAGTGTGGCCGGAATTAAATTTTAAGTGAATTCACACTAAGAACGCCAAATAAATGGGATAACTCTTAAATGGTGATCTGGATAAGATATTAGAGTGTACGGATGGTTCCGGAATGGGGTTTTTACCCTAGGAATGACATAAAACTTGCGGTGTGAAATGTTTGGACCCCTTGCTCGCTTTCGGAACGTTAAACGGATAAATTAATTAATTTATTTATTCATTTAATGGTTAAACTAGAGTATCTCTTAAACGGTGGATCAGATTGGATAACTGAGGGAACCGTTGAGTTCGGAATGTTCTTTTTACCCTATTAGGGGTTTAAATTTTGTGGGCGCGGGCCGTCTGTGAAAAATGGCCCCAGGGGCAATTTCATAATTTGGCAGCTTAGGGCGTTCAGCTTTATAACATTCAAACGGATGCTTGGAATCAAATTCCGTGACCACCGTTGTGCTCAGGAGGTGGGTTTTACCCTAGCAGGAGCTTAATCTTAACCGTTCCAGAAGTTTTGGATGTAGGTGTTTTTGGGGGATGAGACTTTTAATTAGAGTTTATTTATTTAAACTCTCCCCCATTCTCCCCTTCCTCCCCATTGAACCCCCCTGGCGAAACCCTCAAGCTCCCTCTCCTCCTCCACTCCGGCGAGGCAGCTCGGGCAAGGAGATGGCGTGGCGGCGGATCCTCCGTGAAGCTCCGGGCATCGCCCAAGAGGTAGGATCGTGGGTTTCATTTTTAATTTCCCGCACCATGTTCGTCCTAAATTTGTTTTGTAGATTTGATCAAATTTGCAATAAAATCCCATGAATGCGTAGTACGATTTCTGTTCTTTGCATCGCTTATTTCGGAATGGAAATCCGAGTTCGGAGATGATCTCAAACGCCCGCCGAAGTTTGAGGGTTTTGGAGTTTTCTGGCGGCTCGCACGGTGATCCGGCGAGCGAGCGCGGCGGCGGCGGTGTGAGGCCGAGCAGAGGAGGCCGAGACGACGGGGCTTCCAGGACGAGGCGGTTGGCGGCCGAGGACCACGGTCCAGTGGGCTGGCGGTCGCAGCGTCACGGTGGAGCGGAGGCCGGCGAGAGGGCGCCGGCGAGGGGACGACTGGGGTCGCGCTGCGACCCCGCGGGCAGACCGAGACACGTGTGACGTAGGTCTTCGCATGGAAAATCAGACCGGCTGTGTCGTTCGGTCGGTGTAGGAGGCACCCGCGCGGCGCGTGGGCGATGCGGTCTCGCGGGAGGAGGCTGGGCCGTAGTCCCAGCGGCCCGGCCCAAGGGGGTCCCCCCCCCCCCCCCCGCCTTTAAAATATTTGGGTGCCCATATTTCGGGCTAGGGGCGTCCGTTTTGCGCGCCGTCCAGGGAGGCGTGGACCTGGAATAGAGGTGGACCCTTTTGATGGTTTCAGGTGATTTTAATCCCTGATAAAGGGGCCTCAAAAGCACGACACGCCGTCAAGCGGTTGGGCAGTTTTTCCAGGGATTCTTGTTTTGGACCGCACGGATGCGTCCGACGTCCGTTTTGAGCATCGTCAGTGGAATTTGAACCCTGGTGTCGAGGCAGATCTTTACAGAGTGGTTTCAGGAGTTGAGGCCGAAGTTGAGGCATGGGCCCCACAGCCCGTCTTTTGAGTTGCGTGCAGCGTTTAGCGACTTTATCACCGGGCGCCCGTTCGGGGCGTGCGAGCAGTCGATTCTGGATGTTTTTCTGAGGGTATTGTAATGGTGCAGTCTGCCCGCTTTAATTCTGCACAATGGTGTGGGCCCCATGAGGGACGTTTGGGCATTGACGGTGATTTTCCATCTCTATCACCGGGCGACAATTTTGGACAAGTGAATAGTCCACCTAGTGTGCTTTTTTGAGAGGATCACAACGGTACGATCCGTTCATTGTGTTTCGGGACCGGGATGTGGGTCCCACATAGCACTGCTCGTGTGCGGTGCGCCGGAATGCATCTTTTTCTCCGGATATTCATTGCGCTCAAGTGAGCAGTCTTTTTTACATGTTTTCCCGAGGGGATCGTAATGGTGCGATGCGCCCGACTGTTTTTGGGGCCAAGGCTCGGGATCACGGGACGTCATTCGGGCGTGAGGCGGTGTTGGTGACTTTTCCGTAGGATATCTGTTTGAGGCAATTAAGTAGTCAATCTCGCGTGTTTTTCTACGAGGATTACAATAGTGCAATCTGTTTGGTTGTGCGGAGCCTCTTGCCTGATCTTGTTAAATGTGGAATAAAATGTTCTCCAGTGGTGGTTCGTCCTACCATGTTTGTAGCGGACCCTTGGCGTGTGATTTCACACTCTTGGGAGAGTGATGTAAGTGATTCACAAGATTTGGTTGGTCGTGCCTGGGCCTTTGAGGTGGAGTTGTTATGTTCACGCCTTCGCATTCACGTTGGGTTCCGTGTGCATGATAGCCTTTGGGCTGGAACGTGGTATACTCTGGGAGTATATGGGAATGCTTGGAGGAACATGTGGTTGTTTGTACCAGAGAACATTTGTGCATTCAGTTGGGGTTGACTTGGGTCCACACGTCGTGTGGGCCCCATGTGCGTGCCATGTTCGGCTTTTCGTAATTTTGACCTCACGCGACGTAGAGGGTCCCCCTGTGCTCATTTGTTGACCAGCTGGGTGGAGTTTTCCCCTTGGTCTGTGGTTGTTTGTTTGACCAGCAGGGTTGAGTGGTCTCCCCCTGGTTTCGTTCTCGGTGGTTTGGCCGGCAGAGATGGTTTTGTTCCTCTGTTTCTTCAGTCGTGAGGGGTTTCAGTACCATGCCCTTTCACCAAACTGCGGCACCGTTTACAACTATGTGTGCTCGTATAGAGTGGGTGTTTTCCCACTTTCTGGGATGAGTTGTCTCGGTCTGCTTCGATAGTGACTCAGCGGTTTGGAGCTTGATGGCCTTGAGAGTCCCGTGGAGTTTCTCCCATCACTTTGTTTTCCCTCGTGGGGTTCTTGTGGATTCGGTGTAACCAACACATTACGTGGGCACCGATCCTCTACCCAGGAGGTTGTTTCCAGTAGGGCTAAGGTTGTTACCAGCAGGTCTGGACTTATTTCGAGCAGGGCTCGCCAGTGGGTTACCATCCTGCAGGGATGGCCAGTATAGCGGTGTTCACCGAGCAGTACCATCCAGCAGGGATGACCAGAGCAGTTCTGGGCTTACCTCTAGCTGGGCTGGGCAGTGGTCCCTGATGCTGGGCTTACCTCCAGCGGGGCTGGGTAGTGGTCCCCGATGCTGGGCTTACCTCCAGCTGGGCTGGGCAGTGGTCCCCGATGCCGGGCTTACCTCCAGCTGGGCTGGGCAATGGTCCCCGATGCCAGGTTACCTCCAGCTGGGCTGGCCAGTGGTCTCGTCGGCAACTTTAGTCGGGTCTCCCTCCATTGGATTACCCTATTATAGGACCAGGAAGTGTGGAACTCGTCGACTTTCCAGGTCTCCCTGTAGTGGGAACCCGTCGAGTTCTAGGGACCCTCCAGCGGGGCTGGGCAGGGGGTCACCTGTCGACTTTGAGCAGACCTCTTGACTGTAGGGCAGTGACATGGTGTGGTTTGACGATCCCCCGGAACTCTCAAGTATGAGGGGTGTTTTACCCACCGAGACGGGTCCTTGCGATGTGACCTAAAACTGTTCGAGCGAGTCAGTGCCGCCCAAAGCGGATAGTTTCGAGGTGCGGTGATTTGACCCCTTGACTTGTAGTTCGGGGCAGACGTGTGGGATGCTGGGCATCGATGGTGTTTACTTCTAGGATGGTTGGCGACTCACTTTTCTTGGGCTGAGCTACGAGATGGATATCCCCTTACGATCTTGTTTGGGATTCTGTATTGAGCATACAGACTTGTATATACCTTTTTTCTAGTACCCACTTCTTGGGTTTGGTTACTCTCCTTCCAGGAGAGGCGAAGATGCGCGGGTAGTGGAGTTGTCATTTGTGTGACAACTCCACTAACCATGTCACAACTCTAAAGGTTATTTGAGCCATTTTACCAACCTCCTGGTCAATATCACAATGAAACCCAAGGCATAGTGGCACTCATTCTTTACCATTATTGGCTCCTCATGCCCAACAAATCTCATATATAAAAAGAGAATCAACTCCTAACTAGTGATCTCAATGACAACCAGGATACTATTTCAACATATAGTGTATCCCTCCTCTATAGATATGGTTTTGAAAAAAATCCCTAAACTTATCAATCTAAGAATTATTCCACAAACAACCCGTGGTCAAGAATACCACATGGTCCCATCTAATGTTCACATGAACCAAATTTTATCTTCCCCAAATAAAACATAAATCACTAGAACCTATTTCCATAAATTAGTGAACCTCCATCACCACCCATGAATTGGTCAAAACCATCCACATCACACCATTAAAACTCATCACCCTAGTTCTGGAAATCAACATCATACACAACCACATATGTTACAACCCTTATGTTCCTAAGAAATCACATAAATTTCCACATCCCAATATAACACCATAAACAACACACATCATCATTCCCATCAAGCACTCAAACCATAAAACCAAAAAAAATCCAATCCTGACATGTCCAAAATCATTATTTTTTCCATGATACTAACCCTAGTAATATCTTAATAATAATAGAATATATAGTTGGTAATGTTACCAGTCATTCACATGACCCTACCCTCACCCATTTATCCAAAACAATTACTAAATAGATGTATAAAAAACGAAATATCTAATTACCACCTACTTGAAGTTAGAAAGACTCCACATGATAAGAAACTTTGGCCAATATATCTCTGATTTGAAAAAAAAATATAATCTTGCAAAATGAATGATTTATGGAATAATTGATATAAAACCTAGGAATAATGAGATGAATAAAAAATAAATACACAAGGATAGAAAACCTAACCCACAAAAACATCCTACAAGGATGAATATGATGACTGGACAACAATTGACAAAGATATCCAATATGATAGGAGAAGAAGACCGAGGGAGGAGAATTAGGGAATTCTCAATGTATTTTTGACTAAATATAAAAACAATATTTTATATTTAATTTAACCAATTAATAAATTATATAAATAAAACTATACATGGAATATCATGACATGAACCTTTATTTATGGCGTCATTCCTTCTCTATATTAATTACAACACATCATGGTGTGAACTACTGGCTCATGATGCTTTTCCCTATCCAGACCATTAAACACATTTTTTCACAATGTTTGGACCTTTATATTATTTATCCCATATGTATCATCCATATAAAACGATTACATATTATATGGTATCAACCCTTATGTATCCTAAAATCATTCGTTACATATCACAATGGTTTCCAATAGTTTTCTTATTTTATAATCCAACTTTGTTAACCATCATGTATATGGTAACTCTCATACATCATGGAGTTAACCCATATATATAATAGGGTAACTTAGGTAATTTACCAAATCTCATAACCTTTTGAGTTCTCTTTCTTACCCCATCATTGTACCCTTACATATCATTGGGATTCCAACTCTTTAAAAAAATTTATAAATATCAGGACCCATATTCATTAGGAAACTTATGATTAGGGACTTAACAATGTTAATGACATTTCCAAACATCCACCACATCATGGTTCTACTTTTCCACAGTGTAAAATTTGATCAACACTAATAATTTACTCCATCCTTAATGTCATGGTTCCCCTTTCTTATGGCATGACATATATCCAACACAACATTCAATTTCCTTATGCATACCCTATGCCACATTGTGATCCCCTATTTCATGGAACGATATTTTCACTACTATCTAATTCCAACCCCAAACCCAAGATGACTCTTGAGACCTGATTCTAGGACAATAATGACAACCTCAACACCTTAAAAATACTAAATACGCATGTTTGATCCAACATATAAATTGAATTAACATTCTCAAATACCTAGGCCATTACAAAATCCTCACCATATGATAGCTCATCCTTAACCTATCTTTAGCCATAGATTGACCGAACCTTACCAATACCTAAGTTTCCTATTCTCTGAATTTTCAAAACACTATGACAACACTGAATGGATATGTATCTTCCCAAATTACACGGATAACCAAATCAAACAAGATAATAACATCTTCAGGTACTATCCACTATAGGAATCACCTACTTAGACACATCACATCCAATCTACCCAATATAATGATGGAATCATACTCATACATCATATTGAAATGAACATATTCCAACAATAACACAACATCATCATTTATCACACTGATTCACATTATAATATTGCATCATAAATGATTACCACATTCATTGTGTAACATACTCGAAGCCCACATCATTCCATATCATACCCAATGCCTATATTATAATCAATTCCAACACATTCTATAATTATCATTAATCCTATATGATTCCATATCCTAAACCAATATCTAGTAAATACATTTATAAAAAATAAATCATACACCAATATCTGTCATTAAAAACTATAATCAACATACGCATGACATACATCTGACTATCAACGATTCTCAATCACACACTAAATACATTGGCTCAATCTCGTGAAGTTGACTACAAGAATGACTAACCCATAAATTTCTTCTTGATAGAGTTCTACTCACTATTTTCTACTACACCCACTATATGGTATCCCCTAAAATAATTTGACCTATATGAGTACATTAATCCTAGATCCTCGTACAACCCCCAGTAAAACATTTAATGCATGAGTATATCTTAGACCATGACCCTCAAATAGTTGAGATGTCATCTAAAAAATGATCCAGATGACCTATATGGATACATATCTAACTCTTCTTTAGCATCTGATTATATTACGAATAAACATGCCCCATCTTCCAAAACACAAAACACCTTGATGAAGAACCACTATTTGGTGAAATAATCAAACCTCTCCTCCAAATTCAATGAAAATTATCCACATCCAATATCAGATTACCCAGAGATCCATTAACTGTATTAGCTACCACTACTATTTTTTCAGTATAATCACCACTTCTAGTGTCTACTCTAATATCAAAACATGGTTCAACATCCCAAAAAATTAGATCAGCCTATTGTTGTTTACCTAAAACCTAGTATAATGAAATAAATCATCTTCAAATAACAATAATTATTAAATATCATATTATGTATGTGTCAGTGAAAATCATCACAAATATATAAACCCCATAATGTATTACATTACTAAAGTATATCTCAGTAAAAAATATCTAATACATCCTCAAATTTTCACATGGTGTATGAACCTCACCGAAACATGTTTTCAAGTTACACCCTCATGTCTACATACCTATACATGTACATCACACTAATTTTTCATCATTCCTATGATCATATATAGAGTTAAATTCACCCTTTGTCCATTTTTTTCATGAACTGATAAAAAATCATTTGTGCAGACTCAATCTAGTACACCACTTCTAGAGGTCCACCCTCTCTCTAGAATAAATTTTGATGTTGTGAATAGAACTACCATGTCACGTATTCCTTGGAATGGTTATATCTCTGCGCACCTTGATAGATGCTCTGTATAACTCACATTAGTCTCACCCTAAACTGCCAATCCAACCACCACCTTTAATGGACTGGGAATCTGCACACTAAAATCATACTAACTGATATCCTCAATGACCTTATCTAGTGAATGAGTCAATGAAACTATATTTATAACCACCTAATACTCATATAGAGGTTGTCTATAGGGAATCCCATAGAAAAAAAATTAAAATTCTTAATACCGATATCACAATCTTGATATCTAAAATAGGAAAAACTGTAACAAGTAGCATAACCTATTATCCTCTACACTTACCGACTACATCTAGGTCTCATACCAACTGACCTCACAGCTTTTCCCACCTATGTTAGGGTTAGGTACCACACACATATAGGATCCAAATATCTAATCACACCCCGAATCACATATGCTATATGGATGATTATAATACCACTAAGTTTTTTCATGATATAACATCATATAGACTATTCCAAACACATTAAATATCCAAATCCATTTCCATTATAGAACAAAAAATTTAATCAAAAGATAGTACATGCATCCCCACATGACTAAAATGATACATGAGTACCCCTATTGACTCCTTGGGATAAGAGAATGAAATGAAAATCCATAAAATCCAAAACCAAATTATTCGAATAAAATAACTCAAATGTTACTATGAAAAGAAAAATAACAATCCTAGTTTCCCTGGTAACTTGGACTTCAGCCTATACTTGTGCTGGTCCGGCACACAACAGGACATCCATTCCTTGTTTTGACACTTCCCTAGACCCCCATCTACCATAACCCAAATAAGAAGACAAAACCTTTTAGTATCAGTATACATTAACCTACTCTAATACCGTTTTTTATTTTCCAAACTCATATCACTCTATAATAATATGATTAGAGTTCCAAAAAACCTCAAGAATTCCTCCCCATATTCTAGAGGTCTTTGACTATTAATAAGGGTCTATGGTGTAATGTTGAGGAGACTATATGCTATGAATATAAATAATAATTACATATAAATAACAGAGGATGTAACAATAAATAAAAAAATAATATAAAAGAAGATGAATAATTCACCATGTTATGTAAGCTATACAAAATACAAATTTACAATGTCATACCTGCCATAAAATTTTCAATCGGATTGCCCATAGGTCGATCAAACATGTAAATGCCCAAAAGTATTAAAAATAAACTACATGTTAGAAACTAATTAATGATAAATCCATAGTCTATCATATCAATAGATCCCTCATTCTTCCAACTAATTCTATACCACATAAATTCACAAGAAAAACATAAACAATATACCCATTATGATCCAACCATAATGATCCAAATCTATTTCTATAAACTGTATCATGAATCTCATGGTCATATGAACCCTTTACAAACTACCAACTCAATAGCTCAAGGAAACCCAAGGCATGGTGACACCCATACTTTATCAGTATCAGCTCATCATCCCTTTCATATCTCACATATACAGTGAGCATCCACTCTCAACCAATGATCTCAATCTTTAAAAATATCCCATGATCACCAACAACATATCCCTCCTCTATAATGATGGCCAACACCTTTACCTCTAAGTTTCTCAGTCTAAAAAGGATATCACCAACATCTAGTTATCAAAACCACATCATTGGCCCTATCCTTTCTTCATAATTCCATAGTGGAATAATCCCCATGGTGAGAGGAAATCACTAATAACCTATATCCACAACTAATCAGACCTCTTTTCCCAACCATGGTAATGGTTAATACCATTGGAATCACAATGACAAACCATGTCACCACATGCTTGATTATCTATATCACCCTCAGATAAATGAGTTACACCCATCACATTCCAAAATAACCATATCAATTTCAACATCAATATATAACATCATCATATAAAAAATTATACATCAAGCCCATCAATCCCTCAAACCACACAACCTAGAAATCTAAACCCACCAAAGTAAATCCATCATTTTTTTCTAATATTTCCCTAGGTATCTCTTATGGACAATTAAAACCATAAATTATTCTATTCTATATTACTCACATGAACCCACCCTATCTCATTTATCAAATGATTCCCAAAAAAAATATAATCAAGTAAATATCTAGAGGCCAATAAAGTATACTTAGGAAGGATCCACACATCAAGAAACACGCGTGAAACTGTATCTGATTCAAAAAATAGATAACATATCAAAATACCTAATTTATGTTACAAAAAAAACAATGAAACAATGAAATAATATATAAATAAAACACAATTCCTATTAGCCTTACCAATATCAACCCCATACAATAAATAATAAAAATGTGCATATAATAATCAATGAACATACCCCAATAGGAATGTAGAATTAGAGATAGAGATAAGAGAATCAGGGTATGATCACTGTATTTCTATAATAAATGGAAAGAACCTATTTTATATTTAATTTTACCAATTAATAATTTATTTAAATAATACTATACAAGGAATATTATGGTGTGATAATTCCTTCAAAACATGATTCCTCCTCTAGATACATCACATCACATCATTTCATGACTAGATAACTCACAATGTTTTCCCCTATATATAATCACACTCCATCTATTGAAATGTCTGGAACCCATATGTATCATCCATAGAGAACTCTTATGTATCATAGGGTATTGACCATTATATATATGTAGATAAACCATTACAAATCACAGTGGATTTTAACATTTCTCAAAATTTTTAAACGAACTCTTGTATACATTACATATTTACCCTTATGTAAATTTTGACCCTTAAATTTTATGGTGTAAACCCTTAAAAATCATAAGGGAACTTAATTACTTTACAAAAAATCATCCCCTTTCGAGAACTCTTACGTATCCCTTCATAGTATGCTTACATATCATAAGTTTTCTAAAACATGAAAAAAATTTCTGAACATTAGAAATCTTATTCATGATAAAATTTATGCATAAGGACTAAGCTAATTTTATGAAATTTCTAAACACCCATAACGTTATATTTTCTATTTTTTATAGAGTTACCTTAGATTAGTCCCAACAATTAACTAAAACCTTCATGTTCAAATTCCATGTGGTTATAGTGTAATGTATAAAAAATATGATATTTCATTTTCTTATATATCATCTTCTCCATTTCATGATATCGTGTGTCTGGTTGTGATATATTTTATACTTCAAAATTTAAAGGTCATTCTCAAGAAAACTCCAAGGACTTGATTCATTTCCTACATCAACAACCAAAAAAAGCCTCTAAATGGTTAAGATACACACATTTAACCCAGGGTTCGACCCAAATTAACATTATTTAATACCTATTCAATTATATAGATCATATATCATAATCCAATAATATCAAGTTTGGTCAAATACGTAAGCCTATACTCAAATTCCTAGTCACTTCTACTAGTGATTTATCTAAAAGAATTATGAAAAATCAATACCCATCACAATCCCTTAGAGAAAATTAGTCATTGGATATTTATGTCACTAGTATACCCTCACTAGACCCCAACCCCAACTTAAATCTCATTCAATCCCCTTAAGGTTACTAATATTGAATGTAGTTTACCATATAAGATATGCCTCTTAGATAACCTAAAACCCCTAATCTTTCCTTAATAGCCACTCAATTGAATCATCCATATCCCATAACCCTAGTTGGTCTTTATGATCAAGTGAATAAGATAGTTTAAGGTCACTAGAGACATCTCTCATGGATGGAAACTAACTATGGGTTCCATTTATAGTCTTACCCAACATCTTGAATAAGAAACATGACCTTAAAAGGTTATGTAATCAAGGTATAAGAAATAGAAGACCTATTATGATTCTAATATTACTCACTAGACTCACCACACACAAGGAAACCCACCTATGATTCCATCCCAATAGGGTTTCACCCATGTACCCATGATTACCATTTACAAATTATATATAACCATATATAAAGTAGTATAATTAATGTCCACAAACCTCAAAATGGGGTTATCCATTTTCTAAGGCTTATTCATTATCTATATGTAACAACCAAGTCTTAACGTTCATAAAAATTACAAAAAATTTGCAGAATACTTAAAACACTATACAAATGGATTCCCAAATAATGTATAGGTTTAGTGCCTTTGGAAACATGGAAATGTAAACACTGGTACATAAGCGAGCTACATTATCTCCCACTAGATTCTGCAAGACTGGGGCCCCTATTGGAAATATCATATATGAAATATATCTTCATAACCTAGGGATTGAAACATAAAAAGGGGTTATCTCAGATGCTCAATATGGTAAAACAAGTGAGATATATAAGCATAGACATGAACGTGAGGGTATGAGAACATGATCATAATATTAGAATATCATGACCTACATATCATAAACATGAATCATGTAATAAAGTTTAGTAGTTCATAATGCATGAATAATAATGTAATCAATGGAATACATCATGAACAAATAACATAAGAGTAAGACATGAAATTATGGTAGAAACAAAATAATATAAAATAGTATGTCAAGGATACCTACCAAGTCCTTCACAACATGTTAGTATTGGGATAATAACCTATATACATTCTTCAGGCTTGGGATGCCCTCCCATGTACCCTCTTGTTTTGGGATTGGGATGTCCACCCACGTATCCTATTGTTTCGAGCATAAGAATCCATCTTGTATTTGGATTGGGATTCCCTCCAATGTTCCCTCTTGTTTCAGGCTTAAGATCCCCTCTTTTTTTGGGCTAGGGTTGTTCATCTATGTACCCTCTTTTTTTTGGATTAAGATTCCCTCTTGTTTTAGGCTGGGGATTCCCTCCCATTTACCCTATTGTGTCAGTATTATGTTTCCCTTCTTTTTTGGACTTGGGATGCCCTCCCTTATGTTGATTCAATAAGTTCCCTTTTGACATTTCCATTCCTTTATGTTTTGAAAATAACAAAAACATTTTTGTAAGGAAATTTTCTTTCTCTAAGAAATAATTTCTGAAGGAAAATTTACTTTCTCTAAAAACGTTTTTGACTTTACCTATAGTTTTCATTGTCTTATCTAGTGTTTTTATAAACCAAGACTAACCATACTTTTCTTAAAACAAAAATAGGATCCTTACATAACTCAAAACCATATAGTTTCTTAGAATCTAATTTCCCTATAATTAAGAACCTAATTTCTTTAGAAATCAGACTCCAATTTATCCTAAAATCATACTCCAATTTCTTCTAAAATTAGACTGTAATTTCTCTTAAAATCTGACTCTGATTTCTTTTGAAATCAGACTTTAATTTCTTATGAAATCAGAATCTAATTTTTCTTGAAATCAGACTATGATTTCTTCTGAAATTAGACTTTGATTTCTTCTAAAATCATACTCTGGTTTCTCCTGAAATCAGAATCTGATTTCTTCATAAATTAGATTCTGAATTCACTAGAAATCAGACTCTGAAATCTCCTTTTTCCAGACTCTAAAATATTCATAAATCAGATTCAAAATTTATCATAAATCATATTCTATATTCCTCAAAAATCAGACGTCGATTATCTATTATTTCTCAATACGATTTTTCATATTTTTAGGCTTCGATTCACACTTTCTTAAGAATATGATTAATTTTTTTTCTTATAGTTACCTCATTTAATTAATGTAACGTTTCATTTTATTGGATCCTAAATAATTTTTCTTGAGTTTGATATTTTTTCCCTTCTTTTATTACATGAAATGGTTTCGTACAACCTATTTTTAACTAACTGTTGGTTGAGTGACATGTGTGTAGGTCCCTCTCAGATTTAAGGAAAAATATGTCCATTGGAAGAGGATCCAACCATTGGGATATTTTCTTCTATAAATAACTTAGACATTTGAATATACAACATGTTTACAAAACACACATCTAGAGATTATATTTTGCGATCTTGTGAAGTGATTTCTAGAGAGAGACTCTCATGATTTCTGCGAATGCTGTGAACAACTTGTTCAAAATGTGAATAACATGTTCAAGCTATGAACAAATTGTTCAACCTTCATAGTGTGACTCTGATTGTTTCTGATCAATCAAGGTCTTCTGAGGATAGGGAAAAATTGGTTCTAACTACCTTAAATTTCAATGGAATTTAGGGATAGCAATATAGATTCCAATATTCTTATCGAGGACTTACCCTGGTGTGGGTGAGATATAATTTCTCGAAAGTTTAAATCAAGGGACCTTTATCCAAAGTTTTTGGATACCCTTCTCTTTGGGTTAAAAGATTTACTATATTTGTTTACTTGTTTTTGTTACACGTTTAAATTCTGCTACATTTTTCTAAAAAAAGAAATTATTACTTTCTTATACTTTCTTATACTTGTATACTCTGATAAATAATATTCTATACACTTTAAGGTAGAATTTTTTCCTAAGTAAATTTGATTTATGTTTCATTATTGGATCCATATTATCGGATCCAAACCAAGTTAGTTTCGTAGTTAAGAACTAAATATGGTTTCTGAATCCATCTTGTTTAACTTTTTTAAACATTGATTTTCTTAAAGGATAAAACTGAAAGTTTTTAAACTTAAAATTCACCCCCCCCCCCCCTCTTGTAATTGAGCATCTATATCTATATTTAGATCTTACAATTGGTATCAGAGAAGGTATCTGAAATACTTATACTTACATTTATGTTTTTTTACTTAACTTTTCTTTCTTAATATTACTTTTTTGAGATTTTATTAATGATTTTATTTATAAAATCTTTTGTTATGAATTATTTTTGTGGAAAAGATATTTTTTATTAGAATAGTAGGAATGAACGTTGGTTCTATAGATAATCTAAATCCTACCAGACTGCCAATATTAGATAGAAATAATAATGAATACCTGAGAGATAGAATGGAGACTTTCATTATCAATATAAGTGTGGATAACTTTGTAATGCTCACTGGAGATTATAAGATTCCTAAAAAAGAAGTCAGAACATACAAAAATCTGAAAAAATAAGAATATCAACTAAACTAAAAGGTACACAATACTCTTTTATGTTCCATGACCAAGAATATCTGGAGTCAAATATCCTTTTGTGAATTTCCAATTGAATTTGGAAGAAACTTTAAGTTACACACTTTAGAACTTCAAAAGTGATAGAAACAAGAAGAGCTATTCTAAGAGCTAAATATCATAGATTTTTATTTCCTTATAGATAACCTATTTGAAAAGTGTAACAAAGATTTATGAAAATTTTAAATAGTCTTAAATATATGGGATAAAAAGGACTTGATGATAAAATACTTGTGGACAATATAATAGATATCATTTCCAATGAATGGGAATCTAAAAGGACTGTTATTGATGAGAATTGCAAAGTATCTAATATCACTCTTGATGAGTTATTTGGAACTCTTCTTCATCATGAAGCAAGAATGAAGAGAGATTTAGAATTTAATAAGAAGAATAATTGTAATGGAATTGTTTCTTTCACAACTATATTTATATCAAAGACTTCAGAAAGAGTTACTAGTCAAAAATATTAGAAATTGACTGTAATATCTAAATCAAGTTATAGGGATAAGTCTGAGAATAAACTAACCAATCTTGCTCGAAGGTTGAACAAGAATGTGGGAAATATATATTTTTAGTACATATATAGGAAGAAAGACAAAAAGAACAATATATAATCTGAAGTAACTTGTTATGAATGTAAAAGGGTTGGACATATCAGACCTAATTGTCCTATGCTAAAGAGAAAAGAAATAAAGGACAAGAATTATGAATGGAATAGAAAGAATTAATAAAAATATAAGTATAATAATGTTTTGAAGGATAATGATACCAAGAGTTCCATTGGTGGTGACTCTTTAGATTAATCCTTGGAATATAAATCTTCCGGTCAAAAGAATATTGGTCTTATCTCAAAATTACCTATTGAAAATCATTGTCCGATGGCTAAGGTACACAATGATGAATATTTAACCAATATTTCTCTAAATGATAATATTCTTAATGAAAAATATTATGAGTATTTGGATGAGTAATCTTCTTCTTCATAAGATAATACTTTACATTCATTTAATGAAGTCTGTATATTAGTTAAGTTACTTGATAATGAGAACTGTAAGATAAAAAAAAGTTAAAGAAATAAAATTATAGAATTTATGTTTTAACAAATTAATTATCATATCTATCAAAGGATATTGATAATAACTATTGATTTTTATAATATTTATATAAACCATAAGGAGGATAACTCTAAGAAGGATAAACCTTCTAAGGATCTTGAAAATGTTATTTCTATGAAAATTGTTTTAGAGACTAACTCAAATTCAATGACTAATGACTATGAGGATAAGAATTTAGTCATTAGACTAAAATATGATTTTTTTATTAAATAAAAATTTATCACATTTCACTTCTAGAAGGAAATAATTTGATAAAATGTATTCACAAATTTTTCCTCTTAGGAATAGTTCTGGATTGGTTATACTCATTCAAAAACTATTTTTAGTCATAACTATTTTGTTACCCAAAGTGGTCCTTTTTCACTAAATGTCAATGTGGTGGACATTGAGAGAAAAATATTCTTTAAATAAAACCCAATACTTAGGTTTTCATAGAGCTTACTTATCTATGAAAATTTGGATACCTAATATTTTACTTACTAAAAATTATAGATCCAATAACATTTTTATTTAAAAAGTATAACTATTATATTTTTAAGAAAATAAAGGAAGTTCCAACAACAATACATGGTACATGGGTAGTGGATTTTCTTGGAACATGACTGGTAAAAAAACTTATTTTAAATTATTATATAGATGAAAGGAGGAAAAGTAAATTTTGGAGATACTGCTTAGGGAGAAATTATTGGTATATGTAACATTGTTCTTCCTAGAAAAGCTTTAATTTCAAATTTTTTATTTGTTAAAGGTCTTAAGAACAACATTATAAGCATAACCCAAATATCTGATGAATGTTGCCTTGTGAATTTTAGGAATGATAAATGTCTAGTACACAATTTCAAGGAAGATTTTATTCTCTATGCCCATTGGCATGAGAATGTTTATACAATATACATAGAAGACCTTAGGAGCCAAGATCTATCTTGCCTTAGTGAAATAGGAGATCAATCATGGTTATGGAATAGAATATTATGACATTGTAGTCTTAAGAATCTATGAAAATACTCAAATAAAAGACTTGTTAAGGATCCAACAGAGCTTATGTTTTATTCTTCAAATTTTATTGATTATTGTCAATATGAAAATCAATATAAGTAAAGATTTAAATAAATTAGTGAAATATCATATTATGATTTGTTATATCTAGTTCATATAGATCTATTTAGTCAAACACAAACTGGTAGTGTTGGATTGAAATACTATGTATTTATTTTAGTTGATGATTACACTAGATTTACTTGGGTTTGTTTTCTAGAAAAGAAATATGAATCCTTTTCTTAATTTAAATTTTTTTTCAACCAATTTTATGAATGTGAAAAACCTTCCATTGATAACTATTCATAGTGTTCATGGGGGAGAATTTGAAAATTCATATTTTGAAACTTTTTGTAATAAGAAAGGAATTACTCATAACTTCTCAACTCCAAGAACTCCTCAATAAAATGGTGTTGTTGAAAGAAGAAATCGAATTCTTCAAGAGATAAAAAGAAACAAGTTTAGTGAAAATTCTATTGACAAACAATTTTTAAATAAAGATATTAGTACTTCTTGTTATACTATAAATCTAGTTTTAATTAGAAATTTTCTTAATAAAACACCTTATGAATTATGGTCTGGTCGAAATCTTAAAGTTTATTACTTTAAAGTATTTGGATGGAAAGTATTAATCATGAATACTAAATATAACTTACATAAATTTTCACCCAAATTCAATTAAATACTTTTCTTAGGTTACTCCACTACTTCTAAGGCAAATAGATTTTTTAACTAAAAGTATTTCACTGTTGAAGAAACGGTTCATGTTATATTTGATGAAATAGATACTTTTGTTTTTAAACAACCCCAACATATATCTTTATATGTGTTTTTAAAAACTTATTATCAACCATTGATAGAAGATTAATCTAATGAGGAAAATACTCAAGAAAATTTTTCTAATGTATTTACTCGAGAATATTTTTTACCTTATGTTGATGAACAGATTTTACAAATCCCAAATTAGTAGTTTCTTAGGAATCATCCCAGTGGTAGTATCATTAGTGGTGAAAATCATCCTATAAGAACTATATGTTCTTTAAAAACAGAGTAGAATATCTAGTATTTCTTTTCCAATTATAACCAAAAATCACTGATGAAGATTTAGGTGATGATGATTGGATTAAAGCTATAAAATATTAACTAAATGAATTCGAAAGGAAAAAAGTGTGCACCTTGGTTGAAAGACCTAAGGAAACTTCTGTAATTAGTGTAAAATGGTTCTTTAGAAATAAATGTGATGAAAATGGAATCATTTTAAGAAATTAAGAAAGATTAGTTTCCAAAGGCTAAAATCAACAATAAGGAATAGACTTTGAAGAAACCTATGATCCAGTAGCTAGACTTGAATCTATTTGAATTCTATTAGCCTTTGTATAATTATTTAATTTCAAAAAAATTCAAATGGTCATGAAGTTTTATTTACATAATGGATATGTTCAAGATGAAGTTTATATTAAACAACCTCCTGGTTTTAAAGACAGAAAACATACTGAACATGTTTTGAAACCTACCAAAGCATTATATGGACTTAAAAAATCCCTTAGAGCCTGGTATGACAGACTTAAAATATTTTTGTAACAAAATAATTATGTTAAAGATACTTTTGATCCAACAATTTTTATAAAATGAAGATAAGAAAAGTATTTTTATTGTTTAGATTTATGTTTATGACATTATATTCAGATCAAATTACCAAACTTTAACTAATTAATTTGTTAATATAATGAAATCTGAGTTTTAAATGAGTATGAAGAGTGAGTTAACATTTTTTCTTGGCATTCAATGTAACGCCCCGACCCCTCTATACCAGAGTTGGTGAATTACTTGTAACATTGGTATGGTTAGAAGGAATTAAATTCTAAAAGAACGGTTAGTTTAGTAGTCTTGAAGAAACTAGATACATAGATGTAACTCAAATTATAATGGAAAAGGTTAGAGAATACAATACATAACAGAAACTAAAAACTTCATCCCTAGAAACTCAATAAATGATCTCCTCTTCGTCACCTGTTGAAGGTAAAAAATGAAAGGGGTGAGCTCTAATGCTTAATAAGGGTTACAAATATCATAAGTATGAATCAATAATAACTGAATTATAAACAACTTATCATAGTCAATATGGCATGGTGAATAATTGAGAAACGCATGACATTAATAAACTGAGAATGAAACTGCATCCATAGATTTTATCATAGTGAAAGCCTCATGAATAGTAATAACTAATAATGAATAAAGATAATTATTATTAATTGGACATCATGTATCTAGAACATGATACCATAATAGCATAATGACGGTTTAGTTTTGTGGGTAGGAACCCGTTTGATATTTGGAAACAAACTCGAAGGGTTTATCGCCAACTGATTTGTCTCGTAAGACCAACAGATGCATCGAGGGGCTGTAATAGGCCCCACCCACTACTGCATGTCCAAAGAATACTTTATACATAGATTCAACATATGATCAATATGACTTTACATTATCCATATAGAATATAGGATATGGATTCACCAATATTTCCACAGTCAAAACAACATTCAAAATAAATACTGTATGTAAAATTGTATACGTTTTAGAAAATAATCATACCCATGATATAATAATATGGAAATTTAAATGGAAAATAATTTCAATTTAAAATTAATCTCAAATTTTAGGTAGGTACACCACATAAGAAAGAGTTGGTGCACAATACTAAGCAAGTCACAATGAAGTGAAAATTGATACAATGCTCGTTACCACGTTGTAATCAACTGATCCATATAACCAGAAGTTAATAACAACCAAAGGAATCATAGAATATAGTGAATATAAAGATAATAATGATAATATATAAAAAAAATTAGTACACCTATTCCACAAATAATAAATAAGAGGTGAATAATGGAAATCAAAAAGAATTGTAAGTGAGATGAGAAAACCCCTTACAACAATTCGACATGGTGATGAATGTTCTTACGAGGGCTTAATGAGAGTTAAAGGGATATACCATTATTTATATATCATAAGGGAAGTATGGGGGAGGTTCAAAAACATAACCCATCATTAGGTATTAAAAATAAAAGGACACAACATATGGAATATTCTTAAACAAAAGTGAGAGAGATAATCCCTTACCTTCAGCTCGAAGGTGTTCTTGATTGTTCTTAATGACCTGAATAATCCAATATAGCTTAATTAATTAATAATTCCAGACCTCATAAACATTTAATTGATATGTTATAACCTTATTAAGTTCATTAATGGTCTTTTTTATGGGTTTAAGAGAATCAATTTTATTGTTTTGGAATCATTTTCTTACTTTTTTTCATGATTCGTTTACTTGTATTCATGAATGGAAGTTCATTTGAAATGTGGATAAACATCTAGAATAATTAATATATATTATTAATGACATTATATAGATATAAATTATCTTATAATTACTTTGGTTGTATTCCATTAGGACGACTCATTCAATGGGTTAATGATAAACCCTTGGGTTTGGCTTGGCAGTTTTGTGCACAATGAACTTGTTTTGTATTATTATTCCTTTTTATGAGTTTGTAAGGAATACAAAACATTAAACGTGATAAAATAAATATATTATTATCTGGTTAAACTATTTAAAAGGTTTCATTACCATTATTTAATATAGTATTCAAATTGAAAACCCATCTTCCTTGAGTGTGATAAATTAACACATCTCGGATGGTGTTTGCATTTATAGCCTAAAAGGAAGGTAAAAAAAGATATTATAATAAAATATTCCATTAGAGAAATTAAAATATATTAAATTTATGTTAATGGAATTATAAAGTAATTTGGATGATGTGAGGTGACAAGAGAGAACAAAATAATGGAAGTTGTAAAAGGAATTGAAATAAAAAAGGAAGAGAGGTTCACCTCTCGAGTACTTCTCTTTGAGAAACTCCTCAAGACCTTTGATTTTGGCCTTTTGGGAAGACCAGAAGGTATTGGACGTGGGGGAGGAGGTTAGGGAGCTATTAGAGTATAATCTAGGCAATTCTTGAAGCATTAGTGGTGTGGGAGGAAGAGGGGGTGAGGGTGGTTTATATAGTGGAGGGCGGGAGAGTTTTCTTAATATTATAATCATTAATTTTTTATTTCTTCTCAAGGTAAGAAACAGTGAGTATTAATTGACTTATAATAGTAATAATAGAATGTGTGTTAGATATTTGGGTGCTTACATCACTCATGATTCTAAGAATAGTTAATTTAATTTATAATGTATTTATACGGTAAATTAAGGTATTTTACTATTCACCAAAAATTCAAGTATTTCAGAAAAATACCAAAAAATCACCCTAAGCATTTTTTGACATGTAGAATCCGAAACTGAAGTCAATTTTTCAAAAATAATTTTATAAATATTATTAATTAAATATTTAATTAAAATCATTATTTATTTAAAAAATATAAACACTTAAATTAGTCATCTTTATTTTAAAGGTTCCTAAATTTATTTATACAATCATAGGTATGGATACCATTCATAAGAGCCATATTATTATTCATAAGGGTATGTAACTATTCATAATTGTAGGTTACTATTCACTAAAAATAAAGTTAATTATATTAGATTCTAAATATCATCCTGAACATAACTTTGTATGTTAGATTTTCAAAATTCAAAACACACAAGTGGAAAATTTAAGTTCAATGGCTAGGCTATGACTATATCCAAAATAACCAAGTGTTGTTTCAAAGAAACTCAGTGCATTATGAAATATAGGTTATGAATCATATTTATTTAATAGAAACATACCATATAATGTTTCAGGTTCTACATTATTCCCTCCTTCAGAAATTTCATCCTCAAAATTTTTCTTTTATAAATCCCACCAAAATGATGTGGGTGGTTCTTCTTCATAACATCCTTAGGTTCCCATGGTGCTTCCTCCATATTCTGGTTTTTCCAAAGAACCATTACTAGGAGATTCATTGGATTTCTCAATACCGTCTCCCTTTTTTCAAGGATCCTGATTGGATCTTCCCAGTATAAAAAATCAGGTTCCAATTCTATTTCTTCATAAGTGAGTACAGCCATTGGGTCTGGCATGTATTTCTTCAACAATAACACATAGAACACATCATGAACTTTATGGAGACTTGGAGGCATTACTAAATCGTAAGTTAAATCTCCAATTATTTCTAAAATTTCAAATGGTCTGATGTACCTAGGGCTCAATTTTCCTTTCTACCGAACCTTAAGACACCCTTCCATGGAGATACTTTCAGAAAGACATGATCTCCCACTTGGAATTAAAAATCCTTTCTCCAGTTGTCATCATAACTCTTCTGCCTACTTTGGGATACATTAATATGGGCTTGTATTGTCTTCATCTTTTTCATGTTCTCTTCAAAAAGTACTAGGCCTATAAGTTTCCTCTCACCAACTTCGTCCCAACAAGTTGGAGTTTGACATCTCTTTCTATATAATGCTTCATATGGAGCCATTTGAATACTGGAATGGAAACTGTTCTAGTAGGAAAATTCTTCCAATGTAATTTATTGATCCCACATAACTTGGAATTCAAGAGAGCATGATCTCAACATGTCTTCCAAAGTTTGAATAGTCCTTTCAGACTATCCATTGATTTGGGGGTGATAAGAAGTACTCATACAAGGCTTAGTATTCAAAGCCTTCTAGATACTTTTCCAGCATTTTGATGTAAACTGGGGATCTCGATCAGACACAATCGATATAGGTTCACCATGAAGTCTTAAAACATCATTAATATAAAGCCTTTCTAGGTTATCAAGTAGTAAATTCTCTCTTATATGAAGGAAATATGCTGATTTTGTGAGATGATCAACAATTAACCATATTGCATCATTCCTTCTAGGTGTACTCGGTAGTCCTGTGAAAAAATAAATCATAATATTTTCCCACTTCCAAATATAAATAGGTAGAGGTTGCATCACTCCTCTAGGATGTTTTCTCTATTCCTTCAATTATTAACAAATTAGACATCATGACACGTAGTTAGCAATTTCCCACTTCATATTATCCCACCAAAAATATTTTTTTAGATCTCTATACATCTTTGTACTACCCGAGTGTATAAAGAAATATGAGCTATTGGAATATTCTAATAGTTTCCTTGTTAGCTCAAGTACTAATGGAACACATAACCTCTTCCGAAATTTCCGAACTCCTTCTTTATACACGAAGTCTACCAATCTATCATCCTTGACATCATTAATTTTCTTGTTCAGATTATCTTCATCAGATTAAGAGCTTCTTATCTTCACTAATAAATATGGTTTAACAATAATTTGAAAGAGGAAATATGTTTCCCCTTCCTTAAAAATTTCCATATCTATCTTCAGTAGATCCGTGAATATATGATCACTTTCAATCCTCATTTGGGTCAGGAGTCTGTGATATTTCCTACTTAATGCATCTTCCACCTTATTTGCCTTTCCTGGATGGTAGTGCATTGATAAATCGTAATCTTTGAGAAACTCGAGCCATCTCCTTTGCCTCATGTTGAGTTCTTTTTGTGAGAAAATGTATTTGAAACTCTTGTGGTCTGTATAAATCTCACATATTTCTACATAGAGATAATTTCTCCATATTTTCAGAGCAAAGATTATGGAATCTAACTCAAGATCATGAGTTGGATAATTTTTCTCATGAGTATTCAACTGTCTTGATGAATAAGCAACAAATTTATCATTTTTTATAAGGATGAAACCTTGTACATTCTTTGATGCATCACTGTATATCACAAATCCATCATTTCCAGATGGAAGAGTCAAGATTGGAGCATTGACCAGTCTTCTTTTCAATTACTCGAAGCATTCTGTACATTCTTTTGTCCACACAAACTTAACCCCTTTATGTGTGAGATTTGTTAGAGGGTAATCCAGTCGGGAAAAATTATGCACAAAATGGTGATAGTAACCTACTGTGCCAGTAAAACTACGTACCTCGGTTATGTTTGTCGGAGTGCGCTAATCTTGCATTGCCTTTGTCTTTGCAGGATCAACTAGGATTCTATCCTTAGATACAATATGGCCTAGAAAAGAAACTGATTCAATCTAGAATTCACATTTTCTAAACTTCCCTTATAATTCATTTCTTCTAAGAGTTTTCAGAATAATCCACAAGTGATCCTCATGGTCTTCATAGCTTTTTGAGTATACCAGGATATCACTGATGAATACCACCACAAAGTTATCAAGATATTCCTTGAAAACTCTATTCATTAAATCCATGAAAACTGAGGGTTCATTAGTCAGTCAAAAAGTCATCACTGTAATATTTTAATGCCCATACCTAGTTCAAAATGATGTCTTAGGAATATCTTCCTTCCTCACATGTAGCTGATGATATCCAGATCGAAATTCAATCTTCAAAAAAAATTGGGCTCCATGTATTTGATCAAATAAATCATCAATCCAAGGAAGAGGATACTTATTCTTCATTGAAATAGCATTTATTTCCATGTAATCAATTCATAGCCTTATGGATCTATCTTTCTTCTTGACAAACTGGATTGGGGATCCCCATGGAGAAACACTAGGTCGAATAAATCCTTTATCACTCAACTCCTCTAATTGTTTCTTTATCTCTACTAACTCCACAGTGTTCATTCTATAGGGGGTCATTGATATAGGTCTTGAAATAGGTATTAAGTCAATGGAATACTCAATTTCCTACTCTGGAGGATGTCTAGGTAAATCCTCTGTAAATACATCAATGTATCCTTGCACTATATGCACATGTTTAATATAAAGATTTATTTCCTTGCCCATATATATTGGTTTATATTCCTCTCCATGTATTGAATTCAGTAGATCTCCTGGGGGTAGATCTAGATAAGAATCAGGTGGAAATTTTCCTTCTTTAAAGATAAGGGATTCTACACCATTTTCAAAAATTGTTACTTCCTTTTTCATTCAATAAATATTCGCATCATAGTTTGATAGCCAATTCATACTGAGAATTATATCAAATTCAGTCATTGGTATGATGATAAGGTTAGAAACTAAAGCACGTTTATGTGTCACGAGGGGGACTAGTTGACATGCCTTTGTTGAAATGATGCATCCTCTATGAGTTTTGACTGATAACTCCTTTATTAAATCAAATTGGTCATGTCTAATTTTCTTGGATAACTGCGGAGATATAAATTAATGTGACAATCTAGAATCAAATAAACTTTTTTCTATATTTAAGGAAATAATTAAAGTACCTACCAACACATCATTAAGAACATCAACTTCCATGGCTGTAATCGCATAATCTCTCCCTTACTTCCTTGGCCTTTTTTGAGGCATGTTTCCTTGGAGGTTAGGACACTCATTTCCATAGTGTCCCATCTCTATAAAATTATAGCATTAAACATCATCAAATTGTTTCATCCCTTTACATTAATTAGATAGATTACCCTTTTCTCCACACTTATAGTAGACTCACATGCCTTTCAATCATTTCCCGAGATGATTATTTCCACAGTTCTCACATAATGGTAATTTCTTCATTTCCTTGTTCTTCTTTGGTGCTTCACCTTTCCCTTGGTTCTTAGAGTACTTATTTTAATCTTGGTTTCCCTTGAAAAAATTTGATCTAGTAAATTACATCTCTATTTTTATAGAACTTGATACAATTTCATCATATTATGAAAAGGTTTAAGAAGCCAGTGCCCTTCAAAGACTTGGCTTAAGACCTTCAAAGAAATGATCAATCTTGTCTGCCGAGTCACGTACGTAATCTACGACATACCTGGATAGCCTTATGAAGGTAGCATCATACTCTACCACACTATTTTCTTCCCTTTTCTTTAGCCAAGGAATTTCCCCTTCATTTCGGTTCATTTCTCATGAGGGAAATATTTTTCGAAGAATATTTCTTTAAAAGTCCTCCATTCCATATCTTCTATTTCTTCTTCCTCCATGCTATTTTGAATCAAGGATCACAATTGATCAGTGTTTCCATGGGGACAATATACTTCTTGTACTACCTTTTCATTTTCATTGCATCTTAAAGCCATGTATATATTTTCAAGGGACTTTATCCATTACTTAGAAACCACTGGATTAGTAGTCCTACTGAAATATGGGGGCTTCTGCCACATGAAATGATCCAACATAGGTGTGGAATGGTTATTCATTACAACCTGAGTAAGTTTTCCCAATATGGTCATGATATGATCTCCTCCAACATTGACTATTCTGGCTTGCTCAGTGGGGAGATCCCTAAATTTCCCACTAGTATTGATTCCCCTTCTTCCATTAGACGTCATTTCTAAATCACCGGGCACACTAGATTAGGTTATGAATAATAATTTATAATATTAACATAACAAAATAATTAGCATAAATTGAGATCATACGCATGGGTAATCCCATAGTAAGAAAAATAGTTTATTTGATGAATAATTTACATTTCAATCCTTCATAATGGCTTGTAAAGAAAATATAAATTATCATAAGAATATTCCATGGGAGTGTCATAACCAAGAGTGCAGAAAGGCCCATTGTCGTGTACCAGGATACCTCGGGTCAAGCCTGAAACTCTATATCAGATCTTTCACTCCTAGGTACATATATGCCAGAGCCACCTCTACCTGCTCATATCTAGACATGGATATATTTTCTAGAAAGATTCACATAATCTATTCCTTAACAAAATACCAAGACGTTCTTGTACTTTTATCCTTAAATACTTCTTCAGGGCTTTGTTCCTTACTATACATTTCCTATTCTAGTTTTTATGTTTTCTACTAAACTTCATCTGATGCCAATTGTAATGCCCTGACTACTCTAGACTGAAGCTGGTGCATTACGTGTTAAATTGTCATGGTTAGAAGAAATTAAATCCCAAAGCAATGATCATTTTATTAATCTTGAAGAAACTAGATACATATATGTAACTCAAATTACATTGGAAAATGTTACACAATACAATACTAACAAAAATTAAAAACTGTATCCATCGAAACTCAATAAATGATCTCCTCTTTGTCACCTTTTGAAGGTAAAAAAATGAAATGGGTGAGATAAAATGCTCAGTAAGGCTTAAAAATAGCATAATCATGAATGAATAATAACTGAATTATAAACAACTTATCATAGTCAATATGGCATGGTGAATAAATGAAAAACTCACGCCATTAATAAACTTAGAATGAAACTGCATCCATAAATTCTGTCATAGTGAAAACCTCCTGAATAGTAATAACTGATAATGAATAAATAGAATGATTATTAATTGAACGTCATGTATCTAGAACATGATACCATAACACCATAAAAATGGTTTAGGTCTGTGGGTAAGAACCCGTCTGATTTTTGGAATCAAACTTGAAGGTTTTGTCGCCAACTGATTTGTCTCATGAGACCTACCGATGCATCGAGGGGTTGTAGCTGGCCCCACCCACCACTGCATGTAGAAATAGTTCTTTATACATAGATTCAACACAAAATCAATATTCCTATACATTATTCATATAGAATAGAGGATACAGATTCATCAATATTTCCACAGTCAAAATAACATCAAAAATAAATACCGTATGAATAATGGTATATGTCTTAGACAATAATCATATCCATGATATAAGAATATGGAAAATTAATTGTAATATAATTTCAATTGAAAATTAATCTCAAATGGGTAGTAGGTACACCACATAAGAAATAGTAGGTGCACAATACTAAGCAAGTCACAATGAAGTGAAAATTGAGACAAATCTTGTTACCACGTTGTAATAAATTGAGTCGTATGACCAAAAGTTAATAACCACCAAAAGAATCATATAATACCATGAATATATAGAGAATAATGATAATATATATAAAATGGAAATACACTTATAACACATATAAGAAATATGAGTTGAATAATGAAAATCCCATAGAATTGAAAGTGAGATGAGAACACCCCTTACAACATTTCGGCATGGTAACGAGTGTTCTTGCGACGGCTTAATGAGAGGTAAAAGGGTATCCCATTATTTATATATCATAAGGTAAGTATGGGGGAGGTGAAAAGACATACCCCATCATTAGGTATTAAAATTAAAAGCCCACAATATAGGGGATATTCTTGAGCAAAAGTGAGAGAGAGGATCCCTTACCTTAAGCTCGAAGGTGTTCTTGATTGTTCTTAACAACTAGAATAATCTAATTTTTATTCATTAATTAAAAATTCCATAACCTCATAAACATGTAATTTATATTTTATAACCTTATTAAGTTCGTTAATTAACTTTTTGATGGGTTTAAGAGATTAAATTTTATTTCTTTGGGAAGCATTTTCTTACTTGGTTTTCATGATTCATTTACTTGTATTCATGAATGGAAGTTCATTTGAAATGTGGTTAAACATCCAGAAAAATTAATATATATTATCAATGAAATTATATATATATAAATGATCTTATAATGATTGTGGTTATTTACCATGAGGATGACTCATTTGATGAGTTAATGATAAACCCTTGGATTTGGCTTGGCAGTTTTGTGCACAATGAACTTGTTTTTTATTATTATTCTATTTTATTATTGTGTAAGGATTACAGAACATTAAACATGATAATATACATAAATTATGATCTGTTTCAACCATTGAAAAGGTTTCATGACTTGTCTCGAATATAGTAATGAAAATTGAAAACCCGTCTTCCTTGAGTGTGATAAATTAACACATTTCGAATGGTGTTTGAATTTATAGTCTAAAAGGAAGGGAAAAATAAGATTATAATGAAATAGTCCATTATAACAATGAAAATTCATTACATGTATGGTACTAGAATTATCATGGAATCTGGATGAGGTGAGGTGATAAGAGAGAACAAAATAATGGAACTTGTAAAAGGAATTGAAATAAAAAGGAAGAGAGGTTCACCTCTTGAGTACTCCTCTTTGAGAAACTCCTTAAGACCTTTGATTTTGGCCTTTTGGTGAGACCAGAAGGTATTGGATGTGGGGGAGTAATAGGGGTGAGAGGTGGTTTTTATAGTGGAGGGGGGAGTTTTCTTAATATTATAATCATTAATTTCTTATTTCTTCTCAAGACAAGCAATAGTGAGTGTTCATTGACTTAGAATAGTAATAAGAGCATGTGAGTTCAAGATTTGGTTTCTTACATCACTCATGATGCTAGGAATAGTTTATTTAATTTAGAATGTATTTATACGGTAAATTAAGGTAATTTACTGTTCACCAAAAATTCATGTATTTGAGAAAAATACAAAAAAATCACCTTAACCATTTTTCGATGTGTAGAATCCAAAAATGAAGTCCATTTTTCAAAAATAATTTTCTAAATATGTTTAATTAAATATTTAATTAAAATCATCATTTAATCAAAAAATATGAACACTTAAATTGTTCATCTTCATTTTAAAGGTGCCTAAATCTTTTTATACATTCTTGGGTATGGATACCATTCATAAGAGTCATATTACTATTCATAAGGGTATGTTACTATTCATAAGGGTGGGTTACTATTCATAAGGGTAGGTTACTATTCACCGAAAATTATGTTAATTCTATCACACTGTAAATATCATCCTGAACACAATTTTGTATGATATATTTTCAAAATTCAATACACAAAAGTTGAAAATTTAAGTTCACTGGCTTGGCTATGACTATCTCCTAAATAACTAAGTGTTTTTTCAAATGAACTCAGTGCTTTATAAAATATAGGCTATGAAATGAATGTATTTAAGAGAAACATACCATAAAATGTTTGGGGTGCTACATTCAAATTTACCAAAAACTAGAAGGAGCTTTTATATCAAAACATTAGTATATTAGAGATCTTTTTAAGAAGTATGGACATGACAACACTAAAAGTATAAGTACTTCAATCAGTACCTAAAATTCTCTTGATCTTGATGAAGTTGGAAAACCAATAGATTAAACATCTTTTAGAGGTATGATAGGAAGTCTATTGTACTTAATATCTAGTCTTCCAAACATAATGTTTTTAGTATTCGTATGTTCAAGATATCAATATAATCCAATGTAATATCATTTAAATGAAGTGAAATTAATTTTTTTCTATTTAAAGGGAACCATGGATTTAAGTCTTTTCATTATTTTTGAAATGATTTTGTTTTAAAAAGTTTTTCTAATGCTGATTTTTGGTGGATGTATAATGGATAGGAAAGGTACATCTAGAACTTGTCATTTCTTAGGAGATTCATTAGTTTCTTAGTCATGCAAGAAGAAACACTCAGTACCAATTTCTACTGCTGAATCTGAATATCTAGTAGATAAAAGTTGTTGTGCAAAAGTGTTGTGGATGAAACACACACTCACAAACTATGGCATGAGTTTTACTAAAACAAAAATAATGTGTTATAATACTAGTTACATTAACCATAGAAAAAACCATGGACATCACTCTTGTGCAAAGCATATTGCCCTTATGCATCACTTTTTTAGGGATCACACACTTAAAGGAGATATCATTTTACAATTTATTGGAACATAAGACCAACTTGATAACATATTTACAAAATATTTACCCTCCGATAGATTTGAATAAATTAAAAAAATTAGTAATGATAACTGTAAGGTAATCATCCATATTAACTTTTTGTTAAAATATGTCTCTTTAAATTTAAATACTCAGTTTCATAGGGGTAGTACATATGTTTATTCTTTTAATTTTCTATTTTTAATTTTTTTTTGAAAACTAAAATTTTCAGAACATAAATAGTTTTTCTTTCCCTAGTAAAATTTTCTAGAATTTTAGTTTTATATAAAGAACTATATCAATGTTAAGAATTTTTTATGAGCAATCCAGAAGGTATGTTTCCTTAAATAAATCTTCATAATTTCATTTTTAATTATTTGTATTTCTATCTTTTTTTAAGAAAACCTTCTCGGATTCACTTTCCTTAAATCCAATTTTTCATTAAAACCTAAAAATATAGAAACCTTCAAAATCATTCTTCATCATTAATATCAATCTTCAAATCAGATCAAGAAAATATCAACTATTGGATTGATTTGGGAATAAGAAATTTCATCGTGAAACCTATATAAAGGACCCCCTATTTGAGTCCCACATTAGCTATCTTAGTGTTTTTGTGATGAAGCTATACCACTCTTCAAATCAGCTGTTCAGTTTTCTCTCTTTCCTTAAGCTTCGAATGTATCTTGATGTTTCATCATAGACTCCAATGGCCTCCAAAAAGAAACTCAAAAATTGTTTAATTTACAGAGAAATGTTGGTAGATCCAAATTTATTTATTAAGTATGATTATCTAATTTCAAAAAACATTAAGAAGAATGGATGGGAAAGCCTTTGTGTTTCCAAACCAAATAATCAGGATCCAGTTTATCTTAATATTATTATATAACTCCATGATATAGTTAGTTTTTATGAATAAAGAGGAAGAGAGGTGTTTTTGTTCAAGAGTTATGTTAAAACTTATTCATTATCCTTCAACAAGGTGGAAAGCATTCTGGATATTCTTTATGAAGGAGAGGTTGTCTTTTTATCACACAAGTTACCAAAAAAGAAGGTAATTTTGAAATGGTTAATGTAATTGAGTGCCTTACACTTAAAGGATTCAATTCACCAAAGATTAATCATCTTGAAACCAACAATATATTTCTAGCTCTGTGGATTGAAGTTTTCTCATTCTGAGAAGGGGGGTAAAAGAATCCCTTGAGAAATGTGATATCCTCATGATGGATTTCTTGGTAAATCTAAGAAAGATAAACTTCATCAAGTTCATTATAAATAACAAAATCAATATGGAGAATGGAACCCTCAAGTATCATATAATAATGTATCCATCAATCTTGTTAAAGATTACTATCCTTTTCCTAGAATCCTTCAAAATTCCTTTCATCTCAAAGGCTAATGTTTTCAAGATAATTTTATTGAGTGATGATACTATGAGAAGGATGAAAATCAGATTCATTATTAATATAGGATAGTTATTTGAACTTCTTGATAAGGATGATTAGGTTATCAGAAAAAAACTTTTAAGTATAAGATACCTCTAAGAAAATACCCACATAAAATAAAAGAAAAATAATTGGAACCAATAGATAAATCTCTAGCAACTGAGTCAGTATCTACTCCACCCAAGCAAAAATAGAAATAGACTTTTTCTAATGAAGTGGTAGTCAAGTAGAGAGAGAAAAAAGAATAAAAATAAGGAATGTGATGTAGTTTTTGGATTTGATCTTGTTGAGGCTACAACCTTAAAAATTCAAGCAACTGAAGAGATTGAGAGGTAAGAAAAGGAGAATAAGTTAAAATAATAATACGTTTGAATATGAGATTGTTCGAGATATTCCTAGAGATACAGAAAAGGAATATGAACAATTTCAAGTACCAGAATCCTTCTTAAAATAATCAGTTCCAATTGAGACTCTAGGTGAAGATATGAGAAAAAAAGTTTCAATTATGATACCTATTGATGAAGAAGGAAAATTTCAGAAAGATAAAGAACAAGAGGAAGAGGAATGTGAATGCAATTAGAATGGTAGAAGAATACCAAGAGAAAGAAAGTCCTTCGGAAATGTTTCCAATCAAAACATCCCAGGATGAATCAAAAAAGATAACTTTAGAAGCTCAATCAATTTCGAAAGATGATGATTCTCATGATGAGGTTAATAAACCTTCGAATGGTGAAAGTAGTAATCATTATTTTATTCGTCCTAATGATTTCAAGTAAGTTTTTGATAAAGATGGTGAAAAATATTCTCATGATGATGATTAAATTATTCAAGTTTTTGATAGTGAGCATGAGACTCCAAATGTTGAGAAGGAAATATCTAAAGTTGAGAAATTTATGAAAGTGGTTGTTGATTTTCCAAATAAAGTTAGAGTTGAAAAATAAAAGAATTAATTTATTGTTGAAATGTATTTGGGAAAATAATATGAGATAGATAATGTTTCCTCACCAGAAAAGGAAGCTACTTATGAATCATCCTCTTCCTTGGGAAAATATTTTGTTGTTAAGTCCTTGAAAAAGATAGAAAATACCATTCCCTTATTTTCATGTATTTATTCGAGTTGCCAACTACGTCAACAAAAAATAAATCAAAAATCAAATTCCACAAGCATTCTTATGGAAAAGTTTGTAAAAATTGAAGCTAATTTTAATACTTTTCAAATTGGTTATGATGCTCATAAAATAACTTGTGAAGAGATAACCATTTGGTCTAAGTCATTGATTTATGATCTTAAAATCATATATGATTTCAATGATTTAGTAATTTATTCCTTTAATAAGTCATATGACATGATAAAGAAATTTTTAAAAATTTGTTCAGAGAAGCTGAATCAATAGTAAGCTGCCCGGATCCAGGACCATAAATACATGAATGGAAAGTTGAATTTTATTGCTTTAAATTTGAAAAGAGAAAGGGAACTCAAGGAAGATACAGAAGGAAAGTTCAAATAAAAAAAAGATAAGATAAAATCTCAAGGTGAAATTATTATGTCTCAAGAAGAAAGAATTAAAGTTATTGAAAAGAAAAATCAGGATCAGGATCAGTTGATCAAGAAGTTTGAAGACGATCATAAAAAGTTGAAGATGTTAAATTCCACCCTGAAAAAGATCACACTGAAGGAGAAGACGGATGAATGATTTGTTAATTACAATCTTTAGCTGTATTTTACTTGTAACAAAATTTTCCATCATAATGAAATGTTTTAATCTTTCCATTTCTTTTCTTTGTATATTTCTCACCTTTCAGGTTTTTTATTCTTTACTTACATTCCTTTTTTATAATCACAATGGGGGAGAAAATAATGATAAAAAATAATATTAAGAGAGAATATATCCAAGTAAGGGTGAGATTACATAAATAATATATTCTTAAGAAAGAAGAATTAATTTCTCAAAGAAAGACGAGAATATGATTCTTAGGGATTTCAAAACATAAGGGGGAGTTAATCGTATTCATTTTGGGTCATAAGTAAAGGGAGATAAGTATGTATTTTAAAGTTCAAAAAGTGAAAACCTTATTCGTTATATTCTTTTACGAAAAGTTTTTTGTGCTTTCCAAAAAGGGGGATATTTTCGGGTCAATAATTTCCCTTATGAATTTTATATTCCTTTATGTTTTGAAAAACAAAAACACATTTTCTTAAAAAAAATTATCTTTCCCTAAGAAATATTTTCATAAGGAAAATTTAATTCCTATAAAATCATTTTTGAAATTTCTTATGGTTTTCATTTTCTTATCTAGTATTTTCCTAAACCAAGACTAACCATCTCTTTCTTAAACCAAAAATTGGATCCTTACCTAACTCAAAACCTTATAGTTTCTTAGAATATGATTTCCCTAGAATTTTGAATCTGATTTCTTCAGAAATCAGACTACCATTTCTCCAAAAAACATACTCTAATTTATTCTAAAATCACACTCGGGTTTCTTCATAAATTGGGCATTGATTTATTCTGAAATCAGACTTCAATTTCTTCTGAAATCAGACCCTAGTTTCTCCTGAAATCATACTTTGATTTCTTCTAAAATTAGACAGCCATTTATTCTGAAATCATACTCTAATTTCCCATGAAATTAGACACTAATTTATTCAGAAATAATATTCCAAATTATTTGGAAATCAGACTCTAAAATATCATTTTTTTCGGACTCTGAAATCTCCATAAATCAGATTTTGGATTCCTTAGAATATAGACTTCTATTATCTGTTATTTCAGAATACAATTGTTCATATTCTTAGACTCTAATTTACAATTTCTTAAGAATCTGATTAAATTATTTTTTTACAGTTATCTCATTTACTTAAAGTAACGTTTCATTTTTTCTGATCTTAAATAATGTTTCTTTAGAGTGACAATGGTTCCCATGTTTTCTTACATGAAACTATGTCATACAATCTATTTTTAACAAACCATTGGTTGAGTGACACGTGTACATGTCTCTCTAATATTTAAGGAAAAATATGACTATTGGAGAAGGATCCGACCGTTGGGATATTTTTTCTTATAAATACCTCATCTATTTAAAGATACAACACATTTACACAACACGCATCTAGAGATTACATGTTGTGATGATGTGAAGTGATTTTTAGAGAGATATAATTTCATGCCCTGTGATAGTGTTTTGAACAACTTATTCAAGATTTGAAAATCTTGTTCAACTTGCATAGTGAGACTCTGATTATTGTTGATCAATTGAGGGCTTCTAGGTATAGTAATATAGAGGTTCCAACTACCTTATAGTTTTATAGATTGTGGGTATAGAAAGATATATTTTGATACTCTTATAGAGGTAGTAACCTAGTGTGGGTAAGATAGAATTTCTTGAAAGTATAAATCAAGGGACCTTTATCCAAGGTTGTGGATACCCTTCTCTTTAGGTTAAAATATTTCCTATACTTGTTTACTTTTATTTTTTACAAGTTTAAATTCCACATTATTTTGTTAAAGAAATAAAATATAAATTTCTTATACTTTTTTATACTTGTATATGCTGGTAAATAAGATTCTATACGCTTTAAGGTAGAATATTTATCCAATTAAATTTGTTTTAAGTTTCTTTATCAGGTCCATACTATTGGATCCTAAAAAAGTTATTTTATTAGTTAAGAACTAAAGAGGGATTGTGAATCCATATTGTTTAACTTTTTTAAACATATATTTTATTAAAGGATAAAAATGAACATTTTTAAACCTACAATTCACCCCCCCCCCTCTTATAATTCAGTATGTACATCTATATTTCAATCCTAAAACTTGTACCCTCTTATTTTGACCATAATATTCCCTATTGTTTCTATCTTGGGATTACCTCTTATTTTGGGCTTGGGATACCCTCTCTTGTACCCTATTTATATCATCAATCATTTATCATTACCCAATGCATTGGAGGGATATATAGGTCACACCATCACATAATAACTCACAAAAACATGTGCCACATGATAATAAAACTCACATCATATCATGATCTATAATAATGTATCATATCATAACCCCAGAAATGAAAAAGTTATCATAAAATATTTATCATATCATAACCTATAGAAAATATAAAGGTTTTATAATCTTTTCATCAAAATCATAACCCATGAAAAGAAGCAGGTTTCATAAGAATATTACCCATAGAAGATAAATAGATTCCATAAACATAAAGCCATAAAACTTAAACCATTCAGAGAAAGAATATTAATGGATCGTTTAGATAATTTCCCAGAAAGGCATGGGTAACACCAATGGATTTAATCTTATATGGGAAATAATTTTCAAAGATATTTTTAAAAAACATATCTTGAGTAAAATATTCTTTCTTCTTTGAAAATTTATTTTTGAAACATAAAACCTATTGAAAACCTTTTTCATAGAAAATACCTTGAAAACTTAGAAAGAAGGCTTGGAATAATTTTGTAAACCTTTATCCTTGAAAAATTATAAAGGATGCTTGAAAAAATATTGAAAATATTTTTCCATGAAAACTTATAAAATAATATTGAAATCATTTTGAAGACTATTTTCTTTAAAAACTTATAAAATAAGCTTCAACACATTTTAAAAATCCTTTTCCTTAAAAAAACTTTTAAAGTTATAAATAACAATTGAAAACATTTTGAAAAACATTTCCTTGAAAATAAATTTAAAACATATAATTAATTCATGAAAACATTTTGAAATCCTTTTTAAAAATTATGGTTTTGTAATAACATATATTCCCGACTGAAGAGAGAGGCAAAGTCAAATTTTTTTAAAAACACTTTATTGATCAACTTATGTACTAAATAGTGGGAAAATAGTACCATTACATGGGTAATAAATAAATAAACATAAGGTAATAAAACTAATTATAGTTATTGAGATATGGATCATAATATTTCATCAATAAAAATATAATCATAAACAATTTCGTTGAACAATTATATTATTTCAATAAACTCTTACTACATGGTAACTCTGAATCATACTCCCCTATAAGAAAAATAAATTACATGGAGCTTAATAATAAAATGAAAATAATAATTTTCAGGATATAAATTTTTATAGGAATTATATTCTTCTCATTGAAAAATATATGTGCATAACATAACATGTGTCTCAAAGAAGTCAAATTGAGATGAAATTACTTTACCGATTTGGTAACATTTGAAAAATATACCCCATTAGAAATATATAATAAAATGGATATATAAATAAAAAGAAAACTAGTATAAGAGTCATATAATAAATTCATGGTAAGTATATATAACACACCTAATAAATGAGTGGTGTAAAATGCATGAATCTCATAGAAATAAAAAGTGAGTTGAAATTTCCATACAATATGTCTTGACTCTCGCAGTACTCATTCAAACCTCTTATATAATAAATATAATTTTTTTGCACATATATCACTAAACCATATTATTATATCTAATACCATATATGATTTTATTATGACTTTATAGTACCTTCTTGTTAACGATTTCATGTTAATGTTACGCTTTGGGTAAAAATCTCTTTTTTTATTGCATGTTTCTTAATTTGTTATGTCTTTGGTACTTAAAGATATATCATGATTTACAGAATTTAAAACATTGTATAAATATAATTTATATTATGTGTATGTTTATTATAATAATAAATATAATATAGAAGTATTAAACGGATTACACTGTTTATGGAGACTGCAGGTCGTACATATGCATGAACGTTGCTTTTGTTTCATTGAAATATTAAAAGAATGTATGTAAATGACGTAAATGAATATATATATATATATATATATCATTGAAATAGAATTATTATTTCATATATATCATATATTTTCACTAAAAAATCCTTAATACATTCCATGTAGTGTCTGAAAGAATCACATCACTTTGAGGGGGTGGAAGTCCACACGTCTTCAAATAAAATTATTGTATTTACACAAAATGGAAAGTATAAAGATATGTGTTGTAAAACAATTAAATAAGATTAAATACATGATGTGGATCATATATATAAAATATAAACATTGTGTTCATCATAATTCCCAACCATGAAAGGGGTAAATGAAAAATGAACAATCATCATTTCCTAAGGCGGTAGTTTTTCGTACACGTAAATAGTATGTTCGTTACCCATTAGATATATGTGTGTGTAATTGTAGGTAAAAACATTAGTATAATAACATGTGATAATATTTAGGATACTAGTGTTATAATATAATAATTGGATAAGGATATTTTAGGGGGATGAGAATGAAAGTAAATGGAAGGAGCTTGAGGAAGGATATTACCTCTACATTGGGTAACTCCTTTTGGTTTTCACAAAAGGGATTCCTTAGATTGCATTATGTCCAATTATAGGCTTCAAAGAGGAATTTTGGGATTATTTTAAGTGTATTGGGAATATATTGGATAAATCTAAGTTGTTTAAGATGTGTGAGGAAGTGGGATAAGTGGTGTAATTTTATAAGAGAAGGAAATGACACACTTGGAATTTTTGAACACAAGTTATGTGTACCAACGCTTTTTCCTAACAAAAGTCATAAAAAACTAAAAAGAACTCAATAATGTAAGTATTACTTCAGAAATATGTCCATAAAATGGATTTTTCACAAGTGGATACATCATTTTGAACTTTAAGTTTACGGTTTAGTCCCTAATTAAGTTTAATTTTAACTTAATCATTGTGATTAATTATAATCACTTTCAATAATATTTTTGGTAAAATTCTAAGTTGATATTATTAGACTAAAAATATCATACTCATTAAAACCTTTATTTCCATTTTTCAAAATTAAAATCACACAAGTGGTAAAATTAAGGTTAATGCTAATCCCATAAACATGACTAGAAAGAAAGTTTTTAAAGAAAAATTGTCCCAATAATCAATAAGTTTTTATATCTAAATTCAACTTAAAAATAATTAAAATGATCTAAATTGAATTAATAGATGTATAATTGATCTATTTTTTCTTTAAAAAACATAAAATATAATTTAACTATATAAATTTATTATTTGAAAAATAAATTTTGAATTAATATTTAGTAATGATTACTATTCACCCAAAAAATAAAGTTTCTATAAAAAATCCCAAATATTAACCTTAAGATAATTTCATAAATATAAATTAAAAAATGAATTTTATTTTATGAAATTAAATTTCTACGATTTTCTAAAATAACTTTTATTATTGTTCACAAATGGACATAAAAAAGAAGTTTACATAACAAAAATATATATTTAAACATATAAAGACTTTACCAAAAATTGTATATTTCATTATCAATTTATTTTATTTATGTAAAGAAATTATAAATAATATATTAAAATTAGTTATTACTTTTCATATAACTAATTTTAGTGGCTATGTTATAATTATATCTTTTAAATAATTATAACAATAAAAATTTTTTTCGTAGAAACTCAGTGTTTCGTGTAACACACTCGAATTCAGTGTTGCTTATAGATAAATACAGGTTAGTTCCATGTTAAAGGTATACATGACTATGTAAAATTAAATAAAATAATTAAAATTAATTAATTTGAAATAAATGGTCCATAAGAACTTAGGGTGTTAAATTCTTCCCCACTTTAAAAAAAATTCCCCCTCAAAATTCATATGGGTTGTCAGATATTTAAAACATGAAAAATATTTTCATAGAAACCCAAATCATAAGAATGATTACTAAAACATCATTTAAAATGGAAAATTTGGAAGCATAATGGTTACCCAAAATAAAACAGACATAGAAGAACGTATGTGGGAAGTGAAACCATGGACATTGAGGAAAAGCATAAATATATAAGGAGTGATTGAGGTTATCAGTCAGAAACAAGTGAATGATCATTGAAAGGTTTAGGACCTCAAAGTAATAAATAATTGATGATTTAAAAGGATGTAGTTTAAATAAAAAGTAATTTATTTGGACAAAATTTTATTTCAAGATCGTTTTCCTATAAAAAATTCATGAAATAGTATACTTTCATGATTTTAGGAAAACCTAACCCTTTGGGGTTCCATGATATACTTTGCCTATTTATCAAAAAAAGAAGGTGAATTTTTCATTCTTGAAGTAATAATAGATCAGGAGATCCATGATATACCATCCCATTTTTCATCAGTTATCATCAAAACAATTTTTTTATAAAAGATTATCCAATATGCATAAATACTCATGTGTTGAAATAATAATTTATTCTCACAAACTTCATAAAATGTTTAACTTAATCATTATATAAATTCTTAACATATTAAAAAAAATTTGAAAATAAAAAACATTATAAATAATTTTATAAAATCATCTTAACATTGATATCACATATATTACAAAGTACCACTTGGTTGTCACATTCCAAACATCTGAATAACTTCATCATATATTCCCTTGAAACATAGTAATTACCATAAATACTTTTCAAAAACATGCATGCTTCCTTATTCCAATGATTACTAGATACATTATTTAAATCTAAGAAGTCTCAAAATTAATCCTTGATGAAATAGGCCACTTTTCCAATAATCACTTATTGGGAAATCTGTACCGTCCAATTTACTTATTCATATACAACATATCATTATCCAAACATCATTATCTCAATGTCAGAAATTAATTATGGGTTACTTACCCTAAACAAAATATCACTTTCCCATGAGATCACTTTTATATGTCTTTACCACCATTAAACAGCTCAATTTAAATACTTTATGAAAACTTATATTGAAAATAAATATATATTTAATTATTCATATAACATAATATTTGAATTTTGAAACATGAATCATTTATTCATCCAACTTTATTCTTAAACCATTATTTAGTCTTCATCACCATATTCCTTAATACCTCTTTCCTAGGATATGAAATATGAATCATGTTTTAAGGTTCCTCAACCTTAATCTATTCATTCTTTTTATGTATAATATAAAAAATATTGAAAGAACATCACATACCATTCACATGTTGTTTTAGGTCTCTTTATCTTCAGAAGTATTACCAATACTCAAACCACCTTTCTGGTTATCTTTATGATATTTCCACTTGGAAAATATATTTTCATAATGCACATAATTTCCACATATAAAACACTCAATTTAAACAATATTCTTTATAGTTATTTCCATTGACTAAAACCAGAAGGAACTAGGTGAGAAACCCATATCATAGAAGAAAACAACATAATCATGAAAAATTAATTATAGGATGTCAAAATCTTGACACTAAATTTGTAATAGATGACACCGTAAGTTTATCATAGTTTATTAATATCAAAATTCCAATTAAATACTTGATGGTGGTTTGTGAAGAGTTTTTGAATTCCCAGTCCATATCCCCAAAGAGTGTCAAACCAAGTGCATTGTAAGTCTTGTTTTCATGTACCATGTTACACCGAGTTTGGGAAACCTTGTCAAAGTTGTTGCTCCTAGATACATATGTGCCAAAACCACATACACATGTATCATCTAGGTAGGGATTTATTTATAGGAAACCAATCACTCTATCCTTTACAAAAATTCTAGGATATTTTCCTAAACATTAAATCATCTTATACTTATCCTTAGAGACATCCCTTGACAATCCATAGAAATATTCCTAGGGATATCACTCAAGTTTTCTAATCTTAGTTTCCAAAGTATGACTAAACCTTTACTCTAATACCAAATATTAAAACCTAGTCTTGATGTATATAGAAATTTTATATATTTTACAGAATACATAAAACATTATACAAATGGATTCTCAATGACCGTATTACTATAGTGCCTCTAGAAACATGGAAACGTAAACATTGGTACAAAAGAGATCAACATTATCTCTCACTAGGTTCTTCAATACAATCACCCCTATTAGAAAGATCATATATGAAATATTTCTTCATAACCTAGGTAAAGAAACAAAAAAAGGGTGAGATCAGATTCTACATAAGGGTAAACAAGTGGGATAGGTAAGCATTAAAATAAGCATTATGGTATGAGAAAATGATCATAACATTATAATATCATTTCCTATGTATCATAAACATGAATCATGGAATAAAGGTTATCAGTTCATAATTCATGAATCATATTGGAATTAATAGCATACTCCATGAAATAATAACATAGGAGTAAGACATGGAATTGGGGTAGGCACATAGGCATATAAAATCATATGTCAAGGATATATAAAAAGACCATAAAAAATGTTAGGATTGGTATATTAACATCTATACCTACTTCAATATTGGGATTCCCTCCCATTTACCCTATTATTTTGGGATTGGTATGTCCACATGTTCACCCTATTATTTTAGTCATAAGATGACCTCATATTTTGGTAATGGTATTCCCTCCCATGTACCCTCTTGTTTCGATTTTAAGATGCCATCTTATTTTAGGATTAGTATTCCCTCTTGTGTACCCTTTTATTTAGATTTTAAGATTCCATATTATTTTAGGATAGTAATTCCATCCCATATACCCTCTTGTTTTGGGCTTAAGATTCCCTCTTATTTCAGCCTTGGAATGCCCTCCCGTGTACACTCTTACTCTGGGCTTAAGATGCTATCTTTTTTCCGGCTTGGGATTTTCTCTTGTTATAGGATTGGGATTCCCTTTCATGTACTATATTGAGCTCATAGAACATTTATAATTACCCAATGAATTGGAGGTAGATATAGGTCCCACCCATCACATTATAACTCACACGTACATGTGCTACAAGATAATAAAACATGCATTATATCATGACCCATTAAAAGAGATCATATCATAACCCATAAAATTAGAGAGTTATAATAAAAATATCATCATATCATAACCTATGGAAAATATATAGGTTTCATAATAATTTATTAAAAAAGAACAACCTGTGAAAAGAATCAAGTTTCATAAGAATATGACACGTGAAAGTGAAACTGATTTGATAGACATAAATCCATAAACTGTAAACCATTCAAAAAATGAATATGAATGGAACCATTGGATAATTTCCCAAAAATTCATGATTAACACCAAAAGATGTCATCTTATATGGGAAATAATTTTGAAATATATTTTTTTTAAAACATTTCTTTATGAAAATATTCATTATTTTTTGAAAAAATATTTTTAAAACATAAAACCTTCTGAAAACCATTTTTTTATAAAATAACATGAAAACATAGAAATAAGGCTAAAAGTAATTTTGGAAAACTATTTCCTTGAAAATTTATAAAATAATATTGAAAATATATTCAAAATATGTTGTATTGAAAACATAGAGAATAATATTAAAACATTTTGAAAATAATTTTCCTTGTAAAGTTATAAAATAATCTTCAAAAAGAAATTAAAACTTTTTTCTTCAATTTTTTTTGAAAAATTAAAAATAAATCATGAAATCATTTTGAAAACCATTTTATTGAAAATAAATTTAGAACTTATAAATAATTTTTTAAAGCATTTTGAAACCATTTCTAAAAAACATGGTTTTCAAAGAAGACAGATTTCTGACTGAAGAGATATGTAAAGTTGAAATTTCTTAAAAACACATTCTTAATCATATTATGTAGCAAAGAGTAGGAAAAATGGTACCATTAATTGTATATAAAATAAATAACTATATTTTATGTAAACTCATTGTATTTTTTGAGAAATGTATCATAATATTTCATCAATGAAAGAATAATCATGAACAATCTCGATGAATGATGAGATTATTTCAATAAACTCTTACCACATGGTAATTATGAATCATACTCACCATGTAAGAAAACTAAATACCAGGGAGATTAAAAATAACATTAAAATAATTTTATTCATGATATAACATTTAAAATTAAGTATATACACATCATAAGAAAATATAGCTGCAAAACATGGCATGTGTCTCAAAGAAGGAAAATTGAGACGAAATTACTTTACAGAATTGTATGTTTTGAAACGTTAACCCCATTAGATAAATATCATAAAATAGATATTTCAATACCTATAAATTTAAATATATTATTCGTAAAATAAATAAATATTAATTATATCTACCATAAAAAATAATGTAGTGGTTTATAAGGCATGTATCTCACAGAAATAAAAAGTGAGATGAAATTCCCTTACCATGTTTCGTGACTGTCATTGTACTCATTAAAACATCCTATATAATATATCTAAGTTTATTATATATATCTAAAATAACAATACTATTATTTCTAATGCAATTTATTGTTTTATTATGACTTTATATTACCCTCTTGTTAACAATTTCATATTAAGGGTACGCTTCGGGTAATATTTGCTTTGTTTTTCGCATGTGCCTTAATTTATTATATCTTTGCTTATTATACATATATAATGATTTAAAGAATTAAAAAATGATATAAATATAATTTATATTCAGTATATGTGTATTATAATTATCTTTATAATATATACAATTATTGAATGGAATACTCCGGTCATTGAGACGGTAGGCCGTACGTATGCATGAATGTTGTTTCTATTTTATTATCATATTGAAAGAAAGTAAATGAACTATATTTATATATGAATATAATATAATTATACTATAGTTATTATCTCATATATTATATAGCTTTACTTAACACATCCTTTATATATTCCATGTAGTGTGTGAATGAATCACATCGCTTTGAGGGGGTGGTAGTCCACACTTCCTTAAACGAAATTATCCCATTTACACAAAATTGAAATTATAAATATTTGTGCACTAAAATAATTAAAGAATCATAAATACAAAATTTTTATCATATATATCATATATAAACAAATTTTCTATAATAATTCCCATCCATGAAATTGGGTAAATGAAAAAATTAACAATCATCATTTAGTGAGATGGTGGTTCGCCGTACATGTACACAGTATGTTCGTTACACATTAGAGTGAAGTGTGTAAGTGTAGTTAAAATCATTATTAAAATAAAATATCAGTATACTGAATATATTTTTCTTATTATATAATAATCTTATAATTATAGTTTAGGTGTGGAGAAATAAAATAAAATAAAGGAGCTTGAGGAAGGATGTAACATATTCTTTGGATAACTCCTTTTGGTTTTCACCAAAGGGATTCCTTGGATTTATTTATGTAAAAATGGTGGTTTCAATGAGGAAGTGATGGATTTGAGGAATTTTATTTAGAATAAATTTTCTAAACCTATGTATTTTTATAGGTTTGAGGATGTGGGAGGTGTGGTGGCCTTTTATGGGTGATTGAAAGGACACACATGGAATTTTTTAAACAAGTTAGTTTAACCAAATTTTTTACCTAAAAAGTCATCAAAAACTAATAAATCTCAATAAATAAATGTTTATTGATGAAATATGTTCATAAAATGGGGTTTTAACTAGTTTATTTGACATTTTGGATCTTATGTTTTAGGATTATTCCAAAATTATAATGAATTTTACCTAAATAGTTGTGATCAATTTTAATCACATTCTCTAATATTTTTTATAAAAAACAAGTTGATATTATTAGACTAAATATATAATATTTACTAAAATATTATATATTTTTTAATTAAAAGGAAATAAGTGGAAAATTAAGATTAACATCAATTTTTTAGATGTGGCTAGAAAGCGAGTTATTAAAGTAAAAACATTCAAAAGTTCAATAATTTCAATATCTAAATTCAACCTAATTATAATTAAAATTATCTTAATTGGATTAATTTTTTTATAATTGATCTATTTTTACTTTAAAATAATCTTAAAATATCATTTAACTATAAAAATAAATTATACAAAAAAATCAATTTTGAATTAAAATTCAGTAATTTTTACTATTCACCCAAAAAATCAAGTTTCTCTGAAAAATCCAAAACATTCACCCTAAGTTAATTTCAACATTAGGAATTTAAAAATGAAGTTTCTTTTTCCAAATTAAATTTCTATGAGTGTCTAAAATTAATTTTTTTATTGTTCATATAAGGACATAAAAAGTAATTTCTTTAAGGAAAAAATATTTTTAAACATATAAAGACTTTACCAAAAATTATATATTTCATTATAAATATGTTATATTTATGTGAAACCATTACAAAAAAATTTATTAAATTTAGTTATTAATATTCATATTACTATTTTTAACTATTATTTTATAATTATATTGTTTAGATAATTATAACAATAAAATGATGTTTCATATAAATCTAGTGTAGCGTGTAATGCATGCCAAGTCAGTTGTTCAGGTAGCACAAGTAAATTTGGTCCTATTTTAAAGGAATATTTGACATATTGAAATGAAATTAATCAATGAAAATTTATTCATTTTAAAAAATGGTTCATATAAACTCATGGTGTTACTCTATTGAGTCAATTTCGACAAATCTCTACGCTCCCAAGACTAAATCCCAATCAAGGACCGACTTAAATTAATTATAAACCATTTATAATTAAGTTCAATATCCAATTTATAAATAATTAAAAGTTAAATAAGATACTAAATCACATCTTGTTAATTATATTTGGCTAGAATTAATGTAACCATCTAAAGAAGTCTTGTAGAAGACTCCCTATCCCATTGGAAAAAAAATACCCAAATTACAATACCAAAATAATCACCATTTTAAAAATATTCTTCCAAAATCCATAAATAAATTCAATAGATTAATTAAACTAAGATTTTTTTTTGATAAATCATGTATATTCATCACTCATTGGAATCATTTAGGCGCTTATAATGAAATCCCCATCATATCAATGATATTTCACAATTCTCCAGTGAAATTGTATAACAAATAACTATAATACTAACAATTAAATTCAATGTATAATAGGTGTGGGATGTATGGAGAGAGGGATATAGGATATTTACCTCAAATAACTATAATTAACAAAACCAAATCCACTATTTTTGAAGATGATAAATTAGAAAAGAAAGAGGTAAAGGGGATTAATCCCCCTCTTGATGAAAATTCTAAAACAAGGAATCCCAAGTGGGTTCCTCAGTTAAAAAGTAAATATGGGAACTTTTTCTCCTACACTAATAACCTACCTAACCTCGAATGAGTACACTATATATCCTCACCATGTAAAAAATTTCATCAAAAAAGAACCTCCCCTTTGGCCACCCACTGTAAACTAAGTAGACACAAATTATGTACATGGTGGAATATTTGTTTCCCTATAAGACCATTAGAAAACAACTGGTACTTGGTGGAAATTACTAACCTAGGTGGTAAAACCAATGATTCCCTTTCTATATCTTAAACTTTATAACATCCTATGAAAACTAAAAACGATTATAAACTTTAACTTCCTATCAATTTTTTCTCACAAAAAATAAAATATGAATATGAAAATTTAAAGTCACCTTGAATCTATTCACACTAGAGTTTGATTCACCAACAATTTCACCAACCATCAATGGTTTAGCTTCTTATAATGAAGGGATCATGTTTATATCCTCACATACTCAAATTCACATTTATTAATCCGATTTTATCAACTATTACTTTAATAAATCCATCAACCCATCTATATTGAAAATTTTGAACATGAAATTCTATATAATCCAATTATCATATCATTCAATGATCAGAGGGTAAGACATATTCATAGAAATTAAACTTTTTGCCCCATCACCTGATACATGAATCAATTTATCTCTAACCATGAATCCACTATTTTTCACTATAATACATTAGTCATGTTCTTTGGTATAAAATGTATAACTATTAATAATGTATCGACCATATGATAATAATTGTATAGATGGTCTTGTATCTATCGATCGTATTTTTTTAAATATGGATTCATGATTTTTAGATAACTATTTATAAATGTTTCTTTGAATCAAATTAACAAACTGTTGTTTATATGTACTTTATATCCATCCTTAATCTATAATTTGACTTAAATTTTTAATAATTTCATAAAAGTTTGAACATATAAAAAAACATTTTCACCATTATGAAAAACTTATATGTGTGTTTATCCGCCATACATGTTGGGTAATGTGATAATATTTATTTATAAATGTACTTTACATTTGATTAATTTATCATAGATACATTTTAGAAGACCAAGTCTATCCATGATAGATATATATTCATTAAATAATACAAATAACTATTCAATAATATACATGTGATACTCCATCCTATTCAACTAAAACTTTTCTAAGAGAGGTGATTTTATTTTACCTTTTGTGTGTCTCAGTATATGTTATAGGTTTTATCTTAGCAGTGAGAAACTATGATCAATATTAGAGATACTATAATCTTGGTATCATAATATAAAACATAAAATTAATAACATAAAAATATACTGAAATCGTATATCATTGTACTAAAATAGAATTATAGTGAAAACATAACCTTAAAAATCATATAACATCATTCTATAATTTATGTACCCATGAAACATCAATAAATCATACATAAAGTATTTTCTACTAGTCCGATCATATACAACATAAATAAATGAAAAAAATACACAAAGGGGGTCTACTATAAAAACATATTCTCTCCTTGATCCCATTAAAAAATATGGTTCAACTACTCTAGTATGATCCCCTATACCATATGTTCTTAGACATTCATATCAGCTATAAGTTTTCACATCAATCAAGGATCTTGTGTATGGTGTGAGAGAAAAATTTCAGTGTGGTAATGAAAAGAAGTACCTAAATATATGACACAATATACCCAAGGTATTTATAGAAAGATAAATAAATATATAACACATAACATACAAGAAAAAATGTTATGTCATCATGTTCTAACAATGATACTATGACACTCAACCATACCTATTTTTTTCAATACCCATGAATAATGATAGGTTATCCCTGAGACTAAACCTCAATCCCTAAATACCAATTCCATAAGAACTATAGAGTGTCATGACTATTTTTCTATGTGAAGAAATCAGAAACCACAGATCTTCATATCCAATTTCATGAGATAATACATTTGGGGCCACATAGCATCGTATTCGGACCTCTAAGATCACACATTATAAACTAAAAAGAATCATTCTCAAGGCCCTAATAAAACCTATAATTAATAATGGTGTGTCATGTATGGGTCCATAAGGTTACCATTGAGAACCTCATAACATAATATTTGGGAACCTAATTAGAACAACCCATAACCATATAAATTTTATGATCAAGACTCTCAGAGAAAACACAAAAAACCAAAGAATGGAATGACTATCCCCCATAAGAGATAAACTAATAACCATATAATATCATGGTTGACCACATAAAATATACAATGGGAACCATTAAATTTCATAAATTAGACCACAAGTGATAAACCATATCCAATTTTCCAACCAACTATTGGAATGAAATGTTATCTAAAAGTCACATTACACATACATAGTCCATATTATCATAAATGCCTAGATGAAATACATATCCCATGACTAATAACTCAACCAACATATCTATCACCCAGAGCATTCATTATCCAAAATCACAAATTTTTTCTCTATCCATACAAGATAAATCAAACTCTACCTATAACATAACCTATCAATCATTAATTTTTATCATCTATCATTCCCATACTATGATATTTCACATAATACCTAACAAGGGGAATCACTCATATTTCCCATATTACTAAATGGAATTCTTGTTACCTGGATCTCTAATTCATACCTCAGGTTTTTACTCATTGACACTTACATAAATCTAAATTTGATTACAAATCCTACCAGAGTTATCCCATCAAGTCTCATGAAACCTACCCAAGTCACACCTTCTAAATAAATATTACCAAACTACCACACTATTGGTTATGCAGCTTGGTCTATTCCCAAGGCGAGACCATGAATATAATCACGCATGATAACCCATTTCCAATCTAACCCCTCAACTTAGACTAATGTAATTTACACACCCACTCCAGTTAAACTATATAGGGCATCCAACCTATGGTCCATGCCTTAATATCCATTGAAATTATATTAATAGAGAACCTATGAACCATGATCCTTATCATCATTTTTTCATTTCCAAAATATAGAATAATGGTTTTTTATCAATCCAATAAACCATTATAGGAGGACTTACTCCAGAAAATATTGTAAGTCCTAAAAGGATTATACATCTAAAATAGGTACCCAAGATTCCAAATTTATATTAAGGGAAGGTTTCTAATAATTACAATAAAACGTAATACCTCACCAAACATATGGAAAGTTCTTAGTCTTTTGACCTCTTTTTCCTAGCCTAAGGTGATCCCTATATTGAAAATCACCAATTATTCCATGCTTGAAGCCCATTACAGGGTATATCACCCAAAATTATTGTCTTATACCCTTAGTGACATAGTTTATAAGAATTAATTAAATCACAAAAAAAAATATTGAACACTTGTTTTGGCCATAAGATACCTTACCTTGTATGTAGATCTGATTGTAAACTCGTCAATCCTAATTTAGTTAATTTCAATATAAAATTACAAATACATAGATAAAATAACACACAATGACTTAGAATATTGATAAATATATAAGGTTTCATTAATCTAGTACATATTAGAGTTACATAATAAAATATCTCCATCTGATTCAGATCTCTTTTCCATATCCCCACTTATCAGAGAATACATCCATAAATGGCCAATCAACTAGATAATAAATGATGTATTAGGAAAATATTGAATAAGAGGGGGTATGAGGGGAATATAAGGGGGTGTTCCAGTTATTTGACATAAAAAATGTGAGGGAGTGGTTTTTATTTGGGTTTTTAATTAATAATTTTAAAAAATAAATACTTATAAAAATAAAAAAATGACCATACTACTTGTGGATTTCAACTCAGTTCTTGGAGGTTTGGGTATTGGAATAATTCTTTTTCCCCCTATAACATATTCCTAGTGGGATATTGTTGAGTTTATATTTGGACTTACAATCCCATAATTTAGGTAATTCTAATTATAACTCATACCATATCTTTTACACCTACACCCCTACCATCAAAACTTCCATATCATCATCATAAACATGTATAAAAGCCCCATATTTATCTAAAAATATCACAATACAAAATATTGATTTCACTAAATTTTAGACAGATTATATTATTTTAAATTAATTATTTTGATATTTTTTCATGTTGGATTTTATTTTAGTGTTTTGAGTTCAATGATAAAAATTTTGAGGGATTTTTTAGGCTACATGATAAGGAGGAACATTCTCGAGGACTGTGCAGGGGTTGTGTTGGGTGTATATAGGATACTATATGGTCTACATGATTGAATCATGTTACTAAGGATCATTCATATTTACCATGAATTATGGAAAGGGGTAGGTGGTAGAGACTTCTTATTTGGGGCACGGTCTGACCAAACCATGAAGCTCAACTGGACAACCCATTATAAATGATTTTTTTTAAATTTTAATAAATAAATTGTAATATATAGCCATTTTATATTTCCATTATTCTTCTAAAATCCCCTATAAACCTTTACCATAGATTAACTATTTATCTTTTTCTCTCCTTTATGGTTCAACTTGAATCCCTCTATTATACTTCAGGTTCCTTACTTGTAAGAATCACTTTTTCACTTATTTCTTCTTATTACTCCCTAATATCCCATATTTCTCCCACTCAATGACCATGGTGACCAATTATTATCATTTTCATTGGTTTTAATTGGAGGTTTCCATTCCCATGGCATCTAAGTTTAATTAAGGGGTCTATCCTCATTCAATTCGGTGGAAAATACTATTCATATCATATTCAATCATTTCTAAGTAGGTGGACCTATATAAACTCCATTATATTTTAGTTCATGAATGATTGATCTATAGTAATTTAATTTAATGGTATATTAATCCTATATTAATTTTTATTCTATCCATGCTCTTATTTATCTTAGATTTCTCAAATGTATGGGTTTTGTATGCCTTAATGATTGACAAATGATTAGTTTTAATTAATGAATGTAAATTATTTGATGATATGACTAAAGAAATATCTCATGAATTTTAAAATAATTATTTCCATATAATGATATAAATGGATTATTGGGGTTTATCAAATCCTTCACTGTAGATTAATTTCATTTTATGAGAATTGATTTTTTTATAAGAAAAAATTAGAAACAAACATCAAGAATTTTTATTTAGAACATCTTTGGTGATTACTTTGTGCATGGAAGGGATCCTTGGTGGGATGAAGTTATGTAATGGAATGAATGATACTGAGATATAGATTTACCTTATATATCAATATTTGGGGCATGAAATACTATTAATTTTTTCTAGCTATTTGATACATGGTTTCCCCACAACTTATTCATGAGGTAGACATGGTTCTCCCTTTGGAACTTTCATATACAATATGATGATGATATAAATGACCTAGGATATACAAACATGTTTCCCTTGGTTCTTCCCCATTAATAATTAAATTTTAACACCTATTATTTAGTTTTATTTTCTTTTCCTATCATTACACCTCATTAAATGTTTTACTTTGAATAAATATGTTTTAAATGATAGCATGTGATTTTTTGACCATAAATAAACATTATATTACTTTTATATGTGTATTTTTAAACTATAATGACTTGTAATATTATATAAAGGTGTTTAATTGGGTTATTGGTAAATTCCTATTATACTTATTATGTTCACACCCTACATACTCCCTAATTGTTGTAAGTAGTCCTTTTTTACTTATGTAGATAGAGAAAAGACTCCTTTTGGGCGTGTTGGTTATTCATTCTATCCCATAATAGTTTTGGAGAAGTTTATATGAATGGATTTTATATTCCTGAAACAAGGATATGGGAAGACACTCTTTTTGTTTATTTTTTTATTATATCATATTCATCAGTTGTGTCTCAACCTATCATTTTTCCATCCCATTATTCTTTAATTATTTTTTGACCTTTATAATCCTATATAAACATGGTTAATTTAATGATTATGTTTATATTTTAGATTATTTTATTCTTATATTCTGGATTTTTATGGGTTATGATATACATAATACTATTTCTGGATGTTAATTCACTTTAATAACTTCTTATTGGAGACATGGAATGTCAATTTATGGAAAGTTATTGTTAGTTTTCGATCAAAATTCATTCATTATTAGAGATTCTTTAATGAGTTTAACCATTCAAAAAAGTTTGTTTATTATTTCATATGAACTAGTTACCAGTTCAGGGGGATTAGGAAAGCCCTTTGTGCCTTGTCATTGGATAGATGGGGTATTGTGTCTTCGTAAACTAGTTAGATTTGAAAAAAATAATTTTATAAAATAATTTTATTTTATTTTATTTTGGGAGGTATTTGATAGATATGAGATAATATTTTTGAACTCAAGAGGTATGTTACAAGTGCATGTATGGCCAACACTCCAGAGGATGATCCTTCAGTTGCTATGAATTTTTTAATATAAAGGATTTTGGTTTTAATCTAACCAATGAGACACTATAGGTTGAAGTCCATCTCAAAATGTACTCATGTCACTTGTAAATAGGCCACAAGAGAAATTTTTTTGAGATGTAGACCATACACTCATACCTCAAAACATGTAAAATGGGTCATCTGAATTTATTTTCTACTCTTATTATTTTAGGTGTTTCCCATTACATTATATAAATTTGTAATTAGTTTATTTGATATCATTTACATATATTTAAATTTATTTTTAAGATGTGTGATGAGTTTCCTTTATCATTATAATTTATATAGTACCATTCCATTAATAGTAGCTCTTATAAAACCTCTATAGGGATCCATGGATAAATATACATAATAGAATCCATATGAAAATGTATGGTTTATTACTCCTCTACAAATACAGAAAACATCATCAGATTAAATCTAATAAATATTTAGAGGATATGTCCAACAACTAATGGTCAAAACCATATGATGGGCCTTTTATAATATGCACCTGATCCCAAAAAACTTAGGCCCCTGGTGAGCACAAATTACCAAAAACCTATTTTCACAAATCATTGAACCTATGTTTTCAAACAAATTAATAGTAAATACAATTCAAATCACACTAAAAAACCACAACACCTCAATCACAGTGATCAACATTATCCAGAGACACATGATTTACACCCATAATGTTCCCAAGGAACTATATTAATTTCCATATCTCAAAATAACATTATAAAAAATTCAATGTATCATTCCCATCAAACCATTAAACCACATAACCAATAAATGCAAGCCTTGCTAGGACAAATCAATCATTTATCACACAATAATTCCCCCAAATTTTTATTATGAAAAAAAATCATAAATAGTTATATTCTAGGTCACCCACATGAACGTAAACTGCCCTATTTATAGCATGATTAAAAAACACCTGTATAAACATGAATATATATATATATGAAAAAAGAACATAGAGTTATAAGGACTCCACTCACAGAGAGACTCTGGTCAACCAAGATCTAATTTAAATACATTGTATAATTTTGTAAAATCTCTAATTTAGGGGACACGTGATAAAAAACAATTAAATAGTGATACAAATTTGAAATAAGCACACAAGGATAAATATCATAATTCAAAGATAATTCATATAATAAATGACATAAATTACTAAAAACAATTGATAAATATATTCCAATAATAAATAAGAATGATAGAGTGATAGAATAGAATTAAAGAATGATCACTATACTTCTAGATAAAATGGAAAGAAACCCTTGTATATTTAATTTTACCAATTAATCAACTATTTAAGTAAAATTGGACATGGAACGTCATAGTGTTATCATTCCTTCACAATGTGAATCCTTATTCTAATACATCACAAAACATCATGACTTGACTTACTAGCCAATAGTGTTTCCCTCTCTAGACCATCACACTCCATTTTTCAAATTTTCATGAATCTTTATGTATCATCCATATACAAACCTTATATTTCGTAGGGTATAAACCCTTATATATCTTCAAATCAACAATTACAAATCACAATTCATTTTAACACTTTTCTTATTTTATCAAACTCTTATAAAACATATGTATCAACCCTTACATATAGTGTAATTATTAAATATCACAGAGGTAACACTTATTCATCACAAGGTATAATAGTTACTTTAACAAATCTCATCACATTTTGAGAACACTTAAATATCCCTTCAATGTACCAATATTTATCACGAGGCCTCAAACACTTTACTAATTTTTAAAAAAATTGGATTCTTATACATGAGAACTTTTATACATGAGGACATAGACATTTTAATGAAATGTATAGACACACATAAGTTCATGGTTCCCCTTGATCATTACATGACATTTGATTAGTAACAATAAGTCACTCAATCGTTCAATTCATGGTTCCCCTTTGATATAGTGTAACTTAAAACCAATAAAATATTTCATTTTCTTATATGATGCCTTATCCACATCATGATCCCATGTGTCATGTTGTGGTATTCTAAATACTATACAATTCTAGCCATGAGCCTTTAGAAACTATCTAGACTCGATTCCTAGTCTTTACTAACACCCCCACCTATCGATAAGGTCAATATACACGTAGTCGATTCAAGAGACAATCTAAATTACTATTCCTAAATATATAGTCTATTACATAGGTAATCTCTCATAATCCCATAATACCTTAGTTGGTCAAAGATATAATCCTATACTAATATCTTTAGTTTTCTTCCATTAGTGATTTATCTAAAATGGATCATAAAAAACCTATATCAAACACTATCCCCCAAAGAAAACTAATTTTTGGGTGGTTATCTCATTAGTCTACCCTCAGTAGACCCCCCCCCGAAATACAACCTAATTAAGTCCCTCAAGGTTACAAAAAACAACTCCATTTTAACACACATGTTATCCTTATCAGATAATCTAAAACCCTTAATGTTTCATTAACAACCACTCACTTGTATCACCCATTTCCCATATCCATAAAAGAACATTATACTCAAATTTATAAGTCCTTATATGTTCACTAGATTTATCTCTCAAGGTTGGATATTCCCTAGAGGATCCACTTTTATTCTCACCTAAATCTTATCATAAACAACATATCCCTCAATGATTATGTAATCATGGTTTAACACCCAGAAGTCCTAATTTGAGTGTAATAAAACTCACTCACCACACCTTACATAAAAAAACCCACCTATGGATCCATACCAAGATGGTTACACACACATACCCTTGTTTATAGTTTACAAAATATATAAACCACATATAAAGATGTATAATTAGAGACCATCTACCTAAATGTTGACATATCCTCTTTTTATAATCCCTCTTTTTTATCTATTGAGTTAATGATGACCAATATATAAGCTCTTAAGCACTTATCTTAATTATGGACCCACTTAAAATAATTATAAACAATTTTAATTAATTTCTACAACCAACTTATAATTAATCCAAAGATTCATAAGTAACTAAAATGTATCAGGTAGCTTCCCCTTTCCAATTATTCATGTATCCATTGATTGAAAGATCGTTTGAGACTGCCATAGCCTTTATAAAAAAATACCCAAATTTCATTTTCCAAATTAATCATAATTTTAACCAGATTCTTCAAAAATACATAAATAAATTCATTATGTGACTTACAATAAGAAAAATGATGATAAATCTTATATTCATCACGAATAAGAATAATCTTGAAACTGAATATGAAATCCCCATAATATTAATTAGATTATACTATGATCTAATGGAATCAAGATTCAAATACCTAATTCCAATAATTCAAATATTTAGAGAAAAAGAGGGGGTTGTGGGAGGACTGGAAGAGAGGATATTTATCTCAAATAACATAAAAAATAAAAAATATTCCTATATTGGAAGGAAAAAATTGAGGGATGAAATAGGTAGAGGGGATTGACCACCCTCTATCCAAATATTCTAAAATGAATAATCCCAATTAGGTTTCTCAATTAAAAAGTAAATATGTAAATTTTCTTGTTCATTAAAAAAACAGTAAAGCCTTCACTAGGTACATGGTATACCCTCACTAGGTACCCAGTGGTCATCACAAAAGAACCCCTATTTTGGCCACCCCACTGGATTCCTGGTATACCCTACCTATATACCCTGGGTAATTTAAAGTTTTATATAGAACCACTAGGCAATAGTGTGTACTCGATGGTACTTACTACCCTTTGTAGTAATTAAAATATTTCCATTTCCATCACATGAACTTTTAAGCTTCCTCTGAAACCTATAAACATGTCCAAATAAGAAAATATATTCAATGTTGACTCACCAAAAATAATATAGGAATAAGAAATTTTAAATTCACCTCAACTCTATCTCTGCTAGAGTGATATCAACTAGAGGTTTCATTGACCATTGATATTGTAGGTATTTTTAATAAAGGGATCATCTTTGTATTCTTAAATACTAAAACTCACCTATAGGAATCTTAATTTACCCACTATTTCTCAAATTCTTTCATCAACACATATACATTAAAAAATTTGTGAATGAAATGATATATAATTAAAATCCCAAAATTTTCAATTATATAAGAGTTAGAAATAATCATATAAATAGAATTTTCTTTCTTGATACTAGGTAATTGAATCATTTTAGCCATAATAGAGACACATCTCTTTTTCAATATAATAAATTTGTCATGTTCCATAGTGAAAAAAATATTATTTTTAATTATATATATATTGTAAGATAATACATGTATTATTGGTCCTTCATATATCCATCATAATTTTTTAGAGATGTATTTTAGATTTTTAGATAACTATTTATGCACGTGGTCTTCAAACCAACTAATAAACTATTAATTATGGGTATTTTATGTAAAACATTTATCCCTTATTAGAATCAAATTTTTAATAATGTTTTTATAATTTTTAACATATAAAAAACCTCTAAATTATTACAAAACCATATATATGACACTATTTCCCACATTTTTTGGTTATTGAACCGAATATATCTTCCTGAAAGTCATTTATCATTGACACATTTTTTGTGAGGATATTTTAGAAGACCAAGGCTATCCACATTATAAATGTACTCAGTATATAATTCAATGAATTCCTACACAAATATATCGATAATGACCTAGCTTTTTCATCCCAATTAGTTCTAATATAGTTGGTGTTATCTTACCTCAGGCGAACCTCCCCATATTTCGGAGGCATTCTTCTTAGGGTGAGTTCCTATAATCAGTTTTGGGGAGACTATACTCTCAATATCATAATGTAAAACATGAAACAAATAACATCAATAACATCCATAATCAAATATCATTGTATACCAATGAAATTACACTGACAAGAAAACCATAAAAATCATATAAAATCATCTTATACTGAATGATACCTCTCAATTTCATAGAAATCATACATCAAGGATTGACCACTTCCTTGATCAAATACAACGTAAGTAAATGAAAAAACAAAATGAGGACCCCACCATAAAACATAAATCCTCTCCTTGATCCAATCTATATAGTAAATCAAGCTATTATAGTTTTCCCCCTAGTAAAACATGTCTGTAAACATGCATATTAGATATAAGGTCTGTACATCACCCAAGGTGCATGTGTAGGTTGTGAGAAAAAATATCAATATAGTAATGCCAATGAGTATCATAATATATAACAAAATATTCCCAAGGTATGTAAAAGTTAATAAATAAAACTATAACACATAATATAAAATCAAACATTTCTTGTCAACGTGTTCTAACCAGAACACCACTACAGTCAACCCTACCTTGTTTGGCCTACACTAATAAATAGGAAAAGGGGATCCATGGGAATAAACCTCAAGTCCCTAATTCCCATTACATAATCACCATTCATTGTCATGAAAAAGTTTATAAGAGGTAATATTGGATAGTATGGAGCATCATGTTTAGGAACCTAATAGAATGCATCCAGGGAAACAGATAATTGTGTCTAAACCTCTAAGAAAATATATTAGTTTCTATAAAATATCAAGAATGAGACCCTAAGAACACACACAAAACAATGTTCTATATTTTATGGATCATTAAGAATACCATCATGAACCCCATAATATCATACTCAATACCTTAAGAGTAACCACCTAGAACCATAGAATTTCATGACTAGATCCCTCATAGAAGACAAGAAGAACCAAATAATTTCATAACTATCCTCCTATGAGATATTTCAAGAACCATAAAATATCTCTATATGCCTCCTCAAAGATACACCGAGAATCATCAAATGTCATGTTTTGGACTTTGAGAGATACATTGGAACCAATTTTCCAGTCCACTATTAGAAACAAATGTTTCCTCATAGCCACATAGCACATAAAATATCATGATCATCATATACTATTAAATGGAATACATATCCCATGAAAGTTGATGGAATTTAATCCTTGTTTAAGGGGTACTTCTTATCTTTTTCAATGAAGGATAAATTTATTCACATAGCTTACACTCATATAGATATTATGATGTTCAATTTATGTCATTTTTCATATTATAGTGTCATCTATAATTATATATATATATATATATACATATATGTATTAGTATATATTTATACATAAAAAATAAAATTTATAAATAAAATTTTATACATGTTTACATATTAAAAATATTTCTAAATATATTTTTATGTGTGTATATATTAATATTTATGAATATGTATGTACCTATGAAATGTATATATAATTTTTATATATATAAACATATTCATTTGTGTATGTTTTAACAAAAAAACATATTTTTCTATAAATTCTAATATATGAATAAATATAAAAATATATAATTTATATAAACTAATATAAATATGTATCATTACAATTATAGAGGCACAAAAATGTATAAATATATGTATTTATATATGTATTTATGTATATATGTATGTATGTATGTATGTATGTATGTATGTATGTATGTATGTATGTATGTATTTATGTATGTATGTATGTATGTATGTATGTATGTATGTATGTATGTATGTATGTATGTATGTATGTATGTATGTATGTATGTATGTATGTATGTATGTATGTATGTATGTATGTATGTATGTATGTATGTATGTATGTATGTATGTATGTATGTATGTATGTATGTATGTATGTATGTATGTATGTATGTATGTATGTATGTATGTATGTATGTATGTATGTATGTATGTATGTATGTATGTATGTATGTATGTATGTATGTATGTATGTATGTATGTATGTATGTATGTATGTATGTATGTATGTATGTATGTATGTATGTATGTATGTATGTATGTATGTATGTATGTATGTATGTATGTATGTATGTATGTATGTATGTATGTATGTATGTATGTATGTATGTATGTATGTATGTATGTATGTATGTATGTATGTATGTATGTATGTATGTATGTATGTATGTATGTATGTATGTATGTATGTATGTATGTATGTATGTATGTATGTATGTATGTATGTATGTATGTATGTATGTATGTATGTATGTATGTATGTATGTATGTATGTATGTATGTATGTATGTATGTATGTATGTATGTATGTATGTATGTATGTATGTATGTATGTATGTATGTATGTATGTATGTATGTATGTATGTATGTATGTATGTATGTATGTATGTATGTATGTATGTATGTATGTATGTATGTATGTATGTATGTATGTATGTATGTATGTATGTATGTATGTATGTATGTATGTATGTATGTATGTATGTATGTATGTATGTATGTATGTATGTATGTATGTATGTATGTATGTATGTTTGTTTGTATGTATGTATGTATGTATGTATGTATGTATCTATGTATGTATGTATGTATGTATGTATGTATGTATGTATGTATGTATGTATGTATGTATGTATATATAAATACGCACACACATTATAATTTATAAGTGTATTTGAAAATAATTATATAAATATATATTTATATATGAATAAATATATGGATAAAAATTTAACTATATATATATATGAAGTTATGGATATATAATAAAATAAAGAACAAAATAATATAGAGTAGTAGAAAAGGCACAAGTGCATAATGGTGGAGGTCTTATATTCAAATCCAAGTGAATGCACATGTGGGTGTGGGAAGGAGTGGTTGTCTAGCATTGGTAAAGGGTAGGGAAGCTAGATGAGTGCTAATAAAAGTGGTAGGTGAGTTTCAAATCTAATAAGGGGGGGGGGGGGGGTTGATCTCCATGGGAATCAATCACCAATTAATATTTGTTTTTTATTTTTTTACTTTTATCAGTACTTTTTTTAGTGTTGAAAAGGGGCCATTTATCAGTGTTTTGAGCATTGATAAAAGGGACCATTTTTTGTGGGTTCTTAGAACAGAAATTCATTTTTAACTCTTATTAATGTTTTTTCTAATTATGATAAAAGGAGGGTATATATTAGAGTAATTTTAAAATATATAAATATACATATAAAAATAAAATTATACATTGTTCTCTTTATCATCACTAAGAAATATGCTGATAGACGGGCACATTTATCATCATTAAAAAAGAACCACAAAAGGTACCATTTTATCCACATTTTTATTAGTCATGATAAATTTAAACTTTATCAATACTTTTATCTAGTGATAATAAATGTTCCCCCTTTATTAGTGTTTTTTGTTTAGTTCTTTTAATGGTTATTACTGAATATCGTGAAATTTGAAATAGTGCCTATAAATACATAGGAGAACACATGACTTGGGGTTACTCAATGTCTTGGAAGAGGAAATAATATAGAATTGCATGCTCATATATATAATAAAATTGGTGGACACAATTATAGAGATATATGTGATTATTTCTAAAGCCATTGTCTCTTTATTTCTTTGCTTCAAGAGATACTAATATATAGTGGGAAAAAAGAGGATCCCACCAAAACATTAGATGATTCGTCAACCCATGGATAAAACTATGAGTTAAGATTAAATTTATTTCTTCTCAATAATCTTCATAAAACTCATGCTCAAAGATGAAATATTCATTCAATATCGGTGTACACAATTTCTTCATTTTACAGTATACAAGGTTTCAATTTAAATGGATGGATATCCTGGATTAGGGTTTCTATAAGTATTCCTCTTATATAATTATTGTTATACAATCCTATAAAACCTAATATCATATTCCACCAAGATATTTACAGAACCAAATGATCCATTGGGTGATGGTCATCAAATGTTCTTACTTAATATTTCATAGTTTTTCATTATGCATCATGTTGGGTATGTCAATATTGAGGGTGTGGGGGGATTTAGAGTTTTTCTTATTTTCATTTTTATCCATGTTATATAAAATCTATCATGATTGGAAGTGCTAAGAGTAATTTCAGAAATTAAGATATTTAAGACATTAGTCAATGGTGAAAGGTTTAACTATTTCAATTTTTTGACTTGTATATTTTGGAGGTGGTATGAATATTTGTTTTTTCATATGTATATAATAATTCAACTTCACTTTCAATTAAAATTCATGGTATTACTTCCATAAAAATATTTTAAATTAGATTTCTTTAAAATGTCAATTTGGTTTAGGTATAAAATGAAATAAAATGTGACTAAAAATAAATACATTATCAAATTTTAAAACATTATATAATTCAGAAAATAAATTTTTTCCTATAATGTTATTATACTTTTTTATAAATGTTAAAACATTATGTTTTTTTTCTATATTGGATGTGATAAATTTAAAATTATTAATAAATCCACTTTTAGGATTATTTACAAAAAGTTTCTCATGGATCATTTTTTTAGAAAAATCATTTTTGGGAAATTTAATTTTTATTTTTATTTTGTTAAAAAATGAAAATAATACACCTCTCATTTTAAATATGGCCATCGAAACATTATGGCTATATGAATTCTCTTGCTATATATATTTCCATTTTCCTTATAGATCAAGAATTAAACGTTATGTTCTTATATATTACCAACACCAAAATGAGTAGTAGTTAAACAAGTCTGCTAATCTGATTTTCTAAACTAAGTTGCTTGGATGCATTCATGCCAATCATAATGGTCATCAAAATTTCAAGCAAATGGTAGGGTCTAAATGTGTATAACTAACCCCAACTTCATCCCATCAAACCATTCCAACATTTATTCTCTCTTTTCCACTATAAATAAACACTGAAACACATAACTAGTTGAATAAAAAACACCAAAAGAATTTCACTCCAACAAATGGAACCCTAACGAATTTATTGATTTAATCCTCTCCCTCATCATGGACTTCGGTGTTGCTGTCCAAGATTCATTATACACTCCCACCATTATCAAATTCAACCCTTCCCTCCATCCCCAGGGTGACACTGTCTCTACTTTCATCGATCCCCTAGTTCACTACCATTCCTAATATGTCGGAATAGCTCAAATCAAAGTTTTATTTTATATTTTTATAATGGGACAATGAGGGATAAACTTTTCAAATTGATGGACATTGAAAGTTAATTAAATAACTTCCCATTAAAGACATTTTATCCCTATTTAAGGGGTCATTTCCATGCCAATTATATCTCAATAAAAATTCAAATATTTTCCATCAAAACTGATACAGAATATAGAAAAGGATAATGATAGAAATCCCTTTCAGTTGGAGAAAATTAAGGAGACTCAAATCCAGAAGTTTAATGGATCAAGTTATGTCCTTTATTTTGAATTTTATTTATCTATGTGATAAATACATATTTTAAATATCCTAAATTAAATGAAATTAATTTACATGTGGTATCAAAAGAGGTTATGATATCTATATTTTTCATATTCAAATTTGTTATATGTTGGGTTTAATTAAGAGTCAAAAATCTGGATTACATTCTTTAAGAAATTGGTTTTCTAAAAAAATTCTTCTTGTTTTAAATGGTTGTTAAGAGTAATTATTAAACAGTGTAGTGGAATTTTCTAAAATTACACTGTTTAATTTTTCATTTTTTCTTTTTTGATAATTGGCTGTGAAATTTTGTTTAGAAATATGAATGTTTCTATGAAATGTTTTTGAGAATCCAAAAACACTACCTCCCTCCTCATGTGTTTTAATATTCAAAAGTTGATGTACAATGTTTTTTAGGAATTCCAAAACACCACCTCCCTCCTATTGTGTTTTTATATTTGAATCCTACATAAATTTATTTATTTATTACATTTATCTCTCCATATGTGATGCATCTCTCCATCTATTGTCATTATTATTGTTATTTAAAGATGGATGATATTATTTTTTTAATTAAAATGATTTATAATTATTTGAAATAATTATTATTGTTTTTATTTTGAGGTAATATATATATATATATATATACATATAATATTTTTAATCAATTGAAATAAGTATTAGAGTTTTATGTTTTATTCCACAAAAATTATAGAACGAGTGAACAAAATTTGGATTTATGTTTATTAAAATAATATTTATAACTATGTTGTGACTATGATGTATTATATTTGGAACATTATTATAGGATATTTTTAATCAAAAAAATTGGTTAAATCATAATGTTAAAATTGTTTCAAAATTATATTAAAATTATATATATTTATTACTCATATATTAGATACTATTATGATATCATATGAGTGATTAAAATTCATTATTGTGAGATATTTATTAATTTCCCAAAGTCAATTTTAATATTCTTATAATTTATGTATATAATTTTTATAAATGTATATATTCATTAGGAGATTTATTTATATATCAAATGATAATAAATAAATCAAATTGATGGATATATTATTTCAAAATAATGTTAATTTAATTAGTATCAATTATGTTTGTGTATTAGTGTATCACCTAAAGGAGAACACTAATATAAATTTCTGTTAAATAATTTTTCTGAATCAATGTAATAATATCATTTCAAAGAATAAATTTTAAGCATATATGTATTGAATTTAGATATTCATCATCCTTGCACACACAGACATCAATTGTTCTGATCTTTAATGGATGAGATTTCTCTTATTGGTGTGAACAAATCAAAATTCACCTTGAAATATTGGATCTTGATTTTGAACTCTGAGTAGAGAAACCTTATACTATAATGGATGATTGTATCAATGATGATAGAGAATATTATAAAACATGGGAAATATTGAATAGTTTAAGTTTAATGTATAGGTGAATGAGAATAACAAGTAACAACAAGTCCAGTATCCCTTAAACTAAAAGTGATAATGAATTAATGAAATCTATGAGAGACCAATATCAAAATTATAACAAATATCTTGATAGGAAATTTATGTGTACATTAACCACCATGATGTTTGATGGTTATTATAGTATGAATGAGCATGTCATTGAAATGAAAATTTTTACAGAAAGACTTAAATCTTTGGGAATGGAAGTGGATTAATGTTTCATTGTACAGTTTTTCCAAAACTTATTCCATCTATGTATGGACCATTCCAAATGAACTAAAACGCCATGAAAGATTAATGGAATGTGCATGAATTGAACAGTATGTAATTTCAAGAGGAGACACTTCTAATGATTCAAGGAATCCACTCTATCCTTTATGTGAATCATTAAAGGGGAAATAAGTATAGTATAAAGAGGCATGGAAAGGGAAAGGGGCCATTTATGGTTAATGAGTCACCTACCAAGAACTAGAAGAATGAAAATAAATATAAATTCCATTTTTGCAGGGATGTTGGACATTTCCAAAGGGGATTTCTGAAATGAAAGGCTTGGTTTGAAATTATAGGTAAACAAAATTCTTATATATGTTATGAATCAAACTTAGCTGAAGTTTCACATCATATATGGTGGATTTATTCTTGTTGTACAACTCATATTTCTAATGCGGTGTAGGGATTCTTTTCAAACCAAATCACAAAGCCCAACTTAAGTGTTAATCTTCATGGGGAATAGTGTAAAGGTGCAAGTTAAAGCTATTGATACATAATGTTTATTCCTTAACAGTGAATATAGTTTGGATTTATGTGAAACCTTTTATGTTCCTAATATATCTCATAATTTAGGTTCTTTATCAAAACATGATGCTCCTAAATACTATTTTAATTTTTGGAATCTATATTTTATATTTTTCAAGTATACACGCATGTTGGATCTAGTTTATTATATGGTGTTTTATTTAAAATAAATCTTGGTAACATTTATTCTGAAAAATTTATGACCATTCATCCTAATTATTGTATTAAACATGGTTTAGTAAATAAAAATTCTACTTATTTATGGCATAAAATTTTAGGTCATATTTATAATGAAATATTGGATATATTTATTAACATTTAAATCCTTCCAAATTTGTATTTTTCTGACTTAAAAATTTATGTGGATTGTATTAAAGGAAAACAAAACAAAACACACAAAGAAAGCTTTCACGAGAATTAATCAACTCCTTGAGTTCATACATACTGATATATGTGGGTCCTTTTATATCAATTATTTCAGTAACTAAAAATACTTAATTACCTTTATTGATAAATTTTAATGTTATGGATATGTCTATTTATTTCATGATAAAATTAAAGCAATAAATTCCTTAGAAATTTATGTAAATGAATTTGAGAGGATATTTGACCAAAAGGTGAACATCATAAGGTCCGATAGGGTTGGTGAATAATATGGAAGATTTGATGAATGGTAAAATCCCTATTCCATTTGAAAAGTTTCTAAAAAGTCATAGAATATGTACACAATACACTATGCTAGCTAGATTTCAACAAAATGGTGTAGAAGAAATGCATAATTGAATATTAATGTATATGATTAGGAGTATGTTAAGTCATTCTTCATTACCAACATCATTATGGATACATTCTTTAAAAAATGTAATGTATTTATTGAATATGGATCCTATTAAAGTAGTTCCAAAGACTTTTAAATTTGAACTTGTGAGAAACATAGTTTAAGACATCTTCATGTATGGGGTTATTAGGGTGAAATAAGAACATATAATCCACAACAAAGAAAACTAGATGCTGGAAAAATCAGAGAAAATTTCATTAGTTTTCCATAGAAATAAAATGGGTATACATTTTATTGTCCAAACTATAGTATGAGAATTTTTGAAACTAGAAATGCTACATTTGTTAATAATTGTGAATCCAGCGGGACTGAAGTTCCACAACATGTGGAAATTAAAGAAGATATAATTGAAGTTCCATTTTATTGTATTCCAACATAACATGTTGTTTTTCACTAAATTATTTCATACCAAAATAATAATTTGTAAAAACAACATAAATCTTTATAAATTCACAATGAAGTAATGGTTTAAGAACCACAATAAATAGTGTTAAGAAAATCCTGAATGGAAAGAAGGTCGATTATTTATAATGATTGTATGGTATATATTATTGAAATAGAGATATATCATGGCAATGATAATGATCTAGTTTCATATTCTTAATCCGTAAAGTTTGATAATTCTAATAAAGGGTTATATTCCATGAAATGTGAGTTGAATTCCATGGAAAAAATAAAGTGTGTAACATTATAGAGTTTCCTAAAGGATGAATGAGATTTGGATGTAAATGGTTGTTCAAAATAAAAAATGAATCTTATGGTAACCTTGAACATTAAAAGGCTAAAATTGTTGCTAAAGGATTCACTCAAAAGGATTGTATAGACTATAAGGAAACATTCCAACTGGTTTCTAAGAAATATTCTTTCAAAAATATTATGGCATTGGCAGCTGAGTGTGATTTAGAGTTACATAAAATGGATGTTAAAATCCTTTCTACATGGAAACATATAAGAAGATGTATAAAAGGATTAACTAATGGGTATTTCCATTGAAGGAAAGGAACACATGGTAGGTAAATTATCAAATTCAATATATGAACATAAACAAGCTTCCCGGTAATGGTCTATTATGTTTAATGATACCATTTTATCTTTTGGATTTAAGGAAAAACATCGTTTATTAGTGTATATACCAGAAGATCAATGAGAGTAAATTTTTATCCTTGATTATATATATTGATGACATATTTCTTTATTCAAATGATCTTGGTGTATTATGTGAGACCAAGAAATTCTTCTTTAATAATTTTATAATGAAATACATGGGAGAATCCAAGTATGAGGTTAGTATAGAAATATTCCATAATAGAACTCAATGTTTCTTATTCTTATATCAAAATTCATACATAAATAAAATTTTAGAGAGGTTTAGGATGAAAAAATAGTCATCATCTCCAGTTCCAATTCAGAAAAAAAAAAGATAAATTTAATCTCAATCAGTGTCCCAAATTTGTTTTGGAATGAAAAATATAGAAAGAATTAATTATGTATATGTTGTTGTAAGATTGATGTATTCTCAAACATGTCTAAAGATCGATATTTTCTTTCAAGTTGTTATGTTGGGAGGATACCAAAGAAATCATGTACTAGATCATTGGAGAGATTCAAAAAAGTTCTACGATATTTTCACGGAACAAAGGATTATATGCTTGCTTATAAAATATCCATTGATCTTTAGTTGTTTGAAAACATTGATTCATACTTTACCAGTTGTGTTGATAGATGAAAGTGCACTTTTGGCTAGGTGTATCTTATATTAGAAGGAAAAGTATCAGGTAAAAGATCAATGCAATCGGTTATAGTTTCTTTGACCATGGAAGCAGAATTTGTATCATGGTTTGAAGAAAAAATTTAGATTACATGGTTATGATACTTTATTTTAGTACTTGTAATTTTCGATAGTATCATTGAGACCTTGAAAATTTATTGTGACAATACCATGATAGTATTCATTTCAAGGAATGACTGATATTCCAATGGTGCTAAGAACAATGAATTAAAGTACATTTCATTTAAGGGGGAAGCTCAAAAATATAAGGTATCAATAGAACATATTAGCACAAATATTATGATTGTTGGCCCATTGAAGAAAGGGTTTCCTCCCAAGACATTTATTGGACATGTTGAAGTCGGTTGCATGGTATGTATTGAATTTTATGATTATTTCATTTGACTCTTCAACTTGTAAATGTTTTGATCATATTGCATATTTTTTCAATAAGAATACATGATTGAATTGAATAATGATAATAGCCAAAAACTTAAAAAAAATAAATTTCCATTTGTACAATTATATATATATCCTATTTTAATTATGATAAGTAAAATTTTCATATTTTATTACATGGAAGGGAGTATATTAATAGAGAATATACAACTCATATGAATCATGTGGAAATTATCTTTAATTATGATGAATGTTGTATACATGATTGAATAGATATAAATGTGCATAATGACTAATTGAATATTAAAAATCATAAATTAATATAACATGAGTAATGTGGTATAATGTTGGAATAACTCACATCATATTTTATTTAATATAATTATAATGGTATAGTGAGGGAAAAACTTGTCAAATTGATGGATATTGATAGTTAATTAAATGACCACCCATGAAATCTATTATAAATATATTTAAAGGATCATGTCCTTGATAATTTTTTCACAATCAAAATTCTTGTAAGTTTCATCAAATACTCTATAGAAGAGAGAAAAAGGAAATTATAGAAATCATTTTCAGTGGGAAAAAATCAAGGAGACTCAAATCTAAAAGATAAAGGGATCAAGGAATGTATTTTATTGTGAAATTTATTTACATATGTGAAAAATATAGACTTCAAAGATCCTAAATTAAAGGAAATTAATTTACATAGGATCCACATGCTTCATTTATTTTCTCAAACACCATTATACTGAACTTCTTATCGCCCATTCGATCGTTCTGCATGCATTTGTTACTATGTCCATGATAATTGCAGCTTCTATTTTATGTGTTTCAGACCCAAATTAGGGATTATTTTGTCCATTATGAGAGCCCAAATTTTCTTTAAAATAATTTTTTGATTATTTTCAAATAGTTGTAATCATTTTATTTTGGATTCATTTTTTCTCCCATGTTGATGCTAATAAATATGATCTTCCTGCACTAAATTTACAATAAGGATGAAAAAATTTGAGAGATTATTTAGTGTTTTCACAAAGGATATGTATCATGTGTTGAATATTTAGGTAAAATATACCACCATACAAATGGTGGGTGGTCTCAAAATAAGAAGTTTCATACCATATGTGAATTATGGTATTCATACTCCTTTCAATTTGAAATGATATGTTTGATATTATGCCATTCAATTTGTATAAACATAAGAATGAAAAATTATCAAATTTATTTTATTGCTAAATTATATGGGATCATGTATTTTCTATAAATCTTAAATTATGTTGGGTTGTTTATTTGTGTAACATTCCAAACCAACTCACCCCTGAACCGGTGCCCGGACCAATCACCACATGACCTCAAGCGCATCTCCCCATATGCCAGAGGCTACCGACTAGCAGAGAGGGTCTATAGATAGTCAGTGGGGAGACAATACCCTTATATCAGAGTTCAATAATAGTCAATAGAAATAAATAGCAGAAGTAGTCTAATAAATGATAAAGTAGTGGAAGGATGATTTTTATAAAACTTGAACAAAGGTGGAAAATTCCAATTTATACAGTAGATGCGTGCATGACATGATAATGACACAAAATGGAAAGTAGTTAAAAAACAACATGCTTTACATCGCAATACAGAAATAAAGAAAAGACTCAAATCCCCAAGGGCGATCTCCTCGAGTATCCTGAGCTTCTTCTCGGTCCTCTTCACCTATCTCCCAAGTATATGTAGACATAAAAATATTGCAACCAAATAGAATCTACTCAGGTACCCCAGTGAAATGGTATCCTTAGTAGGGTGTGAGAAACAAATCTTAGTAGGTAGGGACCACCAATGTCTACCCTAAATCTAGACATCCAATAAATAATTAAAACAGTGTGAAAGCATGCATAAATAAAGTAAGAAATACAATGTATCTATATACCCATGTACCTTCTTCAGCCCTCAGCTAGTGTTTGAACTTGCATTATACATTTGTCATGCATACACAATACTAATCACAAACTCATTTTCATTTATCAATTATTCCAACATTGTAAAATTATATAAACCTCGTTAATTTCTAATCTTTATTTAACTTCATAAATCCATGGGTTCCCCAGGACACCCATATCACAATACATGCCTCGGTCATGCCGGGGTCTGAACTATTTCCCATATTCAATTCTCAAGTCATTATGTCACAACATCTTTCATTAACCATTTAATTAATTTTATGTACGACATATTGGACCCATATTCCAATGTCAATTAATGGGTGTATAACATCATATCTTGCACCCTTGTGAGTATTTACAGCGTTAGTCCTTATCTCACAACCCATTGGTATTTGGAGCATCAGTCTCTGTCCTATAAAAGAATACTCCCTTGCAAGCTGGGTGCATAATGCGTTGTCTAGCACCCTATGAGTATTTGGAGCGCCAGTCCCTATCTCACAACCCATTTATCAATCATATGTATATATATTTATCATTGTTTTAGAACTCAATGTTTAACACCGCAAAACCATCCATTAATTAACTCATAAATTAATTAATTAAATTTTTTAATCAATTCAATAACTAATTAACTACATAAATGTCCCATCAAATAACTTAAAAATTAATTAACCATTAAACATCTCAATAATTAATAATTAATTAACAATTATTTATTCTTATCCACAAGAAAGTCAACTAAATAATTAACTCAAAATTTAATTATCCCAATTCTTTATTAAGTCTGAACCCGTCCACTCAAGAAGTGATTTGTCCATGACTTTAACAATTTACATGCACATCATAAACATCTCAAGTAAAAAATGATAAACAAGGATCAAATATTTATCAACCATCACACATAGAATATCATATTTTTAAACCGCTCCTTCCAAAACATATTATGGCATGGAAAACAAACACACATCAAAATGTATTATTGTCCAACAGTCGTAACAAAAAATCAATTCACAATCTTAAATTAATGCACAAAAATTAATTTGTTCAATAATTAATTAATTAAATCATATCTCTTTAACCAGTTCATCAATTTATTAACCATTTACTATTTGACATATAATAATTAATCCATCTATTAATTATTACTAGTTTCTCATTTAAATTCTGAACATGTCAAAGCATTCAATATTCTCAATATTCAGTAAATGCCACAATTGGTTTTCAACTCATGAATTAATTATTAGTTCTTCAATTAATTACCCTATTACCCATCATTCCCCATTCAATCATTTAATTCTACAACTTGTATATCACCATTTACGTAATTAACATTCCATGACATGGGTTAAGAAGGCACACCTAAGGGTGTCCCAGTTTGACACCATTTAAGTCTCATTTACAAGGAAGACCCATGGGTTCTTACTATTTAACCATTTAATATTCAGGGCAAAAGTTCACATATTTTCAATACCCAACAATACATTCTTAACACCAAAACATGGTCATTTCTACTTTTATCACACATGTAAAGCATCATTCAATAACATCAAAAGTATTGCATCAAAAAATCATGTTTCAGCATCAACAAGGATACATAAAAAAGCTCAACAGTAAGTAAGCATGATATGACATTACCACCAACCAACAATTAATATTTAATCATCATTTAAAGAAAATTTTGTAGTTCCATTATCAAGGAAACTCATAATCTCAAAATTTTTAAAGAATAAAATAATTCTTAAATAAAGTTATAGATATTTGGGACCCTACATCGAGGTGATGTCATTTTAATTACGCAACACTATAATATACATGGCATCAATTAGTTACAAATGGAATGTAGTCAAACACACACCATCATTATATATATGTAAATATATCTATATATATATATATATCTAAATATATATTTACACGTGTGTGTTCCCTATAATAAAATTCAACAAATCACTAAAACAAATTCAGAAGACCAAAACCAATGAAGCAAGGTCTACGCACCTACCACTAGATACCAAAGCCTCAGATAAAATATTAGACTCCTATTAGGTGGTAAAAAACCAAATAATGAAGTATAAAACTTACCCAAACCAAAGACGGTGAAACAATTTGACACCATCCACCTCGCCCTTGGCGGAGGATGTCGGATTATGGACCAACGGGTCCCTAAACACCAAAAGAACAACTTATTGAATGAACAACACAAAAAAAGGTATAAACCCAAAAACCTAAAAACATAAAAACCTAAACCGGATTCTGAAAGATGTGTGAATCATCAAATAGATGGAGTAGGACATCGAATACGGTCATACCTCAATGAATCAGACTATACCCATAAAGAAAAATGGAAGAAATCGTTCGCGGATGGAGGACTCGAAAAGGGGGAAGTCACGCAATGATGTTCTGCCCAGAGGGGGGGTTGTGCCTACTGTAGGGAATCTAACTGGGGGGTTATGCACTGCTAGAGGTTTCTCTGTTGGGAGGATCAGACATGGAGGGAACTACGGATGGTCTGGAGGAGGAGGGTAGGAGGAGGCATCGTACACGCTATAAGGAGTGCCGGAGGGGGGGGGGGGGTCGCGTGTAACACCCCAAGCTTCCACGGTACACGTCTATTTGAATAATACAGTAGCGTCTGTTTTACGCAACTTCGAATTCTAACACACCACGACTAATAAAAGTAGTCGTTATGAATAGTAATAACCACTTTTTAAATTTATAGGAATTTTATATTTCAAAATGGAAATCATTTTTGTATTCGTAATATCGAAATTATCCTATGTTGAATTTTTTGTAATTTTCTGAGAACTTCCAATGTTTTATGAATAGTGAAAAATACTTAAAATCAACTTTTTTAATCAAAATAATTTATAGAGATAAATTAAACTATTTAGTGGTTTTAAAGTATAATTAGAATATATTTTTACCATTTTATCCAATGGTGTTCATTATAATTAAATTCACTTTGAAATTGGACATGAACGATTGTCAATCTTTTGATATATATTGTTTCTTAGAAACATGCTATTTGTTGTGACAGCGGGAATTAATTATAAAATTAATTAATGCAACTTATATGTTTGGTATTTTTTAAAATAGACATAATTTTTGAATTTGGAATATCAATTATAGCTTAGGGTGAAATTTTGGCATTGTTCTGAAAAACTTCAATTTTTGATGAATAGTGAAACCACTAAGTGGTAGTTAAATAACTGATTTTTCATTTAAATGAAATATTACCACTTCTGTGATTTGATTTTAAAAAATCCGACATACATGGTTTTCATTAAGAAGTAAAATGTGGTTCAATGGGATTAAAATAATTTTTTGGTGAATAGTAACTTTTAAGTTTAATTAATCACGATTAAAGGTAATTAGGGAAATTTAAGGTAAAAATGGTATTATAAAAATATGAAATGACCTTTACACTTGTCCTACCCCTATTGGATGAGTCATGGCCGACCAAGAAAATACATGGGTCAACTTGGGGACCCCATGGAGCCACTTTGGTAGGAAAATTACATAAATAACTTTTTATTTAAAGTTAGAATAAAAATGTCACAAACATAAGTTTTTTTACTGAAAAAATTTTTAAATGGGGTTATACAAGTCATATATTTGACTATAAATATTCAATATAAATCTAAAAATATTTAATACATCATGATATTTTTTTTATAATTTTTAGACATTAAATAAATTAAATTATTTATGACACCATGATGATGCAACGATTACCTCATTAATTAATGATTTTAATAAAATGGAAGGATATTGTAAAATCTAAGCATTACACTTGTCCAAAGCCTATTGTATGAGAATATTTCTAACCCTCATAACCTTAGCCTCTAATTATATAAGTGTGGGACCTTTAGAATCCGAAAATAATTGTATAATAAAGTAACATTTCATTACTTTCCAAGAGTGCCCCTCCTCTCCCCTTATAAAAGGCACCCACCTCTACCAGCTTATTTACACCTTCAAAGTCTTTTTTCTCGTCCAACCTCTACCCAAATACTCTCCCAACTTCCCTCCCTTACTCCTAGAAGCCTCAATTTGGGCAGAATTCTTCCCAAGGAAGCCTTTGGCACAAATCAAAAAGAGTTACCCGATTTTAAGGTAATGTCTTCTCTAGTGTTCTTTTATTTTATTTTTCTTCTCCAATCCCCTAAACACTTTTTATTCACTTATTTTATAACAACACCAGTATCCTCAATATACTAGGAAGTTTTTATAAGAAGGATTCTAGCTACACTTACACACAACTACATCTAATGGTTAAAGAACATACAGTTTTTGTGGATGGCGAATTTTTGCCTCACGAAATGATGATTGTTCAAAACTCATATAACACCTCTAATGGTGGACATTATGATGAAACTATTTTTATATATGATATATATTATGTTTTTGTTTTCCTTATGATTTTGTATTTTTCATTTGTGGCATACTTTATGATTTCCATTATGGGTAAACGCGATAATTTCATTTTAGGAAGTGCGGACTACCACCCCCTCAAAGTGATTTGAATCGTTAATGCCATATGTGGGATGTGTAAAGGATGGATTAAATGTTATTATACATTATATTATACTGGAATTATATTATACCTTCATATAATTATAACTTCATTACATTAAATACGAAATATAAATGAAAGTAACATTCATGCATACGTACGGCTTACCGTCTCCATGAACGGTGCATTTCATTTCTTACCTCTAAATGTTATGTAATATTATAAATAAATGTATATACTGGATATATATGATGTATATGATATATACATCATGAATATAATTATGGATATAATGGATATACTAACACATGAACAAAGTGTAATTATAAGAAGTTTATATTTGACTCAAGTACCTAAGATCGTCAAAACGACAGTTATTAACATAAATAATTACATAATGTTCATAAAATTGTAATAAGTGATATAAAAGGGATAATGAAATTGAAAAAGGTTCTTAAGTAAATAGAAATTAACTCTAGTTTATTATTTAGGAGGTTAAAGAACGATCGAGTCAAGTCGGACATGAGGTAAGGGAATTTCTTAACCCAATTTCCATTCTTTGGGTTAATCTCCTACTTTCAAATTACATCATGATATTATTATGTCATGTCTTGTATTTGTACTTTATTTATGTGTACTTATAGTAAATACACATAATAGATCTATTTTATTTTAAAAATGATCTTTTTAAGGGAACTTCTTAACCCAATTACCATTCTTTGGGTTAATCTCCTACTTTCAAATTATGTCATGATATTATTATGTCATATCCTGTATTTTTACTTTATTTATGTGTACTTATAGGGAATACACATAATAGATCTATTTTATTTTAAAAATTATCTTTGTAAGGACTTCGTCTCAATCTCCTTTCATTGAGTCATATTTGGTTTTATACACAACTTTATTTTATACGGTGTATAAACCCCTTTGACTTTTACATTTATTCAAAAGGAATCTTTTTTATATGAAGCATTTACTAAATGACAAAAGGGAATTTTTTTGTTGTACGTATGCGGCAACAATGACTTCTCCGCCACCGTGACCATTATTTGAGTTTCGGCTTCCTCTACAAGCCATAACATTATTTTTAAATGAAAAATAAATACCATGTTTTGATTTTCTTTTATTTTGGTATTGAAAATGGTTTTGATAATGTTTTTATTATATCAATATGTTATATTGATATCTTGTGATTGAAGTGTGGAAATATTATGTTTTATTTATGCATGTTTTATGTGATACAATTATGTTATAGTTTATGATATGTTTAAACCTGTTCATATGAGGAATGCATTGGAGTTAATAAGTGATGGGTGGAGCCCGCTATAGCTCCTCGATGCATCGGCAAGTCTCATGAGAAAAACCAGGGTCTTGGAACGAGGCCTTGACAAAATCTTATTTGTAGTCTTGGCACGAGGCCTTGGCTACGTGGTTATGATAGTCTGGAATTATGCATTCCATCATTATGAAAGTGGTTATTGATATTGCATGTGATTATTCGACCAGTAGAATATCCATGTGAATAAGTAAATTTCATTATCTCAATTTACTTTTTCCATATTATGTTGATGTTCAATTTTAAAAGGATTTTGTTTTAGTTATACATTGCCTTAAATGTTTATGATTATTTATGAAAGATTATACTATATTGTTATCCTTACTGAGCATCTAATCTCACCCCTTTCAATGTTTTAATTTTTCCAGGATGTGAAGAAGTATTTTAGGAATGACCTGCAGGGATAGTCAAAAGAGGATATGAGTGTGGACTATGACGACTTTGTTATTAGTTTTTCACTTTATGATGTAATGTAACATTTATGAATGTATCTAGTGTTTCCAAGGCTACTAAACTAATCGGTCTTTCAAGACTTGATCTTTTGTGATCATGCCAATGTTACGAAGTAATGCACCAACTCTGGGTAGCTGGGGTCGGGGCGTTACAGTTGGTATCATAGGGAGGTTAGTACTAACCTTGGAAGCTAGATTTAGATAAACTCTGATTAGAGCACATAGCCCAAAGATAGACTTTGAGGATTATTATAGAAGAACTTCATAGAATTTTGGTATTATAGAGATTTTGTGAGTTTTCCGAGAAATACATCCCTGTCTAGATACGAGCAGGTAGAGGTGGCTCTGGCACAAATGTACCTAGGGGTAAAACCCGAAAACACCGCTTTGAGCTAGACTCGAACGGGAACTGTTGCACGACAACGGGCTTTGCTACACTCTTGGTTACGATACTCCCGGGGGATATGCTTAGGATAATTCTCATTTTCTTTACAAACCACTATGAAGGGTTATGAGTATATACTTCTTCAAAGAAAACTTTTTTTATGATTATGGATTATATCCATAAATAGTTCAATTAGTGTTAAGTGTTTTACAAGTATGGAATTATGTATTTTGATTCATAAACTAATCTAGTTTATGTCATTGTTTAGAAATGGTGCCTAGTGGAAGGAATGGAAACTGTATCAATGCACGCACTTCGTGTAGGGATTTCCCTCCTACTCAAGATAATTATTGTGGATCTGGAGATACAACCGGTGATGATCAACTTATTACCATACTGGGAAAACTCACTCGGGTTATGAATAATAACCTTACTCGTATGGAGCACCCTGATCCGCAATGTGGAGGATCAATGTTAGACCGCTTCATGAGGCAACAACCACCAACATTTAATGGGGGTAAAAATCCATTAGTAGCTGAGCAATGGATAAACTCCTTAGAAAAAATATTTCATGCCTTGGGGCTATATCTTACCAATTGGCAATGCCGCCAAGTCTCTCCAAAGTTCATGATGTATTCCACATATCACTGTTGAGAAAATACATGCCTGGCCCAACGCATGTACTCACCTATGAGGAATTAGAACTGGAACCCGATCTGTCTTATTGCGAAGAGCCCGTCAGGATTCTTGATATAAGAGAACAAGTGTCGAGAAACCGGACAACTCGTCTGGTAAAAGTTCTATGGAGAAACCATAAGATGGAGGAGGCAACGTGGGAACCCAAGGAACTTATGATGAAGAATCACCCAAGTCTTTTTATACAGTGAAATTATATGAAATTTCGAGGACAAAATTATTTGAAGGAGGGGAGAATGTAACACCCCAAGCTTCCACGGTACACTTCTCTTTGAATAATACAGTAGCATGTGTTGTACGCAACTTCGAATTCTAGCACACCACGACTAATCAAAGTAGTCGTTATGAGTAGTAATAACCACTTTTTAAATTTATAGAAATTTTATATTTCAAAATGGACTTCATTTTTGTATTCGTAATATCGAAATTATCTTAAGTTGAATTTTTTGTAATTTTCTGAGAACTTCCAATTTTTTATGAATAGTGAAAAATACTTAAAAACAACTTTTTTAATAAAAATAATTTATAGTGATAAATTAAACTATTGAGTGGTTTTAAAGTATAATTAGAATATATTTTTACCATTTTATCCAATGATGTTCATTAGAATTAAATTCACTTTGAAATTGGACATAAACGATTGTCAATCTTTTGATATATATTGTTTCTTAAAAACACGCTATTTGTTGTGACGGCGGGAATTTATTATAAAATTAATTAATGCAACATATATGTTTGGAATTTTGTAAAATAGAAATAATTTTTGAATTCGGAATATCAATTATAGCTTAGGGTGAAATTTTGGCATTGTTCTGAAAAACATCAATTTTTTATGAATAGTGAAACCACTAAGTAGTAGTTAAATAACAGATTTTTTGTTTAAATGAAATATTACCACTTCTGTGATTTGATATTCAAAAATCCTACATACATTGTTGTCATAAGGAACTAAAATTTGGTTCAATGGGATTAAAATAATTTTTTGGTGAATAGTGACTTTTAAGTTAAATTAATCGCGATTAAAGCTAATTAGTGAAATTTAAGGTAAAAATGGTATTATAAAAATATGAAATGACATTTACACTTGTCCTACTCCTATTGGATGAGTCATGTCCGACCAATAAAATACATGGGTCAACTTGGGGACCCCATGGAGCCACTTTGGTAGGAAAATGACATAAATAACTTTTTATTTAAAGTTAAAATAAAAATGTCACAAACATAAGTTGTTTTACTAAACCAATTTTTAAATGCGGTTATACAAGTCATAATTTTGACTATAAATAATCATTAGAAATCAAAAAATATTCAATACATCATCATATTTTTTTTATAATTTTTAGACATTAAATAAATTAAATTATTTATGACACCATGATGATGCAGCGATTACCTCATTAATTAACGATTTTAATAAAATGGAAGGATAATGTAAAATCTAAGAATTAAACTGGTCCAAAGCCTATTGGATGATAATATTTAGAACCCTTATCACCTTATCCTAGAATTATATATGTGTGGGACTTTTAGAATCTGAAAATAATTGTAAAATAAAGTAACATTTCATTACTTTCCAAGAGTGCCCCTCCTCTCCTCTTATAAAAGGCCCCCACCTCTACCACCTTATTCACACCATCACAGCCTTTTGACTCAGCCAACCTCTGCCCAAATACTCTCCCAACTTCCCTCCCTTACTCCTAGAAGCCTCACTTTGGGCATAATTCTTCCCAAGGAAGCCTTTGGCTCAAATCAAAAAGCGTTACCCTATTTTAAGTTAATGTCTTCTCTTGTGTTCTTTTATTTTATTTTTCTTCTCCAACCCCCTAAAAACTTTTTATTAATTTCTTTTTTAATAACAACAGTATTCTCAATATACTAGGATGTTATTATAAGAAGGATTCGAGCTACACTTACACACACCTACATCTAATGGTTAAAGAACATACTGTTTCTGTGGATGGGGAATTTTTGCCTCACGAATCGATGATTGTTCATCACTCATATAACACCTCTAATGGTGGCCATTATGATGAAACTATTTTTATATATGATATATATTATTTTTTTGTTTTCCTTATGATTTTTTATTTTTCATTTGTGGCATACTTTATGATTTCCATTATGGGTAAACGCGATAATTTCATTTTAGGAAGTGCGGACTACCGCACCCTCAATGTGATTTCAATCGTTAATGCCATATGTGTGATGTGTAAAGTATGGAGTAAATGGTATTATACATTATATTATACTGTAATTATATTATACCTTTATATAATTATAACTTCATTCCATTAAATAAGAAATATGAATGAAAGTAGCGTTCATGTGTACGTACGGCTTACCTTCTCCATGAACGGTGCATTTCATTTCTTACCTCTAAATGTTATGTAATATTATAAATGAATGTATATACTGTATATATATAATGTATATGATATATACATAATGAATATAATTATGGATATAATGGATATATTAACACATGAACAAAGTGTAATTATAAGAAGTTTATTTTTGACTCAAGTACCTAAGATCATCAAAACGACCGTTATTAACATAAATAATTACATAATGTTCATAACATTGTAATAAGTGGTATAAAAGGGATAATGAAGTTGAAAAAGGTTCTTAAGTAAATAGAAATTAACTCTAGTTTATTATTCATGAGGATAAAGAATGATCGAGTCAAGTCGTACACGAGGTAAGGGAATTTCTTAACCCAATTTCCATTCTTTGAGTTAATCTCATACTTTCAAATTACATCATGATATTATTATGTCCTGTCTTTTATTTGTACTTTCTTTATGTGTACTTAAAGTAAATACACATAATAGATCTATTTTATTTTAAAAATGATCTTTGTAAGGGAACTTCTTAACCCAATTACCATTCTTTGGGTTAATCTCCTACTTTCAAATTATGTCATGATATTATTAAGTCATATCTTGTATTTGTACTTTATTTATGTGTACATATAGTGAATACACATAATAGATCTATTTTATTTTAAAAATGATCTTTGTAAGGACTTCGTCTCAATCTCCTTTCATTGAGGCATATTTGGTTTTATACACAACTTTCTTTTATACGGTGTATAAACCCCTTTAACTTTTACGTTTATTCAAAAGGAATATTTTTTATACGAAGCGTTTACTAAACGACAAAAGGGAATGTTTTTGTCGTACGTATGTAGCAACAATGACTTCTCCGCCACCGTGACCATTATTTGAGTTTCGGCTTCCTCTACAAGCCATAACTTTTTTTTAAAATGAAAAATAAATACCAAGTGTTGATTTTCTTTTATTTTGGTATTGAAAATGGTTTTGATAATGTTTTTTTTATATCAATGTGTTGTATTGATATCTTGTGATTGAAGTGTGGAAATATTATGTTTTATTTATGCATGTTGTATGTGATACAATTATGTTATGGTTTATGATATGTTTAATCCTGTTCATATGAGGAATGCATTGGACTTAATAAGTGACGGGGGGAGCCCGCTATAGCTCCTCGATGCATCAGAAGGTCTCATGAGACAAACTAGTGTCTTGACACGAGTCCTTGACAAAATCGTATTTGTATTCTTGGCACGAGGCCTTGGCTACGTGGTTATGATAGTCTGGAATTATGAATTCCATCATTATGAAAGTGGTTATTGATATTACATGTGATTATTCAACCAGTAGAATATCCATGTGAATAAGTAAATGGAATTATCTCATTTTACTTTTTCCATATTATGTTGAAGTTCAATTTTAAAAGGCTTTTGTTTTAGTTATAAATTGCCTTAAATGTTTATGTTTATTTATGAAAGCTTCTGCTATATTGTTATCCATACTAAGCATCTGAGCTCACCCCTTTCAATGTTTTAATTTTTCCAAGATGTGAAGAAGTATTTTAGGAATGACCTGCAGGGATAGTCATAAGAGGATATGAGTGTGGACTATGAAGACTTTGTTATTAGTTTTTCACTTTATGATGTAATGTAACATTTATGAATGTATCTAGTGTTTCCAAGGCTACTAAACTAATCGGTCTTTCGAGACATGATCTTTTGTGATCATTCCAATGTTACGATGTAATGCACTGACTCTGGGTAGTTGGGGTCAGGGCGTTACATCGCGTGCTGGCCTGGCGTGCCTCTCCCTTCTTTTTCCCTCTCAACAAAAAAAATAAAAACCTAACAACTAAACGGATTAATAAAACATTACTAATAAAGATATGATTTATTATTATCTCTATTATCATATAATAAAACATTTATTTATTTATTATTCTTTTAATAAGTGTTTCATAATTAATTATGAAACTTCCAATTGATCATTCAATTAAATAAATGTTATATTTTATTTAATTAAATAAGCACAATAATAATAATAAAAACATCATTATTAATATTATTTCAACATTCATTTATTTAAAAGCAAAACCCCCAATTTAGTAAAATATCATTAATACGATATTAATGATAAAAACTCAAACCCATAACCTATATTTAATAATAAAAAAATTCTTCATTAACTTTGAAACACCTGAATTAATTAAATGTTTATAGTGAACCCCAAAAACTCTCATTAATTTCTTCAACCATCATTTAATTGATTCTTTAACATTAATTTAATTATACAACCACAATAATAATAACAATAAATTCATTAATATTATTATTAAAAATTTATTTTAATTAATCACAATCTCTCATATAATCTTATTTAATTAAAATAAATATTTTATTAAATAGGTTAAACTTCATGGGTTGGATTGCAACTGTGCGCAGCCCGTGCAGATCCATTAAAGTGGACTTCTCCGGATCTAGTGCTCCTAAGACTAATCGGGACACCTTCTAAAAGTATCATGTATTTACCCAATTCTAAAAACAACACCTTTAAGTGTCCCAATACTTAGAATAAAGATCAAGAGCTTGGTTTAAAAATTGACTCGTCAATAAACAGAAAAAAAATCAGAAACCTTCATAATTTAAACCCGATTCAGAAACACGGGACTTTACAATCAACCCACTGATAAAACACTATTTTGTTGAATATTTTATTAATAATAAATGATATAATTTCCTCACATTGTGCTAAATATGTTTATTTATAAAATATTTGGGATTTGATCAGTCATTTGAAAATTTATTGAAAATTCCAGTTTTACCCTTTATAGTGAACTGTAGTATTTCAAAAATAAATATTTTTATATTTAGTATTTGAATTTTATATTTTGTAACACTGTTCATAACTAAATTTTCTACAACTTTTATTCAAGTCACTAGAGCTAAAGAGTGCATTTGGTTGTTGAAAATGGTCCATGAAGTTAAAGATGGGCTGGACTCGCTAGAATGGAGAAGCTTATGTATTTCGGCCATAACTCCTTCATATGGGCCTGGATTAAGCCTAAATATTTAGAGGAGATAGAGGAACCATATTTTCACATATTATCCTTCTGGAATTCTGGCCAATTCACGTGTTTCGGTGGTCAAATGGGCGTTGCAAGTTGGAATAAAATATTTGGCCGAATTTTCACATTCACACTTGAAACCACTTGTAACCTCTCCTCCCCTCCCCTCTATAAATTGGATTTTTTCTCATTTTGATGGGTTGGGACCTGCATTAGGAGATTTTAAGAAGAGGATAATTGGTTTCAACCAAATTATCCAACCATTGTAAGAGGGGTAGCTTTTGAAGCAAGGATCCCCTCATCGAAGCCTCCTTCTCTTCTTCATTTTGTAATGTTTTCATTTGTGTAATAAACTTCTTTGATCATCTTTTATTCCTCATCTTTTCTTCTATTTTGTTTAAATTTATTCTTCTCTTAATCTTCCTAATTGGTTTTTAATTCTTGAGTAGAAGCGTTATTGGGTTATACCCATTATAAACCTTTGCACATGAAAAACACTTCTACGATGATTACGCCACCCATAGAAGAGTAGTTCTTTTTAGTAATCGATCAACCTCTATCCTTATTATTTCATATATTTTGAATCAATAAGCTACTATAATTCACATATTATGATCTATTAATTGAGTTTTTAATTTAAATGAAACTAAGCAAACAATTGAATAGTTAACACAAAACACGTGAGGTCGGGAATTGTGTGAACTGTGAGAGTGCAACCTTAACCGGTAATTCAAAACCACATGGGATCAATTTGTAGAGTTCAAATACAATCCCTAAACTCAATTAATCCTCATTTACAGAGTTTTTATGTTCCTTAATTTACCACTGACCATAAGCTAATCTTATAACATCAATCAATGCAGGGTGTTGTGATTGCATGTTCTGAAGTTAGCTTAAGGTTAAATTCACTTCATCTTCATGGTAAAGTTAATTCTCATAGGTTTTAGGATTTAACAAATTAAGGGATCATAATTAAGTGAATATTAATTTAAATTATAATGATTAATAAATGATTGAAGAGGTAGAGTTAGATCGATTACGTCTTTTAAAATATTTTCTAAAAAAACATCTTTTTGTTGTGTCTTATTAATCAAACATCATTTCAAAATTAAAAACAAAAAAAACGCAATCTTCTTCCAGAACAATTCTTTAAGTTTTATAAAATTCAAACAACCCCCATCCTTTCAAATAGTTTTTTTGTTCTATTTTATTTTTGGAATACCTCTAGAATGTTGTTTTAAATCTACTTCCTCCTTTGAGAGACGACCTTGGTCATCCACTCTACTGCACCTAAGTACCCCTAAATCACACTAATAATTTGAGGGCGCCCACGACAGCACTCTTTCAAATTGGAACTGTTTCCAGGGAGGCAAGTAATTTATTCAACCATTTAGATTTATTTCTTTTATTTTTTATTTTATTATTTTCTTCACATCTCTCTTTCATCTTTCCCCTTTCTCAAGTTTTCATTTTTTTCATCCTCTTCTTTTCTTTTTTAGACCATCAACTCAAACTTATCATTTCTATTTTACTATGGTCCACTTTATTTATTTTCATTTTTATTTGATTTATGACACGAACTAATCCCGAATATCTCTTAGATCTTGACCCTGATATTGAACGTAGCCTTAGGGCTTGAATCAGACATTCTCAGTCTACGGGAAGTTTCAATATTCAACCAGTTGGTGAATTCCCCTCTTCTATAAACATTGAAATTGGAAGCAATTCAAATTAAAACATAAAAGAGGAACCAATGGCTAGAAATAATGGAAATGAACTTAATATAACCATTCAAGAATTGGTTTCACCTGATATTAACTATCAACCAAATTGTTTTCCATTCCCAAATCTCGAATCGGACTTTGAACTGAAATCTGTGTTAATTCACTTACTTCCAATGTTTCGTGGCCTCTCTGGTGAGGATCCCAAATAACATTTGAAAGAATTTAATGTGGTTTGCTAAACCTTGAAACCAAGAAATGTATCTGTTGATGCCGAAAAAAGCCCACAACTCCCTGAGGAAGTTTCAGAATGACGAAACGAAGTCATATTCGGAATCAGAGGCCCGATCTGGAGGCCTGAGTAGTGGTGCGCGAAAGAAAGGAGGATCCGCGCGCAAAAATGTTCTACGCGTGAAGTGCTCCCAGGATTCGTGGAATTGGACTGGTTAGGCGCGCAATAATTGCGCGCCCCGTTTCTCCGTGATGAGATTTTGCGCGCAAGCGGTTCCCGGCACGGAAAACTTCCCGCACCGCCTGGATTCCGCGTCGGAGGTCGCCTATAAATATAAGGTGACCCCGACGGTTTTGGGGGTTGAGGAATCTGAAGCGACTCTCATGCACGCAATTCGGCTCCCCCACGCAAAAGATGAAATCCAGGTAATCCCAAATTTCGTGCAACCTTGCCCTGGAGTTCCCCTTTGCGCGCAACTCCACCGGCTTCAGTAAATTTTCCCCTTTCCCCAGTTTCCCCACTTGCGCGCAATCTGTGATCCGTGCGCGCAATACCCTGTCGTGCGCGCAAAACCTTACACGTAATTCCCTCTTCGCGCGCAATTCCAATACTTCAATTGCACGCCGTCCCGGTTTTTTGCGCGCAAATCGTCCCTTTTGGGCGCATAGAGCCGAGGACCCATCACCTTGACGCCCCTTGGCTGCCCCCCGCATCGACACCTGATGTCTCCCCTGCCAGGCATGCGCGCCATGCGTTGTTTTCCCGCACGGACTTCCAGGCTCATGCGAAGTAACCTCAAGGTCCCTTGGGCCGTGTTTCCCGTTGCGTTTCTTTGCCTTATGCTTCTCCGCATAGGCACGCTAACAGCTATTGCTTCTTCGCATAGCCACGCTAACGTGGACCCCCCGGTGATTTGCCCTGCGACCCCCTTTCACAATGGCTTTGTCGATGCCTTCCCTTCTATAAGGGGTAGAGGGAATTGGTCATGTAATCCCTAGCGGTGTAGATAAAACCCACCTCATCCAAGCTGCAGGACGTTAAACTACTAAGCACCTCGTCCTTAACACAAGACGTTAAACTGTGGTCCGACCCCGTGCTTCGCACGCAGGGTCCCCCCAGCTCGGACAATCTTTACGCCCACTCGTCTCCATGGGAGTGGACTCTTCCTCACATGGAATGAGATCCTCCTTGTCAGAGTGGCGTTTGTCCGTGGGGGAAGGGCTGCCTCAGAGCGTAAGCCCCTAACCTTTCGTACAGATGATTGCACCCGTGCATCTCCGTACTTCCCCCCTGCCAAGGCCAGTGGAGTCCTTTTCCCACTGCGCTTTGTCACACCACAGGCCTCCATCCTGGTGTAATCCCTGGCACCAAGGGCCGCTAACCACGCGTAAGACCCTATTTTCTCTTTGGGCCGCTCAATGCGTAAGCCCCATTACACTTCTCATGGACGCACCCTTCGCGACGTGATCGTCTGGTCCCTGGTTCCTCTTATTTCCCACACCGAGCATGACTCACGTGGGCTTAGAGTGCGCATCAACCATGACATCCTCCTATGGGCTGCCTCATAGCGTAAGCCCCATCCCAGAGAACTACGTGGACTTTGATCCGTGCTAGCGTATGGTATGTAGGAAGCCTCCACGAGGTTCAAGCCCACGACCCGGTCATCCCGACCTTTCCATGTCGGTTCCCTGACAACCTTGGGCCGCCTCAGAGCATAATCCCCAAATATTTCATCCCGCATGACGTTAAACTGTATCCCGTCCCGCATGACGTTAAACTGTATCCCATCCCGCATGAGGTTAAACTGTATCCCGTCCCGCATGATGTTAAACTGTATCTCGTCCCGCATGACGTTAAACTGTATCGCGTCCCGCATGACGTTAAACTGTATTCTGTCCCGCATGATGATAAACTGTATCCCCCCTCTTGGCCCGTCTTAGAACGTAATCCCATTGCTTCACCCCACCATCCATCCTGATCCTTACCCGGGCCGCCACATCCCGGTGAGATCATGCCACCCTTTCCCACTCCATGTCATACTGAAGGCCACCAACGTGCTGGCCCCAACATCGGTGTTCCCCTAGGGATCATGTAAACTGATCCGTCTCCGAAAGATGTTAAACTCGCGACATACCCCGTTCTAAACATGGGAAGCTGAGGAAAACCTCAGATGGTACACATTCCCCGTGTTCGATGTGGGATGCCTCGGGCTTCCGTGCCCTCGAGAAGCCCTGTGATGAGGGACCAAAGACAGACATGACGACAATGCCCCAACGTGACCATTCTCCTCACCATAGGTTGCTGTCCCGACAAGACCCCTTAGAGCATCTTGACGGAAGCAGCGTAATTAACTGGTGTCCATGTAGATATGGCACCGGGAATGAGCTTCACGAACCCGTCTTAAATCTTTGAGGGAGACCCGGACTAGGTGACGAGCCCCGAGGAGGAATCCACAGAAGGAAGAACCGACATCCCATCATTCCGATTTCGATCAAGGAGAAGACGTCCCTGAACAAGGAACGGATGTCGCCCGCCTTTGGAAAGCGGGAATGCGGGGCCACAAGCAGCACGCCCTCCCCGGAGGACGGACGCGCGCGCCCCGGCGAAAGTGTCGGAAACAAAAAATGGTGAACCCGACGTGAATCTCTTCTCCTCAACACGGGGAATGGTAGCTGTTGGAGCATCGGAATAATAGCATGTCACCAGGTCCGGGTAACCCTCACCAAGACATGAACCCGCCAGGGGTCGAGGCCATCAGGACGTTGACTACTCCGTTCTGTGACGTCGTCAGAGTGGATCCCTCTTGTCGACCATGGAAAACGGAATGATGTCGGGCCTTGGTTGTTGATCTCCTTTCCTGTTGATACTAATGGGTTCATCTCCCTGTTTCCAGGAATCAGATCACTGCATCCGGAGCATGATCGCCACCTGCCCACCGGCGCAGGGGCAGGGGCAGTGCCGGTGCGGCTACCCCGCGCCGTCCCGCCTATCCCACGGTCACTCCGACTTCGACCGCCATAGCAGCCAGGCGCTTGCGCCCCCCCTCCCCGTCAGAAATCATCCAACGGAGGGTGATCAATAACCTGGCCCATAGGTATGATGAGGAAGGGATCATCCCCACCAGGGGCATGGCCCGCTTGGATCTAGAGGCAGCCGCGCCTCACCACCATCGCCGCCCTCGAGGGCCGCGCAGGGAGCCGTCGCTCCCCACACCGACGTTCAACCGCTTTGGGAGCCTATCCCCGGAGCGCTGTGACACATCCCTCCCCTACGCCAATGAGGTGGGGGATGTCCGGGTCCACCCGATCGGCGATCCATCACAGGGGTTACCAGCAAGAACCCCCGCCAGGCTGCGTCGGCGCCGCCGCCCGACTCCTCGAGCCAAGGAGCAGGCAATCTTCATGCCCGCACCGCCGGCTCCAGCCCATCTGACTCGATGCCAGCGTCGGGCGCGAGTGGGGGAGAATGCCCGTCCTGGGGCACCAGCATCAGCAGCCATTGTGGCCCCAACCACTGCTGAATCCTGTTCCCAGATCCCTGTGCATGTTGAGCAGGGGCAGCCGCGTGCCCGATTGGGATCGAAACCCCGACCGCCCTGCAGGAAGGTTGGGTCGAATCTCCCTGTCGCGGACACTGGAAATGGCTACTATGGGCCAATCCGTGGTAGTGCTGCTCACCATGAAGGCTCATCCCATGCCACCGATCTGGGAAGCCGAATGCTTCTTCACGACGGCTATGCTTCGGGTATGATTCCTTCCAGCACCCGCTGCATGGGGTATGAGGTCACTCCCCCTACCGCTGGTCGCGAGCATGGAGCCGTTGTGTATCTAGTCGCTCACTCACATGGAGGTCCTCCCCATGTCCCTTTCGACATCTGTCCTGGTGCTTCTCGCACCCCGACCTCCAGTCCCCTCTGCCCCAGCTCTATTGTGGCCGGGGGACCCGATGACGGAAGTCGTCCTTACCTTGAGGAACTACCCAGGGGTAGGAAGGTCGGGCGTCATCGCCGTCAGAGGAATGTCAGGGGAGTCCAGACGGGAATCATACCAGTCTGTTTCTTGGATTCTGAGGTAGAGTACGAATCGATGATAGAACCTACCCCCAACCTTTCGAGTTGAGGGCAGGGATGGGGATGCGGCGCGTCAGTCTCGTTCTCCCCGAATGCGAGATCCGTATGATTCCCTCCTCCCTTCGAAGTTATATCTAGGAGGATGAGTATTTGGAGTACCGCCATAGATCAAGCCCGCAGTTGCCACTGATCTCCTCGGAAGCACCTCCCTCCCCTATTAGGGAGAATGAAGAACCTTTCTGAGGACCGATGGAAGGATCGCGAGGCGACACACCCTCGGCGAGCACCGACGTTGTGACAGGAGGCCCATACACCGGCCCATCCTATCGCGACGTGGCGGCCAGGGCACTGCAACCTCGGGAGGATGACCCAGGGATCGGCGGCCAATCTGCCTGTTCACCATATTCCCCACCGGCCAGCCCATCGCCCTGATGGCCTGCCTCAGCGCCATTGCCAATTCCCCGACTTTCCTCAGTGGACGAGCATGGGTGGAAAGTTCTGGACTCCGATCCGGAGCTGTAGAGCTTCTAGACCATTCCTGCAGCGGGCCACTTCCCAGAGATGTTTTGGTCGGTCGCAGAATCGGGTTTTGATGTGCCAGAGTCACTCAACCCGGGGGAGTTTCAATGCTTCCACCAGATTATTCGGGTGACTCACTCCCTCCTCTGTCATCAACTAGCACCTTATCCTGGGAGCCAAGTGCATCTCGAGGAGATTGGTGAGCAGTGTCGTCGGGTTGACCTAGCAGTACTCCCCTCGGTCATGCACCCTGAGTCGCTGGGCCTCCACGAGGCCCTTCAGCAACAATGCGTCCAGAGTTTTCAAGTACTCCGCAGGGTTATTGAGTAGGCCACCCCCCATGTGCACGTCCGTGGGTGGGGGCAGTACGCTGCTCTCCTCTTCTATGCGATCCGCCGGCAGCCCGACTTACTGGGCAGCCCTGAGGGAACGTCGCCAAGGGCAGTAGTAGTCAACATGGATGAACCTTCAAATGATGGAAACATTTTGGAGCCCCTCGACGGGGACTCACCCCCCGAGGACAGGCCGCTACTGGACCCATCTGGGAGGATTACTCACCAACAGAGGAGCCTTCTAGGCCTTCCTGTACCCACAGAGGCACTAGCGCTGGGCCGAAACATCGGCAAGGGTAAAGAGCCTGTTGGGCCTGTCAAAATCTCCGACCCATCTGCCTCAGTGCAGAAGGCAGAGGAAGATCCCGAGAAGGCCACGCTGCGCCAACAGCTAGGCGAGCAAAAGAGGCTGGTTGATGAGCTCCTGGCCGAATGCATTGCAGAGCAGTGGCTTGTCTACGGCAACCCTAGACCAGGACAACAGGGGTAGGAGCATCTACCCCTTGCTGAGAACCCCCAGGGCAACTGTGACCGTGTCGTGTTCGCCGACAGGGGAGACACTGGAGCCCATGGAAAAAGGGCTCGATATGTTTCGCCGAACCCTCCCGAGCAGCGAGGCAACCTAGGAGACCCTACTCGGTTTCCTCCTGCCGCTCCGATAGTTGCTCCGCCAGCTGCCCCCCGAGCCGCTGAGCATGACTATCGTATCGAAGAGCCTGGCAATGCGATTGTGGTTAGAGATCCCCGTCAGGACATGAATCCGCATCTGGATGATCTGATGGAGGTACTCATCGCTCGCTTGGAGGCGCTCGAAACTCGGCAGGTGGTGATCCCACCGGATGGCAAGCCGTACCCCGCATGGGTGGATGACATGCCGATCCTGCCAGGATTTAGGATTCCCACTTTTTCCCCCATTAACGGGACCGGAGACCCGCCACAGCACTTGGGCCACTTCAACTTGAGGTGCGGGCCTATGTTGGGGACTCCGGTGCAGCAGGAGGCTGCCAAGCTCCAGTGCTTCGTTCAGACGCTGGAGGGACCAGCGTTCGTTTGGTACAGCCAGCTCCCTGTTGGATCAGTAACTAGATGGGAGGACCTTCATCGAGAGTTCCTCTACCAGTTCAGTTCCACAACCCGGAAGACAAACATTTCAGACCTCTTCATGTGCATGCAAAGGCCCGACGAGCGAGTCACTGACTTTGTCGCCCGGTGGAAGGGGCTCACGTACTCCCTTGACATGCCACTGAATCAGGAGAAATTACTGACGATGTGTGTGGGGAACGTCAAGGCGGAGTTGTTTCCTTCCCTGATCATGAAAAATTACCCTGGAGGGTTCCGGGACTTCTCAGACAAGGCTCAGCGCCTCGAAGAATCCCTGCAACAGGCCAGCCAGGCACATCCGCTGCCTCCTGTGATCTCTGCAAGGAGAGCCGCCAGAGCCGAGCTCGCTGTTGTGGCACAGATAGGGGCCCCCAGACAGATAGAGTTGTTGCCGGTGAGGCTATCTCAGCAGGCTCATAGGGGTCCCCCCCCCCCACAGCCTCCGGCCCAGCAGCGACCGCCTCAAAATCGGCAGGCGCCTCCGCATAATGCACCACCACCACCTAGGCGAGGTAATCCGACTCTTCCTCCTCAGCCTGCTCCTCTGTTCCCTGGCCATGGTCAGCCCCCAAGGGTCCCCTTTCAAGGCAGAAGGAATCGGGCTTACTCGTTTGATGAGGCCCGAGTCCCCGGTTATTTCCGTAGCGCCTTGGAGCAGAGGATCGTGCGGCTGCCTGAGTGCCGGAAGCCAGAAGAGGCGTGTCTCACGGATCGCCCTGACTACTGCCATTATCATCGGTTCCTGGGACACACCATCCAACAATGATATGTGTTCAAGGACTGGCTCCAAGACCAGATTGACAACAACATAGTCAGGTTGGGCCCAGCCCCGTCACAGGTGGCAGGTGTCTTCGTGGGGTCAGATGGCAGTAGTGACGACGGGGACGGGTGGGAACAGGTTTTTGACCGTGGTTCCCGGAAGTATAACGACTGGATGTCCCAAAGGACGGTCTCCTATTCCCATGGCATCATTCGTGCCCGCCTGGACCGGCCAGAGCCCTCAGAATCCACGAGCGCCACCTCAACCTCTTCGTCCCAGCCTGCTTATTCCAAGAAGAGCAGGCGGCGACGCAAGAAGAAAGAACGTGCCCTGCCGTTGCCGTCATCTTCTCGCACGCTTGGTGATTTCATGCCCCCAGGAATGGGGATCCCTCCGAGACCCCGTCCGTTAATCGATGACCACTCGACCGAGAGCCCGGGGTACGCTTCGGTTAACACCGTAGAGTTGGTAAATCCCTTTGTGGCTCCCGACGATGAGGAGCGCCGGGTGAATCTCCCCAAGAGCCCGGGGTACGCTTCGGTTAACACCGTAGAGTTGGTAAATCCCTTTGTGGCTCCCGACGATGAGGAGCGCCTGGTGAATCTCCCCGAGAGACCGGGGTACGCTTCGGTTAATACCGTAGAGTTGGTAAATCCCTTTGTGGCTCCCGACGATGAGGAGCACTGGGTGAACCTCCCCAATGTCCCCAACCGTCGTCAATGTCGACGGAGCCGTGGCTACGTGAATCGCCGGGGAACGGCAGTCGTCACCTCCAGTAAGGTCGTGCACGCTACCGAGACCAGGCAGCAGACCTGGTGTAGAGAGCAGCACTCGCAGCTCCCTCATCTGGTGACAACAGGTTCCCTTCCACCACTATTCGTGTTGTTGGATCGGTCGGAATCGCCTTGCCCGCGTCGCAACCAGCCCAGCCCTGCCGTTGGCTGACTACGGCCTTCCGGTCCTAGCATGGCAGCCACCTCCCAGGCTTCAGCTAGTGAACAGTGGGACATGCCTAGTACCAGTCAGTCACTTGTCCCTCCAGTAGGGCCCGTCATGTCCCCAATCGCAGAGAGACCTCCTATAAGAAGAAACTCGCGTTTGGCGCGAAAGTATGATGTCCTGAAGCATCTGGCCGACATTTCGGCGAGGCTTTCCATCCTTGAGGCCCTCCTCCTGTCGTCTGAAATGCGTGAGGCGCTCTCCAAGGCTCTGAGGGGCCCCCTCCAGTTTGAAACGGAGGTAGCGGCCGTAGAAGCCTTCCACACCGAGGTGATTGAGGAAACCGAATGTCAGGCGGTTATCTCATTCTTCGGTGAAGATGAAGACCCTCCCATACAAGGGAACATCCGCCCGCTGTACATCACCGACCAGTTCAATGGCGTGGAGGTCCGTCGCTATCTTGTCGACACGGGTTCTAGGATTAACTTTATCCAAACTCGAACACTGCGAAAACGGGTGTTGTCCGAGGATGATTTAACTCCCTCTGACCTCAGAATCCAGAGGTATGACAGGACCGAGCAAACTCCACTCGGAAAGATTCGTCTGAGGACCCAGTTCGGCAGATTAATTTCCAATACTGAATTCATGGTTGTCTCTCAGGACACTGCCTATAACGCGTTGATGGGAAGGCCGTGGCTCCGTCTTCATGCAGCAGTTCCCTCATCATACCCTCAGTGCCTCAAATACTCCCTTAAGGGTCGAGTGGGTGTGCTCCAAGGAGATGCGTCCCTGCTTGCCTCTTATGAAGCTCGTTACCTGGAAGCATACTATTACAAGAGCAAGGTCAAGCAGATCCTGGCAGGTGAGGTTGAGCATGCCGCTGTCGCGAGTGATCCCTGGGTAGGTTTGGATGACGCATATATCTTCCCAATCTATCAGTTGGAGGCCACAACACCTAATATGGGAGAGTGATTTGTTGTCTCGGGTGCCAGAGGAATGCATATATCCAGGTCTAAGCGAGGGCGGGAAATCACCTAGTACTCTTACACCAACCAGGCCCGGGTGATCCCTGAGCCTCCTACCCCCATACGATATCGGGACGTTGGGCTTATGGCAACGGCGGTGCGTCATACGTGCATGTTTTGCCGAGCCGGGATCGACCGGATTAGGCCAACGCGACACCACTGCTTCGATGTCGTAAAGTGTGGCCCCTTGGGCCACATGCCAGATGGGATTGGATCAACCGCCTTTGTCGCTACGGTCTTCGTGGTGCATGAACCTCCCATCATGACGAACTCTGCTGCCCAAGCCGGTGCTAGCTCCCCATCAGGGTTGAGCCGCCCCAAAACGGCTCCCCCCGTGGACGATCATTCCCCAAGAGTGGAAGAAGACATTGAAGATGCTCCTCCTGCCTTTGAGGAGGGAGTCTCCGCCACGGTCGACGAGCTCGTACTGGTGAACCTCGGTAGTGAGGCGGACCCGAGACCCACATTGGTCAGCACCGCTATGCCTCCCGAGGAACGACAACAGTACATAGACTTCCTCAAACAGCATCGTGATGTGTTTTCCTGGAGTTATGATGAGATGCCGGGACAAGATCCCCATGTAGTCGTTTACCGCCTTGGCCTCCCAGCAAACCATCGCGGGTTCAAGCAGCCTCCCAGAAAAATGAACCCCTTTCACGGTGCCATGGTTGAGGCCGAAGTTGATAAGCTCATTAAGGCCAACTTCGTCAGGGAAGTCCAGTATCCCAGGTGGCTAGCCAACATTGTGCTCGTCAGGAAGAAGAACGGGCAGATCATGGTCTGTATCGACTTCCGCGATCTTAATCTCCACTGTCCGAAGGATGACTTTCCCCTTCCCGTGACAGAGTTGTTGATCAACGCAACAGCCGGGTTCCAAGACCTCTCTTTCATGGATGGGTACTCCGGGTATAACCAAATCCGGATGGCCCCTGAGGATGAAGAGTACACTGCCTTCAGAGCCCCCCAGGGCACTTTCTGCTATCAGGTTATGCCCTTCGGCCTGAAGAACGCCGGTGCCACCTATCAACGGGCTATGCACCGCATATTCAAGCCGATCCTTGGGATGCTAGTGGAGTGCTATGTAGATGACCTGGTGGATAAATCTCGTCAGCGCCAGGACCATCTCAAAGACCTTGAGAAAGTGTTTGGTTTTCTCCGTTCTCATCACTTGAAGATGAACCCGTTGAAGTGTGCCTTCGGGGTCACCTCCGGAAAGTTTCTTGGCTTCATCGTCAGGTATCGAGGTATCGAGATCGACCCCTAGAATATCTAGGCCATCAGTCAGATGCCTCCCCCGAGTAATATTCGGGAGCTTCGAGGCCTCCAAGGCCACTTAGCCTATATACGCTGATTCGTTGCGAATATGGACGGCAAGTGTAAGACCTTCTCTCGGCTCATGAAGAATGGCGCCGCATATGGGTGGGATGAAGAGTGATAGGCCGCTTTTGAGGAAATCAAGAAGTATCTACTTCAACCTCTGGTCCTGATGCCACCCGTTCCTGGAAGGCCATTGGTCCTTTACGTGACCGCCCTGGAGCGATCCCTCGGCGCCCTTCTCGCCCATAAAAACAACGAGGGAACAGAGAATAGTCTCTACTAACTCAGTCGCATGCTCCTCGAAGCGGAGATTAGATATTCTCCCATCGAGAAGAGCTGCCTGGCGCTCGTATTTTCCGTGCAGAAATTGCGGCACTACTTGCAGCACCATGAGGTACAGTTGGTCTCTCGGGTAGACCTATTGAAATACATCCTGAGTCGGCCTATGTTGACCGGCCAATTGGCATGCTGGGTGGTGATCCTCCAGCAGTTCGACATTAGGTTCGTACCTCAGAAGGCCGTCAAAGGACAGTCATTGGCAGACTTCTTAGCAGCTCATCCAACCCCTGCGGACCAGCCGCTGGATGTGGGCTTTCTTGATGAGGCAATCCTCTCAGTCGATCACGCTACCCCATGCTAGAAGATTCACTTTGATGGCGCATCCCGAAGCCCTACCGGTAGAAGGCTTAACGATCCTAGGCTTAACAGAGTGGGCCTGGGTATCGTCTTCATCACCCCGGAGCAAGTCGTGCTACCATATTCATTCTTATTGTCAGAGGGTTGCACCATAAATGAGGCAAAATATCATGCCTTCATCACTGGCCTCAAGTTGGCTCTAGAGGTTAACGTGCCCCACCTATATGTAAAAGGGGAATATGAGCTAGTCATCAAGCATGTTAACGTTGACTACGCTGTCAGGAAGCCAGAACTCGTGTCGTTGCTGGAGGGAACCCTCCATCTAATGGCTAAGTTCCCCTCCCGACCAGATGTTGTTCGCGTTCCCCGGTTGCAGAACAGTCGAGCAGATGCATTGGCCAGCCTGGCCGCATCACTCGCGGAGCCCGAGCAGGATGACCTAATCATCCACGTGGCGCACCGAAGAGTCATTGCTCCTATTATCCCAAAGGGTGGTCGTGGCCCGCGAGTGAACCATATCACCGCTAGTTCCCCCACGCCGGGACCCCCCGGGGTTCCAGGCGTGGTGATCGAAATAGTTCCTAACTAGAGGACACCTCTGGTTGAATATCTCCGGCACGGCAATCTTCCGATGGACTGAGCGGAGCGGGAACGAATCTGGCGCCACGTGCCGCAGTTCACCCTTCAAAGCGGTCCTAGCCGTGAGCAGCTCCTTTACAGGCGCGGGTTTGATGGTGTTCTCCTCCGTTGTCTTCAAGGAGTTGAGATCCCACAGGTCATGCAGGAAGTGCACACTGGCTCCTGTGGCGCCCACCAGGCCGGGTCGAAGTTGTCCCACCAGATTCAGAGACTGGGATACTTTTGGCCCTCCATGATCCATGACTGCATCGAGTACGCCAAGAGGTGCCATGCGTTCCAAGTTCATGGTAACTTTGTGAATCGGCCACCGGATCCTCTCCATACTACTAAGTATTCTTGGCCCTTTGCAGTCTGGGGGTTGGATGTCGTAGGGCCCTACACGCCGGCGACGGCCCGACAGTGCCAGTTCATCTTAACCGCCACGGATTTCTTCTCAAAGTGGGCAGAGGCAGCCCTGCTTAGGGAAGTCAAGGCTGGTTCTATCGCTGACTTCGTGAGTTCCAATATCATTAATAGGTTTGGAATACCTCACGCTATCCTCACGGATAATGGAACCAACTTCTGAGCGGCTGATCTGAAGAGATTGTACACCAAGTACAACATTCACTCGAACCACACCTCCCGCTATCATGCACAGGCGAATGGACAGATTGAGGCGTTTAACAAAACCCCCTATAACATTCTGCAAAAAATGGTTGGTCAGAACAGGAAAAGTTGGCCGGACAAGCTCCCCAACGCCCTCTGGTATTATAGGACGACGACTCGCAATTCCACCCAGGTGACCCCGTATTCCCTGGTGTACGGAGCTGAGGCCATCCTTCCCATCGAGGTCCAACTACCCTCATTGCGCACGGCGGTCTACGACCAGAAAGTGTCGGACAGAGTTTCCGAGATCTGTCTAGCCGAATTTGAAGCACTGGATGAAAGTAGGATTCGTGCTCTACATAACCTGGAAAGGCATCAGAGTAGGATGGCTCGAGCTTTCGATAAGAAGGTTCACCTCCACTCCTTCCTGCATGGTGACCTGGTGTTGGCTCTCAGAGCGCCAATGATTCCCTCAAGGAAACCACCCAAGTTGGAGCCCAAGTGGGAGGGACCTTTTATTGTCCACAAGGTCTATCCCAATGGTGTGTATTCCCTGGTGACTATGGATGGGGAGCGTATCACTCCTCCCACCAACGCCAGGTTCCTCAAGAAGTATTTTGCCTAAACTGTTGGTCCTACATGACCTTAAACTGTTTGGTCCTACATGACCTTAAACTGTACGGTCCAACATGACCATAAACTGTATGGTCCAGCACGACCTTAAACTACACTCTGCCCTACATCTGGGCTCCTCATGGTCCGAGCTCTAAGACCTAAAACTAAGATCCTCTCGGTCCGAGTTCTAAGACCTACAACTAAGATCTATATTCCATCCAACATGATGTTAAACTGTATTTCCAGAACTATGTGTGGCTTGATTCCCATCCTAATGGGATACGCAGGACCGCCTGAACATCTGGATGTCAGGTCCAACCCCATCTCTTAGGAGATCCCATGATCTCCTGGTGCCGAGGGTGTTTGGCATTACACCCCCTCTTTTGCCCAGGGATCCGCCATCTCTTGGTCGCTCTCGGACTGAGCCCTCTGACCCTTTCCAGTGGTCTGCTGATGTGCTCAAAGCACTCTGGTCTAGAACTTGGAGTGCCAGATTTGACATAGGAAAGTTCCATCCACTTGCCAAGCTTCGTGTTCCCCTTCATTCGGGCCCCTGTCATCTTTCATACCCAAAGGGACTCCCAAGAACGGTCTGGATACAACACCCAAGGGCTCTCCTACCATCATGGGCCAATGCCCCCGAGGGTTTCAGACAACAAATTGATACAAATCCCGCGTTGCGAACATGGTCAGCGGTTGATGCTCATTTGTTTGTCCCCATGGCTAACACGACAGGATGCTGTGTTGCGAACATGGTCAACAGTAGTCCTCAGTCATCATGCCGGTTCCCCAAGCCCTGAATGTTGGTGGCATGGTTCATGTCATTTTCCGCCCCATTGTGCCAAGGTAGAATCTTGACACTCCTTCTACTAACCCTCAGTACACCCCCGCACATCAGACAGACCGAGCTGCGTAACAGTGTCTCTCGGGGCTCCCACGGTCTGAGCGCTAGAGTATGTGCTTGGGTCTCTTCCTTGCGGGTCGCGTGCAGCTTGACCTTCATCCCCTTAGGGGAGTGAGGAGTCGCCCATACATTGCGTTTCGGGCCCAGCATAGCTGGGAGCTAGAATCTGCTGCCCCTATCTGATTGTTGAACCCTCGTAGGCTCCTTTGCCCGAGGATCCTCTCTCGGTTAGTCCAAACCATATGACCTTAAACTGTGCTATGGGTCCAAACCATATGAACTTAAACTGTGTTGTTGTTCCAAACCATATGACCTTAAACTCTGCTGTTGGTCCTGTCACACGACCCTAAACTGTGACATTATCGTCCTGGCCGCACGACGAAAAATGCCACGGCATTGTGGTGACCTCGCTGTAGAGGACATCACGTTGGGTATTGGTTTTATGCCATGCCATTTGTCAACACCTATCATGGCTTGATTCTTGTGGCGACACCATAGTTTGCTACCCTAGGTCTATCGCTTCACAACAACAAAAACCACTCACCTTAAGAGACAAACAAGATTTATCAAATGTCGCTTCTTTTAGTGCAAGGTCCACGCCCGCACTCCCCCTTTTCCTTTGGCACTGGTATCTTACCATGTAACTTTCAGAACTACGTATGGATTGATTCTCATACTTATGAGATACGTAGGAGTGCCTGGGGAACTTCCCCGCGGGTCCAGCCTACCTCCGTGTTCGGTCCCTCGACTCGAGTGTTTCCCCGGAGAGCACATGTTAAGTAGGGCTTAGGTCCTCATTCACGTCAGGTTTTGTAACCACCTGGCCATGTGTCTGTTTCTCCCCCTTCCTCATGGTCCGAGCTCTAAGACCTAAAACTAAGATACTCATGGTCCGAGCTCTAAGACCTAAAACTAAGATCCTCATGGTCCGAGCTCTAAGACCTAAAACTAAGATCCATATTCCGTCCCGCATGACGTTAAACTGTATTCCGTCCCGCATGACCTTAAACTGTATTTCATCCAGCATGACGTTAAACTGTATTTTCAGAACTACGTGTGGCTTGATTCTCATCCTTATGAGATAAGTAGGACCGCCCGAACGTTTTGTCTTGGGTCCAGCCTCAGGGATAGCTGAACACCGTCCTTCTTTATTGTTGGCCCCTCGGCCCGCCTTCATGAGAAATGGTGTAATCAGAATATCTACCCCGAGCATGTTCGAGATGCCCCATGGTAATGATGGGAAGTGGTAGTTCTCTCGCCAAAGAGGTCCTGCCTAAAAATTGGGACGACCCGTGCTCAGGTTGGTACGTCCGCATAATGCGCCTTTGCCCTGGTGGCGCAATATCGAGAGTGTTGGACTCTGTTCGAACAATCCACCACTCCACCTCCCACGCTTTGTGTTTTCCCTTATTCAGACCCTCATTTCCTCTCGCGTTTGACGGGACCCCCTAACAGTATGGATGCTCGACCTATGGTCTGCCTACTGTCTTGGGCCAACGTTCTGGAGAACTGGTCATGTTTGACGGGACCCCATAACAGTATGGATTCTCGACCTATGGTCCGCCTACTGTCCTGGGCCAACGTTCCTGAAAACTGACCAATGATATTTGAGTTAGGCCCCGTGTTGCGAACATGGTCATCGGTCAGCCCTCATTTATTGACCTCCCATTCCGTGCCAACGTGATATGGATGCTGTGTTTCTACCACAGTTGACAGTTATCCTCCATGGTTGCGCCCCATTGGGTTCTGAATTTGGGTAGCGTGATGCACCCTTTCTCTCCATCCCCCTGTGTTCGGATGGATTTCAATGCCCCCGGTATTTCCCCGCTCGTGTGTTAAGACACATTGAGAAGTCGACACATCAATCGGCCCAGGGTCTCTTCAAAAGTCCAGGCCCAATTTTGGACGCCTGAAGCTTGGTCAATGCCCCACAGTTGAACGGAATGATGGTACGAGCACCTCTTGCTTCTTGCGTTGGGCATGTCACACGGGAGCCTAGGGGTGAGTTGTTATTCGTTTCGAAACTATGGTTGAGCGCATTAAACCAAGGGTACAAAAGAGTGGATTTGGCCATACATTGGATTGAGACGATGAGAAATACAGGAAAAAGTTCATGAGATGGCGAAAACAAATCCCTCAGGGTTTAGCGTGCTGAAGCGATATTTCCAGCGCTGCTACCCTCTGGCTGGTAGCCTCCAGGACTGCTTTTCGCTCTTCGAAGACTCTATCCTCATCGACCACCACAGAGCGCAGCTCATCAGCCCTAGCTTGTGCCTGCGCCCGCTCACTTCGAAGCACGGTCATCTGGTGACTTGCCTCCACCAGTTGTTTCTGGGCATCAGCCAGCTGGGCGGTCAGTTGCTCCACGAGATCAGAGCATGTTGCGATGAAGACCTCTTTATCTGCCGCCTTCCCTTCAAGGTGTCGGACTTCTTACTCCACCCTCAGCAGCGCTTGAGCGCTCGTCGATCTTTCCTGGCACTGGGAAATTTCGGCGCACTGGCTGCTCTCGCACATCTTTTCGTCCATGTAATCACGGATGGTCAGATGAAGGCGCTGAGCGTCAACCACTCTGGCGCACATTAAGCGCAGCCAGGTCTGAAGTGATCCCATCCACCTTAGCCAATCAGACTGGGGATGCCTGAGAAAGAGCTGGATACACTTCCACCCCTGGCGCCGTCTCATCCGACTCTCCTCGGCTGCCTCTGAGTCTGAGTCATCAATCTCCTCAGGGTCATCAGGTCGGTATATAGGGAAGGCCACCAGCAGATTGGCAGCAGGATCCACCCCAGAGATGTCTTCATGAGGAATAGGATCCTCGACGTCCGGGCGACCTTCCCTCGCCCCAGCAGCAATGATTCCTCCACCAGCTTCCGACCGTGTTCCGGGAACAGCGCCGCTGATGTCGGCCACCCTCTATTCATTTATTTTCGGGGCTGACTCAGTGTAGAGAGAATGTTCCGAGCGAGGTGGTATGTCTGCCACTGGTCCACTCGCGGACGGCCCGGGCTCCGCAGCCTGACGTGCCTCCAGTGTTGAGATCACTGCGCAGGGCATACGCTGGTCAGACGGGATCTCTTGACACCAAGAACCAGTAGTGAAGCTTGAGACTTACAGGAATCCAGATCATCGGTCCCCAGTGTTCCGGCCGCTGCAGGAGCCACCATAAGGGGAGACCCCTCTGTGCTAGTTAATTCAATGATGGGTGTTGGATCCCTATCATGTCCCACTGGTTCCTCTCGGCCTCCCTCTGGTGGGGACGCCCGTCCACCTCTCAGCTACTCCTGAGTAAGATTGGGAAGTGAGTTAGAAGTTGGAAAGTAGAATGGATGAATGAGGGAAATGAATGAAGACAGAGACAAACCTCGAGAATCTCGGTTATGTCGAGATCAGAGTCAGCAATCTCGCCGCTCTCTCGGATACTCCCTTGGTAGGTCACCCCTTGAGAACCCTCACCTCCGGGCTCCTCTTCTTCATCTTTTCCCTCGCCTTCATCCTCTCCAGTTTCCTCCTCCCCCTCCGACTCTTCATCATTGTCGCCTTGTCCTGGCGTCATCGCTTCCGGATCATGCTCCTGGCCGAGCATCACTTTCACCAGGAAAGTTGGCTCCGCACGCCACCCCCTTTGGCGTGTGTATGCGTCCATGGTCATCACATAAGCATTCCGCCTATGGAAAATTACTCTTTTGGTAATCCGAATGAGCCCGACCTCTGGCAGTTGGATCCCATTCTGCATTATCTTCTGCCAGATGGCTTCGACGCTCAGCGATTGCCGCAGGGTTATCCAGGCCGACCATAGTGCCGGGAAAATTGCGTCTTGGGAAGGTTCAAGAAGATATCATATCTGCTTCCCAGGCAGTTCTATGGCCGCCTCATGTGACCCCCCTGCGGGTAACGAGGACGTGGAGGCACCATGTGATGTCCTCGCTGCCGAAGTCCCGGCCTATGCAAGCCTCGCTGCCTGACGCGCCCTTGGTTCTCCCCTTTCGACGACACCTTCCCTTCTTTCCCGTCGCCTGGTTTCCGTGCAAGTAACCTCGAGTTGCCGGACGCACTTGCGTAATATCCCCTCAGGGTACGCAATGGTCCAGTTTTCGGCATATTCGGTTGCTAGGCCGGCATCGACCCCGGTGGGATGGAGAGTAACGACGTCACCAGAGCCGAAGGTGGTAAACATCAACCACATCTAGCGTAGTACGCATGGATTATTCTTCTGCCAGACAGCTGTGAATACCTTTTTCGGCATTCGCTGGAGGAACCCGAACTTCATGGCGAATCGGGATGGCACGTATGGCTCGCAGATCACCTTCCAGTCGATCCGAGCCATGAGCACCCTACCCCTAATGCTCTGGAAGTATTCCTGCTGTTCTAGAGAGCCTCGCCCGTTGTCCACCAGTTGGCCGACCGGGGTGGGGAACGGACTGAAGTTGAAGTTGGCATGGTTGCCGATGCGGATCCTCACACCCTCCTCATTGAGCGTCAATAGCGCCACCCCTGCAATGTTTAGCAAGGATGGTCGCAAGCCATTGACCAGAGGATGGACGACGTTTGGGAAAGTATACCCGCCGAGATGAGCCTCCACCCAGCCATGGAAGATCTGGAAGGGACCACAGACCCTCCGAGGCGACCCCCCTCGTGAGATGCACCCCAAAATAGTATACAGCTTGGCCAGCACGGGGACGCCCAAGTTGAACCATTTGTTGGCGGCCATGGAGCCCGCCATCACCAATGTCTCAGGATGGACGTCCATCCTCGCGTCCCGCACCGACAGGAGCCACCCGCTCAGGAAGGCGGCAAGGAACCCGGCATACCGGACGTTCGGGTCCCGGGCCTCAATGACATAGTAGCCCCATGATTGGTACTGCCCTGCCTCCAGGTTCTTCTAGTTTGACCCGTCCTTACTCCTCTGAGTCGCGGTTGGGCACCGTTTTCCCCGTCCCAGAATCATGATGGCGGGATCCTTCTCAAGGAACAGGCTGAACCAGCCCTTGTAGGCGATGTCCTTCAAGAATTCCTTGACCCCCAGCCTCTCCTTGGACAACTGCAGCACGTTCCACGTCCGCATAGGCGTCCGCGACCTGTCTCCCCAGGTGATATTTGGAGGAACGAACTCGTCGTATTGGTAAACCTACAGTGGGATACCGCCGATGCAGTGAACGTCCTAGAGACTAACGCCGACTTCCCCATGATGAAGGTGGAACGTGTTGGTGTCAGGAGACCACCGGGTGAATAGCTCCGGTCCGAGTTCAGGATGACGGTGGAAATGGAACTGCGATGTCCATACCGCCTCGAACAGGCTGATATACCACAGTTCGTCTCTGAACTGGTCGCAGTTATGGCGAACCCAGAATTCCTAGGCCCATTCGCTGGTGAAGTTACCCCCGGACCGTAGGTCCCAATCTTTCAGCCAGCCCTTCGTGTCATCCGTGATTCTCTGACGGAACGTGCTCGCGTAGAGGGCCGGAGAATCCTCCGCTAAAGGCTCATCCCTAGTAATGGTCCTAGTCCTCAGGTTCAGGACATATACATCCATGTGTCTAGTTTCCCTGGCAGGACGACCATTGTTGGTGATGTTGCAGCGAGGAAGTTCATCCTCCCGAGTCACCCAGGGCCGTGGTGTGTCCACCTCGAAGCTCGGCAGTGGTACCTCCTCCAGGATGCCAAAATTCCAGAGCGGGAGGTTTTCCAACAAGGGATATGCCTTTTGGGTCGGAGTCAGTAGATTGAACAAGGTGAGATTGTTGGAGACGATCACCTTGGCACCATATACCTCCTCGTTCGCCGCCATTGCTGTCCTACGGGCAGCGGCTTCCCCCTCGTTGGATCGGTTTGCAGCAATCTTGAATTTTTCGGGAGTTGGGCGAAATCAGGATGCAGTGCGTGGAATCGGAGTGTTCAGCGTGCAATCTGGCTGAGTTGCGCGAAATCCTGGAGTTGAGCGCGCAATCGGCACGCTAAGCGCGAAAGACCCTGGTTTGGCGAGAAATCACGGCCAACTTTCAGAAGGAATTCCGTGCTGCCAGGGCGTTATTACACGCAGTCGCGGAGCGATTTCATGCACAAGAGAGATAATCTTATCACGCGGAAAAAATGCGGAAGTACGGATCTGGGACCCAGCGCCCCTTTTTATAGGCGAGGCCAGGGTTCTGCGCCACACGGAAAGAATATTTCGCACGCGTCCGTAGGTTTTGCGTGCCCCGTCGGATTTTTTGCATGCCACTTGATCAGGAGACATAGCATTTTGGCATTTAGGAGTTTCCCTTGGAATCTGATTGTTGTGACCTCTCGCCGATCCAATTCCAAGGGGGGGCATTTGTTGACGCCGAAAAAAGCCCGCAACTCCCGGACGAAGTTTCGGAATGATGAAGCGAAGTCATATTCGGAATCAGAGGCCTGATCCGGAGGCCCGGGAAGTGGTGTGCGAAATAAAGGAGGATCCGTGCGCAAAAATGTTCTGCGCGCGAAGTGCTCTCGGGATTCACGGAATTGGACTGGTTAGGCGCGCAATAACTGCGCGCCCCGTTTCTCCGCGGAGAGATTTTGTGCGCAAGCGGTTCCCGGCGCGGAAAACTTCGCGCGCTGCCTGGATTCCGTTCCGGAGGTCGCCTATAAATATAAGGTGACCCCGACGGTTTGGGGGTTGAGGAATCCGAAGAGACTCTCATGCGCGCAATTCGGCTCCCCCCCGCACGAAAGATGAAATCCAGGTAATCCCAAATTCCGCGCAACCTTGCCCCGGAGTTCGCCTTTGCGCGCAACTCCACCGGCTTCAGTGAATTTTCCCCTTTCACCGGTTTCCTCACTTGCGCACAATCCGTGATCCGTGGGCGCTATACCCTGCCGTGCGCGCAAAACCTTTCACTTAATTCCCTCTTCGTGCGCAATTCCAATACTTCAATTGTGCGTCGTCCCGGTGTTTTGTGCGTAAATCGTCCCTTTTTCACGCATAGATCCAAGGACCCCTCACCTTGATGCCCCTTGGCTACCCCCTACACTGGAACCTGATGTCTCCCCTGCCGGGCGTGTGCTCCATGCGTTGTTTTCCCGCACGGCCTTCCAGGATCGTGCGAAGTAACCTCAAGGTCCCTTGGGTCGTGTTTCCTGTTGTGTTGCTTTGCCTTATTCTTCTCCGCATAGGCACGCTAACGGCTATTGCTTCTTCACATAGCCACGCTAACGTGGACCCCCCGGTGATTTTCCCTATGACCCCCTTTCACCATGGCCTTGTCGATGCCTTCCCTTCCACAAGGGGTAGAGGGCATTGGGCATGTAAGCCCTAGGGGTGTGGAGCAAACCCACCTCGTCCAAGCTACATGACGTTAAACTACTAAGCACCTTGTCCTTAACACAAGACGTTAAACTGTGGTCCGACCCCGTGCTTCGCACGCAGGGTCCCCACCAGCTCGGACATTCTTTATGCCCACTCGTCTCCACAGGAGTGGACTCTTCGTCACATGGAATGGGATCCTCTTTGTCAGAGCGGCGTTTGTCCGCGGGGGAAGGGCTGCCTCAGAGCGTAAGCCCCAAACATTTCGTACGGATGATTGCACCCGTGCATCTCCGTACTTCCCCCCTGCCAAGGCCAGTGGAGTCCTTTTCCCACTGCGCTTTGTCGCACCACGGACCTCCATCCTGGAGTAAGCCCTGGCACCAAGGGCCGCTAACCACGCGTAAGCCCCTATTTCCTATTTGGGCCGCTCAATGCGTAAGCCCCATTCCACTTCTCACGGACGTACCCTTCGCGATGTGATCGTCTGGTCCCTGGTTCCTCTTGTTTCCCACAACGTGCATGAATCACGTGGGCTTAGAGTGCACATCGACCATAATATCCTCTTATGGGCCGCCTCAGAGCGTAAGCCCCATCCCAGCAAACTATGTGGACTTTGATCCGTGCTAGCGCACGGTACGTAGGAAGCCTCCGTGAGGTTCAAGCCCACCACCCGGTCGTCCCGACATTTCCATGTCGGTTCCCTAACCACCTTGGGCTGCCTCAGAGTGTAAGCCCCAAATCTTTCATCCCGCATGACGTTAAACTGTATCACGTCCTGCATGACGTTAAACTGTCTCCCGTACCACATGACGTTAAACTGTATCCCGTCCCACATGACGTTAAACTGTATCCCATCCCGCATGACTTTAAACTGTATCGCGTCCCGTATGACGTTAAACTGTATTCTGTCCCGCATGACGTTAAACTGTATCCCCCCTCTTGGGCCGTCTTAGAACGTAAGCCCCATGCTTCACCCCACCATCCATCATGATCCTTACCCGGGCCACCACATCCCGGTGAGATCATTCCACCCTTTCCCACTCCATGTCATACTGGAGGCCGCCCACGTATTGGCCCCAACATCAGTGTTCCCCCTAGGGATCCTATAACCCGATCTGTCTCCACAAGACGTTAAACTCATGACATACCCCGTGCTAAACATGGGAAGCTGAGGAAAACCTCATATGGTACACATTCCCCGCATTCGATGTGGGATGCCTCGGGCTTTCGCGCCCTCAAGAAGCCCTGTGATGAGGGACCAAAGACAGACATGCCGACGATGCCCCAACGTGACCATTCTCCTCACCGCAGGTTGCTGTCCCGACAAGACCCCTTGGAGCGTCTTGACGAAAGAAACATAATTAACTAGAATCCATGTAGATATGGCACCAGGAATGAGCTTCACGAACTCATCTTAAATCTTTGAGGGAGACCCGGACTAGGTGACGATCCCCGAGGAGGAATCCACGGAAGGAATAACCAACATCCCATCATCCCGGTTTCGATCAAGGAGCAGACGTCCCTGAACAAGGAACGGATGCCGCCCACCTTTGGAAAGTGGGAATGTGGGGCCACAAGCAGCGCGCCCTCCCCGGAGGACGGACGCGCGCGCCCCAGCGAGAGCATCGGGAACAGTATCTGAAGACCAAATCTAATTAAGAGCATCCCCATTCTCACTTGATGGAGCTGGGAAAGACTAGATGTAATATTTACTACCTTAAGATGTAACATGTTGGAATTATTTGAAACGTATTTTCTTGCAAAGATTTTTTCCAGAGTCAAGGACCACATCCATTCGAAAGGAGATATCGGGGATCAAGAAAGCACATGGGGAGTCAATGTATGAGTACTGGGAGTGATTCAAGAAGTTGTGCGCGAGCTTTCCGCATCACCAAATCAGTGAGAAAATCCTCATACAATAATTATATGAATGACTCACACATATGGAGAGAAGCATGGTGGATGCTGCAGCTGGAGGAGCATTGGTGGACAAGACAGCAGCAGCCGCACGTGCATTGATCGACAAGATGGCCCAAAACTCCCAAAAATTTGGTGATAGAGGTATACTACATGTCAGGAGAGTATATCATGTAATTAATTCTTCTCTTGAAAGTCATTTGATTGATACCAAGTTGGAAGAATTGACCACTATGGTGAGGCAAATTGCTTTGGCACAAAAGACATCCCAACTCCCTCCTTCATGGCCTTGTGGCATTTTCACTGAGACAAGCCACCCAACTGACTGTTGCCCACAACTACAAAAGACAGAGGATTGCGCAGCAGTATTCCCAGGGAGACCATTTCAGCAGCAACAACAACCATATCCCCAAAAGAAGTTTGATTCATTTGCTCCAACATACAACCAAGGGTGGAAAGATCAACCGGACATGAGTTATGGCTCTGGACACCAACAAAGGCCACCCTTTCAACAAAACTTCCAGCAGCCTCCGCCTTACCAGCAGGGGTTCCAACAACCCCAAAGAAGATTTGAAGCCCAAGCATCAACAAGCCAACAACAAGGGAATCCCCCACCAAAGTTATATTCTAATACTGATGATCTTTTGAAGCAAATTGTTCTTAATCAACAGAATGAGCTGAAGAGTCAATGTTCGGAGCCGAGGGAGTTGAAGACTCAAATGATCCAGATTGCAACCGCCCTCCATGAACTTATGAGTAAGAATTATGGAAATATACCTTCCCAACCCACTCCAAATCCAAAGGGGAATGTCAGTGCCATCACATTGAGAAGTGGGAAGCAAATGAACGATACATATGTACCTACCATTCCACTAGGATTCACCTCAACTCTGGAGAAGCCACATTCAAAACCAACTGATGAGCAATCCAAGGAGAAAGATAAAGGTAAGAAAAAGATTGATGATTTTCCTCCTAAAACCCTTCCTTTTCCCAACAAGGTTGTTCAAACCAAGAATATGGCTGAAGAAGCAATGCAAAAGAAGGTTTTGAATACATTCAAGCGTGTGGAGATCAACATTCCTCTACTTGAATCCATTAAGAAAATTACAAGGTATGTGAAATTCTTAAAAGAACTTTGTACCAATCGAAGTGGGCTCAAGGGAAATGAGAGGATTAACCTTGGAAGGAATGTCTCAGAACACATTACGCCAACTCTAGCAATTCCAACAAAGTTCAAGGATCTCGAGACATTCACCATCCCATGTACCATAGGGGAGTTGAACTTCTCTAATGCTCTTTGTGATTTAGGAGCTTCAATAAATGTGATTTCTCACTCTATATTCCTTCTTTACAGGTTGGTGAGTTGAAGCCGATGAGAGTAGTGGTGCAGTTTGAAAATAGAGCTACAGCATATCCAGCAGGAGTCCTTGAGGATGTACTTGTCCGGGTAAGAGATATGATCTTCCAAGAAGATTTCTACGTGCTTAACATGGAGGACGACCAGGTAAGTTCTCATGCCCCCATTATCTTAGGTAGACCCTTCCTCAAAACTGCAAAACTATCATAAATGTCAATGAGGGTACACTTTCCATGGAATTTGGGGATGAAGTTGTGATATTTAATGTTATGGACTCCTTGAAGTACCCCTCTGAGGACGATTCTACTTTTATTATCTCCCATTTTGAACCACCAAGTAAAAACACCATGGATTTTGATTTTCCTATGCTTAGGGAGATTATGAGTATTGGTTCTGGTTTAATGTCTAAGAGAACTTCCACACCTGTTTATAATGAACAAGACTCTCTAAGATTTGATTTTGAAATGGATTCATATTCAGATCTTGATCATGTGAACTCTGATTATGACATGGCTATTGAGTATGCTGATGGATTTGTTGTGTTATTCTCTAATTATGATGATTTATATTCTTATACTGATGTTCATTGTGAAGATATGTCTATTGCATCAATTTATCCATCCATACATCACCCCCTACACTGGAACTCAAGCCATTGCCACCAAATCTCAAATACTCATACTTGTTAAGTGGTGAAAAATTACCTGTTATCGTTTCAAACAATCTACCTTTTGAACATGAAGAAAAACTTTTGAATCTTTTGAGGGAGAACATCAGGGCAATCGGGTGGACCTCAGCTGACATATCAGGTATTAGCCCCTCCATTTGCATGCATAGGATTCATTTGGAGGATGGGTATAAACTGGTGTGGCAACCACAAAGGAGACTCAATCCACTACTTTTGGAGGTTGTTAAAAAAGAAGTTGAGAAATTGCTCGAGGCAGGTATAATCTTTCCCATTTCAGATTCTCAGTGGGTAAGTCCAATTTAGGTTGTGCCTAAGAAGATTCGTGTTACTATTGTTAAAAATGAGAAAGATGAGTTAGTTCCAATGAGGGTACAAAACAGTTGGGGTGTGTGTATTTATTATAGGAAAATAAATCAGTCCACTCGCAAGGACCATTTCCCCCTCCCATTTATTGATCAAATGCATGAGAGACTAGTTGGGAAAACACACTATTGTTTCTTGGATGGATTTTCTGGATATTTTCAGGTTCCCATTGCTGCAGAGGACCAGGATAAGACGACATTCACCTACCCATTCGGTACCTTTGCTTACCAAAGGATGCCATTTGGACTTTGCAATGCCCCAGGTACCTTCCAGAGATGCATGGTGAGTATTTTCTCATATTTCATTGAGACCTGTATGGAGGTATTTATGGATGATTTTATAGTTTATGGGTCCTCATTTGATGAATGTCTCTCTAGTTTGGGTGATGTTTTTCATCGTTGTATTGAGAAGAATCTGGTATTAAATTTTGAAAAATGACATTTCATGGTCGAAAAGGGAATTGTCTTAGGTCATATAGTAACAAAACATGGCACTGAAGTTTATAAATCTAATGTAGACATTATTTCATCCCTCCCATATCCTACATTTGTGTGTGATATTCTATCATTCCTTGGACATGCTGGATTTTATCGACGCTTCATCAGAGATTTTAGTAAGATCGCTCTACCCTTATCTCGATTGCTTCAAAAAGATATTGACTTCAATTTTGATGATTCATGCAGGGTATCATTTGATGAGATAAAGAAGTGTCTGACCACTCCACCAATCATATAGCCCCCACGGTGGGACCTTCCATTTGAGCTTATGTGTGACGCCTCCAACTTCGCGGTTGGAGCTGTCTTATCTCAGAGGGTGGAGGGACGTTCACATGTGATCGCCTATGCATCGAGGACACTGGATTCAGCCCAATAAAATTACACAAACACGGAAAAGGAGTTTCTAGCTGTCATATTTTCTTTAGATAAATTCGGTTCATATTTATTGGGCTCTAAAGTAGTTGTTTTTTCTGACCATGCAGCTTTGAGGTACCTCCTGAAGAAGCCAGATGTAAAGCCAAGACTTATCCGTTGGATGCTCCTTCTTCAAGAGTTTGACCTTGAGATAAAGGACAAGAAGGGGTCAGAGAATTTGGTGGCGGACCACATGAGTAAGATTACTCACACACTAGAGGATGACACCTTGGACCAGGTACCACTTTGGGATACTTTCCCCGATGAGCATCTTTATTCCATCTTAGGTACGCATCCTTGGTATGCAGATTTAGTTAACTACCTTGTTACCTCTGAAATCCCTGCAAATTTAAAGAAACATCAAGTCCAAAAATTAAAGAGTGAGTCAAGATTTTATGTTTGGGATGATCCATACTTATGGTGCATGTGTAGTGACCAAGTTATTAGGAGGTGTGTTCCTGATCAAGAGTTTGAGTCTGTTTTACAATTCTGTCATACACTTACATGCGGTGGACATTTTGGACCCCAACGAATAGATAGGAAAGTTTTAAACTCTGGATTATATTGGACTAGTTTATTCCATGATACCCATGTGTTTTGTAAGTCATGCTCTCGTTGCCAACACACTGGGAATATTTCTAGGAGACATGAGATGCCCCAACAACCCATACTATTCTGTGAGATTTTTGATGTGTGGGGCCTTGATTTTATGGGTCCATTTTCAAGTTCATATGGTTTCTTGTATATTTTGGTTGTTGTTGATTATGTGAGTAAATGGGTTGAGGCCAAGGCCACCAGGACTGATGATTCTCATGTTGTAGTGGACTTTGTCAAAGCATAGATTTTTTGCAGGTTTGGAGTACCAAAGGCCTTCATCAGTGACCAAGGGACACACTTTTGCAATAGGAATTTTTCTTCCCTCCTTCGAAATTATGGGGTGACACACAAAACATCAACACCATACCACCCCCAAAAAAAAGGTCAGGCTGAGGTTTCAAATCGTGAGTTAAAACAAATCTTAGAGAAAATCGTGTAGCAAAATAGGAAGGATTGGAGCAAGCGCTTGGATGATGCGTTGTGCGCTTATTGGACAGCATATAAGACACCCATTGGTATGTCTCCATTTCAGATTGTTTTTGGTAAAGCGTGTAACCTCCCCATGGAAGTTGAGCACCGGGCTTATTGGGCTATAAAGAAATGCAACATGGATTTGGACCAAGCTGGTATCCAAAGGAAGCTACAAATTCAAGAGCTTGAGGATATTTGAATGTCATCATATGAGAACTCAAGGCTCTACAAGGAAAGATCAAAAGAAGCTCATGAAAAAATGATCCAACAAAGGGAGTTTCATGTTAGAAAGAAAGTCCTTCTCTACAGTTCACGACTGAAGATGATGCCTGGTAAGTTGCGTTCCAGATGGTTAGGTCCTTATATTGTATCTAATGTTTTTCCTTATGGTTCAGTGGAGATCACACAAGAGGACACTGGAAAGAGCTTTACAGTCAATGGAAAACGTTTGAAGAGATACATTGAGGTACTTCCTACTGATTTAGTGGATTTTATCACACTATATGACCTCATCATCACTTGAGCACATCAGGTTGTTCCTAACCCTTTCACTTTTATATTATATGTCCTATTTAAAAATTCTACATTTCATGTGCATATATCATCTCATGGGTTCACATTGAGGACAATGCAATATTTTAAGTGTGGGGGAGGGAACCTTTTAATTTAGTAATTTCAATTGTTTTCCTATTTAAAAACACCAAAAAAAATTGTGTGTTTTTCAAATTTGGTGTGTTTATTTTACAATTTTCTATGTGTTTTTGAAACTTTTAAGCTGAAATGATTATCATCACCAATTTTAAATCCATATCAATAAGTGAAACAATTTACCCCATGAAACTAAGCTTAAATGAATACTGAAATGACTTTGTTTCAAGTTTAAATATTTAGTAATTTCATGAAAAGTACACTGAATTTTGAATCCAATGCCACATATCACTGTCTTTATATATGAAATCAATTTCCTGTGAGGCTTCTAAACCATTATTTTCATATTATTTACATTCACCTCACTTCTTGAGAGAACCAAACCATGCTTGATTTAACCAGAATTTGATCTATTCCTACCAAAACTTGAGGGTTTGAGGTACTTATGTTTAAATTATTGAGTCATTTGTTTGGTATTAAAGCCCCTATTTCAAAGAATCCTTTTTTATAATGGCCTACCTTGAATATTTAATCCTTTTAGCCCTTATAATCCATGCACAGCCTATTAGGTTAGCCACATTTAAATCCAATTTTCCCTATCCAACCAACTCTTGAAGTGAAATTGCATAATCTAGTTGAGCTTATGTGTGGGGGAATCTATCTTGTGTTGTTCCACCACAATATGTGATACATTGGGTGGAAAATTAAATTCTGAAGAGATGTTTTTTCTACTGAAGAAAGTCATTATATTGAAAGCTGTGTCTTTTCTGGAGCTTTCATGACAAGTGAAGTTGTGCCTTTTCTGGAGCTTCTAATTGAGGTGGAAAGCTGTGCCCATCTGGGGCTTTCAAGAAAATCATGTTTGAGAAGATTGGCATTTTTTTATGCTGAAATGATGAATGGTGTAAAACATTCATGACTTTTCATGATAATTGATCTGAATTGATACTATGGGAATTGAGGAGGAGACCATATTTAAGTGAAAATTAGATCAATTCAATTTTGCTTCAATAAGAGTCAAGCCCTCCTCATTCAGCCTCAGAATTTTTCACACCTTAATCCTACCAACCAAAAGCCACAGAACAACCCTGAAAAGTCCTCATGATAAACATATGTCCTTGACTCACATCAGGTAGTGATGTAGAATTTATCAAGCCTATGGTGACCCTTGTATGAGTTTGTATGAGAAAGACATTGCAAAAAAATTGGCATTTGTGTGATAAAAGAAAATTCAAGTGAGGTAAGTGTTTTGTGCATGGGAGGATAAATAAAGTGGAAATATATTGAATTATATAAATGAAGAACTTGAAATAATTGTTTTTTATGAGGCATGATATCTTTTGTTTCTTGGTGTGTAATAGTTTGATCTCAAGGCTATGTGTTTTAAAATTGGTTTTGATTTGATATTGATATTTACAAGACATGAGGTTTTTCCCAGGAGTGCAAAAGGGTAAGTGTGGGGGAGTTGATAAAAAACTATTTTGATGAATATTTTATTAATAATAAATGATATAATTTCCTCACATTGTGCTAAATATGTTTATTTATAAAATATTTGGGATTTGATCATTCATTTGAAAATTTAGTGAAAATTCCAATTTTACCCTTTATAGTGCACTGTAGTATTTCGAAGATAAGTATTTTTATATTTAGTATTTAAATTTGAAATATTGTAACAGTGTTTCTAACTTATGTTTCTACAACTTTTATTCAGGACACTAGAGCTAAAGAGTGAATTTGGTTGTTCAAAATGGGTCTTGCAGTTAAAGTTGGGCTGGACTCGCTATAATTGAAAATCTTCTGTATTTCGGACATAAATCCTTCATCTGGACTTTGATTTAGCCCAAATTTTTAGAGATGATAGAGGACCCATATCCTCATATATTATCTTTCTGGAAGGCCGGCCAATTCACGCGTTTTGGTGGTCAAATGGGCGGTGTAGTTTAGAATAAAATATTTGGACGAATTTCCACATTCACACTTGAAACTACTTGTAACCTCTCCTCCCCTCCCCTCTATAAATTGGAGTTTTTCTCATTTGGAGGGGTTGTGATGTGATTTAGGAGACTGGAGGCAGAGTATAATTGGTTTCACCCAAATTCTTCAACCATTGTAATAGGGGTATCTCTTTAAGCAAGGATCCCCACATCGAAGCCTCCTTCTCTTCTTCATTTTGTAATGTTTTTATTTGTGTAATAAACTTCTTTGATCTTCTTTTATTCTTCATCATTTCTTCTGTTTTTTTTAAATTTATTCTTCTCTTAATCTTCTTAATTGGGTTGGAATTATTTAGTAGAATCGTTATTGGGTTATACCAATTATAAACCTTTGCACATGCAAAACACTTCTACGATGATTACGCCACCCATGGAAGAGTAGTTCTTTTTAGTAATCGATCAACCTCTATCCTTCTTCATTCATTTATTTTGAATCAATGAGCTACTATAATTCACATATTATGATCTATTAATTGATTTTTTAATTTAAATTAAACTAAGCAAGAAATTGAATAGTTAACACAAAACACGTGAGGTCGGGAATTGTGTGAACTGTGAGAGCGCAACCTTAACCGGTAATTCAAAACCACACGGGATCAATTTGTAGAGTTCAAATAAAATCCCTAAACTCAGTTAATCCTCATTTCCAGAGTGGTTATGTGCCTTAATTTACCACTTAACATAAGCTAATCTTATAGAATCAATCAAAGTAGGGTGTTGCGATTGCTTGTTCTGAAGTTAGCCTAAGGTTAAATTCACTTCAACTTCGTGGTAAAGTTAATTCTCGTAGGGTTTGGGATTTGACAAATTAAGGGATCATAATTAATTGAATATTAATTTAAATGATAATGATTAATAAATTATTGAAGAGGTACAGTTAGATCGATTACATCTTTTAAAATATTTTCTAAAAAAACATCTTCTTATTGTGTCTTTTTAATCAAACTTCATTTCAAAATTAAAAACAAAAAAATACAACCTTCTTCCAGAAAAATTATTCAAGTTTTATAAACTTCATTCAACCCCCATACTTTCAATTAGTGTTTTTATTCTATTTTATTTTTCTAATACCTTTAGAAATTTGATTTAAATCTACTTCCTCCTTGGAGAGACGACCTTGGTCAGCCACTCTGCTGCACCTAAGTACCCCTAAATCACACTAATCATTTGAGGGCGCCCACGATAGTGCTCTTTCACCCACCTTAAAAATTATCATCCTCGAGAAGTCATTGAGTACTAATACAACATCTCTTGACCCACTAAGGTCAAGAAGTTCTGTTTGAACAAATATGTTACATTTCAAAAACCCAAATGCTCTACTAACGAAAACATAATCTCAGCAGCTTAATTATTTAAAACCCAAGACAAATCTCACCGAAACGAAGATTACATCTGAGGCCATTATCGGGACATAATTGAAGAAATAGCTCTAATATCAATGGACCAATAGAAATAGGTAATTCTTGCTTTCCTCTAAAGAAAATGTGAAAAAAACCCACACTCACCCTTAAACTGGCGATGTGCCTTTAAAACTATTCCCTTATCAATTGCATGTCCACAGAATTCATTACCTGACCGCTATTGACATTCCCAAGTCAAGAATTTTCAAGGATATTGAAAAATACCATGCCCCAACATGAATTAAGATGTATCCCAATGAAACCACGCATCCCGCATACAGCTCAGATAACAAACACTCATCAATCCCAACAATATTTAAAACTTTAGCAGGGCGCAAGACCGACACTATCTTAGTGTCTCCATGAAAAGGTCAAGATAGGTGACATGCTTGTTTCATTAAGAATATCACACTAAGATAAAACCAATTTCACTAAAAAGATAAGTCAAACAACTACCGTATGACTCTATTAAAAAATATCGGTGTCACCTGCTAACATGTTTACCGAAATCGATGTGACACTAACCACCATAGGATTGTCCATGACATCAAAATTAAATATCATCCGCTCTCTAGTGTGCTATTTCAGAACACAATAATTCATGCATGTGACATTCCTTGAACCATGATAAACACATAAAACATTGATCATAAAAGTCATAACTTAAACCTATCAGCGTGTCAAACCACTCGAGACCTAAAAAGTCATCCCAAGTAGTGGTATAAACTTACATTAACACCCAAAACATTTAAAGGGTACTACCTACCATGAGTTAACCCCTTATGAAACATAAACATCAAAACTCTCTCTTGGTCATGAAAAATAGAAATCATAAGGTTCAAAAGACCATTTTTCATTTTCTGCATTTTAATTAATTCATTTCATCCTTTTAACATTTGAATGAATTTTAACAATCACAGAAGTACTTTTTCACAACAAGTCGCTTGTTTTTCAATCAACACCCCACAGGAAAAACAAACATGTTGTAAAAAACATCCTCTTTAAACATTACACATATAATGTTATTCAAAAATAAATAGGCAATTTAGTATTTAATTTTCTTTTACCAAAAAGGCGACCTCCAAAGGTACCATTTATTTAATCTCGGTTCTTCAAAAAGCAACCCCACAACAGTTCATTACAATCAAAACTCAACAGTTTTACATTCATAAACATTTCCAATATAACTATAATTATATGGTTCGGTCATAAGGAAGTCCATCTACCAGTTGATAAGGTGCCCATACACCTTACCACTGGCATTTGGATCCCATTTAAGATATCCAAATTTTTATTTAGGATCTTAATTTTCGCATCCCTTTTAAATTGTTTGAATACATGGGTAACCCTTTTCGCAGTTATAAGGCACCCATACCCTTAAAACTGAAAACCTTTTCCATCATAATTGTAACCAAATAAATTTTTCCAAAGAAACCAATCAATTATCAACAATCTATCATTTCACTACAGGTACCTAATACTGATAAATATTGTAAAATTAGTAACACATGCTATAACTCCAAATAATGACTCATAAGTACTACATATTATCACTCAATCATGTTAATTATATCACTAAAACATTCTATCTAAAAAGGCATGGTAAATAAGTACAAGACATGGTATATATTCAAGGAACACAATCTATATTAGCAGGCATCCTACTAATGCAAATACATGAAACGGAATATATGCTTGGAATGTTAATCTCTAAGTGCCTAATATGATACATGTAATGCAACTTCTTTTCAATATCTGGTCAAGTTAAATTTTTTAAAATTTTCTTAATCAATATGCAATGTAAAATACACTAGTCACTCAAGGTGAAATCCTATCAACTGTAACAACGAACAACATGAATAGAAACCCAAACCCTATCCACTTGGTCATTTCCCATATGTGGGGTGATCAGTCCCAAGCATGAATATTAACCCAAGCACTGAAACATTTATATTCTCATGACTACCAACCCCAAAATAGTAAGACAACGGAAAAGAAAGAAATCCTAAACCTCTAATACCACTTTGTAACATCCTGAATCGGCTCACCCCTGAACCGGTGGCCAGACTGGTCACCACATGACCTCAAGTGTATCTCCCCATACACCCTAGGATGCTGACTAGCTGTGAGGGTCTATAGATAGTCAGTGGGGAGACTATACGCTCATATCAAAGATCAATAATAGTCAATAGCAATAAATAATGGAAGCGGTATAATAAATGATAAAGCAGTGGAAGGATGATTTTTATAAAACCTGAAAAAAGTGGAAAATTCTAGTTTATACCATAGATGCGTGCATGACATGCTAATGGAACAGAATGGAAATAAGTTAAACAAAAAAACTTTCTTTACATTCCAATAAATAAATAAATAAAATACTCAAATCCCTGAGGGCAATCTCCTCGAGCATCCCGAGCTTCCACTCGATCCTCTGCTCCTATATCCCAAGTATATGAAAACAACACAATCCTGCAACCAAATAGAATATACTCAGGTACCCCAGTGCAATGGTATCCCAAGTAGGGTGTGAGATAGAAATCTCAGTAGGTTGGGACAACCGGTGTCTACCCAAAATATATAAATTCAATAAATAATTAAAACAATGAGAAATCATGCATAAATAAAGTAAGTAGTACAATGTATCTATATACCCAACTACCTACTTTAGTCCTCATCTTGTGTATGAACCTTCTTTATACATTTTTCATGCATACACAACATTCATCGGACACTCATTTTCATTTATCAATTATTCAAAACCCATTAAATTATATAAGCCTCATTAATTGTTACTCTTTATTTAACCACATAAATCCTTGGGTTCCCCAGGACACCCATATATCAATACTTGCCTCATTGGTGTAGGGGTCTAACCTATTTCTCATATTCAATTATCAGGTCATTATGTCACAACATATTTCATTAACCATTTAATTCATTTCACATATGACATGTTGGACTCATAGTCCAATGTCAATTAAAGGGTGTAGAACATCATGTCTAGCGCCCTCTTGAGTATTTGGAGCATCAATCCTTGTCTCACAACCCATGGGTATTTGGAGCATCAGTCTATGTCCCATAAAAGAATATTCCTTTTCAAGTTGGGTGTATAACACCATGTCTATCACCCTGTGAGTATTTAGAGCATCAGTCCCTATCTCACAACACACTTATCAATTATATATATATATATATATATAATTGGTGTATAACTCCATGTATAACACCCCAAAACCATCCATTAATTAACTCATAAATTAATTAATAAAATCAGTTAATTAATTCAATAATTAATTTCCAAAATAAATCTCCCGTCAAATAGCTCATCAATTAATTAACCATTCAACATCTCAATAGTTAATAATTAATTAACAATTAATTATTCTTAGCCACAAGAAAGTCAACTAAATAATTAACTCAACATTTAATTATCCCAATTCTTTAACAAGTCTGAACCTATCTACTCAAGCAGTGATTTGTCTAGGAGTTTAACAATTTACATGCACATCATAAACATCTCAAGTCAAACATGCTTACCAAGGCCCAGATATTTAGAAACCATCACACACAACATATCATATTTTAAAAAAAATCCATCCAGAAAAACATAAGGCAGAGAAAACAAACACACATTAAAAGGTATTCTTGGCCAACAATCATAACAAACAATCAATTCATAGTCTTAAATTAATGCATTCAAATTAATTAATTCAATAGTTAATTAATTAAATCATATATCTTTAAACAGCTCATCAATTAGTTGACCATTTACCATTTAACATGAAATAGTTAATCTATCCATTAATTATCACAAATTTACAATTTAAATTCCGAACATTTTAAAATATTCAATATTCTCAATATTCAGTAAATGCCACAATTTTTTTCAACTCATGACTTAATAATTAATTATTTAATTAATTACCCTATTACCCATCCTACCCCATTCAATAATTTATTTATCAAACTAATATTTCACCATTTATGTAATTAATATTCTGTGACATGAGTTAATAAGGCACACCTGAAAATGTCCCAGTCCAATGTCATTTAAGTCTCATTTACAAGGAAGACTCATGGGTGCTTCTTGTTTAATAATTTAATATTCAGGTCATAAGCTCAACATATTTTCAATATCCAGCAATACATGTTGAACAACAACACATGGTCATTTACTCATTTATCGCACATGGAAATCATTATTCAATAACATCAAAATTATTGCATCAACATATCATGTATCGACATCAATAGGGATACATGCAGAATCCCAACCATAAGCAAGCATGATATGACATTACCAACAACTAATAGTTTATCTTTATTCATCATTTAAGGAAACTTTAGCAGTTCCATAATCAAGGAAACTCGTAATATCATATTATTTAAAGAATAAAATAGTTATTAAATAACGTGATAGAGATTTGCGACTCTACCTCAGGGTGACATCATTTTAATTACGCAGTAATTTAATGTACTTGGAAAATATTAGTTTCAAATGGAACTCTGTCACATGTGTACCACCTTTATATATATGTATATATATCTACAAATATACTTCTATATATATATACATCTAAATATATATTTACATGCATGTGCGCCCAGCAAAAAAAATCAAAAAATCATTAGAACAACTTCAGAACACAAAAATCAATGCAGCAAGGTCTACGCACCTACCGCTTGATACTAAGAACTCAGATAAAATATTAGACTCCTATTTAGGTGGTGAAAACCCAAATAATGAAGTAGAAACCTTACCCAAACCAAAGGCAGAGAAACAATTCGACACCATCCACCTCACCCTTGGCAATAGATGCTAGATTATGGACCAACGAGTCCCTAAACACCAAAAGTACAACCTATTGAAGGAACAACACAACAACGGGTATAAACCCAAAACCCTAAAAATGGCAAAACCAAAAATGGATGCAGAAAGAGGTTTGAATCTTCAAAGATATGGATTAGGAAATCAAATACAGTCATAACTCAAAGAATCAGACCAGACCCATGGATAAAAATTGAAGAAATCATCCACGGATGGAGGACTCGGGAAGGGGGAAGTCACGCGTTGTTGTTCTACCCAGAGGGGGGTCGCGCGGACTATAGGGAATCTGACCGGGGGTGTTTGCACGCTATTTGAGGTTACACTATAGGGAGGATCAGCATTGGAGGGTACAACAGGTGTTTCAGAGGAGGAGGGCAGGCGGAGGCATTGTGCACTCTATAAGGAGAGCTAGAGGGGGGGGGTCGCACGCTGGCCTTGTGCAGCTCTCCCTTTTCTTTCCCTCTCAACAAAAAAATAAAAACCCGATAACTAAATGGATTAATATAACAGTATTAATAAATATAACATTTATTATTATATTTATTCTCATATAATAAAATGTTTCTTCATTTATTATTCTTTTAATAAATGTTTCATAATTAATTATGAAACTCTCTATTAATCATTCAATTAAATTATTTTAACATTTATTTAATTAAATATACACAATAATAATAATAATAACATCATCATTATTATTATTATAACTTTAATTTATTTAAAACCAAACCCCCCAATTTATTACAATATCATTAATATGATATTAATGATAAAAACTCCAACCCATAACCTCTATTTAATAATAAAAAAATTTCTTCATTAACTTTGAAACTCCTCAATTAATTAAATGTTTCTGGTGAACCCTAAAAACTCTCATTAATTTCTTCAACCCTCATTTAATTAATTATTTAACGTTAATTTAATTATACAATGACAATAATAATAATAATAATAATAATAACTTTGTTATTATTATTATTAAAACATTCTTTTAATTAATTGCAATCTATCATATAATCTTATTTATTTAAAATAAATATTTTATCTAATAGGGTAAACTACACGGGTTGGACTGTAACCATGCACAACCCATGGAGGTCCATTAAAGTGGACTTTTCCATATCCGGTGCTCCCAAGACTCATTGGGACACCCTCTAAAATTATCAAGTTTTTACCAAAGTCTAAAAACAACACCTATAAGTATTCCAATACTCAAAATAAATATCCAGATCTTGGTTTTAAACCCAACCCATCGATAAACAGAATTTGTTTTGAAAACCTTCATAATTTAACCACAGTTTAAAAACACATGACTTTACAATTTGGAACATGGGCCTCCCACATGGAACTATTACTTTAGCTTGTACTTGAGGATTGAGTCTCCTTTGACAAAACCCCATTCTGATCCTCAGAGTCTTTGTTCCTGGCTATTGATTTACTCTTCCACCCCTTGTATCATTTTCATCCATATGTCATTGGGCTATAGTGTGCCACTAGGGTTTCTATTTGGAATGTCTTAATGAAATATTATGGTTCATTATTCCATTTAAAGGTATAGGCTGTTGTTATGGGAATTGATCACCCTTACTTCTGGTCTGGTTAGTTCATTCGATCATTCAACTAGTTCTTCACAAAGCTCCCATTTTCTTTGGTAGAAACACTAGATCTAAAATGCCGCTCATCTGTGTTATTGGATTTCTTTTCTTTTCATGTTTTTGTCCTTAACTTCACTTCATGGTTTTCTTATGGTGGAGACAACATCTCTTACATATTGGAAGATGTGTGGCATCTTATAAACCGATCCAAAAGCATGAAAGGAAGCATTATCTCTCAGATCCAAGTGAATTTCATTCTTCTTATTACAGGGGAATCAAGAGTTAAATGCCATAATAGAACTACCCACTCCAGATCTTTAACTATTATAGTTTCTTTGTTTTTTTTGAAGTTAATGTGTCTTCCATACGTTTTTTTCATGTATATTCATGTTATATTTAATCTTGTATCATTTTATTCTTTTGATCATTAATAAAACACGTATGTGGGTGGTGTTCATGTCATGAAAGTAGGTCCCCAAAGGGACCAAATCATGTTAATCATTTTTTCTTTATAAATTATTTAATTATTGCATCATGATTGTTTTTTTACGTTATAATTGACTTCTACCTGTAATGATCCAGTTCATTAAATATGGTTCATGTGTTTTTACTACTTTTAGTTCACCCATACCCCTAAAGAAGTGGTATCTGAGCCTCACTGGTTCTTTTTTACTGTCAAATTTGTTACTTTCTTTCAATATTGGTTTCTCTTTTAATTTTCCCATTTTTAACACTTCTCAATTCACCCCATTAATCCAATATTTAATATTAAATCCACTGAAACAACTATAACTCCTTTCTATTTCAAATCTCTTTGGACAAACATGCATACCAAGTGATATCAGATAGTTATTAGGGGTGTACACTTCATGTAGTCTATAAGAACTTGGTATCAAATTCCTTGGGTTAACATGTAAACAACTAGGTGTGAAATAAATATATTTGATAGAGACAATGAATTTAATTTATAGAGAATTAAGATGAAGGCCTTGATAGTTCAGTAAGTATTAATTGATGCCATTTGTGAGCCTAAGAAACCTATTGTAATAGTATCCAAAACTATTTAGACTTCCACTGAATATTAAGATGTATCCCCTGATGACATTGTTAAATCCTTTAGTTCTATGATACTTTCTTTAGGAGTTAATGTTCATAGGGAAGTTCCCTATGAATATACTGCTATTATTATATGACTTAAACTTTAAAAATTATACATGAAAACTTCATTAGTTGGAAACCTTTATAAAAAAACATTGAATGCTCAAATTTAAAATTAATCATGGTAGTTTAATTAAGGCACACCTAGATGAATTTAACAAAGTCATGTAAGATCTTTCCAATAGAAATGTAACCATTGATGATGCAGATCAATAAATGATCCTTATAATATATTTAATTAAGGTATACAACACCTTAGTATAAATAATTATGTATGTTCATGACTCCTTAACCCTTTAAGAGGTTAAGTATTCCCTTCTCTATAAATAATTAAATTCTAAAACTAGAATAAAAGGTGAGGTAGAGAGTTTGTTTACTAAATATAGACCGTAGATTAAAGGTAAAATAGAAGAGTTTAATCAGGATAAATTCATGAGGAATAAGAATCCCAAAACTTGTTCTAATTATAAGGAATAAAAAATTGTCTTCATTCATTATGGTAAGCCCAGGAACACTAAGACCAAGTACATAATGCTTAAATAAAAACTTGAAAATAAATAGCCCAATAAATTGTATCTTCTTGTTGAATCTAGTTATGACACATCAGAATGGTTAAAATTTTCATATCCATGCTCTCAGTCATGATTAATTACTTCAATCAGGATACTCATTACACATGTGTCCTTTTTTAGAGTCATTCTTAGAATTTGTACAGAGGGTAGAAGGAAATGTCCTCTTAGGGAATAATAAGATGTGCAGTTAGAGGGGAGTGGTTCTTCTTTAATATAATAAGATAAATATTCCATCTTCACTTTGGTCAATTTTAGTTGGGTTCCTACCCTCTATCAAAACATGATTTACTTTGGTATTTTATATGTAAAGGGGTTCACTTTTAGGTTTGAATCAGGATATCTATAAATATTCAAAGGCTCCAAAACTATCATAAAGAGTTATTTGATTAATGGGATGTATGTTTTGAATTTAAAGATTCATTCAAGATACTTGGGTAGTGTTTATACCACTAATACTAATAATAATCTACTATGACATATGATATTGGGGCATGCAAGATCAAATGACCTATAAGAACTAAACAAGAAAGGGATGTTTAGTGACATAAAACCAAGCAACCATGCATTTTTTGAAGATTTTGTGATGGGAAATGCCAATAGATTCACCTTTAATATGTACATATTTAAATATTACAGCCCTTTATAATACATACAATATAACCTATGGGGACCATCTTGGACTACCTCCCATGGTAGAGGTTCTTATTTTGTCACTTTTATCGATGACTTCTCAAGAAAGGTCAAGATTTATATCCTAAATAATAAATATGATGTTTTTAAAAAATTTAAAACCTCGAAACATTTTGTTGAAAATATGGTTGAGAGAAAGATCAAAACCATGAGAATAGATAAGGGATCAGAGTACATATCCACTAAATTTATTGAATTCTATGAATCTAGGGGTATTAAAAGACATTGAACTATTAGAGAACTCCTCTCCCCAAAAAAATCAACTTATAGAATGAATGAATAAATCTATTTTAGAAATAGCATGAATAATGGTTGGATCCCCCTAAGTCATTTGGGGAAGAGGACACCAATTTGGTAGTTTACCTTAAATAGTTTTCCCTCTTCTGCCGATCAGTTTAAACCCATAGAATAGTTTTGGAATGAAAATAAACCTTCTTATATTTACTTAATATTCTTTATATGCACAACTTATTATCATGTTAAGAATGATTAGGGTAAACCTAGAGCCCTCAAATGCATCTTTTTAGGGTATACCGATGGTGTAAATGGTTATAATTTTTGGGTAGAGAAACCTGGTTACTATAAATGCATCCATAGGTGGGATTTTGTGTTCCATGAGTTATGTAATCTCAATTCTAAATATATTACGCATGTTAGTAGTCATCCAACCATAGATAAGGACGAATAATCTGAACCTCTAGCTCAGTTTTAGGCACTTGTCCAGCCCACTCTTCCTGACCAATATCCCATTACCCAGGCTGATTTTTCACCATTTTTTGTTAAAATTCTAAATTGGAACCTAATACCAATAGTAGAGACTATAAATTTACCCATGACAGAGTTAGGAGAGTTCATATACCTCCTCATTTTATCCAATAAGATATGGATTCTTATTCCTTTTATATTTCCCATGATATAGATAATGATAATCCCCATACATATAAGAAAATCCTTAATGAAAAAGACTCTAAATAGTGGGTATTTTCCATGGATGATGAAATGACTTCCTTAAGAAAAAATTATAATTAGTATATTATAAATAAAATAGGAAATTATAAATTAATTTATTATAAGTGTATTTAAAAAAGTAAAGAATAAAAAACTACTAGAAAGAAAATTAAATTCAAATCAAGAATTATTTATAAGGGATTCCATCAAATATAAGTAATGGAATATTTGGAAATTTTCTCCCATTAGCTAATAATTATTCTATTAGGTTATCATATTATTTTTCACCCTATAGTGGCCTTCACATTGAACAACTTGATGTTAAAAATACCTTCCTTAATAGTGGTTTAAATGAGAAATGCTTCATGAATACTTCTTATGGTTACTCTAAATAATTCAAATTAAACCAAGTTTGAATTTTGAATAAATAATTATACATATTAAAACAACCCTCAAGTAAATGGTATAATAAATTTGACTCTTTCATTATTGATAACCAATTTAAAAGGATTTAACATGATTCTTATGTATATTTTAAATCAATTAAAAATTTAATGCTTAATTTTTAGTTATATGTTGATGATGTGCTCATTAATTTAAAAAATATTGGTCTTATTACTACTATGAAATCAAAATTACTAGAAATATTTACATGAAATACTTATGTGTAGTGAAGGAAACCTTACATGTTGAAATAATTATGGATAATACAAATAAAATTTTTTATTTATCATAACATGATTATATTTTAAAATTATCATGTAATACATATTGATTCTATGATACCTGTTAATGTACCACTTTAACTACATATTAAATTATCATTTACATAAGGATCTACTAATTTTTATGGTTTCAAATTATGTTTAAAATCTATTATGCTAATATAGTGGGAAACATCATCAACTCTATGATTTTCACTAGGCCGAACATTTCCTTTTCAATCTACACACTTATCAGGTTTATAAACACTATAGGGAATCCACATTGTCAAGCCCTGAAATGGATACTTTATCATTTTTCTATTATATCCAATTTTTCATTTTTTTATGGTAAAAATGAAGTATCATCTACAATAATAGTTGGATATGTTGATGATGACTATGCAGGGAATACTGATACTCGAAAATCCTTGAATAGTTATGATTTCACTTCTTTTGGAGGCCCTATTTCCTTGAAGTATAGCATGCGATCATTGGTTTCTCTTTCAACCATAAAATTAGAGTATATAGCCTTAGAAAAGGCTATTAAGAAATCCTTATAGATGAATGGTTTATTTGGTGAGCATAAACTTTATAATTATGCTATTAATGTTTATTTTAATAGTTAATATTCTATATATTTATCCAAAAAATAGTTTTCCTTGGTGAATATAAAAATATAGAAGTTATAATACATTTTATTAAAGATATTTTAGAATCTGGAACTATGTTTTTTAATAATATGCACACTGATGATGACCTGTTTGATAGTTTGACTAAATCCATGGTATTGTTTAAATTCTTATTTTGTTAAGAGAGAATGAATTTGGTTCCAATTCTATAACTTTAGGTGCAAGAACATTGCCATTTTTAATTAAAAGTGGTGGATATTTATGGATTATGGCATTAATATTTTTTTCAATTTGAAATGGTATGTTTAATATTTTTCCATTCATTATGTATAAAAAATAATAGAAATTGTTGAATTACTTTTATCTCTCAATTATATTGAATCTTATATTTATTGGGATTATTAGATGATGATGATGGGTTGTTTATTTGGAATTTGGGCCTCCCACATGGAAATGTTATTTTATATGATATGTGCGGAATGTGTCACCTTCAATTTCCACTATGGAGATCATTGGGGAGTTTGTTCTTGAATTTCTATTTACTCCACCTACCTTAAATCGTTTCCATTAATCTATCTCGGTGCTCAAGTTGGCTTTTAAGATTTCTATTTGTCTTGTCATTATGGAACATTCTGGTTCACTATGATGTTTCAATGTGGAGGCTATTGTTAAGGGAATTGATCACCCCTTCTCTTGGTATCTTCTATTCATTCAATAATTTGGTTACTTCTTTTCTTATATCCTATTTTATTTTGTAGAATCCCTTTCTCACCAATATAATTCATCTACTTCATTGGATTTACATCCCAGCCTATTTTTCACCCCCATCATCACCTCATGGACATATTATGATGGAGACGATAACCCTTTCATAGTGGAAGATGTGTAGCCTCTTATCTATTAAACTAGAAGTATGAAACTAATCTTAAAACCTCAAATCTATGTGACATGAATTATCCATGTTCTAGGTGCATCAAGAGTTCATGACTGCTAGAGAGCAACCCTCTTCATCTTTGTAAGTATTCCTATTTCTTTTTTTTTTGAAGTTATGTTTTCTTTCGTACTCTTGTTTCCTATCTATTTTGTTTGGATTTCATTCTGTACCATTTTATTCTTTTGAGAATTCATAAAATGCATGTGTGGGTGGTGTTCTTTTCATTCATGTAGGCCCCAAAATGTACCGAATCATGTTAATCCTTTTGTTCACTGTTCATTATTTAAGTCTTGCATATTGATTATTCTATTTCTGTTACAATCAAATTCTACCTATTAATCACCAGCTCAGTCCTTAAGGTTTTTGTGTTTGTCCTATGTAAAAAAAAAATTTCTATTGTTTTTTTTTTGTTTCTCTTTATTAAGTGAGAGAGTTTTAGGGGGAGGAGGTTTCCACACAACAAATGGTATCAATGGGTGAGTATGATTTCCAAGGGAAAGAGTCATAACCCCCTATATGAATTCATTGTCCTCAAAACAAGGACTTTGCAACCTTTTGTTTCCTATTTCTCTAAATGATGTTTTCAGAAAATCATCCCTTAAAAATGAATGACTAATTGTAACCTTGATTGTTGGGGTTACCCCTCTGCATGGCCGCTCACATCCTAATCCTCTCTTGTTTGAGCAACATTTTTCCATCCTTGTGGACTCTTTTTTTTGTATACATATATAGTGTGACCAGATCCAAGAAACTGGGTGTTGAAGAAGATAAGAAAGGGAGGGATGGTTCACATGAAATATGAAATAAAATGTGCTACATTTGTTATTTTTTTCAATGCGTGAAATTAGAACAAAAATGGGGGTCTTTATTTTTTTCACTGTGTCGTGGTGATAAATAAACAAATAAATTTTTCTATATTTGAGAAGTGGGTGGAATGAAAAATTGAGGATTTTTTTAAGAAAAGGCATCACTTTTGTAAAGAAAAAAAATATTTGGAATGAATTTTTTTTTCAATTGAAGTATGATTAAAGGGATCAAATAGAAAATTTTTGGTTTTCCACTATTCCAAATTCATTGAGTTTATATATTTTTTGAAATTATGAATTTTTTTTAATGAATAATTTAAAAATAATATAAAAATAAATAGTTTTCTACATACCATTGAACAACAAAAGATTATTGTGCCAAATGTCATCAAAAGGGGAACTACAAGAAGTGTTTTCCCAAAATTAGAAAACCAAAAACAAATGTTATATATAAAAATAAGGATGTTTAAGATATGAATTTTCTCATTTCCATGATGGCCAACAACTTTTTAATTTAGATTCTTTATTTTGTTTATTCATGACATATGTTCTAGAATGGATATTGGTTTTCATGAATTTGGAGTCAGATTAAGGTTCAGTGTTTATCGGAAATAAACACCCTTACCACATAAGAGACATTGTAATAATACAGTTGAGTATGTGTGATGGTAAAACTCAACACCTTACAAATGTAATATATGTAACAGAATTGGAGAAGAACCTCATATTACATGGAGTCATGGATAAACTTGGTTAAAAAATAACTATTGAATATAGAGTCATGAAACTTATCTACGGTGCATTACTTGTGACGAAATGTATTCCAAAATGAAGTTTATATTATTTAAATTTCAAGATTATTCTAGGTTTAGGATCAATATTATAATAAACTGATGTTGACACTTCCAAATTATTGAACCTGATACCAGATCATTCTAGAGAAAAATCCTTGTAGAATTTAGTTAATAAATGATTTTTGAAGTGTTAAAAGATTGGAAAATTTGACTTTATATGGGCATTGTGTAATGTGAATGAATTATACAATTAGTTTTATCATTTCAACCCATCATATGAAGTGAACAATTGATTACATCCATACTGATATATAGGTACCATCAAAAAATGATTAATTAGTTGTTAATGATTATTTTTTTCATATTTATTGATGATTAATACTGATATATATGGGTGTATTCAATAAAGAAAAAGGATAAATTGTTGGATTTATTTTTTAATTGGAATAAGATGATTGAAGATAAAATAGGAATAAAAATAAAGAGACTAAGATCAAATAATTGAAGAGAATACACATCAAATATGTTCAAGAAGGTTTTTCAAAATGAACATATTGTGAGGCACTTTACAGCTCCAGAAATACCACAACAGAATGGAATAAAAGAATAGATTAACCATGATATAATAGAAAAGGTATGGTGTATGTTGTATCAGTCTATTTTAAATAAATCATTTTCAGTAGAAGCATTGATGTATGTAGTAAACAATGTGAATCAGTTACATGTTTCTATGATTTATGGTAAAATTCCAATGGTGGTTTGGTCTATTAAAAATGTTTTTCATTATGACAGTATTTCTGTAATTGGTTGTACTACCTATTTTCAGTGTCACAATGTCACATTTGATGAGTTAGTAATGGTCAATTAAAATGATTCTAGAAAATAGAAAGATGAATCAAATGTAATTAAAGTGAATAAAATTCCATCTCTGACTAAATAGGGGAAACAAGGTATATGGTGTAGTGATTTCATGGATATTACAACTGAGGAAGATGTACCACTACAATATAATTAGAACATAACCACTAGTAAAACATGAAGGACAATAAGGATAACTTCTAGGTATGATGACATGGTTTATTATGATCTTTATATAACTGAATATGGTGTTATAGAAAATTATCAATATGTTTTGGATATCAAAGAAATGAACCAGTGGAGGACTGGTATGGAATAATAAATGAGTTCACTGTATTAGAACCAAACATAGGATCCTATTCATCCTCTAAGGGAAAAGAAAACAGATGGGTGAAATGGGTGATTTTAAAGAAGGAATATGACACTAGAAATAACTGTATTAACCACAATGATATAATCATTTCCGTCTAATGTGAAGAAGGTTGTCATCACATTATTTCATTGTTTATCGGTGTGTTGGGTAGATCTGGTCTTCTTATATGCTTGAAGGTGGTAATAATAAATGTTTTCTTCTTTTGGTTCGGTCTAGCATGAGGGTGATGATTTTTAGTGATGTTTTTTATGTTTTCTGCATTTGTTGAGTGAGGTTTTGTTATGTTTTGGTTCATGTTTTTTATTCAGTTTTCTGGTTTGTGGTTGATCTATCTCACTTTGCGGTGATGGATTGTTCCAGTGGAGGAGGTGATTTCTGACTCGGGAGGTCCTCATTTAGGTGTTGCTTTGTTTTTCTTACTCTTCATATTTGATTTTTGTTGGTTTGGGTCATGTGATGGGTCATCGTCGCCGGTGATTTGTGCCGGTTCTGGTTTTTCTAGTCCAGGGTGATGGTTGTGATGTTGAGTTACTAAAGGCGCAAGAGAATAACAAACTAGTTTGGTGAAGCTGGTCTCTTTTGTGATGTTACTTGCTGAAGTTGAGAATTTCTGGATCTTTGGGTGTTGGCCACTTTGTTGCTGTTTTTTTATGCTGAGTCTGATTTGATGAAGGAAGAAGAGTTCAATGAATGGTTATATAAAGGATCTAATAGAGTTGTTGTGAATGGTCATTGGGTATATGAAAATTGACTTATCATAGGTCTGATTTGGTGTTTTTGATAATTGTGTTGAATGCTTTGAAATGGTGGAGTTGTTGGTTGAATGCGTTGAGTTGGTGGAATGTTCTTTATGGACATCAGGTTTCAGGTTTGAGGGTCGTTGCATCTGTCTTACATGGTTTTGCTCCAGATGGGGTTTAAAGCAGTTGATTTTCATCTGTTCTTCACTCCAGAATTGGATGTTTGAGAGGGTATGGATTTTCCGTCAGTTCCAAGCCCATGCGCTCATGCACGAGACTATTAGCTGACAGTGAGGAGTAGAAGTATACTGATCTTATTGTTTATGATACTAGGTAGGGGCTCGTCTATGTAGTCTTGGTGTTTTTTGGCCTTAAACATTTGTACTAGGGTGCTTTTATTGTCTTAAATCATGAAGTCAAGTGTGGTTTCTCACTTTTTCCTCAAAAGTGTTAATATAATGAAAATTAATTAATTTTTTGTCATTATATCAACATGACATCAAGACAATATTTCTTCTTAGATCATTAGATGAAGAGATATATATGACAAAATTCTATGTTTTTAGTGTACCAATATTGGAAAATTGGTTTTTCAAAATTAAAAAGTAATTGTATGTCCTGAAGTAGTCACCAAGATAGTGGTACAATAGGTTTGACACTTTTATGAAAAATTAGAAATATGTACTAAGTGAGTTTGATTATTGTGTTTACTTTTAGAAACCTCAGGGTGAAGAATTTATCTACCTTGTTTTCAATGTCGATGATATATTGATTTCATGTAAAAGAGATCTGGAGATTGAAAGTTTGAAATTTCATCTGTGCTCAGAGTTTGAAATGAAGGATCTTGGAGATTCCATGAAAATTACTGGGAAGAAAATAAGAAAAGAAAGAGAAAAGGGTGTTGTAATATTGAATATTTGAAGTAATTATTCCCAAATTTTTGCACTGTTGATAAATAAAAACCAGTCAACACCCAATTAGAACAAAATTTAAAACATAATGTATCATTATTTTTTATTATAGATGAAGATATGAAAAAAATGGATCGTTTTCCCTACATAATCACAACAGGATCTTTATTGTATTCTGTGGTGTGTACGAGACCTGATATTTCACACATAGTGAGTATGGTCAGTCAGTACATACATGGCCCTAGTAAAGTCCATTAGAAAGAAATCTTATGGATTCTACTATATATCAAAGGTAATTTATATATTGGTTTGAATTTTATGAGGGATAAATATGATGAGATATTTCTTGTTGAATATGTAGATTCAAATTATGTAGGGGGTTGTATAAGAGATAATCATCTAATGGTTATGTTTTCACTATGGCCGGAGGACCAGAAAGCTAGAGATCAACTCTATAGTAAAAAGTGGCTTTTTCACTACAAATAGAATGTATATGGAAGTTGAATATTCATTTACATAATATATATAGTCACATGGGATGATCAAAGACATTTGGAGCATCTAGGATAACGTTATTGTATTTTGTGGTAGCAATAGTGCTATTTATATTTCGAAGAATTAGGCATATCATAGTCCAACCAAAACATATTGATGTTCTATTCGATTTAATTTGTGAGATTATAAGTGAGAAATTTATCTCACTCTAGAAGATCATGACGTCAAATAACCCAATAGACACATTTACGAAAGTGGTTACGGATATAATGTTCTATCACTATTTAGCCTTAATCAGCATCTCTCATACTTAAGATGCCTTTGGGAATCAGGAATATAGAAACAAAAATATAGTGACATGTTTTTTCAAGTTGTAGATTGTTTAATAATAATGAAAAATACCACCATCCCAATGGTATTTGGATTCTAGTGAAGACCCACTATAGGAGGTTGGTGCCTCCCAAGGAAAATTTGGTAGAAGATGATGACCAACTCCAACGATTTTTTACAGTAGTTACTTTGTTTCTTGTGTAATTTTTACCCTATGAATATGGGATATAATGTGTGGGATTGGTGTGAAATTTTTATGTCTATATATCTTATTTGAATATGAAATTTATACTTCCATCCCCATGGGTTTAGGTCACCCTGAACAAACCATATAAATTGTTTTTTCTATTGTTTGTTTTTGTTTCTCCTACTGGAGTGTGATAACTAGAGGGAGAGTGAGTATTACACACAACATCTTGCTCGATGTAAATTTTTTGTAGTGATAAAAACTTTTCAAATGAATAAATTCCTAGATAATTTATATTTTATGGTTGGATTATAATTTATTCTCTTTAAAAAATTAACCTTGTGAAATTGTTAATGGAAAAAATTTCATCAACATTTTGTTGACCTAAATCCCAAAAAAAGAGTGCATCATAACCAAATTTGTAATCTCAAATTTGTTCATTATAGATAACATGAAATTGTTTAGTAGTAAATATTAAAAAGATTCAAAATAAAATATAACATCAATATAGATGTAGAGAATAATAACATTAACTTTTTCCCATTCCTTAAAATATAAATTTGGGTCATCTTCAATTCTTCCCAATCTACCTTTAATTAAATAAAACTAAAAATCATTTTATAACTTATTAGTTGGGATTTATTAATCCTCTAAAGTTATTTTTATTAATTTAAGGACATTATGTTTTATTTCCTTTCACAAAAAAAACTTTCATAGATGAAAAATTATTCCGTAGACTATTTAAAATGAGAACTTCACGTCAAATTAAAAAACTAGTCGTAATAATTTCCCATTAAAGGAACTATAATTATTATGGTTTCAATGTGACAAACATGTGAGAATGAATATTATATGACAGTTCCCATTTATTTACTATAATTATCACTATAAACTACATCTCTACTTTTTCATTATTCTTCTACTGACATTAAAATATATCTAAAACACCCATTTCAGATAAATTTATTTTAATCCTTAAGGAAAATACAATAATTCATAGGTTTGATTTGTTATAATTATACTCATATTTTAAAAAAACATCAATTTAGATAACAAAAATTAAAAAAATGGTGCGTGGTTGAAAGGTAGTCTTCTTTCTCACTTTTTGAGCACTAAGAAATGTTATTTTGGACTAGTGTAGTCACTATTTAGTGCCATAATAGTCAAAATACAACCAAGATACTTATATACATTAAAAATATCACTAAAATCAATATAATACAACCCATAATTGATAAAATTAAAATAGTAAATGTATTTAAATGATTAAAAACATATTTTTTTTATTAAAACAATCACTTTTTACTATAACAATTAAAAATAATACATTAACATAATAAAACATGGGAATAAGAGTTTACAATAAAATAAAAATTAATTTAATTTAAACATATAAATAAAATTTACTAGTAATTTAAACGAGTCATACATAAGTAATAATTAATTATATGTGATTTATTTGAACATTTTAAAATTTTAAAATTAAATACATTTTATAAAATAAACAGTAGACCATTATAACCACATTACACATCGCAGTTCCATGAGATTGATTCCTACTTGACATAAAAGAATCAATTATCGCTTTCCATGATTTTTTCTATAACCAACCCTCATTTTCTCCCTTTTGATCATAAAACACATATTTTTAACTAAAATATCACTTTTAAGTTGAAAACAAGCACTTCAAATCATACTACCACACATAAAAAGGATGTGGTATTCATTTTTAGATTTCATAAATGAATATAATAAAATTTTACTATAGTTTCATGAAAATATGATATTGGTTCCTCAATTTTTACCATGTGATGTGCATTTTTAACTTATTTTACATTTATTGTGAAAATATACACTAAAGGACATTTTGAATACACTACGATTTTGTATGATGTGTAGTTCAATCCTATAGGCCAAAGATGAAAAAAATGGAAATTTTCATTAATTTTCAAAGTAATCTGAGATTATATGCTTATATTTGACTATGTGATACACTTATTTAATTTAAATATCGCTTTGAAATGGAAAAAATATACATTCAAACTTTTTAAGCATGAAATTAATCTAAATGATGTGTGATTTGTTTTTAAAATCTATAAATGAATTAAATAACATTTTTCTAGAGTTTTATGACAATCTAGAGTTGTTTTCCCAGTTTTGAGCTTGTAACATGTGTTCTTAACCTCTTTAACACTAAAAATGGAAAAAAATTGCGCTCATCCATTATAATCACACTATTAATCAGAGTGGTGTGTGGAACCATTTTATATGTCCTAAACAAATAAATGAAATTTTTTCTATACTTTTATGAAAATATAATATTGTTTTCTCAATGTTTACCATGTGAGGTGAGTATTGAATTGAAATATCACTTTTTATTAGAAAACATAAATTTTTTCCATTCTAATAATAATAGGTATCATAATAAAATTTGGTTCATTTCTATATTTCATAAATTAATCTAAGATCATTTTCATAGAGTTTCTGAAAAAAATGAGTGTGTCTACTCATTTTTGATCATGTAACATGATTTTCGAACATCTGTAATAGTAAAAATAGAAAAACATTAGTTAATTCCAAAAAAACCCATGAATTTAAATAACATTCATTTCATTTCTATAGATAAAAAAAGTTTCATTGGTTATTTTCATAGCGTTTCATGAAAATCAATGATTGTTTTATTAGATTGTATCATATGACATGTGTACTTATCTCTAATATCTCTTTTAAAAAGAAAACATGAATTTTTTATCATTTATGTCATACTACACATTGGAATAATGTTTTATTTATTCTTATATAAACTAAATGAAACAATAGGTGTTGTACTAGAGTTTTATGAAAACATGTGTTCATTTTATTGACTTTCATCATGTGAAATTTTTTTAACATCTTTAAAAATTCAAACAGAAAGATGCATATTAGGTAATTAATATTTATCTGATTGAAATGTTGTTTATTATTTAATACCATAAATAATTGAAAAATCCTAGATTCATATGACAAATTGAGCTCTTTTTCTTGGATTTTGAAATGTTATGTGTGTATTCAACTAGAAAAATATCTTTTAAATATAAAACATTCACTCCCAATCATTTTGAATAGTTTATCTACATGGGTAGCACATGGTAAGATCCAAACCATGCTAAAACCAAAGAAAAATTCTTGTATTCTTGGTGTGTATGGGTACTAGTGCAAGAATGGAACATAGTTAGTAGGAGTTGTGTGAAAAGCTTGAAAGGGACCTCTTTTTTTGAGTATAATTGTTTTTGAATGGTTTGAACATGGTTTTCCCAACCATTTGGATGGTTAGGTGTGTCTAGTGTGGGGTTCATAGTTGGCACATAATTTTGTAAATTGTACATCTAACCTAGTTTGATTATTAGTTGATTTTCTTAATCTACCCTCCCTAAATTAAAAACACAAATGGGTATGCTTCTACTAAAATTGATAAACATCTCCATAGAGACTATGAGTGCATCCAACACTCACTTTACCTTGGATTTGATCCCCTCCCACTTTTATTTATTAGTGTTTCCTCTAAGGTTCTGATAATTTCTTCACTCATCATCCTTTATCTCCGGTTTTTTTGTTTCTCCAATTATATTTTTCTCTTTTTGGCTAAACCCTAGGGTAAGGGTATGATGAAATTCATTGTATCTAGTGATGATAGTGTGTGTGGATCATGTCTCATGTTATCATCTTCATGTATTCTATAGTTTCATGTCATTTATACTCAATTTGAGGTATTGGATATGTTCCTTTTATTTTTTATAACATAACATATATTCTTGAGCTTTCCAAAGATTTATTTACAAGAAAAGTCTTCTTTAAGTGTTTATAATGTGTTTTCAAGTCATTTTAAAAGTAATATATTATCTTATTACTTGTTTTTTATGAATCATGGTGTGATGATATGTTCAACAAAATACCAGAATAGTCGTTATTGGGAAATAGGGTTATCCAATTGATGGTATAAGGTTTTTAATGTTCTATAATATTTAGATTATGTTAATGGGTTTATTTTAGTTTTTATTGATATGGTTTAGGAATTTTTATGGGATTGTATTGTGATTTTTGGGTTTTATGTGTGAATTGATTTTGGATAACTCTTTTTTATTATTTATTGATGAATTATTTACATGTTTTACATATGTGTGGTGTGTGATTTAAGGTTCTTTTTTCATAAAACAAAAGAGGATTATTGGTTTTAAAATTTGATTTAAAATAAATGGTTTTCCAAATAAGGATTTTCTAAATAAAACTCTACGTCTTATCTAACAATTCAAAATAATTTTTCAAATAACATAAAATTGGAAATTGATTTAAAATATATTACTAGTATTAAAATACAAGGCTTAGCCTATAACTTCAGTACATTTTATCAATTAAGATGAACCCCATTGGAAACTCCTTATATATTTGTAAAATTACGATAGTATCATGATTAATTTAGATGGGTTTCAAATTGGTAGGAGTATGGAGGTGGGATGATGTTATGGGATTTTTATGTGTTGATATTGTTTAAAACTTTATTTATGCTACCTCTCCACTAATTTCTATTACTCATGGGGATCTAAGGCATTTTTTTTAGGAATGAGAGGTTTTTAATATGTATTCATGATTAGACCGAATAGATCCATTATGCTATTAGAGGAAAAGTATAAGAGTCATCGGTGATTCTATGGTAGAGATGTTGGTCAGTTATTGGCTAAGAATGCATCTACAAGCTGATAAATGGTTCCAAACACCTAAAAATTAGATTGCCTCACATGATTTTTTATAATTTCCTATGATTATATATCTTTTACATTTTTCTATTTACATTACTTACTTTTATGACTCTTACAATTTTTTATTATTCTCTCTTGACAAATTTTACTAGTTTTCCATTTTATATTATTCTCATACGATGTATGATTTATTTATCTATATTTCACATATTTAATTATTATTTTAGAATAGTACATGTATTTTAATTATATTTTATCTTTTATTGATTCACTTTAATTATTCATTCATTATTAATTTTTTTTTATTTACATGTTTCCTTATCATGGTATTGGGTGGTAATTTAAAAAGATAATTTAATGGGGGGGGGGGGGGTTAAAGAGGATTCATTTCAATGTAAATGTTTAAAATGGTTAATTTAAAAATAATAATTTGGAAACTGATTTTTAAGTGAATGCTCATGGTTTTATTCATCAAAAGATAAAAAAGTTTTTTTCACCTGTATATTAAAAACCATATATGTTTTTTTATAAATGAAATTCCTGAAAGCTCTATTGAATTCCTACTATGTTATTTTTCTCACCCCTACTTATTTCACTCAACATTGGTAAACCTGATTTTGTTTTGTAGGTTTCGGTTTAGTTCTTATTCTCTTTAATAAAGTTATGCTATTATGGATGGATAGTGATCAAGAGGTCACGTGGAGATTGCATTATGTATGTTTTTCTTATTTTGTGTTTTTAATGTATTGGTCATGTAGGCCTAATGTATTCTAGATATTGAATCAGTATTTATTTAGTTTCTATTATTTGGAGATGTTTTTTTATGGTTATTCTCAATTTTCATTATCATTATTTTTATATCTATTTATTTAGCTATGTGTTGACCTCAAATGCAAAGAGTGGTCATGTCAGAGTTCCAGGTTGAAGATTCATGTAATTTTTTTATTGGGTGAAATGATTCTCAATAGCATATATTTCATATCTAAGCACTAGTTTTCAGCATACAGTGTAGGGAAAGTGCCTCAAAAAATGATCTGTTCCAATTTAAATCCTCTAATTAGTGGTATCATAGAGTTGTTTCATGATAAAATGGTATCATAGACTTGGATTTTTGGAGACCAATTTTGTTCAAGAAACCTTTTTTATTTTTTTATGTTTGGTATATTTTATTTATGACTTTTGAAATATGAGAGGTAGTTGTGGGGAGAGCATCGTGAGATATTTATCATTAAAACCTCAAGATTCAATGGGTTGTTAGGTTTTGTTTCTTAAATTTTGATTTTTTATTATTTTATTCTAGCGTATTTTGATTTGGAATGTATTTTGGATTTTATCGATGTTTTATGGGAAATTACTTTTTTTCTAGTTTTTGGACGTTAAAAGTGAGGAAGGATCAATGTGCATGGTTAGCCCCTATGGTCTAGAAACTCGTGCATATCCCATATAGTTTGTTCTTTTCTCATTATAGTGATAGTTACATGGTTGGCGCATGGCCTTCATAAAATATTTATATAGTGTATTGATAGTGTCTCTACTGGTTTTGATAAAATTTTATAATCAGTCCATGGTTATCAAAAGGATTAATTTGGTTTTGAAAATTTAAAAGGGTCCTTTTTTAGAATTAAAATTAATATAATTTAGTGTCAAGGACCTATTAACATTTCAATAAATAACTTTTGTGGTTTTAAAATTATTTTCAATAGAATTTTTGATCTTCTAAAAGTATGTTATAGAAATGAAAAAATTATTACTATGTAAATAAAAAACACATCATCTCAATTTATTAAACTATTTTTGTTTTCATTATCTTTCCTAGATATGAATGAGACAATACAAATAATATGTAATGTACATCGAATATTTAATTTTACATGTTATAAATAAAGAAACTACTTTTATATATTACTTTAATGAAAATATCAATCACTAAACATCATTTTTTCCCTTTATGACCTTTCATATATTTACAAAAAAAAATTGAAACATATGATAGATATCATATATATGTTAGAGTAATATAATTTATATCTATAACCAATTATTTTTTAAGGAAATATTTAGTCTCACTAAGTCATTTAGAATATCACATCATATTGAATATCAATTGACATACCCAATAATATTCATTATATATGAATAAAATCATTGATGTATCCAATTATATGTATTATATGAGTGAAGAAAAATATTCCACTGGTCATTTTTCATTAATTCCATTAAAACCTTAAATTAATCACACTACTCTTCCTTAATCATATATTTTCGCATGTTAAAATACTTAAAAATATAGTTACGGATGAAGGAACTGGTCTAACACATAAAATTTTTCTTAAGAATCTTTTATAAAAACAAAAATCATGACTAATAATTTTTATTATGTTTCTTATCATATGATAAATTTATATTAAGATTTTATTTACCACAGATGGATCAAAAGCTTTGGATTAATGGTGATGATGATATTATCAACAATATAATCTTTTATTAGATGAGTATCATGTATTATTAACCATTTAATGATGATTTTTATTAAATGGTTTCCCACTAAAATGTTTACCCCCTTCAAATGTCCATCATATCCATTAATGGAACAAGATCCATATATCACTCATCTCTAGTTCTCTTTAGATTTTCTCCCATTGTTTAGCTATTTAGGTAGGTAATCATCCAAATCAAATCATATATGAATCATGGATATTAGAGGGAAAAAATATTGTTCAAATCCCTAAAATGGATAAACTCAAATTAATTCCTATGGTAACCTAATATTATTATAGTATCTCAGCTATTGTAACCCAATTTAAATGCAAAAAACAAGCTAATAGTTAATAATCCATGGGAACTCAGATTTATCATAACCTACCCAATAAGATAATCTAGAGTTACTTATTAATTTTTTTCTTTACACAAGATAATTCAGGGGAATCTATATTGATAATGACCTACCTGGTTGGATGATTGAGGTATTGACAAGTGCCACTTTGGAAGGAATCTCACACTTTATATTTTAATGGTATTTTAATCTCACTATATTATCTCATGTTATTACCTTTAATTATGAATGCTTCTCATAAGTTAGTTTTTAATCCCATTCCCTCAATAAAATCAATATATTTTGACCATATTGATGTAAAACTATTTATAGAGCCCAAAATTTTGTGTTGCTTACCAAAAAATAGAAGTCAAACATATTCATACATATCTAAATTAATCGTATGCATAAGGTATATAAAAACTTCATGTAAAGATTTAGAATTATATAAGATTAGAAATGCCCACAAGATTTGTCCTAGATAAATAGATAGAAAACCTCATTCACCAAACTAGATAAGTCATAATCCTCGAGGTAGTTAGGTAGTCTAAACTCGAGTCCCTCTACCCGAGGATAATTTAATCAAGAGAGAATCTAATTCATCATAACTCTATAATTTAATATGGTAAAACACTATTAAATAAATAAATTCAAGTTATTTATTTTAGTTAAAAAACAAGGTTAAGGAATTTGAAAAACTAATTTCATTATTAAGTCACTCCTAATGTGAAAATCCAATGCTCTATCATAGAAGTTGTTTTACAATTAAACTAAAGAGAACAAAATATTCATATTTCTTAAAAAAATTACTAAAAATGAATAAAACAGGGAATAATATTAAAATAAATGAAAAATCCAAATATTTAAACATTATATAAATATTTCTGTACAATATATAAAATGATATAATAATAAAAAATTTAAAATTATAGATATAATATTATGGACATTCCATACTCTGGAATATAAACATTTTATATTACTTCAATTATGAACCCATTTATATTGAACATTATATGGACTTTCAATTTTAAATATATAAGACATTATATGAATAATAAACAATTTATAATTTAATTCCTATTATATTAATATTTTATGTAATCTAAATATCATATGATTAATTATTATTTAAACCATTATCATATCAATCGTCAAAACATTTTTGATTTTTTTAAGTATTATAAAAATAAGACCCCTTTTTATTTTGAAAATTTTAAAATAGTTAATTATTATTTTCTTAATTTATATATATAAACATTATATTATGGCCTTATTTCATAATTTATAACCCTTTATAAAATATTTCTAAAGATTTATAAATAATCATGTTTAATTATATATCAAAAAAATTTCTATATAATTTGTTAAATGGAATTTTAAATATTAAAATTTTATATTTATGAAATATGTAATGATAAATGTTTCATAAAGTTTGTTAATTATTTATTAAACCGTTATAATTATTTTATGAATATGTCATTTATTATTTAATAAATGGATCCAAATTACCTTTAAAAATATTTAAAAACAATTTACTAACCAATAAAAACAATTTTTAACAATTTTCTTATTACCCTTATGTAGAAATACATTCATGTGTATGAGTATACTCCCTTTTCCCATACACAGGCAATATACTTAATCTTAAATATGCTTGAGCCTTGTATAGTGCATTTTTCATATGGGCACCAAGATCTTACCATTAAAATGAACTCCTTTTCCTAATGGTAACCCTAGGTTACCTTTACATAGCCTTAATAAATCATCCACTACATTTACATAGCCTCTCAAATAAAGGTAAGTATAAATTTTCCTTTACATAACCCTTTTAAAAAAATTTATAACCTTTATAAATAAAATATTACATTTACGTGATATTTTCAAACCCTGAACTACCTTTACGCATAATGGTAATTAATATCATACTCTTATGTAACACCATTACACATAACATTTGTGTATGGGTTACAAAATAGAATACATTTATGTGAAACATTCACATAAAGGTATGCCTCATGTATCCTTAATTTTGTAAGGTTAATTCCTTGGTTACCCTTATGCATATCAGTTATGTAGTTTAAGGTCTTGGTAACCATTATACTACCAAGCTGTGTATGGGTAAATCCTTTTTTGTAATTTCAATAAACCTAAAAAGTCATGGAACTATTTTGGTGAATTATTCATCATTTGTATACATGATTTTATAAAACTAAACATGATACCACTTTTAGGTTTCATATAAATCTAATAACACTTATTCAATTCAATTTAAGAAATTAGAAATAAAATATGATGACATCCATGAATTAAATGTGATACCTACACAAAATATTGAAATGAAGAAAACTGTTATAAATAAGCATACCAAACACCAAAGAGAATATGAAGCATCCAAAAAATACGTCACGTAGGATTGATAAATATCACTAAGTGGAAAAAGAATCCCCCTCCATGGTATATGAAAAGGTTGTGTATAATCATCTGATGTTCAGCTGGGATCCATCATTCCTTTATGACATGTTTACGCCTCATATGAAAATGATAAGAATGAAGAGTGTTATAGGTGTTAGGGGTTATCATATGAATATCCACACACATTATCAATTATATTGTAGTAGAGATTGTATAAAACCTGAGGATTATCCAAGGTGGTGTATGCATTATTGTTGGGGAAAAATCCCTTAGGGTATCATTGAAGCATTTTTAGGTGATTTTGTTTGTTGACAAAGCAAGCCTCCATGTTTGTTTGTTGAAAAGGTGGGCCTCTATGTTCAGTTTGTTTAAAATTTGGTTTTCATGGAGAGTATAATATTAACGTTGACCAAAGGACCACGACAAAGGAATGAATGATCTGGAGGTGGTACAAAAAGAACCAATATAAGTTGGTGTAATTTTATAGTATTTTACAAATTGAGAAATGTTTTTTTGGAAAAGTTAGTTGCACTCCAGTGTTATAGGGGATTGGAATATTACACACCAGACATTATTCAAAATCAGAACATCAAAATATAGAAAAAGGAAAGAAAGTGGAGGGAAATCCATTAAGTGAAGCACAATTTAAATGTGGAGAACAAGTCATTAAGTAGAGCTCAAGTGAATAAGTGGTGATCAAGTCTTATTTCAAGATCGTCACATCAAAATATGAAAATGGAAAGGAATTAACGTGCAATTTAAGAAGTGGTGTGCAAGTCATTAAGTGGCGCAAAAGCTAAGAAGTGGTGTGAAATTCATATTTCATCACATCAATATATGAAAATGGAAATAAATTTGTGTGGAAGTTTACAAGGGGAGTGCAGGTCATTAAGGGACGTGCAAGTAATGAAGTGACGCACAAGTTAAGGATTGGCGCACAAGTCAAGAAGTGGCACGCAAGGTGAGTTGTGCACCTCATACTCATGGTATCCAAAATTCCTATAAATAGATGGTTACCGTCCTCATTTGGATTAATATCAACACTTAGAGAAAATCCATGCACTGATTACGCAAGTGGAAGTGGCGCGCAAGTTGTAAGTGGCACACAAGTAGCGAGTTGTTTGCAAGTAGTAAGTGGCGTGAAAGTAGAGGCACACAAGAAGTGAGTTGTGTGCAAGTAGTAAGTGGAACAGAAGTAGTGGTGTGCATGTAGTGGTGCACGAGTAGTGGTGCGCAAGTAGTGGAATGAAAGTAGTGGAATGAAAGTATAAAGTGGTTGCCAAGTTGGTTGTGGTACACATGCAGTGGTACTCAAGTATAAATTCGTGCACAAGTTGGTTTTTCCCACAATAAATGAAGAGGTTGTGCACTAGTTAAAGTGGACCACAAGTCACCCTAGGGTTGCCTAAAAGTTCTAAGTTTCCCATTACACCTGCGGTAAAGGGTTATTCATCAGTGGATGAAAATTGGACTTCAATAGAGCATCTACAAACAGTGGAGGATGCACTGATTTGTGATGATGAAGGGACCTACAAGTCTATAAACTATGAGTGGATTCTTTCTAGAGTAGTGAGAAAAGGAAGTGGAAGAAGGTTATCCTTTCTACCAGTAGTGATCCAGAGAGAGATAAATGGGGGGTGACCCTTGGGAAAGCAGTGAGTTGACCCTAAACCTTGTAAATACAGAATATGGGGTATATAAGTAATCTAGCCAAAAACTTTTAATTAGTAGTGAGATTTAGTGTATTTGGTACATCGGCACATTTTCATTGTATGATCCTTAGATGTATCATGTTGAGGGTGAACCAAGTAAAAAACTGTGTTTTATTTTTCTTTATTTCATACATTTCATTCAAAGCATCATCATCAGATAAAGACGGGAAGAATAAGATCATTATTAACACATAATTTCAATAAAAATTGATCCTTATAATAAAGAGGTCAAGATCCAGTGGGGTAGGAATAATTTTCAAAATAATATACATACCCTCATTCACCCCCCCCCCCCTTAGGGTATCTAGGACCCTTTTGGTCCTAACAATTGGTATCAAGGGAAGGTTTCTTTTATCATATTTGTTTTCTCTTACTCAGTTCAGTCGATTATTAAAGTCAGAAATTCAGTCTTTTATTATCTTTGTGTTCCATGGGAAAGGGAAGAGAATCAACTAAGAAGCATAATTTGGGTGATATTAATTTGAGTGGAAGTGTCTATGGAAATAGTGTGATTCAGTTTAAGGAATCAAGTATTGAACAGAATAATGATTTGGATAAATTATAGAGTGAAAATACTTTCTCATTCAATGATGCTAAAGTAATAGGCAAAGAACCTAATATTCCAAGTGATGTTGGAACTACTGATGATGAATAAACTCCCAAAAAGAGAAAAGTGGAAGCTATTCATGGAATAAATAAATTGGATAAAGAGACTAAATCTAAAGATATTCATATCCATCCACTAGTTAGTCAACAAGATAAGAGGTTTAAATCAAAGGCTTATTAATGTGGCTACTGATATAATGAAGAATAATGATTCTCAAGGAAAATAACTACAAAATATTTATAGAAATAAAGGAAAACAAAAAGTTGATTCAAATTAAGAGAATCAAAAGTCAGATAATGTTTTTAATCTGAAATCCAGAAATAATGATCTAGCTACAAAATTTTTCTGAACAAGTTCAGAATAATAGAAGGCTATAACAAGTGAATACATGTTGTTCTAATTTTGTTACTCAGGACAAATTTAAAATAAAAGATCAAACTGATATGTTGAATAAACTCACACATGAATTGGAATATGAGATGAGTAGAGGGAAGAATCTAAAGATAGAACTGAATGATCAACTTGAGTAAATGTATATGAATATTCAGAGGTTGGAAGAAGAGTTATAACTAGTAAAGAAAGAAGTGGAGAAATCCAATGCTAGAGGAAAGCCTAAAATAAATTATGTCTTACACTTCCTATTTGATTAACCTTTTGTTAGTGATGATGAAATGAAAAGAAAATATGTTATTTTTGAAGAAAAACAAAAGCATATTTTCTCATCTCAAAGACCATACATCCTAGAATAAACTAAAATAGTATTTGATGAATCATATCCCATGAATGATAGGAAGAGAGTCATGAAGAGTTCTAAAAATAGAAAACTTCTTGCAGTTTCTAAACACAGACCTAAAAATTATTTTACAAAAGGAATGACATCATGTGCTATTTCTATAGGATTCATGGTCACACATCAAAATTTTGTTCAGAGGATCAATAATACATCTCATGATGTGAAGATATAAAGTTTTTCAAATCTGAGAATAATAATAAGAATCAAGAGAAATCTAAAAGAAGGGTCTCTTAGAAGAAAATATCCATGAAGTGATTCTATTGTGGAATAATGGAAAACATTATGAGTATGTGTCAGGAATCCCCGAAGCTCAATGTTATAAGAAGAACGTAAGTTGAATCAACACCTTAGATGAGAAATGATGAGACGAGGCATGTCATTGATAGAAGATGTTTTATTTGTTCTAATCAGAGGAATTTGGAAATACATTGTAACAAGAAGAAATAGAGGAACGAAAAGGAACCCAGAAGGAGATCCCTAGCATAGGAAGTGTACAATGAAAAATACAATACTGGAATACAAGATCAAAATATGAAAAATTTGATTATAATCCTAGGGGAATCAAAAGGTCCTCAATGAAAGGTGTATCAATCACTCCCTCTATTACACTCACAAAAACTACCATGGAATGGATGACTAAAATTCTGGATGAAAAATGAAATAGATTCCCCAAGTGTAATTAATAAGAATGTGACGTTAGTGGAAGACTCAACCCCAAAAATAAAAGTTGGCATGACTCAAACAATTGATAAAATAAATGTGACTAAATAATGTCTTGTAAAATTTTAATGTCATGCCAAACATCGGGAAGTGAAGGAAACATAAATACCTCCTTAATAGAGGAAGAATCAAGAGAAAATGTTCAATAGAGAGATCCCTAGTTAGATAAAGGATCATGAAAATGGGATATTGGTGAAGCATAAAATAAGTAAATTTATATTAATGGGATTAATTTCAAAATTATGAAAAAGTCCAAGCATCTGAATATCAGAAGAACAATCAGAATGTGGGTAAATAATTCCTAGTCATATGTCTAGAATAGTTGAAGTTGGATATGTAGTTGGAGTAGGAAAGGAAAGGGTGCCATGATTTGTAAGAAATAATCAATGGGATGACCCATTAGGATCAACCACAATCATCTTCTCGAGGATTCCATAATATCCCCTCTCCCTATTTTTATAAATGATGTTAACTAATTTTCATGTGTTTTAGGATCAAAGGGAGATATGATCCAAGATGAAGTGGAATCAAAAAATGCAAAGTAGTGATGTGATGTGATCCATAATTTCAACTGATTCAAATAAATTACCAGAGCCGAAGAAGGAATCCAGAAGAATTCCATAAAAGGAGTTAATGTTATATTGCTGCATGATATAGGTGGAAGTAATTGAGCAAAATAGACATCGATTGTGTTATTAACTTTATCTCTTGTTTCCTACAAGTAGTTTGACTAAGTAGGCTTAGAGGTTTTGTGATGGCTCATTGCAAAGTGCAACATGAGAATAAATGATGCAGGAGAAGAAGAATGATTGTGGGTGTAAATAGTGGTCCCAAAAATAGGAAGAATTTCACATCATAGTGGGGTATCTCTCTCTCCAAATTCGATACAAGATCTCAATGGGATGTAAAGGTTGAAAGCTTATGCTATATGACATAAAGAATCCCAATTGTGGGAGAAATAGAAAAATTCATGTATTTCATGATTATCAATTTTTCTCTAACAATATGGTATTAACTAACTATTTTTAGGATACCAAGATTCTATGAGAGAATGGAAAAAAAATTCAACATGAGATTGAAAAAGTAGTTGAATGAAATGATATCACTATAGTATAGAATGAACAAAATATTTAACAAAATAGTGAACAGGTTCCTTATGGAGGAAACGAGAAGGTGAGTAAATCAGGGTGAGTAAATGTCTTAAATTTTGATTCAGATGAAGGTAATGATGATGAGAACGAGGAATAAGATGAAGATAAAAACTGGGTTCTAGCTATGAATGAAGAGCTTCCACAAATTAGAAATAATTAGATATGAGAGATCACAAAGAAAGAATGGAACATTAATTTTTCAGTCTAAATATTCAAAGGAGTTTTGAGAAGATTTGGAATGGATAATTACAAGGAGATGATGATTCGGTTTGTTACCTAAATAACACTATCGAAATATGATGTAAAGATAGTTAATATCATAGAATATAGTCAGATTATTATAAGTTTACTGTACCTAATAGGGACAAGACCTAATATTATTTCTTCCACATTCCAAGCAGGGAGATATCAAATCAATCCCAAGGAAATCCAAATTCTTGAAATGAAAAAGAATACTTTACTATATTAAGGTCACTGTGGATATTGGTTTTATGTGTAATGATAAATCTTAGCTAGAGATTATGGGAAATACAGATGCAGATTGGGCCAGATCAGTAGATTATAGGAAATCTATGTCAGGAGGTGCTTTCTATCTTGGTGGTTTGTGTATTTATTAGATAAGAAATAAGTGATATTGAATTCCATTGATCATTGAAGAGGCTGCGTATATTTTTACCACTCAATCATGCGCATAGTTATTGTAGATGAAGCAGCAGCTTGATGACATGGGCATGACAATGTTGTCTCTGATCAGGATTTAGTGTTATAAATCATGTGCTATAAATCTTAGAAAAAATCTCATCCATTACTCAAGGACAAATAACATTGAGATAAAATAACATTTTTTCAAGGAGAAGTTCGAGCAGGGTATAGTAAAGTTGGAGTATGTGCCTACAAAACTACAGGTTGCAGACATTTTGACAAAATCCTTACCCAATGAAAGATTTTAAGAGGCATTGACTGGCTCTGGGAGTCCAGTCGACTCACATCACTTGAAAAAGTGTGGATGTGGGACCCCCTCTCCTTGAGATATGGTGTGTTTTCCCTTAATTTACTGATATGTGTTCTCTACTCTATTGTAGACCACAAAAGAGTGACCTTTGGGTTTATTGACAAAGGGGGAGAAAGAGTGGCTCCTTGAGGAGGATAAATTGTGGATAAATAAGAGAGAAAATATCTTATTCAAAGACACAGGGAGAATCTGATAAGTGTAGCAGTGAGATATGAGAGAAACAAGATTAGGGGAGTAGGATTTTTAAATATGATGATGCTAGAAGTGATCAGTCAAAGAAGATATATCATGACCACTGAGGTTCACGATGAAATAATTTGATTGGTTTCAGGAATTAATGTTAGGAATGAAGTGATTCATTGATGAAATTTTTATTATAATCTTGTTTCTCATGCTGACCATTGCTCATGTGGGCTTAGATTATGTGTTGAGTAAATATTTGATCTCTATCAGAATCACAAGAGGTGAATGGTTGTTAATGATGGAAGAAGCATTAATGAGGTTTCAAATTATGAAATTGTTGTCAAAAAATCCAAAGGGGGAGGTTTTTAGGGAAAATCTCTCAAGGTATCATTGAATAATTTTATATTTGATTGTGTTTGTTGAAAATTTGGGCCTCCATGTTGTGTTTATTGACAAAGTAGGCCTCTATGTTCAGTTTGTTGATAAAGGGGGGTTTTATTGAGAGTCGAAAATTCACGTTGACAAAAGGAAGATGACAAAGGAATGAACGATCTAGAGGTGGAATAAAAAGAACGGATATAGGGTGGTTCAGTTTTCTTGTATTTTCCAAATGGAGACAAGTTTTTTTGGAAAACGGATTTTCACTCTAGTGTTAAGGGTGATTTCAATATTTCACACCAGGAATTTTTAAAAATCAGAATATTGAAATATGAAAAAATAAGGCATGTGGCATGAAAGTCATTAAGTGGTGCACAAGTTAAGAAGTGGAATGCAATTCATTAAGTTTTTCACAAGTAAGGAAGTGACTCACAATTCATATATCAAGATCATCACATCAAAATATGAAAAAGGAAAGAAAGTGGTGTACAGGTTAAGAAGTGGAATGAAATTCATTAAGTGGCGCACAAGTGAAGAAATGGCATGTAAGACATATTTAATCACATAAAAATATGATAAATTAAAGAAAGTGGAATTCAACTTAGAAAGGGGTGTTCAAGTAATTAAGGGGCACACAAGTCATCAAGTAGCGTATAAGTTAAGGTGTGGCGTGCAAGTCACGAAGTGGCATGCAAGGTGAACTGTGCACCTCATGCATAGGGTCTCCAAAATGCCTATAAATAGATGGATACCCTCATCATTTCAATTAGTATAAAATCTTAGAGATATTCTGATCTCTAAATGTGCAAGTGGAAGTGGCACACAAGTTGTAAGTTATGCACAAGTAGCTAGTTGTGTACAAGGAGTAAGTGGTGTAAAATTAGTGGTGCGCATGCAGCGAGTTGCGTAGAAGTAGTAAGTGGCGCGCCAGTAGTGGTGCACAACTATAAAATGGTGCAGACGTTTTTTGTGGCATGCAAGCAGTGGTGCTCAAGTATAAAGTGGCACACAAGTTGTTTTTATCACAACAAAGGCAGAGGCTTCCCACTAGTAAAAGTGGCACACAAGTCACCCTAGGGTTGTCTGAATGTTGGAAGTTTCCCAGTACACCTATGGTAAAGGGGTATTCATTAGTGTATGAAAATTGGACTTCAACAGAGAATATACATACAGTGGAGGATGCATTCATTTGTGATAATGAAGGGACCTACATGTCTATAAACTATTAGTGGATCCTTTCCAGAGTAGAGAGAAAAGGAAGGGGAAGAAGGTTATCCTTTTTATTGGCAGTGAGCCAGAGAAATAAATAGGGAGTGACCCTTAGGAAAGCAGTGAGATGGCCCTAAACCTTGTAAAAATAGGGAGTCTGGGCATAGAAGTGATCTAGATCAAATCTTCTAATTGTTAGTGAGCTTTAATGGATTCCGTACATTGTCACATTTTCATTGTATACTCCTTGGATGTAGCCTAGTGAGGGTGAACCAAGTAAAAATATGTGTGTCAGCCTGCTTACTTTCCTACATTGCATTCAAAGAATCGTCATCAGATAAATATAGGAAGAATAAGATCAGTAAAAACACATATGTGCAGATAATGTGATACTTATAATAAAGTGGTTAAGATCCAATGGGGAAGGAATAATTTTGAAAATAATATCCATACCCTAATTCACCCCACTCTCAGGGTATATAATACCCTTTTTGTCCTAACAATTATTTTATGCATTTATAATTCATGTATTAATTCCTCAACTAATTCATTTATCATATTCAATAATACATTAAACTCTCATTAATTTCATCTTATGAAACATATCTTTTAATGGTATCTAAGGGGGGATATAGGGGTTGTCCAACCAATACAACAAACACAGTCAATATAATACAGAGACACTGACACATACATATTTATATATATCCCATTATGTATGAAAATAATAAATTTAATAAAATCCATACTATTTATATATCATATATATATATATATAAGTATTTATGGAATATATATCAGATTCATTTTGTTGGGTGAAACCACTCCCAAGGGCTCATATTTAATGTCCTGGCACTAGTTTCTAGCTAGGGCAATTGAGAATGTAACTTGGGTTTATCATGGGCTGGTTCATGTGCTCTAATCAGGGGTGGTCCAGAGTTGTTTCATGATAAAATGGTATCAAAACCTTTTTTTTTATATTGAGGTCATTAGAGTGCACTTTTTATTTGGTTGACCCTAATTAAATGGATTCAAGAATTTTGAAACACAATATGTAAGTGTGGGGAGGTCTTTGTTAGTTCTTTTTTATTCGAAGAATTGAGTTTCCATGGTATTTGAAGTTATGCCTCTTGAATTTTGGTTTTTATATTTTTTTGGATTATTTTAGTCTAGAATAATATTATTTTGTATTAATCAATGTTTAATGTAAAATTCAGGGTTTTTTAACGTTTTTAGAAGAAAATAGTGGAATCAACAAGGAAAAAAAATTAGCATGCATGGTCTAGAAACCCACAAAGAGACCATATAGTTAGTTCTATTTTCCTTATAGAGACAGTTGCACAATCGGTGCATAATCTGAAAAGGATATTTCTATGGTTCTTTGAAGGTATTTAGATTTATTTTGATAAACTTTTATAATTGTTCCATTGTTTTCAAATAGTGGAATTTAGTTTTCATATTTTAAAAGTGGACTTTTTAGAAATAAAATGGAAGGAATTAATGGTTTAAGACCTTTTTGTATTTTAATAAAGGAATTACATGTTTTTGAATTTATTTTCAATAGAATTTTGGATCTTCAAAATTTGTATGTTGAGATTTTGAAATGATTATAAATTGAGGACCTCCAGGTTCTGATTTTTGTTGTGATTTTTTAATGATGATTTTTATTTGATTGCTTTTGTACGATGTGATTTTGTGATGGTATTTTTTTCTAGTTGGGTATGATTGAGTTTGAGTAGTTATGTGTTTAGATTTTTTTTTATTTTTTATTTTTATTATTTCACCCAAAAATTATGATGGTTGGTAGGGGTGTGAGTGTGACCTCTCCCGTAAAAGTTTCTATCCTGAATCATTATGGAGTTGTGGAGTTGGTTCCATCTCAATTATTACCTATTGTTTGTAGTGATAGAGGTTTTCTAGAGGTAGTGAAGTGACTTGGAATCATTAAAGAGATCTTTAGATCCCTTAAATATCTTAAATTCATGAGGGTGGTACTGTCCTAGATTTTCATTCATGAGATCTGGTCAGGATTGGGGGAAGATTGTCATCCCATATCAGTTACATGTCAGAATAACATGGTATTTTTTCAAAGACACATTCTTTAAGTCTTTATTTCATGAGGAGGTTGTGGTGAATATGGTGGTAGATCTAATGAGTCTCTAGAAGATCCAAAATGGATAAAGAGTACACATATTACTTCCTTAAGCTTTTTCATTTTTATTTTGAGACCATATATAGTAATTCAATGAAGGCACATATATTAGAGAAGGGTATTTTTTATAACATAGTCCCTATTTTTTAATTCTATGCTTATCCAATTAAATGACTTTGTGGTCAAAATCTATCTAGAAGTGTTGGTTTTGGGAGGGAAACCCATGAAGGGTGGCATCCATATCCCTTTCAGAGCTATTAAAGGTAACCCATCCAGTGAGGAGTGGAAACATAAGGAACCTATTTTGAGAGGATATTCTTATTATTCATCTTTTTTTCTTATAAAAGAAATTTATCACTCATTTTCTTTCAGTGTAATGAATTTAGGAACTTCCAACCCTTTTTTGAGTTCGCAAAAGATCTATCATTATTGTGCTGAATTGGGATCCCTCCGAAATTTTGATATATAGAAGTATATCCTAGGTAAAAAATACCTTTCAACCTCGTAATATGATGAGTGGTTTCATTTTTCACCTTAAAGTAATTCATTTCCATTCTCTCTCTAATGATCCTTTATCATTGCTAGTTTGACATGTTAGCTTGTGTTTTGGGTTAATTAGTGATTTTATCTCTTTTGAATAGTAATTGTTTGTTTTTATTAATCATGAATGTTCTCCTAATTCAAATTTTTTTTCTTAACACTCTACTTAGTTGAATCTTTATATAGCTATCCATGGTGTTTCTAGGTTTCTAGATAGATCCACCATGCTTTATAATTTCAAAATGATGGGGATACCCACTATGGGTCTCCATTATTTAATCTATTTTTCAAAATAGTTGAGTGTGAGTTGAAATTAGATATAAATGAGAGTGTGGTGGTTTTAAAATTTTTAGATTAATTTCAGAAATTAGATAATATATAACTCCCTCTTTTTTATTGTAACTTCCAGTTCATCCATCATTATTTTAAAACATAATGTTTTTCTAGGGGAAGAAAGTGTTATAGTGGAGATAATTTTCACACCCTAACCTCAAAATTCCTTATTATTTTATTTATTTACTAGTAATTGACCATTCATTGTGTTTCTAGAATTTCATGTTCAAATATTTTATTTTCGATAGTGTATCATTCTATCACTTGGTTAGTGGTCATAGTTTAATGATAACCAAGCAATGATCCTTATGTAGGGGTCATTCCAGTTAATTTTTGTATATTCACTATTTTTATATGTTTTTATTACAAGTTTGGATCCAAATCATGTGAGACCCTGAAGAAATCTTGTGGGTTATAGGTGTGTAAGTGTATTGGTGCATGAATTACATACGGTTAGTAGAAACTATTTGAAAATTATGCGAGTGACCCTAAGTTTTTATCTAAGTAGTTTCTCATGGTTGGAACATGGTTTGGAAAACCGTATATATAAACCATATGGGTTCACATGTGTGTCCAGTGAGGGGTACAAAGTTTTTTAAAATGTGTAGAAAAATCATGAAACTTACCATGTTTTCTTAAATTTTAATTTTCCTAATATAACCTTCCAAAATTTAAATCCTAAAAGGGGTTCCTCCCTTCCCACATGACTGAGCCACTCTATGGAGCCCATACAAACTTATTCCTCACCCTTTCCCTTGGATTTCAGTGTCTCCCTCTTCAATTTTTTGGTTTTCCCCCAAAGTAAGTCGTATTCCTTTACTCTTCTTCCTTTATCCCATTTTTTTATTTCTCCTCTTGTTATGGTCTATTCTTTTCCAAACCATAGGGTTATGTTTTGATTAAATTTATTGTCTATTTTTATGTTGGGATGTGTAGATAATGTCTTGGGTTCTCCGATTCTTATATTTGAGGGTTTCACACCATCTACACTCCCATTAAGGCAAGTGTTTTAGTGCCTTTTATTTTTATTTACAAAATATGTATACTTGACATTTTAAAATAATTATTTACCTAAAATTATGGATTCATTAACAGAATTATGATGAGTTATTTATGGATTTTCAATGTTTATTATCTTATTAATTGGATTTTATGAAAAATGTGTGTGTTGGTTTTTCGATAAAATATAAAATTATTTTTTGGGAAATTTGGTTATCCAATTCACATTTTATGCTTTTGAATGATTCATATGATTTATCTTAAGAGCTTGGGGTGTTAGTTGGTTCATGTTATTATGGTTTATCAGTTTTTATGTGTTTGTCTTGTGAGTTCTATGTTTTATGTGTGACTCAATTTTTGAGTACTTGTTTTTTATTTCATAATGCATTGTTTTCATGTGTTCCATATGAGTGGTGTGTGATTTAATTTTTGTTTTTTGTAAAACAAAATTGGATGATCAGTTTTTAAAGTTGATTTCAAATAAATATATTTCCAAAAGATGATTTTAAAAATGAAACTTTATAGGCTATTTGGGACTACCACGATTATTTTCAAATGACATCTAATTTAAAATGTTTTTTAGGGAGATTAATGTATTTTAAATGAACATCCTTATCGGAACCATCAGAATATTTTCTCAATTAATATTAACCCTAATGAAATCCCCTTATATGTTTCTGCAGTTATGATGTTATCATGTTTCATTTAGAATTTTTTTTTATTGGTTTGTGTATGGATTTTGGATGCGGTTGAGGGATTGTGATGATTTTATTATGTTTGAAACTAGATTTATATTACCACACATCATATCACTTTTAATAATGGGGATCCTAGATGTCTTACTAAGGGATTAAGAGGTAGTTACTATCTAGTAACAATTAGACTGACTAAATCCCTTATGGTATTGGGTACCATGGGGGAGTGACACAGGTGAGGCTAGGTTAGAGAAGTTAGTTGATATATACTAAGAATGCATCTATAGGTTGGAAAATTTTTCCACTTGAGTATGTCTAGGATCACCTCGTAACATTCTTATGAATTGACCATGATTATATATACATTATACTTTCTTGTTTAATATCCTTAGTTTCATAACTATTCCACTTTAATATTATTATATCTTGACATATTATACAAGTTTTTCCCTTTTATATTATTTTTCTACCATCTCTGAATTATTTATCTATATTTCCCTAATTTCGTAGTTTTTATGCCACATTTGTTGTATTATCATTGTATTTCATCTTTTATTGATTCTGATCTTTTGTTCATTTTATGTTCCCTATTTTTCATTTTTGTGTTTTATTGGCATGGTTTTGGGTTGTTGTTTCAAAATTGGATTTCAAAGGGGATATTTTAAACAATATTCATTTGAAAGGAAAGGGTTTAAAAGGTTTCTTTAAAGCATTTGGAGATTTAAAATAAGTATTTTTTGGGAAAATCATGGTTCATTTCTTCAAAAGTTAAAAAATTATTTTACACTTGTATATGAAACTAGAATATTGGTCTATTTGGATAAAGAAAATTTAGGTAATCTCTAGTGATTAACTAATGGTCTATTATTCCCACACCATACATCTGTTAATCGGTGTCGATAAACCTATGTTTTTGTTTTTTGTTTTTTTAGGTTCATTCCTTGGTATCTATAAGAGTGGGATGGTATAATGGATGGATGGTGACCAATAGGTCAAATAGAGATTGTGTTAGATATTTTGGTCTTATTTTATTTTGTTGATATATCATTCATCCCGGCATCCTATATTCTAGATGTTTTATCTTTACCGTTTTAATTGTATTTTTTAATTTAGAGTTATTTATTTATTCTTTTTATTTGTAATTTTCATTATTATTATTTTTTGTATCTATTAATTGTGCTACATATGGACCTCTAGTGAATGAAGTTTTCATGTTGAACTTTTGGGTGGATGCTCTATATCAGGTATTTGGTATACTCTTAGAGATACGGATAACTAAAAAGAAATCAATCCCACTTTCTCTATAATTTCATATGGACAAATAAGCTAATTTCATAATTTCCCATTCTTACTAAATTGTATCACACAATTCTATGGAGATATTTTAGAAAAAACGTGGTTTCCTACCAAAAATTAAAGATGTTTCCATTGGTTATATATAAATATATCCATGTGTGTGTGTTCTATTTTATATTAGGTTCCCTCACATGGTGTTGAATTATATTTACATTTTCAACCATCTCTTCTACCAATTCATTACCTTAAAATTTTCATTCCCCAACTTCATCTCAACATATCATTCTTTGATTTTTCTTTCTATATAATGCTTCAGATGGTATCATGTGAACAGTTTAATGAAAATATATATTATAATAACATTCCACTAATTCATTGTATCACTATAATAAAAGAGATCATAGAAGTGGTTTATTCACAGTGATACATGAAACTAACTCTAAAAAAATCATATTAATTATTATTTGAAATATTGTTTTGTTTTGGTATAATAGTGTTTATATTTTAAAAAAACCCTTATTATCCCCTCACCCACCCCAAATCAACCCCCCCAAATACTGACTCTTGAACCCCTCATATTTTGTTGACTATCACCCCCCCCCCACACACACACAAACCCCCAACCCCCTTCCTCGATGCCAATCAAGGAAATTCCCCCTAATAGATTATCTCCCTGGATGGAGGCCCATTTTTCCTCTTTCATGGTGACTGCCACCCTGAATGGAGGTCGAGCCCTAACCCCTTCCCCACTACCCTAACCTCCTACCTACCTCCATGGTTTCCCCTACTTCTATCAGAGTCAGATGTTACTAGTCTCATATCCCCAACCTCCACATTTTTTATTTCTCTCTCCATGCTTTAGTGATCATCTTGAACAACATCTGACCCTATTATTGTGAGGGGTAATTTTTATTAATTTATGTTTTTTATGTTTTCATGTCATATTGAATCATTTCAATATTAAATTTTTGTTTTGTCGAATCAATACCCTACCATAGTCAATGAAAAAATTGGGTGATGTAAAAAATTTATTATACATGTTTGATTATATATTTATATATTTATATTTGAATGTATAGGGATAAGATTGAAAATCAAATACCTATGGATAAAAGATAGATTAATTTATTTCACCTTTATATACCATGGTTTGGAAGAATTTTTATATTATTAAATTTCAAACTGGTTAGTAGACATTAGAATAATGTTTTTATATCCTAATTGTAAATTTAAATGATTGTTGAATAAAAAAGTATATAATCACTTGATATTGAAACAATTTACTAGTCTATATGTATGTTTTATTTGGAATAGTGAAATCAAATGGTATGGAAAATCAAAATAATGATTATCCTATCAATGAAACACAAAGTTACCCACCAGTGGAGAATTTATTTTAAAAATTGACAAATTACACATTTTTATTTCTAGGATATGATGCCCAAGATTTTAATAGATTAATAGAACCTCCATTTGATCATTAGTGGTTTAATATTTCTTATAATATCAGTGTCTAATTTTTTTTTATAAATTAGTTAAATTTGGACAACATAAAATTTATGAAGGTTGTTCCAAGTATTCAAAGTTTCCTTTTCAACTAATGTTTTATCATATCAAGTATCTATTTGGAACTAATAAAAAAGTAGTTTCCATGGTTTTAGAGTTTCTTCATGATTTATTTACCGAATCTAAGATCCCTACATCATTCTATGTGATGAATAAAATCATCAAAAAAATGACATGATTATAAAAAGATTCAATAATTTCCTAATGATTACATGTTATACTGGGGAAAAGATTATGATAAATAATAATGAATTAGATATCATAAAATTATATGTAATTCAATGAACAATAATTAGAGTACAAAATCAATTCAACGCTAGGAAGAAGCAGAAGAATAAAACTCCCACAAAGGTATTAAATTACTTTCCTCTAAAACCATTCCTGAAAATATTATTCATGTCTTCTAAAAATATATATGACATGAAGTTTCATGCTCAGGATAGTAAAAAGGTTGTCTTGTTGAGGGACCCAAATTATTCAATATCATGGAAGGTTTTTGTTTCATTATACCTATATTTTTCTTCAAATCCTAGGAATATACTTTTGGGGTTGTATTCTAATGTTTTTATCCATTTTGGTACTTTAATTACTAATTGTACTATAGGTATAATTTTTTTGATCCCCTATAATATACCTTCATATATGTGTATAGTGAATATTTATTTCACTATTTTGATGATTATTCCTGGAAATAAAATTATAGGAAATTTTATAGTTGTATACCTTTAATATTTAATCAATGAATTGCATGAATTATGGGATGATGGCATGGGAAAATATGGTGATTCAATTAAAAATCTATTCAAAATTAATTATACATTAATGAGAACAATTAATAACTTTCTTGGACTAGGAAACTTATCTAGTTGTAATACTCATACTGGTTTTTCTTGAAAAGTTTGTACTTGACATTTTGAACCTCAATGATTACTTCATCGTATAAAATGTTATTTTATGTTTCATTATCGATTTCATGATTCTAATCACAACATCATGGTAAATAAGATAAAATTAAATGGGGATATTTATTTCATATTTTCTGAGAATTTTTTATCTTTTTTTTTAAATCATGGAAAAATTACGGAATTTCACTATAGAATTTAGAAAATGTAATGAGTTTAAATGCATATTGAGAAGAACCTCTCTAATAATATAATTTTTACATTACATAATGATTAAGGTAAATTAAATGTTCACCTCGATTCTTGTAAGGACATTAAATTAATTAATATAAATCATGGTTTGTAGGAAAATATAAATGAAAAGTATCCTTAAACTATTTTTACAGTGAAAAATAATGAGAAATGTTTTTTAAATTGAACATTAAAGAATATTAAGGTAACATATGGATATTAAGGTAACATTTCAATGTGAATTGAATTAAAAAATTAAAAGTTACATGGATTTAAAATTCATGAATCACATATTCTTGATGGATCAATTGTTTCCATTTTCACTGTGTAATTCATTACCTAAAAGATTAACTGTAGTTATATTTTAGTTGAGTACCTTATTTATATATCTTTATGGAAAAAATATAATTCCAATTGAACTTTATAAACTTAAATAAAGAATTTTTTTTTACACCTTTTCATTTTTAGATGTTATTTCCCCCTTCATTTTTCACAACCATGACTTATTTTATTGTTTATTTGGTTGAAAAAGTTAAACATAGTAAATTAGTATACTATAAATGGATGTACCCAATTTAGAGGTACATTAATATTATTTTCCTTTTCATTGATGAATTCAGTTTTATCAAATCAAGGTGTAATATTTTTTAATATGTCTCCTGTTTTTTTCATTAATCTTATGGGTCATTTGAAATTATATATGAGGAATAATTTTCAACCAGAAGACTTTATTGCTGAAGTTTATATTTACAAAGAGTTTTTGACCATCTATTATAGGTTTTTTGATGGGATTTAGACTATATTCAACCATGTGGGTTGTGTTTATGATATCTCCACTAATTCTTATTCAAAAAACTAGTAATTAGTATTTCCAACTATTAAAGAACCAATTAGAAATGGGAAAAATTTTATATTGATTGAATTGGATTTACAATAATCATATAGATATATTCTAGTCAATAGTTTTATTATAGATCCATTTATTGATGAAATGAGACTAATAACAAAGTGGTGACTATGGGTTCGAGATCAAAATGAGATGGATTTAAAAAAGTTCTTAATAAGGAGAATGTTGAATTTTTCACCCATCATGTAAGTATATACATATATTCATTATATTTATTTTTAGTTAATTTGTCTATGTTTAATGTTATTCATTATATCCACTTATCTAGATGATGAATATTTATAATCAATATATAAGATCAAATTATTTGTAGTTTTTGGTTTGATGTCCTCTAAGGAAGTGTAATGACTTAACCCCGTCATCCAGGGGATGGTGAATTATTTTATTTCATTTTCATGATTAAAAGGAATAAAATCGAAAAGGACTGATCAGTTTAGTAGTGTTGAAGAACAAGACACATAAATGGTTCCCTTATTACATTGGTAAAACATATAACATAAAAAATGAAAATAATTTTCATCCTTAAACTAATTCAAAAATTCCATCTTCATAACTTAGGGAAAATATAACAAATTAAAGGATGATATAAAACACTCAGTAAGGGTAAGTAAAGAAGAATAAATAATGAATTTATGAGAATAAATAAACATTAAAAGGTAAATAGGTAAGAACACATTCCAAATAAATAACATTATAAGGCATAATCAATATGTAATGAATAAAAGAAGAATGATTAATTCAATAAAAATAATTACATGAGCTTAAAACTTGACCATGAATATTAAAAATAATAAAATAATCATATAGAATAATAATAATTACCAAATACATAATGTTGGATTTCTAAACTATTGAGATCTATGTTCAAGACAGTTACTGTCAAGATCCATCCTCAAGATAGTTTCAATCTCTACGTATAAATCTATCTGATTTGGGTCAAGATATATCATCATGACAATATACAACTGTTTGAAATCAAACACGAAGGATTATTTGCCAACTATATTTGTCTAATGAGAATACTAATTCATTAATTGGATTTCATTAATTAATCACAAACATGTGTCTTAATAGTCAAAATCATTCCTCATATATCAAACAATTTATTCAAATCAATGTTCCCCATAACACAATGAAATATTTGAAACATAAGGCCCATAAAAATAAATAATAATCAAATGAAACATTGAATACCATTAAGATAAATAGATTCATGAAATGATATATCAAATATGGAAGTAGATACACCACACAAAATACATAAATGGTGATTATGATATTTATCTCATAGATATAAAAAGTGACATTAAAATATATTACCACTTTGAAATAATTTATTTAAAAGGTCGTGAATTTATAAAAGAAAATATTTTATTTGAAAATAACCTTTTAAAAAGTTAAAGTAATACTGAAAACATTAGGGCATTAGGATGGTGGGAAATTTTTTTCATGTCATATAAGCTAAAAACATTCCTTTTACTTTTGTAAAAAAAATCATAAAGTACCTTATTTTGAAAACTGACAAGATGATTATTTTTAAATAATTTTGTAAGAAGTAAAAAAGCGGATAAAAATGAAATTAAAAATAAATGTATAATAATACAAAAAAAATTAAAATATTTTTAGAAAACACTAACATGAAAGATAAATATTCCTCAGTAAAAACATAAACACAAACAATCCTAAATAACGATGATATTTTAAAATAAATACATATCACTTTACAGTCAGTAGAATAATATCACCATAAAAGAAATAAAATTATGTGTATTTGAAAATAAAATAATACTCATAAAATAAATTCATGGTTGGTATATACACAACACAAAATAAATAATTAGTGTATATGGAATTTGTCCTACAAAAATAAAAGTGAGACAAAGATCCCATACCTCAAACATCCTTTTTATTTGTAATTGATTTAAAATATTGTATAATGTTTTAAAAGAAGTTGTTAATTTATATTTTTACCTTATTTATATTTATGATATCATATATGGTCTTATTATATTATTTTATCACCAATTTCTTAATAGTATTTCATCATTTTAACTATTTTGGGTGTTAATTACCTAATTTCGTAAGTCTGTTTTTACTTCTTATTTGTTATTAAAAATAAATGGATTATGATTTAATCATATTAATAATTTAAACAATGATTTAAATATCATATATATTCAGTGTATATATATGTTTATAACAATCTATAAATTTTTACATAGTAATTGAAATGCATTGTTCATGGAGATGGTAGGTCGTACGTACGCATGAACGCTACTTTCATTTCTTTTTCAAATTAAAATAATGAAAATTAAATAATATATATTTAAATTATAATTAAATTATAATATATATGTCATATATGTCAAATATTTTTATTAAAACCATCTTTTATAGGTTCTATGTTTACTGTGAATGAATCACATCGCTTTGAGGAGGTAGTAGTCCACCCTTCCATAAATGATGTTATCCTATTCCCAGAAAATGGAAATAAATAATTTAGGTGTTATAATATAGTTAAATAAGAATAAATACATAATAAATATCCTATATAAAATATATAAATATATTTTCCATCATAATTTCTAACCCTGAAAGGTGGTAAATAAAAAATGGACAATCATCATTTCATGAGTCGGTAGTTCATCGTAAACAAAAATAGTATGTTAGTTACCCATTAAAATGAATTGTGTGTAAGTGTAGGTATATCCTTTAACATAAATAGACCTCATTATATTTATGATACTATTTTTTTTATATCATCATGTAAGAATTAGAAATTAAGGAGTGGAGAAGGAAATAAAACTAAATCGATCGTTGAAGAATGTTACCTCATTTTCAGGTAACTCCTTTTGGTTAATAACAAAAGGATTCATTGGTTTTATTTTTCCAAATGTGAGGGTTATAGGATGAATATAGAAAAAACTTTAATATAAAGGGGAATATTTTGTCATGCTTTAAGGCACAATGTGGTGTGAGTAAGTGAGGGATGTTTGTCCCTTCTATAATTCATGTGAGGGGTACTTTTTTAATCTCTAAAAATATTAAATTAATATAAATTAATTTTCTCTTTAAATAGATAAAAATTAAGTTATTTAGAATATAAGATGATTATGGTTCTAAATCCTCTCAACTAATAATTTTTAGACAATTTTTGGTCATATTATTTCTCTTATCTTCTGACATTAAACCTTTGTTAAACCCAATAACTTTCACTGTGGAAACTTGGATTTTTACTCATTAAGGGTTAATATTGTTATTATAAAGTTAAAATGGATGATAAATGGGTAATTTTTAATATTTTTAACTTTATCCCAATAATGTTTCCAATTTTTATATTTTTATAAATTTAATATCATTTAGTAAAATGTTTTTTTTAAATAACATTAGTGTAGATTTTGACGTTGTTCATTACTTAACTTTTTAAAAATATCATAACTAAAATTTAAATTCAAAAAAACCATTAATACTCCCCTAATATGTCTATTCCATCTATAAAATTTGTGTATGACATCAATTTAATAAAATAATATTTATTTTAGTATTTTTAATATCATTTATTTAGTATTTCTATTAATTAAATAATTGCTACATAAGCATTTAAGGTAATTATTTATTTCTAAAAAATTATATATAAATTACCATGATTAGTAAAAAAAATTGATTTCAAAGGAATATTTATTGTTGAATTTATCTTCTGTATAACCATATATTTAAAATGGAATAGTTATTAAAATATGAGTATGACATCTTTAACTCTTCTTTAAATAAAAAATAATAAATGTCATACTCTCACCAAAGTGGATTAAAAAAGGTTATAATTTTATCATAAGGATTATTTTTATTGAATCCCACTAATAAAATATGATTATGACATGTTGTAGGGAAATTTTATAATATTTATAATATAATTTTTACCTTTAATTACTTGATTTATCTTTAACTATGGTAATAAAAAATGTTACTAAAGTTACCATTAATATGCCCAATAAGAAAATAAAACTATTTAAAAAAAATTCTACCTAATGATTCCAAATATGGAATTCATTTTTCAATATTCAAAACATAGTAGTTGTAGTAATTAATTTAATGTTAATCCCATTGAAGAGGTGAAAAAATGGGTTATTAAAGTTTAACATACAAAATATTGAAACGTTTTTATATCTAAATTCATTGAGAAATTGATTCTAGTGAAATAAATTGGATTAACTGATAAAAAATAATCTAATTATAATTAAAAAATAATCAAAATTATAATTAAGAACTATAAATTATTTCAATGAAAAAAAATAAATTTAAAATTAGTATTTTCACTATTAATCACAACATGAAACTTATTAGAAAAATACCAAAAATTCAATAAAAGTACATTTTTATATTATTCATCAAAATAAGAAATTTATTTTTTCAAATATAGTATATAAAAGTGTAAATAATTGGAATTAAAATAGGTTATCAATTAAAATATGGTAAAACTGTATTTAGAAAAATATTGGGTTTTATGCATAAAATTGGGGTTGTTCTAATCTTATTCCCATAAAATCTATTGGATGAATATAAAAAATATTTGATAGAATATAATATATATATATATATATATTACATTAATATCACTCACCAATTGTAATTAATACAATTTATTAGGATAAAACAACTTTATGAGTATAAAAATAGTTTTCTTATAAAAGCGCTCCCTTTATATTCAATTGGTTCTGATATTCCTTTCTAATTTATTTTTAAAAAATTAATTCATCCAAATATTTTCATAAGTTAGTTAATAGTTTTCATAAATTTCAATATAATGGCAAGGTTATTTACTGTTATATTAAATAATAATATTTTAAAAATATATTTTTGTTTTGTAAAACATGGTCATACATGTAATGAAATCCATCTCATTATTGTGTGTAGCATAATTTTAACATGGTGTTTTTTATAAATCATACTAAAAAATTATTCTGAAATAAAAGTATCATAATTTATTTGGGTTTTACATTCTCACCACCTTAATTAACTTGTGTCCTCACAATCTAAACTGCATCTCAGTAATGTAGGATTTGATATTTGAATAAACTATTGTTGGAAGAACCCACATCATAAATATAGCTAATAACACATCTTATTTATTAATAAATAAAGGTAAATGTTAAAGTTTCCACAAAATTATTCTTTTTAATATGACACAATTAGTGAAATCCTAGACATGGAAGAGAAATATAACCATCAAGTTCAAATGGAGAGTGTCTGAAAACAAGTTCATGAGAATATTTTTGACCACAAAACCATAAACCAAAGGTGTGAATAAATTTCATTTATAGTATAAAAAATGACAGTAATATAACATCATTTTTGTTTCAAGACCCTTTTTCTAGAGTCAATAAATTCTATTCCACATAATATTCTATTTAACTTAATCTTATAGGACTTCTAATATAGAAAACTTCTTCAGAAATAACATTAATCACTTAGTCACCAAATCATTTTCCCATCCCAAGGTTATCTATTTGATAACAAATTCCCTAAAATCAAAATTACCTTTATCCATTATAGATTTTAACAAAAAATATAATTCTAATTAGGACTTCACGTAGGCTAGTGATAGGCATTGTACCCGTGTTGCACTTCCGTTGTGGGTTCAAACCCTGTGGACTTACCATACGTAACAGGTTTTTACCCAGTGTGTGTGTTTTCCTTCTTCTAAAACCATATTAATATTATAAAAAAATGAGATTAGAATCCTCAAAAAATAACATAAATATATTCCACATTATTGGAATTATTTAACCAAAAATTTTGTCTCATATGTTTCATTTTGTATTCCCAATTATATTAATATCCATAATTACCATAAATTCAAAGAATATATATACCTTAAATGTCATCCTCACCTTTAACAAATATTCCCATAAAATAAAAAGGTATTATTCCTTAAATAACTTTTTCACACATACTAAACCAATGGGTTGTTTTTCTTAATTTATGTTTTCCAAAATCTGATTCCCAAGGTTTCTGCTAAACACACTTTGATACCAACTGTAACATCTTGACCCTAGAAACCCAGAGCTGATTCATTATTATATACAATTTTCATGATTAAAAGGACTGAAATATTTAAGGACCGATAATTTTAGTAGTATTGAAGAACTATACACTTAAATTGTTCCCTTATTAAATTTTTAAAAACACAAAACATAATAAAAGATAATAATTTTTATCCATGAACTCATTCAAAAATATTATATTCCAAACCTGGGGAAAATTTAAAAATTAAAATAATTTTCTGAAAAGATCAATAATATTAAGTATAATAGAATAAATAATTAATGAATGAGAATAAATCATCATGGTAAGGTAACTACCTGAGAACTAATTCCATATAAATAACTTGATAAGGAATAATCAATATGGAGAGAATAAAAGATGATTTAATAATTCCATATAACTAATCACATGATCTTAAAACATCACCGTGGATATTAAAAATAATAACATAATAACATTTAATAATAATAATAATGATAGAATTTATAATGGTGTAGGTATTACCTATCAAGATCCATCCTCAATATAGTTACCTGCCAAGATCTATCCTCAAGATAGTTCATGTTTATGGGTATAAACTCATCTTGTTTGTGTCAAGATCTGTCCTCTTGACAATCTAAAACTACTAGAAATAAAAATAAAAGGGGTTTTCTCCAATTTACATCATCCAAATGAGACTAATTATGGATTTATGGGATTTCATTAACTGTTACCTAACCCGTGTCTTACAATTCCAAAGCTTTCCTCATATATGAAACAATCTATTTAAATTAAAGTGTCCCATACCACTTTGAAATATTTGAAACATAAGCCCCATAAAAGTAAATAATTTTCAAATGAAACATTGAATAACATGAATATAAAAAGATTCAGTATATGATATATCAAACAGGGTGGTCAATAAATCACACAAAAGAAGTGGTGATTATGATATTTATCTCACAGATATAAATCGTGCGATAAAATTCCCTTAACACTTTGTAATAATTTATTTAAAAAAATGTGAATTTTTAAAAGAAAAAATTTTCATTGAAAATAAAATTTCAAATATTAAAGGAAGAAACAAAACATTAGGTCTTCATGATTTCAATAAATTGCATTCATTCCATATAAGTTAAAAACCCATTCATTTTACTTTTGTAAGAAAAGTCATAAAGTACCATGTTTTGGAAAATGATAGGAAAATTCCTTTTTAAATCATTTTTTAAAAAGATAAAAAGGGATTAGAATGGATTTAGAAAATCATTGTAGAATATTAAAAAAATTTGAAAACAATTTAATAAAAAACAATTATGGTAGGAAAATATTACCTAGTGGAGACTTAAACACAAACAATCCTAAAGAAAAATGATATTGTGAAATATATACATATAACATTACAATCAGTAGAATCATATTACCACGAAATAAAATAAAATATTTTGATATGAAAATACCATAATATTCATAATAATACTCATAAAATAAATTAATGGGTGGTATATACCCCACACAAAATAAATAAGTAGTGTATAAGGCATGTGTCTGACAGAAATAAAAGTGAGAAAAAGATCTCTTACCACACACTTCCTTTTTAGTTGTACATAATTTAACCTCGTGTATAATGGTATAAATCATGTCATTAATTTATATCAAAACATTATTCATGTTTATGATATCATATATGATAGCCTTATATTATTTTATCACTCGTTTGTTAATAGTCTTTCATCATTTTCACTATTTGGGGTGTTAATTGCATAATTTCTCGAGTATGTTTTGACTTATTATTTATTTTTAAAATTATAGTGATCATGATTTAATAATAAATAGAATTTAAAAAATTATGTAAATATCATATATATTCATTATATATATATATATATTTGTTTATAAAAATCTATAAAATTTGGAGATAGTAAATGAAATGCACCATTCATAAAGACGGTCAGTTGTGCGTACGCATGAACGCTACTTTAATTTATTTTCCATATTAAAAGAATAAAAAGTAAATGATACATATGTATATTAAAATTTCTTTATAATATTTTTGTCATATATATCACGTATTTTTATTAAAATAATCCTTTATATGTTCCATATATAGTGTGAATGAATCACATCATTTTTAGGATGCGGTAGTCCACACTTCCACAAACGATATTATCATATTTACAAAAATAAAATGAATAAGGGTATGTGTTATAAAATAATTAAAGAATCATAAAAACATAATAAATACCATATTAACATATATAAATATATTTTCAATCATAATTATCAACCACAAAAGGTGGTAAAGGAAAAACAAATAATCATCATTTTGTGAGGTAGTATTTCACCGTACACTTAAATAGTATTTTCTTTACCCATTTGATGGAATTTTGTGTATGTTTAGGTCTAACAATTATCATAAAAACATCCTAATATATTGAGGATAATTTTTTCATTATATAAGAAATGAATAATTAGAAATGAAATAGTGTTTAATGAAATAAAACTAGAGCGATCATTGAATAATGTTACCTCATTTTCGGGTAACTCTTTTTGGTTAATACCAAAAGGATTATTTGGTTTCCTTTATTACAAAATTGATGATTATAGAATTAATATAGGTAATTTTTAAGTATATATGGGGATGTTTTTTTCAAGCAAGAAGGCTCAATGTGGTGTGAGAAAGTGAGGGATGAGGTGCTCTTTTATAATTTAGGTGAGGGTACTTTTGGTGACTTTCAAAATATTAAGTTAATATAAATTCATATTCTATTCCAAATGGAACCAATGCAATTTTTTTCTAAGTATGTATAATTATGGGTCTAAATCATCTCAACCAATATTTTTTAGACAATTTTAGGACCCATTATTATCCTTATCTTTTGTCATTAAACCATTGTTAAACCATTTAACTCTTACCGTGAAAACATGGATTTTTAATATTTAAGGGTAAATATAGTAACTATAAAATTCCAAATGGACCATAAATGAGTCGTTTTTGATATTTTAAGATATTTCACAATTATTTGGCTGATTTTTATATTTTTTATTAATTTTATATCATTTAATAAAATATTACTTATTTTAAAATATCATTAGTGTCAATTGTGACAATATTCATTACATAACTTTTTTGAAAATTTCATTTCTACAATATAACATCAAAAAAAACTTTAATACACCCCTAATATTTCTATGTTATCTATATAATTTATGTATGACATCAATTATTTCAAATTATATTTATATTAATATTTTTAATTTCATTTATGTGATATTTATATTAATTAAACAATTACTGTAACATCATTGTATAAGCCTTTATGGTAATAATTTGTTCCATAAAAATAAAAGATAAATTACCATGATAAATAAAAAATTTATATTTCAAATTATTATTTATAATAGAATTTTTTTTCTATGTAAACCTATACTAAAAATTGTATATTTATTAAAATATGAGTATTTCATCCTTAACTCTTCTTTAAATAAAATATAATAAATGTCATACTCTCACACAAGTGTTTTTTAAAAGGTTATAGTATAGGAACTGGGATTATTTTGGTCAAAACCCACCCATAAAATCAAATTAGGTCATGTTTTAGTGTAATTTTATAATATTTATAAAATAATTTTTACCTTTAGTTACTCAAATTACCCTTAACTGTAGTAACACAAAATATTACTAAATTTACTATTGATATGCCCAAAAATAAAATAAATATATTTACATAATTTGGAACCACTGACTCTAAAAATGGAATCAATTTTTTTAGAATTCAAAACACAAAAGTTATACTAATTAATTTTGTTGGTCGGAGTGGATAATCAAGATGGGGGGTGAATTGAGTTCCAATAAAAAATTTCTGTTAAAAATATTTCTATTAAAAATCCCCCAATTTAAATAACAAGCTAAACTGTAGTGAATTTGTAATACAGTAAAGGGTTAGTTAGGTTCTCAAGAGATTGATTAGTTCTCAGTTAATCCAATCTGAAGATTATATTAGCTTTTGAAACTAACCTAATGCTTTACAATAAATAAAAACACTTGAAAATTTAACTATTATAGTTACTTTAAAACAAATTTTAATTTAAATTACTTAGTATTGGAATATTCAATATAGTTTAAAACACAATAAACAAGCACAATGGTTTTAACCAAAAGGTTTGTTCTCAAGCTGAGACATAGTCCTATCAAATAGTTTATATAAACTTTGATCCACACCCTGGATCAGGGTTAAACAACAGTACAAAGACTATTCATGTCCTATGACCTCTACCACAGTTCTTCGTGGGAAAAACAAAACAATATCACATAGGAAATCTAGGTCACACTTGACCTCTACCACTATCCACAGTGGGAATCAAAAATATTTTGAAATATTCAGTGAGGATATTAGATATCCTCTAGTTTAGCCCAGGAGATAGTGTGTGTCTGAAAATACAGAGCACACACACTACTCAAATGTAAATAATTGAAACCCAGTAGATCTAAATAGATAGAGATGAGTTTAGAATGATCTATGTGTTTTGAGTGAAGATCTGGACTCTTTAGATTGATGTAGATGAAGCTTTGAGTCCTTCTCTGGTTTTTGTCATGAAAACAGAGTGTCGTTTTTGCTTTTGACATCTGGGTCCAGGTTGATCAGCCTGATCATCTTTAGTGTAGATGAAATCGTTGAAGCTCTTTACTCCTTAAATGTTCAGGTTCTACAGATTCAGTATGTATCCTTCCTTCATCTTCTTTGCATGTAAGTCTCATTGTATCTAAGAATATTGTCTATTATATTCTTAAAAACCGGTCTCTCTAACCCCATTTTTTTTAGAAATTCGAGGTTCCCTTATATAGCTTTTATCTCCGGTAATGGGAATAATTACCTTTTTAGAGGTACGAGGTACGGTTCCTGAAATACAAAAAACTATCATTAATTACTAGAAAGTTCATTAAAAGCATCAAATATGACTGTTTCTAAATAAACAAATATAAGTAGGGTTTAGAGATATGATGACTGGTTTCCATTCAGTAGCTCTTAGTATCAGTGAGCTTGTAACAGTGGACTTGGGTCACTAGGTCTGTATCGGTAGTTGTTTCTCATTATAATGGTAGATCTCTTGAAACGGTAGCTCCTTCTAGCGGTAGTTTTTCTGCCTAACGGTGACCTTTCTGTATTGGTGAATGTATGTATCAGTGACCCATACCGGCAATCTTGTAATGGTGTACTTCATAATAGTAGTGGTTACTCTGTATCGGTCGACTTGTGCATACAGGTAGACTTATTCTATCGGTAGCTCAAGATTAATGGTAACTGTCTGTCAATATCAGTAGACTTATATCGGTAGAATTTGTAGCGGTAACCGTCGGTCTGTATTAGCAGACTAGTATCGGTAACTGTCTTTATCGGTGGACTTCATATCGATAGTTGTATGTCTGTTTGTATCGGTAACTCTGTACCAGTGACCTTGTGTCACAGGAAGCATGGTCTATCAGTGACCTTTGCTTATAGGTAGACTATGTACTGGTAGGTATGTATCAGGGACTCAACACTTAAAACTTATCTGCTCTATGCAAATCATATTCAGATTGAGTTAGAATTATTTCAAAGCATTTATAAACGTAGATAACCATTGATTAACAAATTCCAATGATCATTTTGATAATTTATCAACTCAACAGTAGGATGTCATATAGATTGAAGGAATTAGTATAGATAAACATTATTTGGGATTATCAAAGCATATTGAAAAATAATTGTGATTATCAAAGCATATTGAAAAATAATTGAGATTATCAAAACAGGTGAGGTCAACATCTCCCCTTTTTTGATAATCACAAACTATGATATTGTAATCCAAAATAATCAGTAATGGATCAGTATAAAATAAAATGGTTCTTATTTCTCAGTGTGAGTAATGAAATTTTCAAATGTGAGATTTTAAATGTATCATAGGATATAGTATTAAATGCAATTGTATCAAAGTTAACAATTCTACAAGAATTATAAAAAAAATGTATCATAGGAAAAATATAATGGTTCTTCATATCATAATTCTCCCCCTTTTTCCTCCCATATTTTTCATATCAGTGTTGTTCTCCCCCTTTGTGATTAGAAAAAAGAAGTTAACAAAGATGAGAAAAGTAACAGAAAGTAGGAGATAATGAAGGCATGTATATATTACTTGAGGAAACAATACATAGAAATAGATAATTGAACCAAAAAATACAAGTGATTCCTATCAAAGGTCATATCCACTAATCAATCCACCTCCTGAAAGTCCACTTTGGATTTGGCTTTGGGTTCGGAGGTAGACTCAGGTTTGGTAGATGTAGGTGGAGGATTAGGAACACCAGAGATGATCAATGGAGGCTGAGCTACTAATAAAGTGGCTGGCCTATACTGTGTAGTTCGCTGGGTGATCATAGGAGTGAGGCTCCGAATTGCTTGATATGGAGTCATCTAAGGAATGGAGGCAAACTGAGCAGAGGTAGGCATAGCTGGTGGTACAATGATAGGAGTACTGTCTATATGCAAAAATTGCAGCAACATATTCCTAAAGTCCATTATGATCCCTCCTCCTCTTTCCATAGCAAAGATAAAGTCATCCTTTTTCTCCATAAACATTTCTAGAGAAGGAGTCAATTCCCTAATCTTGCTCACTTGTTCTATGAAATCTTGAGTGACTGGAGGTAGTTTCATGTTCTCTAACATAAGTTTGAAATGGTTGTTCAACTGATTTTTGGTGTAGACCCTGTGGAAATAGTAATCCACTTTTTCTTTTTCCTCTTTCTGAGAAGTAGTGGCTTCTCTCATTAAATTCTGAACAATTTTCCCTATATCCATAGTGGTAGTCACCACTTCGGTCAAGGAAGTAGAGTCTATAGAGCCACTGGAGGAAGACTGTCCAATCTCTTCTCTCATCACAGCTTGAATCTGATCAATATCAAAAGAAGGCCTGGTGGAAGAGAGAGGTGAAATGGTAACGGCTATTGTTTCCTTAAAAGATTTAGTCGTCCCACTTATGAGATTTTTTACAAGAGAGTCCTGAGTGCTAACATGATGCTCCATGGAATTATTAAATCCCTCAAAAACCGACACCATCTGGCTAACCACACTTTTTATAAATTCTTAATCCGTGTCTACTTGTGATCTAGAGCTCATAGAAGATTCAAGAGAGAAAATAGATTTCTTTAGATATTCAGCATCCTCTACCAATCTTGAAACTTGATTCTGGAAGGTCTTGACTTCATTCACCATCTCTACCATAGTGTTTGACACAACACATCCAATATAGAGTTCAAAAGATTTTTCTAGTTTTCTCAGCTCTTCAACAAGATAGATATTTATGTCTGTAACAGATGCAATCCAAGTCTCCTTCAACTCAGCCTTTAAAGACACAAGATCATCCTTAGTAACCAGATTGTCAGGCACAACTACAGGTTCTCTTTCTGACACAATACTAGCCATAGAGTCATTCATAACAAATTGAATGGATGACATTAAAGAGGTTTCCATTCTTCTTATCTCTTCCACAAATGTGGTCTTAAGATCAGACTTCAACTAGTCTAGATCATCTTTTCTTACCACATCCACAGGTAAAAACTCAGACGAGATATTATAGTTAACTTGTGGTCTATTCATGGGTGTCTCATATTTAGAATCAGGATATTCCAACCCAAAAACTAAAAAACTTGGGTCTTATGCCCAGTCTTCAATTTCATGAGATACTGAAATAGTACCATGTCTGGTTGGATACTCCCCCTCAATTTGTGCATTCTTTTGTATATGTACAGCAATAGCACCCTCAGCAGGTAAGTCTTCCATAGAAGAATCCTCCACAACCATCTCTATTTCTCCAACAGTAAGAGGCTCCTCAGGATTAGGTGCAGGTCTATCTACTTCAACATTTTCCTCGGTAGGCATTGAGGCGTTCCCAATCAGTGGACTGAGACTCAAGCAGGCAGAAACAGATGCTTCAGTTTCAGATTATTCTTCTTCCTTCTCTGGGGAAATCATCTCATGATCTGAACTAACTTGGTCTTGCTCATCAATAGGTGCTTCTTCATTGCTTACTCCCAACACTGTTCCATTTCCAGATGATACAATTTCAGCAACAAGACTTGGAGGCAAGTTTGGATCCCTTACATCAGTTATATAGGTATCCTCTTCATCAGTATCATCACTATACTGAGGTTACTCTTCATCAGGTCATAGACCTAGATCCCTCACATCCTTATGCCTAGAAGGATGATCCATAGGATTAAACTTATCATACAGCTTCTCATCGTCACAGACCCATTCTCTTCTCCACAGATTACAATTGATCTTCTTGTATTTAAAGATAGTTTTGGTAATATCGAAGTTGTCTTTCATAACCACTGTCTCATTTTGAGACATAGCCACACTTCATACCTTGATCATCATAGAGATCATATTTTCAAAGAATAGATCATTAGTTTTTTACTTTGGCCTGGTCATATCTTTAATTTGAATCATTATTAGTCTACACAGATTCACCTTAACATCATGTATTAACAGATGCAGCATATAAATATCTTGGTATTTTAGATTTTCAAAATCCCCTCTTCTTGGAATTAGAACATATTCGATGAACTTGAACAGTAAATGGTTCTCTCCATCCATTTTTGTAGAAACAACCTTTCTTGGTGTACCATCTTCTATTAATTCTTCCAAATCATCTTCATACTCAATGATGTCACTCGTAGGAGGTATTGATTTAGATAAATACCCAAACTCTCCTTCATGTGGAACTTTCAGGCACTCAGCCCACTCAATATAAGAAAAAGATATTTTCTTGCCATTCACTACTAATACCATCCTATTCTCAACATCTGATTTCTCAAAATGAACAATCACATAGAATTATTTTACCATCTTCATATAATAAGGACCATTGTTATCCGAGAAGCACTCTACCCATTTCTGATCTTCCTTCACCTCTAGAACTAAAGACTTACTGGTCATCAACCCTTCAGCGCATAGCTCTTTCTCAACTACTATCTCCCTTTGAACAAGATGTAGATTTGTAGGTTTCTTTACTTCACATACACCACTAGACTCTCCTTTGAGTCTCTTGGCATTCGGATCATCATCATGTTCACTGACTGATGGTATCTTCACTCTTGCCATTCTGCGAATCGCGAGGCTTAGGGATCGAAGGAAATAAAGGTTTGGGAGCTAAGGCTTGAAGGTAAAGGGTTTGAGGTGGATTGAGATTAGGTCAAGACTTATGTTTTATCATTTAGGCATCTCAAAATAAATAAATAAAGCATAATAATTATAATACAGATGATACAGATTCGGGCGGCTAAAGATACAAAATTTTAAAAACGGTGCAATCCTAACGGTGAGGTACTTTTATTGGTAAGGTATATCGGTGAGGTTCATACCAGTGAGGTATAACAGTGAGATTTATACCAGTGAGGTATAACAGTGAGGTTTACCTAGAAGCGAGGTTTCTAATTGTGTGTTTTCTAACAGTGAGGCTTCTAATGGTGAGGCTTCTAATAGTGTGGATTTTGTTCTAAAAATTCTATCATTCCTAACTCATGTCTAACGTAACTTAGCCTATCCAAATTTAAAGGCTTGGTGAATATGTCAGCTAATTGATGTTCAGTACCTATAAATTATAGAGTAATATCACCCTTTTGGTAATGATCTCTCAAAAAGTGGTGCCTTACATCAATGTGTTTGGTCCTAGAGGGAGACACGGGATTCTTAGAGATGTTGATAACACTAGTGTTATCACAGTTTATAGAAACATGTCTAAACTGATATCTGTAGTCCAATAATGTATGTTTCATCAAAAGAATTTGTGCACAGAAACTATCAGAAGCAATATATTCTACTTCAACAGTAGGCAATGCAATAGAGTTCTGCTTTTTACTACACCAAGAAACCAGGGACTTAACTAGAATGTGACATGTTCCAGAAGTTCTCTTTCTATATAACTTGTAACCAGAAAAGTCAGCATCTAAATAACTTATTAAATTGAATTATTGTCCTATTGGATAAAATAATCCTAAGTTAGTAGTATGTTTAAGATATTTGAAAATTAATTTAACAGGAAGAATGTGTGACTCTTTTGGATTAGCTTGAAATCTTTCACACATACACACACTAAACATAATATCTGGTCGATTAGCAGTAAGGTAAATCAGACTCCCTATCATACCTCTATAGTTGGTTTGATCCACTGGTTTTCCAGTTTCATGAGCATCCAACTTATAATTAGTACTCATAGGTGTATCAATTTCCTTAATACAATCTAAACGAAAACATTTTAAGAGGTCCTTTGTATATTTATTTTGATTTAAAATAATACCATTTTCATTTTCAAAAACATGAAATCCAAGAAAACATTTAATTTCTCCCATTAAACTCATTTCAAATTCATTTTTCATACTCTTTGAAAAATCAATACACAAAGTACTTTTAGAAGATCCGAAAATAATATCATAAACATAGATTTGTACTATCAAAACATCTTTGGAAATTATTTTAATAAATATTGTTGGATCAGAATTCCCTTTAGAAAAACCTTTTGAAATAAGAAAACTACTAAGTCTATCATACCAAGCTCGTGGGGCTTGTTTTAAACCATATAAAGATTTAGAAAGCTTAAAAACTCGATTTGGAAAATGAGGATTCGTAAATCCAGGTGGTTGTTCAACCAAAACATCTTCAATTATAAAACCATTTAGAAAATTACTTTTAACATCCATTTGATATAACTTTAAATTCAGATGATCAGTAAAGGCAAGTAGAATCCTAATAGATTCTAATCTAGCTACAGGTGCAAAGGTTTCCTCATAGTCTATTCCTTCCTCTTGACTATATCCTTGTAAAACTAGTCTTTCCTTCTTTATAATGATATTTCCTGATTCATCAACTTTATTTCTAAAAACTCATTTAGTGCCTATGGTCAAAGTGTCCTTAGGTCTGTCAACTAATTCCCAAACATTGTTTCATTCAAATTGATTTAATTCTGCTCGCAGAGCCATTACCCAATATTCATCATTGATTTAATCATTGATATTTTTAGGTTCTAACTATGAAATAAAGGCTTGATGTTCAACCTGATTTCATAGAGAAGCTCTAGTCTGTGTCCCTCTATCAATATTACCAACAACAACATCTAACGGATGATTCTTTAGAATCCTAGTTGATCAAGTAAAGGTAGGACTAGAAATTTCAGGTTCTTCTCTATGTTCAGGTTCACCGGGAGCAGATTCTGGAATACTTCTAGAACTGGTTTTCTTTACAATAGGTTCACTAATTTTATCATTAAGGTCCAGAATAGACAGATCTTCTTCAAGATTTTCAAGAGAAGACTTCGGTTCATGCGGATCAGTTTCATCAAATTTGATGTGAACAGATTCTTCCACACATTTGGTTCTCTTGTTAAAGACTCTATAAGATTTACTAGTTATAGAGTAACCTAGAAAGATTCCCTCATCACTTTTAAAAGAAAACTTGTCATGATTATCCTTAGTATTGAGAATAAATACATTGCAACCAAAAAATCTGAAGTAACTAACTTTATGCTTCCTATTATTCCACAGTTCATAAGGGGTATTTTTATGAACAGGTCTAATCAAGACTCTATTTATAATATAACAATTTGTATTCATAGCTTCAGCCCAAAAATAAATAGGTAAATCATATTCATTGATCATAGTTCTTTAACTTTCTTAAAGGGTTATATTCCTTCTTTCCACTACACCATTTTGTTGAGGTGTCCTAGGGGAAGAAAAGTTGTGACTATATCCATTGTGTGAGCAGTAAGATTCAAATTCATGATTTTCAAACTCACGACCATGGTCACTTCTCAAGGTCTTAATTTTATGTCCACTTTTTTTTTACAGACTTGGAATATTTCATAAAATAATATCAAGCTTCACTTTTGTGAGTAAGAAATTATTACCAAGTGTATCTGGAAAAGTCATCTACTAAGACATAGACATAGTGCATCCTATTTAAACTAGAGACTCTTGAAGGTCCAAAAAAATCCATGTGAACCAACTCGAGAGGTTGAGAAGTTGAAACTTCTTTCTTTAATTTGAATGAAACTTTATGTTGCTTTCCCTTTTGACAGGGAGTACAAACTTTGTCTGATGGGAATTTTAGTTGTGGTAGGTATCTAACTAAGTTCTTCCTAGTTAGTTTTCTAATTGAATGAACATTAAAATTTCCTAATCTTCTATTCCATAGAAAAGATTCTATATGAAAATCATTTAAAAAGTTAACCTTTTGTTTGGCTAAATATTTTAAATCTACAGCATAAACATTTTCAGTTCTTAAGGAAGAAAATACTAAAACATTTTTTGAATTAAAAACATTACAAGCATCATTTTCAAATTTAACATTTAAACCATCATCACACAACTGAGAAATGATTAACAGGTTGTATTTTAATCCATTAACAAATAATACTTTATAAATCAAAACTTTATCAATCTTACCAATCTTGCCTAAGCTGATGATTTTTCCTTTTGAATTATCACTAAAGGTGACATTCCCTCCATCAACCTTGATTAAACTCTTGAAACATGAGTAATCCCCAATCATATGCCTTGAACAACCACTATCCAAGTACCATATCTTTTTTATGGGAACTATTGAAGAAAGTCTCCTACAAAACAGGTTTAAACAGAAAATGATTTTGGTACCCAGATTTTCTGGGGTCCAGACAGGTTAGCAAGAAAAAATTTTGGTACCCAGATTTGTCTAATGGGTCTCGTACAATAAATAGATTAAAAATATTTTGAAAGATAAACATTGTTTGATCTATAACTATGTGAATAGCTATTTGAGGCATAGGAATTTCCAAAACTCGAACCAGCAGCATATTATCCTGATTTAGGAATAAATTTATTCTCAACAAGCTGTCTCTGTCCAGGTTGATAGCCTAAACCAGTAGTATACTTTGGTGCAACTTGTTTGCCTAGAATTTGTGTAAGAGTGTTGTTTCCATTAGTGAACTTTTCTAAATCTATTCTAAGATTCTCATTGGACAATTTAAGTTGAGTATTTTTCTTCAACATTTGAGCATTCTTTTCCTTTTCTACTTCTAATGAAGATTGTACAGTGCTAGTTAAAGCATGTTGTTTCTTTAATGACTTGTACTTATCTTTCAGCTTATTTTAGGTTTTCTCTAGAATATTATAGTATTCAAATAACTCTTCACTAGACATGTTTTCAAAATCAGAATCATCTCCAGAATAATAATAATTTAAAGCAGGAGTATTCAATGTTACCTCATATGTGTTTTTCATGAAACACATATTAGATTTTTGAGATTTTTCATCCTGAGTGGAGTCAAAATCACTTGAATTGTCTTGTTAAGCACTCTAGGTGGCTTTCATAGCCTTCTTATATTTTTTTTCCTTGTACTCATATTTCTTCTTGAACTTTCATTTTGGACAGTCAACTTTCACATGACCTTTCCTCATACATTCATTGCAGACTATGTCATCACTTTTATCAGTCCTTTTCCAATATTTATTCCAATGACCTTTATTGTAATATTTTCCCTTATAATTGGATTTTCTGAAAAACTTCTTCTTTCTATAGAACTTATTAAATCTCCTAGATATCTGAGCCATTTCAGCATCACTATCAGATGCACTCTATTCACATCCTGAGCTATCACTTTCACTTTGAATTTTTCCTTTGACCTTGTTTTTTGAAGAAGAGGTCTTGAAAGCTACTAATTTCTTTCTTGGTTCATCATATTCTTCCTTGTTTACCTTAAGTTCTTATCCATACATCATTAACTTACCAAACATCTCTTTAAAAGGCACTGAGCTTATATCACACTATTCTCTTATTTAAACAGATGTGTCTCTCCATCGGTCTGGAAGACATCTGAGTAACCTCATGATTTTCTCTTTTTGTGGAACAGCTTTTCCCAGTGAGCTCATTGTATTTACAATTTCGTTGAACCTGAGATACATGTCAGAGATAGGTTCATCAGGTTTCATTTTAAAGTTTTCATATTTAATAGTTTAAGTGTTCAATCTCACTTCTTTAACATTAGTTGTTCCATCGTGAGAAACACCCAAAGTGTCCCATATTTCATAAGTAGTTTTACAAGCAGATATTAGATTAAATTCTTCATCTCTTAATGAACAATACATCACATTCATTTCTTTATAATTATTATTGTAATCTGGATTATTAGGTTCATCCCAAGTAGTTCTTTCAGTTTCTGGAATCTTATATTGAGTCTCTATGGCAGTCCAAATGTAAAATCACATACTTTCTAAATGAATTTTCATTTTCAGTTTCCATTGGGCATAATTAACACAATTAAAGAAAGGTGGAATGTTGGTAGCACCACCTTATAATCTATTATTAATAATTAGATTTTAGCAAGTTTATTTAAAGTTATAAAATTTAGAACTAACAGAAATTTAAGATCTTTAAGATACAACTAAAATCACAGTTAAAAAACGGAGTGTTTGGAAATCCTTTAAAAATAATAGCCTCTGATACCAAATGTTGGTCGGAGTGGATACTCAAGAGGGGGGTGAATTGAGTTCCAATTAAAATTTTCTGTTAAAAATATTTCTATTAAAAATACCCCAATTTAAATAACAAGATAAAATGTAGTGAATTTTTAATACAGTAAACGATCAGTTAGGTTCTCAAGAGATTGATTAGTTCTCAATTAATCCAATATGAATATTTGATTAGATTTTTAAACTAACCTAATGCTTTAAAATAAATACAAACTCTTTCTAGTTTAACTATTAGAGTTACTTTTAAACAAATTTGAATTTAAAGTACTTAGCAGTGGAATATTCAATATAGTTTAAAACAAAATAAACAAGCACAGTAGTTTTAACCAAGAGGTTCAGTCTCAAGCTAAGACTTAGTCCTCTCAAAAAGTTTATATAAACATTGATCCACACCCTGGATTTGGGTTAAATAACTATACAATGATTATCCAGGTCTTATGACCTCTACCACAGTTCTTCGTGGGAAAAACAAAACAATAGCACACAGGATATCTAGGTCACACTTGAAATCTGACACTATCCATAGTGGGAATCAAAAATATTTAGAAATATTGAGTGAGGATATTAGATATCCTATAGTTCAGCATAGGAGACAGTGTGTGTCTGAAAATAATGAGCACACACACTGCTCAAATGTAAATAAATGAAACACAATAGAGCTAACAGATGGTGATGAGTTTAGAATGATCTATGTGTTTTGAGTGAAGCTCTGAACTATTCATATTGATGTAGATGAAGCTTTGAGTCCTTCTCTGGTATTTGTCAAGAAAACAGAGTGTCGTTTTTTCTTTTGAATTCCGTGTCTATGTTGATCAGCCTGATCATCTTGAGTATAGATGAAATCATTGAAGCTCTTTACTCCTTGAATGTTCAGGTTCTACAGATTCAGTATGTATCCTTCCTTCTTCTTCTTTGCATGTAAGTCTCTTTGTATCTCAGAAGACTATCTTGTATGATCTTAAAACCTGGTCTCTCTAACCCGCTTTTTCTTTAGCATTTCGAGGTTCTCTTATATAGATTTTAGCTAAGGCAATGGGAATGATTACCTTTTTAGAGGTATGAGGTACGGTTCCTGAAATACCAACAACTATGATTAATTACTAGCAGGTGAATTAAAAGCATCAAATATGATTGTTGCTAAATAAACAAATATAAGTAGGGTTTATAGATAAGATCACTGGTTTCCATTTGGAATCTCTTAGTATCAGTGAGATTTTAACGGTGGACTTGGGTCAGTAGGTCTGTATCAGTAGTTGTTGCTCTTTATAACGATATCTCGCTTGAAACGGTATCTCCTTCTATCAATATTTGTTCTTAATATCAGTGACCATTTTGTATCGGTGATCATATGTATCAGTGACCCATACTGGTGAGCTTGTAATGGCGTACTTCATAATAGTATCGGTTACTCTGTATCAGTCGACTTGTTCATACCAGTAGACTTATTCTATCGGTAGCTCAGGTGTAACGGTAACTATTTGTTTATATTAGCAAACTTGTATCGGTTGACTTTATAGAGGTATTCGTCTGTCTGTATCAGCAGACTTGTATCGGTAGCTGTCTGTATTGGTGGACTTCATATCGGTAGTTGTCTGTCTATTTGTATTGGTAACTCTATACCAGTGACCTTGTGTCACAGGAATCTTGGTCTATCAGTGACCTTTTCTTATTAGTAGACTATGTACTAGTAGGTCTTTATCAGTTAATCAACACTTAACACTTATCTGTTCTATGCAAATCATATTCAGATTGAGTTAGAATTATTTCAATGCATGTATAAACGTAGATAACCATTGATTAACAAATTCCAATGATCATTTTGATAATTTATCAACTCAACAATAGGATGTCATATAGATTGAAGTAATTAGTATAGATAAACTTTTTTTGGGATTATCAAAGCATATTGAAACATAATTGAGATTATCAAAACAAGTGAGTTCAAAAAAAATTCAAATTAATCTCATTGACGGAGGGAGAAAACGGGTTATTAAAGTTTCAACATGTAAAATATTGAAACATTTTTTATATCTAAATTCAGTATGAAATTGATTATAATGAAATAAATTGGATTAAATTATAAAAAATAATCTAAGTATACTTTAAAACCAATAAAAATTATAATTAAACTCTATAAATTAATTTGATGAAAAAATGTTGTTTTCAATTAAAAATCAGTATTTTTTACTATTCATCAAAATAGGAAACTTATCATAAAGATACCAAAAATTCAATCAATGTAAATTTTTACATTCAGATTTAAATGAAGATGTTTATTTTTTCAAATATAATATTTAAAAGTGTCAAAATTTGGATTTAATTTAGTTTCTCCCTTACAAGGTGGTAAAACAACCTTTAGAAAAATATAGGTTTTAATATATAAAACTGGACTTTTTATTATCTTATGCCTATAAAATATATTTGATGAATATAAAAAATATATGATTAATTATATATAATATATATTAAATTAATATCACTCACTAATTATAATTAATATAATTTATTAGGATAAAACAACTTTGTGAGCATAAAAATGGTTTTTTATAAAAATACTTCATTTATATTCAATTGGTTCTTATATTAATTTCTAATTAATTTGTAACCAATGAATTCAACAATATATTTTGATAATTTAGTTAATATTATTCATAACTACCACCTTAATAACTAGGTTATATCATATTATATTAAATAATAATATCTTAATAACATATTTTTATTCGGTAAAACGTGGCCTTGCATGTAACGCAAGCCAACTCATTATTGTGTGTAGCATAAGATTAACATGGTTTTTTAAATAAATCATGATATTAAAAAATAAAATTTATTCTAAAATGAAAATATTGTAAATTCTTGGGGTTTTATAGGAAGTCTATGATATTTGATTCCTGCAATATTAATGTCTTCGTGTTTCATACAATTTATTATAAAGAAGATTTGACAACTCAAAATAGTTGTGTATTTACACATGTAGAGGTGGGATACCACAAAACACTGATAGATATAATTGGAATAAACTATCATGGTAAATTTTTCATTCCTTATTCAAATGAAATTGGTTTAATAGTGATAAAATTATAATGAAAGATTCATTACATTTTTATTTTATCTACTTCTCTTTCTTGATCCTTACCAATGAGTGTGCAGATCAGGATCCATTTATCTTTGATTCACAAGAGAGGATGGTTTATTATGTGGATATTGAAATAACTTAAGTTTAGGGTTTCATTATACACTTAAAACAGATAGACCTTTATGACATGAGGGATGAAGGTCAATTGGTAATTTGTGATAGTGAACCTCATAAACCACAAAACATTGAACCGTTTTTTCACAAAAATATTAAAACAATATAATTTTCATGAGAGGGTGGAAATGAAGTAATCACCACAATAGAGGTTGATAACACTAGATATAATAAAGATGAAAATAAGTTAATGTATAAATAGGTGAAGAAACTATATTACAATATCTTATTTATAAGTGTTTTATTTATGTATATATACATTTTTTTATTGTTTTTCATTTTTTGTAAAAATCATTTACTTCAAAAAATTTATACACTGAATACATTCTAAACCCTTTGAATTGTGTTAATTCTAAGAATACAAAATAATCATGATCCTATATGATCAAAATCTCAAAAAACACTACAACTTCCATTAGAATTAGTGTATTCAAGTGATTCTACAGTATCATAGACTTATAGAAAACTACAATATTCCATAGATGTTATTAGTATCCCACCATATGATGCACATCTAATGATAAAGCAGCTTGTCACCCCTCTATCTAGGGGATATTTTACAGTTTCCATTAGTAAAATTTATTTCATTGTATAAAAACCTGTATATTTTTTTAATTTCTAGGTCATTATTCAAAAAAGATAAAGTTAACAATATAAAATATACAACTATGTCCACAGTAAATGTATGGTACCAAAAATAATTGAAAATCATCATTCCATTTTATTAGTTTCGGATTCCTAACAGTGATATTTTCAGGATCCATATACAAATTCTTTAGTATATTTCTTATGAAATGGTGAGATTTATTGTTAATTATAAATATTTCAAGCATATTCCCACCTCTTGGAAAAATAGATGTTTGATAACCAAGTAATGGTAATGTTAATTTAATATTTTTTTGATAACTAATTTAAAAGGAATGATTAAAATTATTAGTATACTTATAATGTTTTATATTTTATTCCAAGATGTTTTTTCATATTGATGTCCTTGAGCCATTTTCACAACCATGGACCCTGAAATTTTTGGTCTAGAAATGGAGAGACTTTAAATAGAGATTATGGAATGAGTTTAATGAAACATCTCTGAGCTCTCAATAAATGTATCAGAATGTTTCAAAAGGGGTGTCTTGTGAATAGTGGAAGATGTTTTCCAATATTATCTGAGATGCATCTCATTTGGTAATTTTATATTTTATTTTAAATTAATATAATAAACAAAATAAAATTATAATTTTTATTAATTTTTTTATTTTTTAAAGATTTATCTAAGGAAAATACAATGAATCCTGAACAACATGTCATTCCTCACATCGCTAGGTTGCAGACATTTTCTAGAATAAAAAACGATCTTGGTTTTAATTTATCCATAATTATTTATAATATTTCATTATAACTAATATATTTTTCAATCATCTATATAATTTTTTTAATAGTTAATTAATTATATCAACCAGTTGGTTGGATAGATATGTGGCTTAATATTCATTGGAAAAATGATGGTAGTTTTTTAAATGAACCTACCTGAGATGTTGGAGAAAGTACTCTTCATTACTATTAAATGGGATTTCATTAATATAAAAACATGATAATTAAAAATAAATTATAAAAACAAAAAAAACTTAATCCAAATTAAATGGGGACAACTATATGGATCAAATGGATCTAATTAGCTCTATTAGCGTCATTTTATCCATGTAGTTAGACCCTATTAATTGGGTTTAAATCTTTTTTTGTCAAAATTTATTTTTCAATATTATGTTTTTATAGTAATGATATAAAGATAAATAGTAATGACATATTTATTAATTAGAAAATATTATAGTGTTTATATAATTTAAAAAATAATTATTAATATTATTGAATTGATAGGTTGAAATTCATGAAACCTAGAATGTGAACCCTTTATAATGATCATCACTTTACCATAATGCTGAATTTATAATCATATTAGAGAAGGAGAATCATGGGAATATGTAGGGGGTGAGTTCTATGCCTACTCTATTAGTTATCTTTTGAAGGGAATCATCATCATTTACTACTACACCTAATACAGTTTTGAGCAGCGATATTGATCAGGAAGAACATGGATAAATTTCAAGGATGAATGTTTAAGTGAAAGAACATGACCATAATAAGAAAAAATAGGATCATTCATGGTTTGAGATGGAAAATACCATATTTTCTGTATTTTAGGGAATGATGGGAAAGATCCTTCAGGAAATTTCTAGTCTTATAGCTCTACAGGCTGAGGTAAATCCTAAACTCAATTCATGACTCAATAAATATTTTTAAATATTTTTAAAAAAATGTGTGTTAGGGGGTCAAAAAAATAAACGATATTAGATGAAAATGAAATAATTAGATAATATCCAAAGGATGAATTGTGAAATTTAATAATCAAGTCCTTGTTAATCCAAGATAAGGTTTTTCTAAGATTCCTGTAAATGTTTTTTTAGTGTTTTAAACTACGAAAACATGTGTGTAATGGTAAGAACCATATTAAAAGACCACATATTGATGTGGAATCATTGTAAAACCACCGTAGAATTATTTTTGATGTGTATAAAAAGAAAACATATCCATCCTCAATGTAGTCTAATAAGAATGACTCAATAAGAAATATTAATAGATATCAAAGTCTTTAAAAACATGCATCAAGGTTTCAAAACCAAGAAAAACATCATATAGTAATGAAATCATAATAAAATTATTTTAAATTGATTTTTGAAATGTAGGAATCAATTCCATGTCAATATAAGGTGCAGTTTTCTTCGGATTGTTGTACAATTGTTTTTATTGTTTTAGAACACTAAAATGTTTGTGTAATGATAAAAACTATAGGAAACAACTTCAAATTGATATGAAATCATGGGAAACCCACTTTTGAATTATTTTTGTTGATTATTAGTAGAAACCACATCAATATTCTATATTGTTTTCATGTAATGAATTAGTAAGCAGTTTTAAATGATATCAAAGTCTTTACAAACATTATTCGGGGGGTCAAAACCAATAAAATGGCATCAGATGGTGTCAAAATAATATAATAATGACCATATATTTATTTTTTAAATGTAGGAAAAATTATTTGTAAATCTGAGTTACGGTTTTCTTGGGATTCTCATAAACACGTTTTTAGTGTTTTGAAACTCTAAAACATGTGTGTAATGGTCATAACCATTGTAAATTACCTCAAATTGACCAAAATTCATGGTAAACCCACTCTTGAATTAGTTTTGACATGTATGAGTATAAAACACATTCATCTGACATATGGTGTGCTCATAATATCTAAATACTCAATTTTAAAATATTTCAATGTCTTTAAAAACATTCATCAGGGGTTAAAACCTTGTAAATATCATCTATTGGTAGTGAAATCATAGGAAAATGAAAAACAAATTTATTTTTAAAATATTGGATCTGAATCCATATCAATATAAGTTATGGTTTCCTAGGATTCCTATAAACATATGTTTGTAGTGTTTTAAAATACTAAAAGATTTGTGTAATAGTCAAAACCATAAGAAATGACTTCGAATTGATTTTAAGTCATGGAAAATACACCATTTAATTATTTTTGGGGTTTATGATCAGACACCACATCCATCTAACATGTAGTATTCTCAGAATGACTCAACAAACAATTTTAAAAGACATTAATGTTTTTTAAAACTGAATTATGGGGTTAAAAATTGGAAAATAGAATTTTATGGCTATAAAATCATATAAAAGTGACTATATGTTTTTTTTAATATATTAACTTAAACATTTCTATATGAGTGATGGTTTTCCTGGGATTCTTGTAAGCATTTTTTTAGTCTTTTAAAACACTAAAACATACATGTAATGGTTAAAACCATTGGAAATGACCTTGGATTCATGTGACATAAGGTTAAAACCACTGTTGATTTATCTTTTATGTGTATAATTAGATAGCACATCCATCTGGTGTGCGGTGTCCTCGAAATAACCCAATAAGTTGTTTTAAAAGATATTAAAGTATTTAAAAGCATGAACCTTGGGTTAAAAAACAAGAAAATGGTTTCATATGGTTGTGTAATGTTAGATAAAATTACTATATATTGATTTTTGGAATTTAAGAATTGATTCCATGTCAATCTATGTTTTGGTTTTCCTAAGATTCCCTTAAAGGTGTTTTTAGTGTTTTAAAACACTAAAACGTGCATATTATGGTTAAAACCATAGGAAATTCATTCATATTGATATGAAATCATGGGAAAACCCCAATCGAATTATTTTTAACATTTAATACTAGAAAAAATGTCTATATAATGTTTGGTCTGCTCAAAATTACTCAATAAGGGGTTTTAAAAGATATCTAAGTCTTGAAAAATAGGCCCCAAGTGGTCAAACTAGGAAAAAAGTTATATGGCCATGAAATAATATAAAAATAATTTTAGATTTATTTTCTAAATTTAAGAACCATCTCTATGCCATTTAAATTTAGGGTTGTTCTCGGATGCTTGTAAAAATGTTTTAGTGTTTTAAAACACTAAAATATGCATGTAATGGTCAAAACCATAGAAAATAACTTCAGATTGATGTGAAATCATGGTAAAATGACTAATGGATTATTTTAGATGTTTATATGTTGAAAAAACATTAATATGACATGAATATTTCTAAAAATGACTCAATAATAAAGTTTAAAAAGATATCAATGTTTTTAAAAACCTGAAACAGGGGGTCAAAACTATAAAAATGGAATTATGAGGATGTGAAATCATTGGGAAATAAAATTTCATTGATTTTTAAAATGTAGAAACTGATGAAAAATCAATCTGAGTAACGGTTTTTCTCAATATTCCCGTAAATTCATTTTTATTGTTTTAAACTAAAATCTGTGTGTAATGGGAAAAACCATAATAAATGACCATATATTGATGAGAAATCATATAAAAACACTTTTTAAATATGTTTGAAATGTACAGGTAGAAAAACATCCATCTGACATGTGGTGTTCTTAGAATGACTCAATAATGGGTTTTATAAGATATCAAAGTCTTTAAAAATATGCACAACATAGTCAAAACCAAGAAAACGACATCGGATATAAGGCCACAGCCTTAAATGTTACAAAATCATATGATAAGTCATGAATTTAAATTCATTCACATTGAGGATCTTCTTATGTTTATATTTTCATAGAATTATTCCATAACTATTACCTAACAATTCAAATATTACAAAGTAGTTACTTCTTCTCACTCTCCATTTTTAAAAAAATAAATCTCTTTAAAATAAAACATGATTTTTTTCATGATAAAAATCATAATAAAATTCATATTGACATCCTTTTTTATATTACCTAAAATCATACACTATGAAATAAATTTTAAATCGTGTTATGAGCATAAATATATCTATTTAGGATATAAAATAAGGAAAGAAAACATTAACCCATGAATATTTTAAACTCATGAAAAAAATCAAAAAATCATACTTTACACCCATAAAACATAAAATCATTATCTTACCTTAGAAAATCATAATATTCATATAAAAATCAATAGATATAATAAATAATAAAGGTAACTTGTAGCATCTGTATTATTCTTACATTGTAAATTTCAAATCTATATAGGGATTAACCTTCAGGGGTATATTTGGAATACCTGTCATAGTATATTCCCTAAATATCTTAGGAGAAAACCAACCATTTAACTTTGTATCATTACCCAATACATTGGGGAGCTATCATAAGATCATCCACCCCCGGTTTATCAATTAATCACCCATATACATAAAAAATTCCTAAGAACCAAAACACAATCATAACACATAAAATAAGAATAAAGGAAAAAATAACATTTCCACTTTCAAATCACATTTCAATTTTTATAAATCCACACACATAAAATTGAAAATATTTTATTTTAAAATAAAGGTGTAAACTTGTAAAATAGATATAAAAATAGTAAAGTTACATAAAATAGAGAAATTATATTCATGAAATATATGTAAAAAAGATTCCCTATTATTGAAATAATCAATCCATTTTTAAAAAATAATTAAAACATCAAAAAAGAAGTTTTTTTAATCAAAGAGTCACATACCACAATGAAAATTTTTGAAAGAGTTAAAATTTTAAAACACTCATGTTCATATAAATAAATTCTTAAAACCATTTTGAAACCGTGTACATTAATGAGAAATATTTAGAAAAATAAATCTGTAAACATTTAAAATGATTTTTAGTTAAAGAGTCACTTACCTGGAGTTTGACTCATCTTGTACATTCTTTATCTTCCTGGATAAAAATCAAAGGTTTGTTTATAATTGATTTAGAACCATTTTCAAGTATATTATTCCCTTTATATATCTTATTTATAATGTTATATCAATTACTTAATTATTGAATTTCACGTCAGATTTTTTGTCAATATTCAACACTTGAGTTCAAATATGGACCTAGTATGATGTAAATTTTCCATTTAGTCAAAATTCCATCATCTCTATAATAATATTCATGACATAATGATCACTTTTTTCCATTAATAATACTTTTAATCCAAATCATTAATTATGGTTATGAATAATAAAAAACATTATAATCATAGAGACGGTAGGCCATATATATGAAAAAGTAACGTTTTTCATTTTTCATTGATTGTTATGGGAAAAGGTAAGTATTATTTTACCTTTACAGGATTATAAAAACATCATTAATATAATATTAATAATTTATATATAGTTATATATATTATACAAGGGATTTAGTGAATAAAAAATCACATTGCTTCATGGAGGTGATACTTCACACGTACTCACGAATGACGTTATCAATTTTATGTGCATAGAAATTAAGAAAATAATTGATATATTATAAAATTATTATGATTAATATTTCATTAATATCATATATTAACACTAATTACATCATTATAACCAGTCATGAGAGATGGTTATGGAAAACAAATTATATTGGTTCGTGGAGGTGATAGTTCACACGTACAAATAAATGACTAATTCATTTACCATCTGATAGAAGTGGAGTTAGATTTATGTGATGATATTAACATAATAAAATATCATTATATTTATGATACTGTATTTATTATTTTATAATGTTTTTATAAGATTTGAATAAGTGGAAGAAGAAATAAAATAGAAACACATAAATAAAAACATTACCTTTCATTCGGATGATCACATTTTTTAACACCTTAACTCCTCTTAGGATGGTGTTATTAATAAAATAAGGTTTCAATAATTTGGGTAGGGATTATAGGAAGGGTTTTATACATATCTTGGACAAACAGAAAGGTTTTTTAAATGTAAGGAATAGAGATGAAGGGGTTTCTTTTTGTATGAGAGGGGAGTGGCACTCTTGGGGTTATTATAATTATTAACTTAATATAAATTTATTTTATATTAAAAATGGTTCCATATTGATTCATTTAGAATATATTATGATTTTCGGTCTAATACCCATCATCCAAATTAAATTATATATGTTTTGAATATTTTTTAATCCTTATCTTTTTGTTTTATCCCCTTTTAACTCTCACCTTTTTATCATGTAATTTACACTTTGAGAGTTAAAATAATTTCCATAACATGAAAAAGAACTAATTAGTGAGTCATTAATTAAATTTTTATACTTATCTAAATTATTTTTTTGAATCTTGGATTTTCATAAAAAAAAATCATTTAATTAAATATTTTATATCTTAAGATAAGAATTATGTCAATTTTGACAATATTCATTATGTGACTTTTTAAAAAAATCATAACAACTTTATTCCTTAAAAAATTACTTTGACTCATCTATAACATGTAAAAGACATCCATAAAATTTTTTAATGGCATAAAATATTTCAAATTATATTTATTTTAATTTTATTAATAAAATTTATTTGATTCTTCCTTTAATAAATTCATTACTACATCATCATTGTTTCATAATTAAATTTACTTATTTAATGTCCAAAATTATAAATAAATTATCATGATATAGATAAATATTTTATATTTCAAATTAATATTTATACTCAAATTTATCTTCTATACAAGTCCATATTAAAAATTATTACTTATTAAAAATATGAGTATGGAATTTTTAACATATCTTTAAATAAAACATAATAAATTTCATAATCATTCCCAAGTGGATTAAAAAGGTTAAAATTTAATACTAAGGTTTTTTTGGTCTAAAAAAACCCATCTAATTAAATTAGGTCATGTTTTAGTGGAATTTTGTAATATAATAATATTAATTTTACCCTTATTTACCTCATTTTCCCTTTTATCATGCTAAAAAAAGATTAAAGTTATAATTAAAAAAAAATTAGTTGATCCTATTAGATCAAAATTTTCCTACTAATTACAACCACATATTTCCTTTTTTCAAAATTCAATTCATATAAGTTGTTAAATTATGTTTAATACTAATGTTGTCGGTGTGGTCAGAAGGCGGGTAAAAGAGATGTTCAAATTTTCAATAAGTCATCATATCTAATTTAAATATAAAAATTATCCTAATTACCTACATTTTATTAATAAAATAATTATTGATCTATTATTACTTTAAAAAATAGTTTAAATTATAATAATTATTTTAATGAATAATCAGTTTTCTAATTACAATGTAGTATTTTTCACTATTAATCAAAAAATGAAGCTTTTTAGAAAAATTCCAAAAAATCACCCAAAGTAAATATTGATGTACTAAATCCAAATAAAAAGTTTATTTTTTCAAATATAACTTATAAAAGTGTAAAAAATTTGATTTAAAATAGTTTCACCATCAAAAGTTGGTAAATTTTTATTTTTATAAAAATACTTATTTTATCTATAAAATTGAATATTTTATCATATAATGTCTAGAAAACACAAAAGATGAATATTAAACATTAAATGAAATTTATATATCATTAATTTAATCTAGAAATAATTACTTGATTATTTTAAAGATATAATTATTCAAAATTAATTAGTTTTTCATAGAAATCCATCCTTTATATTCAATTGATTTTTAGTATCATTTATAGTTAATTTGGTAACCAATGAATCATTAAGTAAACAATATTTTAATAATTCAGTTAAAATTGTTCATTCCCACTATTATATTGGTTAGTCGATAACTACCACTTAAAATAATAATATTACAATATATTAATTTTTCCGGTATAACTTAGTCTTATGTACAACATATGATTTCAGAGAAACATGTTGTTGTGTGTTGGGTATACTATCAGACATATCATCCCTTTAAGGTAAAATTACTATCCAATTCATAAATATTATTAAATATGAAAAAAAAATATTATTCTATAATTACGTAGGATGTTACATCCTTCCCCCCTTTTGGAAATTGTGTCCTTATAATTTCAAATTTGAGATTCGTAACTGAGGTTTAACTTTTCAAAATTACTTCATTGAAAGCCCACATCAAAAATAGAGTCAATAAAACCTAAACTTTAAAAGAAATAAATTAAAGTACAAAGGATACCAAATATAATAAATACTAGGGTTCTATATAGTAAAAAAATGATATGGAATAGAAAACTAACCACCATGTTCGGATTAAGAATGATAGAAAACATTGTCAGGAGAAAGTTAACAATCACAAAACCATAAATTTGGGATGGGTTAAATGGTCTTTAAATTCAAAATAGGAAAAGTAAAAAGATTTTTTTTTAATATACTTTCCATAAATTTTAGGAATTCATTTAATTCCTATACTAATAATGTAAGTAAATATACTTACTTGAAATGTAGAGTTTTATCCTTTAATCAAATTCCACCACAAAATAAACTTTTTCTCGAAAATATGAGTATTTATATTGAATTTTTCTTGCCTAGAATACTATAATCCTCTTATATAGAATCACATATCACAATATATTAACTATGTATTTCCCCTATATTGAAACATTAACCCAACCCAATATGGTTAGGATAAGATAAAACAATTCTTTAAAAATAATAAACCATTGGATGATGAAAAACTAATTTTAAATCTCCCAAATTCAACTGTAATACTAAAAGTTCAACATAGACCATTCAATAAATAACTATCCTCAAAATACCTAAAAATAATCAAAACTATGTTTGAAACCCAAAACTCATAAGAATTTGATTACATAGTCTTCTAAGATAAATTTTAACATTTATCTCCAAATAACATCGATCACCCTTAATGTCTTATAAAAAAAATACAATTTCCAAAATCACATATTCTCAAAGATTTGTTAATCATTTTCATAAATAACACAAATCTCTATAATCCAACAATAAAATCATATATTCTTCCAAAATGAAATTTTACCATTAACCCTTAAATAAAATCCCATAGTATTCTATTTACATTAATCATATATAGTTCCCAAAATAGTGAATGTCTTCCATCCAAATATATTTTTTTATTTTATTAAAAAATCCACTTTAAGGAAAAGTGGGAACCATTTAGAGGAATTCACTATAGTGCACCATCCTACATGACCATCCAAAAACAAAGTTTCAAAATTCAAAAAATTCAAACAACACCAACTTCATCGCGCCTCAAACTATCTCCACGAACCCTGATTCAAATTTCAAAACACACATCATCAATGAATTGATCTACGAACGATCTATCCCACATCATACAAACACCATCTCTACAAACCCTAATTCAAATTTCAAACAGAATATCATCAATTCCTAGAGCCATGAACCATCCATCCCACATCATACAAACACCATCAATCGCGTCATTGCCAACCACTATGAACAACGATGTGGGAGATGAACTTGTTGTCCACAATCAATTCGCCATCACCAAAACCTCCCGAAGCCTCCCGCGCATATTCACTTCCCAAAGAACCATGGAAACCACCGCTCAACTCCACCTCAGAGTGAAAGGTGAGAACATGGATCCAGAGCAGAGAAAAATGTGGGCTTTTGCAGGAACAATGTCAAGAACCTCTTCAAAAACACAAACTTCCCAAAAATCAATTTATTCTTAATCTGTAAACTCATTTAACTAAATAAAATAAAATGACATAATATCTTTGGACTTCACGTAGGCCATTGGTAGGCAATAAATTCATGTCTCCCTTTAGTTGTGGGTTTGATTGTTATAACCTTTTCTGATGGGAAGGTTTTTTCACCCTTCCCATGGATTGTTCTTTTTCTAAAACTATATAATTCGTATAAAATTACCAAATGTGTAAAAATTCCCAAAAATAGCCATAACATATTTTAATCTCAAATTTTATATCATGCCTTTAATTTTGCATCCCAAAATGTAATATCCCATAATGACCTCAAAATCAAGGATTATATAAACCATAAAGGTTATTTATAACTTTATAATATTGTCCTCACAAGAAAATATAATTCATTATCGAATAAAATTTTCACATAACAAGATTCATGGTTAAACATTATAAAAAAGTCATCTAAATTAATCCCAAAAACATAAATCCTATCATAAGATTCAATAATGTCAAAACCTAAGACAAGAAATAATCCATACCTTTCATATGTCATTTTTAGTTTCTTAATCTTCAATTGTATTGGCATTAAGTATTATTAAACATATATTTGTATGGGAATGCTAATACCATTAATGAACCTTATTTATATTACATCGATTTTCATAATGACCATATTCCCCACATTTTAAACATTCAATTGATAACTCAGGAAGAAACTCATTCCCTTTCATTGAGTCAAATGAACACTTCATTTATCCTCAGTAGGTTATTGCTTTATGACCTTTATTAACACATCTATCACATCTTCTCATCCCTTTAAAAAATTAATAGGTGTTTATTTACATATACTTGACACATATGTCATTTAATATACTTACCTTTATGATCATTATTATCTGAACTTCCATAGGGATTTGTTTCTCTCATATATGATGCATCATAAAAATCACTAAGGTTTAAGTGGTTAATCATTACTCCTGATAATTGATATAGAATAACCATGAAAGTTTCAATTTCATCTCCCATTTAATTTGGATTCTTATTTAGAGAACTTCCACATTTCTCTTCACATCCATTGTTACTTTGGTACCCTATGGATCCATCCATTTATTAAAACCAAAAAGGTTTGTGTGAGTAAATAAAAAATATCATATATGTTTTTATAAAGAAGGTAAACATTAATATATCCATATTCATATTATCTAAAACTCATTCAATTTATCTAAAATATATATAGCTCTTCCTACCAAGATAACCATTTGGTTATATATAAGTTTCATCATACTCTTAAATAGCTCCCTAACCTTAAATTTATCTAAATCGTCCTTTGATAACAATAATAAGGCATCATCCTTAAATGTTACATAATCTTGAGTTAAGTAAATAATTTGCATTCAATAAAATTGAGGATATTTTTAGGTTTAGAGTTTTAGACAATTAGGCCATAAATATTACATAATAACTCAAATATTAAAAAGTAGACACTTCTACTCACTATCCATTTTTTACAAAATAAAACTTGTTACAATAAAAAATGATTTATTTTTTTGATAAAAATATTCATAAAATTCATTTTGAAATCCTACTTTATATTACCCATCCTTATAACCTTTTAAAAACATTTTAAACCTTTTTATGAGCATAAAAATCTCAGTAAGGGATATAAAATAAGGAAGGAAAATGTTAGACCATGAAAATTTTAAATTCATGAAAACATTTTTCACAAAATCATTCTTTTCACCCATAAAACATAAAAACTTTAGATTAGCTCATGAAATAATAATATTCCTTTAAAACTAAAAAGAATTAATAAATCATAAAGGTAAATGTTAGAGGCCATATCATTCTTACATTGTTACTTTTACATATACATAGGGAGTAACCTTCAAGGTCACATTTGGAAAACCCATAATAGTATATTCCCTAAATCTATTAGGAGAAACTCAACTAGTTAACTTTATGTCATTACCTCATGCATTAAGAATATATCATGGGAAAATACAGACTTCATTTTTTCATGTAACCACTCATATACATAATTAATTCTGAATAACCATAACACAATCGTAAAACATAAAATAAAAATAAAGGAAAAATAACATTTAAACATCCAAATAACATTAAATTTTTTACAAAGTCCTGCACTTAAAAATGAAACCACTTTATCTATAAATTAAAGTGTAAATTTTTAAAGGAGACATAAAAATAGTAAGGTGAAATAAAAGAATGAAATTCCATTTATTAAATCTATGAAAAAAAATATTCCATGTTATTGAAATAATCAATCCATTTTTAAAACACTACTAAAAAATTTAAAAATGATATTTTTGAATCAAAGTGTCACATTCCCCATTGAAACTTTTGTAAGGAATTAAATTTTTAAAAAATACATGTACATATAAATATATCATTAAATACATTTAAAAATATGTTCATTAATGAGGAATATTTAGAAGAATAAATCGTTAATACATTTAAAAATATATTTTAGTTAAAGAGTTTATTACCTTGAGTTTGACTCATCTGGTACATTATTTATCTTCCTGAATAATAAACTTAGGGAAATTTATACTTTGTTAAGAACCTTTTAATTTTTATTATCCCTTTTATATCACTTATTTATAATGTTCTTACAATTAATTAATTATATATGTTCATGTCAAACGTTTTGCCAATATTCGGTTCATGAGTTCAAAGATGAACTTGGTATGATGTAAATAGTCCATGTGGTCATTAGTCTATACTCTCTAGAATAATATTCATTGAATAATTAAAACTTTTTTAAATTAATTATTATTTTAAATCAAACCCATAATTATTTTTATTAATAATGAACAATGTTATAATCATGGAGACGGTAGGTCATACGTACGCATGAGTAACATTTTCCATTTTTCATTGATCATTATAGAATAGAGGTAATTATTATATTACCTTTTAATAATTTTCATAACATTATTAATATAATATTAATTAGTTAAATATACTTATATATATCATACAAATGATTCAGTGAATAAAAATGAATCACATCACTTTGTGAAGGTGATAGTTCACACGTACGCACGAACGGCGTTATTATTTTTATGTGCATGGAAAGTAAGAACATAATTAATATATTATTATATTATTATGATTAATAGGTTTTGAATATAAAATATTAATAATAATTACAACATTATAACTATTCATGAGATATATTTATGGAAAATGAATTATATCGGTCCGTGGAGGTGATAGTTCACACGTACGAATTAATGACTAATTCCATTCTCATTTGATGGAAGTGAAGATGGATTAAGTCTATGATATTACCATAATAAAATCTTAGTATATTTATTATAATGGATTAGTTATTTTATCATGGTTAGATGATATTTTTAGGATGTGGAATAAGAAATTAAATAGAAACACTTAAATAAAAACATTACCTTTCTTTTAGATGATCACCTTTCTCAACAACTTAACACATCTAAGGATGGTTTTCAGCCTGAAAGAATGCCTCATGAATGTGGGTATAGATTCTAGGAATTCTTTTGTATAGATATTTTCTGAACCTAAATTTTTTTTAAGTGTAAGGAATAGAGATGAATGGGTTCCCTTTTATAGGAGAGGGGAGTGACACTCTTGGAATTATTAAAAGTATTAAATTAATATAAATCTATTTTCAATTAAAAGTGGTTCCAAACTATTTTATTTTGAATATATGATGATTTTTGGTCGAATATCCATCATAAAATTAAAATTATACATGTTTTGAATTTTATTTTCCTTGTCTTTTTGTTTTAACCCCTTTTAACTCTTACCTTTTTATCATGTAATTTACACTTTTAGAGTTAAAATAATTACCATAACATGATAAACAACCAATGAATGAGTCATTAATGAACTTTTTAGACTTATATAAACTAGTTTTACAATTATTTGATTTTTATAAAATAAATATTTGAAATAAATATTTTATATTTTATGATAAGAATTATGCTGATTTTGACACTATTCATTACATGACTTATTTACAAAATCATAAAAACTTGATTCCTTTGAAAAAATTTCCTTAAATCATCTATAAAATGTCAAATTAATCTATAAAATTATTGTCTGGCATCAAATATTTCAAATTAAATTTATTTTAATATTATTAATACCCTTTATCTTATTCCTCCTTTAATAAATTTATTACTGCATAATCATTGTCTCATAATTAAATTTAGTTATTTTATGTAAAATATTATAAATAAATTATCATGATATAGATAAAAAAATATTATTTCAAATTATTATTTATACTCAAATTTATTTTCTATATAACACTATATTAAAATGTTTGACTTATTAAAAATATGAGTATAACATTTTAACTTGTCTTTAAATAAAACAAAATAAATGTAATAATCAGACCCAAGTTGATTAAAAATGTTAAAATTTCAGAATAAGGTTTATTTTTGTTGAAACCCACTCATCCAATGAAATTAAGAAAAGTGTTACGGTAATTTTATAATATTATAATATTAGTTTTATCCTTATTTACCTCATTTACCCTTTTACCGTGGTAAAAAAATACTAAAGATACTATTCAAAAAAAATAAGTTAAACCTATTTGATAAATAAAATTATTGATTACAACCATGTATTTATTTTGTTCAAAATTCAATTCATATAAGTGGTTAAATTTAGTTTAACACTAATCTCGCCGGTGTGTCGAGAAGGCAAGTAAAAGTGACGTTCAAAATTACAATAAGTATTTATATCTAATTTCAATATAAAAATTATCTCAATGAACTAAATTAGATTAATAAATGTATAATTGATCTATCATGACTTTAGAAAATAGATTAAGGTATACTAATTATTTAAATGGAAAATCGGTTTTTTAACTACAATGTAGTATTTTTCACTATTAATCAAAAAATGAAAATTTTCAAAATATATAAAAAATTAAACCAAAGTAAATCATGATGTCCCTATTCCAAATAAGAATTTTATTTTTTAAAATATAACTTATAAAAGGTTAAAAACTACATTTAATATAGGTTCTCTATCAAAAGGTGGTAAAATTGTATTTTTAGAAAAATACTTCTTTTATCTGTAAAATTGAATTTGTTCTTATATAATGTCCCGAAAACACAAAAGATGAATTTAAAAAAATATTAAATTTATATTTCATTAATTTAATCCATAAATAGTAAATTTATTGTTTTATTAACAAAAATATTCAAAATTAAATAATTTTTCATTAAAATACATCCATTACATTCAATTGGTTTTTAGTTTCATTCCTATTTAATTTGGTAATAAATGAATCATTATGTAAATAATATTTTTAATAATTTAGTTAAAAATATTCATTACTTCCATTCTAATAGATAGGAAATGACAAAAAATTAAAATAATAATATTACAATATTCTTTTGTATAACTTAGTTTTGTGTATAATGTAAGATTTCAGAGAAACTCATTGTTTTGTGTTGGGTACGCTATCTGACATATCATTTCATTAAGGTAAAATTAATATCTAATTCATAAATATTAATAAATATAAAAAATTATTATTCTATAATTATCTATAATTTTTATTCATATAGTTGTGAAATCATATGAAAATTACCTTAGATTTATTTTTAACATTTATGAACTAAGACAACATCAATTTGAGTTAAACTTTTCCTATGATTCCCACAAACACGTTTTTAGTGTTTTAAATAACAAAACATGTATTTAATGTTAAAAACCATATTAAAAATCCTTATATTGACATTAAATCACGTAAAAACAAATATTAAATTATTTGGTACATGTATGAGTATGAAAAAAATCCATCTGACATGTGGTGTGCTTGAAATGATTCAATAAGCAGTTTTGAAAGATACTGAAGTATTTAAAAACATACACTAGGGGTTAAAACCATGAAATTGAAATTATAGGGATGTCAAATCATATAAAATGACTATAGATTTATTTTTGAAATGTATGAACTGACGCCACATCAATCATAGCTACGGTTTTCCAAAGATGCAAATATACACATTTTTTATGTTTTGAAACACTAAAACATGCATGTAAACCCTTAGGAAACAATATCATATTAACGTAAAATCATTGGAAAACTGATGTAGAATTATTTTTTAAATATATAAAGTGATTCCATATTAATGACATTAATTTTTTTATTGTAGGGGAGTCTTCCACCTCTTCTTACATCAAGGATTTTATTAGTCATGTAATCATATATGTGATGAACTAGTATCTTGTGTGTGATATAATAAATGAATAAATTCTCTTTTCTATGAAAAAAATCCTCTCATAAACTAAGGCACCAAACCAAAAAGGTTCTCATTACTTATTCATAAAGAAGTTATGGGACATTAATTTTTGGGTAGATATTTTGGGTCTCATAAATTTATCTGGATGTGTAATGCCAATTTACATCTGATAAAAGAAACCCTTATTACCATCATATCTATGATCAAAAATTATTATATGGTTGTATATTTCAGATCCATTAGTTGTTATAATGTTACATATAAAATCCTTTCTAAGATCCTGGTTAACCGACTCTAAATTTGGTTGTCGTATTTTATTTCTACGAATCAGAGTTCCTTTTTTCCTAAGAGACTCATCACCAACTACTAGATTGTGGCCCAAAAAATTTTCCACTCCATGAAAATGCATACTAAATCAAAGAGGGGTGTTATTTCATGTAAAATATATAGGATAAAAGACTATGATAGAGTTGAATAGTCATTACTCCAGTTTGTGATGAATAAGATGGGTTTTTTCAAAAATAAATTGAGATTGTTATGCCTTGTGTAACCTTGGTACCCTTCAATATTTGTATCAATGGTATCCTTACAAAGGGTTTTACCCCCTCGTGAGGCCTTTTCTATTGGTACCATCTCTCTCCCTTCCTTTTTATCCTAGTTTTTGATGTATTTTCCCACCATATATCATTAGAATCTAATGAAAACCTTATCCATGGTGTGAAGGTGTGTCGATAAGGGCCACCCATTTCACATCATCTCATTACAGATGATAACCTTCTTTTATTGAGGGCCACATTTGAAGAATTCAAATCTATATACGAAATTTTCCACATGTATGAATTTGATTTTAGAAAATCTGTAATCCCTCAAAGTATGAAATTTATTTATACTCAGTTGTAAAAGAAATAATAAAAGATGACCTTCATCTGACCTTAGGAATCTGGGTCGTTTTCAAACATAAAAAATAACTTGGGATTACCACCACTTTTGGGAATTCAAAATAGAGGTTTTCTAAAATATTTTGTATATTTTGGTAGTAAAAATTAATATGTGGACCACTAAAAGGATATAAAAAGTGAGAAAGGATTTAATCATCAAGGTCATGGAATAATCAGTCCTAAATTATGTTATGTCCCTCTTTAAAATCCCTTTTTTTATGAAACTAATTTTAGTCTTGTGAATTTTTTGTGGGGATCCTTTAATGGGAAGAATAAACTCCACTAGATTGAACAATACATGTTCTACCTCCCCAAATCTTGTAGAGTTATGGGTTTCCCTAAAATGTTTCATTTTCACAATCCACACCTAGAAAAAAAATGATGGAATCTTATCTATAACCTAGAATCCATGTGTGTTAAAGTATAATAGGCTAAATATTTCCCCCATTCATAATTTTTTAGGTAATATCATGGCCTATGACACAACATCCTCTAGAATATCCTTTGGGGATCGCATGGCCTTCTACTTAGGGGAACCATTAGAGGATCACTGATAGGGATAATGTGAAAATATGGAAGGATATATGTCTTGTTGATAGCGGTTTCTATATGAAAACAACAAATTCATTTGATGGATGGGTGGATGATATTGATAAATTTTTGTTTAAAACTGATGGAGATGGGTGGTGGACTAAGATGTTGGAGTCTTGGTTTAACTACATCGACTGGTTTATTATTTAGAATATACATTGGGTGAGGAGCATAGGTTCAGATCTCCTTAACATGTTTTTTGATAGTTCTGAAGATTATTCAGTCAAGTATAGAAATAAGGTGGTCCATGAAGTGCTGACCAAGGGGGTGAATGGTCTATTGAAATCCCTTTGGCACTTTCAGGTCCTAGCCAATGAGATGAATTTTTTTTGGAAATCTTGTTCAGAGATACTTCTATTATATGATTTTCTTATTTTATGCCACAAAACTAATGAACCCTCTTTCTTGATCTAACTTTCTACATATGATTCCCCACTGCATGACATCATTCATTATTATTATGTTAGGGTCATGTGGATTTTGTGGAGTGCTGATGAATATATGTTTCTTTATTAAGAATCTATCCTTTTCGAACTAATCCTAAAAATATCTTTATCCCTCACCGTGGATAATATGAGCACCTTTTTCATGATGGAATGGATAATTTGTGCCTATAGAAATGATATTATTTTCAACCATCTGGCCAAAATTATTTTTCTAAAAATTGTGAGCCACCATTGATGGAGGCCCAATTCATACTTGTTGGCCTAGATTTTTCTTTCGAGTGAGGATAAAATCCTTTTATTTTGGACTCATACTATTATCCCATCATCAATGTTATCACCACTTCAGATGATGGTCTCCAACTATATGTCCTTCTAGACATTTGGATTCATTCCCTTCACCAAAACATCCCCACTTTCTATTTCTCTTTAATTAAAAGGAAATGGAATATGGTTTCACCTTTTTTGGAAACTCGTGGCCTCTCTAGCTATTCTTATGTTTGGTTGGATTATTTCCCTTAATGGATTTATTCTATTGCTTCATAAGACATTCAATCATCTAATTAAACTCACCTTTTGTTTTAAAAAAAAATAAAAAATAAAAGTTATATATATATATACCTAAAATAATACCAATTTAAATATATTATTGTTATATATATTTATATAATTTTTTGTTCAAAATATGCTAACTTTTTTCAAATTTTTCTTCATGTTTGGGAAAGGACATCAGGATTGTTTCTGTTTTCAACACCTAAACAATTATAAAAGGTATAGATCAATGAGGGGAAGGTCTCAGGTTCGAAACTCAAATAAGGTAGGGGTTCATGGGTGTGTGAAGTGGGAGGTACTAGCGCTATTAAAGGGGGAGCTACGATCATAGATAAAGGGTCTAGGGGCTAGACGAACACTATTAAAAGTGGGGGTCAAGTTCTTAAAAATGGGGTGGTCTCCACCGTCCAGATTATAGGGGAAAAATTTTCTTTTTAATTTTTTTGATATTAACCATCACTTTTTAGCATTGATAAAGGGGTCTTTTATCAACACTCAAAAAAATCCTTAATAATGGCCCCTTTTATCAGTGTTTTTTAGAATTGATAAAAGAGCCCTTTTATCCATGCTTTTTTATAGCATTGATAAAAAGGGTCATTATCGGTTATTTTTTAAGAACTAAAAAAGGGACCCTCTGTAACGCCCCGACCCCAGTTACCCAGAGTTGGTTCATTATTACATAACATTGGCATGATCACAAGAAATATCATGTCTCTAAAGACCGATTAGTTTAGTATCCGTAGAATAACTAGATACATTAATAAAGCTTACATTGCATCATAAAATGAAAACTACAACAATATAGTCTCCATAGTCCACACTCTTATCCCCTCATACTATCCCTATAGGTCATTCATAAATTACTTCTTCACATCCTGGGAAAAATAAAACATAGAAAAGGGGTGAGATCAAATGACCAGAAAGGATAACAATATAGCGGAAACTTTCATAAATAAGAATAAACATTTAAGGCAATGTATAACTAAAACAAAAGCCTTTTAAACCTGAACTTCAACATAGTATGGAAAAAATAAAATGAAATAATTCCATTTACTTATTCACATGGATATTCTACTAATCGAATAATCACATGCAATATCAATAACCACTTTCTTAATGATGGAATGCATAATGCCAGACTATCATAACCACATATCCAAGGCCTCGTGCCAAGACTACAAATAAAATTTTGTCAAGGTCTTGTGCCAAGACACTATTTTGTCTCAAGAGACCTACTGATACATTGAGGAGCTATAGTGGGATCCACCCATCACATATTAAGTCCAATGCATTCCCATATGAAAAGGATTAAACATAACATAAACATTCGTAACAAAACTAGCATATGAAATGTAAATACTTCATCCATAAACCATGGATGGTATAAAAATAACACATCCACAGTCAAACATATCACAAAACCTTCAATACAATATAGAAGTTTTTTATCATAATAAATCAACTTCAAATAAGCGTGAAATCCATCAAAGGATGTTGACATAGATGAAATCAAAACACTTTTTAGAGAAATATCTATTTATATTTTGAAATAACTTAAGAGTCATATATTTATAAAATAAAACATTTTCTTTGAAAATATTCTTATAAACTTGTAAGGGAAGCTTCGAGGATTTTATAACATCAGAAAATAGCCGCACCCGCCATATAAGTTAAAAAAACATTTTTACCTTAATTCTGTCGAAAAGGTTAAAAAGGACCTTATTTGGAAAACGACAGAAAGATTCCTTTATAAACCACTTATAAAAGTCAACAAAGGTATAAATTACTTTAACCCATATTCTAGTAAATAGTAAAAATGTTTTGAAATACATTTTTAAGAAACATGAATGTGGATGATAAAGAAGTCCCAATAGATTATTACGTATAAACAACCTCGGATAATGAAGAGATTGTGAAATAAACCCTTACCTTGTACTATTCCTTGGTTGGGGTAGGTTAACCTCCTGTATAATGGTGAAATAATTGTTATTAAATTATACAAGAATCATATATATTATTATGTTATCATATATTATCTTTTAACATTTCTTTGTTAATAATATCTTAGTATTATCATCATTTCGGGTGTTAACTTACTCGTTTTCTTTTATATGTTTTGTTATGTAAGCCATGTTTTTCATGGATAGGTTGTATCTTATTCATATCCAGAATGATATCAAGTCCTTAAACATTGTTTTTAAATCATCAAGTGATAATTATACTTGAATGGATACGATGGAGAATAAATCTCATCGCGTTCGTGGAGACAGTTGTCCGTACGTACGCATGAGCGACAATATCATTCTTTTGATATTCAAATAATATATAATTGGATGGTATATCATATATACAGAATCATTATCATGTTATATTTATTATTTACATGAATTAAAAATCATTATTATACCCATCCAAATAATAATGTTTTGAATAACAATTACACCACGACGTGGAGACGGTAAGTCGTATGTACGCACGTATGGTGACATGTCATTCAAAGGATGGATAGAATACTGAAATATGGTTTTACCATGTTAATAATAACATAAAAGTATAAATAATATACTGGAGTTATTATTTTACAATGGTAATAACAAAGAAAGAAGAAGTGGAAGAAGAAAGGAACTTGAAAAAGGGTGCTGAAATCATTACCTCTTCTTCGAGTTCTTCTTTTTGATTTGATCAAAATGGCTCTTTAGGTTGGCTTTATGACTAAAGGAAGTACTCTAGGATTAATTTTTGGAAGTTTAGAGAGTATTTGGGTAGGGTTTGGCCGAACCAAAAGGCTTTGAAGGTGTTAATTAATGAGAAGGGGGAGTGCCCTTTTATAAGAGAGGAGAGGGGCACCTTTGGAAAAGTTAGAAATATTATTTTATAATTTCTCCAAAGTGTATTATTTAAAGGTTAAGGTGGGGATAGGTCTAAAACCACTCAAACAATTGGATTTAGACAGGTTTTGGTTACAATATTAACCTTATCTTTAAGTATTAACTCTTAGTTAATTAGTTTCACTTTTACAATGTCTCTTTGTATTTTTATATTATATGGTTAATAAACATAATATATACATCCAAGAGACCCCCTAGTGGTACATTAATGATACACATATAATGATATAAGTCTCTTATCCAAACCTTAGATTTTTAGGAATTTAATATCAATTAATAATATAATATTTTTTAAAAAAACTCTTTTATGTCAATTTTGAAACTATTCAATAATTGATTTTTGTAAAAATCATAACAGAATGATTACTTAGAAAAATGTTATTTAAATAAATCCTAACATGTCATATTAACCTATAAAATTATTGGTATTTATAAAAAGTCTCAAATTACATTTATTTGGGTATTTATAATATCAATATTTCTTATTTTTCATTAATTAGGTAATTACTGCATCACCATTGTGTCATAAATAAATTAAATTATTTAATGTCTAAAAAATATAAATAAAATACCATTATATAGGAAATAGTTTTCTCTTTATAATTAATATTTATAGTCTAAAATCCAACATATATAACCCTATGTAAAAAAAATTGTGCTAAAATATATATGCTTATGTCATTTTTGTATTTATTTTAACTTAATTAAAATAAAGTGTCATTATCACTTACAAGTGGCTCCATGGGGTCCCAAAATCAACCCAAATATTCCCATGGTCGTAAATGTATCCACCAATAAGGTTAGGACACATTTTAGGGTAATTTAGTATTATTATAATTTTATTTGTTAACCCTTATTTACTGGATTTACCCTTTAACCATGGTAAATAAAATATTTACCGAAGTAATTATTCAAAATGTCTAAAAATAAAAGTTACCTATTAAACAATTTGAACATCCTGATTCCAAATATGGAATCAATTTTTCTAAATTCAAAATACAGAAGTGGCATAAATTAATTTAAAATTAATTCTCATTGTTAAAACAAAAAGCGTGTTTTTAAGAAATAATAACTATCAAAAGATTGGCACTTGTTTATGTCTGGTTTAATTGTGAAATTACGTACAATGACCAACATTTTATTAAATGGTAAAAATATATTCTAAATATACTTTAAAACCACTCAAATTCATAATTTATCACTATTAATTATTTCGATTAAAAAGTTGTTTTTAATTAAAATTTTGTAATTTTCACTATTCATCAAAATATGAAAGTTATCCGAAAAGTACCAAAATTTCACCCTAGGATAATTTCAATATTCAGAATCCAAAAATAAAGTCCATTTTGAAAGATAAAATGTATAAAATTTTAATAATTAGGTATTACTATTCATAACGGCTAGTTTGATTGGTTGTGGTGTGTTAGAACTTGAAGTTGCGTACAACACACGCTACTATATTATTCAAAGAGAAGCGTATCGTGGAAGCTTGGGGTGTTACATTATCCCCTCCCTTAATAAATTTCGTCCTCACAATTTTTAAAATTGGTCTTGGGAAAATAATGGAAAGTCCCATATCGGAAAAAGAGTCAATAAAACAATCAATTTAAAAGAAAGAAAGAGAAGTACAAAGGTCACCCAAGATAACCTATACTAGGATTACATGTAGAAAAACATGGATATGGATGATAAACTAAGTTTAAAGTTATGATGGAGAGGGATATAGAACATGATAAAGAGAAAGTTAACAATAAGAAAACCACAAACTTGTGCTGGGACAAATGATCATTAGTTTCCCAGTAGGAAAATTAAACGGACAACATTTTTTTTTAAGTTAAATTACATAAAGATGAGGAATTAATTTATGATATTGACTAAGAACATAAAGAGATATACTTAATTTTTAAGTAGAGTTTCATTCTTTAATTAATTTCTACCACTAAATCTTTTTTTTTTAATGTGTTATCAAGAAGACTTGGTCAGACAGGAAGAGCTAGAATAAAATTCTATAGAATAACATGATCCACATAGGATAAACTATATATTTACCTTGTCTTTAGAGATTAATCAAAACCATAACTGTTAGTATAAGATTTGATGATCCCCCAAATGGCTATTCCATTAGTGGAAAAAAACTAATCTTAATTTCTAAAATTAAACCAACAATACCCCAAAGATAAATAAATACCATTCAATAATAAATTGTCCATAAAATCCTTCAATATAATCCAAACTAATATTGAAACAAAAAACTTATAAGAATTTTTTTATGTAGTATTCCATGTTAAATTATATCTCTAAATGAAATTAATTACTCTTAAAGTCACATACTTAAAAGTAATTAACCTAATAATTTCCATAAATAACCCAAATCACTATAAATCCACAATAAAAACATAGATAAAAATCCACCATTACTCTTCTAAGGAAATCCCATACTATTCTATTTTCCTTGGGCATATAGTGTTCCCATCATAGTGAACATATTTCAAAATAACATTCATCACTTAATCACAAAATCATTTTCTTATACCAAGGGTATTCATTTGATAATACAGAGGATCCCAAATAAACTTATCATTGATCAATAAAATCATTAAACTAAAAATAATAGTCACACTAACCAGGGACTTCACGTAGTCCAGTGGTAGGTGATAAATACCAATCTCACTTTGGTTGTGGGTTTGATTCCCATATCTTTGTCCGACGCGATGGGTTGTCACACGGTATGTGTGTTCTCCTTTTTCAAAAAATATATTTTATAACATTACCAAAAGCAGATAAATTCCTCAAAATAACCATAACATAATTTAACCACAAATGTTATCTCATACCTTTTATTTTCATCCCAAATTATAATAACTTGTAATTGCCTCAAACCCAATGATCATATAAAACCAAGTGGTTATTTATAACTTTATCCAGAAGAGAAAAGATAATTCTTCCTCAAATATCATTCTCACATGGAAAACTGCAGGGTTACAAATACAAGAGAAAATTATTCCGAAGTAAACCCATCAACAAGGAGAACTAATACTTTTTAAACATTTCTCCAAGCTTTTTCTTTGACTAAGAAAATATCCTATAGAATAGGGCATTCACTCGGGTAATGGCCAGGTCCCCTACATTTACGGAAAATGACTGTAGATGGATTCTTGGGACCATTTTTATTTGCTTCCATAGTACTCTTCATTTTTCTTTTCCAATTCTTCACTTTACGTCCTTCTTTCCCACACGTAAAACATTTCTTTGATATGTTGAGACACTTTCATAGGTGTCTCCATCCACATTTCCGGCGTGATGGAAATTGAGGATTTCATTCTCCATGGTCTCCACTATTGGAGCTCTTATTATTCATCACCTTTCTCTTCTTTGTTGAGTCCGGGAATTGGTTAATATATATATTGTTGATAATATTTTTGGAAAATTGATTTGTAATGAAGATGATATCTTTTATGCCAATCATAATTCCATTTGTTTGCTCATTGTCACCACTGTTCACACCTTGTACATCATTTTCAAAGTCATTATGACTTCCTTGGAATCCAGCCATTGACTAAAACCAGAAAGCATTGTGTGAGTAACATTAGTCATAAAATCATTTAGAGAATATCATGTCACCATATTCTCAATTTGAAACACATTAGGATTAATCATGGTCATTTACTCTCATCTTATATATAATACTTTAAATCGGTTTGTAAAGAAAATGTAAATTATCGTAAGCATATCCCCCGGAGTGTCGTAACCAAGAGTGCAGCAAGGCCCGTTAGCTCAAAGCGGTGTTTTCAGATTTTACCCCTAGGTACATCTGTGCTAGAGCCGCCTCTACCTGCTCGTATCCAGACAGGGATGTATTGCTCGGAAAACTCACAAAATCTCTACAATACCAAAATTCTAGGAAGTTCTTCTATACTAATCCTCAAAGTTCATCTTAGGTCTACGTTCTCTAATCAGAGATTATCTAAATATAGCTTCCAAAGTTTGTACTAAACTTTCTCTGATACCAACTGTAACGCCCTGACCCCAGTTACCCAGAGTCAGTTCATTATTACATTACATTGGCATGATCACAAGAAAGATCAAGTCTCGAAAGACCGATTAGTTTAGTAGCCTTGGAATAACTAAATACATTAATAAATTTTACATTGCATCATAAATTGAAAAATACAACAATACAGTCTCCATAGTCCACACTCTTATCCCCTCATACTATCCCTGCAGGTCATTCATAAATTACTTCTTCACATCCTAGGAAAAATAAAACATAGAAAAGGGGTGAGCTCAAATGCCCAGTAAAGATAACAATATAGCGGCAACTTTCATAAATAAGAATAAACATTTAAGGAAATGTATAACTAAAACAAAAGCCTTTTAAACTTGAACTTAAACATATTATGGAAAAAATAAAATTAAATAATTCCATTTACTTATTCACATGGATATTCTACTAATCGAATAATCACATGAAATATCAATAACCACTTTCTTAATGATGGTATGAATAATGCCAGACTATCATAACCACATAGCCAAGCCCTCATGCCATGACTAAAAATAATATTTTTTCAAGGCCTTGTGCCAGGACACTAGTTTGTCTCATGAGACCTACCGATGCATTGAGGAGCTATATCGGGCTCCACCCGTCACATATTAAGTCCAATGCATTCCCATATGAAAAGGTTTAAACATAACATAAACATTTGTAATAAAACTAGCATACGAGATGTAAATACTTTATCCATAAACCATGGATGGTATAAAAATAACACATCCACAGTCAAACATATCACAAAACCGTCAATACAATATAGAAGCTTTGTATCATAATAAATCAACTTCAAATAAGCGTAAAATCCCTCAAAGGATGTTGACATAGATGAAATCAAAACTTTTTTTAGAGAAATATATCTTTCTATTTTGAAATAATTTAAGAGTCATATAATTATAAAATAAAACATTTTCTTGGAAAATATTCTTATAAGATTGTAAGGGAATCTTCTACAATTTTATAACGGCGGAAAATAGATGCACCCACCGTATAAGTTAAAAAAACAGTTTTACCTTAATTCTGTCGAAAAGGTTAAAAAGGACCTTGTTTGGAAAATGACAGAAAGATTCCTTTATAAACCACTTATAAAAGTCAACACAGGTATAAATGAATTTAACCCATATTCTAGTAAATAGTAAAAAAAATTTGAAATACATTTTTATGAAACATGGATGTGGATGATAAATAAGTCCCAGTAGATTATTACGTATAAACAACCTCGGATAATGAATAGATTGCGAAATAAACCCTTACCTTTACTTTTCCTTGGTTGGGGTAGGTTAACCTCCTGTATAATGGTGAAATAATTGTTATCAAATTATAAAATAATCATATATATTATTATGTTATCATATATGATCTTTTAAAATTTCTTTGTTAATAATATCTTAGTATTATCGTCGTTTCGGGTGTTAACTTACTCATTTTCTTTTATATGTTTGGTTATTTAAGCCATGTTTGTCATGGATAGGTTGTATCTTATTAATATCCAGAATGATATCAAGTCCTTAAACATTATTTTTAAATCCTCAAGTGATAATTATACTTGAATGGATACGATGGAGAATGAATCTCATCGCGTTCATTGAGACGGTAGTCCGTACGTACGCACGAGCGACAATATCATTCTTTTGATATTAAAATAATATATAATTGGATGGTATATCATATATAAAGAATCATTATAATTTTATATTTATTATTTACATTAATTAAAAATCATTATTATACCCATCCAAATAATAATGTTGGAATAACAATTACACAATGACGTGGAGACAGTAAGCCATACGTACGAACGTATGGTGACATGTCATTCAAAGGATAGATATAATACTGAAATATGGTTATACCATGTTTATAATAACATAAAAGTATATGAAATATACTGGATTTATTATTTTATAATGGTAATAACAAAGAAAGATGAAGTGGAAAAAGAAAGGAACTTGAAAAAGGGTGGTGAAATCATTACCTCTTCTTCGGGTTCTTCCTTTTGATTTGATCAAAAGGGCTCCTTAGGTTGGCTTTATGACTAATGTAAGGCCTCTAGGATTAAGTGAGGGAAGTTGAGAGAATATTTTGGCAGGTTTTGGCATAACCAAAATGCTTTTAAGGTTTGAATTAATGAGAAGGGGGAGTGCCCTTTTATAAGAGGGGTGAGGGGAACCTTTGGAAAATCTAGAAATATTATTTTATAATAAATTCATATTCGGTTTATAATGGCTAAAAAGTGGATTATTTAAAGGTTAAGGTGGGTATAGGTCGGAAAACACTCAACCAATAGGATTTAGACTGGTTTGGGTAACTATATTAACCTTATCCTTAAGTATTAACTCTTAGTTAATTTGGTTCACTTTTACAATGTCTCTTTGTATTTTTATATTATATAGTTAATAAACTTACTATATACATCCAAGAGACCCCCAAGTGGTCCAATAATGATAAAAATATCATGATATAAGTATCTTGGCCAAGCATTAGATTTTTAGGAATTTAATATCAATTAATAATATAATATTTGTTTTAAAAACTCTTTTATGTCAATTTTGACACTATTAAATAATTGATTTTTGTAAAACAAATAACAAAATTATTACTTATAAAAAAGTTAATTAAATCAATCCTAACTTTTCATATTATCCTATAAAATTATTGGTATTTATAAAAAGTCTCAAATTACATTTATTTGGGTATTTATAATATCAATAATTCTTATTTTTCATTAATTAGGTAATTACTGCATCACCATTGTGTCATAAATAAATTAAATTATTTAATATTTAAAAAATATAAATAAAATACCATTATGTAGGAAATATTTTTATCTTTATAATTAATATTTATAGTCGAAAATACAACATATATAACCCTATGTAAAAATTGTTTTTCTAAAATATATATGCATATGTCATTTTTGTATTTATTTTAACTTAATTAAAATAAAGTGTCATTATCACTTACAAGTGGCTCCATGGGGTCCCAAAATCAACCCAAAGATGCCCATGGTTGGACATGTATCCACCAATAAGTTTAGGACACGTTTTAGGATAATTTAGTATTATTATAATATTATTTGTTAACCCTTATTTACCAGATTTACCCTTTAACCATGGTAAATAAAATATTTACCGAAGTAATTATTCAAAATGTCTAAAAATATAAGTTACCTATTTACATGATTTGGACATCCTAATTCCAAATATGTAATCCATTTTTCCAAATTCAAAACACAGAAGTGACAGAAATTAATTTAAAATTAATTCCAGTTGTTAAAACAAAAAACGTGTTTTTAAGAGATAATAACTATCAAAAGATTGGCACTTGTTTATGTCTGGTTTAATTGTGAAATTACGTCCAATGACCAACATTGTATTGAATGGTAAAAATATATTCTAAATATACTTTAAAACCACTCAAATTCATAATTTATCACTATTAATTATTTCGATTAAAAAATCGTTTTTAATTAAAATTTAGTAATTTTCACTATTCACCAAAATATTAAAGTTATCCAAAAAGTACCAAAATATCACCCTATTCTAATTTTGATATTCCGAATCCAAAAATGAAGTCCATGTTGAAAGATAAAATGTATAAAATTTTAAAAAGTAGGTATTACTATTCATAATGGCTAGTTTGATTGGTTGTGGTGTGTTAGAACTTGAAGTTGCGTACAACACACACTAATGTATTATTCAGAGAGAAGCGTATTGTGGAAGCTTGGGGTGTTACACCCTCATTTTGACATCGCTTATATTATCAGCACTTTTCTACCACTGATAAAAGAAATTTATAGAAATGTTAAAAGAGGTATTTGTAGTAATGTCTTTATAAAAATATCACCATGACATTTTTAATGAAAAAATATTTGTTAACATTTTTTTTATCACAATCCCAAGAAAATAGTGAATCATAGCCTAATTTTCTTTCTCTAATTTTTTAATTATCAATAAATAATTATTATTCAATAGTAAAGATTCAAAATAATGAAAGTACAACACAACATCAATGTAAAGGTAAATAAAAATAAAATTTTCATTATCTCATTCCTTCCAATATAAACATGGTTCATTTTATGTTCTTCCAAATATACCTTCAATTAAATAAAACTGCCAATCATTTTATAACTTGTTAGTAGGAATTAATTAATCCCATAAAGTGATTTTATTTAAATTTAAGAACATTTTTATATCCTTTTACAACAAAAAAATTATAATAAATCAAATATTATTCTTCAAACTATTTAAAATGAAAACATCACATCAAATTAGAAAAATTGAAGTAATAATTCATTTTAAAAGGAACTAGAATTTTTATGGTTTCAAAATGACAAACATGGGAAAATTTCTCTTCAATTAAAATGATACTTTTTTAATATTAGGACCTAAAAATGATTATCCCACCTATGTAGTGGTAATATAATGATAAAATAAAGTGAAAATATGGAAATAAATAACACCATATATAATGTGGAAAACCCCCAAAATTGAAAGGGGAAAACCCATGGTAAAATAGATAGATTATTATAGGTAAAAGTTGTTACACACTCCCTTACTATTACAAAGAAAAAAACTCTTATAAATATCTCTATTGAATATGTAGAGAATCTTCCTGGAAAATAATACTGAAATAATGGTGGGACATGATGTGATTTCTAGTTAAGATAATTTTTTAGAGCTAATGAGAAAACTTTTGTGGGAGATCCCCTTTTATAGGGTGCCTCCCCCCTTCTTCTCTTCCTCTACTGGATGGTTGGTGGGGTTTTTCCACCCACCACATCTACCACCTCCTTCCCCCTTTGATAAATTGAAAAGCGGTGGTCATCTATAAAAAACCAGGGTCTATAAACATATCTATGACCTGGAGAACTATTGAGAACCAATCATATATCCGCCTGTCCTTTAAATCTAAAAAACATGTTGTTCATGACCCTACGAGGCTACTTAAGGATCTTTACTATCTGAGCATAGTAGAGTCAATCACCTTTATCAAGAAATATTTTATATTTCTTTATTGTGTATTGTTTTCATTTCCACACTTCCTTCATCCACCACATATAAAAAAATGTGATATTTTACCCCAATGTGCTACATCCTTGATGAAATCATGGACTCTTTTTAATTATCAAGGATCTTTGACTTTCACAAAATAATGGATTTTGACTTAGTATTTTCCCAAGATCCTCTAAAAACCTTCCCATATAAATCCCCTCTTTTCAATCCTATGTAAATTCAATGCACTATACCTCCATAATGGATAAATAAACAACTGACTTTAACTATAATATTCATCTCACGTATCATCATGCAAGAGTAAGTACATAACTAGTAGTGTATTTTCTCTGGTTAGAATCAAATGTGAAATATAAATCAACACATCCTCTGATTGTAAAATATAAACCTCTATAACAAAATGAATCATTTGAGGACACATTAATGTGTCATGGGATCCTCTTCAATGTGATCTAATAATCCTATACTATATTATCCATGTACCAACTAACTACTCACACTGCATGTGCAATGTAAATTCTAGTACAAACCATAGAGAACATTATATTACCCATTGTAGATGCATATAGTACTCTATACATCTTCATATTCTTTGCCTCACTGTTAGGAATCATCATACATGATAACTTCAAATTAATATAAAGTGGGCTAGAGATTGGATTTGACTCTTTTATGTTAAATCATTTCATGACTTTTTTTATGTAATTATTCAAAGATAGATAAATATTTCCATTATTAATATATCAAAAAAAATCTTCCCAATTTTTTTTTCTAGTCCCAAGCCATTCAAATCAAACTCCCTCTCCAACTGCGCATTTGTCTTTTGGATCTGATCATTATTGGGTCCTACAACCAACATTTCATCTACATACAACTGAATAATGATTAAATCATTTCCATATGAATTTTTAAAATATTCACAAGGATCATAATAATTTTTTTGTATCCAAGGATCAAGATATAGAAATAAAATATCTTTTACCAACACTACAATGCCTACTTAAGAACATACATATGTTTTTTCAACCTACAAACTACATTCTCTTTTACTTATTCTATAAAATATTTAGTTTGTAGAATATATATTTATTCATCAAGATAACCATGAAGAAAAGTAGTACCCTAATTCATCTACCCAATATGTAAATTGTATGTTGTACACATTTCCAGAACACTTTAAATAATTGTTAGGTTAAAAACAAGAGAAAATATTTCATAGAATTCAATACATTACTTCTGATCATATCCTTGACCACCATTATTCCAATATATATTTCCATCTATTCCTTCCCATAATTCCTAATACTAAAGGCCAATTTTTTCTAACTTTATTCCTTTTATTAGGTAATAGAACAAGATCCCAAGTCATTATCTTGTGTATGGATTCATGTTCTTTTGGAATAGACTCCATCAATGAGGATACATCTGGTCTCTGGATCACCTCTAAAAAATAATATAGCTCTATGTCCTCCTTCAATAAGAATTACAAAATATTTCTCTTAGTGAAATAGTCTAGGTACCATACTGGTACTCTTTTCTCATGATTTGACCATCATTTTCCAAACTCAACTGGTACTTGATCATCATGATCATGTAATGATTCAACGGAAATGGATTCTTCCTTGGTTTTTTTTCTAACTTGACTATTTTAGTTTTTGTATTCTCTTTCTTCAATTATCCATTAATTGTTATTTTCACCATGTATAATTAAAAACAAACATCTATGTTATTGACACGTTTGTGGGAAGTGGGTCCCCACAGATGATACCCCTTCACACCATCAACGTATCCCCAGAATATACTCTATATGGATCTTAAATCCAAATTATATCCTTCTCTGTCATTAAAAAATGCATATACAGGACATCCAAAAGTATTTAACTGAAAATATTTAGAGTTTTTACCAGTACACATCTCTATAAATGTCTTCAGATCAGTCCTTATTGAATTAGATTAGTTGATCATGTAACGGGCGGTATTCCCTGCTTCTACCCAAAATGTTTTTCAAATTTCTATAGCCTTCAACATCTCCCATGTTCTATCCAATAAGGTTATATTCATCTTATTTGACACTCCCTTCTTTTTATGTGTGTATACCACAATGAAGTTTCTATTTATACCTTCTCATTGATAAAAATTATCAAACTTATCTCTTGAATATTATCCACCATTTTCAGTCCTAAAACACATGATATTCCTTCCAAATTCAAGCTTCTTCTTCACTTTGAATGTTCTAAATAATTCAAAAACATATTCCTTCTTCTTTATTAGGTACACCAAACATCTTCAAGAATAATCATCAATGAAGTATACAACATACCTTGCTCCTCCCATGGATATAGAAAAGGCTTTCCAAATGTCGGAATAAATCAACTCTAAGATCTCTTTTCTTCTTGTTGTTGAAACCCTAAAATTTTAACTTAAATATCTTTCAAAAAATAAAATTCTCAAAAAAATTTAAGGATGCCTTTATAAGGCTAGGATGCATCTTTTAATCAGCCAGAATCTTTAGGCCTCATTATGACATATGGACAAACTTCTGATTCCATACCATCATCAATGATTTCATCGAGGTAGTAGATGTTCCAACAATCTCTTCCTCTATACACATTTCACTCATAAACACATAAAAGTTCTTTGATGTCTTTTATTCCTTCATCAATACAAGATAACCTTTCAAAATTATCATCACTCCATATTTTTTATGAGTCTTGCGTCTGATGTTATAAAATTTTCACAAAGGAAATATTTTCTTCTTCAAGACCTTAACATGTCATACTCCTTAGATGGATCGAGAAATAAAATCATGTATATTATGTTTGATGGTACTGACTCCAATGATCATTATGGTGTGATTTTTCACCATTTACACAAGCCCTTCCAGGATAGTTTCATAATGATCAAACCATTCCCATTGATATTTCATGTTCCATGTTTCTTCTGAATCGATTATTCATGAATTATTGATATTTTTTTATTCTAGTAGTCGTCACCACTTTACTAACTATTATATGACTATTTCCTAAACTACTTTCAACATTTCCATCCATGTCATGATTATGTCTCTCACTATCGACATGTATGTTAGTCATTTTCCAATTTATAGTAGGAAATTATCTTCCTACAACACTACCTATATATTTATATTTCATAATGGTGAATTATTTCTATTGAATTTCTTAATCTCAAATTCCTCTTCCATCTGGACATTCTATCAGTCTTGACCCCCCACTATTTCAAAATGGTGTATTTAATAATCTCAATAAATTATAGCTTATGTAAAAGATCAATATAAGTCACAATTAGAGAGAGTACTAAAATAAATGAGAATTGATAATAACCAAAATATTTAAAAGTATAAGGATAGAGAATTCCTGTGATATCACTTATTAAAACTGTAAACTTATTGACCCACCTATGCGGTGATAACAGGGAGGTAAAATAAATTGAAAAAAATCATAAATAAATTGCACCTCAGGTAATGTGGAAAAAACCCCAAATTGAAAGTGAAAAAATCCATGGGAAAATAGAAGGATCTATGTGGTTAAAAGTTGGTACACACTCCCTCAATATTACAAGGTGAAAATGTAACGTCCTGGCCCGGGTTCCACACACCGGTGCTCCATACCGGCTAGTCACATGACCTCAGGTGCACCTCCCACTATTCTAGAGGCTACTGACTAGAAGCAGGAGTCTAATATCGATCATGGAAATACTATAGCCTCTTTATCAAAGTATCATAACAATGGAAATAAATAAGAATGAACAAATGATATAACTAATAACCAAACTAATCGAGTATCACATGATGCCTAAAAAAGAATAAAAATATCAAAAACTGAATAGTAGATATGTCATTCTGAATACGTGTCAAGTGTCAATTTGAAGAACCCAAAATAAATAAAGATAGTAAAAACTTCCAAGTAGGTCCTGAATCATGTTTGGATCCCTCATCAATGATCCATATCGTATCACCCATCTTATATAGAGAGATTTCCCTTGACCTATCCTAAAACCATTAAATCTATTTGGGTACCAACCAGGCAGCACGAGTATGATGTGAGTACAACTCAGTATGCCACCACCTATAGTTTCGAAAAACTTATCCAATCAATATTAGTTTATATGTATGTATAAAGGATAAAATACAAGTAATAAAGAAAAAAATAAATTAATTAAAATACTCTTTATTTAACCACATAACTTTGGGGTTCTAGAGGACACCTAAACTCTCAATACCTTCTTCAGCTAGGGTTAGAGTCTGAACCATATCACAATATCATGGTTATTAATTTTTACATCAATTCAATTTAAATTATGTGAAATAAGAACCATATTCATGTGCCAACATTTTGTACCTAGAACGCCATGCCTAGAAACCCGTGGATATTTGAAGCATCAGTACGTGTCCCAAAAAATATTTATCAATCAACCACACAAGTGGGATTTTGAAGCACTAGTTTTTTTTCCCAAACTCATTATCACATGCTTTCATTTGGGTCTAAAACACCATGTTTAGCACCCCATGGGTATTTGAAGCATCATTCCTTGTCTCAAAACCCATTTATCAATCAATCACACATATATCAAATATATAACATCAATAAATTTTAATCAACATTAACCCCATTATATAAACATTTCACATCATTGAATACCATTAAAATTTATCTAAAAACATGGTTCTATAATTTATTCGCATGGATTAATATGAATATATCATTATTAAACCATTTTTCATTATTTAACCTTATAACCCATTAACCCATTTAGGTTAATCCAATAATCTCACAATTTCCTTTTTTCTATTAATTTATAATCACATTAATTAACCAAATACACAAACCCATTAATTAAAAAAATCAGCATTAAATTATTCAATCAATTTTATAATTAAAATATTTAATTCATTAATTCACCAAATAATTAATCCCATTCTGCAATCCCAATATTCTATTAATTAATTCAATAATTAATTAATCCAATTCTACAATTTCAATTCCCCCAATTTAATCCAAATAATTATCACATGGAAATTCAATCAAAAAAATAAATTCTTGGTGCAATTTCCCAATCATGGAAATTGAAAATTCACAATTACATACTCGTAATTAAATCAAGACTTTGGGATTTAAATTTAGACCACTTACCTCAAAATTGATGACAAATTTCCACCAATAGAAATCCAAAATTGAAGTGGAATAACCACAATCACAATGAGGGAATTGATATAGATAAAATCCTAAATCCATGATCAAATGAATAATGATCCATAAAATCAATATCTAGATCCAAAAAAAGAGGAAAACATCCCCTTAAAGGATTAGATAAGAACTATAGAAGGACAAAGAAATAATCAGGATAAGAGACTCTTACTTGGAGGGGTGTAGATCTTCAATAAAGGATTTTAATTGTTAATAATTGAGGTAGGGAAACTTATTAATACACCTGAGAACCTTCAAAAATGGGAGAAATAGGTTAGGGTTGAGTTTGGTTCGATTTTGGGTGATTTATGGGGGTTTGGGAATTTGAAATATAATTTTTGGGTTAATTAAAACTACACACACGGTTTCTTGTGAAGGGAACATAGTTTACGAAACCATGTGCCTTAACTATGTGCCTCTTCTCCATGGAGTGGGGGTTCACTTTGTGAAAAACCTTGTCCCATCCATGATAATTCCCACATTTTGGGTTCACATGGTTTTCTAGGTTGGGAACATGGTTTGGGGAAACCATTAACCAACCATGCACAACCCCTCTTTCTACAATTCTCTATTTCCCCACAAAAACTCCCCAAGGAAAAACCATAATGATATATACTCAAAACAAGGAAAAAAATACCTAAAAACAAGCTCAAGTGATCTCCAGAAAAGGTCAAGAACTTATAATCTCCCACCTTATAAAATCTTTTCCTTGAGCTATACCCCCAAGAATCTCTAAGATTATAAGATAAAAAGATTGGGCCACCGATCCCATGTATCCACTTATCAATCCCATGTTTCCTACTAAACACGAACATGTTGCTACAATATGGGAACCAATGGCATGGTCTTTCCCCACAACACATTCTCACTATGTTATAATACATGTATCAAATTATTCTCAATGGAAACATCAGTCTCAAGGTCAATATCATCAATATTGATCACATCAAAAGGTTTGGGGTGATAGATCTAAATTTGTGACACATGAAAAAACAACTTGCATAGCACTATACCTCTGTGGAAGATCCAATCAGTATGACACCAATTTCCTTCGATATATAACCTCAAATGGTCCAACAAACATGGGTAACAACTTGGGAACTCTATGTATCCTATAGTGACCTAATCTAGGTGACACCCAAAGGAATTCATGATCACCATCTACAAACTCTAGGGGTCATCGTTGTCTATATTCATATGAATGGTTCCTACTATGATCCATATCCATATTCTTCTGATTCATTTTAACCCACTCCAATGTTTCATGTATGAGGCTTGGTCCCAAATACTCTGACTCACCCACCTCCATCCTATATAGAGGTGATCTCCCATTCCAAACATAAAGATCCTTATATGGTTCCATCTAAAAAGTTTATATATAACTTTTATTATAAATGATCTCCTCTAAAGTTATGTGCTTCTCCCAAGATCCATCAAATCTATGAACAAACACTCGTAGTATATCCTCACGCACCTTTATAGTATGCTATAGCTTCCCATTATCCTATGGTTGGAATTCCATACTTAGTAATAATTTCCTACCAAGTGTCATTTATAAGCCATGTTAGAAGTGAAAAGTAGAGCATAATTAATGGTCTGAAACTATATTTTGTGGCGCCCCATAAAGATGGAATATCTCTCAGATGTAAAAACCTCCCAATTTCCCTACTGAGAAACTCTATTGTATAGGTAGTAAGTGTTCTACCATTTTCAAATAGTCCACAATCACCCAAATAGCATCATTCTTCTATGTCATCCTTTAGAGACCCACCAGAAAATCCATTGTACTTCCATCCCACCTTCATTCTAAAATTAGAAATGGATGTAGTAAACCACCTAGTCTTTGATGCTCATCCTTCACCTATTTATAGTTGTAGTATCGTGTCACAAGACCCATTATCTCATTTTTCATGCCCATCCACTAGAACTGTCATCTTAGGTCACCGTACATTTTGGTCACACTAGGATCCACTTCCCACTTCATGGAATGAAATTAACACATCATCTCATCCTGAATAATCATAGGTAGAACAACCTAATTCCTAACATTTGTGATCTCATCCTCATCTATGGTCCAATATGATGGTGTATCTCCATCTTCAAGGCTTTCCCTCAAGTAAAAACATACCAAATATTCATAATGCATATCTCTAATCCATTAAAAAGTGTAGACTATGTTAAAACTTATATGAGATTCATCTTCTCTGGAATTTCTTAAACCACAACATGCATCTAAGACTGAAAATTCATCATCTTCCTCTCAACACAACACTCCTAAACTGCATGAGTCTGAGTTTTCTTATTCAAAACATCAACAACACTATTTTTTTTCTAGGGTGTATATGCTAGCTCAAACCCGAAATAATGTATATACTCAACCCATCTCTGCTATCAGAGAATCAAATATTATTAGGAAAATATAAATATTAAGCTATTTTTATCTATATACATAATGAACTTTTCACCCAACAAGTAATGACTCAAACACTTCAAATCATAAACTACTACAGCCAACTCGAGGTCACAAATAGGGTATTTTCATTCTTGTGGCCTCAACTTTTGTGACCAATATGCCACAACTCAATCTCCTTGCATCAACTATTCTTCAAGACCAATTTGAGAAGTCTCAAAAAACACCATGTACTCTTACCCTTGATCAGGTAGGATCAAGATTTGTGTCATTTTCAAGAACTTATTTAACACCTATAAATAATTATCACATGATTATGACCGTTCAAATATTAATCCCTTATTGTTCAAGCATGAAAGTGGCGCTGCTAATCTGAAAATGTCTTAGATAAACCTCTAATAATATCATTCAAATATCATAAATCTATGGATATTGAAAACATTATTAGGATACTTCCAAGATACAACTACCTACACCTTCTCTAGGTCCATTGACATAAGTTTCTCTGAGTTTATGTTACTCAAGATACATACATGATCAATAAAAAAATTACACTTAGATAGCATAGTGTATAGTCAATTATCTCTTAGTGTACATAGGATGATGTGATGATGTTGGGAATGATCATAATTAGTATTTGAGTACACCAAGATTTCAATCAAAAACACTAATACAAACTATTCTAGGTATGGATGGAAGATTATCTTCATCAAGGCCATAAACACTTTTGGTGTGGTCATCAGCTCGAACAGTATCACGACAAACTAATAAAGTCTATAACAACTTCTAAAATTTTCCCTTTCTATATTAGAAGGTTGAACTCTCAACTAATGATACCCTAATCTCAAGTCAATATTTGAGAAGACACAAGCACCCCTCAACTAGTCAAAGAAGTCATTGATACATAGAAGATGATATATGTGATTGACAATCATCCAGTTCAACTTTTGGTAATAAAAATATAAGAAAAAGTTCTCTTCAACATTATTTTCATACAAGACTGGATAACACCATGATTATGTACTCATGTGGAAAACCCCTTATCCATAAGCTCTTCCAACTCAGTCATGAGCTCTTGAAGCTCTGTTGGTGCCATTGTGTATGGTGGAATAGAAACTGCCTCAGCTCCTAGCATGAGCTCAATCCTAAATTCCACATATCTATAAGGTGGGATCCCTAAGAAATATTTTGTAAACACAACCTAAAACCTATCCACTACATGTGTAAAAACACCATGCTTTACACCTCCATCGTCTAACAACATACTAGAAGCCAAGGCGGTAACTTCTCTAGTTGTTGGTGAACTAGCCCTGCACGGCCTGCCTGGATATCCATTCTCTATGGTTTACATAAATTTCACCCTTAGAAGATGTTGATGTCACTCTCCTACTCTAATATTGATTGTGGGATTGGTATTCAAGTATCCATTCCATTACCATAGTTAGATGAAACCTAGATATATCAAGGATTTAAAGATCCCATAGAATATGATACTCACCAACATAGAGAGAACACCCTTACATAAATAGATGTCTCTAGATCATACTCCCAAAGGTGTATCTATCATCGTAAAAATACTCATGAACATAACTGCCAGGATCAAACCATTAAAAATCTGAGAAGATATAAAATAATGAGAGGCACTAGAGTCAAATAGGGCACTAGCTAGCGTAGAAGTTACAAGAATAGTACCTCTAACTGTTGATGGTCCAGCCTCAATATCCACTAGTGTAGGATGAATGGTATGAAATTTTCATGAAACTATTCCATATAATGTAGTTTTATTCCCCTAAGATACACCACTCTATTAATATGGGATCTCTTTTCCAGAAGCACCTCATCATCTACCTCTACCGCCACGACCAGTAGAACTCCAACTGCTAGACCACTAAGGTGTAGAAGAACCTGATCACATACTCTGGTTCTTTATAGTTATCCCATCATTAACCATATTCCATGGGATCTTATAGAACCAATATAGATATATCATCCTACTGCAATTTTTGAAATCCACAAGTTGTTGGGGACAATGTCTGTGAATGTGAACAAACCTACCACACAAGTGACAGGTCAATCAGGTAGGGTCCTAGGTAACTGACCCTTCCCCCTGGAAACTCTACATTTTATCTCCCTATATGAAATTATCATATAGATGATTACTACTGTCGAAATGTTTATCTCTAAATCATATAGAAAGAACCACTTTTCCTCCCCTATATTCCTCCATCAGGTTCCCCTAAAAATGATATCCCAGTTCACCACTTCTAAAAACTTATTCAGCCTAAAGATATTCACCTGGTAATTAATTTCACATTTAAGACCATCCTAAAACAAAATTTTCATAGTATCCTCATCTCCCGCTAATTTTGGAACAAAGTGAATCATGTCATTATAGTGACCAGCATAGTCTTTAACGTACATACTCCCCTAATTCAACCTCCTAAACTCAGATGTTGTCTCCTGCCTCAGCGTCTTAGGGTAAAAGTTCTCTAAGAACTTCTCCTTATTTTCTTTTAAATCTGTACAATCCAGCTATCCATATTTATTTTGGAAGTTCTGTGAATGCTTCTCCTGACCACATAACATATAAATGAACAATTTAACTCTTTTCTCATCAGGAGTCTCTAGGTATCCAAATATCATCTGGATAGACTCAATCCATAACTCAACTGCCTCAGGTCCACCCTCTGTGGTAAACATCGGAGGGTGTTATAACTGAAAATCCCATGTTATATCATAAATACTCCCCACAACCGGCTTTGGATCTCTATCCATAAACTTCATGAATAGAGAAAAGTTATCATGGAACTTCTCTCATACATCCTCACCCAGTAATTTTAGTGCCTTGGGTCCCACTTCTGGTAGATCATTTCTCACCATAACCTTCAGTTTTCTTATCAACAAGCATCATCATAGAGGCATATCTCTACAATTCCAAACATATATAATAGAATATATTTCACAACATCAATTCATTTAAAAATTGATATACACACAAGTCCAAAACAAATCATTCCCCCAAACCTCACCACACGTTCAAAACCAAGGGTCCATCACTACACTTAACTATTCTATATCTGGGTCATGGTTAACAAAGGGTAAACCAATTTTCATTATTTGATTTTCTCATTATTCACCCATTTTCCAAATTTTTCATCATTTTACAATTTCTCAAATCCTATTAAGCAACAATTTCAAAATCACACAAGAAAAGAAAAGTAATTTCATTTAAAACAACTTACCCAAAACCCTATTTTCTTATGCGTTCCAAGAATGATGAATGTAACATAATAATCAATATTTTATGCAATTATGCATGCATACTCAAATATCTTTCCATACCAAGCCATGAGTAAAATATCAAAAAAACTCAAAAATGATAATCATGTAACACAACAATTGCATCACTAAAGGTGAAATAGAATTCAACTATAATAGCACATAGTAATAACATCAATCCCACCCCAGAAACAAAGATTTTACTCTCATACATGGGTTAGATACACCCATATATGAGCTCATAACCAAGGCTAGACTCATTATATTCTCATATCTAACTTTCCTAAATAGTAAGACAAAATAAAAGAAAAGAAAATAGCCTTGATTCCACTTTGTGACATCTTGCCTTAGGTGACACACACTAGTTCCTCAATTCGGTCTTTTACATGACCTCAAGTGTGCCTCCCTATATACCAAAGGCTACCGACGAGCTGTGAGTGTCTAATATTGATCATGCAGAGACTATACCCTCTTTATCACAGTAGAATAATAGTGGAAATAAATAAGAATAAAAATGATATAACCAATAACCAAACCAAACTGATACTACATGATAAAAAAATGTGAAATACAATATCCAAATCAAATATTAGATATGTCATGAAAATACGTGTCAAGTGTCATTATGAAAAACCCAAAATAAATAAATACACTGACAAATCCCAATATGGTCCTAAATCAAATTTGGATCCCTCATCCATACTCCATCCCATATCATTCATCTAACATAGGGCCCTTTTCCTTGACCTAACTTATTTCCATGAAATCTATTCGGGTACTAATTAATCATCTTGAGTTCAGTGTTATTACAACCTAGTAGGCCACCAAAAACGATGTCTAAAACCATATCCAATCAATATCTATGTAGTAAGTTGTATAAATAATAAAATACAATAAATAAAGTAAACAGTTTACATTTATTCAATTACACTTTATATAACCACATAAATCATAGGTTCCCAAGGACTCCCTAACTTTCAATACTTACTTCAGCATGTGTCGGAGTCTGAACCATATCACAATACGATGGTTATCAATTTTCACATCAATTTAGTTTATATTATGACTAATTTGAACCATAGTCCAATGCCAACATTTTGGGCCTAAAACACCATGACTAGGACCCCATGGGTATTTGAAGAATCAGTATGTATCCCACAACCCATTTATTAAACAATAACATATGTGGGGTTTTGAAGTAGTAGTCCATGTCCCACACTAATTATCACAAACATACATTTGGGTCTAGAACTCTAAATCTATAACCTTGTGGGTATTGGATGAATCAGTCCATCATTGAGGCTCTGTTTTACATGGATTGTGTTCATGACCCCATGGTTTATCTTCGGCATCCTTGATTTAGAGGATCTAATTGTTGCGGGTAAGATTTTTACTTTTCATCTTAGATTAAAATTGATATTGGTGTTTTACATCGGTGTTGGAATAGGATGCATGACTGTTCTGGTCATCATTTATTTCTATGAGAGGAGTCATCGGTGATAGATGGAGGTCGATGGGTCTGTTTATCTTCAGATATGGCCTCACTTGCCTTTCTTGTTCTTTGGTGGTGATCGAGGTGTGGGACTCACAGGTGATTCTCCCCTAGATCTAGTGCATTGTTCCTCAAAAATGAATGATACAATCTAGAGCATGCTCTTTCGAAAACCAATCTGAGGTTTTGTGGTTCTTTTTCAGGTAATGTTATATTTTTTGTAGTGTTTGAATTCAATGAGAATAACTAGTTTTGTTGGTGGTGGTGATGAAAAGTTCTTTCAAATTTAACATTATGGTGACACATTTTTTCAGGCTTATTTTAGTAGGAATTTTCAGTGGTTTCTCAGACTATTTTTTCATTGTATTGTTGTGTTCTTGACAGGCATTGGTTTTTTCTCTTTCATTAGGTTATGGTGTAGCTCTTTTCAAGTTCCAATGGGTGGGAATCCTTGGAAGGGGTTTCGGTGTGCTAACATCCATCATTTAGATATCACTCCTCATCGATGCCTGGTAGTCACCCTACCTTTGTTGTTATGAAAAGAGTTCTCAGTATGATTTTATGTTGCATTAGGTTGAAAGTGTCATGTTCTCTATTAAATTTTTAGGTGGAAGGATCCAAGGAGAGATAGGTCTACTGTAACCTATCATTAGGTCATCCCTCCACATTTTAGTGTGGGTTGGATGGGTTCTCTTCCATTTTTTTCCATTGAGATGAAACTTCTTAGTATGGGTGAAACACATCATCATTGAATGATTCCACTATTACGTCATCTTGCAGGGGGTAATGAAACTTTTATTGATGCTTCCCTTGAAGTTTAAATTCCTTCAGACATTCGAGACCATGTTTGAACCTTTGAGTCATTTTTCTTTAAGTCATCTATTTTTCTATCATGTTATCGGTTCACTCTTTACCCATTTCTAAAATGGAGTTTATTATTTTATGTTTAATAAATGGGTCTTGACCCTCAACCTATTAAAAAAATTGATCAATCAATTCCAAAATTAAAATATCCCATTAATTAATTCACCAATTAATTAATCAAATTCCACAATCCTAATATTCCATTAAATAATTCACCAATTAATTAATCCAATTCCACAATTTCAATTTCCCAAATTTAATCTAATTATTTATCACATGGAAATTTAATTAAAATAAATCAATTCACAATGCAATTACCCAATCATAAAAATTTGGAAGTCAAAATTACATACCTGTAATTAAATAAAGACTATGGGGTCATAATTTATACCATATACCTCAAAACTGATTCCAAATTCTCGCCGATGGAAATCCCCAATTGACGTAGAACAACCACAAACATGATGAGTGGTGATATATAGATCAAATATTAAATGAAAGATCAATCAAACCATTATCCAAAAAACCTAAATATATATCCACAAAAATATAGTAAAACATCCATTTAAAAGAATAGTGAATAATGAGATAACTATGGGAAACAAATTAGGATGAGAGAATCTTATTGGTAGGGTTTCATATCTTCGATATAAGTTTTGAATCATCAGGAATAGAGGTCAGGTTACTCATGAATTCATCCAAGAACCTAAAATAATGAGATAAATATTTTAGGTTTGATTTAGGGTCATTTATTGGTGATTTCTGAGGGTTTGGTAATTTAAAATCTAATGTTTAGGTTAATTAAAGCAATGTGCACAGTTTCCTAGATAGTGGCACACGGTTTTCCAAATTGTGCACCTTAACTATGCACCACTTATATGGGGGGAGTTCCTAGTTACTCCTAATAGGGTGCATAATTTTATAAACCATGTGCTAGACATGAGAATTACCTTTGGTTGGGTTTACATGGTTTTCTTGGTTGGACATACTATTTGGGAAAAACATGTGTGTCCCATACTTATTTTAAAAGCCTCTGTTTTTCCCAAAAACTCCCCAAGGAAAAACCCAAATGATATATACTCAAAATAAGGAAAAATGATACCTAAAAAAAAGTGCATGACATCTCCAAATAAGTTCAATATCGTACCAAAAAACATTCATAAATCTCTCACATGAATATTTGGGGAATATGCCTCATAAAATACCACTCAAATAATTGTGGGAGAAGATATGATTGTCGGTGAAGCCGATTACTGAGTTTGGATGAGAACATTGATGGGGAATCCCCATTTATAGGCTTTCACTCCCCCTTCTTCTCTCCCTAGATGTTTTTTGGGGTTTTTCCACCCACCTTATATTCCACCACCTTTCCTCTTTGAGAAATTGGGTGGTGGTGTTCATCCATCAAAAAAAGGTATGTCTATAGTTAAGTATAACTATTAACTATAAATGATGTTTCTGACTTTTTCATGCTTCATCTACTAGTGTTACAATTTATTTAAGACACTCCCCTTTGAGATAAATTTATTTCTTTACTTTAGTAAAATACAATAATTATTAGGTTTTTTTTCTAAATTAATGATCATATTTTGAAAGAAAAATTATAGATTTATATAAATTTTCAAAACAAATTTCAAAAATGGGGTGTGGATGAAATAAATTTAAAAAAATTGGGGGGGGGTGTCAAATATATAAATAACACAATAAAAGAGGATTTTTCAACAAATAAAAAGTGATGATGAAGTTTCTACTATGAAATGTGTGGGGGTAATTCTCTATATTTTTTAATTAAAAGATATAATTAATCAATGTTTTTGTTATTCTTGGGAACACTATTCTTTATGGGAACCTTTTCATCATTGGGAACATTTATTATAGACTCGTGCAGTCATTATTTAGTACTGAAACATTCCAAATACAAAATAAATCATTATATACATTAAACATATCACAAAGTCAACATAATGCATACTAGAATTGATATAATGAAAATAATAAATATATTTCAACAACTAAGGAATATTTGTTCATTAAAACAATTAGTGGTAGTTATAATAATTAAAAATAAAATATTACATATCTTAACATTTGATGAATACTTTTTCATAAAATCAAAAATTCAATGAAATTAAACCTATAAATGAAATGTACTTTTAATAGAAAAGATTCATACATAAGTAATAATAGATGATATGTGATTTATTTATAACATCCAAATAATTTAAAATTCACTACATATGAAAATATTATCTTCAGACCATTCTAGACACACTACACATTAGAGTGGCATGTGGTCGATTACTGCATGCCATAAATGAATCAATGATCATTTTACAAGATTTTGTCTATAACATGTCCTCAATTTCTGACTTTTTAGTACCCGACACACATTTTGGACTAAAATATCACTTTTAAATTAAAATAATGTGCTTTAATTCATACTACCATGCATCAAAATGATTTGGGGTTCATTACTATATGTAATAAATTATTATATTATATTTGTACAATAATTTCATGCAAATATGAGATAGTTTTACCAATTTTGACCTTGTGATGTTCTTTTTTAACATATTTAAATTTTATAGTGAAAATATACCCTTCAGTTCATTCTGAATGTAGTAAGAATTAGAATGATACACAGTTCATTCTTACAGAACACAAATTAATCAATGTTCATTTTCATTTATTTTCACAAAAATCTAATATTACTTTATTATATTTGAATATACGATAAACTTATTTAATTAAAATATATCTCTTAAATAGAAATCATGTATTTTCAATCATTCTGAGCATATAATGAATCTAAATGATATGTGTTTTTATTTTAAATTTCATAAATGAATTAAATATAATTTTCCTTTTGTTCTATGAAATACTAAAATATTATTCTTTTTTTGAGTATATAAAATTCCATTTGAACTTCTTTAACACTTAAAATGGAAAAAATCACATTCAACCACTCTGATCAAATTATTCATTAAAATGGTTTATGGTTTATTTTTACTGGTACCAAATGAATCAACAATACCTTTCCTATAGTTTAATGAAAATATAAGATATTTCTCTAAGGTTTTACCATGTGAGGTGATAATTTAACAAAAATATCTCTTTTAAATTGAAAACACACATTTTTAGTCGCTCTGATCATATCTTGTATCAGAATGAAATTTAGTTCATTTCTATATGTAATAAATGAATCTAAAAACATTTTCATATAGTTTCATGAAAAAACAATATTTTTTTATTATTTTTATTCACGTGACATGTGTTTTGAATATCTTTAATAGTTAAATCTAGAAAATTACACTTTAGGCTTTTCGAACCACACCGTTTAGTTAAATAATATTAAATTAAAATGGAATGATACAATTTAGGTAATTTTGATGATTCTATGTGTTAAAGTGACATGTGTTTCATTACATATGTTATAAATAAAAAAATAGATTTTTATGAGAATTTGAGTTCATTTTATTGTATTTCACCATGTGATGTGTGTATTTAACTGAATAATCTCTTTCAAATAGAAAACACACAAGTCAAAAATGGACCAATGATCATTCTCCTAATGTGTCGTTGAAATACAAGTTCATTTTCATAGAATTGGCAATCTGACACATGTTTTCAACTAAAGTATCACTTTAAAATTGTATACATGCATTGTTATCCATATCATCCACACTATTCATCAAAATTATGTTTGATTAATTTCTATATGTCATAAATTAATCTTTGATTATTTTATTATAGCTTCCTTATAATATATCTCATTATGGCCTTCATTTTCTATATTATTTGATATATTTACTATTATTTTACATTACCTTGGTGGTTATAGATTTTAGGGTTGAAATTTTTAATTTAATTTTCCATTCTATCACATGTTTAGTGTTCATGGTTTAGGGGAAATTTTGGGATGACCCTTATGTAGTGATCATTATATTTAATTTTTTGTGCATGTTTTTTTAGTATGTGTAGCACATGGTTGTATCCAAACCATTTGTAACCAAAAATATATTGTGATGTTTCTTGGTGTTTAAGGGTACGGATGCATGACTTGCATTTGTTTAGTAAATACTATGTAAAAATCATGAGAGAGACCAATAGTTTTTAGAAAATCTATTTTTAATTTTGGAAACCTGGTTTGTCTAATGGTGTGGGTGTCCAAGTGTGTCTAGTGAGGGGAAAACCGTTGTTGGTATAGTTTTCTAAATAATGTAACATACCCAATTTTCTTAGAAGTTGATTTCCATAATCTAATTGAAACCCCCAAAAGGTTTCCTTCCTCCCAACTCGATTAAAACTCTCCTAGGAGCCCAGGAATACATCTACCTTTCCCTTTCCCTTCGATTTGAGCCTATCACCCTTGTATGTTTTGGTGTTTCTTTCAATGATAGTCACATTCCTTTACACATCAAACATTATCTCTTTTTTTTTCTTCTCTTATCTTGGTCTATTATTGCCTAAACCCTAGGGTGAGGGTTTGATGAAATTCATTATGTATTATGATGTTAGGGTGTGAGGATCATGTAAATAGGTCACCACTTCTTGTGTTTTAGGGATTCATATTATCTTTAATTCATTTAAGGTAGTTGGATCTGTTACTTTTTTATTATTTACAAAAAAATGATTTCTTGAGATTTATATAGAATATTTTCCATAAAATTATGGATCTTTTAAAATTTTATGATGAGATATGAAGTGATTTAAAACTTATATGATCTTATTATATAGTTTTTAAGAAAATTTTGTGTTCATGTGTTTGATAAAAATAAAAAATTATTTATCAAGTAAAATTTGGTTATCCAAATGACGTTTTAATATTTTGAATTATCTTTATGATATGGATTATTACCATGGGGTGTTTTTCTCTTTACTTTATTACGGTTTATGTATTTTTATGGGGTTTTCTTATGAGTTTTTGTTTTTAGGTGGGACTTGGTTTTAGAGAGAACTTGTTTGTTATTTGTTGATGAATTATTTCCATATGTGCCATCTATGTGGTGTGTGATTTATGGTTCATTTTCTATAAAATAAAAGATTATTATTATTTTTTCATATTGGATTTAAAAGAAATTGATTTCCAAATAAGGCTTTTCAAAATGAAACTCTAAGGATTATTTGGAACGTCTAAAAAAATTTCAAATGACATCGAATTAGAAATGGTTTTCAAAGGAATTACTAGTTTTCAAATGAGAGCTATGTTAACACCTTTGTAATATTTTTTCAATTAAGATTCACCCTAATATAAACTCATTACATATTTGTACATTTGTTATGTTATCGGGTTTAGTTTAGATGGGTTTCACATTGGTTGGTGTATGGTGATTATGGAATTGTGATTTATTGATTAAGTCAAACACATAATTTGTGTGAACTCTCCTCTTATCATTATTAATCATGAGGAACCTAGGTTTCCAATTGAGGGATTGAGTGGCAGCTACTATCTAATATTGAATAGAATGAATAGATTTTTTATGGTATTATGGGTCATCGAGGAGTGAAAATGGTGAGTCTTGGTTAGGGAAGTTGGTTGGTTATAGACTAGGAATGAATTGATGGGGTAATAAGTGTTTTCAATCGAGTACATCTCAGATAGCCTCACAAGATGTTTAGGAGTTTTTAATGATTATTTTTCATTTATAGTTTCCTATTTACTGTGCTTAGTTTTGGGCTTGTTCCAATTTACTATCGTTCTCTCTTTCCGTTTTCTTGTAGTTTTCCATTTTTATATTATTTCATGTCATTTTCTACATTATTTATCTATATTTACCATATTTTATTGTTTTTATAGAATATGACTTGTATAGACATTGTATATGACTTTTATATATAATATTCATTTATTCCTCCATTGTTGCAAAGTCTCAGAACATTTTTTTAATATGTTAAGCCTCTTTGTAACCTTACCTTTTATTTTTATTTTTTTGATACATGCTTGGGTAAATTCTTATAAGATTTGAATAGCATCAATGTAGTTTGGATTCCTTTTTTGTCTAAAATAGGATACACCACAGTTGTGGTTCATGTCTTAGTGGTCCCTCAAGAACCCTATTGAAAACGGGAAAGGGGAAAACATGTGTGGTCATACGAATGGAGTGATGGGGCAACACATGTGGCCCTCGACCATAGAGACCTCACCATGGTCATGGTGGTATTCATAGTGAGAGAAAATTTCTATGTTTTTTCCACACCAATGTGGTATGTCTCTATTTTTCATAGTGAGTTCAGATACAACATGATCATGGTGTAGTCCATGGTGGAGGAGGTTGTGGTGGTCACAAGTATTTTGAAATAAACAAAATTCCACCTTATTCTCTATATCATTAATGTTTCAAAGGGGAAACACATGAGATCATAATGAGGTATATTTACGTCAATTTTAATAAATATTTTCTCCTACTAATCAATTTTCTCCCTCCTTGTGGAACCCTTTAATCTAGATGATTTATAGATGACTTATAAAAAATCATAGGGTGAATTGGTTGACCCTACTTTCATTGAGGTTTTATCTTTTGATGGCCTCTATCCTCTCAACCCTCATTGCTCAATATTTCTAAAATATCATACCTTGGGATATTGAGACCAGTTCTTGATGGATCAAATTTGTGAGAGAATTGCATCTATTCTATTATAATTGTTCTAGTGTGATGAAACATCTTATTCCTTCATCCAGAATAAAATACTATCTTTAACAATGTTGAATTTTGGTTAAGTGTTAGTTCTTCCCCCTTGGATTGTTCTTTTTTGATACACATTCTAAAACCATGAAATATTTTATTGGAATCTGTTCTAAGAACTCTTGGAGTGAAAATTTGTTCTATTTGGTGTTCAAACAAGGTTTAGGTTACAATTATCTTGGATAACCTTAATGTTGATGATGACATGCTTGAGGTAGTAAGTTCATTAATTTGTATAATATATGTATATTATTTTTATCATGATGTGACATTATGTTCTTATATTCTTTATACCATTAATATAGGAAAATGGATAATTGTGATGTGTTATTTTTGGTGGGTGTGAACATTTCAAAAATAGTCCCATAGAATTAGTTATTTTTTATGGGAAATTTTACCTTGTCACAAATATATTTGTCATTATTGCATGCTAGGTGATCCCACTAAGATCCTTTTAAGTGAATAATGAATTCTATCACAAAAAAATTATTCAAAAAATATGTAGTGATGGATAATGAAATCCTTTTCAAAAATAAAGTGTAAATTACTTTTTGTAATGGAATAAAATCTATTTCTATTAACCCATCACTATTAAAAATTTATTAAAACTTCCCTCTAATCCCTTTACCCTCCCCTCCTCTTTCTTCTTAGATTCTCCCCATCAGTCTCATCATGAAAACCCTCAAAAAATCTTCCCAAAATCTTCCATCATGGACAAATTTCGTAAATATTTGGTTTCATTTATATTTGGGTATTGTTTTATGATATTTGAATAGAATATATGTAGTTTAGAGTCCATTTTGGTCTAAAATGGGAAACACTATAGTCATGGTGCATGCCGTAGTGGTCCTTGGTGAGCCCTATCCAAAATGGGAAAGGGAAAAAATGGGTGTGGTTGTAGGCATAGAATGCTAGGGGAACACATATAGACCTCACCCATAATGACCTCACCATAGTCTTGGTGGATTCCATGGTGAGGAAAAATGGATAGGTTTTTAGAACATTCCCATGGAACATCTCCTATTTTCACAGTGAGTTCAAAGACACCATGACAATGTTATAAGCCATAGTGGAGAATGTTGTAGAAGTCACATGGATTTTTAAATGAACTAAATTGTTACCTTATTCCTTGGATCAGTAACTTTTCAATGGGAAAACACATGAGACTATAATGCGAGGTCTACAAGTATTTTTTATTCAATATTTACCCTTATTAACTAATTTGGCCTCCTCCTTATTGATTCCTTTGATCTAGACAAGTTCTAGATGACATCTAAATGAACCTAGGGTTAGTTATTCCACCATGCTTGAATTGAAATTTGTACTTTGGATAGCCTCTATCCTCTCAACCATCCTTGAACCACCTTACTAGAATACCATACATTGGGAGATTGAGACCAGTTCTCGATGAACCATATTTTTAAGAGAATTTCATCTCTTCTGTTATCCTTTCCCTATAGTGACAAAACTTATTCTTCATTCAACCATACATAAAGACAACCATTTATGGGGTTGAATATTGGTTAAGTGTTAGTTATACCCATTGGATTTTTATTTATAGATACTCATTATAAAACCATGCCATGATGGATTGGAATCCATTGTTAGAACTCTTATCATGAAAACTTATTCTCATTGGTATGAGAACATGGTTAGGGTGACAACACTCTTGGTGAACCTGAACATTGATGACGATGTGGTTGATGTAGGAAGTTCATTAATATGTAGAATTTGTGTATATTATTGTTATAAGGATCTGACATTATGTTATTATATGATTTAGACCATCACAATAAGAAAAATGGATAATTGTGATGGGATATTTGCAACGAGGAAGTTACCCATCATAAATAATCCAATAGAATCAGTTATTTTTAATGAAAAATATAACCTCACCCCAAATACATTTGGTACGCATGAAATCTAGGTGATCCTAACAATAACTTTTTCGACGGATAATGAATTATATCATAAAAAGTGATAAAAACCCTTTAGCAATAGATAATGTAATCTATCACAGAAAGAAATTGAAAATTACCTTTAGTGATATAATAAAATCCATCACTATTAATCAATCCCTGTTAAATAATTATTATAACTACCCATGATCCCCTTTATCCTCCACTCATATTCCTCCTATGATTATCCCCATCACTACTGTCATGCGAACACTTGGATGGATCCTCCAGAAATCTTCCATCAAGAATCGATTTTTTACAAAAATAGGTTTCAATACCTCTGGTATGGACTCCTCTTCTCTCCTCTTCCATTCTTGTTGTGATTTAACATTAAATATTAGTGAAATTTGTTTGGTAAAACCATTGGTTGTAAAATTTACTCAATTTTTATGATTTATTTGATATTTACAGTAACTTCAATTTCATTATTCCATTTTTGAGTGTCCATCAGCTCTACGCTATTTTATTTCAATTGATCTAAGGTATTTTTCATATTGTTTAACCTTAATTTTTAATACATCATTTTTTGTATTTGTGGTTAATGAAAGTTTATTATTTCATGTTTTTATTTGAAATATTATTATTATTGAAATTATTTTGGGATATTTGATATTGGAAAAGTTTATATAAATCTATTTAATTGTTCAATTGTATATCATGCTTATAGTGATATATTTTATGATAAATTATGATAATTCATGGATTTTGGTGTGATGTTAAACCATATTTTATTATTATATTATGATTTTTTTCATTTATTTAAAAAATGTGACTATAGTTTTGAAATTTTTTAAATATTATAGATATATATATACTAACTTGTGAATATAAATATATCAATGTTTTAAAAAAACATGTAATATTTTATATATATATACATGTTCGTATATAAAAATATATAGATTTTATATGTATATTTGTTTTAAAATTTGTAAAATTATATTTAATGTATATATATGTGATTAAAAAAATGTGTAATGCACACACAAGCATAGATATATATATATATATATATAATGTACAAAATAAATAAGAATTGAGTGTTTTATTAAAATTTTGATAAAATACATTAAAGAAAACTTTTAAAAATGGTTTTTATAAAAAATATTTTTTAAAAAAAACATTATAAAAAGTATTTTAATGAAAAAATAAATTTATAACAAAAAATGTAGCTATAATGATTAGAGGTTAATAAAGGGCATATCTATCCATGAAACAAATTTATTGAGGTTTATAAATGTTTTGAGCATTTTTTATGTATACTCGTTATAGGGCTTCATTAAAATGAAAAAAAATAATATAAATAATAAATATGTTTTCATTAAATTTAGTTGTAATAAATAAATTATTATTATTAGATAATAAATATATCTAATAACCAATAAAATATTTGTAATTACTATTAAAAAAATATAAATAATAACAACTATTTTTAAAAATTCGCAATAATTTGTAAAAATTTATTAATAATTAAAATATAAATTTAATGAATCTTTTAATAATTATGAAATAATTAGGTATTATTAGTAATAATTAGTAAATATTAGTAATTTTTAATAAATTTTAATATATATATATATAATATGAATCAAATATTAAAATGGTTACCCTCATGTGGGTTGTTACCGAACACCTGATGCACAAAAAAAATATCACGCCAAGGATAAACCTCACATCCTGGACCTAATGGTGGACTCAAATTTATCAAATGTTAAACCATTCAGGTGATAATTTAATTTTTTTTAAAAAAATTACAATAAAAATATTAATTGAATTATAATTGTGTGTGATGATACCAAACACCTGACGTGAACAAAATCCTAGTCATGTCTAGGGTAAACCTTGCATCTCATACCTAATTGTGGTCTCAGATTTCTAATACAATACCCTATTCTAGAGATATTGCAAATTTTTAAAAAAATTATAATAAAATTATTAAATGAATTAGACTCATGTGTATTGTTACAAAACACCTCATGCATATAAATTTTATATCATCCCTAGAGTAAACTCTTTATCCCAAACTAATTTGTGGTCTTAGATTGTCATATGATACACCATTTGGGAGATAATTAAATTTTTTTTAAATAAACTTATAAAAACTAATAAATAAATTATCCTCACATGAGATGTTACCAAGCACCTAATGAACAAAAAATTTATGTCACACATGGGGTAAACCCCACATCCTAGACCTAATGGTTGTCTTAAATTTCACAAATGATACACTATTTGGGATATATTTCAATTTTATCTTAAAAAATATAATAAACATTGTTAAATGAATTACCCTCTCTTGTGTTTTAACCAAAAACTTAATGCACACAAATGTTATGTGAATCTTATAGTATACCCCACATAATTTACTTAACAAAGGTCTCATATTTCCCATATAAGATACCATTCGGCAGATATTCCATTATTTTTTGAAAATAACATGCATGTGATATAATATTTTAAATATTTTTATTCTATCTTCACTGAGCCTCTATGAGCCCAGAATCCCATGATAATGTAGTGGCTCACTAAAAAAATATTGCATTGAATATTCCATGGTGTTAAAATATAATAATAATTTTTAATTTTTTATAATGAGTAATAATTTTTTTATCTAAATTATTTTTGACAACTATGGACTTAGGAAGTAGACACCAATTTGTATTCCACAATCATGATTCGATAAATCATCACAAAAATAATAAAAGATCTAGTATAAATCATGTCTACATTAAGTTCAATGAAACATTTATAAAATTTTCATCATCGAATTAAGAATATTTTTCTAATGGAAAAAATTAAAAGTCTATGTATTAAATTCGATCTTAGGAGAATTGAAACGTTTTACAATGTTGGAATTCATTTACTATGTTTTGGTTTACTGGAAGATTATATGTTTTTTTGTATTAACATGGTGAATAGAATTAATTAGAAAATTTAAAAAAAATCTCTATCCATAAATTTGAAAATTATTACTTTGTTTTTCAAGTCTAACTATCAAAAAACAAAAACACAAAATGATATTCTAAGTCCTAAATTAAAACCTTGTCAATTTTTCAATTTTTTGAAATCTACTAAGGAGGACTTATATCCATGAGTCCATATGAGAAAACATAAATTTGTAAAAAAAATTATGGATCTTAAATCATATTTTGGAATGTCAAATAGTTTCTTAGATCTAAACTTATCTTTGGTTAAATAATTGTTTCCTGATAGAAATTCATTACCTATAAGTTTCTATGGAAGTAAGAGGTTGGAAAAAATAGTTGGTCTTATTTGTCAGAAGATACATGTGTGTTAAAGTGATTGCATCTTATATTATAGTGATTATGAATTGTTTGTTAACTGTAAGACATGTGGATAGTTGAGGTATAAATAGGAACAATAAGGAATGTCTATATTTATTGTGAAATATTTGAGGTATTTTCCAACTACACCACATTTTTAGCATTTATTTATGTCTTGAAATACAGATGCATTGATTACATAAAAAAATAAAATATTTATATCAGTAAAAACATAAATCATCCATGTAATGGTGATTTATGGAAGCATATAGAAAAAATTAATCCTTCTTTCTATTTAGAACCTCATAAAATATGATTGGGTCTTTCTATTGATGTTTTTATCCATTTGGTTCTTACAAAAGTCAATATTCTTATTGGATAGTTTTCATTACTCCATATAACATACCTACTTTGATGATGTTGAAGGGTCCATATATATATTTGGTGATGTTAATTACAAAATATCTAAATAATAATATCAATGTTTATTTGAATCCACTAATAAATGAGATAATTTCATTTTGGAAAAATAGGGTAAATATATTTGATATAGTTGAAGATCATAATTTTACACTGAAAGTTACATTAATGTGGGTGATAAGTAATATTACAGAGTATGGTATGCCATCTGGATGGAGTACACATGGTCTAAAATCATTTTTACATTTCATGGATGATAAAAAAAATACTTTCCTCAAATATTTCTTCCCATGGATCACCATTTTCAATGGAATATAAATTATTTTTTAAAAGGTAGAATTAGAAGAGATGAACCTCCAACAGTGATCTCTAGTTTTTTGGAAAAAATATATCATCTCAGCATTACCTCCTATTAATTTTAGGCCAACAAAAAAAGGACAAAAAATAAATGTTTTTTTAGAGAGATTATAATTTTATGACGTGAATTTTTTTTGGGACATTCCATATTGGTCTGATTTGTAATTTCTTTACATGTTTTTTTTTACTAAAGACGAAGTTCATTAAAGATGGTGATCAGCAGAAATACAAGCACATATCCAAGGTGGGAAGTGGTCAAGCCAAAGTAGATCATCGTAAGGAGGGCCAACGGCTGCCAGTTGGTGAGTGGCCTTGTTCCCTTCCCTTTTTATAAATGAGAAAATGCAGGATATGAAGCTTTTCTTAAGAGAGTGAATACTCCGAGTGATGGATCAAAAACATTATAGCCCGCCGTCGTTGAGATTGATGGCATTGATGATGGTGAGACTATCGGATTCGATGTGGATTGAGTCCCATCCACGGTCTTTTTCATAATTTAACCCAGAAAGGATGGCGGAAGCCTCCGTAACTGAGGGCTCCCAAAGTGCATGGCGAGATTCATGTTTGGCTGTAATAAGATGTCAATGGTTGTCCCAAGCCAGTATACCTAATCCAGAAGGTCCATCATTAGGGATAGAGGCATCCACATTAATCTTAATAGTCCCTTCCGGTGGGGGGTTCCAATGTTGGGAGTGAGGAAAGGGGGTGACAAATATTTACTGCTCAGTGTGGTGCTGCCAACCCGCAATCCAAGATGATGCCCGATCAATCCAAAACATGGGGGGTCTAAGAAAAATATTGAAAATGGCTTCATTACGCCGATCCCAGATAATCCAGGACAAAATGCACAGGGAGCCTGCTTCAACTGGTTAAAAGGAGGATCACCATCTCATCATGAGAGAAGTAAGATCCGAGGCAGCGTCCAGGTAAAGATCCGTGGAAGATCCCCAGCAATTCCAAACCTCCTGAGCCCCGGGGCATTGAATGAGAGCATGAAGAGGGGATTCAGGGACAGAAGGGCAGAAGGGGCATGAATTGTCATTTGAAAAATGTCGGAAGGCTAGGAGTCTCTTCGTAGGAAGGATACCAGTGTATACCTGCCACCAGAATAAGTGAATTTTAGGCGGAACATTGAGCCTCCAAATTGATTTCCAGGGCTTCACATCCCCTTCAGTTTTCCGAGCACCGAGAGTGAGCCGGTAACCGAATTTCACCGTGTAAGCTCCCGAGGTGTCATTGGTCCAGGTGTAATGAATATTGAGATAATTATTTTGATAACATATTTTATATTGTATTGGACACATCTGGTATGAATGAAGATAATGTAAGGGAATGGTTAGATCTTAACCAAATTTACATATGTCCCTAACTTGAATTTTTTGAATATGAATGATCTCACAAGTTAATAAAGTAAAAAAATCAACTTTCACACATTCAATAGAAAGTTTTTTATTATTCTATTAGTGGATTCTATATTTGAGGTTGTCAGATGTTTATAATTCTAATTAGCCTCATTTCATTAGAAATTAGATTATTACTAGGTTAAAAGGTCATGAATTCCATTTCATAATAGAGTGATTACTTACTGTTGGTCATAGAGGGCTATTGAATTTTTCAATCTAGGATGTGTTAACTGAAATTTCATATTTTTTCGAGATATTTTTACAGAAACATTAGAGTATGAGGTATTTATTATGCTGCAAAATTTTGTTTTAATTTTATTTAAATTAGATAAAATATTCATGTCAGCCTTCTTTAACTCAATGGAATATTTAATACTGTATTAGTTGTATAAAGATAAATGTGGAGGGCCAATAAAATTTTCATAGATGCACCCATTTGAGATATGTATGCAAGAATTAAAGAATAAAGTATCATTTGAAGGGTTAATTTCAGAATTTTAAAATAAGGAGTAAATTTCAAATTTATTCTATTGTTATTTTCAATTAGATTATTCTTCAAAACATAATCTCGTGGGATAAAATGAGGAAAATTCTGATGATGTTATAAAACATCAAATGATTGTTTTTAATCATATCAGGCATGGTTTTGGTGGTTTTCATGAATGTCATATTTCAAATAAATAACTACATAGATCTTGTACAGATGTTCTGGTGAATTTGGAAGAAATGACATGATTTATGCAGTTTGTACTAGTTTTAATTTTTTATTAAAATTTTATAAAAGATACATTTATTTATATTATTCATTCTATAGAATATATGATGACCATATCAAAGAAAGTAATAAAAATTACCTCTTCTTATCTTGAAGAACATCATCAATATAGTTTTTCATTTTGGTTTTAAAGACAGGTAGGCTATGTTTTATTCTAAAACATTAATTCAATTTTTACAATGATATCTGTTATTAATAATTTTTATTATTTGTAGGAAATATAACATGAAATTAAAATGTATCAGTATGGTTGTGTGTGAAGAAAAATCCTTTGTCGAAATTTGTAAAAACTTATAATGGGTATGTTGTTAATGGATTTCATTTCTATACATCTATATATATTGAATCAAAGAAATCAATGAATAGTGGTGTTTTTAAAGGATATCATCATAAATAAAGTGAAGTTTACTTTTATAGCACATTGGATAATATAATTAAGTTATGTTATATGGGACCAAATTATGTAACAATGTTTAAATTCCATTGGTTTAATAATGATCAATTGTTTTGAGTTTATCCACAACATAGAGTCATTGAAATTTAATATAAGAATCTTTTTTCATCAAATGAACCATTTATGTTGGCACATCAAGCACATCAAGTTTATTTTGTGAATTACTATGATTTTTCAAGCTATCTAAATGACTAGTGGTGTGTAATAAAAATGAAATATCATGAATATCAGTTTATTGAAAATGAAAATGGTTTTTCATATGTGAAACATATCAATATTTTTCAAGAAACATCCCCAAATATATGTTTTAACCGATGAGATATAAATATCAATGATCAATCCCCCTAGTTAAGGGTTAAGGATATTGATAATATTGAGGAAGTAATAATGGATTATGAGACTAAAAGTAATATGGAAGTTGAAAATGATGAAGACTAAAATGAGGATATTTTCCTTGATGATGGTGGGTAAAAACCTTATTAATGATGTGTTATATTCATGTATTTATTAGTTTTTTATATTTTATATTTGAATTAAAAAATATTTATAGGTATGATTTTCTATTTTATATGGCTAGACCTGATGATCTATTATATTCATTCATTTTTACTAGTAAATATTACATCAAAAAATAAAAGAAAAACACTGTATTTTAGAGATTTTAAAAAATTGTATATTTACATTAGTAAGTGCTATTAGAAACATTCAAAAACATCAATCATTTTATTGTCTTTGGCTCCTGACCGCCTCTCAAAAACTCTCAATCATCATATAAGTTATCGAAAAAATCACCCCAACTCGAGGAAAAGAATCCACCTTTATAATAAAATAATTTCTATGTGAGTAATACTATAAAGAAATAAATTAAACATAAATATAAATCAATAAATTAGGAAAATGTAAATTTAAAATAAAAGGACGCACTTGGAGTCATACCGATCACATCATGCATCTGATTGACCTATGGATGATTCATATACATTAAAAATGACTTTAAGATCATTTTCCTAAATTATCAAGTCAATATAAATATATTTTCTCATTTTTTAGTATGTCATGTACCTTGTTTACTAAAAAATAAATTTAAACATAAAACACACATATTGAGTCATACCAGTCACATTATGTGTCAGTAGGATGTGAGACTAGTTATTACACGTCACAAATGACTTATTAATCATTTTCCTAAATTATAAAGACAATATGAGTTTGTTTTCTTGGATTTTAATTAGTGACACACATTCAAAACTAAATATTTAATTTTAAAATGATAACGTACACTTTGAGTCATATCGAGTACACTTTGTATTATATTGAGGTGAAGCTAATTATTACACATCATAAATGAATTATAGACCATTTTCCTATAATACCAAAAAAATAAAAATTTGATTACTCAGTTTTGAGTATGTTACATGTGTTTTGAACTAAAATGTCAATTTTAAATAAAAAGAAACACATGAAGTAATATCAATCACACCATGAATTAGATTGATGTGTAGTTGATTCCAACATGTCACAAATGACATAAGGATAATTTTACTAATTTATCATGAAAATATGAATGTGTTTCCATAGTTTTGAGTATGTCACGAGTCTTTTTTAAATAAATGTCAATTTAAACTGAAAACATGCACTTATATTCATATTGGTCACATCGTGTGTCAGTTTGATGTGAGACTAAATCATATACATTAAAAATTACTTATGAATCATTTTCCTAAAGTATTAAAAAATTTGGCATTTTTTCTCATTTTTTAGGGAGCAACACACATTTTGAACTAAATTATCAATTTTAAATTTATAATGAACACTTTCAGTCATATTGGACACTCTGTATATCAGATTGAGGTGTGGTAGATTTCTACATGTCACAAATGACTTATGTATTGTTTTACTAAATTATAAAAACAATATGAATGTTTTTTTTTCTCATTTTTGAGTAATTGATGTGTGTTTTGAACTAAAATGTAAATTTTAAATAAAAAGAAACACTTTTAGTCATACCGGTCACACCATGTGTTGGACTGACATACAGATAATTTATATACATAATAAATAACTTACGAATAATTTTCATAAAGTATCAATACAATCAGAATGTGTTTCCATGGTTTTGAGTATGTTGTGTGACTTTTTTACTAAATTTTAAATTTTAACTAAAAACACACACTTTGAGTCATACTGGTAAAATAATGTGTGGGTTTTACATGAAACTGATTCAATCATGTCAAAAATGACTAATGAATATTTTCCTAAATTATCAAGAAAATATAATCATTTTATTTCTTTTAGTGAGTAAAATATGTTGTGAACAAAAATAGAAATTTTAAACTGATAATAGACACACTGATTTATACTGGGCACATTTTGTATTAGATTGAGGTGAAACTGATTACTACACATAAAAAATGACTTATTGATCATTTTCTTAAAGTGTCAAAACTAATCTAATGTGGTTTTTTTATTTTATTATGGGATATTTATTTTGAATTAAAATTTCAATTCTAAATAAAAACAAACACTTGGAGTCATACCAGTCACACTATGTGTTAGATTAATGTGTTGATGATTCCTACACATCAAAAATAAACTATTGATCATTTCCCTAAAGTATAAAAATAATATGAATATTTTTTCTTGGTTTTGAGTATGTCATGTGTCTTTTTTACTAATATGTTAATTTAAACTCAAAACATGCACTTTGAGTCATACCATTCACAAAGTGTGTTGGTTTGATAGGATACTAATATCTACACATGAAAATGTCTTATTTGTTGTTTTCCAATAGTGTAAAAACAATATGAGAACATTTCAGTGGTTTTCAATAAGTGACATGCATTTTGAACTAAATTGCTAATTTTAAATTGATAATGAAACCTTTTAGTCATATCGGGAACATTGTATGCCTGATTTAGGTGCCGATGAATCATACATGTCAAAAAATAGTTACAGATCATTTTCCTAATTGTTAAAAACAATAAAAATGTGTTTTATTAGTTTTGATTTTGTGACATGTGTTCTGAACTAAAATTTCAATTTAAAACAAAAAAGACACTCTTAGAGCCATACAAGTCACACCATGTGTAAGATTAACATGAGTTTAATACCTATTCATCAAAAATGAATTATGAATCATTTTCCAAAATTATCACAAAAATCATAATATGTTTTCATGGATTTGAGTATGACATGTGTATTTTTTACTAAAATTCCAGTTTAAACTAAAAAAACATTCTTTGTGTGATATTGGTCACATCATTTGTTTCATTGAAATGTGACTAACTCTTACATATAATAAATTACTTATGAATCATTTTACTAAAAAATCAAGACAATCTAAGCATTTTTTATCATTTTTTAGTGAGTGACACATGTTGTGTACTAAATTGTCAATTTTTAACTGATAATAGACACTTCGAGTCATACTGGGAATACCCTATATCTGATAGAGGTTAGGAAAATGACTACATTTTTAAAATAAAATATGGATCATTTTCCTAAATTATCAAATAAAAAAAATTATTTTCTTGGTTTTCATTATGTGACATGTGTTTTTAACTAAAAACTCAATTTAAAACTGAAAACTTGCACATTGAGACATACCTGACATGCCATGTATCGTATTAATGTGATGTTTATTCTTACATGTAACAAATGGATTATTTATCATTGTAGAAAAGTATCAATATAACCTGAGTTTTCTAAATTTTGAGCGTTTGATGTGTGTTATGAACTAAAATGTAGATTATAAACTTAAAAAATCATCTTTAAGTGATACTAAGCACACTGTGTGGTAGATTGAGGTGCAGCTGATAGAGGTGTTTTTGATTTCTACTTGATCATGAGAAACTTATAACATGTTACTTGCTCTATCTTACTGAGAACACCATGAATTAGAATGAGGTGTGGTTAATTCCTACATGTCACAAATGACTTATGAATCATTTTCTTAATGTTAAAAAAATTCTAATTATATTTTCTTGTATTTGAGTATGTAACATGGGTTTTAAACTAAAATTTCAATTTAAAACTAATGATATAATCTTTGAGACATACTAGGAATATTGTGTATATTTTTTTGATTTCTACGCATCACACCATGACTTTTTATTCTTCAATGCATTCAATATTTGGGGTTATCTAATGATATTGTTTTCTAATAACATATAATGTTGAATTCATTGTATAATAAAAATAAAATAGCATCATCATGAGTATATCATCCTAATTTAGTGTATAATCATAGTACATGAGTTTATCATGAGTGTATAATCATGCTTCATGACTACTATAAAAATTAACAAAATAAGTATTAGGTAAAATTGATAATGAAATTAAATAAAAAAAGTAGATAAATTGATGATAAAAATCACTAAATAAGTAGTATGGATTCACCTCTTCGTGATGTCTATATAAAATCCTACACTTTGTATTCTTTTCATTTGTTTCTAAAAAAATATATTTTCTCTTTTGAATATGAGAACTATCAACAGTCCTAGTAGTATGGGAAAAATATAAATAAATAAAGGATTAGTAAATATTTTAAATGAAATTGTAATTATAATTGAAAATACCACTTTGGGGATTCTATTTCTCTGATAGTATGTGATATCTTTCATAAATTTTCAAACATAATAACCACCATTTTTACCATTAGTTTGTTCCAAGCACTACCAAATCATTGAGAAAAATAAGTAATCTGTTTATATTTTTTTATAGTGGAATGTTATTATATATACCCTAATACTTATCAATTTTATAATTCTATAGGCTTTTTGTTCTCATAGATTGTCCTCATTCTAGGTTTTTTGACAATATTTAAGAAATTTTCTATTATAAATAAATTTTCATTTAAAAATAATATTAAATGTATAAATTGAAGTTTATTTGTAAAATATATCATTTAGTGTATTAAAATTTGATAAACATCATCACATGTTGTTGGTATGTTCAATATACATTCATTGAATCCATAAAATAAATCATTGGAGTATCCAAATTGATTACAATGAATAACTAATGATGCCTAAAAAATAGTAAGTAAAGAAAAGAATTAAAATATATTTGATTTGATTAAATTATAGAATTTTACCCCTTCTTCATGCGTATTAATAAGTTCATGTCATATATAAGTTTTCTTTTAGACATTATGGACTGTTTTTTCACTATTACTTAAATTTGATTTTGTTCCACCAAAAATAGTTGTGTAGAATTGATGTGAGGACTAATGAGTCCAAATTTCTATTCATGGGGGTTTCCCTTCAATTATTATTGATATAAATACCTAAAAAAATTATAATTTTTTTAGTGATAGTTAACATAGTATATCAACTATTTGATAAAAAATCATGATAACGCACTTCATGTACACATTTACAATGGATAATCTTTTTCATTCATTATTGTGGATTTCATTTACATTATCAAGACTGATACAGTCCGTAATATGATCTCCATAAATTTTTTCTTCAAAATCAATTATATTTATATCTGTACTTGATAATTTTTTACCCATATAAACCTTTTATGTTAGTAAATGAGGAAATTTAATTAGTGGGGTTAATGTATTTTGTAAAAATATTTTCAATTTTTTAATTTATCCTTCAAATCATTTTGACTAATCCATTTGTTTCACCCCTTCCCTTTGTTTGTTTATAATAAAATTCATCAGTTCAAGCCTTTTTTCATTACTTGTTAATGTTTTTTCATAAAATAAATTGAAAATTAATTCCACCTTTTCGACATTTATTTTTACAATATCTAATGTACATTATATGAAATTCCTAATATATTTCTTGAATGTATGAATATTTGTATCATCAAGTGGAATAGGTAGATTGGATCATCTCATGAGATACATGAATTCCCACTCTCAAATGACTTAATGAAAGTTTTTTGTTGTGTATAATATCTCCTTGGATATTGTACATGGTACCCATCACAACAAGGTTATGGATGGGTGTTGATAGATACAATTCACAATCATCTTCCCCAGTAGAATATCAGTATATAAAAATAATATGTGTCATCCTAATTCACATTTCACAAAAACATTTATTAAAATATTGATTACCACTTCTATAAAATATCTTTGAAGGGAATGGATTTCCTCAAATCTAGTGGGAGTGGGGGGTCTTCATGTAGTGGTTTTTCATGTGTTTATTCTCATTGACTCATCCTGATAACAATTTTTAGAAACCCTGATTTCTAATTATGTATTTATTCTAAAGGAGGTAATCATGACTATAACTCTTTTATTTTCATATCTTTATCACACTTTTCATTTCTTTTCTCAAAATATGTTTGGGGTGAAACCCCAAAACTTACAACTATATAATGGCTATACTGTTCTGGCCACTTCAAGGACATAAAAAGTATTTTTTTTTCATTGGGTACATGTGATGATTATTATTATGTATAATTTTGATAAAAAAACTCGGTAAATAAGTAATCATTATTTTTTAATTTCAATTTAAAGAAATATTTTTATTATTATTTCATAATTACACATGAATCCAACACTTTTTATGTTTTTTCATTTATTAGTATCCCACCTTTATTCACAAGTTCCTCCTTCCCTTGCACATAATTTTAGATAGAAGTGGCTTTGGATTTCGATTCATCAATATGCATATAAATGAAGGAATATAATAATGTTGTTGTTTCATGTCACATAAAAGTATTATGATATATTTAAAATATGTACCATTTCTTTCAAGTGAATCATACCCCATCCTTTATTTATGATAAAAATATGTTGGTTTTTCATCTCGTTGATTATTTTTAGTACTCAATTTTTTTTCATAAATCAAAAACGATTAACAAAATTTATTAATACATGTATTGAAAAGTAATGAATTACTAGTAATAATTTACCTAAAAAATGTCTCCTCATAATAACCTAAATACATCTCACGCTATTTGGTTTATCAGGTGTGAATACATCTATGGTGGGTGAAGTTTTATTTTCCCTTCAACAACATTTAGCTGATAGTTTATAATAATTTTCCAAAATCCTTTATGAGACTTTCTAGTGATCATTAAAAAAATAGATTCATGATTTATCAACTATAAATTCTCTTTTCAAGGGATAATGAAGAGTAAATCAATTATTCATTATTATTTTTTTGTATAATAATGAATTAATATCACAATGTTACCCTAATATCATCCCAAATTTTTGTATTAAGCGTGGTCAAAAATAATTTCACTAATCTACTTCTATGGGCATGCACATGCGATTGGTGAGCCTATTGTAATTAATGAACACGACCTTGTTGGGTTTAATAGGTTGTCCATGTGAATTACATCCAACCTAGAATTTGATGCCTTTTTATTTCATCTTAATAATTATTTCTAACACCATCATACTACATCGCTCCTATTTTTTTGGGAGACAAGTTGTTCACTATCTTCCATTTTCTCATATTCAACATCATCAATATGTTTTTCCTCTGGATTGGTAGGATCAACATATGTAGATGGTTTTTGTTCCTTTTCACAGGGGGCACTAGCATATTGAGAAACCTATTTTTCCTCAGGATTGGGAGAATCATCATGTGTATAAGTTATTATCTATAGAATTGGTTGAACATTAAATTTGGTTTACATAAACATAGCAGTGAATATATAATAGTACAAGGAAACATAATTTATATTATAAAAAAATATAACCTAATTGTTGAACTCTTTTTTTAAAAGGACGATGGGATTTTACTCCTCTATCAAGTATCCAAGTCCATTCATTTTGGTATCCTATAACATACAAGACCTAATCTATATTGGGACCTCTATGAAATGATTTTTATGCCCCAATGAAATGCCCATCCTTTATTTAATTGACATCTAATACTTCCATGGTTTTGTTTAATAACATAGAAATTGACCGCATTCAGTTTGCATGATCTGGAACATAAAATACTTGTACTACCAGTGATTCCATTATAAACAGTTCTTTTTACTACCATTCCTTAGTGAAATCCACTTTCATGAATCCCAATTCATCGATTTTAACTACACAATTGTTATCAACACAATTTCATTGAAAAAATGACACTTGGAATTTTGAATAATTCAAGTCCCGTACTTAATTTATAATACCAATGTATGAAATATTCGTATAAATTGGTTTTACATACTTGGTATTAGATACATTAATAGTTTCATCAATAAGTGTAACTCCATTATTTTCATGGTAATGTGTTTGTAATGTTAATTTTTATATAATGTATAACCACTAATTACATAACTATTATAAGATAATACATGCACACTTGGTCTTCTAGAAAGCCATAAAAGTCCTTATAAAATTGGATCTATAATTTTAGTTGACTACTTACTAATATAGTCTTGAAACCATCATATAAACTATTGATTATGTTTATTTGATATCAATATTTCCACCCTTTATATATGAAAATTCCTAAGAACTACCTTATGGGTTTGAACATATGTTGAATCCTCTAAACTATTATAAAAAATGTAAAGGTGGATCTACTACTTCTCTATAATAATAATTGTGAAAACAAGTATTCTATAAATTAGTTCTCTCATTTTAGTTTGGTGTGATGAGATTTTTATAGACCAATGCTTTCCACATCAAAAATGAATTTGGAACAGAATTCAAAATATTCTTCAAAAACACATTGTTCTCCAATAAAAACTTTTACCTATATTCAATTTTTTTCATACCCTTTCAAAATATACATATTACATTCAAAGAGGAACATCCATTTATAATGAAAAAAACCACATAGTCGAATATCTCTTACCAATTGACCCATAAATTGAACCATCATATCAAATAATGTTGGTGGGAATAATATCTCCAGTTCACATAATATGATAGAAATTTTATTTTTCCATTATTGTAAATTTATTTAGGCCTATAACATTACAACATATTTCTTTGAAAAAGAAATAGAACTTGGTTAATTTATGACATAAGTTCTTTGTAAAAATGGTACATAAAGCTACGAGTATTAGATCTTTCATCAAAATATGACAATCATGTAATTTTATACCCTTTAACATTAAATCATTCATTGACATGATATTATTTATATTTTATGAATACCCCTTTAAAAACTTTACATCATTCAACAAGTTTAAAAAATGATATCTCCCTTTCCTGGAAAGAGTGTAAGCAGCTGGAAGAAGAAAATTCAATTTCTCACTCTTTACTAGGGCCAACTCTTCCCATATTCCCATGTTAATCATGTTCAACCCATCCTTAATTTTATCCTTTGTTTTTTCCTGGTGCATTTATTAACGTTCTAATGACCATATCACATATATTTTTTCAACATGCATAACATTAATAAAATTTCTAATGTGAAATCAATTCCAATATTGTAATTAAAAAAAAATTATTTTTTCCAAGTGGTTTTTGTAAGTTTTTTTGCAAATGGTTTTTCAAAATAAGTTTCCATATCTTTTACTTTCGCAAATAGTAGATCACCAATTAGTGGATATGGTGTTATATATTTTTTTAACTCCCATTGAATGATGTTATCCTTGATCAGCACTTATGGAACTAGGGTATAATTTTGAAATGTCCTAGAAACACAGTCTTCAGTGAATATTTCAACCTAATTGATTATTTACCTTGTTTACTAAGGGAACACCCTTTAGTTCCATTAATGATACATCCTTAAAAATTTACATAATCAATAAATTCATTTATCATCCTATACAACATGGATCTCAATGCGAAATATTCATTTTTGTAAGCATCATAAAATGTACCTCTTGAATACCACAATAATTTCAAATATTTGATCAATATCTCCAGATAAACATAAATATCATTACCCAGTTGTTTTGGTCCTCATATAATAAGGGATAACATAATGTATTGTCATTTCATGCATAACCATAGTGGAAAGTTATAATTTACCAACATAACTATCCAAGTACTATGTGTGATTATTTGAATACCATAAGAACTCACTCCATATATGGACAAGGTAAGATGAAGGTTTCTAAACTCATTTCCAAATTCAGGATAATCAAGATCAATTCTCTTCCACTAAGTAGAGTCTGTTGGGTGAATAAGTTTCCCATCATTATTTATTGTATCTATGTTCCACATAAATCTTATTGTCGTCTCTTCAATTCCATATAGGTTCCTAAACCTTTTAATGATTGAAAAGTACTATACAACTTTCATAAGATCGAAAAAATCATTCCCATATCGAGAAGCACCAAATTTTGGGCATTTGTAATTGATTTTTGGTCCTTTTGAAATAGTATACAATCATTTGGACATGCATGTATTCTTCCATAGATCATACCTATTGAAAATATAATTCTTTCAGTATCATATGTTAGTAAAGGAAGCTCATTATCTTTTAGGAGAATATAATTTGAGATAGTAAGTAGTTCGAAAAACTGGTCTCACTCCATCTATTGAAATGTTTTAAATTATACAACTTTAGTATGGCTGATAATATTGTATATTTATTAAAACCAATACATAATGGTACATTTTTACATCTCTTTAACTTCTTGGACAATTTGGAAGAACCATGAAGTTCATATTCAACTATCATTTTCATTTCCTCAATATGATCTTCATCATCGTTCACACCTTTAATCACTTCATCAGTATAGTATTCATCATTTTCCACACTTTTAATCATATCATATGATCCCTAAAATGTAGTATTATATTAGGGAGTAGATAAATTTAGTTTTCCACAATTTTATTCAAACATTTATAACTTCGGTCTATTTTTTGATAGATCCTGTGTTCCTCCAACTCCTCGAGAATAATTAGTCTCGAATAAAAAAAATAAACATAGAAAAAGGATTTGATAAGGGTCATATGCATGATATCTTACAATATTGATAGACTATTTCACCCCATACTCATACACTTTTTTCATACAATTGGAATCCATCCATTTTTTATCCATATCCATCTTATTTGATTTGGTAATATTAATATTTAACCAAATAAATGAATACATAGAAATTCTAATCTTGGATCCCATTAAAGGTCATTCTTAAAAGAATTATTTAATCCCTATTAATTCATTTTTCTAAGATAATAAGTGTCGAATGATGGGTATTTTGATTGTTTTGTAGTGGTGGATGAGTCTAGAATCCCAATTATGATTATGTTAGATTGATTTTGTTAGCTATGTTGATGTTGGATAAATGACATATCTTGTTTCAATATAGTCTTACTTCATTAGTTATAATGTAATATGTGTTTGGTTATGATGAAATATAAACTTTTGAAGACATGTAATCAATTGATGCCACCCATGTTTAGGTTATATTGTAACATCATGTTATTTCATATGTGATAGTTTATTTTGCATCAATAATCCATGTGCATAGCCCATGTGTTCAAGCCATATCACATGTGAAAAATATAAAACCAATCAGTATCCATAATATACATTTATATAATAGTAATTTTCTAAAATATTAAATGATTTTTAAAAAATTTGAAAACTTATTAATTCAATAACAAGATAAAATTATTAAGAAAAAATATTAAACAAAAAATAAAGCATATAAATAAGGAGTATGTGTATAAGTATCAAAATTATCAGGATATAATTTTTATCAAGTGATATAAATATTAAAAAAATTGAAAAAAACATACAAACTAAATTAAAATCATTTCATAATTCCTAAAACAATTAAATGAAAATTATAAGATATTAAAATGATTAGGGTTCTTCTACCTGGTAATGGGAGAAAATGGTAAAGATTGTTTTATTTTAATCCATGGGATCGTGAGGGATAATTGTAACTTTGATCTGATTACCATCTTTGAACCATAAAAAACATTCCTACTACTAATTTTTAGTAACCACCTTACATGATAATTGGGTAGCATTTTTGTAGTGAAACATTAGAAGATCCATGAAATAGGAGTGAGAAATAATGATTAATGAGTGAAAATGAACATGAAGGCGAGGGACGGGGTGAACCAATAATGGCTCTAGGCAAGGAATATTTGGTTGAGAATTAGCTATGAACATTAAAAATTATTTATATATATATATATTATCATCATAATATAATTATAATAATAAATAAATTCTGATAAAAATAATTGTTATAAAATAATAATAACAAAAAAAATATAAAATTATGATTCATATGTAAATATATTGAAAATGAAAATAGTAAATTATAAGAGATATATGTTAATGAGAAATAATTAAAGGTAGACATTGATAAATTATCATTCTATAAATAACTAAACAAAAAATTTAACTTGTAGATATCATATTCATATGAGAGTATTTATATCACACAAGAAGATAAAATTCAGATAAATATAAATAAGTTCAGCCTTTCATGTATGGTTTCTTGCAATATGGGTAAGGTAGAATGTTGTTTATCAGTTATAAAAAAAATATTGCAATATGAGTTTGGTGTTTTATTGGGTGTCTGTGTAAAATCCATTATCTTTATCATGTCTATGAATGACATTTCATTTCCTCATGAGATGTATGAGTACACAACTGGATAAAATAGCTCAAACATCATGAGATGCATGAGTACAATATGACTTTTTTGTTTGTATGCATGAAAAAAATGAAAAGAAGTTTTTTTCTTATAACAGTAAGTGGTATATACATGATAGAACTTCAGGAATTGACTTCCCGGTGTCAGGTAGATCGAGAAAAAATAATATCAATGCATGTGTCATCTAAACCATTTCAAAAAATTAAAAACAAAAAAAGTTGTTTAAGGGGGAGTGAAGATCATAAGTGGTCACATAAATTAGTATTTAAAGGTGTTGATTCGTCTGAAATGATTGAGGTAGAGTGACGACAGGGATTTGGTTCTGTGAGATATTTAATGGTTTAAGTGAGAAGAACTCAATTATTGTTCTTTTTAAATGATTTGTAAAGGTTTTATCAATGCTTTCAAAAAGAATTGATAAAGAGTGGCTTTATCAATACTACAATAATTAGCACTAATAAAAATGATCTTTATTAGTGCTTTCCTAGAACTAATAACAAAATATATTTATTAGTGTTAAAAAATCATTGGCAAAATAAATCTTTAACAACACAAAAATTCTATCACAGATAAAGATATGTTTTATCAGCACTTTTTAGTGCTGATAAAAATATTCTTTTATCTATGCTAAAAAAATGTTGATAAAACCATAATTTAAAAATATAATTAATATAATTAAAAAAATTAATGTATAAAAGTATAAATAAATATAAAAATATATAATTATAAATAATTATTTAAATAATTTTTTATTTATTTATATTTATAATTATAAATAAACATATTTATAAATATTTTTATATAAATTTAAATTAATTTAAATAATTATATATATTTATATAACATGACCACCATCCTAGGGAATTACCATGCATAGCCATATCTAGATTTCTCACATCAAGATTGGCTTCAACACCTGGGGAAGTTGGTTGAACACCACCCCTATCTTTCATGGTCAGCATATCATAGTTAACAACATTCATTTTAGTAGCATTATTTTCAGAATTATTTCTAGAGCTCTAATTTGAATGGTGCCAATAACCACATTAGCAAAATATTTTTTATGAGGTGCACCATTATCAGTATGAATTTCAAAATCATGTGCACCACTACAAACACATAGTCTTATAAGGATTGATTCCCCCTTACAACCCCCTCGCTATATTGCAACTGATCAAAAACACCATCTCCCCCCATTTCATACTTCTCTCGATACTCCCTCTTCACTACTGGGCCAACATGAGTCACTACAGCTTTATTACCATTAGAAATGGGAAACTAAAATTTATAATCCTCAAGTCGATTCCCATACATCATGCAATTAGAACACCTCAAACCCCTGCGATAATTTCCTCTAACATGTCCAATTGATCTGGAGTTGAATAAGAAGTTCGACAAGTTTTCATACTCAATGCCCAACTAAAACATAAACTCTCCAACACCCAAATAGATGGTGTTAATAAGTGTTGAGTTGAGATCAAATTTGACCAGAATTCTAGCATAATAATTTTATAATTACTAAAATATATATAATTATTATTATAATTATAAATAAATATATTTAAATATATTTTTATATAATTATATATATTTATATAATTATATATATTATTATAATTATATATATCTAGTAATATATAAATATATAAAATTATAAATATATTTATATAATTATATATATATATATATATATATGATTATATAAATTTAAATTATTGTATAGATATTTATAAATATGTAAATATATAATTATAAATATAATAAATATATTTTTTATTTAAATATATTTATTATAATTTTATTCTAAAAAGGTTTAGTCAGAGGTAGAAACATCTTGAAATTTATTAAAGATAAAGGAAAAAATAACAAATGGGAAAGAGGGAGGATGGGGTCAAACAACAAGGCACACCCTCATCCAAACAGACAAGCGACAAGGTAAAAGGATCATCCCCATGACCATAATCATGTTTGTTTCCCTCATCAACTGATTCCCATTCAAACTACAATTTTTTTGATTGAGAAGCATAGAATACATCTTGTTGAGCCTTTCCTTCTCTGATATGAGTTGATTCCTGGAAGACCTAGTGGACCCATCACACCCCCATGCAACATTACATTCATCACGCTCGTGTCCCCATCAACGGACATTTGGATTCCATCCCCATCTCTAGGTTTTCAAATGCCAACCTACTTTAGGTTCTTATTTCTCATCATCCAAGTTTTCCATAACTAAGCTAGAGTCTAATAGGATTCCCTCTATAAGAAAAATAGATCTAGAAACTATTTGATCTTACTCTATCAAGTCATAACAAAAATGAAAATTTTTCTCAACTGATTTGGTTTTCTAAGAAGGTACTATATGAAATCCCTCATCATCCACGAGAATTTTCTTTCCTTTTCAAGAATTTATGTGAGAAGAAACAAGTTTTTTTAATTCCCTTTCAATTACTCAAAGAAATCTTCTGATCAATAATGAATTTTTGATCAGTCACTCTTTGAGTATCATCTTTATTCACTTGTTCAATTGAATTGGGAACAACTTCTTGATTCTAAGAGTTAGCGAACAAGAAGTTGACATTGTCACCATCATAAAGGTTATTTGCCTCTTAAATAAATATTATAGCCCATGAATTCCTCTCAGCCTCATTGAAATATTTGATAGGAGGGCCCTCCCCTTCTTTCCCATTAGGTTGGTTTTTTATGCAAAAAACATCAACATTATAAGCATAATCCTATACCTCTTCAGCATACTTCCTTCCATTCATAGGTTTCCCATTGGAATATTTTCCTACATAACCCACAAGAGCACTGACTGGATGTCTATACATGGGCTGCAATAGTATAGAACCACCATCATTAGCTTACAGACTGTCCACTTTCTTGAAAAACAATCCACTGGGATCATTCCCTATAGCACCATCTACAGGCACACCCAGCTGTCCAGAATCCAGACTATCCAATTGCTTAGCAGACTGGCCATTGGATTTATTCCTCACAACACCATCTCCAAGCACACTCAGCTGCCTAGAATCCACTATTTCAGTAACAAAAACTATTGCATTTGGGTTTTTACTAAGCTCAATGTAGTTGTTCACATCATTTCCATGAGCAAAATAGTGATCACAAACAAGTAGTCACCTATATCTTTCTTGATCATGGGAAATTACACAACATTATGAACAAAATTTTGGAGACCTATTATAAAAAATCCTTAACTATAACTCTACATCATCAGTGGAAAAGAACTCCCAATCAACCTGAGTTAAACTCAAATCCATCTCAACTATAAATCAATCATAGTGGCCATACCTTGCAGCTTCAGTTTCCCTTTCCATATTAATAAGAATGAAAATATACATGTATATGTTGCGTAAAATTCTTATATGTCATAGGATCCAATGTAGTCCATAAACCTTCACCCACACTTGCATATAGGAGTTACCAACATTCAGAGATACGAATTTTCAATTCCATTCGTTAATGTGAAGAACACTTGCCTTGAGGAGCACAGATCCAAATCCCCATGCACGCGACTTCATCTCTTCAGAAGAGAAAAGAATATATAAGAAGTTGCGTCATAGATAAATAAACCTACAATTTTTAAATCCCCAAATATCATATAATTGGTTAACTAATTCGTCAATCTTCATTGGAGTAGAATCCCTAGATAAGATAAGTCGAGCAATTATGGAATGATTACCCGATTCAAGTCTCTTTGTTACTGTAGGATGAAATGGTGGGTCATAGCCCCCAAGGGATAACCCATCCATAAATACCTTATTATTTATTATATGTCGGAATGTATACACCTTTCATATAAGCCTAAAGGCCTACACAAATTCTTGGACAATCCTAGACACATTACAAGCCTTACAGTCCGTATATTCCTATCATGTGTGACCACATGATTTGTAATACCCCATTTCCAACAACAAATTTTATTTTCCCAAGGTCATATATATCACCATCCAAAGTGAAAACTCTGCTACTCCTTGTCATCACCCATTCATCCTTGTTAGGAATGGCCTGGAAAATTCCATTTCCCCAGACCAACATCAGAAATTTTTCCCTAAATACATTAAGAGATACAGTAAATGGATAAAATTGATGCTCTTACATTTTTTTTCTTTCCTATGTGTTTACCTAGATCAAGGTCTTGTGGTGATTTCCACAGGTCTATCCTTAATTCCTATCACCCCGCATCTTCGATTCAGGTTTCTCAGTCAACTACCCACACACAGTAGCATAGGCCATCATCATGTCGGTATCATGTTGATACCGTCTGAACATCCCCTCGCCCCACCATTGGGTGGGGATCATTATCACTACTTCCAATCATAACACATCAAATACTTCTCCCATCACATGTTTCTACCTTACATCAGAACTTACATTGGATTGCATATACATCGGGAAACATCGCTACCCCCTACCGTAGTAGGAATGGTTCACACTGCCTGCACTGAGCACGGGCCAAGTAGAAAAATCCCCTAAATTGGGGTCACCAAAACTGGATCCTAGTGTGATATATAAATATATGTACATATTTATTATTAAAATAGTTTTTTAATTTTATAATTATTAAACTATATATTTATTTATTTATATTTATAATTATAAATAAATATATTTAATACTTTTTTTATATAATTATTAATATATTTATAAAGTTATATATATTTATATATATATAATTATATATATATAATGTCAACGAGCTTGTACGATGGTGGAAAAGGAATCTTCTTGGAATCTAGGAGATCCTAAGATTAAGACATGTTGGACATAGGTACTATTACAGTATTATGCAGGCAGTGACGCAGACGATGACACATGAAAGATGATACTGACATAGCGTTGCACTGGGCTTTCGTGCCATGTAATGACTTTCATGCCCAATGAGTCTATGGGCCATTTATTAGATAAATAAGGCTTGATGGGTGGGATATCCCCTAAGAGATCTATGGTAGTGTGTTCTACATACGCTAACTTATTTCCCATCTGTCTTTTAGATCTGACGAGAGATGTTAGGATTGTTTGTATTGTGAACACATAGATGAGTATTAGTTAAAGAATGAAGATAATTAGCACTATTTCATCCATGTAGTTGGACCCATTTAATATGTTTTAAGGCGTGTTTTTTTATAATTGGTTTTTCTTTAATATATCTTTTATATTAAGGGGATAACATTAAATAGTAATGAAAAGTACTTACTCCAACATTTTTGGTAACTTTATTCTAAAAATTGTCATCAGGTTTCCTATGAACATTAAGACATGTCCTTGTCTACCCAACAGAGTGACCTAATTCATTATACTTTATAAAAACATGTGGAATGAATTGTTTCTCACAATTCATAATGTTTTTTTAGTTAATTCAAATAAAAAATAGAAACATTAATGAAAATTAAAATTTTATTTTGTTATTGTTATTAATATACTCTAAAATATGTAATTAGCTCATGAGATGTATCTCTGTTAATATCAACAATCATGTTCCATTTCTCATAAGAAATGGATTTAGGAACTTTCTCCGACATTTTTTATAAACCTAGTGATGTGTCATTAAATTAATGCCATAATTTTTCATTAAAATCTCTCCATTTATTGCCCAAATTTTTCAGAGTCTATGGGTATGAAAAAGAGTCAGAGGCATCAAAATGAAAAAATATCTTGAAAAAAAACCTAACAATTTATTATTATGTTAATAATTTTACTCATGTATTTTAAATTAGTTATCAATGAATATTTAATTAATATCACAGTTACATGGTTATCAATGACCTCATTTTCCAAGCTGTGGGAATATGCCTCCAGTAATTATAATTAACAGGAAAATGCATTGCCTCACAATAAAGGTTCCCAAGAATCTGTCTATAGATTCCAAAAGCATCATCAATAGGGACCCCCCAAACCCATAAAATGGAATAATAATCTTGAATTATTTTAGGTCCCATACATCCACAGAATTAATATTTTTATCTCTTCGGTTTTTATCTTTATCTGTTTGAAATATGAATTAAAAAAATATAAAATATATAGTTTTTTGTACAATGATATACATACCATCAATGGAAACTCACCAAAATCCCCTAGATGGATTTGTGTATAACTTATCCATTATAGGAGGTGCATTATATTTTGGGATACCAACAACATAAAGGGAAAATTATGGCTTCCAATATATCTCTTGTATAGAGGAATCACTCAGATCCATTGAAGCTGACGATAGTGGTGGTGTGCCCTGAGATGTTAATCGACTAGGATCTGGAATTTTTTCTCTCAGCTTTCCTATAATTCAAATGGTTAAAAATATATTCAATGTATAAAAAGTGAATAATTAAAATATTTTTACAAAAAAAGGAAAAAATATAATAATGTATATATGCATGAAGCACTTATAAATGAGAAATTTTAATAAATTTTAATTACCGTTTTTTGAATTCAATTATCATTATCTGCATTGTCTTCATTTTTATCAATGAGCATTACAATGATTACTTCATATTCACCCTTTATTTCAAGTTTTATTGTTTCAATATTGTTAGGAAAAAACAATTCAATGTTTTTTGGTTGATGAGGTTCACTGTCACAATGTACCAATTGATCCTCATCGCCCATATCAAACAAGTATATTTTCTTTAAGTGTACAAAAACACTCAAACCATCATGTATTTCTTCATCCACATAATAAACCATCTTCCCTTATAAGGTAATGATAAATGGATAATGCTTCTCATTCTCACTTGTATTGATCTTTTGAGAGAAGACATTATAAGTAAAATATAATGAATCTTTCATTATACCACTATCAATGTTAACCCACGTTCTTTTGAATAAGACAACTGAAAATTGACAATGGTAGTTCAATTCGATTATATCAATAAACATTACCTAGTATCCTACCTATAAAATTGTAAATACATAACTATTTTGAGTTTTCAATTCTTCTTCATGATAAATTGTATGTAACATGAAGCCAGGAATACTGTAGGCATTGAACCTATCAGATTTCCTTAGAATACCTCAAGAAAAAAACTTAAATCATTTGATATTAAATATGAATGTTCAAAATTCATTATCTAGATAAGAAGATACACAACTATAAAACAGGTCTTTAATATCACTGACATTTATCAGTGCTAAAAATCATTGATAAAGGTTCCCTTTAGTGGCACTAAGAAAAGTGTTGATAAATGGTACCCTTTATATAATAGTCCTAATTGCTGGGTGAATCCCACATCAAAATAGAACACGATAGGGTGGTCCTTTATATATCATTATGTTGTTTCCATGGCTTAGAGGACTACTATTGGGATGGGCTCTTGGATACAAAACACACTCCTATATGGGCTTACCACGGGCCCACGGGGCCTTGGGCCACCATATACTTAACTTGACCATGCGACCACCTACATATGCAGGTCCTAAAGGACCTGACCGAGTCTGTAGAAAAAAATGCGCCAAGAAATAAAATAATACAAGTATTAAATATAATATTAATTGAATTAATTTAAAAATTAAAAATTAAAATTTAAAAAATTTAAAAAATATTTAAAAAATAATTAAATAATTATTCATAAATTTAGTATATATATATATATATTATAAATATTAATAAATATTATATATTAAATAAAAATATATAAAATGATGAAATAATTAAACAAATAAAAATTAAAAATGAGTTAATTAAAAAATATTAATTAATTAATTAATTATTGATGAGAATAAATAAATTTAATACACATATATATAAATTATATATATTAATAAAAATTATATACTAAATATAGATATATAAAATTATTCAAATGAAATGATTAAACAAATAAAAAATTGAATAAATTAAGGAAAATATAAAACATTTAATTAATTAAATAATTATTGATAAAAATTGAATAAATTGAATATACATATATATAGATTATAAATTTTAATAAATATAATATATTAAATATATACATATAAAATGGATAAATTTTAATAATTAAATAAGAAAATAAAAATGAATAAATTATAAAAATTAAACAAATAAATAATTATGAACTAATAAAAAAATATTAATGAAATAATTATTAATAAAAATGAATAAGTTTTTTTTAACAAGTGGAGGCCCAAGGGCCCCTGATATATTGAAAATAAAATAGAGTACAAGGAAGCAGGAACCTACATGATTCACAGAGTACTCATACTCAAAAACAGAAAACAAAAGAACCTCAAGAAACTCTAGAATAAGTGTGCATGTTGTGACAAGAGGAGAGACCACATCTACCAAGATGGTGAAGACCCCTCCTCCAAGAGTTAACTTTAATCCATGGACCACTGCCATCATCTGGAACCCCATTGTCATCATCTTCTTGTGCCTCATCAGCTTCATGCATGCCATCAGTATTTTGTCTTTCTTCACCACTACTCGCAGAAGCAAGTAGTGTAAATGCATTATGATTGTTTACCTTTTTTAGCCTTCTCTTATAGAGCTTGAGAAGACCCACAATGAGTTGAAGAACTTCTATTTTCACTGTCATCACCCTGAAAAATGGAGTACACTAGAAGCTCTTGTTCTACGCCGCTTTCACATCCAAATGAGAAGTAGGATATTAAGTATCCTGCGACTGGGTTTTCTTCACTAAATGTGCAGCAGTAGACAGAACCTTCATCTGGTCAGTAGAATAAAAAAATGGATATTGTATCATGGTTACCTTCACCAACAGTGTTGGATAATTTGACTTAAATAGATCTTTCTTCTATACATCATGATTCAAAAAGGGGATTTGCTTCAAAGTAGTAGTACATTAGGATAGAACAAAATAATTTGTATCTCATTGTATATTGAAACCTCATTCTCTTTTTCAAATAGAGTGGATAATTTGGGGCCATATGAGTACTTATTGTCTTGAAGATTATAGTACAAAAGATTCATCACCTTTATACCATTAGAATAGGTTCACAATGGTCATTACCTGTACAACCATTCTTATTATAAGATGTCGATATCTTCTCATTTCCTTAAACAGAAATAGTTTTAGATGGTATATCCCTTTCGGATTTAACTTTTTAAGAATTAGAAACATCCAACTTAGCCTTCCCCTTGAGATTTTTGTCATGTATCATCTGTTCATGGCATATATTGAGGTCCACAGTATCTTGAGCCAAGCATTCCTTGATCACTTGGCTATCTTCAGATCTCTAAGTTGCCTGATAAACACCCATCCCCTTAGTTAATATGTCCTTGAAGGACAGACCAGTGTTAGTATTTACCTCTTCCAAGTCATCCCATGACACTATATTGTCTTGAGAAAAATGAACTAAAGTGGAGTGCAATAAATCATCCTTGTGGGATAAAGTATCACCATTTTTGGAAATTTTTACTTGATTCATTTCATGATTACAAGAAGTATCTTTATAAGGCAAGGCATCTTCAACATTTTGTATAAGAGGTTTTTGTGAAATATCAACTTTAATAAAGATATAATTGTTAACATTTCTTCAATAATTTTGTGTGGATTTCCCTCTCAAAAGATGATTGGAAAAAGTATTATTTCTTCTATAGTCATAAATTGAGTGACTAATTATACGACATGCATCACAATATATAGGCATTTTTTTATACTCAACCTCAAGATTAATATCATCTTGGAGAGTGGAATGAATTACTTTTTCAATCAGAGGAGTATTCATGTAAACTAATACCCTTGAAAATTCCCCAAAAGTAACCATTTCTGAGGTGTTTTCCATCCTTATTGGCACAATAATAGAAGATGCAATTTCAAATAAAATTTCTAGATGCCAAAATATCCAATTTAACCCATGAATATTAACACACACCTATGCATAAGACTATTTGAAGTCATCCATATTATAGTTCAAGTTCTATTCGTGAAGCCTTAAAGTACTTGGTTTGAGGTTAATCGATCCCATACTCCATGCCTTACCTTTCAAATCTGTGATAGGAAAGAGTAAATGGAAGAATCCCCACACTAAGAAAACTCGTTTGAACTTTGAGAAACCACAAATGTTAGCTAGCTGAGAAACAAGATCAGTTACCTTCCATGGCTTCATTCCTTTGGATAGGTAGATACACACGATAATAGAGAATTTACATAGATCTATTCTTATATCTATAACACTGTTCGAGGTCGATATATGACCTATGGTGCCTTTTTTAATTATACAATGGGAGATTCAACTGTTCTAAGCAATGAAAGAGCCACCCAAAAATCCAGTAAAGGCCGCAAGATCCTTTGATAACACACCATCATTCACCTTTGATTTCTTTGGAAGAGAACCTCTCTGAACCACAATTTGGTGAATCAGTAGATACGAGTACAGATTCAGTAATCTAGGGTTTTCAAGAAAGCAGCCACCGGGGGAACTCGATATCCTTCCATCCCGATCCTCCATCCTTTCGTCAAGAGAGAAAATTAAAAAAAATTATAAGTTTGATATATATATATATATATATATTAATTATAAATATTAATAAATAATATATATTAAATATAATTATAATAAATGAATAAAATGTATTAATTGAAAAAATATTAATGTCTTATTAATTTTTAATAGTTTTTATACATTATTATTTATTAGTAAATAAAATATATAAATATATTCACATATATTTCTATATAAATATATCAATATATATAATAATACTTAAAATATTATTTATATAATTCAAAATATTTTTGCTTACATTAAATAAGTCCTATATTTACTGAATAATGATTGATAATTTAAATTTAATATTAATTAAAAATATTGACTAATTGCATCGAGTAATGAAACTTAATAGAATTTCATTTTATTTTTCAATTTAACACATATCAAATGTGTGTTCCATTGATTTCATGGATACATATACGTAATCAATAATTCATTTTTATTTACAACGCATACACACAAATATTCATGTAATTATTGAAAATTTATATAAATACACATACACCTAATATTTATGTAATTTATTTAAATTTTAGTATTAATTTTGAAATTTCATTTAGTAACATGATACATTTAATATATTATGTTTTAATCAATAAATTTTATTTATTTATTTTTGATATTATTATAGTTTGGTATTATTTATTCATTTTCTATATATATATTTTTTTAATTTAATGATTTTATAATAAATATTTATATATATTTATTAACCATGTTTTATTATTTTAAATATATATTCAAATTTATTTCAATATATATCCATTTTTTAATAAGATATATTTAATTAGTAAAACTTTCCCATTTTTCAAAAATTTTAAAGTGTGCTCATTTTAAATTATTCAATTTCACTCATTTTTAACATGCATGAATTTTAGATTATATATTCCTGATTAAAGTTAAAAATACATTTGTAAATAAATATTTATAAATAAATAGTCACTCTTATGTGGAGATTTCTCCTCTTGAAGGTGATGGGAATTTGGACACATACATGGGTAGAAGGAACACACCTTCTTATAAATAAATGGTCATTGGATCTATTAAGTCTCCCACCAAAACTTCAGAAGATAATAGATCCTTTACTACTAATACTACCCATCCTGGAAAAAGGAACTTTGGATTTGGATATTAGTCTGGTTGATAACTCAATGGGTATTCAATATCCTAATGAATTTTCCATTCTGGACTCTATCAACCATCACATTATGGAATATAAAATTATTGTGCTAGGGTTCGTAAAGGGATGTTCAGTGGATGTGGGTATGAATGTGTCCCTGTCCAAAGCCAAGAAAGTAGTGGTGGATAATAAGGGATTCCAATTGGTTATTCCTCTGAAATCTAAATTATAGGTTTCACAGTTACAGGCTGTGTAGGCGGTTGATTCTGTGATTCAATTGACGGATGGAAATTGTAGGAGTGATTGTCATGAGGGTGATAAGTGATCCTATCCGCCACTATATTCTCATTTTATGACAAATTTTTTTGTTGAATTTGGCATGGAGTTACGTGGGGAATTTTTTATTGCATGAGAAAACAATGCCAATATCATACCTCTGGAAAACCAGGAAGGTGAAAATCCCATTGATGGAATTAGGAAGGAAGTGGAAGAAGGCTATTTTTGCAACTTGATGCTACCTTTTTTATTATGGAACTAAATGTATTTGGTTTTAATGATTAAGTAGTAGTATATAAGCTATTATCTACTAATCTTGTAAATGGACTATGTGCCAACCTTGAACTATGTTTTAAGGACTTATCTTGGAAGTTCACAACTTACATCACCCCAGTGGGATCATCTGACTCATCATCAGAAGATGAATGTGAGGATCCTAAAATGGACAATACGTGATGACGGGGTCAACATCCAAAATTCATATGATGATTCCCAAGGAATTTGGGATCTATAATCAAATCAATGGTCTATTTTCTTTTGATTTCTTTCATTTGGATGGGGGCATTTTATGTCATGTTTGACTTTCTTCTCTCCTTTCTTGTATGTTTTATCTCTTAATAATGTTTGGAGTCATGGGTTGGGCCTCCAATCCCATGGATGGTCCTTTTGATTAATTATAAATAAATAAATATTATTTTTGAAAAAATTATTTATATAATTATAAATAACTAATTATATATATATACTTGAATAATTATTAATTACAATAAATTTATTTAAATAATGAAGATATTTAATACATTTATATTTATATTTATAATAATATTTATATATATCTGTTAAATATATATATATATATAATTATATATAACGATATAAATATATAAGTATTATTTTCGAAAAATGTATTTATATAATTATAAATAAATAATTATATATTTAAATAATTATAAAATTATAATTAATCTATTTAAATAATTAATCTATTTAATATATTTATATTTATATTTATATTTATTTATTTAATATATATATATATATAATTAAATAAATATTTATAATGATATAAATATATTTATAATTATAGAATTATAATAAATATAATTAAATAATAAATATTTCTACACTATGTATGATTATATTTACATATATTTATTAAATATAAATATATATAATTATATATAATTATATAAATATATTTATAATTATAAATGGGAGTGTCAGTGTTGGGCGAATGTGGCGGCCATGGCATCCTCTAGGGTTTGGTGTGAGATATAGTGTTTCCCTGGGATCTTGAACACAATTTATTGGTCGAAGGTCCTTTCCTTTGTTCATCAGTTGTAGCTTCCTTCTCATTGAATGGTTTATAAGTTGTTCCATGCTCTACGGTGAAAGGTTTTGAGAATCATCGGTTCTTCTCAGATCTGAGGGGTTATTCTAGTATGCCATAGAATCAAATCACCTGCAATAGTTTGATGGATGTTATTGAAGAAAATTCTAAGGTAGTGGAGGAATGAATTGATGAATATAAGTTTTTGATCCTTTCACATCTTGTTATTCCACATGGATAAAATCCATGGAAGCTTGAAGATATGAGGATCATCTTCTCTATATATGGGGTTTTGATGGTTGGAGTATCGTTTTGATCGGGAGGGGTTTCTTTCACCTCACCTTTAAATAGAAAGACTATAAGACCAAAACCTAGGGTCATAGTCTCAATCCTCTAAAACTGGTATTCTTTAAGACTCAAGATTGGGATCCTCTATTTGATTCTGATAAGGTAAATAACTCAGTAGCCCAATCTTGGGTCTGTGTACGTGGTTGAGCTGGTTTTAATGGAAACATGAAATCTTATGGGATGTTGCTTCGGCCATTGGTATCCATATCATGTTTGATAGAGAGACAGAGCATGACCATTACGGGTTGCTCCCAAGTGTTCTTGTCATGGTAGATTTTCCCTTACCATGATTCAATTAGAATTCTTGGTTATTATAGGACATTGTATTGAATTGTCGGCTGAGTATGAGAGAAGGCCAGATGTTTGTGGAACTTGTAAATACATTAACATTGGTATGATAAATTTTGAATGAATATTCTATGTTCCAACTATAGGATCACTGGCCACCTTAGTGGTGACTATAGTTATAGAAGTGATTCTACTTCTGCAGTTGATGATCGTATAGTCAATGATGCGATGAATCTGATAACAATGATCTTGGATGTGGATAGAGAATATGATTGCAATGGTAGTGCATCCAAACATTTTCATGCAGGGAATTCCTCCTATGTTGCTTCTCTTAGATAGGTTTCATGTCCTCTAGGGGTTGGTTTTGACAAAAAGGAATGGTAAATCATGATGAACTTATCACTACAAAAAGGAATGGTAAATCAATGTTTTTTATGATGAGTTTTTCAATTGGTTCTGTCGAAAAAATCCATACCTTCCTCACCTTTACATAATCGGGAAGTGGTTGTGTATCCTGATGTATGTAAAAATAATTAGTTGCATAAAGATGATCCTAAATATTTGTTTGTAGTGAAGTATAGGGAATTTGTTGTGAGGGACATTGATTCCTCCTTAGATTCTCCCTTAAGAAGGATAGGGGATGACATAACGGAGATTGAGGTGGCGGTTGTGGAGGATGGAACTACCCCACTGGTCTCTATCCCAAATAAGAATATAGTTACATTGAATGATATATTAAAAAGATCTCAAATAAAAGAAGTGTTGTAGGAATAATTCAGCAACATTCATGGTAGTTTTCTTTTGGTTCAAGAAATTTTTTTTCATTGGTGACCAAGACACAGAGTCCCATGCTAAGGATAATGAATCATCAAGTATGGATGGTCATGCTAATGGTTGGAAATCACCTAAGCAATGGAAAATAGGAAGTAACGTGAGAAGTTGGGGTGGATCCCAAGGAAGAGGTGGTCGACTCAAAAGAAGTTGACTTTTGCTTGAGTGGAATTTTTTGTTTCATTTTAATATTGGTGATTCCTCTCTCCTATACTTGTAATTTAATCTTTTAATAAATATTATGGGACTATGGGTTCACCCATGGTTCAAACTATTCTAATATATTTTTAATTGTATATTAGTAATTATAAATATATTTACAAATAAATATATTTATAAATATATATTTACTATATTTATAAAATTATATATTTATAATTATAAAAAGAAAATATAATTTTTTTCAAAAATTATTTATGTAATTAAATATTTTTTGAGACATCTCAGTGTGATGGAATGACCTTCTGGTTTTTCAAGTGGTGGGCAGCAAGCGGAGCCACTATGAGGATTTGATTGCGTCAACGATGGATGAAGACACTATGTGGGGGACTGTTATGGATCCCTATAAGAACCAGGTTCTTTTTTGAGGTATGAATCCTTTTATTTACATCAATTCTATGTTTAAATGTTTAAATACAGCCTAATTTGGATTCCCTTTTGGGTCATGGATGTCTCAAGGGTGTTTAGGGCTAGTTCGGAGCTTCAAACCCAGTTTTTGGGAAGGAAAATTCTTGTTGCATGATTACTACAAACTGTGTGGGGCATGGGCAGAGATCAGGGATAGGCCACATGGTTAGGTAAAACCATGTGAGATGGGGTGCATGGACATGTAGTCAGGTATGCAATTTTGACACTAGAGAATCACACGTTTTTCCAACAGTTAGTAAACTGTGCGCTATGCTCCTATGTTATAGGTGCATGTGCATGGTTTTCACATGTTTTGGAAAACCAAGTGAATTAACCTTGTGGTTCCTTTAATTCTGGGAATATTATAATTTTTAATTAAAATTAAAAATCTTTTTAAACCTAAAATTTCATTTTTTCTCTCTGACACAACAAAGCAACATTTTGATTGGTTCCTTCCATAGTTAAACTATGATTTGAGGTACCATATCCATTTGATCTACAATTGAAGTATGGTTCATCTCTTTGGATCTATAATGGTAAAGATATAATTTCTTTTTATCCATTCTACATTATTCTAGATATCCATTTCACTATATAGGTGTAATAAAATTTTCCATAATTTTCAGTTCTTCATCCGTTCTTCATATTTCTTCATATCTGAGTTGAATCAGGAGTTGATACTGGACTAGCTATCAACTACAGACCAATGGTAGGTAGTCTCATGGCTTTCTCTTAAATTCAAGCTATTTATATATTCCATCGTGTCACATGCCCAATTTCAGGGAATCGCCTTAAATTGAATTGAACCATAAAATTTCTAGGCTTGTTCTAGGTAATTAATAAGCACTGTTGATTTTCGTTATAGGTTGATTACATTGAAAATGAATCTTTCCCTTTAGGGTGTTTTTTTATTAAATAAACCATTTAGTGTCTTTCAGCCTTGGTCACCCATAGGAGTGCTTTTTCCCCTTATTATGGGATATCACTTGTGAATTAATGTTTAAATTAGTTTGTGAATTGATTAATGAATTGAATTGTAAATTAAATGGATTAAAGGTAAGGGACAAATGAATTGACCCTTGGATCTTTTTTTGGTAATTTATTGATTAATCTTGACTTTCCTTGTATTTTTTCCCATGTTAGTTTGGTGATGCTTGTGACATGTATTGGTTGTTCATGCTTAATTTCCATTTAAAATGAATTTCACATGTGATATATATAGAGACTATGATATTAAATATCTCTTTTTATCTTGAGAATCATGTTATAAAGTTTTTCCCATGTGAGTAATTTAAAGGCCCAACCCCATAAGGTTGGCCAATGATATAATCACTTTTTTAGGTGAGTTTGAAATGTAATGTTCTTGGTTTTGACCTTGATATGTATAAATTGAATTGTTTAAATGATATTAATTAATTACATCATTATGAACTTTGGGTTATGAGTGGATTAATATTAGAATGCCACAGATGGACTCAAATTCCTTGAACCATATTTATGCCTTGGGTGAAACATAAATTCAACGTTGAATTTCATGGATTGACTTATTTGGAATCAACTTTTCAAATGCTTGAGTGATACGTGGAATCTCAAGCAGACTTCCAAGGACAAACATTGAGGCTTGATTTATATGCCAAGTGATACATGGGTTCATATGATAATTCCATAGATGAACTCAAAATGCATTGACTATTTATTCCATGGGTGATACTTGGGCTCCCTTAGTGAACTTATATGGACATACTTGATTGGAAGTGATGTTGTACCACACTTAGGGTGATACTAGGTTACTGAATGGTTCGCCTAGGACAGGATTGTAGGGTTTTGGTTGATAATGAAACAGAAGAGATATGTGAATTACAACATTTCAATGTTAAGGATGAGATCAGGTTCTAAATTGAATATTAAATGGATTGACTCTTATGATGCTTATTCCAATACAAAGCATAAGCTTGGATTCATTATTGACTTATACCTTTTTATATGGCCAGTTTAGGCATCCTCTATGCTTGTGACTATACATAGGATTTCGTGCTTTCACCAGATCTTGAGAATTATAAATTCAATGAGATTGAATTGTTAAATTATTTTGATTAAATGAAATGTATATTAAATGTGTAAATGCACATAAAATATGTTTACTTTTGATTACTTCATGATGTAGTACTTTAATTATTTCACATTGCCTATTATATATATTCATTATCTGATTGGGACGGATTATGGGTGGTTGACTACTGGGATTATATCTCACACTTTTTTTGGGTAACCTTTTTAGACCTAAAAAAATATATGATTGTAGTTAATGATAAGGGCATGTTCCCTACTATAGGTACTTTATTTATTGCTTAGGAGTAGAAGAGCATGAAACCCAGCTGAGTCTTGTGATGATAATGGTATAGTTTTGGATTCCTTCTTGTACTTTTGTTATCTGTATTGTACATTTTTCATTTATTATTTTTTCAATTTTATTAGAGACATATGATATGTATCATCATTTTTTATATGATATATCTTCTCTCATTATTTATATTAGTCTTCTACTGATTACTTCTGTCATCTGTGTGATTTATTTCTCCTGTTATTTGTATTTTATTGATATTCTACTATGCTACACTTTGGTGATGAGGGAATAGTCTCCCCACTGACACACCCAGGCCCTCGCTTCAAGTTTTTAGCCTCTAGCATTTGGGGAGATACACTTGAGGCTATGTGGCCAATCGGGAGTATGGAACTGTTGAGTAGCATCTGGGACCAGAATGTTACCAAGTGGTATTAGATCTTCTTTTCTAGTTTTCTTTATTAGTTAGAGATAATATAAAAGTACATGAAGGAAATTGGATTTGGTAATGAGTTGTTTCTGGTCATAGATAACTTGCATACAAGAAAAATCCAAATTTCCTTGAATTGGATTTCAATTTTCTAGATTTTGACTATTATAGTTTATTTGATTCCACTATTGGGTTAGGAACATGAATTGTGATATTATAAGTGAGATGATTTTGGGATATATTATGTTTCAACCTGATGATGTGAAGGTGATCCATCTCATTCATCATATAGGAACCTATTAGATTTTCATCTTCCATGCATTATTCAATGCAATATAAGATGCATTACTTATTGCATATTGGTGTTATAGGTGATGTTGTAGATATTCATTCCATTGTAACAGGTATATTGACATGTGTTATGGTATGGATTATATGGATTCCAATATTTGGTCCCTCAAAGGTATGGGTCCCCATGGATGGAAATTTGGTGAACCATTAGTTCAACCTTTTAAAATTAACTATGATATAAATGTTAAATAGCCTTGAATTAAAATGAAAATTTAAAATTATTACAATTCAAATGAGAAATTAAAGTGTAAAATGAAAATGGAAACTTATGTTTCTTATGAAAAATAACTTGACCTAGACCCATATTTTTAGTGGGCAAGAGGTAGTGTCTCTAGGGATCTTTTTAACTATTCTTTATAAAATCTTTTCCTTAGGAGAGGGCTATGAGTTTAACTTGTCAAGATGAGGGTTTCACATGTCATGTTCTATTAATATATGAGGTTTTCATATGTCTAGATATGTTTTTAAAGTGAAAAGGTTGTTAAAGTTTAATGTTAAAGTAAATTGGGTGAGAATAGAGAGAGGCACTTTTCAATTTATGAAATGTATGGGTGGTTCATTAATTGGGAAATGGAATCCCATATTAAATGTAAAAGAATGGAATATTATAAAATAGTTATAAATGTAAATACAGTTAAATTTTTATTTGAAATGAACTAGATAACTTCTAAATGAACAATTGGACCCAAGTAGGTCATTTGGGGTATGCTCCTTATATTCTAACTCTTTATGGGTGTTTATAACATCACTAATGAACAAATTTTATTCGGTTTCTATCCTAAAAACAAGGGTTGGTTAAGGGGACCTTGTAGGTCACAATATCTGTCGAACGGATTCTATTTTCATAAAATTATTAATTAGAAAAATATGTAAATAAGTGTTTAATGTTTGAAAAGGAAGTTGGATATAACTTGCAAGTTTTTACCTTTGGGGAGTTGGTTGAATCAGGTACCAAGTGATTTAATTTTATAATTGGTACATGATGCTCAGTTTAAATCATTTAAATGATTAAAGGCTAAATTAAAATCGATTTATTGGATTTGAATATGAAACCTTATGTGGTTTCCTTTGTTTAAACCCTCGTGTAAGGGTGAGTTGATTTTCTTTTTGAGTTCCTTAGAATGGAGATGTGAGGGTTTTTGTCACGACCCGTCCTCGGGGCCCGGGCCGTGACTACCCCAAGCCCGCCTTCCATAGGCCAGGGGTTGGCGAATAGCACCAAAGGCATAAATCCCGATAACTGGGATGGCATTGCCTTTATAAAAGTAAAAAAACACCACAGAGTACAAGAGGATGTAAAACACTAAGATCAAAAAAAGTGCTGAAAAGTAAATGGGCCAGAATACAAACCCAACTGAAAGTACAACTACAACTGAACAAAAGTACAATAGAAAAAGACAAAAAGCTAGAAGAAAGGAAGCATCTCCTGGGTCGTCCTCCTCGGATCCTACCTGAAAGGTAGGTACAGATGGCGCAGCTCCTAGATCGTCCACCACGGATCCTACTTGAAGGATAGGTACAGATAGCATGTCTTTTACCCATATCTTGGGCTACAGACCTCTTATTTACGCACCGTCAGTGGTGATGCGATCCTTTGAACGAGACGGTCATTTTATTATATTACACTCAAGGTTTCGGAGAACTTTGGGTTCATCAAGGTTGGTTCGTACACGAAACCAACCGGGCCCTCGGAGCGGAAATGGATATATCTTGAGCACCGGACATCTGATTGACGTTTCTTTGACTTTGTTGGAATCCTCTTGTTGAGACAAAACTTTTGGAATAATCCGCCCAAGTTTTGGACGCAGTTGGAGTATGGACGAGTTGGATTGTACTCAAAATCCAACCGGGCCCCTGGAATGGAAAAGCTGATATCTTTCAGACAGGACGACCATTTGACGAACTGTTAGCGGTGTTGGTGATCACGTTGAGAAATGGTCCCTCTGAGTATACCCTATGAGAGTTCGGGGAACAGTTGAGATATGGCCGGGTTGGTTCATACACGAAACCAACCGGGCCCCTGGGACGAAAAGGCTAATAACTCACAGACCGGGCGTCTGATTGACGCCCCGTCTATTGCGTTGAGACCCCTATGACGAGGCGGTCCCTTGAGATACTTCTTCGTGGGACTTTGAGATACTTGGAGTATAGACCTGTAGCTCGTGGAGCGAACCCTCCCAGAGACAAGCGTGTGGAGTACGGAGACCGTGTAGCCGACTGAGACCTGACGACTACTTGACCGACTTGACTTGGAGTGAGTCGACTAGCCCAGTGGAAGGAACACTACGTTGTGAGGTGCAGACCCATGGCGGACGGAGCACTACCTGTGTGAAAGTGCAGACCCGCGGTACTCGTCCGGAGAGTACCTCAGCAGGCTACTAGGGGGTGTGCACTACTGTGTTTGGGTGACATACCCCAGCGGGAAGCACTACTGTGTTTGGGTGGCTGACCCGCGGTACTTGATAGGAGGAGTACCTCAGCAGTCTTAGGTTAGTGAGTAGTACCTCGGAGTCATGACAGGACCACTGTACACTCCATAGATGGAGCTCTTCAGCAGTTACGGTTTCGATAATGAAAATCCTAGTTTGAGCTAAGACTTTTCACCTTTGTGTTTACCTCATGATTGAGATGGGTCACTTGATAACTTGGGTATATGTATGGGCATATACCTAGGTAGTGGTTATCCGTTGATTTCATGATCTTGGTGTTTTCCTCATGATTGAGATGGGTTACTTGATAACTTAGGTATATGCATGAGCATATACCTAAGTAGAGGTTATCTGTTGAGATCTTCTTTTTGGTTAACCTTGTTGGTTTTAGTGATACCTTGAGGGTCTCGGGCTCCTTACTGAGTATCGTTATACTCACCCCTGCACGGGCTATGCCCGCACCTCATTGTGTTGGTTGCAGACGACGGGCAGTGATGACGGAGGCCGAGTGTTTGAGGACTGTACGGTACTCGGAGGTGGGCTACACGATGAGTTAGTACTTGGAGGTGGACTTCACGGCGAGATGACACTCGGAGGAGGTTGACGGGCGAGAGCGTTGTGGAAGCTATATGTACCTACCCTTCAGGTAGGATCCGGGGTAGAAGATCTAGGAGTCGCGCCATCTGTACCTACCCTTCAGGTAGGATCCGAGGAGGACGACCCAGGAGCTGCTTCCTTTCTTCCAGTTGTTTGTCTTTTTCTGTTGTACTTTCGTTCAGTTGTAGCTGTACTTTCAGTTGGGTTTGTATTATGGCCCATTTACTTTTCAGCACTTTCTTTTATACTTAGTGTTTTACTTCTGCTTGAACTCTGTGGTGTTTCGTTTACTTTTATAAAGGCAATGCATTCCCAATTATCGGGATTTACGCCTTTGGTGCTAGTCTCCAGCCCCTGGCCTATGGAAGGCGGGCTTGGGGTAGTCACGGCACGGGCCCCGAGGACGGGTCGTGACAAATTGGTATCAAAGGAGTCGGTTCTACCACAGAACTTATAACTCTGATATTTTCTTTCTATGAAGCAATAATTTTAAGGGTACCGAGTGTGGTCTTCAGTTCAGGGAGTCCAGTGTTGGTGCGGGCGGCCGACGTATCCATACACCAGGACCCTGACAACTGAATTCCGACTTTGTGCACGAAAACACTGATTGCATGTGTGTCTCCAGAAGTTTTATTTAAAAATAAGCTCCAACCATGTCATCTCACTAGGTATAATTGTTTGACCATGTCATGTTGTTTCTTTCAGGATGCCTTTTCTCGAACGACCAGCTAGAGCCCAGAGGGATGTGCGTACTGACATCCTGTCGAGCGACGAGGCTTCGGTATAGGTCCCTCTTGCAGTTGAGGCACCAGCAGAGGCACCAGCGGTACTACCATACATTGGGCCACCGATGCCACTAGCCCCAGCAGTAGGCGATGCACGCCACTTGAGTGCGCTGCACGAGTTCCAGCGCTAGAGGCCACCCAGGTTCTGGGGAGAGACGGACCTGCAGGCGGCTGAGGTTTGGCTGGAGGCTGTGGTGAGAGTCTTCAGGCTAGTGGGGACGCCTGCAGACTTCATGGTGATCTTTGCTACCAGCCTTCTTCAGGCATCAGCAGGAAGGTGGTAGAGCCACTTGTTCCAGTTTTGCGACGGGATGACCTTCGCATGGGAAGACTTCGAGACCTTCTTCAGGGTGGAGTTTGTGCCAGTAGCTCTACACCCCGAGCGTGTTCAGGAGCTGCTGCCTTTGCCGCATGTTTTTTGATCAGTAGCTGAGTCATCTGTGGGCAGTAGACATATGACGCAGAGGTCCAGGAGGACCAGACCAGCAGTTGGGCGATCTCGTGTTTTAGGATCGGTGGTGCGGGGAACCTGGGGTGGGGACAGAGTTAGGTGTGCCAGAAACAGATAGTGTTACTCATGCAGCGGAAAGGGTCACCTGGCACGTGACTGTCCGACTCCTCGTACAGTTGATCCGCAGGATTTGGAGGACCCACCGAGGCAGAAGCAGCGGTGGGTGCTTGAGCAACAACCGAGTAGTGGAAAAGGCAGTAGAGCTCCGGGAGTAGGTAGACAGGAGCGGAACTAGTGGATATGTCCCTTGTACTTCTAGTTCCATGTTTCTGTTGTATTCGTGTCTTTGTACTATGAGCTGCAATAATAAAAAGACACTTATCTTTTTTTTCATTCCTGTCCTTTTGTTTGGTTGATACTGAGTGGTCCCAGTTAAAACTGTTGACTTGACCCTCACTTTCGAGATTTCTACTGGAGGAGACCCAGTGACCTCACACTGATGCCGACAGTGTGACTCGACCCTTGGAGGCGAGAGTGACAGTTGGATATCTTAGTAGTTACGTCGAGGCCTTACGACATCATCCATGGCATGAATGCGTCATTCATATCAGGATTGACTGTATTAGGCAATGGGCGTGGTTCATCCAGGGGATGAGACCGAGTTTCTCTTTTCGGCAAAGGAGAAATTTTAGCAGCTCCTTCAGATCATCTAGGAGCGGATGAAGACTGCACAGTGCAGTAAGAAATAGGAAACCGGATCCAGTCTTAAAGACTCGAGTGTGTTAAATGTTTAAAGAAGAGGAAGCTTTAAGAAGAGATGAGTTTGCAGAGTATCAGACGTGGAGGTAGATCTAGGAGAGCAACATGAGGTGGTGTACATCTTAACATGCTACAACCACCCGCCTTAGTTATCCCCGCCAGGCTCAGGGAGCTGGAGGGTGGAGGAAGAGTGCAGCTGCATGCAGTCAGGGAGTGTGACCCAATGGCTCTAAAATGATTCAAGGGACAGTCTATGTCCACTACAAGCTGCTGTAGTAACAGACGTCGATATGAACCATTCCTTGCTTTCGCAAATCTAGTTCCAGACCTAGAGTTTCCGGAATCCGTTGACTTAACCCTCACATCTGGAGATTCCTTGGGAGGAGACTCGATAATCACACTTACACTGACGGTGTGGTCATACCCTCGAGGCGAGAGTTTCGGTTGGAATCTCTTGGTGGCAGTGTCGAGGCCTTACGGCGTTAGTTTGAGTATGGAATGGGCAATAACTGTTCATAATCAAATCGATGGTTTTAGGCAAACGTCGAGATGGGTTTTCCTTGGTCGGCGAAAAGGAAACTCCAGGCAGCACAGGATAAACTCTTTCACAGGAGGGTGTGACCGATAACTCTTGAGTCGGTCAACCATACCCTCATGGCAGCAGTCGTTTGAGTTTCAGTTCTAACAAGAATTGGAGACCTCTAGAGTTCGAGGATGACGATCACATCCTTATACGGGTCTCACCTCGATGAGGTTTACGGAGATGTGGCCAGGGCGTCAAGTTATCTCCGAGGTTCAACGGACCTTTCTAGGTCCTCAGCTGGGTAGGCGAGGTGGTTTACCGCTTGACCCATCCACCTCAGTTGCACCAGGTGCATGACGTTTTCCAGGTATCTCAACTGAGGAGATACACGCTCGACCCTTCGCATATCATCAACCATGAGGAGCAGGACGATGGCGATGGGGTTACTTCCACGGAGGTTCCTGTAGGGATCAAGAATCGACAGTAGCAGATCCTATGAGGACGGTCGATTCCTCGGGTGCACTTTCTTTGGCAGTACGGAATCTCCAGGTAAGAACATGGGAGCGGAAGGCTCAGGTGCGTTCTCAATACCGCTTTTTTGAACCTAGTTTGTGTTGAAGCCTTACGGGGACGTAAAGCCCTGAGGTGGGAGTAATGTAAAGACCCGGAAATTTCAAGTAAAATTTTTTCTTAATTTTCTTTACAATTTTACAAGAACGCAATTTCTGACGGCGCCTGATTCCAAGGCCCGGTGTGCCCGAAATCATTTTCCAAAGTTTGGATCGGGTACGTTCAGTGAATGAACGAGCGAGAATTCCTATCTTTTGAACCGGTGCTCGGAATCGAATTCCGAGGGCACCGATGGAACCGTAGAGCCGGTAATTGCTTAGGAACGCCACTTCCGAAGTTGCATTTACACGCGGTAAGTTGTTAGAATTTGTGGAAGTTGAAATAAAAATTAAACTACAATTTTTATTTTAACTAAGTGGATTAGGCTTTGGGTGGAAGTTGGGTTACTACCCAACTTCCCAAGGGAGGTTATGAAGGTGGTGGGGCCCACACGAACCCTACCCCTTCACCTTCCCTAACTGTCCATAACTCTTCACATTCTTTAACCCCCCTCAACTCACATTTAATATTTGAAAACTTAAGTTTAATAACTTATGTTATTAATTAAGTGAGTTAAGTGTGATTATTTGAATTTTAAACTCTTGAAATTCAAATATTTGTTATGTTAATAAAATAAGAGGTAAGATTATTTTATTTTGGGGTTGGAACCTTTGTTGCTTGAAAGGTTTGGGGAGAAAAGCTAAGGAAAGCTAGAGTTCTTCATCTTCTTCGTCGAAGAACATGAAGAACGCGAAGAACGCATCGAACTCCGTCGAAGAACGCCGAGTCCTCAGAGACCGACTACGTGACGCCTTTTACCACGACGGTTCTTCCGCGACGTCTTCTTCCACGATGTCTTCTTCCACGAGGTCTCTTTCCACGACGAATCCTCATTCGATGAACCTCTGTTCAAGCTCGCACGAGGTAGGGGGTTTTCGTGATTTTTCCTTACGTGATTCTCTTCCGTCTTTTATCCGCGTTTATTTGGACCGCATGATATCAGTTAACGGGAGAATGCAGGACCGCACAAACACAGCCGCCCCCCTCCCTATTGTTTTTCTTATTATTGAGGATCGAATAGAAGTGGCGCGGTGCCATCGCACCGCTTGGGATTGAGCGGAAAGAATCTGCGACATCGTCACGCCGCACATTCAATTTTTTTAACCAATTCCGCGGTGCCGTCGCGCCGTGCCGAAGAACCGCAAAAGAACCGTGGCCGGAGTCGGGCCACGGTGAAGGGTCATGGCGCCATTGCGTCGTGCTGAAAAACCACAAAGATGGTATGTTTTTTTAATTGACGTGCGGATTGAAGGGCGACGAAAAATGGGGCCGCAAAGTATTTTTGAAGCTTGTGTAGTAAAGTTCGAGACCCGAGATGAACACCGTCTCAGACGGTTTTGAAAACAGACCACCGGAGTAACTCTGGTGGCCCGCGGAAACACCCAGAGGTGCGGGTCGCTGGCGCGGCGCCACCGGCGACCGGGGGCAGAGGCCGGAGCTGTCCGGCCACTAGGAGGCAGCGGCGCCCGAGCACGCCGCCGGAAGATTGGCAGCGGCGGATCCGCCGCCGGCCTCAATCAACGGCGAGGCCCCCCCCCCCCCCTGCGCTCCGCGACTTTGGCTCGGCCACGCTGGCCGAGCCGCGGCCGGCCGGGCCAGGCCCAGCCGGGTCAGACCCCGGTCGGGTCGACCCGGTTCGGGCTGGGGCGGTTGGCCTCGGGCCGGGGCGGTTCGGGCCCGAAACCTCCGTTTTCCGACCCTCTTCGGTCTTTTACCCATATCTTCGGCTACAGAGCTCCGATTTACGCACCATCAGTGGTGATGCGATCCTTGGAACGAGACGGTCATTTCGGTATATTACACTCAAGGTTTCGGAGAACATTGGGTTCGTCCGGGTTGATTCGTACACGAAACCAACCGGGCCCTCGGAGCGGAAATGGATATATCTTGAGCACCGGATGTCTGATTGACGTTTCGTTGACTTTGTTGGAATCCTCTTGTTGAGACGAAACTTTTGGAATACTCCACCCGAGTTTTGGACGTAGTTGGAGTATGGACGGGTTGGATTGTACTCGAAATCCAACTGGGCCCCTGGAACCGAAAAGCTGATATCTTTCAGACAGGATGACTGTTTGACGAACCGTCAGCGGCGTTGGTGATCACGTTGAGAAATGGTTCCTATGAGTATACCCTTTGAGAGTTCGGGGTACAGTTGATATACGACCGGGTTGGTTCGTACACGAAACCAATCGGGCCCCTCGGACGAAGAGGCTAATAACTCACAGACCGGTCGTCCGATTGACGTGCCGTCTGTTGCGTTGAGACCCCTATGAAAAGAAGGTCCCCTGAGATACTTCTTCGTGGGACTTTGAGATACTTGGAGTATCGACTTGTAGCTCGTGGAGCGGACCCTCCCAGAGATGAGCGTGCGGAGTACGGAGACCGTGTAGCCGACTGAGACCTGACGACTACTTGACCGACTCGACTTGGAGTGAGTCGACTAGCCCAGTGGACGGAGCACTACTTTGTGAGGTGCAGACCCGTGGCGGACGGAGCACTACCTGTGTGACAGTGCAGACCCGCGGTACTCGTCCGGAGAGTACCTCAGCAGGCTACTAGGGGGTGTGCACTACTGTGTTTGGGTGACATACCCCAGTGGGAAGCACTATTGTGTTTGGGTGGCTGACCCGCGGTACTTGACCAGAGGAGTACCTCAGCAGTCTTAGGTTAGTGAGCAGTACCTCAGAGTCGTGACAGGACCACTATACACTCCAGAGACGGAGCTCTTCAGCAGTTACGGTTTCGATAATGAAAATATTGGTTTGAGCTGAGACTTTTGACCTTTGTGTTTACCTCATGATTGATATGGGTCACTTGATAACTTAGGTATATGTATGGGCATATACCTAGGTAGTGTTTATCCATTGATTTCATGATCTTGGTGTTTTTCTCATGATTGAGATGGGTTACTTGATAACTTAGGTATATGCATGAGTATATACCTAATTAGAGGTTATCTGTTGAGATCTTCTTTTTGGTTAACCTTGTTGGTTTTAGTAAGACCTTGAGGGTCTCAGGGTCCCTACTGAGTATCGTTATACTCACCCCTACACGGGCTATGCCCGCACGTCATTGTGTTGGTTGCAGACGACAGGCAGTGCTGACGGAGGCCGAGTGTTCGAGGACTGTACTTTACCTGGAGGTGGACTACACGACAAGTCAATACCCGGAGGTGGACTTCACGGAGAGATGACACTCGGAGGAGGTTGAAGGGCGAGAGCATTGTGGAAGCTATCTGTACCTACCCTTCAGGTAGGATCCGTGGTGGAAGATCAAGGAGTTGCTCCATCTGTACCTACCCTTCAGGTAGGATCCGAGGAGGATGACCCAGGAGCTGCTTCCTTTCTTCCAGCTGTTTGTCTTTTTTTGTTGTACTTTCGTTCAGTTGTAGTTGTACTTTCAGTTGGGTTTGTATTCTGGCCCATTTACTTTTCATCACTTTCTTTTGTACTTAGTGTTTTACTTCCGCTTGTACTCTGTGGTGTTTTGTTTACTTTTATAAAGGCAATGCCTTCCCAGTTATTGGGATTTACGCCTTTGGTGCTAGTCGCCAGCCCCTGGCCTATGGAAGGCAGGCTTGGGGTAGTCACGGCACGGGCCCCGAGGACGGGTCGTGACAGTTTTGTATAAGCCTTCTCCATTTTAATAAAGTATTAAAAGATAGGATCTTGAGCCTAGTGAAATATGTTGAAAATAACCTATAGGTAGTGTTGACACTTGTGTTTTGTAGGAGGTTATCCCATGGTAGGTATCACCCTTATAACATTAATACCTTGCTAATGATGTGATTTTTTATATTTTTGGTATCATTCAGATTTCTTTGTCCCTAGTATGAATCTTAGCATCTATTGACACCTTGTTTTTATGGGTGTTCATTGGTATATTGATGCTTATTAAGGGTGTGAGATATGGGTAATGCTTGTTTTTAGTAGGTTCTACATGCCTTTCGCATAGTCATCCATTTTTGAGGTCTTGTGATCCTTTCTTATTCTTTAGTGATGAAAGACTTGATCTATCATCATCCAAGTTAATGGTCACATGGGGCCATATAACTTTGACATAAATCTATTATTCATTCAATTCAATACTTTAGTTCATAGGGAAGACATCCCATAAATAACACCTTGGATGAGACATTTTTCTTTTGAAACCTTGGGGTATTATGTGTTTACGTACACAAATCTCGTCGAGTTCTAAATGTTAAAAACAAACCAATTGAGTTTGGTGAATCATTGAGCCTTGAGTTGTTGAGTTCATTCTCAGGTCATCTCCATAGTAGAGTGACCTGAATGTTTAATAAACCAACATCATCCCAATGAAAGAGATTAAATCCTGAAGACTTGGGTGTTTGACACGCCGGTCATCTTGGTTTGGCCTTTATACCAAGTTATTTGACATGTGTAATTGTGACTCAGAGGAGTGAAACACATGTTTTTAAGGTGAATATGGACTACTTCACTTATCATTGGTTGGAAAATCCTTTCATTCAATGACTAGGACACTCCTAATGTCAGGAGTATCGTGTTGGTTCTCTTTAAATGGGTTCTTCTAGGTAGATGAAGAACAATCAAAGAAGACCTTTGGGAAATTGTTGGATTTTATTGAATGACTTTGAGGATTGCAAGTTTGAATTATATCAATGATTGATTGTAAGCACAACGTCAATGTGGTTGGATATGTACAAAACCCATGGGATGCACTATTGGAAATGGAAAACATTAGTGGTAATGTTTGAATGATCATAGGATGCCTCAAATGGAAAATTCTATGATCAGTTAATGGAGATGTGTCGGTAGGTGATGCCAAGATTTATTCAAGTAAATTTAACCAGTAGTGGTTTGATTGATCTATTTTTTAAATCCTTGAGACCCTCTTAGTGTGATATTCTTAGTGAATAGCATGTCCCTTATCTTAACAACATCTTTGATGCACTAAGAGAGTGGTGGTTTTAAGTCATGCTATGGTTTTAATGGTTTTTGGATCCATTAAGTAAGATTCAAGGAAAATATGTTTTGGTAACATGGTTGTTATACATGAATAGTTTTTCTTTATTGATACATGGGTTCCCATGTTGGAATGCCTTGGATGGACTCTTGGACATTAGTTATTTTCATGTGACATGACTGTCAGGAGGATGCTTCTCTAGGATCAGTCAATAATATTAAGCAGATGTCTTGTATTATACCAACATCTCACTTGTAAACATGGAGTAGAAACTGCCTTGGGTTAGATCCTTAGACTCTATTTTAATAAATATGAGGTTTCCTTGGACCTGTAGTCGGTCTCAGAGGAAATTTTTAAACGAGTAATGATTCTGATGGGATGGAACTGGACTACACCATTTCTCATGCTATGGCATAGAAGTTTAACTGATCTGATGATGGTTTGATCAAGAAAAATCCCTAGATGTTAGGTATGAACTTCGTTGAACATGTTCAATATTAATTGATGGTTCCTTGGAAGAAAGATTTGCAGTTTAACATGTATTATGTCGGTCGTCTGAGCCAGGCATTTTTGAGAAAAGTCATCTGATGCGTATTGACTTGTTTTTGCTTCTAGTTTATCTATATGGTTGAATAAAATCAGTTTAAAATGCATCAATGGGTTGTGGAGGGTGTGTGTAAGGTTATATAATGTCTTCCTAGTAACCTTGCACGACTAGTTTCATGGGGTCCTAAATACTATCATTTCAGATAGGGATACCTGATTTATGTCTCATTTTTAGAAAATTTTGCAGAGGGTATTGGGTACAAAGTTAATTATGAGCATGAAATACCACCCCAAGATAATCTCTTATCATAGCACATGATTCAGGTTCATTAGGACCTATTGTGGGAATGCATCCTAGTTTTTGGGGGATCTTGGGAGAGGCATATACCTCGGGTGGAATTCTCCTATAATAATATCTTTTAAGCTACTTTTCATATGGTTATTTAATAGGTTTTATATGGTAGGTCATGCCTATCACCTCTTTATTGGTTAGAATAATGAGAGGCAGCTATAATGAGACCTCATATTGTTTAGGAGACTAGAGATTACGTATAGTTGGTTCGGAATTGGATGGATAGTGCACAATCTCATCATAAATCATATGTCGATCACTTTAGATGACCTCTAAATTTTGAGGTTAGGGAACAAGTTTTCTTGTGTGTTTCATCACGTTTGTTACAAAGTAGAATCTAGAGACAAGGTAAGATTTTTCCAAGATGTGTTAGGCCATTTCAGATTCTAGAGAGAGTCGGGCTGGTAACCTATCGGTTGTAGTAAACTTAGAGGTACCATCTATTCACAATCTATTCCATGTTTCCCACCCACGACATTACTATTTGGACCTGTATCGTTCCTTTCATCCCGAGGATATTGATTTACTAGTAGATGTGTCCTTCGAGGAGCATCATGTTTCTTTTCTGTATAGTATCATGAAGGTTATCTAAGGCTGGTCAGCTCCTCTGGTATAAGTTCTATGGTAGCATGGTTGAGTGAAAGATGAGACTTGGGAGAAGGAGACTAATTTACAATCACATTGGCTAAATTTTTTCTGACATCATGCTTCACCACCACTGCACAGTCAATTCATGGATGAATTGCTTTAAGGGGAAAATTGGTAAAAACCTGGTTCCTATTTGAGGTATGGATCATTTTATTTCTACCAATTATAAGTTTAAATATTTTAATACATCCAAATTTGGATGATAATTGGGGTCATGTAGGTCTCAGTGGTGTTTGGGGATGGTTTAGAGATCATAACCCTATTTTTCAGATGGAAAATACATGTGTCATGTTTAGTTAAAACTGTGGAGGGAAATACACATAGTTTGAAAAAATGTATAGGGCATGGGCAGAGAGAAGGGATATGACCCATGGTTAGTCCAAACCATGTGAGATGAGTCACAAGTTCATGTGGTCAAGTCTTCAGTTTTGAGAGTGGATAATTGCACAATTTGCATATGGTTAGTAAACTGTGCAGTTAAACCATGTGTTATGCCCCTATGTTATAGCTTCCCATGCACAGTTTTCAAATAGTTTAAAAAACCAGGTTCATAAATAGTTAAGTCCATTTAATTTTAGGAATTTTATAATTTTTAATTAAATTAAATATCCTTTTAAACCTAAAATTTCTTCTTTTTCTCTCCTATACAAAAAAAAGCACATATTTGATAACTTTCTTCCTTGGATAAAGTTGGATTTGAGGTACCATATCCATTAAATATCTAATTCAAGTGTATTTTATATCCTTGTATCCAAAATGGTAACGCCTTAATTCATTTTTATTTACTATCTATTCTTCTATATTTTAGTTTCACTATTTAGGCGCAAGAGAATTTTCCCTAATTTTAGGTTCTTCAACCATTATTCATATTTCTGCGAATTTGAGCTGAATTAGAAGATGATATTTGAGTAACTATCAAATAAGGACCAATGGTAGGTGGTCTCATGCATTTTATTTAAATTTGAGTTGTTTATAAATTCCATCATTCCATTTTCCCAATTTTTGGGTGTCTCCTTAAACTGAATTAAACCCTATAATTCCTAGGATTGTTATAGGTAATTAAAGAGCATTGTTGATGTTTGTTACAGCTTGAATACCTTGAATCTAGAACCACTCATTTTGGGTGTGTTGTTATTAAATAAACCATTCGGTGGATTTTTTTCCATGGACACCCTCAGGTGTTCTTTTTACCTCGTGTTATGGGATTTCACTTGTGAATTAATGTGTAAATCAATTGATGAATTGATTAATGAATTAAATTATAAATGAAATGAATTAAAGATAAGGGGTAGATAAAATGACTCTTGGATCCTTTTTAGGTAATTTATTGATTAAGCATGAATTTTCATGTATTTATTTTCCCATGTGAGTTTGTTGATTCCTATTCCATGTATTGGTTATTTAGGCTTAATTGTTCTTTATAATGAATTGCCCGTGTGATATATATAGAGACTATGCTATATAGTATCTCTTTTTATCTTGATAAACTTGTTATAAAGTTTTTCCCATGTGAGAAATTGTAAGCCCAAGCCCCATAAGGTTAGCCAATTCTTTAATCACATTTTAAGGCTATTTTGAAATAGAATGTTCTTGGTTTTGACTATAAAATTTTTAAATGGAGTTTTTAAATGATATTAGTACATTAATTGGTTTTGTTCTTTAGGTGATACGTGGATTCATATTATAATTCCATGAATATAATAAAATTCCTTAAACCTTATTTATTCCATGGTTGAAACATGGATTCAATGTTTAATTCCTTGTATAGGCTCAGTTGTCATTGGCTTTGCTTATGCCTGAGTGATACTTAGACTCCCTAGAAGAATGCCAAGTATGGACTCTAAGGCTTCATTTATATGATGAGTGGTACATGGATTCATAAGAGAATGAAATTGATAGAATCAAAATGAATTGAATATTTATTTCATGGGTGATACTTGTTCTCCCTTAGTGGACAGTTGAGGACGGACTCAATTGGCAGTGATGTTGTACCACAGATAGAGCAAACTAGGTTCCAGAGAGGTTCTCCAGGGATTGGATTTTAGGGTATTGGTTGATGTTTCTCCTAGAGCGATACTTGAATTCCAACTTAGGAATGTCAAGGATTGGATTAGGTTCTAAATTTTATATTAATTGGAATGACTCTTATGAAACATCTACCAAGCCAAAGCACATTCTTGAATTTAGTCATGAATTAAACCTTTTTAGATGGCCAGTTTTGGGAATATGTCATGCTTGTGAATATACATGGATATCGGGCTCGATCCATATCTAGAAAATTAAAAATTCAATGAGATTGAATTGTGAAATTATTTTTATTAAATAAAGTTGATCTTAATTGTGTACCTTCAATTAATTGATTTTTACTTTTTAGTACTTCTTGGATTACTGGTTATTGCACATTGTTGGTTGTATATATCCACTGATTGATTGGAACAGACCATGAGTGGTTTTATACTGAGATTATATCTCACAACCTATTTGGGTATCCTTTTTATACCTAAATAGACTATATGATTATAGGTAATGATAAAGAAAAGTGCCCTACTACAGGCACTTGATGTGATTATTAGGATCATAAGAGCATGGGACAAAGATGAGGCTTGTGATGTTACTATGACACTTTTAGGTTCCTTTTTTTACTTTTTTTATCTGTATTTTACATATAACTTAGATTCCTATTTTAGTCACTTTATTAGAGACATGTGACTTGTATCATCATTCTGTATATGAAACGTCTTCTGGAATTGTTTATATCAGTCTTCCACTAATTAAATTTTTCATCTGTATGACTTTTTACTCTTACTTTTTTTATGTTATTGATATTTCATTGTGATACACTCTGGTGATGAGGGAATAGTCTTTCCACTGACACACTTAGGCACTCACTACTAGTAGGAAGCCTCTGACATTTGGGGAGATGCGCTTGAGACTATGTGTCTAATTCGGCTCAAGGCACTATTTAGTAGCATCCAAGTCCAAGATGTTACAATCCCGACAGGAAACATTGGCGAGTAGTACAATGAAGGTGATAGGTATATGAGAAAAAATGGTGGAAAATAGCAGGACTTGTTGCAAGGCCATGGTTGTCTATGCTCATGGGTCATATGTATGGGCCTTTTTTGGAATATTTAAAGAATGTTTGATGGGTGGGTTATCCCTTAGGGGGAATATGACCTTCCCATAGACTTGTGGGTGAGGTCTAGGTGTGTTTGTATTTTAGTCTAATTCTACCCCTAAGTGCCTATAATATATATTATATATTTAAATAATTATAAAATTATATTAAATATATTTAAATAATGAATATATTAAATATATATTTAATTATATATATATATATATATATATAATATAAGTATAATCATAATCATATATAAATATTTTTATTTATAATTATAAATCCTTTATCAACATTTAAAACATTATCACTCATAAATATTCTCTTTATTAGTGCTTCATTGGGGCAGATAAGGATATAACTTTTATATGCACTAAAGAACCATTGATAAAAGGTATCTTTATCAGTGTTAAAATTTTAATGCTGATAAAGATGGTTTTTATCAGTTTTTGTTTAGTATTTTTAAATCTCTATCTTTATGAACACTAAAAAAGAGATGATAAAGATTACTTTTAGAAACACTTATTAAATTAGTGTTGATAAAAGTTATATTTATCCATAATTTTTTTAAGCCCTGATACAACCCTCCCCAATCTATTATAATGAACTGTAATTGAACTAATTTTTGTAGTGGTTGTCAAGATTTTGCGGAAGATCGCTACTACTAGTCCTACATCAATACTTTCTCTCGGATGAATCAAGTCTCAAATCGAAGGTTTGTTATTTTTTCTCATCCTCACTCATTGATTTATTGTTTGGGTTCCATGGTTTTCATTATTGCAGTGTTTTATAGGCCCCTCTCTTCTATTCTCCCTCATGCTCAGTTAAACCCCCTTGGATTCCTAAGAGTAATTACACATTCTTCTACTTCTATTGAGGAATATCCTCCCTCAATTTACATGTGTTTTTAATGTAAATATATTCTTTCTTCATTCCAATTTAGGTTTCTCCTCTCTTCATTCATATTTCTCGAGTTATTTTTTTATCTTCTTATCATTAATTTTATAAATCATGGAATGGTTGATTCTTTTTAAATTCATTTTTTTAAATTATACCTTTTTGTAATCTTTATAATGGATTTGGAAAACATTTTGGTTGAATTCCATTCTGTACATAAAGGGTTTCCCATGTATTTTAATTTAATTTTTTGATGTAAATTTATCATGCCAAGTGTTTTCTCATATACTTATAAGAAATTTCAAGTCAATTTTTAGGGAAAATGAAATTATTGGGCCATATTTTGTGTTTTAAATGAATAAAAAATTATTAAATAAATGTTTGAAATATAAAAAGGGTGTGTTTCTAAATTTTTCCAAAGTATTGAAGTTTTTGAATTTAAAATGAATGGAAAATATCATGGAAACCCAAGTTAGATTTTTTTAACATACCTTTTAGAAATTTAAAATGGGTTTATAGCTAGATATGCCTTAATTGATCACCCCTTGTATTTGGTTTTCATATTATGGGATGTTTATAAATTTGTAATGTATGTATGATGTGAAAGATTTTGTTCTATGAAAGGTTGTTGGAGAAGATATATAGGATATTTCTTTTGTAACCATATTTTTGTATTTCTATTTCATTATCACCTCATCACTTGTTTTTTTGGTCATGTTAATGCTATGTAAAAAATTATTATCTTGGATGATTGAATAATATATTTTAGCTTATGTATAGATAGATTGGTACTAGTTTATTTAGTATTTAAAAGATTTTATTTTAGTTTAAAAAATAAAACAATATGGTGATACTTAATAAGTTATTATAACAAATCATTCATTCCCACTTAATCAACCCAGCCATTATCTCATCACTGATGAAATATCTAAATCAAGTTTATTTATTGTTCATTGGCAAATAATTCATTTAGTTTATAGTAAAAGTAAATTAATTTATTTTTAATAAAAGACATAGAATAAAAGTAAATACTTAACTAAGTATAATCATACCATTTAAACTGATGATTTAAAACTAAATCTGATTATACTTAATGTACACAAGATTTCAAAACATTAATATGTTCCAAATAGAAATTTCCTTTTATAGAAAAAGATCTAATACATGTGAATATTTTGGTTACTATATCAAAATAATTTGAGGTTACATAATCCAAACATTTGATAGTTGTATTCCATTATATATCTTAAAATGATTTGGAGCTTATTTAAATTATAAACATGGACTTATTTGAATGAATGAATTTAAATAATTTAAGAACACAAGTCCAAAATTAAATTTCATAGAATAAATAATTTTAAAACAATAAAACATGTTTAATAGACTTGACATAATAAACCATTCATAAATATATAATGTGAACAACACGTGTGATGTGTTTTCCATCTCACTACACCCAGTATCATGAAAAAATATTATTCAGCCCCTCTATGGCTAAATTTTCATTGAAAATGTTCTGTTTCACATGTTGATGTGCTATTTCATCACTCTTTCTCAATTCCTAAATAACCCAAATCATCCCATGATCTTATAAATAGAAAAAATAATGTACAGACTTGAAAATTGGTGTATATTTATGGTTGGTTCATTTCCAAACAAAAACCAAATTTGTTATCATTCTCTTACCTAGGGTACTAGAGAACATACAATTAGACTCACTAAGACAAATTCAAATCAATATTAATCCTGATATCACATATAAACTCCTTTAACACCTCATATTCTTTTGGAAAATATTTATCAATTTCATAAATATTTGTAAAACCTTCTTGATGTTGATTCTGGAATAAATTATATAAAATGTGACAGATTGGATTTGTGGCTTTATGCGTGATATTTTATGAAACTGTTTTTTGATAAAAGAATATTCCCTTGATTGAATTCTAAATAAACCCATGTTAACCTTTGTATTTAGGTAGGTAATCCAAGAAAACCCTATTAGGATTTAAATTTTTAATTTACTCATATCTTTTAAAAAAATTATCCAAGTCAACTTTATAATTTTTTTATGAAATGTTTAATAATCATTATTTTCATTAGACTAGGTGGTCGCTTAATTAGACTTTTTATGGTCAATACTATTTTAAAATTTATTTTTGAAAAATGTAACTTGGTTTTAAATGTTAAAGTGCGTTTTGAAATGAAAAATTGTTGTTTTCCCATAAAATGAACTAAAATGGATTCAGTTTTTTGAAAATCATGAAGTGATTTCAATGTGAAGTTATAATGTTTTCAACATTTGAACATGTAAATATTTCCATTGAAACAATTTTAAAATTTTAATTTATTTTTTTATTTTTTTTAATATCATTTAAAAAAATCACTTGATATAAACAATTTTTTATAGAAAAGGTGGTTCATATCACATTAAGTGTTTAAAAAAATTAGTTGATTTTCATGTGGAATTAAAAAAAAGATTTTAAGTGGGGTTTTAAAAATTTTAAAATAATGAATTTTAATATATAAAGTGGTTTTGAGATGATATTTGAACTTTTAAATTAATATGTAGTAATTTAAAAAGTTATGGTCTCTTGTAAAGTGTTTTTTAATGCTGTTGGTTTCAATATGGAATCTGGAAAACATTCATAGTCTTAAAATCATTAATTTATTATTCATTAATATATTTCCCTAAACCTTTTTTTAATTCATCAACTTACTCTTTCATTAATGATAAGGAAGATGATTTCTATGTTTTATTGAATTTATACCAACTAGAAACTTGTCCATAGTATCTTAAATAAGAGACACTGGGAAATTATGCATCAATTTCCACTAGGATAGCATATTGTAGTCTTTGCGTGATAATTTTTATATTCAAGGGATAGTGGTTCATGTATACTTGAGGTAAGGTGATCATGTATCGCAACCAATTTTGAATGGTGGAATGAGTATAAATGCGTAAGGGAATTGTGAACATATATTGTATGGTCATGTATTCTTTCAAACCATTGTGTTCCTTAGATACTTTTGTATTTTTGGAAACAGACCATGAAATGTTGTCTGGTGCTTCATCAACTCTTAGCCTAGGAACATTTATATTTAAGGACACAACTATAATCCTTATCATATTTATCTCCTGAAAAGTTATTATTTCATTTTCCTTTCTTGAGACTCATGTACCGCCTCTTCTAACCATTCACCTATTTTTCTTGAACTATTATGAGTAGTAGTCATCCCAAACTGGGTACGAATGATCATTTTGGAATAATTTAGAGGATAAAACCTACAAAAGTGAAGTAATTATTTTCTTAAATTCAATTACCAATTTCCCTCAAATAATACTAAAATTATTTGAAATAATTAAATTTTGGGTTCCCCTTATTAGAATAATCTAAAACTTTCACCTTTGATAATAAATATCAAATGTGAATTTATTGTTTTGTACTAAATGAATATTTTATGAACCTAATAGGATCGATGTGAATTCAAAATGGACGCACAATTATAGTATGGAAAACGAGTATGAATATGGAGTTAAAGAGTTCATCATGTTTGTAATAGAGCATGCATACGAACCTTCTTAAATATTTTGTTTGTGTTTACCTTGATGTTATTCAAGAAAAATTAATCTAGAAGATTTGGAAGAACATTTGATTTATCAAAAAAAAATATAGGAACTATAAATTTTGGACAAAATATAGGGAAAAACTAAACATGCATACTTATTGAGATGATACTATATTTTATGAGTCATTTAATAGGAATACCAGTGTAAATGATGATAGATATTACATGTAATAAATGAAAATGTAAATTGAAGATGAGCATCATGATTTTATAATGTTTGTTGAGAATTTTAAATTTGGTTCTAATATACCATTGTATACTGGTTTTACTAAATACACAAAATTTTTAGACGTATAGAAGTTATATAATTTAAAATCTGATAGTGGCTAGATTTAAACTGGCTTCATATAACTACTTGTTCTCTTGAATGATATGATACCAGAAGAAAATGAAATTTCATGTCAAACATATAATTCTAAAATAATTATATGTTCAATGGTAATGATATCTAAAAAAGACATGATTTACTAAATAATGGCATATTTATTTCCAAGGACCATGAATCACTTATAAAATTCCTAGTGTGGCGCAGATCGATACAAGAAAAATGAATCAAGTCCTTAGAATTTTGTATGGTTCATTCCTATCATTCCATGGTTTTGAAGACTATGTGGATTCCATGAAACTAGGAGGAAGTTGATATGGCATGAAGATACAATGATTAAATATGGTAACCAATTCCATTCAATAAATTCTCCTTAGTGGGTGAAAATTAATAACGAGTATCATGTAATTGGAAATAAGCCAAAAAAAATTATTCATGTGTTATCTATAGATTGAATAAATCTATTTGTTATATAGAGTAATAATCATAGTACATGGACCATCATGTTCATAAATTATAACTTGACTCCATTGTAACACCACAAAATGTTTCAAAATATTTTTTCAAATTAATGTAATCTTTTCGATAGTTTTCATATCACGCAACATTGAATATAGTTTTTTTTCTAAAAGAACTAAGTTTGGATTGCATTATATGCAACAATACGTTAATATTTCACTACACAAAAAAATTATATTTTCTTGTGGTACACTCAATACTATGTCTGGATTATATTTCACACAATATCGAGTCTCTTCTATATCTTGCATTAAAAAAAGGCCGAGTTTTACCAAACTACAATATATTATTAATAATATTATTAAAATATTATTATATCTACCACCATGTCATTGGAATAGAATTTATTAATAAGATTAACTAAATTGTGAAAATATTACATAAACATGTATATAAAATTAATCCTTTGGTTATCAATTAGTTATAAATGAATCTGATAACTATTTGAAAATAAATAAATTACTTTTCCAAGAAAACTATTTTATACAAATAAATTAAACAACTTTTGATTAATGTTTTCAATAAAATATATATATTATATATTAGATAAATATTTTTAATATTCATCCTTTATATTTTATAGGTACAAGATAAGAATAAATAAACATTTATAAATAAAAAGATGTATTTTTCTAAAAGTAAATTTTACCACATTTTAATGGTGAACCCATTTTAAATATTATTTTGAAAATTTTATAATTTTTAATTGAAATATTAAAATTAATTTTTGAAATATTAATATCATATTTTACTTTGGGTCAATTTTTTTTAGAGAAGTTTCATTTTTTGACGAATAGTGAAAAAACATTGAATTTAAATTCAAAATTGTTTTTTTTTTGTCTAATTTATTTATATAGTTCAATTATATTTCAGTTGGATTTAAAGTTTAATTAGATAAATTTTCTATAAATTAATACAATTTATGTCATTTTAATCAATTTCACAATGAAATTGGATATAAAAACATTCAAACTTTTAAACATTTTCCCTTAAAAACCTACTATCATGATACGTCTACAAGATTAATTTTAAATTAATTTTTTTCACTTCTATTATTTGAATTTTTAAAAATGGATTCCATATTATTAATGGGTATAAATTATAATAAATATTAATTTCAACTTATTTTTTGACCAAAAATATTAGTGAAAGTGATTAAAATTAATTACAATGATTAAGATAAAAATTAACTTAACAAAAGACTAAACGTTAAACTTAAGAACCGAAATGACCTAGAAACATTTCCAAAATACATTGGAATTAAATATTTAGATCTTATCCACAATTTTATATAATTTTTACCCTTATTAGACCCACATCACATAATAAAAACTTGGGTGGAATTCCCCTTTCAAATATTTACAAGAATACCACTCATTCTCGACTATAAAATGGAGCTCACCCCTCCCACTTATTCACAGCTCTAAAGCCATTTGGATCATGTAAAATCAGCTAAAATAATCTCCAAAAATCCCTCTATTCATCGTATAATCCACCCTTTTTAATAATTCTAACTAATGAATCCCTTTGTTGTAAACCAAAAGGTGTTACCCAAATAAGAGGTAACATCCTTCCTCAAGATCTTTTGATTTATTTTCATTATCCACCCTCTCAACTATTATTATTCAATTATTATATAATAAAATAATTATCATAAATATAATTAGATTTTTTTATTAAAACTTTTTGAACTACACCCACACACACATCCATCAAATGGTTAATGAACTTACCATTCTTGTGTACAGCGAACTACCTCCTCACGAAATGATGTTGTCTATTTTTCCTTTACGACATATAATGTTTGGAAATTATGATGTAAAATCTATTTTATATGATATATATAATATTTATGATATATTTATTCTTCTTTAATATTTATATAAACATGTACCTTCATACTTTAAATTTTGTTTAAATACGATAACATTGTTTGTGGACGTGCTGACTATCACCTCCTCAAAGCGATGTGACTTGTTCACACCTTACATAGAATGTATTAAGGATGGTTTTAGAGAAAATTTATGATATATATTAAATAATAATTATAATAGAATTACATTGTATATATATATACATATATGTTATTTACTTTCTTTTTTTCAATGCAAAAATAAAACAGAAACAACGTTCATGTGTATGAACGACCTACTGTCTCTTTGAACGGTGAATTCCATTTAACGAATATATATTTTGTAGATTGTTTTAAATATTTATATAATGAATATATATATGATATTTATATAATTTTTTAAATTATTTAAATATTTAAATCATGATTTAAGTTAGAGTATCAAGAATAAAAAGTCAAAACATATATGAAAATCAAAGCACATATTACTAAAATGTAACATTAACACAGAATTATTAATAAAAGGGTAATATAAAGTCATAATTAGGTAATATATGGTATTAATTATAATAATATGTATCTATGATAAATTTATAATAAACTTATATTTATTATATAGGATGTTTTAATGTGTACAAAGAATGTCGACACTTAAGGTAAGGGTTTTTTGTCACGCTTTTATTTGTGTGAGACTTATGCATTATTCACAACTAATTTCATTTATGTGGTGTATATACATTACATGAAGGTATTATATGATTATTATACTTAAATTTTTGGTAATTTACATATCCATTTTATGATATTTCTTTCATGTGTTTTATGGTTTAAAAGATAAAATATCAGTAAAGTAATTTTGTCTCGGTTTTCCTTCTTTAAGATTCATGCCATGTTATGCACCTATATTTTTCTATGGTAAGTATATACTACCCACTAAAAAGTAATATAATTAATCTCATTATTTTAATGATATTTTAATATTCATGTAATTTTATTATTTCATTTGTATTATGACTCAACATTGCTAACTTTGTAACATTTTATTGCTACAATCTCATCATTTATCAGGATTGTTTACGATTATACTTCCATTGATGAAATATTATGATCCATATCACAAGAAAAATAATCAATTTTATTATCCTCTATTTATCCATTATATATTAATTTATTATTACCATTTCCCACTCTTTGTTACTTAATATAATTAAGAAAAAGTTTTAATGAAAATATGATTTCATTTCTCCTTCAAAAAATAAATCTATGTTCATTCAAAACTATGTTTTCTAAATTGGTTTTCAATTTTTTTACTATTATACTATTATTTTTAAAGTAATTTTTTATCCCTGTTTTACCATTTTATAAAATGGTTTTAAAAGGAATCTCCTTTTCATTTTCTGATCAAGGCACTTTTCTAAACCTTTTATGGTGAAAAAGGAATGTTCAGTGTGTACGGATTTACCCATCATCATGACCGTAATTTCCATGAATATTACTTTGAATGTTTAGAATGTTATTTTTTTAAAAAAATTCCTAATGTTTTTTTAAATTAATGCTTTAAAATTGGTTTTTAAATAAAAATATTTTCAAAAAATTTTAATGTTTATAAACTATCTTGAATGATTTTCAAATCTTCCTTTATAGGATTTCAAGGTTATATTCAAAGAAAAAGGTTTTCACAAATATTTATCATTTAAAAATATTTTTTTAATCAAAAAGGTTATTTTATCATGAAATGTTTTAAATTATCTTTAAATTTTACTTTATATGTTTTCATATGTGTTTTCAAACAAAATTATATTGAAAATTATTTATGTTTTAAAAATGTGATATTCAAAGAAAGGTTATTTTATTTAAGAAATGATTCATGTGATATTTCAAAATCTTTCCCCATCTAAGTTGACATACTTAGATATAGTTTGACACTTATTGGGGATATGATCCAAAGACACCATTCTTATTCTTTATTTGAATGGTTTATGAAAAGTTATTTATGAAACCCATATATCTTTCATTAGTTATACCATGATAAAATGATTTTGAAACATACTTATTTTCACGAGTTATGATTTGATGAAATTATTATGCACCCTATCTCTTTTCCATAGGTAATGATACAATGAAATGTTTAGTATAACTATTTAATTTTATGCGTTATGATATGATTTTTATGAAACCCATGTCCTTTTATGGTTCATGATATGATGAAAGTATTATTATCTTGTGGAAAATGTATGTATGATTTTACTATGTAACGGGTGAGACCTATATCTCCCTCTAATTCATTGGGTAATGATGGATGACTCATGAGTACATATGTTATGCATGGACCTAATTTCATATCCATATGTTTATGCGTGAACCTAATTACATGTTCACAATGTTATGAGTGAAGCTTATTACATGTTCACCATGTTATGCATGAACCTAATTACATGTTCACAATGTTATGTGTGAACCTGAGTGCATGTTCACAATGTTATGTGTGAACCTAACTACATGTTCAAAATGCTATTCATGGACCTGGTTCCATGTCTATAATTTTATGCATATACATGATTACATGTTCAAAATGTTATATGTGAACCTGATTTCATGTTCACAACATGAAGAGTGGACTCGGTTTCATGTCCATAAGTTTATGTGAGGGAATTATTTCATTTTCTTAACTTAAATAGTGAACCAATTTCCACTTATACATTTTCACAATGTTATAATATGATGTGTATACCACAATTCTATGTATTATTCCTATTTTATGGTATCATGGATTATTATTTTGATTCCCTTATGATTTATTCCATATGAAATAGAAATAATTATTCCATGACTCTTGTATATGATCTTTTATATGAAGGGTATGATCTTCAAATGTTATTCTCAAGTTATCAAACCCTTATTCTCATGTTATGATTATGTATCTCCATTGTTTACCCTAACTGATCATATGATCTCACCCCTTTCTTATGTTTCATTTCCGCAACTTTTGAAGAAAGGTTTTAAGTAGAAGTACTAATAGAGAAGATCTTTGTGAGAAAAATTTAATATCATTCACCAAGTTAGAAGATTTTGTTCTATGTTTCCAAAGACATTAAAATATTACAGTCCTTAGGAATGAATTTTTGTAATGTACTAAATAATAATCTAAAATGATGTAATATCCAAGTATGTTAATAATTTTAACATTCAAAACTAGGGTCCACTTAAATTGTGCCTTGAGTTGGTGGGTCACATGGCTTCAAGCACCTCTCCTTGTATGCTAGAGGAAACCAACTAGTAGAGAGGGTGTCAAGGTGGTAAAGAGGAGAGATTATACCCTCTTATTAGAGTGGCATGGTAGATTATAACAATAAGCATACAATAGTAGTGAAAACATATATGAACTGAAATAAAAAAATAAACAAGTGTGAAAGTGAAAATAACTAAATTGTAATATAAATAATCTAAGGTAGTGTTAGATACATTGATTCATGTAATGTTGATATACAAAAAAGGGGAACAGGGGAATAGACATATAATCATGGTATATAAAGTAAAAAAAATAACAAAATCTACTCCATTAGCATCCCGAGGGAATGATCAGTCTTATACTCCAATGTTCCATTTATAAGTAAAAGCATATCAACAACAAGTAGTCAAGAATTTGCCCTTATCATTACCTGTAGATTGATAATATTCTTGGGTACTAAATGAAAATTGAATAGGGTGTGAGATAAAAATCATAGTAGGTCACCACCAATTATGTCCACTCATAATCCAAGAATTTCTCATAACTAAACAGTGTGAAGGTATAAAGAGAATAATAAAACAATGATGAATAAATATATAACTATGCCGCTCAGGTTCCTAAAGGAAACCTAACGACTCTACCTGCTTCAGATCATAGCCAAATGTATTTATTGAGCAATGAATATATATATAGTACTAATATATATTTATATTATATATATATATATATATTTCATCCACCTATATGAACCAAGTATGTGCGGATTTAATATACATGGAATACTAGTTCTAGTTGGACCAGAGTGTAACTAAGACATCCATGACCAATATAGCAATCCTATAAGCTCAAGAAATAGGGTATATTCCCTGCATCCTAATAAGAGTGAGATTTCATGCCTGGCACTTAGGATGGTGAGTGAGCCATCATGTCATCACTTGAACAAAGGAATGTGGTGCGCTAATCCCAACTTCCTAATTTTGTCAATTGTGAGAGATTCCATGCCCAATATCTGATGTAAGGAATCATGATACATTCATGCTCAATAGATCTCTTTCCATCATACCACATCCATATTATTTTATAATTGTATTTATAATAAGACACATATGGAAATACCTCTTATGAATTTCATTAGATAAAATCCATTATACACGACACATTCCCAATTTTTTATGACAATTTAAATAAGCATAATAGAAGGTGTGGTCTTACAACCATTTATAAATCATTTCAAATGTGCATTTTTATTTATTATGGGAAAAACCCCACCATGAATAAGTCAATATATCTAATCCATTTAACTCATTAAATGTACTAAAATATGTAAATACCATTTATAATCTCAAAGGGGTCACATATAAGGTGGCATGGCCATTAATGGAATTTTCTACATGGGAAATTATAAGCCTATGTTCTCTAGGAATATGGGAAGTACCATTGGTTCAATCAATAATTCACATGGAAATTTAAATTCAATTTAAAAGCTAATATAAATTCATAGGAGGTGAACCATTCATTTTCAAATTTATCCAAAAAGGGTAAATTCCACTTGGAATACCCCAGGCATGTCAATATGTGAGGTCAACAACCTATAAACTACTAAATAAGAGTAAATTGATGTGTATCATGGCTCGATGACCAATTTGATATGAAGGACTCGATTTAAATGGGATTATTGAAAAAATATGGTGTTCGAAAAAATGAAATAGCTATGAAGAAAATAAACTCAAGGAGAAAACAATGTGACCACCTACCTTAAGGCTGTAGATAACTCCTCGATCAATATCAACCTCATGTTCAGAGTTTGTCGGAATAGATCTGAGAAATAGTCCAACACCCTAGAAATAGGGAAAATGCACTTGAACTGAAATATCATGATGGATTCAAATATAATATTTAATATGAGGTAATAGTATTATATAATGTATTAAGATTGATTCAATTATTCTTACATATCGTGAATCAGATGTCGGACAAAAGAGTTATCTCCAAGCCTAGATCAATTGAGCATTTGAGCTATAGCAGGTAGAAGAAGTGATGCATGATAGAATGAGAGTGGAAGAAAATGAAATTGGGTTAAAATGTTAAGTGAGGAAAAAAATCAATTTCACCTCAAAATAAGGGGGTGCATGGTTTAGGCACATGGGTTACCAAATTGGTCACATACCATGTCCTAGTAACTGCATAAAAAATTACCATGCATTGTTAAGATGTGCAGTTTCCCAAAACATGTGAAAACCATGTGAAACCCCACTTTCAAAAAATTTAGGTTATTCACATGGAATTGAACCTGGAGATGCATAGTTTTACACAAACTTAGTGGGACCTTCTACACCTATGTTTTCCCCAACATGGTTAAGACTAATCTATGACCTAGGTGATACAGTTTACTCTAACTGTGTGACATAGTTCTTTTGCCCACTTTCCAGAACTCTAGAATCTGAAAAACCCTTGGATTCTATTGGGACCATCTGTTGTCCAAATTTCATGTTTATCAGGATTAAATAAATGTTTTAAATTGAAAAACAAATGATCCATACCTTCATGAAAAAATGGTTCATTATAACCAACCCTCCTTAAATAAACTCATTCCTAATTTTTCCTTCTGAGGGTAAATAGGTTTCATCTATGAAAGGATCTGATCATTGAGCTCGTATATCAGCTTCTCATTTCCATGTTTCGTCTTATACTTGGTTGTACTTACATAGTACCCATTCCAGAGTAATGAACCTACCTCGAAGTGTCTTCATGATCAGATAAACAGTGTGAATGGGATACTCCACGATTGAATCATCTATATCTGTCTCAACATCATTAGGTTTAAATACATCAAATGGGTCTAGATAGTATCTAAGAAGCTGAAATACATGAAAGAAATCATGAATAGACCAAAATATATTAGGGAGTTCCAACTAGTAATCCATTGGTCTGATTCATTTCACTACTTCAAAGGTTCTAACAAACCTTTCTGAGAGATTATGCTAGTTCTAAATACATCTATGACCTAACCTGGGTGAGAATCATAAGAAAACTCAATCTATGAATTTTAAATCAAGAGGTATCAAATGTTATTTGGAATATGACTACTATCTAGACCGATCTATCATCATGTGCTTTTTTATCAGTTGGATCTTCTCTATAGTATCTAGTACAAGACATAGTCCAAGTATAGTTTCCTCCCCTAACTCTAGCCAACACAAAATTGAGAAGAAAGTCCTACCATATAAGGAATCATAAGGACCCATTTCAATGGTAGATTGAAATATTTTATTATAATAGAACTTGAAAAGTGGAATGTGTTTTTTCCAATAACCCCAAAATTCATGGACACATGCACAGAGCATGTCCTCTAGAACTTGAATCATACGCATTGTATGTCCATTTGTCTATGAGTGATAGGCCTTTCTTAGAATCACCCATTTACTCAAGGCCTTCTTCTACCCCTTATAAAAGTGTTATGTAAAGTGAGTGTCTCTATCAGAAATGATATAATGAGGAGATCCATTATGACATACAACCTCCTTAACATGTAGTATTCCTAGCTCGTTTACTAAGAAGGTCTCTCGCATAGGTAAGAAGTGTGTGAAATTTGTTAAATAATCAAAAATAGCCCATATTGAATCATTTACATGAGGTGATATGGATAGACTAGTCATTAAATCCATTGAAACATCATTCCATTTCCACTTGGGAATAGAAAACGGTTGTAGAAGCCCTATCGGTCATTGATATTCCTCCTTCACCTGCTGATAGGTGGAACACCGAGTGATGAAGCCTTCAATATCATGTTTCATACCATGACACAAATATTTTCATTGTAGATCACAATACATTTTGGTGACACCAGGGTGAAATGTTTGTGCTGAGCCATGGAATTCCCACATCATCTCCTCCCTAATGTCTTCTGGGACCCATACACACCCGTGGAACAATAAGGTATTATCCCCATCCATGGTCCAACATGAAGATGTTTCATAATATGAAACACTTTCCCTTAGTAAAATTCCTTTAGTGTCATATAATTATTTCATTTTCATTTGTTACAGAATGGTAGAGGTCAGTGATAAGGATGAGAGGATAGTTTGACAATATTCAACATAAATATCTATGTGCATCAATGATATTGAGATATCACTATTTGAAGATGTACATGAGGCATTTTTTATATGTTAATATCAAAAAATGATCTCCAAGTAGGTAGTGTATCCAGCAACGTAATTCATGCACAACAGAAGCCAGCTAAAGGTCGTGCATTAGATAATTTTGCTCATGAGGCCTCAACTAAAAAGACTTGTTTGTAAAGACTCACTCATCCTATATCAGGACAGCTCCAAGACCGATACCTAAAATTTATTTTTAGACTATATAACTCTTTCCTAACTCTAGTAGAGTCAGTATCGGTGCTCAAGTCAAATGACCCTTCAACTTCGAAAATGCTACTTCATAATGTTTAACCTATTTGAATTTCAGACCCATCTTTTTCATGCCTGTGAGAGGCACTGAAAGGTGTTATAAATCTTGGATAAATCATCTATAATACTTTTCTATCCCTAAGAAATTATGAATGTCAAATACGTTCTTATGTTAATCCCAATAAACTATATATGTCACTTTCTTTGGTCTATTGAAACTATGGACTCCAAGATGATGACCCAAGAAGTGTACATTGTTAATCCAAAAGTGGATTTTACTATGCTTAACATAGAGATTATTCTCACTCAGTGTATTAATCACAATATCAAGATGGTTAGAATGGTTTTGTTTCTATCATTAATAAACTAATATATATTAAACAAAGACTAACACAAATGAATCCTAACATGGGTAGAAAACCTGATTCATAAGAGTCTTGAAGACTAAAAGTGCGTTGATATAGCATCCCACCTTTTTATCACATAAACTTTAATTACATTTTACAAAACCGAGGATCTTTAAGGTTTAGTGTCTTGGAAACCAGGAACTTAAAACATGAAAACAACATAAAGAATTCTTCTTAAACACTTGAAAGGCTTCTCCTCATGTTCACCCTAGGCTCATTACTGAATCTCATAACCTGGGGACATACATCAAAAGAAAGGGTGAGCAGAAGGCCCAGCAAGGGAAACAAGTGAAACATTTTACATATGAACTTGGGATACATCAATAAAGTCATGAAAAGAACTTTAAGGCATGAAAATGAAAACATGAGGCATATCATAATAAAAATAAAACTTTTTCATAACTTGAAGATGTGGCTACATCATTTAACATAGACAATCATGAACATATCACCAAGGTCCATCCCCAAGGTGTCATTTTAAAATTACCAAGGTTATTCACCAAGGTATCGTGAAAATTGTAATCTCTAGTGGTTACATCATTACCCAATGCATTGGAGCGCTATCAGGGCGCACCCTTAAATTTGCCTTTATTATCATGTGAGCCACATATATCATCATCAAACATTTCATAAATAACCCATATAGAATAAAATAATTGGTTTCATTTCATAATCATAACGTTTTAAAAACTGATTTAGAGACATGATCTTTACGTCACTTTAAACCCACGGAAAGGGAAAGCGGGTCTCATGTATGTAAATCCCAGAATTTAAAATGGAACATTTTGATATATATGTGAATAACCTAGTAGAAATAAGAGCTTTGAGTATTCACTTTATAACATAAAATAATTTTTGAGAAAAGAGAGAGGCATTTTGAGGGGAAAATTCTGCAGCATAACGGCTAAGTTTCGGGGTTTTAGAAAACATTGAAATGAGAGGGGACATGGGTCAACCTCTCATAAATGATCCATAAAACAGTAGGTTGAAAGAATAAGAAGGACATATGGACATGGTAATGAAATTTTAGGGACATACCATTTGAAATGAAAAACATGGAAGAAGAAAAAAATTAGATTTCTCTTATTAAAAATTCGGCAGCCTTACGGCGTCACTTAACTTCAAAAGAAAATGATTTGACAAGATCAAATAGGGTCCCTAATCATATGATCATAAGAGATCAGTATGATAGATATAGAGAATTCCTCAACATAACAAAAAATAACTTGAAAGAATTGACATGAAAGTAGAACTTCAAAACGAGAAGGGTGAAGAACCACTTAAAAATTCGGCAGCCTAACGACGCCACTTAAAACATCAAAATACTGAATTGAAGAGATCAAATGGGGTCTCTCATCATATGAACATAAGAGTCCAGTATGATATGTATAGAGATCATACCCCAATATAACAAAAAGGAACTTGAAATAATTGACATGAAAGTAGAACTTCAAAATGAGAAGGGTGAAGAACCACTTAAAAATTTGGCAGCCTAACGGCGCCACTTAAAACATCAAAATACTGAATTGAAGAGATCAAATGAGGTCTCTCATCATATAAACATAAGAGTCCAGTATGATAAATATAGAGATCATACCCCAACATAATAAAAATGAACTTGAAAGACTTGACATGAAAGTAGAACTTTGAAAAAGAGAGAGGTGAATGAATCCCTTGAAAATTCGGCAGCCTAACGGCGCCACTTAAACTTTCTTAAAACGAAATTATGAGAGTAAGAGGGGGTCTTTCATCATATGAACATAAAAAGGGAAGTAAGAGGAGTATAAAAGAACATCCTCCAAAATAAGAACATGGAGCATAAAAGGAATGACATAAAAGAGATCACTTGAAAAGAAAGAGAGGGGTCGGATCCCTTACCTTAAAATGTAACTCTTAAACCTCAAAGGTTGGGACCTTGAGGGCTTGGGGGCACCTTGGGAGGACTCCTTGGGAGGTAATGAGACCAGAACTTCGTTGGGGAAGAGTGGGGAGTCGAATGGATGAGAGGATGGCTTGGTATTTATAGGGAAAGTTAGGGGACAAGGCATTAATGGCAAAGGGACACCTCATTAGTGGTTTTGGCAAAACCATTGGCTTGCCCATGGTATTTGCCCATGGTATTGGCCACTTGGGACACCTCATACCTTATCTCACTATTCATAATTCGAACATATTGATTACAAACTTAATACATCATTTATTGATGTCATTAAACACCCGTAACTTAAAAACTGTATTTTCACTATTCATCAAAAATTCAACTTTCTCAGAATAATCCCAAAATTTCACCTTAACCAAATATCAACGCTCTGATTACAAATATGAACTCCATTTTATACAAATAATTTTCTAAATATTTTTAATTTAATTTTTAAATAAAAACACTATTCATCGAAAATTCATTTTTTTCAGAAAAAACCCCAAAAATTACCATAACATAATATCGATGCTCTGAGTTCAAAAATAAAGTCATTTTTATAAAAATAATTTTCTAATTATTTTTAATTAAATTTTTAATTAAAAAACATTATTCACCCGAAAAAACTAATACTTCAATAATAATTAATGAAACCGTTATTTAACTATTTTATTGAATCACAATACTTAATCAAGGTGCCTAGATTATTTTAAAACTTTCTTTAAGTGAGATTACTAATCCATTTGGTCATATTACTAATCCTAATCATAAAATCACTATTCATAATTTACTATTCATCAAAAATCAAGTTGATCTTATTAGACTCTAAATTTCGTACTGAACATAATTGTAGAAGACCATTTTTCGAAAATCATTACACATTTTTTATTATTTAAGGTTTACACAACCATTTTTAAAACATCCTTTTTCTAAAATTCATCAAAAATATGCATACAATATTTATCCGGTCATTTGAAAATTCATAAACATCATCATAAGAAGAAATCCAAATTTTTATTTAAAAAAAAGGATTACACAAGGCAATTACGGTCTCGTTACATAACCCCTTATAATACCAGCATAGGACCTAAGAGTAAGGTGTGCTAGGGTGATAGAATTTTGGGGAGGCTTAGTCAACATTGCCCGAGTAGTAATTTCTATCAGTTTGAACTTCTCGCGAAGGCGATTCCGTTCTAGCTTCACATGATGAAGTTCGGCTTGGATTTGGTCCAGAGCAAAGCCCAATGGTGCTACCTCCTTCCCAATCTCTGTTAGATGGGCTTCGATCGGCCCAAGGCTACTAGGTGAGGCCATCAAATCTTCTTTCTATAATAATTAACCAAGATTACTTAAATTTAGAGACAATAATCAAAACATTTTGTTCACGGTGGTCATATTGACCGATGGTCATATAACACTCAAAAACCAATGGTCTCATTTTATTTATAATCATGTTTATCAAATAAAACATTTTTTTTGAGTATAAAAAATAACACATGAAATTAGGAAACAAGATTTATTCAAAATTTCGGGTCGTTACAATCTTCCCCCCTTAAGAAATTGCGTCCTCGCAATTTTTTTAAATTGGGTTTTGAAATTTCATTGAAAGTCCCACATCGGAAAAAGAGTCAGTAACACCATTACTTTAAAAGAAAGAAAAGGAAGTACAAAGGCCACCCGAGTTAACCCACACTCGGGTTCCATGTAGGAAAACATGGACATGGAGGAAAAAAACAAAGGTTCAGTTCTGAGAGAGAGTGATAGATAACATGATTAGGAGAAATTTAACCATGAGAAAATCCCAAACTTATGATGTGTGTAAACGGTCTTTGATTACCTAGTAGGAAACGTAAACCAACAACATTTTTGTTTTACGTTTCTTTTCGTAATTTTGAGTATTTCATTTACTACATAGAACAAAAACATAAGAAAATATACCTACCTTCAAGTAGAGTTTCATCCTTTAACAAGTCCCTACCAACACTAATCTTTTCGCCAAATGATGAGAATTCAAAAACACTTGGTCTCATAAAAGCACAAGAATCATCTTCTATAGAATCACATAATCTACAAAAGATTAACTATCTATTTCTTCTATCTTTAAACATTATCCCAAAAACAGAAAGGTTAAGGTAAAACAACTCTTCAAAAAGAAAGAATCCCATAGGAATAGAACCTACTTTTAAATCTTCAAAGTTCCATGGTACTACCCAACGTTCATCATAGACCACTCCATAAATAACGGTCCTCAAAATTCCTCAAAATAAACCAAACTAAGATTGAAACCCAAATACAAGAAGGATTTGATAACATAGTCTTCCAAAACAACTTCATTGTTCATCTCCAGACAACATCAACCACTCCTAACATCTTATAACAAAAGTAGCTAACCTAAACATATTTTACCCAAGATAGGTTAATCATTCCCAAAAGTAACCTAAATTACTATAAGTCCACCTTAAATTCATCAATTCTTCAAAATATAAGTCAACCTTACTCCTCAATGAAAATACTATAGTAATCTATTTACCCCGATCATATAGGGTCCCCAAAATAGTGAATGCCTTCCAAAATAATAATCATCTTTTAATCCCCTAATCATCTCTGACATATTAATACGGAAATTGTCGCATTTCCTATCACATTGGTTGTTGGGACACGTTATTCCATTTCCCACCATTAACTAAGAAGATAAAGTATAATTAGAGGCTTAAATACTTAACCAATAATCATGAAAAGGAACTTAAAGCATATAAGGATAACTTGTAGAAGAAAAGTATACCCTAACTTGTGATCCCCTAGGTTCCCATCTAGGTTATCCATGATCATATATTCTTATGTGAATCTTTATTTTATTTTATCTTTGTTCCTTTAATAATGGTTCATACCAAGCTTATGAATTTACCAAAGCATATCCCCCGGGAGTGTCGTAACCAAGAGTGCAGCAAGGCCCGTTGTCGTGTACCAGTTCCCGTTCGAGTCTAGCTCAAAGCGGTGTTTTCGGGTTTTACCCCTATGTACATCTGTGCCAGAGCCACCTCTACCTGCTCGTATCCAGACAGGGATGTATTTTCTTGGCAACCCCTTACTCAATACTCACCAAAATACCAGGAAGATTTCCTATATTAAACTTTTCTATAGGGTTCCTCCTAGAGTTTTCATATCCTAATTTCCACAAATAACTAAACCATCCTTTGATACCAACTATAGCATCCCACCTTTTTATCACATAAACTTTAATTACATTTTACAAAACCGAGGATCTTTAAGGTTTAGTGTCTTGGAAACCAGGAACTTAAAACATGAAAACAACATAAAGAATTCTTCTTAAACACTTGAAAGGCTTCTCCTCATGTTCACCCTAGGCTCATTACTGAATCTCATAACCTGGGGACATACATCAAAAGAAAGGGTGAGCAGAAGGCCCAGCAAGGGAAACAAGTGAAACATTTTACATATGAACTTGGGATACATCAATAAAGTCATGAAAAGAACTTTAAGGCATGAAAATGAAAACATGAGGCATATCATAATAAAAATAAAACTTTTTCATAACTTGAAGATGTGGCTACATCATTTAACATAGACAATCATGAACATATCACCAAGGTCCATCCCCAAGGTGTCATTTTAAAATTACCAAGGTTATTCACCAAGGTATCGTGAAAATTGTAATCTCTAGTGGTTACATCATTACCCAATGCATTGGAGCGCTATCAGGGCGCACCCTTAAATTTTCCTTTATTATCATGTGAGCCACATATATCATCATCAAACATTTCATAAATAACCCATATAGAATAAAATAATGGGTTTCATTTCATAATCATAACGTTTTAAAAACTGATTTAGAGACATGATCTTTACGTCACTTTAAACCCACGGAAAGGGAAAGCGGGTCTCATGTATGTAAATCCCAGAATTTAAAATGGAACATTTTGATATATATGTGAATAACCTAGTAGAAATAAGAGCTTTGAGTATTCACTTTATAACATAAAATAATTTTTGAGAAAAGAGAGAGGCATTTTGAGGGGAAAATTCTGCAGCATAACGGCTAAGTTTCGGGGTTTTAGAAAACATTGAAATGAGAGGGGACATGGGTCAACCTCTCATAAATGATCCATAAAACAGTAGGTTGAAAGAATAAGAAGGACATATGGACATGGTAATGAAATTTTAGGGACATACCATTTGAAATGAAAAACATGGAAGAAGAAAAAAATTAGATTTCTCTTATTAAAAATTCGGCAGCCTTACGGCGTCACTTAACTTCAAAAGAAAATGATTTGACAAGATCAAATAGGGTCCCTCATCATATGATCATAAGAGATCAGTATGATAGATATAGAGAATTCCCCAACATAACAAAAAATAACTTGAAAGAATTGACATGAAAGTAGAACTTCAAAACGAGAAGGGTGAAGAACCACTTAAAAATTCGGCAGCCTAACGACGCCACTTAAAACATCAAAATACTGAATTGAAGAGATCAAATGGGGTCTCTCATCATATGAAAATAAGAGTCCAGTATGATATGTATAGAGATCATACCCCAATATAACAAAAAGGAACTTGAAATAATTGACATGAAAGTAGAACTTCAAAATGAGAAGGGTGAAGAACCACTTAAAAATTTGGCAGCCTAACGGCGCCACTTAAAACATCAAAATACTGAATTGAAGAGATCAAATGAGGTCTCTCATCATATAAACATAAGATTCCAGTATGATAAATATAGAGATCATACCCCAACATAATAAAAATGAACTTGAAAGACTTGACATGAAAGTAGAACTTTGAAAAAGAGAGAGGTCAATGAATCCCTTGAAAATTCGGCAGCCTAACGGCGCCACTTAAACTTTCTTAAAACGAAATTATGAGAGTAAGAGGGGGTCTTTCATCATATGAACATAAAAAGGGCAGTAAGAGGAGTATAAAAGAACATCCTCCAAAATAAGAACATGGAGCATAAAAGGAATGACATAAAAGAGATCACTTGAAAAGAAAGAGAGGGGTCGGATCCCTTACCTTAAAATGTAACTCTTAAACCTCAAAGGTTGGGACCTTGAGGGCTTGGGGGCACCTTGGGAGGACTCCTTGGGAGGTAATGAGACCAGAATTTCGTTGGGGAAGAGTGGGGAGTCGAATGGATGAGAGGATGGCTTGGTATTTATAGGGAAAGTTAGGGGACAAGGCATTAATGGCAAAGGGACACCTCATTAGTGGTTTTGGCAAAACCATTGGCTTGCCCATGGTATTTTCCCATGGTATTGGCCACTTGGGACACCTCATACCTTATCTCACTATTCATAATTCGAACATATTGATTACAAACTTAATACATCATTTATTGATGTCATTAAACACCCGTAACTTAAAAACTGTATTTTCACTATTCATCAAAAATTCAACTTTCTCAGAATAATCCCAAAATTTCACCTTAACCAAATATCAACGCTCTGATTACAAATATGAACTCCATTTTATAAAAATAATTTTCTAAATATTTTTAATTTAATTTTTAAATAAAAACACTATTCATCGAAAATTCATTTTTTTCAGAAAAAACCCCAAAAATTACCATAACATAATATCGATGCTCTGAGTTCAAAAATAAAGTCATTTTTATAAAAATAATTTTCTAATTATTTTTAATTAAATTTTTAATTAAAAAACACTATTCACCCGAAAAAGCTAATACTTGAATAATAATTAATGAAACCGTTATTTAACTATTTTATTGAATCACAATACTTAATCAAGGTGCCTAGATTATTTTAAAACTTTCTTTAAGTGAGATTACTAATCCATTTGGTCATATTACTAATCCTAATCATAAAATCACTATTCATAATTTACTATTCATCAAAAATCAAGTTGATCTTATTAGACTCTAAATTTCGTACTGAACATAATTGTAGAAGACCATTTTTCGAAAATCATTACACATTTTTTATTATTTAAGGTTTACACAACCATTTTTAAAACATCCTTTTTCTAAAATTCATCAAAAATATGCATACAATATTTATCCGGTCATTTGAAAATTCATAAACATCATCATAAGAAGAAATCCAAATTTTTATTTAAAAAAAAGGATTACACAAGGCAATTACGGTCTCGTTACATAACCCCTTATAATACCAGCATAGGACCTAAGAGTAAGGTGTGCTAGGGTGATAGAATTTTGGGGAGGCTCAGTCAACATTGCCCGAGTAGTAATTTCTATCAGTTTGAACTTCTCGCGAAGGCGATTCCGTTCTAGCTTCACATGATGAAGTTCGGCTTGGATTTGGTCCAGAGCAAAGCCCAATGGTGCTACCTCCTTCCCAATCTCTGTTAGATGGGCTTCGATCGGCCCAAGGCTACTAGGTGAGGCCATCAAATCTTCTTTCTATAATAATTAACCAAGATTACTTAAATTTAGAGACAATAATCAAAACATTTTGTTCACGGTGGTCATATTGACTGATGGTCATATAACACTCAAAAACCAATGGTCTCATTTTATTTATAATCATGTTTATCAAATAAAACATTTTTTTTGAGTATAAAAAATAACACATGAAATTAGGAAACAAGATTTATTCAAAATTTCGGGTCGTTACAGTTGATGAGTCTAAACATCATAATTAACCAGGTACTTGTATAGACTATACCTTCTATTGAATGATATTTGAGGTACTTCTGATGACCTTACATGCACCTGATGATAGCCCGACCTCAAATATAACTTTGAAAACACTCTCTATCCTCAGATATAATCAATGAGGTCATCTATTATAGGTAGTGGGTATCGATTCATTATCATGAGTTGATTCAAATGATGGTAATCTGTGAAAATCCTAATATAAGGACCCAGCCTTAATTCTTGAGTTATGTTAATAATTTGACTTTCAATCACATTGATGATCTTTTAGGGTTTAGAGTTATAGAGAATTAGGCCTTAACTATTGCATAACAACTCAAGATTTACAAAGTAGACTCTTCTACTCACTAAATAAAACTCCTTGATTATAACATGATTTCTTTTCTTGGTAAAAATCTTCTGAAATTCTTTCTTTCTCTTACCCATACTTAAACCCTATGAAAATTTTTTCAAAAACTTGGGATGAGCATAAAAATCTTAGTAAGGGAAAAAATGGAAATAGTTTATGTGTGATATTGAGAGATATAAATAAGAACATGAGGACTTTAATAAAGGCATGGGAAATAAGAATATCATAAAAATAAGAACTTGGATCATAAATTTAAAATGTGGCTACAACATTTAATTTAGACATTCATAATAATATCACCAAGGTCCATCCCCAAGGTGTCATATCACCATGGTCCATCACTAAGGTGTCAAAAAAATTACCAAGGTTATTCACTAAGGTATCATAAAAATTAACAAGGTTATTCACCAAGGTATCATTAAAATTACCAAGGTTATTCACCAAGGTATCCTAAAAATTACCATGGTTATTCACTAAGGTATCGTAAAAATTAACAATGTTATTCGCCAAGGTATCGTAAAACAAATCATCAATAGAGATTGATTTCCTTACACAATGCATTATATGGAGATATAGGTCTCACCGATCACATAATTAAATCATTCTTACATGTTCCACAAAAAAATAAATCATTCATCATAGCATAACCCATGAAATAAAATGGGTTTCTTAAACATCATTCCATCATAATCCATATAAAATAAATGGATTTCATAAAAAATCCATCATAAACACAATCAAATAAAACTAATAATAGGGATATAAACATAACCCCATGTCATTTAATATGAAAAATAATTTTGATAAAACACTTGAACTTAATTCTTGAAGAAAATAACCTTTTTTTACATTTTATTGTCCGAAAATGACACACAATTTTAAATGAAAATAATTTAGTTGAAAATAAACTTGAAATATTGTAAATTAATCTTCATGGAAATAATTATTTATGAATATATAAAAATCCTTTCATGTCGTATAAGTTAAAAAAACATTCTTCTTGTACTCTTTCCAGAAAAGTGAAAAAATACCTCGTATGGAAAATGAAAGAAAGATTCCTTTCATACCATTTAATAAAAATTATCCAATGGGTAAAATTGACTTTAAAAAAATAGTATAAGAATTTAAATAATATTATATATTTAGTAAACTTGGAATTGGATGATAAATATACCCCATTTAATACTTATTTATAAACAATCTCGGATAATAATGATATTATGAAATTATCCCTTTCCTTAGGTCTGATTTCATCCGTATGTGTCTGTAAATACTATATAGTGGGTTTAAAAATATTATTAACTTGTAAAAAAATACTTATGAAATCATATATGATTCACTGATAACTTTATATTACCTGTTTATTTATCAATTCCATGTTAAAGAAACATTTTAGGTAATAACCATTTTATTTATCGTACGTGTTTTTACTTGTTATTCTTGATCTTATTACTTAGAAAGTTATTTAATTAATTCCATAATGTAAAAAATTATTTATATATAATGAATATTCAGTATATAAATATATATAATAGATAGATAAATGAAATGGAATACACTATTCACGGAGACGGTAGGTCATATATACGCATGAATGCTATTTATGTTTCCTTATTGAATTGAATGGAAGCAAGTAAATGATATATATATATATATATATATATATAAAGTATCATTATAATTTCATATATTTAATTTTTATTTATTATATATACTTTATAATCATTCTTGAATGTTTAATGTGGAGAATGAATCTCATTACGTCGTTGAGACGGTAAACTGTACGTATGCACGAGTGACGATATCATTCCCTTGATGGTTAAATAGTATAGAATTGGATGGTATATGAATTTTAAATAAATAATATCATGTTATATTTATTATTTATTTCATTTATATTCAAAATTATATGCATCAAAATAATGTATAGATGAGAAATAGTGTACACCATGACATGGAAACGGTAAGTCGTACGTACGCACGCATGAAGATATTATTTTTCATAGGATGGGTAACAGGAGGGATATGGTTTTCCCATAATCATAAAAATATATCAGCATATATTATATTTTGGATTTATTATTTTATTATGGTAAAAAAATGGTAATAATAAGTAGAATAAGAAAAGAACTTTGAAAGAAATGATAAAACAATTACCTCTTCTTCGGGTGTCTCCTTTTGATTTTCAAAAAAGGAATTCTTAAGTGGGTTTTCTACCCAAAGGGTGGCCTATAAGATTAATTCAGTGATGTTTGTAGGAGATTTGGATAGTTTTTTTTCAATCCAAATTGATTTATATGTTTTATTAAAAGATAATGGTAAGTTCTCTTTTATAGGAGAGGTGAGGGGCACTTTAGGAAAGTTTTTAAATATTAATTTATTATAAATTTATTTTCGTTTTTTAATGCTCCCAAATTCATTTATTTATAATATAATATGAGTATTGGTCTAAATACTCTCAAAAAATTTGTTTATAACATGTTTAGGTTACAAAATTAACCGTATCATTTAGCTTTAACCCTTAGTTAAAAACATTAACTCTAACCATGTCTTCTTGTATTTTCATAATATATGGTTACTATAGTTACTATAAAATGCCAAGATAAACTCAAGTGGATTATTAATGAAATTTTTAACATTATATAAGTCATTTTTCCGAATCTAAAATTTTTAGGACTGTTATATCATTTAATTAAATACTATTTGTTTTAAAAACTCATTTATGTCAATTTTGATACTATTTAGTAATTGATTTTTGTTAAATTCATAATAACTTGATTCCTATGAACCAAAAAAATTAACTCATCCATCAAATGTTAATGTCATCCAAAAAAATTATTTTATCAAAATTTTCAAATGAAATTCATTTTAATGTTTATAATATTATTTATTTGAATATTTCATTAATAAGGTAATCACTACATCATCATTATGTCATAAATAAATTTATTTATTTAGTGTATAAAAATTATAAATAAAATAACATGATGTAGGAAATATTTTTATATTTATAATTAATATTTATAGTCAAATATATCAATTATATAACCCCAAATTAAAATTGTTTTAGTAAAAATATACATGTTTATGTTATATTTAATTTTTACTTTAAATTAATTATTATAACATGTAATTTTCACACCCAAGTGGTTGTCAAATGCCAAAAATTTAGACTAAGGGTTCTTTTGTCACCTATGACTCATAAAATAACATTAGGACATGTTTTAAGATAGATTTATATTATTATAATATTATTTGTTACCCTTATTTACCTGATTTACCATTTAACCATGGTAAATAAAAATAATTACTGAAGTTACTAATCATAATGTCTAAAAATAAAATTTATATATGTAAAAAATTTGAAACATCTAATTAAAAATATGTAATTTGTTTTTCTAAATTAAAAAAATACAATTGGCAGAAATTAATTTAAATTTGATTCCAATTTTCAAAATCAAAAAGAGGGTTTTTAAGAAGTAAAAACTATCAAAAGATTGACATGTGTTTATATCCAATTTAAATTTGAAATTACTTACAATGAGAAAATTTGGATTAAATGATAAAAATATATTCTAATTGTTCTTTAAAACCAATTAAAAAGATAATCCATCTATATAAATAAATTAGATGAAAAGGTGGTTTTGAATTAAAATGGAGTATTTTCACTATTCATTAAAAATATGAATTTCATCAGAAAAATACCAATATTTCAACCAAGGTAAATTTTGATGTCCCGATTCCAAATTATAAGTTTATTATGTAATATAGAACTTATAAAATTTTAAAAAACTATATTTAATAAGGGTTCTCCATCAAAAGGCGGTAAAATTGTATTTTTTTGGAAAAATACTTCCATTATATGAAAAATTGAACTTCTTATTATATCATATCTAGAAAAAATATATGATGAGTTTAAAACATTAAATTGAATATATAAAATATATATTTTCATTAAATAAAAATCCATAAAGAGTTATATTATTTTATAAACACAATTATTATCTTTTTAAATAGGCTTTCATAAAAACACATCCTTTATATTCAATTGGTTTTTATTTCCATTTCTAATAAATTTGGTAACCAATGAATCAATATTTAAACATTTATAAAACATATTTTCATAATTTGGTTGATATTGTTCATTCCTTCCATTCCAACGGCTAAGTTATAATAGTAATCTAATAATATTTAGTTGTTCATTTAAGCTCAATGTGGTTTATCTTATATGCTATTGAACATAGTGTTTCTTTCTTAAAACTAGGGATTTTACACCTAAGGGTACCATCCTCCATAATGGATAAACAAGAATGTGAATTCCAAGGAGAAGTGCTAGGGCATAAAAATCATTTCACCCCCAGATCCTCCAATCTCTTCTTGAGCTCCAAAATCTACTTAGGTGTCATCCTATAAAGAGGAATGGTCATTGGTGATGCTCTGAGAACTAACTCAATAGTTAATTATACTTCTCACACCATAGGTAGACTAGTGAAGTCACCAAGAAATGAATTTATGCAGCACTTCGCTATAGGAGGAAAACAGATGGTCATAACCTCTGATCATCTAGGAAAAGACTGGCGATCATTGTTGTGACACTACCCAACCAATGTTTCTCGGGTCCAACTTGAGTTGCACTGACAACCCATTCTTCCTTATGCACATAACTAATTCCATCTAGTGATATAAACATCACTGTGTGATGAAAAAAATCAAAATGGGCTCGATAGAGAACTAACCAGTCCATCCCAATGATTATGTCAAAGCATGTCATATCGAGGATGTAAAGATTCAATATGAATAGATATCCACCTATTTCAAGGAAACATTCCCTACAATGGATAACACCCTTTGATTGGATACCTAATGATGTATCAATCATCAGAACACTATGAAAGTGTTCAATCAAAAGGCCTAGACTTCCCATAGCAGTATCAGATATAAAAGAGTGAGATGCACCTATATCAAATAAATCAGACACTACTGTGTAGGCTATTAGAATATTACCTTGTATAGTGGAAGGTTCGTCACTCTTTTCATTCAATGTAGATTGAAAAACATGTAACTAGCCTGTATTGTGTCCCTCAGTCATTGCCTGACTACCTTGACCATTCCCGCTCTATTAGCGTTAAGAATACTAAGTCTGACTACCTCTGTTTCAACTGTTAACTCAACCTAATCAAATGGTTGTAATCCAACTTCTTAGCTATCATTATGCTACTATACCTACTCCTAACCATGGATTAGGTTTAGATCCTAGTATTCTAGGTACTGAATGGAAATTCCTACAGAAGTGTAGGATGTGCCGCAACCTCTTCACTTGACTGGATCTTATAAGCACTGAGGCTTCAGGTGTCTCTCATTCCCACACTGGTGACATATCAAAAAGTTATATGTATGATGATACTAACTTATGCTACCTCTAGGATTATCCTCCAAATGTCTCGTTCACCTTAAATAGTAACCACTTGTATCTCTAGGTATTGAACCCCCCTAACTCGCACCTTTAGCATCCCTCAAATTCTACTCTTTAATTAGGTCCTCGCTAACAATTTTAGAAATGGTAGTAAACCTAAATCCATTTAAATATGACTGAATGTTGTATACTAACCCATCCTTGACTCTCATTTCATTTATAAGATCATCTGCAACTAGAGTAGGATTGATCCTCTGTAGCTCTCTAAAACAAGTTGAGTATTCCCCGAAAAAGATACTCCCCTAATACCAGTTCATGAATTCTCTATATCTATCAGTCCTTAGAGTCTAAGTAAATAACTATTCAAATAAGATTGTATGTAAATCCACCTAGACCATAACACGATTAGGATCCACCTGGGTGATAACATCCCACCACCACTTGGCCGAATCGGGAAGCATATACACAATAAGATTGACCTAGTGCTTTGGAGTAATCTCCAGATAATTGAATATAGAAAGAATATATTCGAACCAATACTCGTCATCATGAGGTCCACCATCCCATGGAAATGTGGGAGGATGTTTCTTATGGAATTCCCAATTCATGTCTTCCATACTCAGGGTAGTTTGAAAAACACCCAACATCGACTATAACATACATAGAAATCCCTCTTGAAACTAGGAGTTGGTTCCCATATCTGTTATATGAAGATGTTATATAGGTGGAACTCCAGGAGAAATCACTGGAAACTTAGGGTCCACCACCTCAGGATCATGTTCATCAATACCTTCAGGGTGTGCAACCAAAGGATGTTGTGGTGGAATAATACTACAATGCCAAACACATGTTGCAGAAGATATTTTAAGCAACTAAAAATATTGTAGATAGAAAACTAGGACATGTATTAATCCTTTCTATAGAAATGATCCCGCATCTCTGCTTACTTAAAAATTGAGGTATAGATGGTAGAGGAGACCATATCAGTCCATAAGAACATAAGAGACACCACTACCCACTACTAAGGCTGGGTTTAGTTTAATGTATCTATGATGGATATATATAATATGGATGTTCTTACTTTGTAAGTCATATGCATATGAATTTTTTCTTATTCAAATGTTTAAATCTCCTTAAATGGTAAAATTAGGTGCATTGCCATTTTTTATCCATAAGGAGCTATACTTATTGTGAACAAAAATATGGAATCCACTTAAGTCGCACCATAACATGTTCCATACCATGCGAAAAATGGTCAATGGATCAACATTACATAATTGACTGCTTAAGGATTCTGCTTTAACCTATTCAAGAAAACACTATTAGGTTATGGAAGGCACATTAAGTATCAATTATGTTTTCCAACCCCTTATAGAATTGTTATCACAATTCAATATGTAATCAAGGAACAATCAATATGTAACACGAAAATGCATGATGATATTAAACATGAAATGGAAAAAATGTGTGGCACATTAATCTTGGTGTGCCTAATAATGATGCATGGTCTAATGAAAAACCAGCATTTCATCAGGTCATGGTATGGAATTCTCACTTCAATTATACCAATATTTATAACATCATAAACAACTATGACACCCAATGGTGAATTCATATCAACTATAAAAAAAATAATCAATAAATGCAATTACCCATCCTAGGTAATTTGCATTTCCCCTATACATGGGTTAGCTACATCCAAGAACAGATTCATTTCCAAATCCCTTTAATTCCTAGTGTCATGTATCATACCCAAATAGTAAGATAATGGAAAAAAAGCCTCTAATACCACTTTGTAATGTTTTGACATGGGTTCCTCTTAACCCGATCCCCAAGCCAGTGGGTCACATGGCCTCAATCACGTCTCCCAATAAGCCAGAGGCTTCTAATTAGAAATGAGGGTCTCAAGGTGGTATGGAGGAGAGACTATACACTCTTATCAGAGTGGAATAGAGAAATACAAAAATAAACATAAAATAGTATTGGAATCATATATGAATAGAAAGAATAAATAAACAAGTATGGAATAGTAAATAATTGAAAAGAAATAGAAATCCTCTAAGTCGGTGTCAAATGCATTGATGAATGGCATGATGATATACAAAAAAGGGGAATAGGGGAACAAGAAAAAAATCATTCTATATAAAGTACATAAAGAAAAAATATATTCTAAACTATCATTCTGAATAAATGCTCGGTCTTCTACTCATAAGCTTCATCTATAAGTAAAAGAATATCAACAACTTATAGTAGGGAATTTTCCATTATCATTACCTGAAGATAGATAATCTTCTCAGGTGCCAAAGGTATATAGAATAGGGTGTGAGATAAAAATATCAGTATTTTTCCACCAATGATTTCTACTAATAATCCAAGAAGTGATCAAAACTAAATAGTGTGCGGGTATAAATTGAATACCAAAACAATGCTGAATAAATAAATAACCAGGCCACTCAGGTTCCTAAAGGACACCTGAAGAATCTACCTACTTCAGATCTTGTCTGGAATAGAGTGTCTAATAAGTGACTATATATATATATATATATATCATTCACCTATATAAACCTAGTACGTTGGTACATAAGTGTCCATATACCTGGATTACTAGTACTGGCTAGACTGGTAACTCAGACATCCATGAGCAGTCTAATGGGTCTATAAGCTCAAGAAATAGGGTACATGACCTACATCCCAATAAGAGTGTGCAGAATTATGCACAACACTCGGGGTGGTGAGTGAGCCATCATTTAATCACTGAAACAAAGGAATGTGTCTCATCAAGCCCAACATCCTAATAGTGTCAATGGTGAGAGGCATCATGCTCAACACCCGATGTAAGGGATCATGATACCATTATTCTCAACAAATCCCTTACCATCATACCACATCCATATCAATGTTTAATTGTAATTATTATCTTAAACATAAGGCAATACCTCTTATGCGTTTCATTTTCCAAATTCTAAAATACTCACAGCATTCTCAATTTTCAAAGAGCATTTAAATAAAAATAATAGATGGTGTGTTCTTACTAACCACTAAAAATCATTTTAAAAGATAATTTTTATTTATTAAGGGAAAAAACCCACCATGAATAATTCAATCCATCTTATCCATTTAACTCATTCAATTTTTTTAAATATGGAAATAACATTTATAATATCAAAGGGGTCACTTAGGAGGTGACATTTTCATTAAGGGAATTGTCAACATGATAATTCTAATTATAGACTGAATAAACACATGGGAGGTACCCTTGGATTAAAAACAAATTCACATTGTAAGGGAAATCCAATTTAAAATCTAATGTGAACAGTTAGGAGGTGAACCTGGCATATTAAAATTTAGCTAAAAAGGGGAAATAACACTTCGAACACCTAAGGGGTGTCTATATGTGAGGTCAAAACCCTATAAACAACAAAACAAGATTAAAGGGATGTGTATCATGGCTTGATAATCAATTTTATATGAGGGAATCAATTTAAAGGGGACACTCAGCAAAAGACAGTGTACGGCACAACGACATAGCTACAAATCAATGAAAATCAATGAGAAAATGGTGTGACCACCTATCTCAAGATCATAGATGACTAATTTCTCAATATAAAGATCAGTTTTGGAGTAAGTTTGAAGAGATAATAGTGACTATCCAACTCCCTAAAAATAGGCAAAATGAGTCTCACCTAAACAACATGATGGATTTAAAGATAAACATGAATAGAAGGTAAGAGGATTGTAGAACATAATGAGATGGATTCAATTCTTCCAAAGTATCATGAATAGGACACCGGATGGGGGAGTTATCTCCAATCCTATATTGATGTTGGATATGAGCAATAAGTGGGAGAAGGAGTGTTGTACACTGGAATGAGAGTGGAAGAAAATTAAAGTGGGTTAAAAGTTAAAGTGATGGGAACATGTCATTTCAACTCAAAATAAGGGGGTTCACATTTTACCAAACTGTATAGAAGCCACTACTTAAGGAATTATTATTCCTGGTTAAGGCACATGGTTTCCCAAACAGTGAATAAAACCATGAAAATCCCCACTATCAAAAATGGATGGTGGTTTGCATGGTCGTGTTCCTGGAGCTGCATGTTTTTAGAAAAACTATGTGGTACTTTCTACACCTTTGTTTCCCCCCTGCATGGTTAAAACTAATCGTGTATCCCTATTCTTTATCCCACATTCCAGAACATTAGGCTCCAAACAAGCCCTAAATGCTCCTGAGACCTTCCATAGGACATAGTTCATGTCTACAATAATTAAATAAGGGTTTTTAATCAAAAAAATGATATGTACCTTCCTGAAAAGACAGGTCATTACAATCTTGTGTCTTTATAGTTGGTATCAAAGCAAAGGTTTAGTTATCTTTTGGAAACTAGGATGAGAAAAATTTTGTGAGATCCCTAGGAATATTTCTAAGGATATGTCTATCAATGTCTCTAAGGATAATTATAAGGATGAGTTAATGTTTTGGAAAATGTCCTAGAATATTGGTAATGGATACAGTGAGTGGTTTCCTACAAATACATCCTTGTTTGGATACTTCTAAAGGATGTTCCTCTAGAACATATATTTATAGGGGTAACCCAAAAACATTGTATTGATATAGACTTGATCGGGAAATGGTGTATGACAATGGGTCGTACATCACACATGGTTTGACACTCCCGGGTGATATGCTTTGGAAATTCACAAACTCTTTGTAAACCATCATGATTGATTTAAATTGAATATGACTATGAATATCCTAGGGTAAATCCAAGGTGTCATTAATTAGAAATTAGGTTTCATGATTTGGATATCCTATTAGTACTTTTTCATGATTATGTGGTATGATAAGTGTTTCTCACACTATGTTTTCCCATTTTAGCTAATGGAGGGAACTAGAAAGAACTTGGTTAACATTGAATGTTTCAGATGCAAAAAGTATGGGCATTATGGAAATAGATTTTCTAAGTGAAAATCTCATAAAAAGAATAAGGATAGTGGTATAAGTATTTTTTATACTTCTGAAGATAAAGATACCACAAATGACGATTGAAAGGAATGGGATGTTCTTATATTATTGTTCACATTAAATGTAAGAAACATTATTGGATTGAGTATGAGGAGACATAAGACATGATTCATATTTCATATTTTAGGAAAGGGGTATTGAGGAATAAGTTTATAAAGCCTGAGTAATGATTTAAGAATAAAGTTGGATGATTGAAATGTATATGTTTTGAAATTAAAATATTATTTTATATAAATCATGATGTATATAAAAAAAATTATAGAATTTTTTCTCTAAGTATTGTTAAGAATGTGTTAAATGATACTGATGAACTAGAAAATTTATTTAATGGAAAGTTTACATTAAGGGAAGGTAACCCTTAACATGTTCTTGAGGATGACAAAATGATATTTTTTATGGAAAAAGATATGATGATAAGGATAATGTAAATTTGATAGTATTCATGACCTCAGAACTGATAAGAGATTTCTTGAAAATTTAATATGTGTTATCATGGATGAATTTTACAGCTTATTTTATATATGAAATATATCCAGTAATATTTTGAAAAAGGACGCATTATTTATTTTTAAAGTATTTATGGTAATTCAGGTTATTACCATGTTTCAAGTGAATATACGATGAATGTATTCAGATGTTTGGAATTTGAAAACCAAGAGCTGCTTTATGAAATATGGGGGTCAATGTTAATCTGATTTAGTGACCATATTTTTAAAGTTTGGGAGTTTCATCTTTTGTAAGGGTTATAAGGTTAACCATTTATGGGGTGGTTGTAAGTCATCCTCACAAACAGAAGATCAAAACACACTACAAACAATACCAATAACTCAAAAATATCATGCCAAGTACCAAGAAACTAAAACAAAACTACCCATAAATCATAAAACATGAAGGCCCAAAAAATTAATTGAGTAATGGTGTAGAAAAAAGTAAAACCTTACCCCAAACCATTAGTGGAGAACCAAATTGAACCAATCTGCCTCACCTTTGGTGGTGGATATCATAACTTGCAAGTAGGGGTCCCGGGAGACCCTTTGCATACCCTAACAATGGAATAAAACACCAAAATATGGGTTAATCCATACCTAGGGTTCAACCACACAAAAATAAGGTGATGGGGAGTAGAAAATACACCAAATTAAGGGAGGAAAAGGGAGATAGGGACCATAACTCTACGAATCAAAGAAAAACTATGAAAATATCAGATGAAAATGGCACAAAAAGGAGGAGTTGAGGGAGGGTTGTCACATGCTATAGGAGAGGAAGGGTTAGGTCTTCATTTCATGCAGGTAAGGAGGGGTATCCCCTTATGGGTTAATTAAAACATAATATAACAAACTTAATAATAATAATAATATTATTATTATTATTATTATTATTATTAAAACATTCCTTTATTTTTCCCATTTTCCAAAAAATCTCATTTAATTTATTTTTCATTTAATTTTAATTTAATTAATTTCTTAAAATAAAACTTATCACCTAGTTTTCTACCGAGGTTCGCACGGTTTCATACAAACCGTGCACCTCTATAAGCGCACCCAAACCATTTGGTTTTTGGTTCCAATACTTTTGAAACTCACTGAGGCACCTGGGAAACTTCTCGAACCTTCACCCAAGTCTAAAATAATCACTTTAAATCATTACAACTCTTGTAATTTAATTCTGAAGGTTGGATTTAAAAAAATTTCGTCCAGTAAACACTAAAATTTAAATTCCTTAGGATTTTCATCCTGTTAAAAACAAAGATCGTTACAAATCGGTATGACTTATGTGAGTTAGAGTACCCAATAAATACACGTTTATTGTATTTTGAATAAAATTTTCCAAATTTTCTTTGGTTTTGAGAATAAAAAATGTTCAACCAAAAACTTTAAAAAGGGAAAATTTATGTTTTCTATTTTTCTAAAGATCATAAGGGGTATTTTTGAGAAAATTTCTTATGAGAATAAAATTAATGATAAGTCAAGAATAATTCACAACCATATACTAAAAATATTTTGGTAAATTAAATTCATTTAAAATACTTCATGAAATTTCTTAGAAAATTAGATTTCAACTTTCTAATACTCAATTTTGTTGAGGAGTTTGAGGAGTAGAACATGAATGAGTATAGCCTTGAGAAAGGAAAAAAATCATCAAGTTCCTTGTTTTTAAATTATCCTACATGATCAATTATAATATAAATAATTTAAAAACATTTTTAATTATAAACTTTTTAAGAAAAATTGATGAATTATTTTCAAGCTTCAGTCTTATGAGATAAAAAGTAAGCCCAAGTGATTCTTGTAAAGTCATCAAAATTAAAAAAAAATTATTGGATTTACCTCCAAGACCTTTAATTTGAGATATAATGAATAAATAAATATGTATTAATTCAAGATATTTTGAAGAATAAATCTCTTTTTTATATTGAAAATAAGATTTTTTTTGCTTACCATATTGTAATTCTTCACAAACCAAATCATCTTTAAAATGAAAAGTGGGTAATTATCGTACTAGTTGATAATGGTTGGGTTTGAAAAATGAGTGTGTTCTATAGTGACCAAGGAATATATACCAAATTCATGACTTTCTAACTTGTATACTATATAATTTAACATTTTTTCTAGTGAAGGATTTTAAATTAATTGTTTAAATATTTTATAAATTGAGAAGTGGTAAATAAAAGGTTTTCTTTAAGGATAAAAAGTTTTAAAAATCATTTTTGAGAGAAATTTTAAAATATTTATCACAAAATTAACTAATTATTAGAAAATTATCTTCCAATATTTTTACAAATATAACGTTTTTAACAATATTTGAGTTAGAAAAACTGATGTTACATTCACCAGTTATCTTATCTTTAGAGTTATCATCGAAGGTGATGTAACCAACTTCTAGTTTATCAATTTGATTGAAATTATAGAGTTATCCACACATATATCTTGAGAAACTACTATATAGGGATAATAATTATTATTGGGTTTTTCTCATAAGAAACTTTTCCAAATAAACCAAATAAATAAATGTTTTGGTTCCCAAAAAAATTTGGGTCTTCTGATGTTAGCCAATAAAAATTTAGGTATTCTAATTTATTTTTCATAATATTTTATTTTGGAGATAGTGGATGAAAAATGAATTGATTTCAGTATCCCATGTCATGAATTATTAAAATAACCTTCATAAATTAAATGAACAATTCTTTTATAATAATTTCAAAATTTATCTTTGAAGGATTTTTCATGGTGCTTACATGATTTGAGAAACCAAGATAATCCTACTCTTTTCCATGTCTTTGAGAGCCTAAAAATTTATTTTGATTATTTTGTCCTCGAGTTAATTTTTAAATCAAAATCTTGAGGTGTTTAATGTAAGATTCAATTTTATTAACATTTTATTGATTATTAATTTTCATGGATAGTTCTTCTTTTTCCTTGAATAATTGTTCTTTTTTTAAGTTTTTCTTTTTCATTATGAACTTATTTTTATATTCTTTTATGTTGATTATATAATTAAGAATATTAATGAAAACCATTGTCAAGTTAATCTTGATCATATTTTAGTTCTTCATAATAAATGTGACTTGAAGAGAAAGAAGAAGAAAAAAAATGTGAATAATTAGGGGAAAATGATAAAGAGAAGGGAATAAGAAGTAGGGTACTAACCTTGATGTCCTCTTCAACATGTTCCATAAGTCACTTAGAACTTGATCTTATTTAAGTGGTTTAGGGTGTTGAGTCCGTGGAGTCATCACTCACATTCCATATTTTAACTTTGAGAGTATTATTACCTTGTTTCTTTTCTTTAACCTTCTTTTTAAATGTGGGGAATTTTAACTTGATGTGACATTTTTCATGAATTCATAGCATATCACTTCCAGATTCACATTTTGATTCACCTTCTTGGTTCGGTTCTTTTTCTTTAAGAATTTATTCATGTTCTTAGAAATTTGATCAAAATATTTAAATTCACCTCTAGATGAATCATCATTGGTATATTTTAAGGTGATTGTTTTCTTTACATCTTTGGATTCAATGTCCTCCTTAGCTTGTTGATTTTTTTTTATTTTATACACTACAACAGAATAGCTATTTAGCAGTAATTTTTTTTTCTTCTAGTGGTGAATTAAACCAGCTCCAAATGATTATTTGATGGTTTTATAAAACCTTCACTAAATTTTGTGTTAGTATTCAACCAGTGTTAGTTTCGAACATTTAGTGGCAGTTTCTAGGAAGTGTCGTGAAACATTTTTTGTAGTGTTTTTTCCTCTCAGAACTACTGAGTATTTTACAATGGCTTAAACTAAAGATATATATAATAATATATAATAATTGTTTAAAACTATACTAATTTTTTAACATATATATAGGTGGTTTAAACCACCACTAAAATTTACTTTTCCTTATATAGCGACGGTTTAAACCACCGCTATATATTACAATTAAAAAAATACAGAATATGTAACCCCATAAAACAAAATAAAATCATACATATTTAAAACATCATACCAACTATTAATAAACTATAACAAACCAACATTAAATTGATTTTAAATTAAAACATGATCAAAATAAAAATAAAACTACTAACCAAACCAATATTATACACATAATATAATTCCTTGCAAGGATATATACACAACATGCATCATCATTCACAAACATACACTCCAATGAACCAAAATCAAGAAGCAAACAAGAATTTAAAAATCTAAGGCATCACCCATAAAGGGTAAAACAAACCAAAACTAGCTCAATCAAGCCTCTTTATCTTTAATTTGTAAACCAAGTAAAATCTATTTTACAAGTCATTTCAAAAAGTCACCATGTGTCATATTACTCATGTTAGACCATTAGTGAAATACTATCAAACATTTTTTTTAAACCCCATTTTCATTTTGATGTACCATTTTAAAGCCCATTTTATAGTTAACCATTTTTACTCTAAATTTCACTTAGAACCAATTAACCATTCAAAAATTAAAATTTAAAAAAAACCATTTTAATATTAATATCTAATACATGTCTCCAAAAAATCCATAAAAAGGGACACTAAAACCCATTCAATCAAAGCACCACCATCAAACTGTTTAGTAATCTAGGTAGTCTGTGTTTACTATTAGGCCAACACGAGTACATCCCAGTCTTATGGGGAAACCCACACATGAAAAAAAAATATACAGACAACAATAATAATAAATTTACATGAATATAAAATCACTATTAGTCTAAGAGACGGTAATATAATGGAAACCTACCTATAAATGGACAATAATAAACCAAATGTAAATGGATTTTCAATTAAAAAATGATCAAAATAAAAATAAAACAACTACTAACTAAGATAATATTATAAAATTGATAAATCCTTAATCTAATTTTCTAATTAAAACAAAAATGAATACCAAATTTGAAAATTTCAACCAAACTAGATTTTAAATTTCATTTTTAGTTATTTTAAACACATGATTAATATTTTAAAAATCACCTTTCTAAATAGAAAACTTTATCATTAACAATAAAATTAAAAAAATAAACAAGTTGGAAAAATTAGATTATCATGATCAAATCATACTAGAAAATAAAATAAACTATTACCCATCATAAAACATTTGAATCGAGTAGAAATACAGATATACCCTACCTTAAACCACAATAAGGTTTAGAAATCACCATATCATTGAGTTAGTTGGTCATTAGTTTAGTTTCATATCACCATCATTGAATCCAATATAAACCATCATCACTATCTGATGAACTAAGATCGATGTCATATCTATCTTTGCCTCCACTCTCTTCTTTTGGCACCTATATGACAATTTTCTTGAAAATAAAATAGTGTTTTATATTTAAATTTAATGTTAAAACCAATAAAAAAATTATTCCAAATTATTATGAAGTTGTGTGATTTACCTTCTCATTAAAACCATCCATTGACATAATATCATTGAAGACAAATCCAAACATCTCTTGATATAAATCAACTAATTCTTTCTGTAGAGAAACAACCTTCACATCCAGTATCTGTAAAAATATATTCATTTTTAAAATATTATAATTTAATTAACTAATTGAATCAAATTGAGTCATAATGTATTAAAATTTCCATTATATAGGAATCAAAAACATTATTCTTCTAAGATTTAGTCATATGACTCCAATCAGAATATATAATCGGAAGGGTAACATGATCAGCCACCAACTGTCCTAGAATCTAGCCAAATAATCCAACAGAATCGTCTATGGGGACCCCATAACAATCAAATGAGATAACTATCTTCCATGGAATTATTTTCAATTAAACAAATAAAAATAACTTTAAAAAATATATTTTTAAAATTTCATGTAGAAAAAGAAATTTAGAAATGATAATGTATGCACAGTATTGAAAAACCAAATGTATATAGGTATTATAATTAATTACTTCACATCTAAATAAATATAGCATTTACTTTTTCAAAATTAAACAACTCATGCATAAAAATCAATTTAAATATGATAATAGATTTAGAGTACTAGAAATAAATAATATATAACATAGGTTGTTGATAAGTTAATGGATGACTACACATACAATAATTTTTTCCTTCCATCATGTCATTATCTTGCTCTATCATTACTTCATCTACTTCATCCACCCTTTCAATAAGAGAATTTTCAATATCATGGTGGAAATAAGAGTTTATTTATTGCTATTGATGGGATTCAATTTCATAGTTAAAATCAACCACTTCATCACCCATTTCTTTCTATTGATGGGATTTAATGTTAAAGGTCAAATATGTCACTTCATCACCCATATCATACAAGAATATTTTTTATGTGAACAAATACACTCCTCCCTTAATCCATGACATCTTTCAGATAATATACCATTTTCATTTGTGATGAGAAGATATAAGGATCATGTAATTCATGCTTACAAAAATCCATCAAGAGGGATAATTTCACATAAGTAAATTTCAAGGAATCTGGTTTAATACCCCTGTTAATATTTACCCACTTGCATTTGAATAAAAAAACTGAAAAATGACCAGGATAGATTAATTCAATAATATCAATCAACACTCCATAGTATCCCAATTCATAAAAAGTAAACATACTACTATTATGTTTTTTAACCCTCTTCTCGATATATTGTATGAAATTTAAAGTCATCCACATTGTAAGTATTGTACTTTATAGGTTGTTTTATAGGGGCTAGATCCAGAAACATCAAATATTATAACAGCTCGGACTGAGTATCAGTATTCATGATCTAAAAAAAGTAATATGCATCATTGTATTTAAAAATATATATATTTCAACCTAATATTTTTATTTATTGAAATATTTATAAACTTACGCAATGTGAAAACCATTCTACAAGCTCTTTATTAACATATTTTGTTATATATTTCTCATTTCATGTTCAACTTCCCATTTATATATTTGTTTGTATCCTAACCTCTTCTATAAATAGATCTAAAATTTCATTATTCAATAGAATATATCTATGTTCCTTTAATAATTCTATTTCTACCAATTTAATATTTGAGATCCCCCCAACTGATCATCCAATAGTAGGAAATTTTTTTGATTTCTCATGTAGTTGATATTGAGTCGATGTGTCATCAACATATCCAACTTGATTGAGTATTGTCTCTATTAGGCCCAAGTTAGGTTTCTGTTATATTTTTTGTCAGTATATTAGTATATTGATTATGTTGAAGAAAGAAAGTATGTTAAGAATATGATGAATATAAATTTGGTTTGAAGAATGTTTTCAATCGGATTGAGATCAGAATTGAATCCATACTATCTGTATGAGAATTAGATTCAGAACATCAAGATGATTCAATATGATCCATCATATTGGGATGTTGATAAAAGTAAGAAGTTGGTGAAAATTGTATTCACCATCATAATAAGTAAAAATTTTGTTGATGATTGTTTTTCTGCCAAATAAGGAAAGAAATCACCCGCTTTGTAAAAGATAGTGATCAGACTCAAAAATAATTTTTTAGAATTCATCATATTTAGGAATTCATCGTATTTGGAAATTCTTACTCCCAGTACTCAAGAAAGACCATATTTAGAAGTTTTTTGCTGAAATAAAAGAATCACTCAGATTCATACAGAATCTTGAATGAAAGGATTGATCGTAATGGGGATAATTATAGGCTATATGGATACGATAAAAATTTGATGATGCTTTTCTGATCTTGGAGTTCTCATTTATCGTAAGTATTCTGTAAAATTTTTTATTAAATCTTGATTAAAGAAAGGGGGAGAATAAATGTTGACAATTTAATTGAGTGTTGAATTCTGAATAAAAGAGATGCTTCCAATCATATTCAATCTAATCGTAATCATGCCAATCCTATCCAGTTTCGTCATATTTAATAAAATCATATTTAGGACAATCATATTTAGACTTATACTGGAAGGTAGTTTTTGGAGAATGGTAATTTATAAAACATTTTTTGGTGAATCAGACGATGCTAAATATTATCTTCACCATATTCAAAGTCATGATACAAGCATAAGATTGTGAAAAGAATAAGTTTCTAAAGATGAAGTTTTTGATGATGATCCATCATATTCATTATACCATCGTATTTTTCAGAGGGATTTTTTTTAAAACAAATGAAGTGGAAAATAATTTCTTTGTTTCATGTGGTTCAAGAGAAGAGGTTATGAAGAATCTGTTGACTTACATTTGTCTTCATCGTAATGAGGAAAATTATAATCAAAACTGAAATTGTAATTTAGTTTCAGTTTGAAGGAGTTGATTGAATGTGTTATCAAAAGTGGAGACTGATAGTTGAAGGTTAGGAATATTTGTGGAAAATGTGATAAAATGAAGGTACTGGTTTTTAGTCAAACCAAAATTCAAAATATATGAAACTTTAGAGAATAAAATTAATAGGAATTGTATTCATAAGATAAATAATAACTCTATTTTTTTAAATGATTTTATCATTTGGGTCAATATCCATCATATCAGAGTTTATACTGATTCATCCTTCTGTCATAATGAAAAAAATCAGAATGGAAAGATAGAAAAGTAATCATATCGGTAATTGAAATAGAGAATCGAAATCAGAATGGTGTTTGTGAAATAATTCTGAAGAAGAGGTGAAGTTTTTGGAATAATCAAGAAGGTTTGAGAAGAATTTAGAAGTGTTTATGAAGTCATATACGCACCCAAAATTCAAGGAAACATGTAAATTAGAATAATTTGGTTGAGTGGGAAATAGTTTCAGCTTCCCACCCAAACCGATTTTAGGTTACCTATAAAAGGATAGAAGTATGTTGTAATTTATTGATGATGAAGTACTATTTAGAGAAGAAGAGAGAGAATATATACATTTATATGGATAAGAATATTCTATATTGAGATTTATTGAAGAAGTTTCACTGGACAAGAGTGGAAGGAGAAGAGACAAGATTTCAACATTTTCAGCTGATTGTCATTTTCGGATTTTTATCATATTCAGTTGTTTATCATACTAGAGAAATTGGAGCACGATCATCATAATGGGAAGGATTATTGTATTCATCTAATGATAATATTGGGTAGGATTATCATACTGGGATTTCTAGACTAAATAATAAAGTTTCCATAGTTGTCTCAACTGAATTTTGATAGACATATATTGTCATATTGGGCAATCGGACTGAGAGAATCAAATTTAAAGAATCAAACAGGTAATCTTACTGAGTATCATTACAAAGTCCATGAAGTTCTTACCATCATCTTAGTAATAAAGTGAAGAATTTTTTTAAGATGAATACATTTTTGAAAGTTGATAAAGAATCATCATAACATGGTTTGTTACAAAAAGTTTATATCAGATCATTTATTCTAGAAGGATAACATGCAATATTGGATCATTTACATAGTGTTACACAAGTGAAATAGAATATCCTACTCATTTTATTCAATGTAAAAGTGTTTTTTTCTAGTTGAATGTGTGGTACTAGATCATTACTAAACCATACCAAGGATGTAGCTATTATTATTGAATATTGAACCTTGTAAATCTTTGTGTTCATGTGGATGTGTGTTTGATTTGTTTTCAGTAGGGAAATCTTTAACAGGAGGTTAAGGTTTTTTCTTAAGAAAGAAATCGAAAAGAATAAAGGTACCACTGATTCACCCCCTCCCCCTCTCAGTGATAAAAATTTCTTGACTGGGTATTTTTCAAGTGGCATCGGAACCAAAGGTTCCCTTCACTTATTCTTTTCTAAAGTTTTTGAATGAGAAATTGTGATGAAATATCTAAATTGTGTGACCAATAAGCATATTCCAATCTTAAATGATAGAAATTATCATATCTATAAAGGAAGAATGGTGTTATATCTTATGTCTCTTTGGTATGATGTTTCAAGAGCTATTATAGATGGTTTCCCTCCTCATATTGAGAATTCTCCCCTCATAAGGAAAAATTTGAGAATGATAGAATATCTAAGAATTCTTTACTTTCACCAATTTTTGAAAGTGATTTTATGAGAGTAAAATGAGTTTCCACTCCCAAAGGTATCTGGGATAAGCTAAACAAGATTTATACAGTCAATAAAAAAGTAAAAAAGGAAAATTTATAGATCTGAATAATGATGTATAAAGATCTGAAGATGGGTGAGTATGAGTCTATTGGTTACTTCTTTATCAGGTTGAATGACATCATTATCACTATTAGTGGTCTTGGTGAAATGTTATAATACTCTACTAATGTATAAAAGACCTTGATAATTCTTCTCAACATGTTTTATGTCAAAGTTTCTTCATTGGAAGATAGAGATCCTGATTCATTATCTCTGGATGATTTACATAGTACTGTCATCACATATGAGATGATAAGGGGAGAATTTATGAATGGAATAACAAAAACTAATAGATAAATGTCTTCCAAATCGTCCAAGAAATAAATTTTTAATATGGATCTTGAGGTAGATGATGTTTTTGATTTTGACTCCGAAAATGAGGTATGTAAAAATCTTAATGAAATTTAATCCTTTTTTCTATAAATGTGAAAAGAGGTATAGGGAGGTATAATGGGAAAATTCCCTTAAAAAGTTTTTTATTTGGATACATTGTGAATTTTTTTCAAAGTTGTACTCAAATATGTGATTAATAATAAAGTGAAATTGAAGAAGAAGAATGATGGACAAAAATATCTTGGAAGAAAAAGTGTGATAAAAAATCTATTCTAAGAGGGAAGATAAGAAGATCTTAAAATCCAAAAGGAGGATCTTTTTGTCTAAGGATGATGATATTGAGGAGGTTACAAATGGTGTTGAATAAAACACATTTATTTCAATATTTATTGAGGAAAGTTTTTCTATCAGTGAAAGTAATTATTTTGAAGAAGAATAATGTGAAGCTGCATCTGAAAAAAAAATACTAAGCATTATAGGGAGAATATTTTCTTTGAAATAATTAACATTGAAGAATTTGAAATCAGTATTAATGAAGAATAAGATACTCAACTTGAAATACATTTTAAAGAAGAGTTAAAAATATGTTTGAGAAAGATTAGAAAACATGAAAAGAAGAAAGAAAAATTGGAAGATTAATGTTCTTTAACAATTCAAGAAATATTTTCAGAAGATAATAACAAGATGATGGTAGATATTTGTGATTTGAATAAATATATTGAAGAATAAAAGAATCATAATGAGCATCTGAAGGTAAAGTTGAAGGCTAAATATGAAGATTTGGAACTTATGCAACAAAAACTTTTTAGAGCTGAAGAGAGAAATACATTTTTTTTAAAATCTATGTTTGAATTTGGTAAAATTCCTTTTAAGGAGAAACTTGAGATGGATCAACAAAATTTTACTTTAAAGGTTGATAAAAATATTGAAAGTGTATCTAAAAAAAGAGTGTTAGGAAATTTATGTATGTGGAAAAGGCTAACAAATTTGGGAATTCAGAAGTTTCTAAAAATCATGATTCTGAAAATTATTCTAAACATGATGAATATATAAATGTTTCAATTACTTATAGTTCTAATAATTTTGACAAGAAAAATATGTTTCTGATTGATAATAGAAATGTTGGTGATTAAGATAATAAGATAAAGAAGATTTTTGAGAAAAATGTTCACAACTCCAGTTAGTATGGAAGTTTCAGAGGCAAATATTCTATTTATGGCTATTGATGGTATTGTTGTGGATTTGGGCATATGAAAAACATGTTTTGGTTCAACCAACAACATTACTATTATTCCATAGGTTTTAGAAGGAAAATTTTTAGGGGGATTCAATATCCTTAAAGAAAGAATTCTGAGAAGTTTGTTTTGAAGAAACATGAGAAGGTTGGAGTAAGGATTGAAAATAGGTTTTAACCACTAGAAACTATTTTTGAAACATTTTAAAAACTTGGAAACCTTGAAGAAGGATGTCTTATTTTGTTACCAGCCCAAAAAAAATTAATAGTTATCATAAGCCATATGTTTTGGAGGTTAATAAAAACTGACATGCTAAGTCCAAAAATAAAGAGTACTTAGTTATCTAGATAGAATATTTTGACTTAGATATGAAGTTATAGGAAGCAAAAAATTCAATTAAAGAAGAGGGGGATAAATAAATCTCTAAATATATGAGAAATTTTTAAAAAAAGTATCAAAAATGTGTATATGAGTAATAATGGAATGATATCCAATGTTGTTTAACTATTTTTCCAGAAAAAAAAAGACAGGCATGGAAAAAATATTATAAACTGATTATAATAAATATGTAACTAAAGATGAAGAAAGGTTGACATCCACATCAGAAGATTATACAAATGAGAAGAAATTTGTTACAAAATCTAAGAAGGATGAATAGAAGGAAGAAATCACATCCAATAAAAAATCAAAGGAAAATAAGAAAAATTCAAGAACAATAGAGGACTCTCAATCTAATTTTTGTTTCTAAGAAACAATCAAGGTTCCATCTTATTCCAAAAATATTTTTTTACTTGTACCAACTTGCATGGAATTGAAGGAGTGTAAATAAGGAATTTGTATTTGATGAGTCTCTTATTATTCTTTCAAAATAAAGGAAGGTGATTTTGAAAAGTTATGTTTTTATACACCTGAATTTTTTGATATGATTGTTGAGATGGGTGAAGGTTACTTTTATCTTAAAAAAATTCTTTCAAGGATTTCCAAAATCCTGAGAAGTTTGAAAGAAACATGAAAAGGTTACTACATTAAAGTTGTGTAATGTAAAACATTTAAAACCTTTATTATTCACTCTTGTTTTATATATTGAGTTCTCCCACATAGACATAGAGTTGTTTAGTTAAAGGTTCTTTGTTAAGAAAATCATGTGATACCTATGTTAAAAAAAAAGCTCCAACCCCTTGAAATGAGATATTTTTTCAATAAGGAAGAAACTTTCTTAATGTACCCTTTGAATTTGATTGTCAATAAGGGGGGTAGGTAAGAGAAATGTAGAGATAAAAGAAATAGAGGGAGCAAGAAAAAGAATAGAGAGAAGAAACAGTCAGAAAAGAAAACAATACCACTTATTTTTTTGTAGTGGTTGAAGTGGGTATTGGAAACAAACGCAAAGGGGGAGATTGTTAGCCCCAAGTTGTGTTTTGGTTGTATTTTTTCAATAGACTAGTAGGTTTATTATGTTAAAGAAAAAAAGTATGTTGAGAATATGATGAATGGAAATCCAGATTGAAGAATGTTTTCAGTCAGATCTTGATGAGAATTGGATCCAGACTATCTGCATGAGAATTAGATCTAGAACATCTAGATAAGTAAATATTATCCATCATATTAGGATGTTGATAAAAGTAAAAAGGTGGTGAAAATCGTTTTCACCATCATAATCAGGAAAAATTTTGTTGATTGGTTTTACTACCAAATAACGAAAGGATTCACCTCACTTTGTAAAAGATAGTTATTAGACTCAAAAATCATATTCAGGAATTCATCATATTTGAGAATTCAGCGTATTTGGAAATTTTGAATCATGATACTCACGAAAGTCCATATTCAAATTTTGTTTTCTAAAATAAAGGGATCAATCAGATTCAAAATAAATCCAAAATGAAAGGATTGATCATAATGGGGAGAATCAGAGTCTATATGGATACAATAAAAACATGATGACACTTTTCTGATCTTGGAGTACTCATAAAATCATAAGTATTCTGGAAAATATATGATTTATGCATGATGAAAGAAAGGGGGAGAAGAAATTTTGATAGTTTAATTGATCATTGAATAGGAAGTGAAAGATATTCTCCCAATCAAATTCAATCTAATCGTTTTCATGCCAATTATATCCAGTCTAATCATATTCAAGAAAATCATATTTAGTCCAATCATATTTATACTCGGATTAGAATGTAGTTACTGGAGTAATGGGAAGTAATAACACTTTCCTTGTTGAGTTAGATGATGTTAAAGATGATCTTCACTGTATTATAAGTCATGAACGAAGTCATGATATAAGCAGAAGGTTGTGAAAAGTAGAATTTTTTGAAGTTGAATCTACTACTGATGATCCGTCATATTTTCCATACCATCGTATTTGTCAAAGTCATATTTGTTTTAAACTAATGAATATGAAAAGAAGTTTTTTGTTTCATGTGGGTCAAGAGAAGAGGTTAAGGGGAATTTTTTGACTTATATTTTTCTTCATCATAATGAGGAAAATTGTAATAATAACTAAAATCAGACTTTAGTTTCAATGTTAAAGAGATTATTGAATGTGTTTTCAAAAGTAGAGTCTCATAGTTAAAGGTTGGGAAGATTTGTGGAAAATTTGAGAAACCGAAGGTACTGGTTTTCACTCAGGCCAAAATCAAAATGATATGAACTTTTAGAGAATAAAGTTAATGGTAATCATATTCATAAGAGAAAGAAGAACTCTGATTTATTTTCAAATTATTCTATCATTTGGGTCAAGATCCATCATATTAGAGTTGATACTAATTCATCCTACTATCATAATGAAAAAATTGGAATGGGTGGATAGTAACATAATCATATTGGAAATTGAAATGGAGAATCAGAATCAAAATGGTGTTTGTGAAGAAAGTTTGGAGAATAGGTGAAGCCGTTGGAATATTCGAGAAGGATCTAGAAGAATTAAGAAGTGTTGGAGAAGTCATAGATGAAACCAAAATTCAAGGAAAGATGCAAATTTTGAGAATTTTTTTAAGTAGGAAACAGTTTCAGATTCCCACCCAAACCTATTTTGGGTCACCTATAAAAGGCGATAAGTACATTGTACATTATTGATGATGAAGTACTGTTCAGAGAAGAAGAGAGAGAAGATATGCATCTATATGGAGAAGAAGACTCTATATTGATCTTCGTTGAAGAATTTTAGTTGGACAGAAGTGTAAGGATAAAAAAAATATTGAAATATTTTTAGCTGATCATTCTATTTGACTTTTTATCATATTTAGTTGTTTATCTTACTAGAGCAATCAGAGCGTGATCATCATATTGGGAAAGATTATCATATTCATCTGGTGATTATATTGGGAAGGATTATCATATTGGTATTTCTAGAATGAAGAATAAAGTCTCCATAATTATCTCAACTGTATTCTAATAGACATGTATTATTATATTGGGAAATCAGACTGGGAGAAATGGATTAGAAGAATCAGACTGGGAATCGGACTGAGTATCATTACAAAATCTAGGAATCTCTTACCAGATTTTGGGTAAGAGACTGAATAATTGTTTTAATAGGAATACATTTGTGAAAGTTGATAAATAATCACAATAACATGGTTTGTTACAAAAAAAATTATTACATCATTTCTGCTAGAAGGAGCACGCAAACAATTTTATTGTTTACATAGTGCTACAAGAGTGAAAGGGCATATCCTACTCATTATATTCCACACAAAAGGATTGTTTTCTAGTGGATTGTGTGGAATTTGATTAATTCCAAACCATACCAAAGACGTAGATATTCTTATTGAATAGTGAAACTTGTAAATACTTGTTTTCTTGTGGATGTGTGTTTGATTTTTTTCATCAGGGAAATATTTTACATGAGGTGAATGTTTTTTCTTAAGAAATAAATCTCAAAGAAAAAAGTAATCATTGAATCACCCCTTCCCCCTCTTAGTGATACAACTATTATGACTAGGAATTTTCAATCTCAATATCATCCAAGTATCTAGAACAAAAGTTAATACACCCCTCTACTAAATATCCTTCCTAAATTGAACCTTTGGGTTGAGCATTATTTTTCACGTATGATTTCAAATGAAACAATTATCTATGAAATAAAATAAATAAAAAATAATTATCTATTTAATTAAGTTACAAAAATTGTTTACTTAAGATAAAAAACATATAAATAAAATAACTCTCAATTGGATACATCCATCGATAATGTATAGGGCCTCCAAATTTAGTTTCCTCAACCAAATGCCTAGTTCAACGCATCATGATAGTAAAAAACGATGAAATAAAGATTATCTCCATTGTAAAAAGTGTCCTTAAAAATCTATCCTGAAGGTTTTTAATCTCATTTGGTTATATATTTTTGTCACATATTTTTTTAAAGAATATGCAAAATTGGAGTGAAACTACAATAACCTTATTAGTTAACAATGTATACAATGCCAATGGTAGTAACTATTGTAACAAAATATGTGAATCATGACTTTTCAATCCATGAAAACTTTGATTCTTTAAGTCGAAACACCTTGAAATGTTACTTGAATACCCATTAGATACCTTCACATGTTTTAAAATTTGATGGAATATATATTTATCCCAATTTTTCATTCAAAAAAATTATCAGAGCATACTTTCCATTATCATCTGGCCATAGATCAAGATTTATATTTTTTGTTTGCAAGTGCTTCTGATCATTAAGATGGTCCATATATTTTTTATACTCATTAAGAAATGTGAAGATAAAAAATGTCACAAAAATTATTCTCAATATGCATAACATCAAGATAATGATGAAACAAATTAAATTCCCAATACGGAAGTTTGAATAATGTAACTTTTTTTCTTCTAGGTTTGCATTCCAATTTCAATTGATGATACCCTTTGAACTCATTTCCCACTTTATTTTAAATGAAGAACCCATCCAAAAAAAATTCAACATTTCCAAGTTGTACCAATAATTTAGAACCTTTCTACAACTTTGTAGGTGGTTTATGATCAATGGAACCATTGAATTTTAACTTTTTCAACCAAAATATATGAGATACATCAAGAAACTTGCAATTACACAAGAAGCACCATTTTTTACTTTATAGTAGTTGTTTGGGAACAAAATACAAGTTACAAATAGGGAAATCCAAACATGTGTAATAATTTCAACTAGATAAGTTCCCAATCATAGGGAAGTCACTAGTGGTCTATATTTGAGAGGCTTTCATTTTGAAAATTGTTCTAGAACATGAATCATATATCTCAACACCATTCCTCCATAACTCCGATAATTATTCAATTATAGGCTTCAAGTATACATCAATATCATTTCTAGGAATTTGTTTTCTAGGAATAATCATCAAAATGATAAAAAAAACATTTATTTCATACGCATCCATAGATATATTATCTATATAATTTCACTTCATGTGCTTGGTCGATTTTTGATGACATGAATGATCTTTTCAATTGAGGTTTTAAAGAGAGATAATGAAAAACTTTTGTAGGTGTGTTATTTTTCATCTTCTTCATAGTAGTATGTTGATTCAGACTTACAACATCACCCATTGACTTCCATCTAGAAGAAAAAAAAATTCTTCAATTATGTCTTCTTGAATATTCTCCCCAATAAATCCTACAATCATTGGGACAAGTATTTTTGTATAATTCAGACCAAGTTTGTTAACAAATTTTTTCATATCATAAAATGTCTCAGGTTTATTATCTTTAGAAAATGTTTCATTTAACAATTACAATATCATGTCCACCTCATTATTTATAATTCCATATTGGAATTTGACATGGTGCATCTTCAATAGAAAATATTCTTTTTAATATTTTAGACATCTTCCATACAACTCTTGATTTCTATTGCGAGCTATATCATGAAATAAATTTTTCTACTCAATGAAGTTCTATATTACATTATTCTCAATATAATCAATAAGAGGATCTAATGATAAGTTACAATCTTGATCTAGTTTTTATATAGTCCCAAAAAATCACTTTGTTCAGTTACTATTTGTTGCACTCTCAGCTGGTTGTTCAAATATGTTTTCATGTTGATTTTTTCTCTTTCAATATCGAAATAATTATTTATAAGGTTTTTCAAATAATTTTCCATTATTTATGAATTTGGTATCTCATTATATTGATTGACATTAGTGATCAAACTTTATGTAGTGTTTTATTCTCCATTCCAAATGCAACACAAATATTGAAAAGTGAATTGATTCAATAAAAAGTGTTCATAAACTTCGTATCTCTTAAACCATCTTATAAATTTATATTTAGGTCATTAATATCTTATTTTACCATCAAAATATTGATTTGAAATTGCAAAATATAAAAACACCTCCAACCCCTTAGTATACTGAGGTATGTTCCTTAGCAATTTGATTCATCTTTCATACATATATATATCATAATGTTTCTACACTTTGTTAAATAAAATTAAAACACATGAGTATTACTAAGTAGGAAAGAGAGATAAATAGAAGTGAAAAAAACACAACCTGAATAGTTATAATAAGATATATATATATATATATATATAAGTACTAAAAAGGTCAAATTAAAAAAAATCATGTATTGTATAATGTATAATAGAAGAAACAGAAAAATCATACAATCATTAATTTAAAATAGGAATCATGGGAGAAACACATTAGGGTCACTAAGTCTAGGTGCACCTGGTAATTTTATGTCACCCTGGTAGTGTATTTAGAGGTCTAACACATCACTATCTAGATGGGATGTCACATAATACTTCACTAGAATTTCTAGTGGTGGAGGACCTCTTCCTGTCTAGGTTAGCCTACCTAAGAACTCTAGGTTTCTCATAAGGTTTAACAAACAAGAACAACCGATTGTAGAAAAGATTTAATTAAGCATTAAATGAACAAGTCCCTTTCCAAAAAACATTTAAATCCATTTCCACTATCCAAATCAAAGAATTTCATGATAAAAACATTCCTTTTTAAAAAAATCTATAACTAGAAAATAACACTTTCCATAAAATTCTATTAAAAACATTATAAAAATAAAATCATGTATAATTCCCTTTCCAAAATGCCAATTGTTCCTTTATAATTCATTATAAAATTCCCCTTAAAAATTGATTGGTAAAACCAATTTCAAATATAAAATTTAAACTTCAAGATTCCATTTTTCATTAAAGACATATGCATATATATATATATATATATATCCCAATGAACATATTCACATATTATTAAGTGAATATGTACATAGATACATATATATATATATACACACACACACTTATACATATGTGTATAACACCAAACACAACATGAAATACTAACACATCAATCACAAGTGAATAATACAAGAATAAAATAAGTAAACTCAATAAAATAGATCAAACAAGGAAAACCAAAAAAAATCAACCTCTTAAAATTATATTAAAATACATATAATCTCATAAATAATTTAAAATGATAATAAAATGTTCTACTTCCACAAAGAATCCACCTTAAATATTTTATAGGAAGAAAATATAGTTATTCTTTAGGTTCAGACACACAATAGGGTAAAATCTGTAAAAAAACTTAAGAATCAACTATAATTTCTAAATAAACTTGTTCAATAAAAATATTTAATTTCTTTAAACTAATTGTATAAGGCCCTAGCCTTAAACCTTACTTAATATTGAATTAAATGAATAATTCACATTAAGGATCTTTTCAGGTTTAGAGTTTTATATAATTAGGACATAACTATTACATCTCAAAAGATTACAAAGTAGACACTTCTACTAAGATTCTATAAAATAAAATAAAAACTCTTAAAAAGAAACATGTATAGTTCCATGTTTTATATAGCATGAATTTCCCTTAATCCCATCCTTGACCCTATTCCACATTAAGTCCTGTGAAAAAAATTTCAAAAAAACTTGGGGTGAGCATAAAAAGCTTAGTAAGGGATACACAAAGAATGAAAACTGTTAGTTTTTCAAACATCAAGTAAATCATGTATACTTTATCAAAGTAATACCTTCACCTTCATGAAGTAGTAAAAACTCTTCACTGAATAATATCATTACTTACCTTTTTGTAACCAAAGGATTACCATAAAACCCATATAAAGAACACATAACATATATAAAGGTAACTTGGGACATAAACATACTTATGTGGAATAACCATACGGTCGACTTCCACACATATCACTTAATGGAATAGCCATACGGCCAACTTCCATACAAACTTAATGGAATAGCCATACGGCTGACTTCCATACCCAATGCATTTGAGGTTATAACATAACCACCCATCCTGGTATTCATGGCACCACCCGTCATATGGTTTATCACGTAACCACCCGTCAAATGTCCAAGTACCATTATAAAAATCATAAGACATAAAACAAACATAATGGAAAGAAAAGATTTCCACACTTTGATCACAATATATCACAAAAATATATTGACATAAAAAATCCATTATAAAAAACATTTTCAATACCAAAATACATAAAAGAGTATATGGTATTTATTTCATTTTAAAAACATCACGTCTTGTTGAGGAAGCCAAAGACCAAATAATACTCGAGGCGGCGGAAAAGGTCATTGTCACCACGTACGTTAAAAGAAACATTACTTTTTTTAGTTTTGTAAAAAACTTCATAGAAAAAGATTCCTTTCGTATAAAAGTAAAGGTCAAAGGGTTTTATACACCATATAAAAGACAGTTCTGTATAAAACGAAATATGCCTCAATGAAAGGAGATTGAGATGAAGTCCCTTACCTCAGGTCCGACTTGACTCGATCGTTCTTTAATGTCCTGAATAATAAACTTGAGTTAATTTCTATTTGCTTAAGAACCTTTTTCTATTTCATTATTCCTTTTATATCACTTATTTCCATGTTATAAACATTATGTAATCATTTAAGTTAATAATGTTTGTTTTGTCAATATTTGGTCCTTAAGTCGAAAGTGGGCTTCTTACGATTACATGTTGTTCGTGTGGTCAAAGGTTCATTATATCCAGAATGACATTCCTGATTTGGATATCATATATATCATATATATCTAGCATATACATGTATTTATAATATCACATAATCATTTAGAGGTAAGAAATGAAATGCACCGTTCATGGAGACGGTAAGCCGTACGTACGCATGAACGCTACTTTCATTTCTATGTCATATTAATGGAATTAAAACTAAATGAGAGGTATGTATATTTTAATTCCAAAATTATATTAATCATTTAGATGTAACATACATCATATATATACATTATATATATTTACTTATAATAGTACATTACATTTGGGTATAAGAAATGAAATGCACCGTTTATGGAGACGGTAAGCCGTACGTACGCATGAACGCTACTTTCATTTATATATCATACTTTAATGGAAATAAATAATAATTATATATAGGTATATTATAATTCTTGTATAACATCATATATAATAACTTTAAATACATCCTTTATACGTCCCACATATGGCATTAACGAATCAAATCACTTTGAGGGGGCGGTAGTCCGCACTTCCTTAAATGAAGATATCGCGTTTACCCATAATGGAAACCATAAAGGTATGCCCAAAATGAAAAATACAGAATCCTAAGGAAAACATAAACATATTATATATCATATATAAATATAGTGTCATCTTAATGGCCACCTTTGAAGGTGTTAAAAGAATGTTGAACAATCATCGTTTCGGGAGGCAGAAATTCGCCATCCACGGAAACAGTATGTTCTTTAACCATTTGATGTAGGTGTGTGTAAGTGTAGCTCTAATACATCTTATGAAAACATACTAGTATATTTAATATATTGTAGTTGTTACAAAAGAAAAGAATGAAAAGAGTTTAGGGGGTTGGAGAAGCAAAATAAAACAAAAGGACTCAAAAGAAGACATTACCTTAAAATCGGGTAACTCCCTTTGGTTTGAGCTCAAAGGATTCCTTGGGAAGACTTATTCCCAAAGTGAGTCTTCAAGGAGTAATAGAGGGAAGTTGAGATACAAAATGGGTAGGGTTTGGCCGATCCAAAGGCTTTGGGAGTGTGGGTAAGGAGGTAGAGGTGGGGGCCTTTTATAAGAGGAGAGGAGGGGCACTCTTGTAAAGTTACAAAATGTTACTTTATTTTCAAAAGGGTTTCGGATTTTAAAGGTCCCACATTGATGTATTTTTAGGATAAGGTGATGAGGGTTCTAAATCCACTCATACAATAGGTTTTGGAAATGTTTAGGGCTTAGATTTTACATTATCTTTCCATTTTATTTAAATCGTTAAATAATGAGGTCGTCGCTGCATCATCATGATGTCATAAATAATTTAATTTATTTAATGTCTAAAAATTATAAAAAAATACTATGATGTAGGAAATATTTTTATATTTCAAATGAATATTTATAGTCAAAAATAGGACTTGTATAACCCCATGTAAAAATTGTTTTAGTAAAACATTTCATGTTTGTGTCATTTTTTACTTTAACATTAAATAAAAGGTATTTATGTCTTTTTCCAACCAAAGTGGCTTCATGGGGTCCCCAAGATGACCCATGGAATGTCTTGGTCGGTCATGAAACATCTAATTATGGTAGGACATGTGTCTAGGTCATTTCATTTTATTAAAACATTATTCTTACATTAAACTACACTAATTACCTCTAATCGCGATTAAGAACTTAAGAGTTACTATTCACCAAAAAATTATTTTAATCTCATTGAACCACATTTTACTTCTTAATGACAACCATGTATGTCGGATTCTTGAAATTCAAAACACATAAGTGGTAAAATTTCATTTAAACGAAAAATCAGTTTTTATAAGTACCACTTAGTGGTTTCACTATTCATCAAAAATTGAAGTTTTTCAGAAAAATACCAAAAATTCACCCTAAGCTATATATGATATTCCGAATTCAAAAATGAAGTCTATTTTACAAAATTCAAAACATATAAGTCACATTAATTAATTTAATAATTAGTTCCTGCTGTCATGACAAATAGCGTATTTTTATGAAACAATAAGTATCAAAAGATTGACACTAGTTTAAGTCTGATTTCAAAGTGAAATTAATTCCAATGACCACTATTGGATTTAATTGTAAAAATATTTTCTAATTTCACTTTAAAACCAATTAAAATGATAATCTAATCATATAAATAAATTAGATTAAAAAGAGGTTTTGAATTAAAATACAACATTTTACACTATTCATTAAAAAATGAACTTTATTGAAAAGATACCAATAATTTACACAAAGTAAATTTTGATGTCCCAATACTAAATAAGAGTTATATTTGTTCCAATATAATTTATAATATTGATCAAAACTATATTTAATGACGGTTCGCCGTCAAAAGGTGATAAGTGAACCCTTAGTGAAAATTAGGGTATAAATGCCTAAAATTGAATTCTTTCCGTATTTTAAGCCTTTATCTTTTATTGGATAAATGTAAAAACATTTAAAACATATATAATCATATTTTAGTTATTTCTATCCATTCCCGCCAATACAACGGCTACATGTTAACTACCATTTAAAATAATATTATTATATTACTAGTGTGCAACGTAAGTTTTCAAAGGAACACATCGTTGCGTATCGGGTACGCTATCGAACATAGAAACCCCTTTAAAGTAAAATTAATATTTAATTCGTAAATATTAATAAATATGAAAATGTTTTATTCATTATTTACCTGGGATGTTACATCCTTCCCCCCTTTTGGGAATTGCGTCCTCGCAATTTTATTCACTTATCAAAATAAGTGGGGGTATTTATCCCTCATAGCATTTTCATATTCCCACATTGCCTCTTTAAACATTTGGTTTTTCCACAAAACCCTTACCTGGTGGATTACCTTATTTCGTAACACTTGCTCCCTGTGGTCAAGAATCTAGACCAGTTGTTCCTCATAAGTTAGGTTCTCTTCCAGCTGAACTACCTCTGGACTCAAAACATGAGATGGATCTGGCATATACTTTCTCAGCATCGAGACATGAAAAACATTGTGTAACTGAGATAAACTTGGAGGTAATGCCACTCTGTATGCAACTGATCCAACTCTCTCCAGAATTTCATATGGTCAAATGAACCTTGGACTCAGCTTTCCTTTCTTACCAAATCTCATCACAGTTTTCCATGGAGAAACCTTGAGAAAAACATGATCACCTACCTCGAAAGATAGATCCTTCCTCCGGTTATCCACATAACTCTTCTGCCTGCTCTGAGCTGTTCTCATGTGTTTCTGAATCAACTAAACTTTTTCTGCCATCTCTTCTACCAATTCTGGTCCCATCAGCTTCCTTTCACCCACTTCATCCCAAAATACTGGAGTTCGACACTGCTTCCCATATAATGCCTCAAATGGTGCCATTTTTATACTGGAATGAAAACTGTTATTATATGAAAACTCAACCAAATAAAGATGTTTGTCCCAACTTCCCTGATAATCCATCGAACAAGCTCGTAGCATATCCTCCAAAGTCTGAATTGTTCGTTCTAACTGCCCATCTGATTGAGGATGAAAAGTTGTACTAAAATTTAATTCAGTACCCAACGACTTCTGAAGGCCTTTCCAAAAGTTAGAAGTAACCCTGGGATCACGGTCAGATACAATGGAGAGAGGAACTCCATGTAACCTGGCTATCTCTCTAAGATACAAACGGGAAAGTTGATCTAGGGAAAAAGTATCTCGTATAGCAAGGAAATGAGAAGATTTAGTCAAGCGATCAACAATAACCCTGATTGCATTATTACCTCGAGATGTAATCGGTAATCCCACAACGAAGTCCATGGATATATTCTCCCATTTCCACTCTGGCACTGGTAAAGGCTGAAGCATCCCTTTCGGTAACTACCGCTCTGCTTTAACCTGCTGACAAGTCAAACACTTCACAGTAAAATCAACAATATCCCTTTTCATTCCATCCCACTAGTAATACTCCCGCAGATCTTTGTACATCTAAGTACTGCCAGGATGAACTGAAAACGGAGAACTATGAGCCTCACATAACAACTCATTCTTCAACTGTGAATCACAAGGCACACATAATCTCTTCCCAAATCTCAAAACACAATCATTATCAATGTTGAATTCAGGCAACTTACCCTTCTGAACCAAATCTACCTTTTTCTGCAACTCGTTGTCTTGCTTCTGTGCTTGCTTGATTCTGTCTGATAGAGAAGATTTCACTGATACCTAAAACAAAACAGAAGAACTTCCAGCACCAACAACTTCTATGCCAAAGTTCATCAAATCAAAAACCAAAGGATCTCATTCCAAACGTAGCATGGTTAATGAAGCATTACTTTTTTGACTCAAAGCATCGGCCACTTTATTTTCTTTTCCCAAATGGTAGTGAATTGTACAATCATAATCCTTGATTAACTCCAGCCATCTCCTCTGTCTCATGTTCAATTCTTTCTGAGTGAATATATACTTTAAACTTTTGTGATCATTATATATTTCACACTTTACTCCATACAAATGATGCCTCCAAATTTGTAAATCAAAAACAACAACAGCTAATTCCAAATCATGTGTAGGGTAATTTACCTCATGAGTTTTCAACTGACGTGAAGCATAAGCAATTACCTGGTCATTATACATAAGGACACAACCAAGTACCTTCAACGAAGAATCACTGTATATAACAAACTCACCATTCCTGGAAGGAAGGGCAAAAACTGGAGCATTCACCAATATTCCTTTCAAGTCCTCCAATAGTAACCTGAGTCAACTGATCCATCACTGCAACAAACTGTGTAGTTCTGATTCTAACCATCTCAGGATACTGATTTGGAAGGTCATTTCCCTTAGTATGCCTTCCCAAAAAAGCTTCTCTATTTCCTCTATGAAAAACCATTCTTAACACTGAAATACCTTAGGTGAAGAAACATGGTAATCTTTAAATTCTATATCATTTCAATCATACCATAAATTAACTTATAATTTTAAACTTTTCTAACTCCTAAATTTGTCTAAACCGACCTCTGATACCAACTATAAGGCCCCGGCCTTAAACCTTACTTAATATTGAATTAAATGAATAATTCACATTGAGGATATTTTCAGGTTTAGAGTTTTAGAGAATTAGGACATAACTATTACATCTCAAAAGATTACAAAGTAGACACTTCTACTAAGATTCCATAAAATAAAAAAAAACTCTTAAAAAGAAACATGTCTAGTTCCATGTTTTATATAGCATGACTTTCCATTGATCTCATCCTTGACCCTATTCCACATTAAGTCCTGTGAAAAACATTTCAAAAAAACTTAGGGTGAGCATAAAAGGCTCAGTAAGGGATACACAAAGAATGAAAACTGTTAGTTTTTCAAACATCAAGTAAACCATGTATACTTTATAAATGTAATACCTTCACCTTCATGAAGTAGTAAAAACTCTTCACTGAATAAAATATCATTACTTACCTTTTTGTAACCAAAGGATTACCATAAAACCCATATAAAGAACACATAACATATATAAAGGTAACTTGGGACATAAACATACTTAATTGGAATAACCATACGGTCGACTTCCACACATATCACTTAATGAAATATCCATACGGCCAACTTCCATAAAAACTTAATGGAATAGCCATACGGCCGACTTCCATACCCAATGCATTGGAGGTTATAACGTAACCGCCCGTCCTGGTATTCACAACACCACCCGTCATATGGTTTATCACGTAACCACCCGTCAAATGTCCAAGTAGCATTATAAAAATCATAAGACATAAAACAAACATAATGGAAAGAAAACATTTCCACACTTTGATCACAATATATCACACAAATATATTGACATAACAAATACATTATAAAAAAACATTTTCAATACCAAAATATATAAAAGATTATATGGTATTTATTTCATTTTAAAAACATCACGGCTTGTTGAGGAATCCAAAGACCAAATAATACTTGCGGCGGCGGAAAAGGTCATTGTCATCGCGTACGTTAAAAGAAACATTCCTTTTTTTCGTTTTGTAAAACAATTCATAGAAAAAGATTCCTTTTGTATAAAAGTAAAGGTCAAAGGGTTTTATACACCGTATAAAAGAAATTTCTGTATAAAACTAAATATGCCTCAATGAAAGGAGATTGAGACGAAGTCCCTTACATCGGGTCCGACTTGACTCGTTCGTTCTTTAACGTCCTGAATAATAAACTTGAGTTAATTTCTATTTTCTTAAGAACCTTTTTCGAGTTCATTATTCCTTTTATATCACTTATTTCCATGTTATAAACATTATGTAATCATTTAAGTTAATAATATTGGTTTTGTCGATATTTGGTCCTTAAGTCGAAAGTGGACTTCTTACGATTACATGTTGTTCGTGTGGTCAAAGGTTAATTATATCCAGAATGACATTCCTGATTTGGATATCATATATATCATATATATCTAGCATATACATGTATTTATAATATCACATAATCATTTAGAGGTAAGAAATGAAATGCACCGTTCATGGAGATTGTAAGCCGTACGTACGCATGAATGCTACTTTCATTTATATGTCATATTAATGGAATTAAAACTAAATAAGAGGTATGTATATTTTAATTCCAGAATTATATTAATCATTTAGATGTAACATACATCATATATATCCATTATATATATGTACTTATAATAGTACATTACATTTGGGGATAAGAAATGAAATGCACCGTTCATGGAGACGGTAAGTCGTACGTACGCATGAACGCTACTTTCATTTCTATCTCATACTTTAATGGAAATAAATAATTATTATATAGAGCTATATTATAATTCTGGTACAAAATAATATATAATAACTTTAAATCTATCCTTTATACGTCCCACATATGGCATTAACGAATCAAATCACTTTGAGGGGGCGGTAGTCCGCACTTCCTTAAATGAAGATATCGCGTTTACCCATAATTGAAACCATAAAGGTATGCCCAAAATTAAAAATACAGAATCTTAAGGAAAACATAAACATATTATATATCATATATAAATATAGTGTCATCTTAATGGCCACCTTTGAAGGTGTTAAAAGAATGTTGAACAATCATCATTTCGGGAGGCAGAAATTCGCCATCCACAGAAACAGTATGTTCTTTAACCATTAGATGTAGGTGTGTGTAAGTGTAGCTCGAATACTTCTTATAAAAACATCCTAGTATATTTAATATATTTGAGTTGTTACAAAAGAAAATAATGAAAATATTTTAGGGGGTTGGAGAAGAAAAGTAAAACAAAAGGACTCAAAAGAAGACATTACCTTAAAATCGAGTAACTCCCTTTGGTTTGAGCTCAAAGGCTTCCTTGGGAAGACTTCTGCCCAAAGTGAGGCTTCAAGTAGTAATAGAGGGAAGTGTAGAGACAAAATGGGCAGGGTTTGGCCGAGACAAAGGCTTTGGGAGTGTGGGTAAGGAGGTAGAGGTGGGGGCTTTTTATAAGAGGAGAGGAGGGGCACTCTTGTAAAGTTACAAAATGTTACATTATTTTCAAAAGAGTTTCGGATTTTAAAGGTCCCACATTTATGTATTTCTAGGATAAGGTGATGAGGGTTCTAAATACACTCATATAATAGGTTTTGGACATGTTTAGGTCTTAGATGTTACATTATCTTTCCATTTTATTTAAATCGTTAAATAATGAGGTCATCGTTGCATCATCATGATGTCATAAATAATTTAATATATTTAATTTCTAAAAATTATAAAAAAACTACTATGATGTAGGAAATCTTTTTATATTTCCAATGACTATTTATAGTCAAAAATATGACTTGTATAACCCCATGTAAAAATTGTTTTAGTAAAACATTTCATGTTTGTGTCATTTTTTACTTTAACATTAAATAAAAGGTATTTATGTCATTTTCCAACCAAAGTGGCTCCATGGGGTCCCCAAGTTGACCCATGTATTTTCTTGGTCGGCCATGACACATCCAATTAGGGTAGGAAATGTTACTAGGTCATTTCATTTTATTAAAACATTATTCTTACCTTAAACTACACTAATTACCTCTAATCGCAATTAAGAACTTAAGAGTTACTATTAACCAAAAAATTATTTTAATCTCATTGAACCACATTTTACTTCTTAATGACAACCATGTATGTCTTATTTTTGAAATTCAAAACACAGAGGTGGGAAAATTTCATTTAAACGAAAAATCAATTTTTATAAGTACCACTTAGTGGTTTCACTATTCATCAAAAATTGAAGTTTTTCAGAAAAATACCAAAAATTCACCCTAAGCTATATTTGATATTCCGAATTCAAAAATGAAGTCTATTTTAAAAAATTCAAAACATATAAGTCAAATTAATTAATTTAATAATTAATTCCCTCTGTCAAGACAAATAGCGTGTTTTTATGAAACAATAAGTATCAAAAGATTGACACTAGTTTAAGTCCGATTTCAAAGTGAAATTAATTACAACGACCACTATTGGATTTAATGGTAAAAATATTTTCTAATTTAACTTTAAAACCAATTCAAATGATAATATAATCATATAAATGAATAATATTAAAAATTGGTTTTGAATTAAAATACAACATTTTACACTATTCATTAAAAAATGAACTTTATCGGAAAGATACCAATAATTTACACAAAGTAAATTTTGATGTCCCGATTCTAAAGAAGAGTTATATTTGGTCCAATAGAATTTATAATATTGATCAGAACTATATTTAATGACGGTTCGCCGTCAAAAGGTGATAAGTGAACCCTTAGTGAAAATTAGGGTATAAATGCCTAAAATTGAATTCTTTTCGTATTTTAAGCCTTTATCTTCTATTGGATAAATGTAAAAAAATTTAAAAACATATATAATCATATTTTAGTTATTTCTATCCATTCCCGCCAATACAACGGCTACATGTTAACTACCATTTAAAATAATATTATTATATTACTAGTGTGCAACGTAAGTTTTCAAAGGAACTCATCGTTGCGTATCGGGTACGCTATCGAACATATCAACCCCGTTAAAGTAAAATTAATATTTAATTCGTAAATATTAATAAATACGAAAATGTTTTATTCATTATTTACCTAGGATGTTACAAATTTACATGATTAATTTGAATAAAACCCAATTTATAAAACCTAGGAATGTGAGGTATACTAAATAAAAGTGAAATCATGGAAACACCTACCTGGAACCAAGAAGATGATGTGAAATCCTTAAATATGTAGATAGGAGGGTCCTAAGAAGAGATCACATGCCCAAAAATTGAAACCATAAAATTATAGAGGGGTCCTCTAGGATGGACGCCAAGTGTGAGAGGGTGAGAGGAGAGGTAGGATCTATTTAAGGGATAAGGGGCGTCAGTGTGGGGGAGAAGCGGGGGGCAGTGGGGGGGGGACAGTGAGGGTTTAGGGGAGAGGGGGGTGGAAGCTCAAGCTCAGGATCAAGGGGCTTGGGTGAGAAGGGTTTTAGTGATAAGTTCTTGAGATTGGGGGATATGGGGATAAGGGGGTGGTGGATATGGCTCAGAGAAGTGGGGATAACAACAATGGATCATGAGAGAGGGGTGACTAGGGATTAGGGGCTCGGGGGAGGAGTGGGGAGGGGCTTTTGGTGGAAGGTGAAATTCATTTTTTTTAAGAAATAAGAAATGAGTATGGGTAGTTTTAAAAAAACACTACTAATGTTTTTTATTTTTGTTAGTGACGGTTTAATAAACCACCACTAAATTCAGAATTTAGTGTGTTGAGTGAATACCTATAAATCATGGCTATTTTTTAAGGGTTTAAACAACATTGGGTAATTGAATATGATGAAACATTTCTCTTGTTTATATGTTTAAATCCATCATAATTTTACTTACTATAGAAGCTTTCCATAACTATGAGATTTTGAAATTGGTTTTCAAAACTGATATATTTAATGAGAACCTTTATAAATATGTCTATACAACATAACTATAAGGGTTTGTGACTCCAAGTAACTCCAAAAATGTATGAGAGTTGAAAATATCCATTTATGGATTGAAGCAATCATTTAGGTCATGGAACATTCTATTTGATGAAACTATAAAATAATTTGGTTTCATTAAGAATAAATATGATCCATGTATTTATAAGTAGTTTAGTGGGAGTACGGTAATTATCCTAGTAGTATATTTCATTGAAATATTAATTATTAGAAATGACATACTATTATTATAGTCAGTTAAGGAATGGTTGAATAAGTGCTTCTCCATAAAAGAATTAGGTGAAGAAACCTATATCCTTAGCATCGTGATAATTCTTGATAAATCCAAGAGGATACTTGGACTAAGTCAAAGTACATATATCAACTAAATACTGAAGAGGTTCAATATGGAGAAATCCAATAGGGGGTTGGTTCCAATGTCATATGGTACACATATTTCCATGAAAATTTGTCCTCAAATACAATAAGAATGGGATATAATGAGTAAGACCAAATAAGATTATGTGGTTGGATAAATCATGTATGTCATGTTATGTATGAAGATTAATGTTACATATGCCTTGAGTATGGTAGCTAGATATCAAGCTGATCTTGGTGAACAACACTAGTCTACTGTTAAGGCTATCCTTAAGTATCTAAGGAGTACTAAGGATATGATCCTGGTATATAGAGGATATGAGGATCTAGTCATGAAGGGTTATACTGATGTAAGCTTTCAAATATATTAGAATTATCTAAAACCACATTCAGGATATTCCTTCAGTCTCAATAAAAGATTTTCATGTTAGAAGAGTTCAAAGAAGCCAGTTATCATTGATTTTACAATGGATTCTGAGTATATAAATACTTTTAATATATCCAAATAAGTTATTTGGATATGAAACTTTGTCCAATATATTATTGTGTTAAATTACTTATCACATTATATTTTGATAATACTATAGTGGTGGATCTTTCAAAGGATCCAAGGTCACACCAACAAACTAAGAACATACTCCCAAAGTATCACCTCTTGAGGTCTTTTTCTCAAAGGGGTGAAACTAAATTGAGCAAATATTTCAAGGAAGAGAACATGGAAAACCCCTTGACAAAAACCTCATATCATTAGAAACATGAGTATCAGGTGAGATATAGCGAATTGATGGTTTTTATCAGTTGGATCTAGTTTGAGTGGGAGTATATTATATTTAGAAGCATAGAAAAAACTTCTATATACTTTATGATTACATGTATTCACTATATTGAATATTGATAAAATTATTATCACGTTATTATTATTCGTTTTCATGAAATTTTTATTTTACCTCTCACTTTTATAGTGTTTTCATGACCTCAAACACTCATTTATGTATCTAAAACATTCATTGAGTGAATTCCAGTCTCTTTAATTTTACTTTAAGTCATGTCATTAATAGTATAAAATAAATTTATAAAATTCCTTTCAATGGAATCTTTTTGGTACCTTCAAAGGATTAGACCAGTATTAATACATTCTTTAAGAACTTTAAATGATGTTGAAGATCTATCAAAGTTTGTAGAAGGTAGCTCGTGAGGACATGCTTGAAGATGGATCAATACAAGAAGTATTGAGTAGCTGGTGTAGGTCACCGATCATCTGATGTCATATGGATAGTGGACCAAGTTGTGGTAGAAGTCCACCAACCAGTTAGTTCAATTTCTAGATGTCCAAATTCCTTTCTAAAGGCCATCAGCTAGTTGTTGGCCAGTAGTGGCTAATAGATGGTGATTTTATAGAACTCGTGTGCTATAGTTGATCTACCAACCAATTGATGAGGTGCACTTGGTACCTAGTGGCATCAGGACATCTTTTAGGATTTATTTTAACATTGGTAAAATTTTCATAAATGTGGCTTTCTTTGGCTTCAATGACCCCCAATGATTAAAAAAACATCCCAGTCCTTTTGGATCTCATAAAAGGAGGTCCATAGAATCTTGGAATATCTATCAGCTACCAAAAATGCATCTCCGATCCTTGATTCAATTTTTATCTCTCAAGAAGTGAATCTCATACAAATCCTCTCAAGTTCTCTCAAAGAGACAACTCCAATTATTCATCAATTTCAAAGGATTTCCTCCTACATCTTCTCTCATTATATCTTATCTCTATTGTACTCATCCTTTTGAGATATTTGGGAGTGTCATGTAATGGTTTTTCACCAAGAAATCCTCTCTCTACTCATCTCTATCTACAATAGGTTCTCACTACTAAAAAATTTAGGGATGGGTTCCTTGGCTATCTATGAAGTTCAAAATGGTTCTCACAAACAATAATTATGAGGGGATGGTTTCTTGATCACCGACAAGATCAAGGGACTAATAACATAAACCTCTCAACCCATGGGGAGGAGACATAGGGGATCACACCAAGTTATAAATAAACTCCTTTATCAAAATGTGTTTTCTCTCTCTTTATTTTACACATTTCACAATTTAATCTCGGTATGAATAATTTTATAATTTCAATTTTAACATTTTCATATGTGTTTACTTGTTTAATAAATATTTAAATTAACATTTTATTATGGTTTGGATTTATCAATTATTTTCTTTATCGAAATTATCTCTTTATCATTTCAAAAAAAAAATTATTTTGAATTTACTATTTCCAACTGCATTAATTTTAAAATGGAAATTCACCCTCTCTTTCTATATAATCCGACCAAAAATTGGTATAAAATGTATATTTGTGTTTTTATAAAATATTTGTGTTTATTTTCAAAAAATTGTTTTTAAATCCTTACTGATTTCAAAGTTTGATATTTTTATGATGACATCTAATTCTTATTTGCATGCTCCTTTTTTAATGGAACAAATTATTCCTATTGGAAAAATCATATGTCAACCTTTTTTAGTAGTAGTAGTCACCCTTTTTGGAAAATGGTTATGCATGATTATATTCCAACTAAAGAACTTGAATATAATTGGAATATATATTATGTTAAAAACATTAAACTTAATAGAAAATCTATGAATGATTTATGTTATGATCTTGATCGAAATAAATTTAATCATATTTATAAATGTGAAAATGCATATGAAATATGTAAATTGCTAGAATTTACTCATAAAGTAACCAAAAAAGTTGAATATACTAGATTATAAATGTATCAGTGAGATTTTGAAATATTTTCTATGCATCCAAATTAATCCATTACTAGTAAATTTATATGTTTTACATACATTTTTAATACAAAAAAGACTCTTGGTGATGATCTGTCTACAGAAACCTTATTAAAAAATATACTCTGGGTTATACCAAGTAATTGGTCACCTAAAATCACTATTAAACAAGAATTAAAGTTTGAGAATATAATGGAGGTTATAGAAATTATCATATCCCTAATGATGTACGAAATAAAATGAAGCGGTGAACTAAGATGGGGTCCAATGAAGTCAAATATGTATATAAAACAATCGCCTTCAAATATACTAATGATGATTCATTCATAGGTGAATTTAAATATTTTGATCAACTCTCTAAAACATGAAAAATTTCTTCAAGAAAATGAACCAAACCAAGAAGGTGAATCCAAAGGTGGAACCAAAAGTTTCATGTTATGAATGTATGAAAAAAGGTCACATAAAGTCATAATTTCATGTATATAAAAAGAATGTTACAGAAAAGAAATAGAGTAATAAGGCTCCCATAGTTTCAATGTGGAGTGAAATTGATAACTCCATTGAATAAACACCCTCAACCTCTTTCAGTAGATCATATTATAATTTCCTTATGGTTCATTTTGAAGAAGACATCAAGGTTATTACCCCGCTTCCTATTTCCTCCTCTTTCTCTTTTCCCCTAATTCTTCCCCTCATTATTCTTCTTCTTCTTCTTATTGCTTCTCAAATCACATTTATTATGAAAACCTAAAATATACTCATGATAAACTTGAATATATTTTTCATGAACATTCTTAATTATAAAAATAACTTGATAAAAAATACAAACAAGTGCTTAATGAAAAAGAACATCTAAAAATGGAACAAGTCTTCAAGGAAAAATAAGAACTATCCATGATATTTAAGAATCAATATAATGTTAATAAACTTGAACATACCATTAAAGACCTAAAAAGTTCACCTTCCAAATTCACTAAAGATGAAAATAATCTAAATAAAATTTTATCCTCTCAAAGACATGGAAAATAATAGTCTAATCATGGTTTCTCAAATCATGAAAGCACCTCAAAAAATTAATCAAAAACTACTTTTATTAAAGGTTGCACACAAGATAAATTATGTAATTATTTTAAAAGATTTTTCCATTTAATTTATGAATGTGATTTTAATAATTCATGATATGGGAGACCAAAATCAATTCATTTTTCATCCACTAGTTCCAAAATAAAATCTAATTCTAAACAAATCTGAATACCTAATTTTTTATTGTCTAAAACTAGAATGCCAAATTTTTTTAGGTACCAAAAATTTTTGTTGTTTGATTTTGTAGGAAAAGTCTCTTCCAAGAAAAACCCTAGTAATCACTATGGTTCATAGATAGTGGTTTCTCAAGACACATGTGTGGAGACATATCTAAATTCAATCAAATAGATAAACTAAAAGGAGTCCACATCACCTTTGATGATAACTCAAAGGGTAAGTTAATTAGTGAAGTTACCAATGATTTTTATAACTCAAATCTTATTAAAAAATTAATTTTCAAAATCTTGGAACATAATTTTATAATAATTAGTTAATTTTGTGATATGATTTTTAAAATTTATTTAGAAAATGATTTTTATAATATTTTTATCTCAAAAGGAAATATTTTATTCAATACTTTTTGATTTAAATTTTTTTCATATAATTAATTTAAAATATATTTCTATAAAAAATGTTAAATGATTGAGTATACAAGTTAGTGAGTTGCAAATTTGGATTAGATGCCTTGGTCACTATAGCACACACTCATTTTTCAAACTCAATCATTATCAACTAGTATGAGACTTACCCAAGATTCAATTTTAAAGATGACTTGGTTTGTAAATAATTATAATATGGTAAGAAACACAAATCTTATTTTAAATATAAAAAATGAAATTTACTCTTCCAAATATCTTGAATTAATTCATCATTATTTATTTAGACCATCTTAATTTGAAATTATAATAGGTAAATCCTACACTTTTACTGTTTTTTATGACATTACAAGATTCACTCGGGAATACATTTTATCTCATAGGAGTGAATCTTGCAAATCCTTCATCAAGTTTTACTAAAAAGTTAAAAATTTAAAAATATATATTCAAAGTAATCATGAAAGAGAATTTGAAAAAAATTAATTTTATGATTTTTTTCTTTTCTCAAGGTTATACTCATTCCTATTTTACTCCTCGTACTCTTTAAAAAATAGGAAAGTAGAGAGGTGAAATATAATTTTTTAATATATTTATTAAAATATTTTAAATTAATTTAATTTACCAAAAATAGATTTAGTCTAAAGTAATGAATAATTCATGAATTATCATTAATCGCATTCTTATAATACCTTTTCTCAAAAAAACCCATTATGATCTTCAGAAAAATAAAAACCTAAAGCGGTATTTTCAAAGTTTTTGGTTGTAAATGTTTTATTCTCAACACTAAATAAAATTTGGAAATTTTGATTCAAAATCCAAAAAAGGTATCTTTATTGGGTACTCTAAATCAAGTAAGGAAAACCAAATCCTTAGGAAAAGAACAAAAACATTGGAAGAAAAAAATCATTTTGTTTTAAAAAAAATCCAAAATCTCTTTCTCAAAATGTTTTTGAAATGGGTGTTTCAACTGAACCTTTCCAAACTTACAAAGTTGAAGTATAATAAGAATATACTTTATTTTATTTACCTAAATCTTTTAAAAAACCTAAAGACCATCCCCATGAAAATCTCATTAGATATTTTCAAGTAGGAACTCATAAGAGAAGATTAATCCTAAATGAGGTTGAACATCTTGAATTTGTCTCTCACATAGAACCTCAAAATATTAACAATGAACTAAATGATGAAAATTTTGTCATTTACATGCAAGAGGAACTAAATAAATTCTCTCAAAATAGTGTATAGACTCTCATAGAAAGACCAAAAAATCATCCCATTATAAGATCTAACTAGGTTTTTAGAAATAAGTTAGATGTTCTTGGTAATATCACTATAAATAAATCCCATAAAGTAGTTAAATGTTATGACCAAGAAGAAGGAATAAAATATAGTGAAACCTTTTCACCCATAACACAATTAATTACCATTAGAATCTTGTTGGAATTCACCTCTCACCTTAATTTCAAACTCTTTAAAATGGATATTAAAAGAAACGTTTTAAATGGTTTTATAAATGAAAATGTTTTTTCAGAAAAACCACCTAATTTTTAAAATCATATTTTCCCAAATAATTATTTTAAATTAATTAAATATTTTAGGCATTAAACAATCCCCTCGATATTAGAATGATTTTTTATCAATTTTTTATCAAATGGTTTTAAAATGGGAAATTATGATTCAAATATTTTTATAAAACCCATCTCAAATTATTTATTAACTATTCAAATTTATATTGATTATTTAATTTCTAGATCTACCAATGAATCTCTTTGATTTGAATTTTTTTATTTAATGAAATAATAATTTGAAATGATATTTACGTTTGAACTCAAATTATTTCTCAGAATTAAATTTCTTAAAATAATGATGGTATTTTTCTAAACCAAGGAAAACACACTAATAAACACTTAAAATGATTCAAGATAGATCATGGTAATGATATTATTACTCCAATGAGTACAAATTATAAGATAATGCTAGATGAAGTTAGTAAGCCAGTTGAAAACAAGATTTATAGAAGAATGATTGGTAGTCTACTTTAACTTATTGTGACCGTATAGTGACCCAGTCTTTTCTTACATTACTATTACATCATTATAAAAATAAAAAAAACATAATAGTATTACACCATGAGGATCCTGAGGTTTAGTGTCTTGGAAAAACTAAGACCCAACATAACATTTACAATATCAAACATAAAAATTTATTTAATTAATTATTCTATAGCTTCTTATTGTCCCTTGAAAACTCCTTAGTACACATAATCACCTGAGGATATACATCAAAAAGGTGTGATCTAAAATCCCAATAAGAGGATAGTTAAGAACAATATAGCATGAGTTGAGCATAATCATAAAATCATCATAAAAAATAATGTGATGAACCATTATATAAAGGCATGGAATGTGACAATGCATAAAAAAATGAAACATCATGTATTAGTGGTTAACTACCACACATAGTTTTTAACAAAGCTATCATCATGTTCACGCATCATTTCACTTTAACTAATGAGATTCATCACTTTATCTAATGCATTAGAGTGTTGTATAATTCCAAGTACACCCGTGACATCATAAAATTTTCATTATCATGCATGCCACATGGAAAATATATCAATAATGAACATAAATAACCCATTTAAATGAATGGGTTTCATATCATAATAACTCATTCATAAACTTTTCATTCCCAAAAGAAAGAGAGAATGACATGCTTGATACAAGAACCATCAACCTTGAGTGATAAGTAAAAGGTGTGTTTTTGAAAGAATATTTCTCTTGGAAAACAATTTGTATGACATAAACTCTAGTGTAAAACATTTATATCCCATAAAATGTAATATAATTATGAACAAATTATTTTTTTAATGAGTAACCATAACAAAAATGGAGTGAAATAGGCATAACATGAAAGAAGTAAGTTGGGTTCGAGAATTTCCTCTTACCTTGTATCCGAACACTTTCTTCACTTTAATATCCTTTATAATGACATTATATTCATTTTATACATTAATATAGTCCATTATGGTTTCATTAAGTTATTTTATGTGCCTTTGGATTAGTTATAGAGTTTAAATTCATTGTTTGGGAGTGTTCTTTTTCTTAGTTTTCATGAACGGTATGAATGGAAGTTCATGTAGAACATGGATAAGAATCCAGAACTAATATTACATGTTATTAGTGATGTTAAATAACTTGAAATAATCTTTTAAATAATTTTTTTTAATGCCATGATAATGAATCATTAGATAAGAATTTAATGCTGATCGTTTGGGTTAATTCGGGCAGTTTTTCAACCCCAACGAACTTGTTTTGTTTAATAATTTAGTAATATGTACCTAAGTTAGTTATAGAACATTAAATAGGAAATAATAAATATAAAATAATATGTTTCAACCATAAAAATGGTTTCATTACCAGATCTAAAGGTGGTAAAGGAAAATGAAAACATGTCGTTCTTGAAGGTGATAAATTAACACCTCACGAACAATGTTTTCCTTTCTAAAATAAAAAGAAGAGGATAAGGGGGTTGGATGATATAATATCTCATTAGTATCATAAAATTAAATTATATGTATGATACTAGAGTTACCATAGCATGTGGATGAGGATAGGTGGGGTGAGGTTAAGAAAAGAACATGAAATTGAAAGGAAATTAAAGGGAAAGAGAGAGAGAAATTACCTCTTGAATCCTCCTCTTGAGATCATCCTTAAAAAACCTAGAATTTTTCTTTTGATGAGACTAGAAGATATTTTATGTGGGGGAGTTGCTAGAGAATATTTTTGGGTAGATTTTAGACAAGTCTTGATGCTTTATAGGTGTAAGGAAATGAGGGTGTGAAGGGTGTGATTTATAGTGGACGGGAGAGGGGTTTTCTCAACATTATAATCATTAATTTATTAGTTCTCCACAAGAAAATTAGTAGTGATGATTCCAAGACCAATAATAGTAATAATTTCATGTGATTTTGAACTAATTTGGCTTACATCAGCAGAACATCATATATGACTCTATAATTAATGAATTTAACTTATTTTGTGAATTGTCATATTTCACTATTCATAAAAAAATTCAAGTATATCAGAAAAATACCAAAAATTCACCCTAACCATTTTTTTATGTGTATAATCTAAAAATTAACTCCATTTTTTTAAAATAATTTTCTAAATATTATTAATTTAATTTTTAATAAAAATCATAATTTACTTGTAAAATACAAATTTTAAAATTAAAACTGATTTTATAATAATTTTAAAAATTACATAAGTTCTTATAAAATTATCTTAAAACTAGAAGACATAGAATTTTTAATTTATGAAAATATTTTAGGAAAATACATTTTCTTTTAAATTAATTAATTATTTAGTTATGACTTACAAAAATACCAATACTTTTACTATGGTCATATTATCACTTATAAGATGCCTAAATTTTATTTTACCATTCATGGGTGAGGTTAATATTATTTTTGATGATTTACTATTCATAAGGGTCATATTACTATTCATAAAGCTAGGTTACTATTCATAATTGTTGGTTACTATTCACCAAAAATTAAGTTTTCCTATTAGACTCCAAACATATTATTGATCGCAACCATATATGTCATATTTTTGAAATTTAAAATAGATAAGTGGAAATTTTATTTTTAATGGTCACATAGTATTTAGTATCATTATATTTCATTGGGTTTCCTAATGGTATTATACTTTAAGGCATGATTATAAGAAGGTATTTTCATTGATAAAACTTTGGGTCGTTACATTCTTCCCCCTTATGAAATTTCTCCCTCAAATTTTCCTTTACACAAATAGGTGAGGGTACCTATCCTTCATCGCCTCCTCTGATTCCCAAGTTGCTTCTCAAAACTTATGGTTCCTTCGAAACACTTTGACATGGTGGGTTGTATTTTTGAGTATAACCTGATATCTTCGGTCTAGAATCTTTACGGGTTGCTCCTCATAAGATATATCATCTTCCAGATGTATCACCTCTAAGTTTAGTACATGTGAGGGATCAGGTATGTACTTCCTTAGGAGTGATACGTGAAACACACCATGAACTTGAGCCATATTCAATGGAAGTAAAAGATGATAGTCCATGGATAATATGCGTTCAAGGATCTCAAAGGGTCCAATGTACCTTAGGCTTAGATTCCCTTTCTTTCCAAACTGCATGACTCTCTTCCATGGTGATATTCGAAGGAAGACTTTATCTCAAACGTCAAACTCCAAGTCCCTTTGATGGATGTCAGCATAGTTATTTTTATGACTCTAAGTAGATTTGATATGTTTCTAGATGACTTGAACCTTCTTTGCCATCTCTTGCACAAGATCAGGTCCAAGAAGCTTTCTTTCTCCAACTTCATCCCAACAAGTTGGAGTTATACATCTATTTCCATATAGAGCTTTATATGGAGCCATCTGAATACGCGAGTGGAATCTATTGTTGTATGAGAACTCAACCAATGGGAGATACTGATACCATAAACCTTTGAATTCTAAAGAGTAGTCTTTTATCATATCTTCAAGCGTTTGAATAGTCCTTTCAGATTGGCCATCAGTTTGGGGGTGAAAGGTCATTTTGAAATTTAATTCAGTACTCAAAACATGTTGAAGACTCCTCCAAAATTTAAATGTGAACCTTGGATCACAATCAGAGACAATCGAGAGTGGAACACCATGTAGTCTCACCACTTCCTTCATATATATATTTTCAAGTTGTTCAAGAGATAGATCTTCTCGAATAGAAATAAAATGGGAAGTCTTGGTGAGTCGGTCAACCACAACCCATATCGCATTATTTTCCTTGTGTAACACCCCGACCTCAGTTACCCAAAGTTAGTGCATTATTACATAACATTATCATGATCACAAGGGATCAAATCCTGAAATACCGATCAGTTTAGTATCCTTGGAAATACTAGAAACATTCATAATCATTACATTACATTATAAAATGAAAAACAACATCAACATTGTCTCTATTGACCGCATTCATATCCATTAGACTATCCCTGCAAGTCAGTCATAATATACTTCTTCGCATCCTGGGAAAAATAAAACATAGAAAGGGGTGAGCTCAGATGCTCAGTAAGGATAACAATATAGCAGAAACTTTCATAAATAATCATAAACATTTAAGGTAATGTATAAGACTAAAACACAATCCTTTTAAACATAAACTTCATCATAATATGGTAAAGATAAATCATATAATTTCATTTACTTATTCACATGGATATTATACTAGTCAAATAATCACATGTAATATCAATATCCAATTTCATAATGATGGAATGCATAATGTCGGACATCATAACCACATAGTCAAGGCATTGTGCCAAGACAATAAATAAGATTTTTTCAAGGCCTTGTGCCAAGACACTATTATGTCTCATGAGACCTACCGATGCATCGAGGAGTTATAGCGGGCTCCACCCATCACTTACTAAGTTCAATGCATTCCTCATATAAAATGGTTTAAACATAACATAAACATTCTTATTAAAACTAGCATATGAAATTTCAATACTTTGTCCATAAACCATGGATGGTATAAAAATAACACATCTACATTAAAACATATCACAAAACCTTCAATACAATATGGAATATTTGTATCATAATGAATCAATTTCAAACAAGTGTAAAATCCATCAAAGGATGTTGACATAGATGAAATAAAAAACTATTTGAGAGAAATATCTCTTTATTTTTTTGAAATCATTTAAAAGTCACATAATTATAAAATAAAAAATTATTTTTAAAATATTATAATAAGCCTGTAAAGGAATATTAGATGATGTTATAACAGAATAAAATAGTTTCACCCTTCGTATAAGTTAAAAAATACATTCTTACCTTAATTTTGTCAAAAAGGTCATAAAATACCTTATTCGGAAAACAATAGAAATATTCCTTTCAAAAAATAAAAGGTAAAATTAGGGTATAAATGATTTTAACCCATAGTATAGTAAATATTAAAAAAAATTGAAATAAATTTTTAAGAAAACACGAATATGGATGATAAATAGGTCCCAGTAGATACTTATGTATTAAAACCTCAGATAAGTAAAGAGATTGTAAAATTAACCACTAACTTGTACTTTTCATTAGTCAGTGGTATGTTAACCTCCTATATAATAGTTAAAACATTGTTATTAAATTATAAAAGAACTATATATGTAAATATTATATCATATATGATCCTTTAATATTTTTTTTGTTAATAATATTTTAGTAGTATCATCGTTTCGGGTGTAAACTGATTCGTTTTCCTTTATATGCTTGGTAACGTAAGCCATGTTTGTTATTGATAGGATGTATTTGATTCATATACAGAATGATATTATGTTCTTAAACATTATTTTTAATCATAAAATGAGAATTATTCTTGAATGATTACGATGGGTAATGAATCTTATCACGTTCATGGAGACGGTAATCTGTACGTACGCACGAGCAAAAATATCATTATATTGATTGTGAAATCGTATATAATTAGATTTTATATCATATATAAAAAATAATTAACATGTTATATTTATTATTTACATTAGTTATACTCATTATTATACCCATAAAAAATAATGAAGTGTTTGAATAACAAACTACACCATGACATGGTGACGGTAAGTCGTACGTATGCACGTATGGTGACTTTGTCATTTATAGGATGGATAGAATAACGAATATGGCTATACCATATTTATAATAACATCACAATATATATAAGGTACTGGATTTATTATTTTGATATGGAAACAACAAAGAAAGAGGAAGTGTAAGAAGAAAAGAACTTGAAAGAGGGTGGTGAAATTATTACCTCTTCTTCATGTGTTTCCTTTTGAGTTGATCAAAAGGGCTCCTTAGGATGGCTTTCTGACCACTTTATGGACTCTAGGTCGAAGTGAGGGAACTTGGGAAGATATTTGGGCATGTTTTGGACAATAAAAATGGCTTTGGAGGTGTGAAATTAAGAGAATTGGAAGTACCATTTTATAAGAGAGGTGAGGGTCACTTTAGGAAAAGTTTAAAATATTATTTTATTATAAAATCATTTTCGGTTTAAAATATATCCAAATTGATTTATTTGAAATATAAGGTTGGAATGGGTCAAAAAACACTCAACCAATAGGTTTTATACAGGTTTAGGTCACCATATTAACCTTATCTTTTAGATTTAACTCTTAGTTAAATAGTTTAACTTTTATCGTGTCTTGTTGTATTCTTATACTATATGGTTAATAAAATTACTCTAAACTTTCAAGAGAACCTAATTTGGTTAATTAATAAAATATATAATATTATTTAATCCCTTTGGACAAACCTTATATTTTTAGTAAAATTATATAATTTAATAATATAATATTTGTTTTAAAAACTCATTTATGTCAATTTTGACACTATTTAGTATTTGGTTTTTGTGAAAGTCATCAAAACTTGATTACTTCGAAAAAGATACATTGAATCAACCCTAAAATTTCATATTCACCTAGAAATTCGTTTATGTGCTAAAAACTTTGAAATTATATTTATTTTAATATTTATAATACCATTTATTTGATTCTTTCATTAATAAGGTAATTACTGTATCATCATTGTGTCATAAATAAATTTAATTATTTAATGTATAAAAATTATAAATAAATATCATGATGTAGGAAATATTTTTATATTTCTAATTAATATTTATAGTTGAATTTATCTTCTGTATAACCCTATATTCTCGGTCCATGGATTTGGTTTTTTCCAATCCATGGGTCACATTGTTCAAAAAAAACCCTATATTAAAAACGTTTTAGTTATTAAAATTTGAATTTAACACTTTTAACTCTTATTTAAATAAAATAATAATAAATGTCCTAATCTAATACAAGTGGACCAAAAGGATCATATTTTATTCCTAAGGTTGTTTTTGGTATAATTACACTTATCTAATACAATTAGGACATGTTTTAGGGTAATTATAATATCATTTTTACTTTTAATTGCCCTATTTACTTTTAATCGTGGTAAATAAAAGTCAAAAGTTATTATTCACTAAAAATTATTTTAATATTATTGAAAAAAAATTTACTTACTGATTTAAATATTTTATCTTGTATTTTTGAAATTAAACTCTCAAAAGCGGTAAAGTTTAGTTTTATACAAATTTGCAAATTCTCCTAGAATGTGGGTAAAAGACGGTAAAAAGTTCAATAAAATTTTATACATCTAAACTTATTATAAAATGACTCCAATAAATTACATTGAACATATATAGGTATTATGTATCTATTTTTACCTATAATAAATCAAAATAAAATAACTAATTATTTAAATAAAAAGTCGGTTTTAAACAATAAAGTAGTGTTTTTCACTATTCATCAAAAATTGAATGTTTTCAAAAAAATACCAAAAAATCACCCTAAAATAATTTTGATATTATAAATTAAAAAATTAATTCTATTTTACCAAATTTAAAACATATAAGTCACGTTAGTTAATTTAAAATTAATTCACGTTGTCAAAATCAAAAACCGTGTTTTTAAAAAGTAAAAACTATCAAAAGATTGACATGTGTTTATGTCAAATTTAAATTTGAAATTACTTATAATGAACTAAATTGTATTAAATGATAAAAATATAATCTAATTATACTTCCAAACCATTCAAATTCAAAATTTAACACTATAAATTATTTCGATTAAAAAAGTTTTTTTCAATTAAAATTTAGTATTTTTAACTATTCATCATAATATGAAAGTTATCATAAAAGTACAAAAAAATTAACCAAACTAAATTTTTATGTCCTTATTATAAAGTAGAATTTAATTTCATTATATTGAATATATAAAAGTGTCAAATAATGGTTTTAAAAATGGTTCTCCATTAAAATGTGGTAAAATTGCATTTTCTGAAAAATACTTCCTTTATCTGAAAAATTGAATTTGTTATTATATTATGTCTAAGAAACACATAATATGGATGTTAAAATTATATAGAATATATAAAATTTAAAATTCATTTAATACTATTCATACTGCTTTTGAACGGCTAGTTTGGTAAGTCTTGGTGCGCATGAACTCGGTGTTGCATGTAGCCCAAGTTATTGAATTACTTGAAAAATAATGCACTATGAAATCTTGAGGTTTTACAACTTGGACGTCTTCAAGAGACTTGTGATAAAGTCCACAGTGACATTCTCCCATTTTTATATGGGTATAGGTAATGTTTGCATCATCCCTTTGTAATGTTTTCACTCTTATTTAACTTGCAGACATACCAAGAACCTTGAGATATATTCTGCATTCTCCTTCTTCATGTTATCCCACCAGAAGTGTTCTCAGAGATCTCATTACATCTTGGTGCTACCAAGATGGATATAGAATGTTGAACTATATAAATTTTCCAATAGCTCATTATTTATCCTAGGTGATGAAGGCACAAAAATCCATGTTCCAAACCAAATGACATCATCATCATTGATATGGAACTCTTACATCTTACCTTCCTTTACTGCATTCACCCTCTTTTATAATTCCAAATAATATCTTTAAGCCTCATTAATCTTTTATTAGATATATGGTTGAGAAACCATTTGGGAAAGGTAGGATGTATTTTATTCCCTTATGATTTCCAAATCCATCCTTTGAATATCCATGAAGATAGGATCTTTCTCAATCCGCAACATGGATAGTTTAGTCAGTTCTTTTTTGCTAAGGGCATCAGCTACCATGTTTGCCTTGTTGGGATGATAGTGAATAGAGCAATCGTAGTACTTGATTAGATCTAACCATCTCCTTGGACTCATATTGAGATCCTTTTGTGTGAATATATACTTTAGGATCTTGTGGTCGGTGTATAGGTCACACTTATCAACATAAAGGTTGTGCCACTAGATTTTCAATGAAAAAATAATGAATGCCAACTCTAAACCATGCATATGGTAGTTATTATCATGGATCTTCAACTTCTGTGAGGCGTAGGCTATCACATTATCATTTTTCATGAGTACACAACCCAATCCTTTCTGTGAAGCATCATTTTATATCAAAAAACATTCTCCACTTTTCAGTGATGTGAGTATAGGTGCAGTGATCAGCTTTTTCTTAATCTCATTAAATATTTCCTCACATTCTTACGTCTAGAAATAATTTACCCCTTTACTTGTTAACTTGGTTATTGGGATTCACAATTCTGAGAGATTTCCCACAAAACATCAGTATTACCTAGCTAATCCAATAAAACTATGTATTTTTGTGACAATAGAGGTTATGGGCCATTCCTCAATTGCCTTTTTTAAGGGTCCATAGAAATTCCCTCACATGTGATCATGTGTCCCAAGAATGTGACTTGCTTCATCCAAAATTCACACTTTCTGAACTTGGAGTACAAATTCTCCTTTCTTGATGTTTCCAACACAAGTCCTAAATATTATTCTTGTTCCTCCATTCTCTTGGAGTGTATGGGAATATCATCGATAAACACTACAAACTTTTTTTGAGGTAATGTCTAAAGAATCTATTCATCAAATCCATTGAAGATTTTAGGGGCATTATTAATTCCAAAGGGAATCACCAGAAACTCATAGTGCCCATACCTTATACATAAGTCAGTCTTCTGAATATATTCCTTCTTCACTTTTAGTTGATGATATCCATAATGAATATCCACCTTTGATAAGTATTGAGATCCATTTATTTAATCAAACATTTCATCTATCCTTGGAAGAGGATACTTGTTCTTTATGGTGATCTTGTTGAGTTCCTAAAAATCGATACACAGCCACATTGATCTATTCATCTTCTTCACAAAGAGCTTTGCTGCACCCCAAGATAATGCACTAGGGCGTATGAACCCTTTGTCTAAATGCTATTTCAATTGCTTCTTTAACTCCTCCACTTTGATAGGATCCATCCTATATGGACACTTTGAGATTAGATTATCTTCGGGTATGAGTTCTATGGAGAATTATACCTCACAATCTGGGTGGAATTTGGGTAACTCTTCAAGAAATACATCACTATATTCCCTCACGATGGGAATTTCCGCAAGGTTGGAACATTCATTTGACTCAACCATTTGGGTGAGGTATGCTTCTTCATATGGTATCAACACCCCCACCATTGAAGGATTTTACAAAGGATATTCATGATCTTCCTTGAATTTATAGAGGAGCATGGTATGCTTTAGAATATGAAAAGATGTTTTCTTTTTATGAAATTTTATATGTTCTCTATGTAATGAGAGATAATACATTCTCATTATAACATCAAATTCCACCAAGGGAAGTATTACAAGATTTACTTGAAGAATCTTCCCACATACTCTAATAGGAGAAGATTAAAACACTTGGGTTACAATGATTTCACCACTTGGTGTTTTTATAGATGTCTCTACTTCAAGTTTTCGGGGCTTCGATTCTATAGTTATATCAAACGTTCAAGATATAAATTAATTCATAGAACCAGAATCAAATAAGACTTCTTCCATTCTTGAATGAATATGAAGTATACATTGTATGACTTCATTATCTTGCTCTACTTCCATAGTAGTGATGGAATAAGCATTCCCTTGTTCCTTTGGCATTAGTGGTTTCCGATGTTGATTACCCTCGATAAATCAAGGTTAAGTGCACTGTATTTCATAGTTCCCTTGCTCCCTATAGTTGTAGCATTGGACCATGGGTGGTTCTCTCATTTCTTCCACCACATTGTCCTTCCTTTTGATGTCTTTTAAAAACTATTGATCATGGTGGTATTCTTTAACACACTTAAATCATTCCCCAATCTCTTTGAGATAGTTCCCATGATGCATCTTCCCACATTTTTGGCATGTGGGTCATTGAGTTTTCTTCCCACCTTTATCATTAGGTCCCCTGTCTTAAAACTCCATCTTTCGTTTCCTATCACCATATCCATGGGACAATTATCTAAACTCTATATCCACTTTGAGAGCACATCGAACAACTTCTTCATAACTCCCAAAGTCTCAAATTGTAATATCCTTTCGAAGGTGTGGTTTTAATCCACTGAAGAATATATCAATTTTTCTATCATTGTTGATAAAAAACATGAAACGTACCTTGAAAGCCTTGTGAAACTCACTTCGTATGTTGTGACAGATTCTCCTTCCTTTTTCTTGAGCTTTATGAATTTTCTATCCATATTCATATGGAGTGTTTTTGGGAAATACTTATTAAGAAACATGATTTTAAAGCCTTCCCATTCTATCTCTTCAATTTCATCACTTGGCTTGGTGTTCTTAATAAAATCCCACCATTGATCAGCCTCTCCATATAGAGGATAAAAGGGTAGTGTCACCTTCTCCATATCAGAATAGTGAATGAAAAAAAATATATTCTCCCTGGATTGGACCCACTCTTACACAACTAGTGAATCAAAATACCCACAAAAAACGTCAATGGTTGTTACCCCATAAAACACTCGACAGCCAGTTTCTCCCTCTTAGGTGAAGGAGGAAGTTCTCCATTATTTTTTTTATTATTTATAACCTAATATAGTTGGGTAAGAATCACCATGAAGTTTTAAACTCCACCTCCCAAAGCATTGGGGATTTTATTCGGGCAATCATTGCATTGGCCCTCACACGGGGTGTTGGCCTAGATTCTCCTAATTCCCACCATTTTCTAAAATATAAAATGTTAGAAAAAAAACATAATTCAACAGGTCATGATTAACTTATTCATTTTTTAAATTTAAAATAAAAGAATATCTTATGGTATCCCTATGTTTAGAAAATATTCTTGTGTGCATACTTGTATTTAGTCTCATACAAGAGGTTTTGTCTAGGGTTCACTAATCCTAATTTCCAAATTAACTAAACCTTGCCTCAGATAACAACTATAGAAACCCTATGTTTTCTTACATTACTATTACATAATTATAAAGAAAAAAAATGTAATTCCCCGACCCCAGTTACCCAGATTCGGTGTATTATTTTAATACATTGGCATGATTACAAGGAGTCAAGTCTTGAAAGACCAATCAGTTTAGCAGTCTTGGAAAATAGATTACCTACATGAAGTTTATATTAAAATTTATAACATAAAACATAGCATAAATAATCCTTTTAGGATTCCATTATTACCTTATCTTAAACCTTCATATAAATCATAATACACTTCTTGGAATCTTTAGAAAATAAAACATAAGAAAAGGGTGAGCTCAGATGCTCGGTAAGGATAAACAATATAGAGGAAGCTATAAACTTTTAAGTAAATATGTGTAATAAAAACAATACACTTTTTAAACATGAACATAATATGGAAAAAATAAATCAAACATTACCACATAAACATGCACATGGATATTCTACTAGTCGAATAATCACAAGTAATAACTAATTTCATAACGAGGGAATGCATAATGTCGGACATCATAACCACATAGTCAAGGCCTCGTGCCAAGACTACAAATAAATTTTTTTTCAAGGCCTTGTTCCAAGACACTAATTTGTCTCATGAGACCTACCAATGCATCGAGGAGCTATAGCGGGCTCCACCCATAACTTACTAATTCTAATGCATTCCTCATATGAAAATGTTGAGACATAACATAAGCATTCGTATTAAAACTATCATACAAAATGTAAATACTGTAACCATAAACCATGAATGGTGTAAAAACATCACATCCATTATCAAAAATATTATAATTCATTCGATACAATATAGAAAATTGTATTATAATAAATAAACCTCAATCAAGAATAATATCCAGTAAAGTATGTTCACATAGTTGAAAATGATCGGTAAAACTCTTTGAGGGAAATATAAATTTTTCATGAAATCATTTAAAATTAACACAATTTAGAAAGTAAGACATTTAAAAGACATTTTTGAATAAAATTTTCCCATAACACTTTTAAACTTTTAAAAGAAATTAACATTTTAAAACATTCATGTCCATATAAATAAATCCATAAAACCATTTTAAAAACATGGACATTAATGAGAATGATTTAGAAAAATAAATATTTAAACCATTTAAAATTATGTTTTAGATAAATATTCCCTTAAAAATATTCCTTTTTAACACTTTTTTGTAAAACATGGACATTGATAATAAATATGTCCCAGTAAAAACTTACACATAAAAAATCTCGGATAATAATGAGATTGAAGAATTAACCCTTACCTTGTACTTTCCTTTGGACGTGGGTAAATTTAACCTCTTGTATAATGACCATAGTAGGTTTTTAAATTATACCAGAACCATATTAATATTTATGATATCATAATTGATTCTTTTATTCCTTTATACTACCACTTTAAAAATAATTTCCATGTTAAAGTAACATTTCGTGTAATAATCACTTTCTTTATCGTACGTGTTTTAACTTATTGTTCTTGATTGTATCACTTAGATGATGATTTAAATACTTCAAAAATATAAAACATTATTTATATATCATATATATTTAGAATATAAATATGTATAATAGATAGATATATGAAATGTAAAACACTATTTATGGAGACAGTAGGTCGTACATACTTATAAACGTTGTTTCCGTTTTCATATCTTATTGAACGGAAGTAAGTGAATGAGATAAATTTAAATACATACATACATACATATATATATATATATGTAGTAGCATTATTATTTCATATATTAAATACTTATTAATAATATGTATTTTTATAATCATTGTTTAATGGTGAACGTGGAAATGAATCTCATCGCGTTGTGGAGACGGTAAGTCGTACGTACACGCGAGCAACGATATCATTTTCTTAATGATTAAAATGATAGAAATTGGATGGTATATTAATTATAAATAAACATTATCATGTTATTTTCCTTATTTATATACATATTAATAATCATTATATCCATCCAAATGATATAGTGTTGAATAACAAATTACACCACGGCGTGGAGACGGTAAGCCGTACGTACACACGCATGGTGACTTTATCATTCATAGGATAGATAGAATAATGAATATGGTTGTACTATATTTATAATAACATATAATTATGTAGATGGTAATGGAGTTATTATTTTGGTATGAAATCAACAATGAAATAGGAAGTGGAAGAAGAAAAGAACTTTGAATGAGGTGATGAAATAATTACCTCTTCTTCGGGTTCTTCCTTTTGATTGAACAAAAAGGGATCCTTAGGTTGTCTTTATGATTAAAGTAATGACTCTAGGTTGAAGTGAGGTTATTTGGGAGGATATTTGAGCAGGTTTTGGCTGATCCAAATAGATATGGTGGTGTGAAATTAATAGAAGGGGAAGTTCCCTTTTATAAGAGTGGTGAGGGTCACTTTAGGAAAATCTTGAAATATTATTTTATTATAAAATAATTTTTGGTTTATAAGGGCTCCAAATGAATTTATTTCGAGGATAAGGTGGGTATGGGTCTAAATATTCTCAACCAATAGGTTTTAGACAAGTTTAGTTCACCATATTAACCTTATCCTTTATATTTAATCCTTAGTTAAATAGTTTAACTTTTACCATGTCTTCTTGTATTATTATAATAAATGGTTAATAAACTTATATAAAATGCCCAGAGAACCTAAATTGGTTAATTAATGATATATATATCATTAAATAAGTCCTTCGTACGAACCTTATATTTTTAGGAATATTATATCATTTAATAATATAGTATTTTTTTAAACTCATTTATGTCAATTTTGACACTATTTAGTATTTGATATTTGTGAAAGTCATATGAAATTTATTACTTCAAAAAAAACACATTAAATAAACCCTAACATGTCATATTCACCTATAAAATTTGTTTATGGAATCAAAATTCTCAATTTACATTTATTTTGATATTTACAATATCAATTATTTTAATCTTTTATTAATAATGTAATTACTTTTTCATCATTGTGTCATACATAACTTTAATTATTTAATATATAAAAATTATAAATAAAATACCATTATGTAGGAAATATTTTTATCTTTATAATTAATATTTATGGTCTAATTTATCGTATGTGTAACCCTATATTAAAAATGGTTGAGTTATTAAACTTTGAATTTAACACTTTTAACTCTTCTTTAAATAAAATATAATAAATGTCCTAATCTAACCCAAATGGTTAAAAAGGATCTTATTTTATTTATAAGGTTGATTTTGTTCTAAATAAACTTATCCAATTGAATTAGGACATGTTTTAGGGTAATTATAATATCATTTTTACCTTTAATTACCCTATTTACTTTTAACCGTGGTAAATAAAATTCAAAAGTTACTATTCACCAAAAATTATTTTCATCCCATTGAACAAAATTTTACTTACTGATGTCAATCGTATCTCTCGGATTTCTGAAATTCAATTTACAAAAGTAGTTAAATTACGTTTTATGCAAATTTACAAATTTGCCTAGAAGGTGGGTAAAAGACATTAAAAAGTTCAATAAAATTTTATATATCTAATCTTCTTATAAAATGACTTCAATGAATTACATTAGACTAAAATAGGTATTATGTATATATTTTGACTTTAAATTAAATTTAAATTAAAAATAATTATTTAAATAAAAAAAGTTGTTTTTTATGTACTATACAGTATTTTTCACTATTTATCAAAAAATGAATGCTTTCAGAAAAATACCAAAAATTAAGCCTAGGATAATTTTGATGTTTGGATTTCAAAAATTATTTCTATTTACCAAATTAAAAACCAAGAATTTTAATTAATTAATTTAAATTTAATTCCCGTTGTCAAAACCAGAAAGTGGGTTTTTGAGAAGTAAAAACTATTAAAAGATTGATATGTATTTATGTCTAATTTAAATGTAAAATTACTTACAATGACCAATATTGGATTAAATTATAAAAACATAATCTAATTATACTTCAAAACCATTCAAATTTTTAGTTTAACACTATAAATTATTTTGATTAAAAAAGTTGTTTTCAATTAAAATTTAGTATTTTTCACTATTAATAAAAATATGAAAGTTATCATAAAAACACCAAAAATTTATCAAAATTAAATTTTTATGTCCTACTTCTAAATAAAAAGTTTATTTTGTCAAATTTAATATATAAAAGTGTCAAATATTGGATTTAAAAAGGTACGCCATTAAAAGGCGGTAAAATTGGATTTTCTGAAAAATACTTCCTTTATTTGAAAAATTGAATTTGTTCTTATATTATGTGTAAGAAACACATAATATGGATGCTAAGATTATATAGAGTATATAAAATTCAAAATACAGTTAATACTATTCATAACCACTTTTTGAATGGCTAGTTTGGTAAGTCGTGGTGAGCTCAAACTTGGTGTTACGTGTAGCGCGAGCTATTGAATTACTTTAAAGAGATAACGTATTATGAAATCCTGGGATGTTACATTCTTCTCTCCTTTAATAAATTGCATCATCTCAATTTGAAATTTTTCTTCGAAAATAAAAGGTTAAAAATTGAAAATACCTTTGTGGAAAACCCACATCAGAAATAGGGTTAAAAAATTTTAGTCTTAATAAGAGGGAAAGGGAAATAAAAAAGTCACCACCAAATTGTGATCTCAAATAGGAGAACATTGGTGACAATTAAAGACACATAATTGGAGGGAAAACTCAAATATTTATAGGGAGTGATTGAGGTTATTAATCATAAAAGAAGTGAACAATAAATGCAATATTGAGTGCCCCAAAGCCATAAATCTATGATGATTTAAATATCATCAGTTCAACAAAACATAAGGTATTAGAATAACACATTTTTTGTTTTAAGATCCCTTTCCTAAATTTTAAGAATTAATTTCTTAATAGAGTAATAGAAAAAAATACTTGACAAGTAGAGTTCCATCCTTCAACTAATTTCTACCACAAACTCATTTTCACTCCAAAAGATAATAAAATTCAAAAATATTCTATTTATCCTAATTGTATAAGGTTCCAAAAATAAAAAATTTATAATTCATCTATCAGACCATTTAAAAAACTACATTATACAAACCAAGACATCACGTATGTCAGTGGTTGGTGATGCACCCTTGTCTCCCTTTGGTTGTGGGTTCAAGTCTGACGGCCTTGACGGATGCAACGGGTTGTCGCCCAACCTCCGGGTTTTCCTTTTTATAACATTCCAAAATTAATATTAAGTAATTTTTTAACAATAAAAAATAGTATCCAATGTCCAACTTAATTCATTACAACCTTTAGACTTATCTAAAATACTTTTTTCCAAACTCACTGTCCAAAATTTACAAGGAAGGTAAACATAATGAAGATCTCTTTTTCCATGTATTAACATGTGAATATATTCATCATGTATTATCCTAAAACATGGTAACATCCTGAATTACTATAAAACCTTATTGAATACGTTCATGATCCCTTATTCTTTATAGAATACCGAATATACTCCTTAAATCCAAAAATGTTGTAAACTCCAACAATGATGGAATAAATAAACAATTAATTAGTTCCAAGGTAGTTAATAATATCCAATATAATTTATCCAACTCAATTATATCTTATTCAAAAATTATTATCTCAGTTTCAGAAACATATTAAGGGTTATATTTCCCCCAACCATATATTTTCTAAAATGTTTAACTTGAAACTGTGTCACTTTACATGGTACCAAAAAATCTCAAATTCTTAATGAAAACATATTGTAGTAAAATCCTTATATACTTTCTAATTCTTATAACTTGTACTAAAATGACAAAATTATTTAATAAAAAAATAAGAACACTAATCATTCCTCTTTATCTGTGTTAGTATCATAACTTGATTATTATTCAATATCATCATTTGGGGTATACTCTGATGATTGGGACATTGATTCGCGTAGTGTCCTAACTCTTTTCAGATGAAGCATTGTACATTTAAAACCTTTTTATTACCTTCACAATAATGAACTTGGTGTCCTTTTTCTCCACACTTATAACAACTCTCATTCCTTTCAAGAACATCCTAGGGTGATTCTTTCCACAGTTATCACATATGAGAAAATCCTTCTTTCCCTTCTTCCCTTTATCTATCTTTCTCTCTACCATTATCTTCTTCTCCAACTTCCCTTCAAATCCATACTACTTAGATAATTCTTTACTTATCTTATTAACACATGATACTGTTTCTTTATATGATTACAATACATGGGAGACTATTTTCCTTCTAAATGTTGGCTTAAGACCATGAAATATATGATCCTTCTTACTCTTTGAATCATGTATATTACTGGATTTATCATTACTTCTACTGGGTTCCATTTCTAAATGATTAAATACACTAGGTTAGATCATATGATAATGTATAATCCAAAAACTAGGAAAAATCTCAACATTAATTTAATATTTTCACACATCTAGTCTCATAATCATAAAAATGGTTTCTTTGCAGACATATTTACTCATAAATCCTTCATAATGGTTTGTAAAGAAAATTTGAATTATCCAAAGTATATCCCTTTGTAGTGTCATAACTAAGATTGAAGCAAGGCCCATTGTTGTGCACCAGTTCCCATTCGAGTCTTGATCAAAGCAGTGTTTTCATATTTTACCCCTAGGTAAATCTGTGCCAAAGCCGCCTCTACCTGCTAGTATCTAGATAGGGATGTATTTCTTGTAAACCCAACATAATATCTACATTACCAAAACTTTTGGATATTCTTCTATACTAATCCTCAAAGTCTATCTTAGTGTAGTGTTATCTAATCAGAGTTTTTCTAAATATAGTTTCCAAGGTTATTTATAAAATTCCACTGATACCAACTGTAACGCCCTGACCCCAGTTACCCAGAGTTGGTGCATTATTTTATTACATTTCCATGATTATAAGGAATCAAGTCCCGAAATACCAATCAGTTTAGCAGTCTTGGAAAATAGATTACATACATAAAGTATATATTACAATTTCTAACATAAAACACAGTGTAAATAATCCTTTGAGGAAGCCATTATTCCCTTATCTTAAACCTGTATATAAATCATAATAAACTTCTTGGAATCTTGGGAAAATAAAACATAAGAAAAATGTGAGCTCAAATGCTCAGTAACGATAAAAAATATAGCGGAAGCTATAAACTTTTAAGGCGAGATGTGTAATAAAAATAATAGTCTTTTTAAACATAAACTTAAACATAATATGGAAAAAATAAATCAAACTTTACCACATAAAAATGAACATGGATATTCTACTAGTTGAATAATAACATGTAATAACTAATTTCATAACGAGGGAATGCATAATGTCGGACATCATAACCACATAGTCAAGGCCTCGTGCCAAGACTACAAATAAAAATGTTTTCAAGACCTTGTGCCAAGACACTAATTTGTCTCATGAGACCTACCGATGCATCAAGGAGCTATAGCAGGCTACACACATCACTTACTAAGTCCAATGCATTCCTCATATGAAAATGTTGAAACATAACATAAACATTCGTATTAAAACTATCATACGAAATGTCAATACTTTAACCGTAAACCACGAATGGTATAAAAACATCACATCCATAGTAAAACATATTATAACTTATTCAATACAATATAGAACATTATATTATAATAAATAAACCGTAATTGTGAATAATATCCAGTAAAGGATGTTCACATAGTTGAAAATGATCAGTAAAACTCTTTGTGAGAAATATCCCTTTTTCATGAAATCATTTAAAAGTCACATAATTTAGAAAGAAAGACATTTATAAGAAATTTTTGAATAAAATTTTCACATACCACTTTTAAATTTTTTTAAATGTATTAACATTTTAAAACATTCATGTCTATATAAATAAATCCTTAAACCAATTTTGAAAACATGGAAATTAATGAGAATAATTGAGAAGAATAAATATTTAAACCATTTAAAATTATGTTTTAGTTAAAGTGTCCCATAAAAATATTACTTTTGAAAACTCTTTTCTAAAACATGGACATGGATAATAAATATGTCCCAGTAAAAACTTACATGTAAACAATCTCGAATAATAATGAGATTGAGGAATTAACCCTTACCTTGTACTTTCCTTTGGCCGAAGGTACATTTAACCTCTTTTATAATAAAAATAGTATGTTATTAAATTATACCATAACCATATTCATATTTATGATATCATAGTTGATTCTTTTATGACTTTATACTACTAATTTAATAATAATTTCCATGTTAAAATAACATTTCAGGTAATAATCACTTTCTTTATCGTACGTGTTTTAACTTGTTATTCTTGATCGTATAACTTAGATGATGAATTAAGTAATTCCAGAATATAAAACATGATTTATATATCATATATATTTATAATATAAATATGAATAATAGATATATATATGAAATTTAAACCACCGTTTATGGAGACGGTAGGTCGTACATACACATAAACATTGTTTTCGTTTTCATATCGTATTGAACGAAATTAAGTGAATGATATAAATGTAAATACATACATATATATATATCCAGTAGAATTATTATTTCATATATTACATTCTTATTAATAATATGTATTTTTATAATCATTTTTTAATGGTGAACGTGGAAATGAATCTCATCGCATTGTGGAGACGGTAAGTCGTACGTACACACGAGCGATGATATCATTTCCTTAATGATTAAAATGTGTGGAATTAAATGGTATATTAATTATAAAAAAAATTATCATGATATTTTCATTATTTATATACATATTACTCATCATTATATACATCCAAATAACATAGTGTTTAATAATAAATTACACCATGGCGTGGAGACGGTAAGTCGTACGTACGCACGCACGGTGACTTTATCATTCATAGGATAGATAGAATAATGAATATGGTTATACCATATTTATAATAAAGTATCAGTATGTATAAGGTACTAGAGTTATTATTCTAGTATGATATAAAAAAAGAAAGAAGAAGTGGAAGAAGAAAAGAACTTAGAATGAGGTGATGAAATAATTACCTCTTCTTCGGGTTCTTCCTTTTGATTTGAACAAAAAGGGCTCTTTAGGTTGGATTTCTGACCAAAGTAAGGCCTCTAGGTTGAAGTTAGGGTAGTTGGTAGGATATTTGAGTAGTTTTTGGACGAGCCAAATGTCTTTAGAGGTGTGAAATTAAGATAAGGGAAATTTCCCTTTTATAAGAGAGGTGAGGGTCACTTTAGGAAAGCTTGAAATATTATTTTATTATAAAATAATTTTCATTTTATAATGGAAAAAATGGATTTATTTTGATGATAAGGTGGGTATGGGTCTAAATATTCTCAACCAATAGGTTTTATACAAGTTTAGGTCATCATATTAACCTTATCTTTTATATTTAACCCTTAGTTAAATAGGTTAACTTTTACCATGTCTTCTTGTATTATTATAATACATGGTTAATAAACATACTATAAAATGACAAGATAACCTAAATTGGTTCATTAATGTTATATATATCATTATATAAGTTCTTTGGACTAACCTTATATTTTTAGGAATATTATATCATTTAATAATATAGAATTAGTTTAAAAACTCATTTATGTCAATTTTTAACACTATTTAGTATTTGGTTGTTTTAAGTCATAAAAAGTTTATCACTTAGAACAAAATACATTAAATAAACCCTAACATGTCATATTCACCTATAAATTTCGTGGAAGGCATCAAAAGTCTCAATTTACATTTATTTTGATATTTATAATATCAATTATTTTAATCTTTCATTAATAAGGTAATTACTTCTTCATCATTGTGTCATACATAACATTAATTATTTAATATCTAAAAATTATAAATAAAATACCGTGATGTAGGAAATATTTTCAGATTTTTAATTAATATTTATGGATGAATTTATCGTATGTGTAACCCTATATTAAAAATAGTTTAGTTATTAAACTTTGAATTTAAAATATTTAACTCTTCTTTAAATAAAATATAATAAATGTCCTAATCTAACCCAAATGGTTTAAAAAGGATATTATTTTACTTATAAGGTTGATTTTGGTCAAAATACACTTATCCAATTGAAATAGGGCATGTTTTGGGGTAATTATAATATCATTTTTACCTTTAATTACCCTATTTACTTTTAACCGTGGTAAATAAAATTCAAAAGTTATTATTCACCAAAAATTATTTTCATCCCATTGAACCACATTTTACTTACTGAATTCAACCATATTTCTTGGATTTTTTAAATTCAATTCACAATATCAGTAAAATTATGTTTTATGCAAATTTTCAAATGTGCCTAGAAGGTGGGTAAAATATGTTAAAAGGTTCAATAAAATTTTATATATCTAATTTTATTATTAAATTACTTCAATGAATTACATTGTACTAATATAAGTATTATGTATCAATTTTTACATTAAAATTAATTTAAATTAAAAATAATTATTTAAATAAAAAAGTTGGTTTTTATGTACTATGTAGTATTTTCACTATTCATCAAAAATTGAATGTTTTCAGAAAAATACCAAACATTTATCCTAGGATAATTTTTATATTCCTAATTAAAAAATGATGTATATTTTACAGAATTTGAAACAAATAATTTTCATTAATTAATTTAAAATTAATTCACGTTGTCAAAACCAGAAAGCGGGTTTTTGAGAAGTAAAAACTATCAAAAGATTGACATGTGTTTATGTCCAATTTAAATGTTAAATTACTTCCAATAACCAACATTGGATTAAATGATAAAAATATAATCTAATTATACTTAAAACCCATTAAAAATTTTAGTTTAACACTATAAATTATTTTGATTAAAAAAGTAGTTTTCAATTAAAATTTAGTATTTATCACTATTCATCAAAATATGAAAGTTATCAGAAAAAAACTAAAAAAATTTCGAAACTAAATTTTATGTCCCACTTCTAAATAAGAATTTTATTTTGTAAATTTTAATATATAATAGTTTCAAACATTGGATTTAAAAATGTTCACCATTAAAAGGTGGTAAAATTGGATTTTCTGAAAAATACTTCCTTTATATGAAAAATTGAATTTGTTCTTATATTATGTCTAAGAAACAAAAAATATGGATGTTAAAATTATATGGAGTATATAAAATTCAAAATGCAGTTAATAATATTCATAACCGCTTTTTGAATGGCTAGTTTGGTAAGTTGTGGTGCGCTCGAACTCGGTGTTGCATGTAGCACAAGCTATTGAATTACTTTAAAGAGACAACGTACAATGAAATATTGGGTTACAAAAAAACATAATATTATTACACCACAAGGATCCAGAGGTTTAGTGTCTTGAGAAAACTAGGAGCAAACATAACATTTACAACATCAAACAGAAACATTTATTTAATTCATTCTTCTCGAGCTTCTTATTTTCCCTTGAAAACTCATTAGTACACAGAATCACCTGAGGATATACATCAAAAAGGGGTGATCTAAAATCCCAATAAGAGGATAGATAAGAACAATATAGCATGGAGTGAGCATAATCATAACATCATCATCAAAAATCATTAGAGAAAACATTAGATAAAGGAATGTAATGTGGAAATTCATAAAAAATGAAACATCGTGTCTTAGTGGTTGACTACCACACATAGTTGTGAACTAAGCTATCATCATTTTCACACATCATTTCACTTTAACTCCTGAGATTCATTACTTTACCCAATGAATTGGATCATTGTATAATTCTAGGTGCACTCGTCACATCATAACATTTTCAAAATCATGAATTCCACATAAAATATATATCAATAATGAACATATATAAACCATGTAAAGTAATGGGTTTCATATCATAAGAACACATTCATAAACTTTGATTTCCCAAAATAAAGAGGGAATGACATACTTGATAGAAGAACCATCAAACTTGAGTGAGAAGTAAAAGATGTGTTTTTGAAAGAAGTGTTCTTTTGGAAAACATTTTTTATAACATAAACTCCAATGGAAATAATTTATATCCCATAAAATGTAATATAATTATGAACAAATTATTTTTAAGGAGTAACCATAACAAAAATGGAGTGAAAGAGGGAGAACCCGACAAAAGTAAGTTGGGTTCAAGAATTTCCCCTTACCTTGTATCCAAACGCTTTCTTCACATTAATGTCCAATATAATGACATTATATTAATTAATTAGAAATTAAAGAAACTTTTATACATGAATATGGTTCATTATGGTTTCATTAAGTTCTTTTATGGGCCTTTAGATGAGTTATAGAGTTTAAATTTATTGTTTGGGACTGTTCTTTTTCTTAGTTTTCATGAATGGTATGAATGGAAGTTCATGTAGAACATGGATAAACATATAGAACTGATATTAAATTTTATTAATTATGTTACAGAACTTTAAATGATCTTATAAATAATTTTTTTATATACCATGAGAATGTATCATTAGATAAGAATTTAATGATGATTGTTTGGGTTAATTCGGGCAGTTTTTCAACCACAACAAACTTGTTCTGTTTAATCATTTAGTAATATGTAGCTAAGTTAGTTATAGAAAAATAAATATGATATAATACATATAAAATAATCTGGTTCAACTATAAAAATGGTTTCATGACCATATCTGAATGCGGTAAAGGAAAATGAAAACGTGTCGTTCTTGAAGGAGACAACTTAACACCTCATGAACAACATTTTTCTTTCTAAAATAAAAAGAAGAGTAAAGGGGGGTTGGATGATATAATATACCATTAGTGTCATAACATTCTATTATGTGTATGATACTAGATTTATCATACCATTTGGATTAGGATAGGTGGGGAGAGATTAAGAAAAGAACTTGAAATTGAAAGGAAATTAAAGAAAAAGAGAGAGAGAAATTACCTCTTGAATCATCCTCTTTAGATCCTCCTTAAAGGACCCATTCTATATCTTTTGATGAGACCATAAGCTCTTTGACGTGGGGGAGGGAATAGGGAAGATTTTTTGGCAGATTTTAGGCAAGTCTTGAAGCTTTAGAGGTGTGAGGAAATGAGGGTGTGAAGGGTGGTATTTGTAGTGGAGGGGAGATGGATTTTCTCAATATTATAATAATTTATTTATTATTTCTCCACAAGTCAAGTAATAGTGATGATTATAAGACCAAGAAAATTAATAATTTCATGTGAGTTCAAACCAATTGGTCTTACATCATCATAACATCATACATAACTCTATAATTAATGAATTTAACTTATTTTGTGAATTATTGTATTTCACTATTCATAAAAAATTCAAGTATTTCAGAAAAAATACCAAAAATTCACCATAACCATTTTTTGATGTGTAGAATCCAAATATGAACCCCATTTTTAAAAAATAATTTTATTAATATTATTTATTTAATTTTTAATTAAAATCATAATTTACTTTAAAAATGCATATTTTAAAATTAAAATTGATTTTATAATGCTTTAAAATTTTACATAAGTTCTTATAAAATTATCTTAAAACTAGAAGACATGGAATTTTTAATTTAAAAAAACATTTTAGGAAAATAATGGTAGGTTACTATTCCCCAAAAATTAATTTTTTCCTATCAGACTCCAAACATCTTACTGATCGCAACCGTGTATGTCAGATTTTCGAAATTCAAAATAGAGAAGTGGAAAAATTATGTGTAATGGTCACATAGTATTTAGTATCATTATATGTAATTGGGTTTCCTAATGTGATTATACTTTAAGTAATGATTATAAGAAGTTATTTCCATTGATAAAACTTTGGGTCGTTACAAACTAGACTTGATATCATGTTTAGTGTTTGTCTTTATGCACATTTTCAATCAAATCCAAAGGAATCTCATCAAAAATCTATTAAATGGATTTTTTTATTTAAAATGAACTAAAAATCTTGGTTTGTTTTATCCAAAATGAACTTCTTTTCAATTAATTGGTTTTTATACAGATTTTATAGGATTCCTACTAGATAAAAAAAGTATAATTGGGAATTTATATATATTTTGAAAATTTCTTATATCATGGAATAGTAAGATGTAAAACTATATTTCTATTTCTACTATAGAAGTGGAATACATAACTGCTCTGTGATTTTATTCCCAAATAATATGGATGAAACACACTCTCTTAGACTTTGGGCTTAAATATAACCATATCTATATTAAGTTTGATAACACTAGTACTATTAATATTTCCAAAAATACTATCTAGCACTCTCGCATTAAACACATTGAACTTAAACACCATTTATTAAGAGATCACTTCCAAAAGGGTGATATATTATTGAATTTTTTTAGGATAAAATATAAACTTGAAAATATTTTCACTAAACATCTTTCTCTTTCCCATTTAAATTTTATTAAAGCTTATTTAAGAATGTTGTACTTTAATTATATTTATATTAAAATGGTAAATTGAATAATATTTTTGAAATTTTATTTTAATATCTCCTCACTTTAAATGTTTTATGATGGTTACTGGTTCATTTTATTTTCTAGTATGATTTGATCATGAATATTTAATGTTTCTAAGTTGTTTATGTTTTGAATTTTATTGTTAATTATGGAGTTTTCTATTTGGAAATTTGATTTATAAAATCATAATTATAGTTTAAAAATCATTAAAAATGAATTTTAAAAGCTAGTTTGGTGGAAATTTTCAAAAAAAAAATCTTAATTTTTCTTTTAATTAGCACATTGGATTAAGGATTAATCAATTTTATAATATTATTTTGGTTATTAGTTTTTTATTTTGATTTTTATCATGTTTTAATTGAAACTTCATTTACATTTGGTCTATTATGTTCCATTTATAGGTAGGTGTCCATTGTATTACTATCTATTGGCCTTATAGAGATTTTATATTCATGTGACTTAATTATTATTATTTTCTATATATTTACTATTTTGTGTGAGTTTCCCCATAATATTGGGATGTTCTCTTATTTGCTTAATAGTAAACATGGACCTCCTAGCTTTCTAAATGGTTTTATAATGGTGCCTTGGTAGAATAAGTTTCATTTACCCTTTTAATGTATTTTTTGGAGGCATGTATTTGATCTTAAAAGTATAATAGTTTTATTTTTAAAATTTTCTTTTTGAATGTTTAATTAGTTATAAGTAGAATTTAGAGGGAAAATTGTTATCTATATATATATTATTATATATAGTGATATTTTAACCAATCATGAAATACTTATCAAATATGAGAGGAAAAATTGTCGCTAAAAACAAAATAATTGTCACAAAATTTCTAAAATCGATAATTTTTTAATGTCAATACCAACATTATAAGTAGTTTTATAAAATCATATAGGAATCATTTAGTGGATATTTAAACTTCCACCAAATGATAAAAAAACTCCACTAGATGGATATCCTATTGTAGTGACTTTACCTTCTATGTCCAAATTTCATTTGACTACCCATTTACACACAATGGGTTTTACATCAACTAGAAGATCAACTAGAACTCAAAATTGGTTCTGATACATGGATTCCATCTCAAAACTCATTTATTTTTTCTATCGTATAGCTTTTAAGATCTCTAATACCTCTTTATAGTAAATAGGATCATTATTTTCCACTGATAATGAGTCACCATCCTCAATGGCATCTTTCTGGTTCTCTAACATTTATAGTTCTCCTACATATTACGTGTGTTTCGGGAACAAAATCTTCCATGGGGACCCATGGAATCAGTTTCTATACCAACTCTTGTATATCTTGACATCAAATTCATATTATCAATCCAAAATTAATAAATAATTATAGATTTATTATTTGAATTCTATAATACCAATTAAAGGTTTCCAACATAACAAAATCACCTATTGAGCACATTCAACTCATATTGTGTTTCATAATAAATGGATAAACTGAGATTTACATGATGAAAAACATCATAGCCAACATAATTTAATATAATATTAAATGAATAATGAACACCAAAACCAAAATTAAAAATCATCATATATTGTTTATAATTAATTTATAGATGGATTTAGAATTACCATGCCTTGGAATTTTTTCTTCATTGATGAATATAGTAGATGACACTCATCATACCACCATAATTCCATTATATCCAAGCATTTAATCCCTCTAAAGGCGATCCACACATGCCCCAAAATCTAAAAACATCGTCGTAGAATCATTAAGTGCTAGTGCGGTAAATTCTAATCACTTGAATCATTCGTCGTTGATCTAGAATGAATCTATTCATACATAAAGGATTCTCTAGGTCCTATCTAAGGCTTGAGAGGGTGTATGAGGATCAGTGCTCTAATTCTTCAGTTCATTCTAGACAGAGTTCTCTCTCTTGGTTTGTTGTGCGCAATAAGAACCTAACCCTATAATGTAATGTAACCATATATTTATAGAGTTGATCTAGAGGTGGTAATTGTAAAAAAAAATTCCTTATCCAATTCCCTATTCTATAAAAAATCTCATTCCAAATAATAATATATAAATATTAATATTATTCACTTGACATGTGCAACACATACAGATAAATAAATATCATTTTTAAATAATTTAATTAATATTTGTTTAAATGATATTTAATTTATCATTTTTGGTCGCACCATTAAAATCAGTCTATCTATCCTCCTCGGTATTTATTGAACCTTGAATGATTTATATTTATTTAATAAAAAAATATTACATCATTATTCTTCAATAAATATAATCAATATTATATTCACTAAATATTGTGAATAAATATTTATTATTATTTAACTCAAATATTTTTTAATTAAAATTACTTTTGATTCATCTTGGTGATCAACCAACCCAAAATAATTATCAAACAACAAAGTTGAGATAATATTTATTTTAACTTATTAAATTCAATATAGAATTTAATTAATATTCTAGATACACTTAATATATGGACCTCTATGCCTCTTTCTTGATGACATTAGTCAGAACTACCAAAAGACCAAGGTTGAAAACTAAAAACATAACCCAAAGATAAATTGGTTAATGTCACAACAACATAAAAAATCATGAAAATTCTAATTGGGTAATATTATCCCTTTAACATGATATCTCTAATCAAGTGGGTTGTGTGTCAGTGCCATCAACCTATGTGTTCGATGCCACTTTATTTGATTTTCTATAATTAAACCCACCCACTGAACACCATGGTCATGGATTTAATTAGGTTTTTATACTCCCATAAAAGGTCTTGAGATATCAACTTTTATTAAATAAAAGAAGTGGAAAATATTTTCTCATATTATTCATTATTGTTGTATCACTCGTGATGCACCGGACATATCATACTTCATCGTGAGCATATATCATAATGGTTTTTTTTAATACATCAAAGTAAATGACTCATGATATACATTAAAAATATTATTAAAATTATAAGTACTAATATACCCGTTCATGGATAGGAACATTCAATGACACGCATAAATGTTTATTTCCTATAAAAGAATCATGTTCTCATAACTCTGGCACAAGAAATTACCAATGACGTACTCCATGATAAATTTCATCAAATTCCTATGAGTTTCCACCCATGATAGCTTGTATCATTTGTGTCTCATAAAATGATATCATCCGACTATAGAAAATATACCAGTACTTCACCAATTCATTCATACAGCACTATATAGCACTATTTATTTTTTATGAAGTAATAATATTTTATAGGGGTGTGTTTGGATGAAAATACTATGCACATTATATTTTAATGAAGAAAAACTATTCAAATTCAATATGTGTTAAAGGATAAGGAAAAAATAAATGCTAATAAATTCCACATCTTTTCTCAATGCTGAGAAATTTTTAGAATTATATTTATGTCATCATCTGAATGTGACCATTTATTATCACCATTTTTTGTTCCAATGAGAATCCTACTAGAATTTCCTTTGAAACTGTTTATTTTAGAAAAAAATAAACATTAAAAGGTGCCAAATTTCAAGTACACTCCATACACTCCACCAAAAAACAAACATAATATGATTATGGCACTAAGGGTCATAGCATATTGATGACACCTCACAATGTAGTAAGAACATCATATCCTTGAAGATATTGTTATATAATTTTGTAGCTTCATCATTATATCCGCATTTTTTATATCTTCCACATTTTTAACCATCCAATATTCATCTATGTATCTTGATAAAGAATAAATACCTGAAGATCAAAACATGCCAAATTCATTATACAAACATTTTAACAAAAAAGAATAAACATTGAATCGGGTAAAAACCATGAGCACATTCCCTATGATTAAGTACTCAAATATAGTACAAAAATTAAATATGTATAATACCATATTCTTTAGGATAGGTGGATAATAAATATCCAAGGATTGATAATGTTTAATGTTCAAAAAATAAATAAGAGTCGGTATGACCAATAAAATGGAATGGGAAATAATACATGAGATCTAAAAGATAAATCCCTCAAATAATATAATACAATAATGAATATTAAGATCAAATAAATATATTATATATAATAAAGTAATTATGGGAAATAAAATATATATTATGGGTTAAAATAAACCTATTTGTAATCTGTTAAATTGAGGAAACCCCATAAACAAAAATGAAATTTTGTTTAAATAAATAAAAAATTAAATAACAAACCCTGATAATGTGTGAAAACATTGATTCAAATAATAATAGTGATAACAAACAATAGTGAAAATATATATACATAAAAAAATTACATGAAACACTAATTTCCTAGAATATTCAGTAATAGTGTAAGATAATGGCCTTTTTGGAGCAATCTCAGGTCTTTTTCTAGGTACTTTTTTGTTGTTATTAAGTACCTTTGGGTTGGGGTATGACTTGGGGTGTGTTTGGGTGAAGTTTTAATGAACATAGGAAGATAGGGGTTGTGCATGTTTTGTGAACAGTTTGGCCAAACCGTGCGCAAGCTAACCATGCAGACAGTGGAGGTCGGCATAGTTGGTGCACAGTTTTCCTAACCATGCGCCATCGAGTCGTGTGGGTATTGGAAGACCGCATGGTTGGCATAAGATTTTCCCTAATAGTGTTCCTCTACCCAGGAAAACGTGTTCATTGAATTTAATATCCAAAAATCATTTTTAAAACCACTTGAACCCCCCCCCCCCGACACTCCCATATTTAGACCTTGTCTTGGGTCTGACAAATTCTAGGTGTTCCCAGAGCCTTCTGAATGGATTTCAAGGTTATTTAACACCTCTCTTCAAGATCAGAAGCCTGGATTGAAGATCTATTCTCTTCCTAGTAAGTGTATTTCATCTCGTTGCTTCTCTCATTCTTTCCTTTATCATTACTAGATCTTTTCATGGAATATCTACATTGTTTCTATAGATCTAGACCTTTGTATTGAGATCTATATCTAGGATTGTGGATCTAGATCTATATTTTCAATATCTTGATGCCTTTGATCTTAATTCTGGTTTAAGGATTTAGATATGAAGATTGATCATTGATGTTGTGCCACTCGGATTTTGGGGATTTTCATTGGGATAACTTCCATCAATAAACCAAGGTATGTGGTCGAAATAGAACTCTCATAGTCATGATTTTGATATGTGAATGTGAGTTTATGAATTTATAGCTTCCCTTGATAAATTAATTCCTAAATTGGAGTAATTAGGAATGTGGAATTGAATTATGATTGCCTTAGTGATTAATTGATAATTAAATCACAAAAAAAAAGTAAGGGGGGTTTCCCAAATAGATATTTTGGAGATTTTTTATGGGTTGAGATATTGTAATTGAGATATTGAATTGGTTGTGTTAAGATAATTAATTGGAGGTAATTAATTATGAAATGATGTTTGGCTATATCAGATAATTAATTGTGATAATTAATTATGTTCCATGATATTGACCACAGATAATTAATTGTGAGAATTAATTATGTTCCATGATGTTGATGAAAGATAATTAATTGTGAGAATTAATTTTGAAAAGTTGAGATTTGATATGGATAATTAATTGTGAAGAAATAATTATGGAAAGAGAAGTGTGTTTATTGATTAATTAATTGATGAATTAATTAATGGTTTATGTGCTTAGTTAATTGTTGAGTTAACTAATGGCCTTTGAAATGTTTAACTAATCATTGTATTATTAAATGAATGATGTAGAAAATTCTTGTGAATTAATGAATGATTAAATGGTTGAGATTTTTGTGGTTATATATATGGCATTCTAGACCGATTAAAAGTTTGGACTTGGACATGGCATTCCTCCTCATTAGTTATCCAAGCTTGAGATTATGGGGTGCTAGGCATGACAACCTACACCGAATGAGATATAGAGTGATAGGCATGGAGACCTACACTTGATGATATTTGGGGTGCTAGGCATGATGACCTACACCAAATTATTAATAATAATTAATGATTATTCAAATGGGAAACATGAATCGAAACTGGGGATAATGTAATGATTAAAGATTAAATGAAAATGTGATGACTATTTAATTATGCATTGTATTTATTTCTTCATAAAACTACATGAACTCTATTTTTACTGGACTCATTTTAAACATCGTTGGTGGTGGCATACTGAGTTTTACTCCCACCCTATATGGGCCGCCTGATCAGCACCCGAGTAGACTTTGTTGTTACAGGATAGGATAAGGGAAAGACCCTGGGCTAGATTATAGTTTGGGATTGAAGCATGGGAGAGGAAACCAGATGTGGTTCGGAACCTTTTTGGGAGTTGTTGTGCCTTTACTTTCAGTTTCATTGTATATACTTGACATTTTTATTGTCATAGCATGTTTTACCTTTTAGTTGAGTATTGTATGTTCATGTTTGGGTTATCATATGACATGGATTTGTTCTGGTTATTTATACACTTCTGCACTTGGTTATTATTATTTTCTTTTGTTGATGTATTATTCTGATAAAATAGGGTATAGTCTCCCCAAGACTGACTTACCATACCCTCACTACTATTTATCACCCTCTGGTGTATGGGGAGGCGTGCTTTAGGGAATGTGGCCAACCGGTTCAGGGCACCATTCAGTGGCTCCCAGGTTGGGACGTCACAAAGTGGTATCAGAGACGGTTTTATTTTCTTTCTTTGTATTTTTTCTTACTATTTTGGGAGAGGTAGATATGAGACTAGGAAGAGTCGAGGCATGGTAATGATCTCATGCATGGGAGTTTCAAACCCATGTATGGGGTGAAATCTGAGTACTCAGGGTGGGATTGTTGTGATTTCTATTTTTTGTTATAGTTGAATATAATTTCACCTTGGGTAACACACTTGTGTTGTGAGGTGATATTTGTTTTTGAAAATTATTGAATTTTGATTCTTTGCCTAAAGAGACATGATACTTGAGTCTTCATGCATCATTATAGGCACTCAGGGTTGTTGTGACATGCATCATTCTAGACACTCACAGGAAAACAAGTTATGGGTAAGTTGTTGAACTTGAACTATTTTTCCTTATTGTGATATTGAAATAATGATGAAAAATGAGAATAAATGGGTATTTAATGAAAACCTTGATTGTTGAAATGAGTTTGAGAAATTAATTAATTATTGAATTAATTAATTTATGATAATTTGATTAATTAATGGTTGAATTAATTAGTGAGAATTTATGTACCCTTGTTAACAAAGACCTGGGAGTTGGGTGGTTAAGGGTAGTGATAAGGCCTCAGTGTTGACCATGTGGTGATAAAAAGGGGAAAGGACTTGTTGAAACTTGTTTTGTTAGTTTCTCCACTTATGTAAATGTTATAAGGTTTCATTATGAGACCTAAGACGTGTGTTTGGCCTTGTAGAGATATCCATACTTGATGCTTGTTGAGGGAGAGACTGAGGGGTATGGCCTGGAATAAACTTCTAGATAGGGAACTTTAGGCACTATTGGTGAAAGATGAGGAGTAAGGGGATAAGTTTCAAGTTAACTATTCTTGTTTTATGCAATTCATTGAGAGAGACCTAGGGTGGGTTCATAAAAGCATGTTAGAGTTGACAAGGGAGTTCCAGTTATAGCACCCTCATACTTTTACTGGAGAGGGTAGACCTGAGGGATCTGAATTCTAGATTGAGTACATAGAGACAATACTTAACCACTTGGAGACTCCAGCTGGGGGGAGGGTCAAGTTGGATGCTAATATACTATGGGGGTCAGTGAAGTGTTGGTGGTACATTTAGGTATGATCTGGACAGACTGATGACATGTTATGGGATGTCTTTCTATAAAATTTCTTGGAACACTTCTATCCAGAGACGTTGAGACAAGAGAAGGCTTCAGAGTTTATGGATCTGACCGAAGGAAGCATGTCCATAATATATTACACTAAACGTTTCACATATTTACAGTTTTTTTCTCCAACTTTGGTGGCAGATGAGGTTTCTTCAGCAAAAAAAATTCAGGATGAACTTATGTGTGAAATTAAGTCCCAGGTGAATATCTTTAGGCTAAATAAATTCTTAGAAGTGGTTAATCAGGATCTCATTTTAGATGGTAACCTGAAGGAGGATTCCAGTACTAGATAGGTAGCTATCACTAGATGATCAGGGAGTGTGCCTTCCAAGAGCAAGAAGCACTGTTATGAAAATATTAGTCAAGACAGTGGAAAGTAAGGTGGACAGTCAAGAGGAACAGTTGCACCAGATCTTACTCATGTACTTTTCCACTAGTGTAGTAGGTAGGGAAACTATCATACACATTGTCCTCAACCACCAGTAGAGTTCTGGGTTTTTTGCAAGATGGGGAACCTACAGAAATTCTGAAGGAAACAACGGCAGGCTGATGCAGAAGGAGAAGATACTCAGAGTTAGAGTGTCAGAAGGGTGTCTTCTACACCATATTGGTCTAGAAAATGGAGTTCTAATGGAAGAGGTGGTAAAGGTAGTGGATGTGGTGATTCAGGGTATGAGCGCCCATATCATAAGATTGGTGCTACTCAGGGGAATCAGATGACACCACAGGGAAGAGGGGCAGGACAGTTACATGAAGTGCAGCCTATACTTGTGGAGAGAGAGGCTGGCCCATCGACAGTGAGAGCTACTATTATAGTTTATTATACTTTACCTAGTGACTTGTTTGATACTAGAGACTCTCATTTTTTTATATCTAAAAATCTTCTTATTGTCTTGAGCCTGGAGGTGGAGTCCATAATCGGGGTGATGAATATTGACCCACCGTTGGGAACACAGTTTAGGGAAATCTTTTTATGCAATGGATGTTCACTAGAGATCAGAGAGTATAATTTTATTTGGGATATTTATGTACTTGATATAATGGGATTTGACCTGATTATGGGTATGGACTGGCTAGTTGCATACTGATCCCACATAAATTGTTACCATAGGAGAGTGACCTTGGTATCTCCTAAGGGTGACCAGTATGTTCTTCATGGAGAATGGGATATCCATTCAGGTAGAGTAGAGCCGATTACTTAGAAACTAGGATATCTCATAGCCTAATTTTCTAGTCTTTTACTGGATGATGGGATTGGTAGGCAAGACATCCTTCTAGTAGTATTATAAATGTTTTCTAATGTCTTTCCCGAATAATTTTTAGGGTTTCCACTAGAGATGGATGTGGAATTCACTATTTATCTTGTGCTAGGGGCTGAGCTGGTATCAATTCTACCTCAAATAATGTCACTAAATGAACTTCAAGAGATAAAAATTCAATTGGAGGAGTTTTAGGATAAAGTTTTTATCTGTCAAAGTAAGTATCCTTGGGGATCACTTGTTTTGTTTGCAAAGAAGGTGGATGGGAGTTTACGTTTATGTGTTAGTTACCAAAAGTTGAATAAAATAACCATGAAGAACCAATATCTTCTTCTACATATAAATGATCTATTTGACCAGCTGAAGGGGGATTGTGTGTTCTCAAAGATCGATCTGAGTTTAGAGTTTCATCAGGTGATATTTTGGACCTCTGATATACCAATAACTACTTTTATAAGAAGGTATGGCCTTTATGAGTTTTTAGTAATTCCATTTGGTTTGACAAACTCTCCATCAATTTTTATGGCCTTGTTGAACATAGTCTTTCATCCGTACATAGATTAGTTTGTGGTGGTATTCGTGGATGAAATATTGGTGTACTCTAAGACTCATGATAATCATTCCCAATATATTTACATCATCCTAGTTACACTAAGAGAGAATATTCTATACGAAAATCTATCTAAATTTCAGTTTTGGATTGACAGGGTACACTTTTTGGGGCACATCATCTTGGAAGAAGGTGTGGTAGTGGAACCAAAAAAGGTGCAGGTAGTGGTTTCTTGGGATCATCCCAAGAATTTTTTTTATATCTAAAGATTTTTTGGATTAGTTGGTTATTATAGGAGGTTCATCCAGAACTTTTCCCATTTGGGAGTACCACTTTCAGATTTAAAAAATAAAGGGGTAAATTTTGATTAGATAGAAGCATGCAAGAATTATTTCCAGGAGTTGAAGAAGATCTTGACATCAGCACCAATTTTGATCTTACTTGAGTCAAGTGAGGAGTACAAGGTGTATTGTGATGCTTCTGGGATCATACTCAGAGTTGTGTTGATACAAGTGGATCAAGTCGTTACTTATGGGTCTCAACAACTGAGGCGACAAGAATGGAATTACCCTACACATGACCTCGAAAAGTAGTGGTTTATGCTCTTAAGTTTTGGAGACACTATCTTTTGGCTGAAAATTTTATAGTTTTTATAGATCACAAAATCTTGAAGTATATATCTTTTCACAGTGCAACTTGAATCTTCGGCAGCGAAGATGGGTAGATTATATGTAGTCCTTTGATTTTGAACAGGCATATACACCCGGAAAGAGGAATAGTGTGGCTGATACCTTGAGTAAGAAAACTCGTACTCCGTTGGTACATGAGTCGAGTACAGATTGAAAGATGATGACTTTGCTGACCGAAATGCATGTGGTGGTTTAAGAAAGTCGGGAGAGGATGACTCTGGTTTTTTTAGTAGTGTATTATACACTCTTCAGATAGATCACGTATAGGTACTATGAAGATCTGAAGTGTTTATCCTTAAGTGAAATCTTTTAAGATGGGGAGAAACCTTCAAACTAGATAATAGATGAGGATGAGATCATTTATGTGAAAAATTGGGTTATTGTGCCAATGAGTATGCGAGAAGAACTCATGCGAGAATTTAATGCTTCAAGATGGGCGGTACATCCTGGGGTGAAAAAATGTATCATGACCTACAATGAGAGTTTTGGTATCCAGGCCTGAAAAATAATATATTAGGGTTTGTAACAAGATTTTTCACCTGTCAGCAGGTGAAGGCAAAGCATCAATGACCTAAAGGCATATTGCAGTCGTTGACTATTCCAGAATGGAAGTGGGATGACGTGACTATGGATTTCATGGTAGGAATTTCAAATACTTTTAGGAAGAATGATTCTATTTGGGTCATTGTGGATTGACAAAAAAAGTTAGAAAATTTCTTTCATATCAAGGAAACCTTTATAGTATAGCAGTTGGGAGAACTGTACGTGAGAGAGATAGTTCTCTTGCATGGGGTGCCACAGACTATAGTTTCATATCGTGATCCACGCTTTGCTTCACACTTCTAGAAGGTCTTAAAAAGGTTCTTGGTAAATAGAATATGTTGAGTGAGGACTTCCACCCACAGACATATGGGAAGTCAGAGCGTACCATACATGTGTTAGAGTATATGTTGCGAGAATGTGTGCTTGACTTTGGTGGTTCTTGGGAGAAGCACTTAGATTTAATGGATTTCACCTATAACAACAGTTATTAGGAAACTATACAGAAGACACCATATGAGGCACTTTATCAAAAACCTTTTATATCACTGCTATGTTGGTTATAGGTGGGTGAGTCAGAGCTGTTGGGACTAAGTGTCATTCTGGAGACATCGGAGTAGGTGCAGTTGATTCAAAAATGCATGGTTATGGATCAGAGAAGGTAGAAGTCATATGATGATAGACAGAGATAGCCCCTAGAGTTTATATAGGGTGATCGTGTATTCCTTCATGTGTCTCCAAGATTGGGTCACCACAGGAAATGAAGGCAGGGAAAGTTATCTCCCAGGTTTGTAGGAACGTTTGAAGTGCTGGAGAGAATCGGGCCGATGGCGTGCCGATTAGCACTTCCACAGAAATTCAGCTCTATGCATGATGTTTTACATGTGTCACAACTAAAATAGTATCACCCCAACCCTTATCATGTGATTTATGTGGAATAATTTGACCTTAATATAGATTCGTCCTTTGAGGATCATCTAATATGTGTGATGGGTTGTAGTGAGAAAGTGTTACAAGGAAATACCATGTCGTTAGTTCATGTGATATAGAAACATGGAAGTATTCAAGAGGAAACTTGGGAACAGGAAGCAGAGATGAGGGCTCAATGGCCCAATCTTTTTAGCTCAGAATCTTAGAGAGGTTTGGGAGTGTAACTCAAGGATAATTTGTTATAAGGTGGGGAGATTGTAAGACCTTGACCTTTTTTGGAGAGACCTCAGGCATGTTTTCAGGTACTTTTTTTATTTTTATTAAGTACCTTTGGGTTGTGGTATGACCTGGGGTGTGTTTGGGTGAAGTTTTAAGGAACTTGGGAATACAGGGGGCTATGCACAGTTTGCACATGTTTTGGCCAAACCGTGCACAAGCTAACCATGCAGACATTGGAGGTCAGAACAGTTGGTGCATGGTTTTCCTAACCATGCACAATCGAGTCATGTAGTTAATAGAATACCACACAGTTGGTACAAATTTTTCCTTAACCATGGGCCTCTGCCCAGGAAACCTTGCATGTGGAATTTAATATCGGAAAATCCTTTTTAAAACCACCTGAACCCACCGAGACTCCCATATTTCGACCTTGGCTTAGTATTGAAAAATTCTAGGTGTCCCCAAAGCCTTTGGGGGGGATTTCAAGGTGATTCTAACACTGTACTTGGAGATCAAAACCCAGATTGAAGATCTACTCTCTTCTTAGTAAGTGGATTTCATCTCATTCTTTCCTCTATATTTCCTTGATCTTTTTATGGAATATCTCTACTATTTTCATGGATCAAAACCTATGGGTTAATATCTAGATATATATTTTCAAGATATTGATGCCTTTGATCTTAATTTTGGTTTAATCATTTAGATCTGAAGCTTGATTGATGATGTTGTGCCACATGAATTTTTTGGATTTCCGTTGGGTTAACTTCCATTAATAAATTGAGGTAGGTGGTCTAAATCGAACTCCCATAATCATGATTTTGATATGTGAATGTGAGTTTATGAATTTTTATATGCCCTTGATAATTATATTCCTAAATTGGAGTAATTAGGAATGTGGAACTGACTTATGATTTCCTTGGTGATTAATTGATAATTAAATCAAGGAACAAATGAATGGGGGTTTCTCAAATAGATATTTTGGATATTTGTTATGGGTTGATATATTGTAATTAAGATATTGAATTGGTTGTGTTAAGATAACTAATTGGGGGGAATTAATTATGAAATGATGTTTGGATATGTAAGATAATTAATTATGATAATTAATTATGTTCCATGATATTGACCAAAGATAATTAATTGTGATAATTTATTTATGTGTCATGATTTTGATCAAAGATAATTAATTGTGATAATTGATTATGACTAGTTGATATTTAATATGGATAATTAATTGTGAATAATTAATTATGGAATGAGAGGTGTTTTGATTAACTAATTAATTGATGAATTAATTAATGGTTTATGTGCTTAGTTAATTGTTTAGTTAACTAATGTCTTTTGAAATTTTTAACTAATCATTGGTTTAGTAATGGAATGACGTGGAAAATTATTATGAATTAATGAATGATTTAATGTCTGAGATTTTTGTGGTGCTAGACATGGTGTTCTAGACCGATTAAAATTTGGGACTTGGATATGTAATTCCTCCCCAATAGTTATCCAAGTTTGAGATTATGGGGTGCTAGGAATGATGACCTATAATAAATGGGATATAGAGTGATAGGCATAGCGACCTATACATAATTATATATGGGGTGATAGGAATGAATACTTTCACCAAATGATTAATAATAATGAATAATGATTCAAATGGGAAACATGAATTAAAACTGAGCCTAATGTGATGATGAAAGATTAAATGAAAATTTAAAAACTATTTAATTGTTCATTATATTTATTGTTTTATAAAACTGCATGAACTATCTTTTGACTGGACTCATTTTAGACACTGTTGGTGGTGGCCTACTGAGTTTTACTCACACCCTTTTCGGTCTACTTTATTAGCACCTGATTAGACTTTGTTGTTGCTGGAAAGGATAAGGGAAAGGCCCTGGGATAGGTTGCAGTTTGGGATTAGATCTTGGGAGAGGGAACCGAATGTGGTTTGGAACCCACTTGGGAGTTTTTGTGTCTTTACTTTCAGTTGCATTGTAGACACTTGAAATTTTCATTATCATATCACATTTTACCTTTCAATTGATTATTTTATTTTAATGATTGGGTTATCATATTACATGGATTTGTTCTGGTTATTTATACGATTTTGTACTTGGTTATTTTTATTTGATTTTTTTGATGTTTTATTCTGATAAAAGAGGGTATAGTCTCCCCAAGACTGACTTACCAGAACCTCACTGCTAGTCGTCACCCTCTAGCATATATGGAGGCATGCTTGAGGGAATGTGGACAACTGGCTTGAGACGCCATTCAATGGCTCCAGGAATAGGATGTCACAAATAGTGAGAAAATTAGATTAAACACTAAATACAAAAAAAATATTAAGAAAACACTGATAAGAATTAATAATAGTGATAATGAATAATATATAAAACAAATATTGATGATGGAAAATAAAAAATAAATGAAACATTTTTTAAATGGAAAATGAAATAATAGTGAGAAAAAAATACATGGAAGATGTAGTAATGATGATAAATTTATAGATGAAGACTAGAGAGTTTGGGAATGGGAAATGAAAAAATTGATAACAAACAATATAAAGATCATGATCAAAATGTCAGGAGAGGGGCATTAGATCTCAGATATTATCCTAGAAAACACAAATAAATTTTATGGAAATATAAAATCAATAAAAACATAGATAAGAAATAAGGATAGATAGAAATTTATCTTTATAAGAAACATATCATGTTGAAAAGATTGAAACAATATTTAGAAAAAAATAAATAATTCACACTAAGGTCAAAAAAATCCATGCATCAAACCATTATGAGTAAAAATCCAACTCAATTACTTATGATCCCTATAAATAATTAAATTTTATGCTCATAAATTAATTTATATATGTAATTTAGAAATACAACATTAATATAAAACATGGGTAAAAATTTTATTATGGTATTAAGTTATGTTAATTACTATTGATGATTGTCTTTGTTTCTATTGTTGAGAGATTGGTTCCAAATAGTAGAATAGCTATGAAACATAATTTAGAAGTATATAACATTACCTTTATATTCATCTTCAAAATGACAAAATAGTGAGTATAGTAGGTTGATGATGAGGTGTGATATCAGAGGAGATGTGATCAGTCTATGATAGTTAATGGATGATGATGGTCCACGGATGAAATTGATAAAAACCAAGGATATAAACGAAAATAAAAGAAAACAATAACCACAATGATAATATTAATAGTACAAATAATGAATTAATGATAAGTATAATCTAATTTTATAAAAAATAATGCATTGAAACTAATATAATATTGAAATATAGATATTTAAAAGGCCACACTTGTGTTTTTTTCTGGTGCTTGGTCTTGTAAATGGGGAAAATATTTTCCTGTGAAATCCACTGAAACTCATGTCAATTCTTCATGATAGTTGTAGAAAAAAAGTCCTAGAAAATCATAAATATGAATATAATATTAAATTCAATTTTTATATTCATAAGATAGTAAGAAGTAATTTATGGAATAAGACAGAAATCAAATTGATAATTTACATTAAACCTCTAAATTTTACAATGGTATTTGTGCGACAGAATATAAGTTAAAATAGTTCACAGCTGATTATCAAATACCTTTGGGGATTGGGAGTCACAGAAAAAAATTGGTTGAATTTATAATTTATATAAATTTTTAATGGAATCTAACTTTAATATTGGTAATCAAATACATTTCCAATTATTTTTTATATATTCATATGCACTAAGAAAATAAATATGAAACATATAACTTCTCTCAATTTCTACATAAGGTCAATATTAACATCCCTTGATTTTTTTCATAAACTACAATAGAAAATATCACATCATTACATCATTAATCCATAATAAATAGATTTATATAATAGAAAATAGCATTAAAAACGTTAAAAAAATTAATCCAAAAAATAGAAAACAATATAAAATAATTATACTAAGAGGAAAAAGTGAATAAAATCAATAAAGAATATCCCATAAACATGAAATTTATTTTACATTAAAAAAATGTATTCACTAAAAATCATTCATAGAATCATTATATTATTTCATATAAAATAAATTATTATAATCCAAAAACCTTTAAAATCTTAGATCAAGACCTGAAAAACTCATTAATACTACTAAACTAATAATAAATCACAAAAAAATCAAATATAAAACAAAGGAAACTAAACATAATTTTTTTTCTAATTAAATATATAAAAATATAGTGTAGAAAATAGGCATGTAACATAGGTATTACTACAACAGCTATATTTCTCAGATCATCTATGTGATTTTTAAATTTTCATCAAAAAAACCTATAAATAATTAACAAAAAATTTAGAATTAAATAATTAGTTAAAATATATAGAAGATTCTTAATATAATTAAATAAAATGGACATTTGAATCTTATTAAATTAAAAATAATCATGTTGATAATACGTATCATGGATAATAAAGAGGAAATATATAAAAAAGTTATATACAATGAAAACTTTAGAGAGTTAATATTGTGACATTGTACAGTGAACTTATATGTAAGATAAATTCAATACAGAAAGAATTTATAGAGTGAATACATACACAAAAAACAAATGGTTCTATTTATGAAAATTAATATAGTGAAAAAATAGGTTAAAATAAAATTAACAGGTACTACCTTGTGGGAAGAGATTAATTTGTCTCTAGAAGTCCATACCTATTATATCTGAGATATAATATCAAATAAGATCAATGTTCTTAAGATATTTTAGGGGAAGAAAAATGGTATAAATGAAAAATAACCATTGAACTTAGAAGTATAATAAAATCAGGGTTATAGAATTAGGGTTACAGAAGAGGAACGGTTGTAAAACTTAGAAGCATAATTAAATTAGGGATAAAAAATTATTATTTTACCATGTAATATAACCAAAAATAATTATATGAAAAAATGGGGAAGAACCATGGAAGGAATAAGAAAAATAACATTATGTATATAGGGATTTGAAGACAACATGTCACCAAGGAAGAACAATAGGTTTCTATGGATGAGGTTCAATAGTCAAAGTAGAAAAAATGAATAAAATATTGCAAAATTTATTGATTAAGGAATAATTTATAATAGGATAAATTACCATGAAAAAGTAATTGCATGTATCGATGAGTTGGGAAGTTAAAGATGAATGGTAAATTACCACACCTCGAATGGAATGCAATAGTGAGAGGCCACAAATGGAAATGAAAACCATGTGATGATAAGTAGATTAAGAAACACAAAACTATGAAGGAAACCCTTAATTGAAAAGGAAACTATGGAATACATAGGGAAATGAGGATATGGATACCTGGCTATGAGAAGGTTCTAGTGAGGAGGTTGGAAGATATAGGTGGAGGTGGAGGCAAAGGCTGGGGTGGAGGCATAGGCTGAGGTGGAGGCGAAGATGGAGGTAGAGGTAGATGTGGGGTGGGGGTGAAGAGGGGATTTGTGGAGGGATTTGGGGAGGGAGGTGGTGGAAGAGAGGGGAATCAGGGAGGGATATAGTTTGGGTGGGAGGTAGAGGAGTGGGGAGTCTGAGATCAGATGGGGGAAGTGGGGTGGTAAAGCAAGGATGAAAAAATGAGCGATAATTCCGATGATGTGGATTCAACAATTGGCATCTAGAAAACATAAGTTTAATATACATATATATTATATTTAATAATATTATTGTAGTACTTATAGGTTCTCACATAACATAAAAATTCTATGACCTTTCAACGTGACAATTACTCTTAGAACATTATCACATATAATGTCACACATAAGATAGTCATGATATGATAATAAATTTATTAATATTAAATAAAATGAATACAGATAATCAAAAAGTATGAAGAAATTGGTTCTAGGTCACCAACTCCAACATTCGTGGTGGTGTCGACTATTTCCCATAGAGAAATTTCTATACAAAAACACCCAAAAAAGGCTATGTATTGGGCACCATAGCATAGTGAATTCACACATAGCTAGAAGACCCATTAAGGCTCCCCAAAATTACTAGAAAATGTTGGGATCACCTAGAGACATTGAAATAACATAAAATTAAAAAAAAATAAGAAATAGTGGCACTAGGGTGTGATAATTCTCCCCACCATATCAATTTCTTCCACTAAAAGTTCTTTGGTCAAAGTAAAAGTCATTAGAACAAGAAAGGACACTCCACTTAAATTTATAAGGTGGGTAGTCTAGGGAAAACCTAAGGAAAGATCTAACAAAATATAACCAATTTACACAAAATCTCATCCAAAACATCCATCCAAATTCCCCAAAACAAGATAATCAATCTCCCAAAATCATAAGACCTCTCCTAGAACAATATGGGATCAACCAGTTACCAAATCCCTAGGATGAGTCCTATAAAAAATGGAGAACTAACATAGGTATCCCCACCATTTTATAACTCTTATAAAATAGAAAAAACCAACCAAGGTGCACACTTCGAGTAGAAACAACACTAAGAACCACAATTCTGCCAAAGTCCTAAGAATCATGAATCCATTACAAAACTCAATGTTCAAAAAAGAACCAAAATAGGGATCTTAAAAGGAAACTCAACCCATAAAAAATCCTCACAAAAAATGGCATGGGTTCTAAACTCGTGTTACCATGCTCCACTCAGTCAAACTAGGACCTCATCCATAAGGTCACACTCTTACAGATGCCTATAAAAGATCCAACACCCTCAGGTGATCACTGAAATAAACACAAGTACTAGCTACCCAAGCATAGATTTATAGGTTTCCATGTTCCAATCCAGAAAAAAATTGACTTTGACAAGCCAAACCTCAAGCACACACAAACCCTAAGAGGAATCAACTCAAATACATAAGGAACATGCAAATCCAAAATTATATAATCACACTCATAAAGTCACCCTACACAAAAATTGAATCAAATAATTCCATGAAACTCAACCTAAGAATGAAAATACATAGATTCCCATAACACTCAACAAGGTCCTTCCCACGCACTCATGGTGAACCTCAACCACAAAAGAAAAATAAGGAGGATAGTGGTTCAATAAACCTTGATCCTAATGTAATAAAAATAAATATTTTTAACTCACCACTCAATTTTGAGTGTGTCTAGGTTTATTAAATTGAGAAACTAAACCTAAACGACGAAGAGAATCACCCTAAGGGTCATCCCTTAAGACAGATGGTCCACCTCTTTCACAACCTTCCTGAGAGGGAGAATTTAAATAACATGAAACATAAACTCAACCATTTTACATAACACACCTCAAACCAAATAGTTCCACCATAACCAGGGGAAAAATTCAAAATAATAAACTCACCAAATCATAACACATCATCCTCACAATATAAAACTCTTTTTCCTTTTTAAAACCACCATCTTCCAATAAATAATTTTAAAATACCACAATAAATTTGAAAACAAAATAAATACCATTTTAGAATTTTATTACCATTTGAAATCACATAGAAAGAACATGTTTTGGAATGTTGGAACAATCATTAGTTTGTTAAGTGACTCTAGTGGGTAATAGCATGTGGTATTCTAGGAAGGAAAATAAGGCATTATAAGAGACCCATGGGGTCAGTTAACCAAGTTCATTACCTAGAGATGTAAATTCATAAAAAATGGTTTCATATCCAATACCCATCTTGAAGTGCAGTGAAACTACTTAGGTTTGAGGTGTGGGGTCCACAATGAGGGTGGTGTGATTTAAATAGGGGAGTGTAACACCCCTATAAAAGAGATAATTAAAAGTATAAATTTTACTACCCATGTTAATAAGGTGGAACTTTCTTTTCGGGATCCTACCTAATTAGAACTCCACGGTTAAGCAAGCTTTCCACTAGAGTAGTATTTGCATGGATAACCTCCTGACAATTGTTTTAGGGTATTTGTCTGAGTGAGGAAAAAATCATATAGAAAGAACATGTGTTATCCTATAGGGATAGTTATTAATCTAATAAGTGACTCTATTGGGTAATAGGTTATGGTCTGTTAACAAAAAAACCAATGTATTACATGAGATCCATAGGTTTAGTTGACCAAGTTCATGGCTTGGAGAGGTTGGATCGTGAAACCTATTTTTCACCCAAAACAAGAATACAAAAATTCTAATCAAAACCAAGGAATAAAATAAAATACCACATAAAATTTACTCTAATGACATAAAACATAACCAAACCCCAATTTAATTCCCCTCTAATAAGTAAGAATTCACTTTATGAGTGATTTGGGAATTAAAAGAGGTTAATAACAAGTTTCAATTGAAATATAAAACCACTTTTGTGTTTATAAGAGTCCCTAGAACCATCCACATGGGTGCCACATGGTTATCTAGTCCATGGGGCTATCTGTGTTGCTCTAAATCTTCCTACACCATCACCTCAAGCTCAAGAAAACCCACAAATCACTTGTAACTCATTGGGAATTTAAATACCATTTCCATGTAAAACACATCAAATCGATCAAGAATAAAATAAAAAACCAAGAATCAAACCTAGACTACCCTTAGAAACTCATGGTTCCAAATGTAAAAGAGATAGATAGTCTCTCTCCTGAACTTACCTCTCAAATTTCAACCACCTTATCATTATACTACCATTACTACCCAAATAAAAAAGGTCACTATAAAACTTATACCCTTTTAAGAACCTATGCACTGATAACATTTTTTCATAAACCAACTCGAGTTATTCATCCATCGGACACCTAAGTAGAACTATGAAATGGGCTAGGGGAATTCCTAATTTTCTTAGAGCTAGCGATAAGCACCATGGAATAAAAAACAATAAGTGGGAGTAGTTTTTCCCCTAAACTAGAGTTAATTAGTATCAAAAAAATGATCACTCTGTACATCGGAGGTCCATACAAAAATATATATGAATAAATATAAATAATTTTAAACAAATTAAACAAAAAAAATAAAAAACCCTCAACTCACCTCCAAATTCCTCGCACAGAGTGGCCATCAGTTTCAATATCCAAAATTACACATATATAATTCACCACCTATTAAATAAATAAAACTAAACAAGGTTGGAAATTTTGGTCGATGTAGTAAGGAAAATACATAAATAGAAAATAGCACTCACCTCAATATGATCCCAAGGGACCAACCAAGCCCAAAAAAATCAATGCTTCATGAGAAGTCAAGAGTTAAACCAAAATCCAAAAACTTAAATATAAAGTGTGAGTATAAACAAGCTCAATAGGTCACCACCCACCTTGAAATAGTCCAAATATTTAATTATAAACCCATTTCAAGATAGTTTTAATTACAATAATAAAAGATAGGTTTTTCATACTTATGAACTTAAAATCCAATAACAAATCAAGATTATGCTATAAAATTTCCTCTTCATTATATTAAATTAAAGTAATATCTTATAAAATAATTTCTTTAAAACTTGCACACCTTAAAAAGTAATTCTATTTCATTTAAAACACTCATCTTAAAAACTTTTCCAAAATCATTTTTAAAACCAAATAACACTGCATGAATAAAAGATCAAATGATAGAACCACATCATAAATAAAATAAAATAAATAAAATAAATAAATAAAGGGTTCCACACAAGTTAATAAATTAGTGGATATAACAAGAATTACAAGAAATACCCTACATAAAACCAACAACCAAGGAATAAATTTCATAGGCTCTGCCCTAGGTCCTAATGTGAGATAGTATAAAATTTTACTAAACGGGACCAAATTTCGACCTATATTGTGTCCTAATGCAAGCCACCAAACTATCCTACAACTGGATTGGAATTAGGGGCACTCCCCCTATCCCAAACACATAACTTGGGGGACACTAGTAACATGAAACTGTTAAATGTAACATAAGTCTAGACTTTACAATTAGTTACCTGTGTTCTAATGAAAAAATAATAAGTGAAGGTGAGAAAACAATAATAGTGATCAAATGAAGCATTAGAAAGCATAATAATAACTCACTCTCACCACTATATCCCTCTCAAGAAACAGACCATCTTCATCCATCACTCGATCACCACATATATCAAACACCGCCCATAAAAGGAAAATAATTCAAGGGGTTTATGAGGGTCTCACACACCCACACATTTGAAAAATTGTTAAAACCATCCAACCAAGCCTTCTTGAAATCCACTCAGAATATAAAGCATTTTTATAACAATTTGAAATCATTTATAAGACACATCTTAAAACATTTCATTCAAAACAACCCTTGAAATACTTTTAATAATTACAAAAACCTTTATAAAATACCTTAAAATCATGAAACATCATTCCATAATTTATCCCATGACCCAAACAAGGTTAAAAAATTTTAAACCGCATGTTTTATTCAAAGTAAACCTTTAAATAATTTATCAATACTTGTAATTTCATGTACCACTTAAAATACTAAGTAAAACTTTTTAAAAATCAATTTTAAAACCCAAAACATATTTAATAACTTCAATATATTTTTTAAAGCCATTCAGGAAACATAATATAAAATAGAGTGCAAGGTTTATTAAAAACATATTTAAACCACTCTTAAAAATAATAAAACCCATCTCTTTCCATGGAAACCAAGATAAAATAAACTTTTCTCTTTATAAATTCAATATAAATAATTAATACTTCTATTGAATAACTAAAACATTAATTTAGGAGTTAATACATCAATAGTTCTAAAATTAAAATTTATAACATGGTCAAACCTACCTTAAATCAATAGTGAATGGTATAGAACATCAAATACAAGTTGAATAGAGATCGAAGAAGACATCACATGCCTTGGAATCAAGAACTGAAACCAAATAATAATTGAAACCCTACCTAGGGTTAGACCAAGAAGGGGTGTGATGATAAGGAGAGAGAAAACAAGATAATAGGGAAGAGAGAGGTTGGAGGAGTCCCTTCCTTATATATTCAACCTTAAATTTAGAGGAAATTATATGGAAACAGTGCATGAGAGGAGAGATCGGAGGAGGGGAGGTCACACGTGAGAAAGGGGTATAAAATGAGTTTCATGTGAGAAAGGAAGGGGTATAAGGGCTAAAAGACCTAGAATAAAACATGGGAAAAATTAGAAATCCATAAAATTTAAAAGAAATAGGAAGTTTGAAATGCTCTGCACCATAGTTTTCACCACACTATAGTACCCTCCAGGCTTCCCACCAAACACCCTTAACCATTCCCAATATCACACCTAGCCTCCCACTATTTGTTTCAGATAGGAACCCATAATAACCCTCCATATAATTCACTATATTGTGGTGTCACCAGACATTTTCCATAGGGAAAATCCCATGCTGAAATTATTGGAAAAAAGGCCAAGGTTGGGGTACTACAGTGTGGTGAGGTCTCCCACAACCAAAAGACCCTCTAGGGATCCCTGAAATGAATGAATATAATATAAACACTTTTAAACTTCAAAATAATCCAAAATTAAATAAAAATTATGTAATATTGAAACCAGGGTGTGACATGGTTTCATTATTTATATCACGAGGTAAAATGAGGGGGAATATTACAGGCAATGTCTTTTGAATGTGAAAAAAAATATTACATTAGAATACTAATTGCTGAATATATTTATTGAATAATTATAGATAATAGTCGGAGAGGAATAAACATTAACAGGTCAGGTGTTTATAGATTAAATTTTTTGAAAGTAGTTGTGTCATCTAATGTGTATGGGTTTCCCATAGATAATGTTGAATGCTTATACATGTAGATATTGGGGAAGCTGATATATGAGATGATATCCCTTCCCATCATGTATTATGATTGGAGGCAATTCACATTGATTTAAAAATGAGATATTTGATAAATAATTTAAGGTAAGTCAAAAATTCATAGTTATAGTTTATTTTAGCTTATGCACTAATCTAATTATTTTAGAAAATATTATTTATATATGATTTTTCATTTTGATATGCATAACGTGCATGTGTTCTAATGGACATTGAAAATTGTAGGCAAAATAGAGGGACTCTAGGTATAGGTGATAGTGAGAGTTCAATACACCTCATTGAATATTTTTCAAGTGTATTTAAAATTTCCCAATGGGATACCTCAGGTTCAGTGGATGTCATTTTTTATATGCATCATACCAATTCAAAATGGTTATTTGATAATTTGTTGGTGCATTTAATTAAATTTCTTAAAATTTCTACATTTTTTACTAACATTAACTTTTTCCAATTAATCTTTTAAAAAACACAACAAGTAGGGGGAAATAATTCATTTCAAACATAGTTGGATATAAAAGTTTTTCTAGGAGAAGATTAATGAAGGTAATATTATAAAATTTATGAAATATATATTTGTTTAAACTTAATGAATCAATTTTAAATAATTTTTATTTTTTCCTTTGATGATATAAGAAAAAGAGTTCAATCATGAGTTTTTTCAAATCAATATGTTAATTTGAGATCCATGATAAAGAAAATGGAAATTATATAAATGAACATGTTCCAAACATTAGGGTAAAAAACCTAAATTAAAATTTTATTTTATTTTTACATAATATACCTTCTTAAGTTATGTTCTATTTATAGCTTAAAATTGAAGAGGTATGAGATAAAAATGCATTTTAGTCATCATTAGTCTCTAAATTTTATGTTATTTCCCATGTTTTGGGCAAGGAGTGTGTCGGTCGTGTGAGAGGGATGGGTTTCAGACTGTCCCCATCACAGTCCTCTAAGATATTCCATTATCCATTCACTATGTTTCCACATTCTATAGGTCTAAGTAGCATTATGGTTTAGGATGTTGAATCACAGAGGAAAATTATGATGTGGAAAAATAGAGTACAATATTATAAGTAAATACCGATATCTCAGGATGATCAATTTATAGCGGTGGAGAGTGTATTCAATAGTATATTTTAGAGAATGATAGGGATAATTCCTAGAGAAATTGCATCCTTGATATTCTAAACTTTATCATTGCTAAATTAGTTACATTTATTTACTAGTTTTACATAATTATGAAAAAAAAATATTTTATACACATGATGTTGAAATGAAATTACTTCATATACTAAATTATATTTAATGTAGACACTTGAGGATAGTAACGGACATTAATGTAAGGAGTATCAAGAACATGCATCATCAGGGAGACTAACCTAACTAAGTTGGGGTGATGTTGGATGCCTTATGTGTTGTATTATTGGGGTGTGTTGTGAGGATAAAATTACATGTTTTCCTTTATGCAATGAACTTAGATAGAAATCATTGTGTGTTTAATTAATAATGTGATATGATGTTTATAATTGTTATATATTAATTTTTTTATGTTTTTTATGATAGACATATCTCTTAAAGCCTATAATTAATATGATATACTCTCTTATATATCATACTATATGATATAGTATATGTCATGATGTACAACATATATGAAGACAAGGCATTCCATATGCCTTTTTTGGGATATCATAAGGTGTAGTATAAGATATATTGCACCATTACTTATGGAATGCCATGTTTTATGACCTGAATATATCATAAATTTTTGGTATATAATTTACTAGGGGTGTACAGACCCGACCCACCCGATAGGTTTGACCCGACCTGACCTGGTCAGGTCGGGTTGGGTCGGGTTCTGTGATAAAATACTTGGGTCTGGTTTGTATCAGGTTGATTCAAACATGGGTTGAGTTAGGTATCAGGTTGGCTACATATAGACCCAACCCGACCTGATGACCCGAGGTTGTATGCAAAAAAAACCACGCTCATGACCCGACCGGATGGTCAACTCCTAATTCCTTCCCTCCCCCTCTTTCTCACCTCCCCCCCCCCCCAGACCCCAACCCTAACCTTCCCTCGTGCGTGGTGAAACCCTACTCTCCCTATTTTATTACCCATTCCCTCGTAAGTTACTAGACTCCCTCCTCCAAATATAATCCCCTCCTCTTCCTCTCCTCACTCACCTCCTCCCCAAATAGATTCCCTCATGGGTGGTTAGGAGAAATCCCTCATAGCTTGCCTCTTCTACTCATCCCTGTCGTGCGTGCAGTCTAGTGGAACTGGTAAGTAGTTATTTCTTTTTTTATCATGTTCATCGAATTATCTTCACCGTTATGTTTTTTTGCTAATGAAAAACACCACCATCCCTCAAACCCATTTCTTCTTCTTCTTCCAGGGGTGTTCCATAACAAAAATAATTTCCTGTGGGTTATAGGTTGAAGATTTTGTAGAAATCACAACAACTATCCATTCACGTGGAAGGTGATACAATAAGTGATGGATCACTCTTCATTAAGGTATATATTTATGACTGTTTTAAAAATTATTTTCATAATAATATGGTTGATGGTATTCCAATTTATCAAACATTTATTTATACCTAATCAATGAGAAAACCCATTAGGATCGTGATTCATTGACATATAATAATTTGAATGGACACTATATTAAATTAAATTTTCAGGCTTTAATTTTTTTGGGAATATCATTTTTATTTCATGGGGGTGTGCATTATTATTGTTATACTATATTGTAATGATGTATTATAATGTTATATAGAATTAAATTATGTCATGGTAGTTTTAAAGTGGTTTAAAATATACTTTCATCACATACATTGATCACCCTCAAAGAATATATTATATTGGAGTTCAGGTCCCCTGTTGAATCTTAAAGATAATTTTAGTGTTCATTTCTATCTTGAATTGTTTTGATGCATTCATTAAGGAGGTTTCACTATAGGGGTATGCCGATGTGCACTCAACATGTGCATGGATCCATGGTTTATTGAATTATTACCAATAAACCCACTCAATTAAAATATCACTAACAAACAGTGTATCGTAGCTAAGAACATGGGTCATTTGATCATTAAATCACCGGTGAAATTTTTCATTGTCTTATCACTAACATAATTTTCAAATTTATTGGGTTTTCACTATTATATTTTATCATTATCTTATTACAAATTTGTTTATAGAAATGGGGATGTATCTGTTCAAAAGAAAACCCAATAATAATGCTAAAATTAAGATTAATACAGTATTTGTAGGTTGTATGGGTACACTGAGATATAATGTCTTCCAAGGGGACTTTAAGAAATGTTGGATTTTCATTCCATAAAATATGTCTTATGTATATATTTGGATTTATGTTCTCTATGTTGTATTTAAAGGTACACTTGGATTTCATGAAATTTATGGAATATTTAATGGTATTCTATTATTTATGATCTCCTATGAGAAAATAATGGAACAGTGAAGATTTATTTCATCCAAAAAGTGTGAATGGTAGATTTTTATTTATAGTCTCCTAGGTAGACATAATTATATGTTGGATTTTCATACTATTCAAGATAAATTAATGCTACATTGGGATTTACAGGCTCCTAGGAAGACTTAAATATATGATATAGTTTTTTGTAATCCCATAAGAGAAAAATATATAGTATGATTTATAGTCATATAGGAATTATTAATAGTAAACTATAGTTATTGTTCATCCATAATGGTTTAAGAGTAAAATAGATGGAATTTAATGGTTACATAGTTTTTGGATTGGGCTGTAAGAGGGATTCCAACATATCCTGTGTAGGGGATTCAAGGAACCAAGACATGTATATTATAGATTATGGTCATATGACTAAGTCCATCATGTCATTTATTTTTGGCTCATATGTCTTGGACAATCTATAGAAATGTTCCTATAAATATAACTATTATGTTAATTATACATTAAAAATCATAGATGTTTATATTAGTAGATAAACTATGTAATATTGTGTCTCTTGGGGTGGGGATTTATCTTGGTTAGCTTCACTAAAATCTTTATTATTTAGATATATTTAGTTAATTTTTATTTATTAAACTAAAATGGTATTAGATTTCATTCCCATTAAATATGGACAAGGGAAGGAATACCAGACACATAAGAGGTAGGGGATGCTGGGGGAAGGGGGGATGCTCTGCTCTAGGGAGGGGGTGCTGGTGGTGGGGGTGGGGGTTGCAGGGGGAGGGGTGTTGTTGGGGGGAGGGGGATGGTGGGGACTATCTGTAGGGGAGGGGGTCTGCTGGGAGAGGGGGTAGGGTGGGGCTAGTGGTGGGGTCTGTCTATAGGAGGAGGGGGTCTGCTGGTGGTGGATGTAGGGGAGGGGAGGGTCTGGCTGATGGGGGTCTAGTGGGGTCTATCTATAGGAGGGGGAGACTAGTGGGGGCTGCATGGGAAGGGGGGCTTGTGGGTATGTTTGCATAGGGTTTGGGTCTGGGTATGGGGGTTGGGTCTGGGTCTGGGGGTTGGGACTATGCCCAAGTCCGAGTCCATCAGGCTGGGCTGGGTTAGGATAGGTTTTACACATATAACTCGACAAAAACTAACTCATCCCATAGTGGGTTGGGATGGGTTTGGTCCTTTGGTCATGCATTGGGTAACCCAGTCCCAACGGGTTGGGTTGGGTCGGGTCAGCTGCTCACATAGCAAGTGACCTGACCCGACCCATATTTTTTTGGTCGGGTCGGGTCCTGAAACGTCCTCTACCCAACCCAAATAGACCCATGGACACCCCTATAATTTACATCAATGGAGGTTAAAGGGTTTATAGTTCAAAGAAAATCATTCACCACATAAATTTAAGGAATTAATCAGTGATTCTCAAACTCGAGACCTCACCGACACTATAGGGGGAGCTTCTATTGAGCTGCACCCTGAGGGAAATGTTACAGAATAAATTTTAATCATAACATGTGAATTTTAATTTATAATTTTTTGTTTTTTGTAATAAAATTGAATTAATATGTATTGTTTTTTGTTTTTTTATCTCTTATGCATGTTTCATGATTTTTGTGCCCAAGTTTGTTCATAAAAATTTAATTCACCATTTCTTATTTTTTGTATTTTAATTCTATAAGTTTTCTCTTACCCTATAGTTTTACCCTATGTAATGGTACTCTTGGATCATGTAAGGGTACTCCTGGATTGTGTAAGGGTGTTGTTTCTTGTATAAGGTTACTCCTACTCTTATAAGGATACTCCTGCTCATTTAAGGATACTTCTAGCTCGCATAATTCTAAACTATGTAAGGGTAATACCTGGCTTTCATAAAGTTAATATTGGGTTTCATAAGGGTAAACTAGCCACATAAGGGTAATATAATCCATGTTACTTTTGGTGGAGAATCACAAGACACCACGTGTCCATCCTAATTATTCCCTGGATAACATTAGAATCATCTCCTACATATGGGTCATCCACAAGTTTTGCATCTTGATTTTTTCACCTAATTTATAGATGCCTCATCTACCATCATGATTTCACCTTAGGTATCATCATCAACGTTCAATTTGTTGTGATGGGAAGTTTTATATTCTTATTAAATAGAAAGATAAAGAGTAGTTCGCTATTGAGATCTCGTCCGAGGTTACTAAGTTCTATTGAAGCATATCATCTTCTTTATTATTGAACCTAGTATAGGGTTTTAGTGGAGAGCGGTGGAGATCTTAAACCTTCATCACGGGGAGTTCTTACATGAATTAGAATATTGTAAGTACGAGATCCATTTTATCTTCTTCCAGGTTTTGGTATTGGAACTTAGCACTATAAAAATTTTATTATGCTTTTATTAATTTATTTCTTGTTGCATGTATAATGTTGTATCCTTCTATGTGTGTGCATAGCATGAGTTATTCTAGGAAGTCGTATTGCTAACTGTGCATGAAAGAGTTTACCAATATCATCTGTTCTAGTTAGATATGATCCTTGTATAGCTTCTTTGGTCCTTTACTACTTTCATGCCTTGTAATCTGGTATATTTCATTCTTTAGTGATAAAGTATTCTGGAATTGTTATTGTCATCCACATAGGTCCATAGTAAACTAAATCATGATATATATTTGGGTTCTTTAGTTTTCTTACACAATATTCATCTTGAATCCATATTTCCCCTTCTGTTTAATTGTCTCTTAAATTTCCTATACAATAATCATGAACCTAGTACCTAGATTAGTGGATCTTGGCTATTACATAGGCAATACCACAACATAGTATCCCTTAACATATTATATGATTGGTATTGGGATTCTAATATTGAGTGTCAACATTCAGTAAATATTTTACGTAGACTATTGTTAATCATTAGTGTTTCATGTGATGAAGTGTGTGGTATGATATAGGATGAATTTGAATATTAAATGCATGTACATACTCAGCTGAATGAATTACTCAAACATTTCATAACATTTGAGTATATTCCATGAAGAGTCCAGAACCATCGTCCAATCTTGTATAAAGATTCCAAAGGCCATGAAAATGGTTTCAAAGACTTCTATTAATTCTTTATGTTAAAAAAATATTCTACTTATTTTTTTACTTAAAGGGGTAAAATCATACCATAGAAACAAGGAGTATCCCACCCAAGCAATGGGTGATTCATCAATAGGTTGATACACCTAGGTGGAATAAAATTTTCGGTTAAGTCACAATGATCCTCATCAAAATGAGTGATTAAAGAAAAGGGTTTCAACCATAATTAGCATACGATGCACATGTTCTTCATTTTATGGTATACATGGTTTTATTTCCATACCATGGGAGTGTTAATTTGTAGTTTATTAGTTTCTTTCACTACTTTAATAAGTGTTATTTGATCTTAAGAAACCAAACATATCATTTATTTTCTATGGTATTTAGCTATGTATGTAGCTAAATTTTATGTTTTCATATAGTAAAAAACAGCATATTCAATAACTTGTTTTCTATTTTTTTATCACAGTTATCAATGATATCTTAAATCATATCCAAATGAAATAAACAGTAATAAATTAGTAGTGATATTTTAAATCACCTTTGTCTATTAAAAAATTATTGACATTTTTTGACAAGTTGTTGTCTTCCAATTAGAGATATTTTTGAACCACCACTAATTTATGAAAAAAAATTAATTTTACCACCATTATAATGAATGTGATGGCTTAAATAACCACCAATTTACACACAAAAAAATTACAAATCACCTTTATAAGGAATACGATAGTTTATAAATCACCATTAATTAATGATTCACATTGGTTTTAAATAACGACCACATATCTTAAAAAACCCCTGATTAATAGTTAATCCAATAATCCAGAACGGTTTTTAAAACCCCAATAGGTTAAATAGATGTGATTAAAATCATTTCATAATTAAAAAATAATTACATCTAATTAATGATTTACTTATGTGTAATTTAAATAACTTACAATTGTAGGGAATAAAACTATTAAAGAGTCATATAAGAATAAAAACATTCATATGTTTTATAATTTTAAAAACTTATACCACTAGTAGAATTCATAATAACATTTTTTAAATTGTTTGGTTAAAATATTTATTTACTCTATTTTTTTTATAGATGATTAACTTTTGTATAATAAGTGTAAATATCCTCAAAATTTATATTTTATTTTTAAAAAATATTTATACAGTATATTGAATGTATCTAGATTTATGTGTTTTTCTATAATGATTAAGTATTTTTTTTATGGTTGTAACTATTTTTTATTTCAACTATTTCTTTTTTACTATTTTTTAAATTTTTGATAAATTACCCCCTTGAGGATAAACTCATTTAATAACTAAAAATGGTATTATTTTAAATTATTCCATGTTTCAGTCTTTCATGCTTCCAAAAAATGTCATCAATTATTGACTATGGGGCACCAATGTGGAGTATGTATTGTAGTTTGTAGTCAAACTTCTCTTGAGATATCATGGATATGATAATAACATAAATGTTATAAATATTGTTTCTATATGTAAATAATTAAGTTTAAGTTATAGATATGAAATTTTAGGTTGAAACGCTATAGAAAGAATTGCATTTAGCTATGTTTTCTCAAAAACACTGCTAATTTTGAATTTAGTAATGTTTTCTGGAAAACATGGCTAATTTGTCCATGTTTTTAAGTAAACATACCTAATAATATTTGTGTGTGTGTGTTTTTATAATATATTAATAATATTTATTATTTATTATTATTAATAGTATATATAACTATATAATATATAACATAAATATATATTTTGTTATATATTTTTTATTATTTTAAAACATATCTAATATATATATATATAATAATATATTATTATTGATGTGTTAATAATATATAACATAAATATGTATATTGTTATAATATATTTGTTTGTGTGTTTGTTTGTAATATATTAATAATAAATTTTTATTTATTATTATGAACAATATATATATATATTGTTATATAATATATTAATAATAATTTATTTTTATTATATTAATATAAAATTTATTCTTTTCAAACATATTTGACACATATATAACAATAAATTTTTATTAATATAATAATAATAGCACTACTAAAATTGGAGCTATAATAACGGACTTATACCAACAGTTTGGACAAAACTGTTGGTATAGGTACCATGGAGAGACCATATACCAACGGTTTTAGAAAAACCATTGGTATAGCTCAAAAAATCATGGTACTTAACGGTTCTCAAAACCATTGGTATAGGTACCCATATTTTTTATGGATTCTATTTTCAAATAACATTAAAGTTAAAATACTTATAAATATACATATATATATTTATAAAATTATGATCACAAAAGTCATCTTAGGTTATAGGTTAGGTTATTGGATTATAAATGGGAGGTGTTCGGATCAAAACCAAGATGGGTTTTATTTTTTATATTACCTATTCCAATGGTTTTTCAAAGGTATATGTTTTTTATATGACCTATACCAATGCCATAATAGCCAATGGCCCTCCAAACAATTGGTAAAGACTATACCAATGATTTGGATACCTATACCAATGGTACCAAATCGTTTGTATAGCGTTTTGTTTAGTAGTGTACATAACATAGTTGATATATATATAATTATAATAATATAGTATTATAAATATATTACTAATATATTGTGTGTATATATATATTGTCATATAATGTGTAAATATATGTTTATAATATATTAATAATTTTTATTTATTTATTTTTATTAACAATATATATGTATATAGTTATATAGTATATAACATAAATATATGTTTTTCTATATAATATATTAATAATAATGTATTTTTATTATATTAATATATTATTTATTAATAATATATTTTAATATTTTAAAACATGTCTAATATGTGTGTGTGTGATAATATATTGTTATTTATATATTAATAATATATAACATAGCTAATATATAGAATATTATTATTAATATATTAATAATATATAACACACATATATATATATATTATTTATTTTATATATATATATATATATATTGTTATATAATATATAACATAAATATATATAAATATATTATTATATAATGTGTGTGTGTGTTTGTAATATATTAAATTTATATTTTTATTTATTATTATTTAATATATATTTTTATAAAATATATTAATAATAATGTTTCTTTATTATATTAATATATAATATTTTAAAAATAAATTTTATTAATGATATATTTAAATATATATTATATTAATAATATAAGCGTTGTGTGTGTTTCACTATAGTCCCACAGCAAAAATGGATGTGGGTTGTCAATCTATTAAAAATAAAAGATGTGGGGAAGTCTATTGTGTGTATGGGCTTGTTGGGGGGCAGAAGTCAGGGTGGTTTTTGGTGCATGTTGGGGAATTATGGTCGGAGGGCTATTGTTAACACCCAAGATTCAATTAATGTGAGTGAACATTCTATTTTAGTAAAACTATAATAAAATTCACATTTTAATATTTCAGGACACAAAAATTTGAATTTGATACGATGAATATTGATTTTAAACATACTAGGTCAAAATAACCTTAGAATGAGTTTTTGAAACTTTCCCTTAGAAATAAGATTCTATGAATAATTGAAAATGTAGTATTTAACAATTCCTAATTTTATTTATAATAATTTTTTATAATATTAAGAATTAAACATGTATTAACTATCAATTTGATTGAAATAAAGATAAGATTATTTGGGGGTAAAAAGCGATATTTTTTAGAAAACTATTTTTAAATGCATAATGCCTTTCCATTTTAATTAATTAAAATAATCTTTAATTATGAATTATTTAAATTATATTTATAGATTATATATCTAACTACATGAATTTAAATTAATATAATTATGATTACTAGTCATATAGTTAATTTAATATCATCTTATGCTTGAAAAATACATTTTTTGAAAAACCATTTTTCAACATGTTTTGTGAGCTTATTTTTAAATTAAACTTTTCCAATTCTATGAATTGAATTTGATAAAATGGATTCCATATTTAAAATATGAATGTAAAATTATTTTAATGAGTCCAATTCCATTTTTCATCTTAATTAATAGTAAAAACTTTAAAAAAATCATGGTTATGGTTAAAACATGTTTACTGGGGGTTAACATTAAAATATAAGGGTTAAAATGACCTAAAAACATTCTTAAATCCCATTTTTTGGTTTTATTTCAACCTCATTCTTATCACCTTCTAATATGATTCATTTTGGATCCATTTTTTCAAGAAAGTGACTTTACATTATTTTAAAACATTGAAAAATTACAAGTGTGGCACTCACCTCAATTATAAAAGCACACCTCCACCCCTCACTTATTAACACCTCATGAGCCATTTAGCTCAAAAAACCCTAACAAAAACTCTCCCCAAAGTACTTATTCATGTTTTAGAGAAATCGGTCTTCCCAAAATATCAACCCTAATAAGAGATCCAAAATCGGTTTTTCTAAGTGAATATAATCCTCTTCGCCAAGCTCTTTTATTTAAATTCTTCTTTTAACACATTCAATTATGTCTTAATAATTCCAATATAATAACAATGGTATTTTACATATACTAACATGTTATTATATTGATTTAATAATATGTATCCATCTCTTTCTCCATCAAATTAGAAATAAAACCAACGCTTGTGTAGACTACCGCCTCATTAACCGATGTAATTTGTTTTCCATTGCCGAATCACATGGATAGTAATAATGATGGAAATAATAAATATATATTATACTTATTACATAATATTTATTCTATAAAATTAACATATTATCTAATTCCTTACCCCTTCACCCATTAAGGAAATGATAATGTCGCTCGTGTGTACGTACAACCTACCATCCCCACGAAGTAATGTGATTCGTTTTCCATGTACAATTTTAAATAATGATTCTAAATAAATATATATATATAATGAATAAATATTATATATATAACATTAATATCATTATCGATATGATGTAACTATATCCTATGCATAAGAACCAAAATTTATGTGACAAAACATGAATGAGAAAAGAAAGTGGTTTACACCCGAAACAATGGTAATAATGAAATATTATTAGTGAAGGGGTGATAATATGTTATAAGAGGGTCATATATGATATTATAAGTATGTATATGGCTATTTTATATAAGTATAATAAATTTAAATCTATTATATATGAGGCTAAAAACACTTATAATGAAATTTGGACCTGAGGTAAAGGTTTATTTCACAATCTCATCATTATTCGATATTGTTTATGTCTAAGCCTCTATTGGGGGAATTATATGATCATCAAAAATTTAACCCAATTTATTTTCTTCCCCTATATTTAATTCTTAAAATTATATGTTTTTCATTCATTTTCCTCTTATAAGTACTCAAGAGACAAAAAGAATGTTTTTTAAGAAAACCTAATTTGTTCTCTATTCAGATGGGAATCATTTCTTCCATATCCATATTTTCATTAAAATGTTTTCAAGAATGTTTTTAATATTATACTATGATTTTTTAAATTAATTTTTACCCATATTTGACTTTCTATAAATAAATTCATAGAATTCTTCTTATATTTTTCCAAATTAGGTACTTTTTTACTTTTTACTGAAAGTGTGAAAGGAATATTTGTTTCTACATACATGAAATGAATGAAATTTTCCATCATCGTGACTAACCGATGATTTGAATCATTATTTATAAGTTTTAAAGGTTCCATTCAAAAAAAAATTGCTTAATATTTTGGAAATTTTTAGATTTTGAATAAGTGACTTAAAAATGAAAATGGGTACTTTTCTCAAGAAATCTTCTAGTTATTTTTTAGATTATTTTCGTGTATGTAAACATTATTTTATGAAAATTATGATTTACTTGGGATGTACTCTTTTTATACCATTCTCCATATTACTCTACATGACTTATGATTATGTTTATTTATTGGGGATAATATTAACAATTCATATTCTATATTTTAAATATGAATGTTTACATTGATTATTTTCCACCCCTTCCATATGATAAATATATTGGAATTAGTAAGTGGTGGGAGGAGCTCTATATATCCCCCTCAATGAATTTTTAGGTCCCATGAGAAAAATTAGTTTGGGTATTTGGTGTATGCCTTACCTGTTTATGAATGTTTTATTGGTACAAGTCCTTGATAGTAAAATTATGATGTCTAACATTATGAATTCAATCATTATGAAACTAATTTTTATTATCTATGTGATTATTTATGTTGTTATTTTGTCCATGGGTTTAGTCTCATTTTATGGTATTAATCATATTTCATATTTGATTATTTTTTATCTCATCTATATTATTCATGTTTTATTTTCTTTATGATAACTTATGTTGTATTATTTTCCTTATTGAGCATATGAGATCATCCTTTATTATGTTTTCCTTTCCTCAGGATATGAAGAAGGGATCTATGAATGAGAAAAAAGATTTACTAGAAGAAATAATAATATTCTCAAAAAAATAGTATATTACATTTAATGTTTTCATATGTAATGTGAGAATCATGTATGTATCTAGTATTCCATGAATATTAAACTATTAAATCCTTTGGTATTAGATCCTTTATACTTATTCCAATGTAGTAAAATAGCCACCAGCTTTAGGCAATTGGATTCATAGTGTTACAGTTTTTATCAAATAAATTTTAGTAGAATCCTTGGGAACTAGATCAAGAAAAACATATATTAGACTACATAATCCTATACCAAGCTCTGATGGTATGATTAATTTTATAATAATATCATAAAGTTTTTATTAAGGTAAGGATCATGTGGTTTTCCTATAAATACATCCATTTCTGGATACTACAAGTGGACATGGTTTTAGTAGAGATGAATCTAAGGGAAATAACTCTAAAAAGATTTGGTCAAGTATATTTTGGCCATCATTCTAGTACATAGTGAGTGTACCCTTACTAAGATCCTAGTTTGAAACTCTTGGGGTATGTACTTGGGTTAATTCATATTTTATTTATAAATCATTATGAAAGATTTGAAAATATTCTGAATATTCACAATGATACTAAGATTATAATTATAAGATTGTATATGAATAATTTTTTCAAGTTATGTCAAGTGTTTCACCAATTTTGAAAGTATTCATTATGATTTATAATGTTATGATATAATCTAGTGTATGTGATTGTTTATAAATTTCACATATAGGAAGGAATGGAAATCGTATTAATACATGTAATCTATGTGGGGATGTCCCTCATGTTTAAGAAAATGAGCTTAGATCTGAAATTGGAGATAGAGATAGAGCTAAACAAATTATAACTATTTTGGGGTAGCTGACTTAGGTTATAACCAATAACCTTGATTGTATGGATCAACCTGTAGATCTGAAACGTAGAGAAACAATGTTTTTTCACTTCATGCATCATAAACCGCCATTATTTTATGGGACTAATAATCCATTTTTAGATAAGAAATAGATAAATTCCTGAGAGAAGATATTTATTTCTTTGGGAAGTAATGAAAGAAAAAAGGTTTTCCTAGTAGTTTATCATCTCATTGGGGATACATATCAATGGTGTTCATTGATTCAAAACACTAAGGATGAGGAGTAAATAACAAATATGGAGTGGAAGTATTTTAAGGTACTTTTATTGGAAAAAAACTATCTCATGAGAAATATGATGATATGGAAAGACAATTCCTATATCTAAGATAAAAGGAAGATGAAAATGTTACGAAGTATGAATCCATATTTAAAAGTTTAGAAAGGCTTACTACGAGCAGTGTACATAATCCAAAGAGTAATATTGACCATTTATTTTATGGTCTAAATCCAATCATTCAAAGGGAGCTGGTCTTCCAAACCTTCTCATCATATGAGGACATAGTATCATGTCTTATCAATATAGAGAAATAATTCTCTAAGTTTTATGAATTTGAAGGAAATCAAGATAATAAAAGGGTATTTGAACACTCTAAAAAAGAAATATGACAAAAGGGAATAAGGTAAGGGTGAAATTTATAACTTGTAAAAAATGTGGAAAGAAACATTGTGGAATTGGATTACTAGGAATGGGATTTTTATTTAATTTTGGAGAGAAAGGCCATCAGACTCATGATTTTAATGAAAATAAATAATTTTATGATGTTTAATGATTTAGATGTAAGGATATGGGGAACTATGAAAATTATTTTCCAAAATTTTCAAGGGAATTTTCCTCAGAAAAGTCCAAGGTATAATGGCCAAGATTATGCAATCACAAAAACTAAGGTTGATGTTCCCAAATATATGGTTCCAAATAATTTAATCATAGCCTCTAATTTTGAAAATGGTTTATTTTATTTTGGATATTCACACTATTTTATATCTTTTATGTGTGATGAGAAAATTAGATATCCTCCAATCACCATAAGGAGGGAGTAATCAGTCAAGAATCCTAGCGAAAGCCTCACTTCAACAAGGATGTTTCAGTCAGTTCCCATTATGACACATAAATGTTACCTATTTACTGACTTTATTATTATTTTTATGGTTTATTTTGATATAATAATTGGTATGGATTAGATTTCAAAATATTATGTAGAAAAATTATTTAAAATAGAAGAAAATTAATATTCATGATGAAGATATTTAATTCCTTATTTTTAGAGGGGAGACTTTATCATCTAATTCATGTCTAGATCCACCCCCATTAGCTCTTCTAAATAATAATATTAGGGAAAAAGAACAAAAATAACCTATGGATATAAAATTTAATCATCAAATTGAGGATATACCTATTATACAATAATACATTAATGTGTTTTCTAAGAAATTACCTAGACATCCACCAGAGCATGAGGTTAAGTTTTCAATTGATTTAATCCCTAATATAAGACCTATATCAAAGAATCCCTATAGAATGGTCATTATGGATTTAGTATAATTAAAGAAACAAATATAGGAGTTTTGTAATAATGGATTTATACACCCTAGTGTTTCACTTTGGGTAGTCCCTGTTCTTTTCATTTAAAATAAATATGGATCTATGAGGTTGTAAATTGATTATAGGGAAAGAAAAGATGTTATGATAAATAACAAGTATCATTTTCCTCACATTGATGACTTATTCAATAAAATTCACAAGGCCTAATATTTTTCAAAGGATGACCTTCATTTTGAGTATCATTAATTGGGATTAAATAATAAATATATTATGAAGAAGGTATTTTGAATGAGGTATGGACATTACAAGTTTACAATAATTGCATTTGGATTGAATAATAAACCATCTATTTTATGGATCTAATGAAAATACTATTCAAGGAATATCTTGATGATTTTATTTTGGTATTTATTGATGATATCTTGGTGTATTATAAAATATTTTAGGACCATGAAAATCACTTGAGGATCATTCTTGTGAATATTAAAATAAAAGAGTTATATGGGAAATTTAGAAAGTGTGAATTTTGGCTTCATAAATTTTATTTTCTTGGAAAAATTCTCTCCAATGATAGAATATAAGTTGATCCTTTGAAGAAAAAGGAATTAAGACAATTTCCTACACCAATGAACATAGTTGAGGTACGTAGTTTCATTGGTTTGTAAAGTTATTATTAGTGATTTGTTCAAAAAAAATCTTGATTGGATAACTCATTAACTAAGTTACCATGTAAATGGGTTAATTTCATATGGAAAATGGAATGTAAATAATATTTTTCATAATTGAAGAGGATATTGTTAAATTATCTAATTTTGACTCTACCACCAAGAAATGATGGATTTATGATATACAGTGATGCATCAAATAAGAGACTCAGTAGTGTCCTTATGCGGAATGATAAAGTCATGGCTTACGCATTAAGTTAGTTAAAGACTCATGAACTGAATTATTCAACTTATGATCTTGATTCGATAGTCATAATATTTTCTCTAAAGATATAGAGATGTTTTATATATAGTGAAAGATATGAGACATACATAGATTATAAGATTCTGAAATACATCTTATCATAGAAATAGCTCAAACTGAGGCAAAGATGATGGATTTGGGTATTTTAGGAATATTATTACTCAATACACTATCATCCAGGAAAGGAAAATAAGGTAGAAGTTGTATTGAGTAGGAAATATTATGGATTTTTGACTAAAATTAGGATTTATATGGATCAAGTGTTTCAGGATTTAGTAAATATGGATTTATAAATTATTAAGGAAGAGTAAAATCAATTTTTTTCAAATTATTTACAAACCATATTTGTTGGAAAAGAAAAAAAGTTCTCATCTTGATGATGAGAATTTTCAAAAGAAAATTAAATTCATAAATGATGGGAAATTGTAGAACTTCATATATGAATGTGGAATTCATAAATTTGGAAAGAGGCTATGTGTTTCATTTATACCTGAGATAAAAAAGGTAACTTCTAGATAGTTCTCATTGCTTGAATTTCTCTATAAAACCTGGTAGCACTAAGATGTATAGGGATTTTAAGGAATATTTTTGGTTGGATAACATGAAGTAGGAAATTATTGATTATGTATCAAGATAATTGGTTTGTCAATAGGTGAAAGTTGGTGGAAAAAATCCTAGAGGAGTCATGAAACCTCTAACTATTCCAATGTGGAAATGGGATTATATTACTATGTACTTTTTCACTATATTACCAAATAATACTAGAAAGAATGATGCATTATGAGTTACTATTGACCCCCTTACAAAATCTGCACATTTCCTCACTATAAGATAAAATTTACAACTAGAGAAACTTATACGAATCTATATTAATGAAGTTATAAGACTTCATGGTACACCTATTTCAATTTTTTCTAATACTAATCCATAATTTACATCGAAATTATAGAAAATTATTCAAATATCTCTTAGTATTGAGCTTAATTTGAGCACTGCATATCATCCTCATACTGATAGATAGTCTGAAAGGACTATTCAAATATGATAAGACATGTTGAGATCATTATCACTTGACTTTAAAGGTATGTGGGATAATTATTTACCTTTGGTGGAGTTTTCTTATAAAAATATATTCCAATGAAGTATTCAAATGGTGTCGTATGAAGCATTATATGGAAATAGATGTCGTGCTCCAACTTGTTGGGATAAAGTTGGTGAAATAAAACTTGTAGGCCCATAACTTATCAGGAGACAAAAAAATTTAAAGACTATTTAAACTCATATTAGAGCATATTAAAGTAGGAAAAAGAGTTATGTTAATAACTAGAGGGAATATTTGTAATTTCAAGTGAGATATCACATTTCCTTGAAAGTGTCTCCATGGAAGTGTATTATAAGGTTCAGTAAGAAAGGAAAACTAAGACCTAGGTACATCATAACATTTGAAATTATAGAATGAATTAGAGTTATGTCTTAATGATTGGAAATTACATCAATAATTTCTAAAGTACATGACATGTTACATATCTCATTTTTAAGGAAGTACATTTTAGACCCAATGTATGTGCTCACCTCTGAAGAAATAGATTTGGAACCTGATATATCTTACTGTAAAGATCATGTACAAATTATTTACACTTGAGAAAAATTATTGATGAATTGTATGAATTGGATAGTAAAGGTAATTTCAAAAAAACAGAAAATACAGGAAGAAATGTGGGAACCAAATTATGTAGTAAAGAACCACCCACATTTGTCTAGAATGTAATATCCATAAAAATTTTGAGGAAAAAATCTTTATAGGAGGGAAGAATGTAACACATGGGATTCAATTATAGTAAGTGAAAATTATATTTTAATAAAACTATAATACAATTAAAATTTTAATATTTCATGGCACAAAAATTATTATTTTAAAGGATGAATATCGATTTTAAACATACTAGGTAAAAATAATCCTAGAATGAGTTTTTGAAATTTCAATTAGAAATAAAATCATATGAATAATTAAAAATGTGGTATTTAACTATTGGTGATTTTATTTATAATAATTTATTATAATAATTATAATTAACCATGTATTGACTATCAATTTTATATAAATAAAGATAAGATCATTTGGAGGTAAAAAAGGGATATTTTCCAGAAAATTGTTTTTAGATTCATAATGTCTTTCCATTTTAATTAATTAAAATAATATTTAAAGATGAATGATTTAAAATAAATTTATATATTATATATATAACTATATGAATTTAAATCAATATAATTATGAGTGTTAGTCATATAGTTAATGTAAGATCATTTTATGCTTGAAAAATGCATTTTTTCAAAAAACTATTTTTCAACATATTTTATGAGTTTATTTTTAAATTAAATTATACAAATTATATGAATTGAATTTAATAAAATGGATTCCATATTTTTAATTAGAATGTAAATTTTTTTTAATGAGTTCACTTTAATTTTTTTCATAATTAATAGTAAAAATTGTAAAAATAATTCATCGTGGTTAAGGTTAAAAGGGGTCTATTGGGGGGTTAACCTGAAATGATAAGGGTTAAAATGACCTAAATACTTTTTGAAACCAGATTGGTTGGTTTTATTTAAACCTTAAACTTATCAAAATATAATATTATCCATTTTTGATCCATATTTTCAAGAAATTTTCTTACATTATTTTAAAACTTTTAAAATTTACAAGTGTTCCACTCACCTCAATTATAAAAGCACACCTCCTCACCTCATCTATTCACACATATTGATTCATTTAGTTTGAAAAAAATCTAAAAAATATCTCATAAATATCCTTATCCATGTTCTATAGTTTTCTTTTTCTCAAAATACCAACCCTAGGGTTCTTAATAAGAGATCAAAATGAGGTTTTTCTAAGAGAACGTAATTATCTTCACCAATATCCTACCTTTTACTTCTTATTTTACCACCTTAAATTATGTATTAATAATTATAATATAATTAAACTAGTATATATAATATATTTATATGTTATTATGTTTATTTCATAATATTTATCCATCTCCTTCTCCATAAAATTTGAAACAAGACCATCGCTCGCGTGTACGGCTGACCACCACCTCGCGAATCGATGTAATTTTTTCATCACCAAATCACATGGATAGTCATAATAATGGAATTAATTAATATATATGATACTTATAAAATAAAATTTATTCTTTAAAATTAATATATCATCATATTAATTACCCTTTCACCCATTATGGAAATGATAATGTCGCTTATGTGTATGTACGACCTACCATCTCCACGAAGCAACGTGATTCATTTTACATGTTAAAATATAAATAATAGTTATAAAAATGTATCTAATGAATATATATGATATTTATAAAATTAATATAACTCTGGATATGATTTAACTATATCCTATTCACAAGAATCATAATTTCCATGACAAAACATGCATGAAAAAATGAAGCGATTAACACTCGAAACAATGGTAGTAATGAAATATTATTAGCGAACAAGTGATAATATGTTATAAGAAGATCATTATATGATATTATATGTATGTATATGTATCTGTTATATAATTATAATAAATTTAAAATTATTATACATGAGTCTAAAATCACTTACAATGAAGGTCGGGCCTAGGGTAAGGGTTTATTTCACAATCTCATCATTATTTGGGATTGTTTATGTATAATCCTCTATTTTGGGAATTATATGATACTTATATATTAAACCCAATATATTTTATTTCCCTATAATTATTTCTGAAAATTATAAGTTTTCCTTTCATTTTCATTTTATAAATACTCAAGAGACCAAAAGAATGTTTTTTTAAAGAAAACTGCATTTGTTCTCCATTCGATCGGGTATCATTTCTTCTATTTTCATGTTTTCATTAAAATATTTTCAAGAATATTTTTACTATTACACTATTATTATTTAAAATAATTTTTATACATGTTTTAATTTCTATAAAAAAATTTCAAAGGTGACTTCTTTTCATTTTCCGAATGAGGTACTTTTTGACTTTTTACTGAAAGTGTGAAAAGAAACCTTATTTATACATACACAGCATGAATAGAATTTCATGCCATCATGAATAATAAATACTTTGAAGATTTATTTATAAGTTTCAAAGGTTCATTTCAAAGAAATTTTTTTCCTTAATATTTGGGAAAATTTTATATTTTGAATAAATAACTTGAAAATGAAAACAATATTTTCCTCAATAAATATTCTAATGATTATTTTAAAGTGTTTTCATCTATGTAAACATTATTTGGTGAATATTATGATTTAATGGGGATTTACTCTTTTGATACCATTTTCCATATTAATTTGGATGGCTTATGATTATGTTTATTTATTGGGTAAATATTAACATTATATATGTTAGCTTTTCAATATGAATATTTATGGTGATTATGTTTCATCCCTTTCATATGATGAATGCATTGGACTTATTAAGTGATGGGCGGTCCCTACTATATCCCATAGATACATCGATAGGTCTCATGAGACAAACTAGTTTAGGTATTTGGTATACACATTTCCTGATTATGTATGTTGTCTTGGCACAAGGCTTTGATAGTAAAATTATGATGTTCATAATTATGCATTAAATTATTATAAAAATAATTATTATTATCCATGTGATTATTTATATTATTATGTTATCCATGGATTTAGTACCCTTCTATAGTGTTATTCATATGAAATATTTGATTATTGTTTATCTCGGCCATATTATTCATGTTTTAGTTACTTTATGATATATTTTGTTGTATTTTTTCCTTATTGAGAATTTGATCTCACCCTTTATTATGTTTTCCTTTCCACATGATAGAAATAAGGGATATATAAATGAAATAAAATATTTAATAGAATAAATAATAAATTTATCATAGGAATTATTATATTATATTTCATATTTTCATATGTAATGTGAGAATCATGTATGTATCTAGTCTCCCAATGTAACATCCCCGATCTGGCACTCTCTCACATGGCCAACCTAGTTTGGTTATTATACCTCATGTGTGAATCCCCGTATTCCAGAGGCTTCCAAATAGAAGTGAGGGTGTAAAGAACATAGTGGGGAGACTATACCCCCTATTATAGAGTTGCGATAATAGCAGAATAAATATTAGAGTAATAGAAATAGAGGAAATAGTATAATAACAGTAGATAAATGAAATGGTGAAGGAAACTGATCAATCCAATAATGATAAAAATAATGTGATGATAGAAACAAATGTAGCTAAGTTTCAAGATGAATGTAAAACAAATAAATGAAAAAACAACTCAAAGAAGACACTCATGACCCTATTCTTTATCCCTACATCAGTCCTATATCCAAGCTCCAACTCATACATTAAGAAAAAATCAACAACAAGGTAATTTTTCCTTGTACAAACCTTCATCCATTTAATTTTCTCAGATACCAAATAGAGTCCCAAATAGGGTGTGAGTATAACTTAGTAGGTCAACACCACCGTGTCTAAACAAAACCAGTCTAATAGTAAGTTCATCCAATAAAGTGATAACATGGAATTAATTAATCAATTAATATGTGATATAAATTATCCTACTTCTACACCATGCAATAATATCTCTAATCATATAGGATCATAATGGAAACTGTAACCACAATTCCATGTCATAATACATAATCAAGAAATTTTTTATATATAATCATTTTATCACAAAACTTGACCAAGCCCTTTATATAAGAATTTCAGTATAATTGGGAAAAGACCTCTAAAGGGACTCAGAACACCCTGAGAGGGAAGGGGTGAATTAGGGTGTCAACTTTTTCTTTTTAAAGTTGTGGATCTTGTTCCCACGTTGGTAGAAACTTTTTAAATCTGTTAGTCAAATGAAATTAAGGGGATGACATAACAATTTTTCTTGGTTCACCACAATGGGCTACGTCAAAGGAGCATACACTGATAGTGTGTTAGTCATACCAAAATCCACTATTCCTCACTAGTTTTTGGATTACAAGGTTCAGTCATAGTCACTATGTGCCAGGCATATTGTCTTTATAATGGTTCTGGGATAGCTCACTGCATCCCTTAGATCACCTCTGTCAACTCCCCCTTGCTCACTACCATGGGAGAAGTATTACTCAGTTTACTGACTTGAGGGTATCTTCAACATATTTTCATTGAAGTCTTTGTCTCAATCCAGAATGAGGCACTACATGCATCGAAATCCTGAATTGATGCACTTTAAAGCACTGAACATGAAAATCAGATATTCCGAAGCCTGCGAGAATATTAACACTACACTTGAATGAAATACCTGAACATGCACACAAGATGTGGGATTTTTTATGGAAGATGACTTTTGTGCAACCCCTACTTTCGGCACAACCCTTATCTTTTGTGCAACTACACCGAAGGGTTCACTTGGCCTTTTCAGAATAAAGGAACACCTTGCGCACAAACTCTCTACAATTATTTTGCATTCAAAACTTTCATACAACTACAACATTTACGTGAAACTTTAACTTTTACACGCAACTACCATTTTTACGTGCAACTTTTACATTTTTCTGCAACTCCCTTTTCGTGCAATGTTTTCGTGTATCAAAGCTCAGATATTTGCTAATTCTTCAGTCGTACTAAATGAGGGGGTCACCTCTTATTTATAGGTGCCTCTGACCCCTACATACAAAACATATCATGTCGCGCAAAATCTCTAATTCTGTGTGAAATGCTTTTCACACAGGAACCATTTTTCGTGCACATCTCCGGATTTTTAGTACACCTTGTGCCTTTTCCAATATTCGGCATTCTAGTCCTGAATCACCTTTTGTGTGAAAATTCCAAAATGTTTTTACTATTGCATGTAAAACCAATTTAGCACACATTCCATGTTTTTTGTGCACCACTCAAATATTTCATGCACCTTTTCCAAAAACACATCTCTTTATTTTCCAATTTTCAGGCCCAAAAAATTGGAAAACACTGAAAAACAGTGCCACCTTCAGTACTGTTGCTCGCTTGAACTGTATGATCCCTTTCCTAGAACACTTTATAAACTTCCAATGAGGATTGACAAAAAACATGAACCATACTCCATTTCCATCATCATTCATGGTTCCAACACCCTCTATATAAGCATTTTATAATAACTAGTCCATGCCTTATATATAATCATTTTAGTATAACCAGACCAAGTCCTATATATAATCATTTTAGCATAACCAAGACACACCCTATATATAATCATTTTAGTATAATCAGGCCACGCCATAAATATAATCATTTTAACATAACCTAGTCAAGCCCTATATATAGGCATTTTATCATAACAATATCATATCAAAGTATCTACAAGTATTTCAATAAATAATTAATCCATTTTAAAAAATAATTAAATAAAAATAAATCACATATAGTCTCATGTCATGCTTATACATGTTTCATGTCAATAACCAGTTCATTATTGTTCAAGGGTAGGCTCACCCTATGGGTAGCCGCAAGCCGAATCTCAACATTGTTGGATCCAAGGAGTAGTCCAAACACCTGATTATCATCACAAAACCGAATACACAGCTTATTACGAGAATCCAGTTACTCAAAATGAAAAGGGTATTTGTTTAAAAATACTTTCCAATTGTTCTTCACAGTTGCAGAAATACACAACGGACCATAGATGAATCATCATCTTCAGAAAAGATATTCTTCAGGTAACGGAAGTTCTGAGTCGATTCAGTTGCAAAATATATAGAAATTAATTCAGCAACTCAAACAACAATGGATTCATGATAGATCTTTGATGTAGAATCGGTGAAACTTCAACGTGTTTCTTATTCTTCAGAGAATAGAGTTTTATCATACTTTGTAAAATTCGATCTATATATCTAAAATATATCTGTAAACTGAAGTCGAGAAACTTGAGAGATTTTTCTTATAATATTTTTCTAATGATCCATCTCACTCATTTTTTTAATTCAAAATAACACAGATATATAAAGAATAAAGATGATCATTTCATTTCAAATTTATATCCACAAAAGTCACCTTTAAAATCCCAATATTCAAATGTTCAAATAATAGATTAGTCATAACTTCCCTTAATAATCGGCATGAAATACTCCTCTTAAATCGATCCTTTGAATCATAAATAAATAGATTTGAATCAGTCAAAGACGCACTTTAAAATCGGGCTTTGAATCTGTCTTGAAATCAGCCTGATAATCCGCATAAAGACTATTGCTCAATAAAGACGAATCTCGGATGCCAAACATTGGGTTGAATTGCATAGCATTATTTCTCAGAATGTAAGTTTGATGATCCATTCTTCAAACATAAGGTTGATCTCAAATGTATGGTTGGTCATTCGCACTTTTCTATGCTTCAAAACGTAAGGTACATGATCTATACTTTTTAATAAATTGTAAGGTTGTTTACAAAAATAAGGTTGATGAGCCATACTTTTGAGAAACAAACATAATGTTCCATACTTATGTAGGGTTCTTCTTCCATACTTTTTTGATAACATAAACGTAAGGTTCCTTCAAAATGTAGGGTCCCTCTTCCATAATTTTCTGATAACTTATGGTTACTTTATCATACTTTTCTGAACTTCTATAAATAAAATGACGGATTTTGTCCTTACACTTATGCTCTTCAACATAGGGTATGAATAGTGTTTCTAGAAGACGCTCAAATGATTTCTGAATACTTTGTCAAATATTCCACACGATTTAAATGCTTTAATATTACTCCAAAAATAAGAATATTAAGAATATTAATTTCTTGAATTATACTCAAGGAAAAATAATTAGAATAACAAACAAGGGTATTGTGAACATCAAAATAATCATAAAAAGATAGACTATTGTTCTCAACAATCTCCTCCTTATAATAATAAAATAGAGTGTTGTTGAAAACAACACTTTCTCAACAATCTCCCATTTTTTGATGATCACAAAACCCATGAAATTAACCTAAAAAATTAATTGCAAATAATTTATAATTTTTCAAAGATAAAAAAAATATTTAATTTTAAACAAATTATTTCAACAAGAAATAAAATGTTTTATTATCCAAAATTTTCACATATAAAAAAAATTCAATTTTTAAAATTTATCCCCCTAGGTGTTTATCCGTATTTCTTCCCTTTAAGAAAATAAAAAGGAATTTTAGAAATTTATCCCCTTTAAATGAAACAAAAATTTATTTTCTCCCCCTAAGTAAAATATTTATAAATAAAAAAAACTAAAAATAAAATTTTGTGTTTATCCATATTTCTCCCCCTTTTGTGACATCAAAAAGAATGATAGAATAAGTAATATAACACATTTTAATGTAGCACTAAACTTAAGTAAATGCTATGATAAACTTTTTATCAATATTTGAACCTAGATTTCTGACATTCTAATATATACAGCACAGTAAAACAAATCAAAACATAGGAAAATAAGATGCCAATATATTTTATTGAAAATATATATACAAGTATAGAAATGAAAATAGGAATCAAGTTTGGGTTAAAAGGTTTGTGAAACATGTTTCAGCACCTCTGAATGACTTCCTTGAGCTTTGTCATCTGTATTCTCAACCTTTTCATTAGTCCATTTCCTAAATAGACTATGAGATCCATTAATTCCTTAGTCAGATGAAGGTATTAAATCAAATTGACTCTGAAAAAATCATGTAACCTCTCTTTCTTCTCTATAAACTAATTAAGATTCTTTATTAATATGTTCAACAAAACTCTGACTTGTGGTTCATCTGATGTTAATTTCTTAACAAGATATTTTTTATTGTCTAAAAAAACAAATAATGGAGAACTATTACACTAAAGATCCTATAATATGTCATTCATACTTCTCATTATAGTTGTAATGGCCTGAAATATCTTTATCAGATCACGCGAAGTACATGATGTATTTTCTTGATTTCTCTTGACAGTTGTGAATTTTTTCTCCATGAAAATTTTAAAATCTGCCAAATCTTACTTCATCACAATTTTAGATTTCACATTTAATACTTCAACCAACATCATTTTCTTAAAAATGTCAACCTCTTTCTTTGAAACTGAATTGGATTTCAATCTTTTAAATCTCATATTCTCCTTTTCCAATGCCCTTCTTAAATTAGCATTTTCATATTCAACACTAGTTAACTTTCAGTATAGCTCCTCTACTTATTAATTTACAGAATCAGAGGAATCTTGTGCTTGATTCTTAGTCTGAGATTTACTTTATTTAACAAAACTAAAGGCATTGATTGTGCATCTAATTTCATCTCTTCTTACCTTTCTACTGATTTTTAAACTGATTTTTCCTCTGATTCCTTCCCTAACTCATCCACAGAAAAATTTTCATTAGGAACTTCAGTATGAATTTTAGGATGATTATCTTCTAAATTCACATCAGTAGGATGTTTATCCTCATGAGAATATTCTATATGAATTCATTCTAAAATAGGATCCTCTTGAACAAATTCATTTTGTTATGAAAATTTTTCTTGAAAATATTCAATTTGATCCACTTCAGTCTCTTCAGGCTCTACCACTGCCTAAAGAACAATATCCTTTTCAACTTGAGGTGTCACCTCAATCTGAGAAACTTTTTGTTGTTGAACTTCTTGTATAGAAAATTATCTAATAAATATATAGCTCAGAATATCTCTAGTTGTAAGAGCTTCAATAGGAGTAGATTCCCTACTAGCTGGAATCTCTCTTTTCCTTGAAATCTGAAGTGTTCCTTGATCTTCAAGTGCATCAATAGTTTCAAATCTCAGTCTTCTTGAAGTTTTTGAAACTTCACTTACTCTTGATTTATCCATGCCTTCTTTAGACTTTCTGGGTTTCTCCCCCTGAGTCGATTCCTGGTCTGCCTCAGCTCCAACAGGCATAATCTTGCCTTTCAAGTACTCTAGAAGAATCCAATCTTCCTTAGATTTCCATCATTTAAAACATTGTTATGGTGAAATCTTACTCTGGAATCCACTAATCTCACCATATCATACTTAAACAAAAATTTAGATATGAACCTTCCAAATGGGTAGAATTTTATTCTTGCTTCCATTTCGCAACAATAATTTAGATATCTTACCATATATCTAGTTAAATTCATCTTGATGTCACTCGGAGGTAAAAACATCAAATACATATCTAGAAATAAAGTATTTTCCATTTCTGACATTCTTGGTGCAATCCCTGTTTGCACAAACTTCACAAGTATTTTCTGATCAGGTTCTAAATCCTTAACAAAAAACTTTCTTACATTCGTAGAAACAAAAAAATAAATGATATAATGTCCTCGGAATTATGTACATTATTACTAATATTCTTTGAGTCAAAATGATTAACTCCCTCATGAGGGAAGTTTAATATCTTAGTTATTTCCATAGTAGTGATAGAAAAATCTTGATATTTGATTTGTGAAATTACTATATCTTCTTCTCCTCCTAGACTAAATTGAACAGTTTTAAAGAAATGATGCAGTTATACCTCATATTAAAATTTGGGGTTTTCTCCACAGAACGTCTGTTCTAGATTTAGAAAGGTGAGAGCTTGCCTTAGCATCAGATCATTTTTGTACAGCCATTTCTGTCACATATTTCTAAAGGTTCGAAGAGATATGGTTTTGAAGGTTCAGGTTTGGGTAGACAAGAGCGGTAAGGATTTTTTGGTTTCAAAAGGTTTTGGGAGAAATGAATGGGTTTAGAATTTGAAACGGCTTTGAGAGCCTTGATTCCCATTTCATTTACGTACATAATAATCATTACATTATTTAAAAAAAATGTATGTGACAAAAAAATTATAGCAGTACATATGAAATTTTAAATTATTCTAAAAACAAATAATTAAATTATTTATAATAGTGAAGATTAAAATAAAATAAGAATTAATATAATCATGTAAATAAAATTAAAATTAAAATTTCATTTAAAATTAAATAAACCTAGATCCCCCTTAGTAAAATAAAACCTTATAGTGGGAAGTGGTTTAGTAAAAATATCAACTAATTGAATTTCAGTACTTACAAATTCTAAGAATATATCCTTTTTAAGAACATGATCTCTGAGAATGTGATGTCGGATATCAATATGCTTAGTCCTAGAATGATTAATATGATTTTTTGAAATGTTTATAGCACTTTTATTATCACATAAAATAGGTGTATTATTAAAATTTAGTCCAAAGTCCATAAGATTGTTTTTCATCCACAACACTTGTGAACAGTAACTTCCTGTAGAGACATATTCTTCCTCGGCTGTTGACAAAGTAATTGAGTGTTGTTTCTTACTAGACCATGAAACTAAAGATTTTCCTAAAAAGTGATAGGTTCCTGGGGTGATTTTTCTATCTAATCTACAACTTCCAAAGTCAGCATCTGAATATGAAATTAAATTAAAATCAGAAGTTTTTGGATTGAGAAGAGATTGAAAAATAGTTCCTTTTAAATATCTAAAAAATCTTTTAACAACACTTAGATAAGATTTTTGGGATTTGATTGAAATATAGCACAAATACATACTGAATAAATTTTATATAGCCTGATAGCTGTAAGATATAATAAAATTCCAATAATACCTCTATATAACTTGTTGTCAACTGATTTTCCACTTTCATCCAAATCAATTTTTATATTAGTACACATAGGCATTGTATATGTCATTATATTTTCAAGTCCAAATTTCTTCAATAAATCAGTAATGTATTTTCTTTGATTCAAAACATTTCCAAAATCTTTTTGATAAATTTGAAGTTCTAAAAAGAAATTTAATTCGCCCATCATACTCATTTTGAATTATTTTGGCATTAAATTTGAAAAGTCGTGACAAATTTTTTTGTTTGTTGATCCAAAATTTGTATCATCAACATAAATTTGAACCAATAAAATAATAGAGTTTACATTTTTCTTAAAAAATGTTATATCTTCCATTCAAGTGGTAAAATAATTTTTCAAAAGAAAAGAACTTAATATTTCATACCAAGCTCTAGGTGCTTGTTTAAGGCCATAAAGAGCTTTACTAAGTATAAAAATAGAATTTAGTATTTGAGAATTTTCAAAACTAGGAGGTTGCTCAACATAAACTTCCTCCATTAAATAAACATTTAAAAAGGAAGACTTAACATCCATTTGAAATAATTTAAAGTTCATATGAGATGCATAGGATAAAAGGATCCTAATAGATTCTAAACTAGCTAAAGGTGAAAAGGTCTCATCATAATCTATACCTTATTCTTGATTATATCCTTTAGATACTAGTCTTAATTTATTTCTAGTTATTATTCCTTAATCATATTGTTTATTTCTAAAGACCAACTTAGTTCCTATAACTAGATAGTTATGTGGTCTTTCAACTAAATTCCAAAGTTCATTTCTCTTGAACTGGTTTAGTTCTTCTTGCATTGCTATCATCCAACTTTCATCAAATAAGGCTTCTTCTATTGACTTAGGTTCTAATTGGGATATAAAGGTAGTAACTCAACAAAATTTCCTATGTTCCTTCTAGTTTTTATTCCTCTGTCTAGGTTTCCTATTACAGTTTCTAAAGGGTGATTCTTTAAGGTTCTAGACTATCTAGGTAAAACACTGTTAGGTTCATCAGTTTCATGTTCTTCTGAACTATACTGAATTTTATTTATATCATTTTCAAAATCATCTTTCAAGTTCTCAAGTCTCATGTTATCATTAGAGTCAGATTCATCAATTTGATCTTTTCTTTTCTTAAAGGGATAGATTCATAAAATTTCACATGTACTGATTCTTCAACAATCCATAAATTTTTATTAAAAACTCTATAATCTTTGGAAGTAATAGAATATCCTAATAAAATGCCTGCATCATATTTTGGATCAAACTTACCAAGATTTTCCTTGGTGTTTAAGGTGTAAACCTTGCATCCAAAAACTTTAAAGTAATTTAATTTAGGTTTTCTGTTATTCTAGAGTTCATAGGGTGTCTTTCTAAAAATTGGTCTGATTAAAACTCTATTAATTATATAACAAGTTGTGCTTACAGCTTCTGCCCCGAAATAGGTAGGAAGACTGTATTCATTTAGCATAGTCCTAACCATTTTTTGAATAGTTCTATTTCTTCTTTCAACAATTCCATTTTTTGAGGTGTTCTTGGTGTAGAGAATGTGTGTTTAATACCCATATGTGAGAAAAAGGAATTAAATTCCAGATTCTCAAATTCTTCACCATGATCACTTCTTAATGAAATTATTTTAAAACATTTTTCCTTTTGAATAGCTTTTCAAAAACATTCAAATATTGTAAAATCTTCATTTTTATATTTTAGAAAGAAAATCAAAGTAAATCTAGAATAGTCATCAACTAATACATATACATATAATTTACCAGCCAAACTTTCTATTATTGAAGGTCCAAACAAATCCATATGGAAAAGTTCTAGAGGTTTAGATGTAACAATTTTTTTAATATATTTAAAGGATGATTTGTGCTTCTTGGAAAGTTGACATTCATCATAGAATCTATCATTTTCAAATTTGAAACTAGGAAAATTAGAAAATAGTTATTTCTTAGATAACTTATGTAAATCATATATATTGCAATGTCCAAGTCTTCTATTCCAGATCCACAATTCATTTATATTAGCAGTTAAGCGGTTTACTTTTTGTTTACACAAAAAAATTAAGTCGAAGGTATAAGCATTATCAGTTCTGGGTGCTCTAAATTTAAGTAATTTATCTTTAAAAATAGAAAAATAGTTGTTAGAAAAATCAAAAAAATAACCATCATCATAGATTTGAAAGTTACTTATCAGGTTGTGTTTCAATCCTTGTATATAGAGTACTTTATTGATTTAGATAACTTTTGGATCTCCATCAGTTCCAATGCCAATAATTTTACCTTTGGCATTGTCACCAAATGTGAATAATACACCATTATTTTGAGTTAGTCTTCTAAAGTTTGATGAGTTCCCACTCATATGCCTAGAGACGCCACTATCTATATGCCATATTTCAGTTTGGATTATGTGACATGCTTCCTACAAAATTATTCAAACAAAAGTTTGTTTTGGTACCCATACTGTATTGGGTCCAGTAGTGTTAGCTATCAAAGATTTGGGTATCCATACATGCTTTTTTTTATAATCAATAGAATCATATAAATTGTTTACAACAATGGATTTATTAATTGAACTTATTTGAGGATACCTTAAATAACAATTTTTAGACATGTGATGTTTTGTTCCACAGTAGTAGCAAATTATACCTTTTTTACTTGGAATAAAATAGTTCTTATATAGTTTGGGTTCCTCACCTTTACATCATATTCCATATCTTTCCTTTTTAATCACATTATTTCTAAGAATTTCATTTAGTGGATTTTCTCCTTTTGTAAAAACAAGAGTTTCATTTTTGTATGTATCTACTTTTGTTTGTAGTGTTTTTATTTTAGCTTCATTATCTTTATAGTTTTTGTTTGATGAGTTATATTTTTCAATTAACACTTGATGTTGTTTTAGTAGAGTTTCTCTTTCTCCTAAAACAACAATGTGAATATTTTTTAGAGAGTTATGTTTCTTAAATAAGGAATCATATTTCTCTTCTAGTATATTTAATTAGGATGAAAGTTTATCATTTGAAGAATTAGAACTAGAATCTGAATCAGATGAATAATAAGATTGTACCTCATCAGCTTCTTCCATAAAACACATATTTTATTTTAGATTTGATTCTTTCTTTTCTGAGTCAAACTTTGATGAGCTGATGGAGTCTTCAGAAAAACTCCAAGTAGCTTTCATTGTTCTTTTTTCTTTCTTCTCATAATCCTTGTTTTTAAAATTTTTCTTTTTCTTTTCTCCTTTTAATTGCGGACAGTCAGGTCTTATGTGACCCATCTTTTTGGATTCATATAACCTGACTTCCTTAGGTTCGTTTTCATATTTCTTGAAGAATTTTCTGAATTCCTTCTTCTTTCTGTAGAACATTCTAAACATTCTAGCTAGCTGATCCAGTTCCATATCTGAATTAGATGAATCAGAACTCTCTGATTTCACTTTGATTTCATTCTTTATCTTTTTTCTCTTCTTTTGGGATGTTACTTTCAAAGTATTATTTTCTCTTTTGATCAATACTTTATGCTCATTTGATTTATCTTGCATCTCAACAACATAAATCATTAGGGTACTAATTAATTCTCTCATAGTAAGATCTTTGACTGGTGATGATTGCCTAATGGTTTATAATATCCCATTCCATTTGGTTGGAAGTACTCTCAATACTTTCAGGGATCGATCTACTTGTTTGATAGGCTCACCCAAGGCAGTGATATTGTTAACAATTTCAGTAATCCTTCCATTCATATAGGTGATGATTTCTCCTTCAAACGTTCTAAATGTGTTGAATTTCAATTTATTTGTGGCATACCACATTTGTCTGAAATTGTCAGTTCCTTCATAAGAAACTGCAATTGCCAGCCACATTTCATAAGCAGTCGGGCACTGAGATACTCTATTGAATTCATCTAGTCCTAGACCACAGATGATAGCATTCATAGCTTTTGAATTTATGTCATACTCTACTTTAGTAGATGCATTCCATGTTTTAGGTTTCTCAAGAATTTCATAAGGAGTGAAAATTTTTTAGTAGACTCTATATCCAAGATTTTTCAAATAGATAATCATCCTCAACTTCCAACATCCATAGTTTTCACCATTGAAGTATAGATATAAAACCATTAACATTCCCTCTCATGTATCATCCATTGAGATCCATGAGTATAATTCGTTGAAACTTTCATCTTGTTATAGCTTTATCAAAAGAAAGCCCTTCTCTGATACCAATTATTGGATCTGGTTATACCAAATACGCACAAGAGGGGGGAATGAATTGTGTATTTTATAATTTATTCACGAATCGTGATGATTGTTGAGTCTATCCTTTATTTTTATAAAAAAATTTATGCAGTGGAAATAAATAGTTATTAGGATGCAAAGATTTATAGTATTTCAGGGAACAGAAGGGCCTTATTCCACTCCACCAATGCTCTACTCCATAAGCTTGGTGATTTTCACTATCTGGTCCTCTTATCAACAGACCATCCACAACTGACTGCAGGTATAGAAATATATTCATAAAATCCAACAATAATGGATTCATGATAGATCTTTGATGTATAATCAGTCAATCTTCAACGTGTTTCTTCTTCTTCAGAAAACAGAGTTTTATTATACTTTGTAATAGTAGATCTGTATATCTCGAATATCTCTGTAAACTGAAGTTGAGAAACTTGAGAGCTTGTTCTTATAATATTTTTTTCGATGATCCATCTCAATAATTTTTTAATTCAAAATAACACATATATATAAATAATAAAGATGAGAATTTTCCTTTAAAATTTAGATCCACAAAATTCGCCTTTAGAATCGTGATATACAAATGTTAAAATAACTGATCAGTCCTAACTTCCCTTAATAATAGGCAAAAAATCCTCCTCTTAAATCGATCCTTTGAATCATAAATAAATATCTTTTAATAATTCATAGACGTGCATTAAAATTGGGCATTGAATCTAGCTTGAAATCTGCCTGATAATCTGCATAAAGACCATTATTTGATAAAGTCAAAATTTAAATCTCCACACCAAACGTAGGGTTGAACTGCATAGTATTATTTCTCAGAACGTAAGGTTAATGATCCATTCTTCAAACGTAAGGTTGATCTAAAACATAAGGTTGGTCATTCATACTTTTCTATGCTTTAGAACATAAGGTACGTGATCTATACTTTTTGATAAAATGTATGGTTGTTTATAAAAGTAAGGTTGATGACCCATACTTTTGAGAAGCAAACTTAACGTTCCATACTTATGTAGGGTTCTTCTTCCATAATTTTTTAATAACATAAATGTAAGGTTCCTTCCAAACGTAGGGTTCCTCTTCTATAATTTTTCTATAACTTATGGTTGTTTAACCATACTTTTCTGAACTTCCGTAATTAAAACAATGGATTCTGTCCTTACACTTATCCTCTTCAATATAGGGTATGAACAGTGTTTCCAAAACACACTCAAATGATTTCTGAATACTTTGTCAAATATTCCACACGATTTAAGTGCTTTAATATTACTCCAAAAATAGGAATATAAAGAATATTAATTTCATGAAATATTCTCAAGGTAAAATCATTATAATAACAAACCAGGATATTTGTGAGCATCAAAGTCATCATAAAAAGATAGAGTATCATTCTCAACAATCTCCCCCTTATAATAATAAAATAGTGTTTTTTTTGAAAACAACACTTTCTCAACACTTACAACCAACACACCATATAAAATCTATTCCTTGATTTACTCCATGAATCATTGTGGGTTATCATTGAACAATTCTATCCACTCTACTCACACATCAATCACTCTCTCTCAAGTATCATATTGAACATGCTCATGCTACCACTACACTCTCACTATAGGTATGGTATTTCCATGGAGATAATTCTCACTATGATCCAAAATTTGTATCAGATTCTCCCTAGAGAAAACATCTATACCAAGATCAACTCCTTCAATATATCATCCCACATGTTGGATGCGGTAGAAAATTCAAAGAATTTTTTAACCATTTCATTTAGTGGATGGGATGGATCTTAAATTGGGTATATAAATGTAATTTTGAGAGTTTTATCACTTAAATGTGTTATTTTTAGACGTGGGTTAAGTCTTGAGAAGTAACTCAATGGTTTGGATGAGTTTTGGGATCACTGAGCTCTGAAATCCTGCTTTTAGGGGGGATAGATAAGGCACACGGTTAGTTTAAATCATGTATCCCTACAAGGGAAACTGCATTGCCTAGTATAGTAGGGTAGGAGGCATTGCATGGCTTGGTTTAACCATGTGAGAGGAGTTTCATGGTTGTGTGAGTGGTCTAAAATTTATTATAGAGGTGGCACATGGGTTTCTCATGGTTTTCCAAATTGTGTGCCTAGCCCCCGCCCTTAGTTCTACTTAACCAGTAGTTATGCATGGTTGGTGCATGGTTAGATCAAACCATGTGATCTAATTACGTGGGGTGTGGAATTGGGTAGTGAATCCCGCATTTTTGGTTCACGGTTAGCTAAACCATGCGGCATAACCATGTGTCTTATTAAAAGGGACTAAAATGACCATTTTGGCCCTGCCTCTATTTCTTTTCTTCTCCCTCCTTTCTTACTCATTCACATGCAGTAGGGTGGCCTCTTGAGCTCCCAAGCTCCTCTCCTAGTATTTGGGAGTTCTTCCTCATACGACCTATGAATCAAACTTCATTGGGCATGTTGGAACCATATCAGCAAGCTCTTGACTCCTCAAGATTCTCTTCTTTGTTTACCATGCCATATGGAATGCCTAATCCATGTGAGCTCTTTTTACCTATTTTTAGGTCATTTGACGATTCTTCCATTTTATTCTATTCCAACTGGAATCAAAGCCCGATATTGGAAAAGCGGACCATCCTAAGCATGATGTAGGTGGTATATATGTTTTCCACTTAAATTCACATCATTTATATGATAGAGCTATTGTTTCACATGTCGGATTTTCTGGATGTTGCTTCTAAAATTTGGAGTGCCTTAAATTAAATGCATAGACCACCTTGTATTATGTTTTAGACCCTATTGATATAGCTATAGGTTATGAAATCAAATTGAACCACACCTTTAGGGTAGTTTTTCTTAAAAACACATAATAATTATGGTTATATTATGACTAAACCACCCATGAGGGGTGCTAATTAAAACATCTATGCTTGTATTTAATTTCTCATATTTGGAATGTGTTTTAAATCATTCGTTTTTTGTGTATTAAAGTATTAAAATTGATTAAGATGTTTAAATTGAATTAAGTGAATTATTTGATGGAAATGTTAGGTTTTATAATAAAACCACCTTTTGAGGTGAACTGTATTATAAATAAAAATTCAATTGATTTATGATATGAAAAGTTATTGTCATTGTAATGGGTTCTTTCCATGGCCTTCATTGTCATTTTTAAATGGAATGTCCCTCTTGTGACTTACAAATAAAATGAGTATGTGATATAAATTAAATTTATTATGTATGGATAGTTTTATGACCTATACTTAAAATATTAAAGTGGATTATACTAAAAAGGATCTATTATTCCTTGAGCGATTCCAGTTGTCTCTTTATGGAATGTCAGTCTAAGGTCTCATAGGGAAAGTGGAATTACCTTACATTTTTATTATGACTGGAGGGATCTTGGTTAGGGTTGTGGAGCATGATGTATCACACCCCCAAGTCGAGGATGATGGGCATGGAATCTAATATCACTTGGGTTGTTGGGTATGGCATATCACACCCCCTTGATTAGGATGTTGAGCATGACGGTCACATCCATGAGCATGATGAAGGACATGACTTCTATTTACCATTTCAGATGATTGGGATTATGACCCGTGAATTATAAGAACCTACCTCATAATATTATCATTATTATTATCATTTTATCAGATACTATTGGGTGTGTTTCCTTAATCATTCATTGAGCTATTACGGGCATGAAATCCCTTACAGAGTATGACACTCTTATGATTATATAATGATGTCTGAGCTATGCCTCGGGTCCTAACTAGTATGAAATGTCTATATATATGTCTATATATGATTGTATGTACACAATACATATATATAAATATATGATTATATATGATTACATATATATATATATAGGGTGACATGTTTAGAGATATCTCGACTTAGGCTAAAGCAGGTATCATCGGTCAAGTGTCCTTGAGGAACCTAAGCCTGACTTGTTTACATTTATCATTATAGAACTACTTACTTTTAATATCCCAACAAATTTCTTTATATTTTATAGAAATATATTGGATTATTCATTGGAAATTGTTGGTGGTGGCCTAATGAGTTTATCTCACACCATATTCGGGCCACCATTGCACTAAGTTACCTAAACAGATCTCATGGTTTTCATACCAAGTTCATGGATTGTGATTTCTTGCTATTATCCTTTAGTTCTAGGATGGAGTACAATATTAGAGGACCAAAATAGTGCTCATGATGTTATTATAGATAGCTAAAATGTCTTTTATTTATATATTTATTTATTCAATTTTTCTATATACTATGTAAACCTGCCTATGTTTTATGTCAGAGCATGTTCATGCAAAATCATTATTCACTCATTACTGATTATAGGTTTTTATTTATTTTTTATTATTATTTATTATTCTATATTTATTACTAATATAGAGGGTATATCTCCCCACTATACCTCCTTTACACTCTTGTTGCAAGTTAGAAGCCTCTGGCATACAGGGAGGCATGCTTAAGGCCTAGTGACCGACTGACATGGGGAACCGTTATAGTGGCACCTGGGTTAGGATATTACAAATGGTATAAAGGGGTTATTTTTCCTTTTGTCTTACTATTTTGGATGGTATATAGGAGACCAAGAATGTGTCAGTTCTTAGTAAATAGCTTGTGCCTGGGTACAACCAACCTATGCATGAGGGAAAGATCAAGTTTTTAGGGATGAGATTATTGATTATGTCATTATTATAGTTGAGTATTATCACACCTTGAGTTATGGATGTACTTTCACTTATTGTTTATCCATGGGTTATGATTTACCTCTTAGCCCAGTATGGAAAGAGGTGAGGTGTGTTACATGAATCATTCTAGGAATGTAGAGATTCATATGGGATGCATATACCATGCCATGTAGGTTTCATTGTAGATGTCCTATTCATTGTTATACAACATGCTTCTTTGTATTCCATGATTTTTTTGATTGTGTTCCTTATTGATTTTTACACCATGTTTGGGTGATTTTTTCCATGATTTTTGGTATTTATTACTTTTTGATAGCATGCCTAGTGATAATTGTGTTATATGGTTGATTAAATAAAATTTCTACATCAATATAAATGGTTCTTTATCTCATATCTTTATTATTCCATTCTATTTAATCAACAAATTATTTCATGTTTGAGTCATGAACCATTGGTTTCATGGGATAAAACATTGATGGTTACGATTAAATGGATGCCAAATTTCTAATATATAAGGCTATGGGCCCTTGTAAATTGGGAATAGTAAATCATATGATCGAACCATCATATATGGGATTGTTATATTTCATAAAAAAAATTCTAATATGGTTTTGGTTATATAAATTCCAATTATAAATTATAAAGGCATGTGCCTATACAATTTGGGAATGGTGATTAATCTAAAAGGAACATTATGTGAAATAATAAATTTTTAATCTTGAATTATAAATGAATGGTTAATGAATTAACCTGGGTGAGACCTTAAATGGTAAAGAAATTATTATTTTTTTGCCAAATTTAGAACAGGTACTTATTAATTTCAGTTAAATGTGTGATAAATTAAAATTATTAAATGGTTATCCCTATATATTTTAATCATGATGAACTGTATAATTGAATTATGGAAATGTAAAAATAGACTCAAGTAGGTCAGTTGGGGCATATTTCTTATGACATTCTTAGACTCAACCCAAGTAGGTCAGCCTTGATATGATATGCTTATGTGATAAACTCATTAAGGGTGTTTTAAAAATATTGAATGAAATAATGGGACCCTCATAGGTCACCCTAATATTTTTATGATTTGGTACTTAACCTTATAGGGGTATGATTATGTTTATTGGATGGTTATTTAAAGTTTTGTCAACCGCTTATATGGTGTTACATATACGTGTATGGTGGAATCTTACTTGATTAGTCCCATTAATTAATAAAATCATCATTAGCTACATGTGAGCTTAATTATTATGAGGTTATAGATAATTAAAATGTAAATTAAAAACTAAAGATTGTATTCCTCTGTAGATTGTAAATTCACATTTTCTTTAACTGCTCCAGTTGTGAAAACTCTTGGATCTAATAAATTGTTATAAATTAAATTATAAAATAATTTTCTTGAAATTTTGTGTGATATATTCTAAATAAAGTGATTAGTATAGTTTTTTTTTAAAAAATTAGTGCTTGAAATCCCTTATATGTTGGTTTTTAATATGTTTAGTAAGTTATCGTTGTTTAAATGCCTTAAAAGTGAACCCCAGTATGGATGTTTATATTGTGAACCCTCATGTAAGGGTTAGCTATAAATTTTCTTTGAGAGGTAATGTGACTGTTGCCCATAAGAAAAAATTAGATTCTTATTAGTTGTGATTAAACCTAAAGGTTAGGAATTAAGTCCTAGTAATCTTTTTAGGTGTGACCTCATTTAGGGTCGATGCCTTATGTATGAGAGGAGCTAGCCCAGTTTGGTTAGTTCCTTTTCAACTTAAATAATTAATGAATGATTTATTTTAGTTTTTTGATGAGAGGTTTTATTTGGGTGTCAATTTTTCTAAGTAGGAATATTATTAATAAAGTGACACCCTTGATTAAATGGGTGATCTTTCAGAGATTTGAGCCTTATTAAAGGCATGGGCATCGTGTAATGCTCCAGTTTAATAGGTTGGATATGCCTCATGCATGATTGGATGCTTTGTAGGTTATGTGACCTTCCTATTATTTTAGCGGGCTATCACATTATAACACCTCAAGATTTCATAGTATATTAAAGTAATTTAATATCTTATATTTCATTCAACACCGACTTGGCTTGCGTTATACACAAGATTGAGTTTCTGTGAAACAACACATTAATATTATAATTATTTAAACAATATATTTATTTATCAAATAAATATTGTAATATGAATGGTAAAAATATATTATTTATAATTTTTTCATATAAATAAAACATATTTATAATAAAATGTATAAGTTTTGTTAAAATAGTTATATATTTTGAAAAACTATTTTCTTAAAATAACTACATTTTATGTCCTTTTGTGAAAAATAATAAAATTATTTCTAGACACTCCTAAGAATTTAATTTGGTAAAATATTCTTCATTTTCTAATTTTGAATATTAAAATTATCTTAGGGTGAATTTTTTTTATTTTTCTGAAAACATTCAATTTTTGATGAATAGTGAAAAATACCAAATTTTAATTGAAAAAAACTTTTTTAATCGAAATAATTTATAGTGTTAAATTATAAATTTGAGTGTTTTTAAATTATAATTAGATTATATTTTTATCATTTATTATAATTTAGGTCATTGTAAGTAATTTTACATTTAAACTGGACATAAACACATGTTAATCTTTTGATAGTTTTTACTTCTTAAAAACTCACTTTTTGGTTTTGACAATGGGAATTAATTTTAAATTAATTACTGAAGCTTCTATGTTTTGAATTTAGAAAAATTGATTCCATATTTAGAATAAGAAGTTCAAAATTATGTAAACAGGTAACTTTTATTTTTAGACATTATGAATAGTAACTTCAGTAATTATTTTTATTTACATGGTTAAAGGGTAAATCAAGTAAATAAGGGTAAAAAATAATATAAAACTACCCTAAAATGTGTTCTAATCCTATTTGATGAAATATATTTGACCATGAGCATCCTTAGGCCAAAATTTTGGAACTTGGGGACCACTTGGGTGTGATAATGACATGTTATAAGAATTAATTTAAAGTAAATATAATTATAACATAAACATATATCCTTTACTAAATCAATTTTAATAAAGGGTTATATGACTGATCTCTTTGACTATAAATATTAATGAGAAATCTAAATAAATTTCTACATCATGGTATTTTATTTTAAATTTTTATACATTAAATAATTAAATTTATTTATGAAACAACAATGATGTAGTATTTTCCTTATTAGTGAAGGAATCAAATAAATGATATTATAAATATTAAAATAAATATAATTTGAAATTTTTGATGTCATCTGCAAATTTTATGGATGGAATTGACTTATAAGGTATGAGTTAATGAATTTTTTATAAATAATCAAGTTGTTATGACTTTAAAAAAAATTAATTACTAAATAGTGTAAAAATTGACATAAATGAGTTTTTTAAAAAAATATTATTTTATTAAATGATATAAAAATCCTAAAAATCTAAGATTCAGATTAATGACTTACATAATGATAAAAAATTCATTAATTATCCACTTTATTTCTCCTTGTTATTTTATAGAAACTAAAATAACCCTATAGTATAAAAATACAAGAAGACATAGTAAGAGTTAAACTGTTTAACTAAGGGTTAATCCCAAAAGATAAGGATAATTTTATGACCTAAACATGTATAAAACCTATTGGTTGAGAGGATTTAGATCCATCCTCGTATTATCCTAGAAATAAATAAATTTTTAGCTATTATAAACTGAAAATCATTTTACAATAAATTAATATTTCAATCTTTTCCTAAAGTGCCTCTCACCTCCCTTATAAAAGAGCACCTCGCTTTCTCTTTAATTCACATATCCAAAGCCCTTTGGCTCAAACAAACCCTTCCCAAATATCCTCCCAACATCCCTACCATCATCCTAGAGTAAAACAAATTGGGAATAAATCTAACATAAGGAGCCATTTTGTGCAAATCAAAAGGAGATGCCTAAAGAAGAGGTAATCGGTTTATCCCTTCTTTCAAAGTTCATTTCTTCTTCTACTTCCTCTTTCTAATTTGTTACCATAATAAAATAATAAATTCAGCATATAATATAATTTGAGATATTTTTAAGATTATGGGACAACCATATTACTCTTTTTACCCATCCTATGAAAAACAATACCACCATGCGTGCGTACTTGCGACTTACTGTCTCCATGCAGTGGTGTAAATTGTTTTTCATGTACGCTTTATTTATATGGGTATAAAGATGAATATAATGAATTTAAATAATAAATATAACATGATATTTTTTCTTTAAAAATTATATTCCATCCAATTCAATACCATTTAACCATTAAGTAAATGATATTTTCGCTCGTGCGTACGTACGGCTTACCGTCTCTAGGACACGATGAGACTCATCTTCCATGTTCACCATCCAAGAATTATTATAAAAAAATATTTTATTAATAATTATGAAATATATGATATAATATATCTACTGTAATGATATATGTATATATATATATGTGTGTGTGTGTGTGTGTGTGTAAATATATGTCATTCACTTACTTCAATTCAATACGATATGAAAACGGAAATAGAGTTTATGCATACGTACTACCTGCCGTCTCCATAAACGGTGTATCCCATTTCATATATCTATATATTATACATATTTATATTCTGAATATATATTATATATAAATAATATTTTATATTCTGTAAGTAATTAAATCATGATATAAGTGATACGATCAAGAATAACAAGTTAAAACACGTACGATAAAGAAAGTGGTTATTACTTGAAATGTTACTTTAACATATAAATTATTATTAAATGGGTAGTATAAAGTCATAAATGAATCGTGTATAATATCATAAATATGAATATAGTTCTGGTATAATTTAATAACATACTATAGTCATTATACAAGAGGTTAAATGTATCCTCAACCAAAGGAAAGTACAAGGTAAGGGTTAATTTCTCAATCTCATTATTATCTGAGATTGTTGATGTGTAAGTATCTATTGGGACTCCTTTATCATCCATGTCCATGTTTTATAAAAAAAATTCAAAAGGAATATTTTAAGGTTTTATGGATGGTACTCTTTAACTGGATCATCATTTTAAATTTTTTAAAGATTTATTTTTCAAACTCTTTTTAATTAATGTCCATGTTTTCAAAATGATTTTAAGGATTTATTTATATGGACATGATTATTTTAAAATGTTAATTAATTTCAAAAGTTTCAAAGTGTTATGGGACACCTTTATTCAAAAATTTCTTTTAAATTATTTCCTTTATAAATTATGTTACTTTTAAATGATTTCATAAAAAATGGATATTTCTCTCAAAGAGTTTTACTCATCATTTTCTACTATGTCAACATCCTTTACTGAATATTATTCTTGATTGAGGTTGATTTATTATAATGAAATCTTTCGTAATACATTTAATGAGTTATAATATATGTTTGACTATGGATGTGATATTTTTATACCATTCATGGTTTATGGTTAAAGTATTGACATTTTGTATGCTAGTTTTAATATGAATGTTTATGTTATGTTTCACCCTTTTCATATAAGGAATGCATTGGACATAGTAAGTGATGGGCGGGCCCCAGTATAGCCCCTTAATTCATCGTTAGGTCTAATGAGACAAACTAGTGTCTTGGAATAATTCCTTAACAAAATATTTGTGAATGGTCTTGGTACAAGGCCTTGACTTAGTAGTTATTATGTCCAGCATTATGCATTCTCTCATTATGAGATTAGTTATTACATGTGATTATTCAACTAGTATAATATCCATGTGCATGTTTATATAGTAATGTTTGATTTATTTTTTCCATATTATGTTCAAGTTTATGTTTAAAAGGCTGTTGTTTTTATTATACATCTTTCCTTAAATGTTTAAAGCTTCCACAGAATTATTTACCCTTACTGAGCATCTGAGCTCACCCCTTTCTTATGTTTTATTTTCCCAGGATGCTAAGAAGTGTATTATGATTGATATTTAGGGTTAAGATAAGGGAATAATGGCGTTATAAAAGGATTATTTATGCTATGTTTTATGTTAGAAAGTGTAATGTATCGTTAATGTATGTAATCTATTTTCCAAGAATGCTAAATGGATCAGTCCTTAAAGGATTGATCTCTTGTGATAATTACAATGTTATGTAATAATGCACTGACTCTAGGTAATTGGGGTCAGGGTAATACACACATGCCTGAAATACATAGATCCAGTGACACTGTTTTGTTGTTTTAGTGCCAATTGTTGTTACGTGTGGTACATGTCAAGTTAAAGTAATGTGCTAAATATTATATTTTTTGAATGACAAAGTTGCATAAGACCTTAATTGTATGTCACCTGACTTCATGGGTAAGGGTCGTGGGTTCTTGAAATTTGTGTTGATGGGTCATCTCCGGAGTAGAGTGACCTGCACATTGTGAGCTTGTTATGAGAGTTGCGACTTTGAGCTAGAATTCAGAAGTTCAGTTGTCCTAGTATTTAGGGATGACATTATACAATGGATCTTGTGTTGTTTCATGGCCGGTCTAGATTAGTTTTTTATTATACACCTAATTCTGATGATGCACATGGACATAACTCGATAGGAGCATCACATGTAATTCTAAAGGAACCCAATTCAGTGGTGATGGAATGTGCACCATCAGATGTTTTTCCATTATCAGTAACATGATTACTAGGACAATCCTAAGGTAGGGAGAATTAAATCATTAATGAAAAAAGTATCCTTCCTAGTATAAGGAATGTGATTATAAGGGGCCATTAAAAAATGGTCAGAATGGGCTTAGCTACAAAACAACATTTGTGGATGCATGTTTTCAAGGTGAGATCTAAGGGAGATCCTACCTTAATGAGACTGGCATTCCAAGTAGAATGGTCATATTATCCTTCATGATTAAAGTCTCATGAAAGTATGAGTTAGGTCTGGAACCAGGTGGTATGGTAGTGTACACCCACTACGCAGGGTAAGTTTAGTATATGCCAGTTGCATGGGGTACCATTTGGATAATCAGTCAGCGAGTGGACGAGTGTGAGCTGAGGATCAATGGTTTACTCTTGAAACTTATAGGGATAGTGACCTAGAGCTTGTGTAAATTCAAGAGTGTGCCCATAGTATGAGCTATCTTGGATTCAATTTGGGAACCATGAGATGGTTTACCCATGTTTGAACCTAGACACTCATAGTCAAGAGACATGGTGTTAGGTGTTGGATAAGGCCATTATAGCTTGTTTTAAAATGTGAGAGTCACTTGAAAGGAGAAATATATGCCTTTAGTGACATATTGGTGTACTCATGGTTTAGTTATGAGAATGAACCCTATCTTCACTTTTTCCTATGTATGTTTAGAGATCTTCGTTTATACTTCAAGCTAGAATAAATCAAATACCTTTTCTATTTTTATAGGTGGATTCATCAAGAGTGAACTCAAGGAGTAGTTTAAAGTAATCCTTATGGTGTGGATGTCACCATAGGCAATTGGCATATGCCCATTTTGGGATAAGGGTTGTGGAAATGCAGGACCAGTTGTTGGGTGGTCGTTTTGGCACTTGTATGTCATTTGATAAAAAGAACCAAGAATGGTTTGATATAAGACATCACCGAAAGTCGGTTGTCGGCTTTGGTGAATGTTCTTAAAGCAATCTCTAGATGCCTTCACGTAAAGGATTTGGGATATATTGTTTGAATTGTGTTGGTCGTCTAAGATGATAATTTTTTAGAATAGTAAACCAGAGGTGGTTTGACTAAATATCTTTCTAATGGATTTATATAGTCATTATGGTACCATTTTTTCACGTTTTGGGTTTAGGTAGTTGTCGGGAAAGGGTCTTCGGGGTCTTTCAATGAAATCTAGGGCGTCCAGTTTCTACTGGGTTGATCAAAATTGACCGTTGAGATCAGAATGAGGTCTAGGAGTAGTGTCATTTCCCATAATCAGGAGTATCATTTTGAGAAACATGTTGAGAGAATCGTTAGAATTATATGGACGTGCTTCATTAGTAAATTTTAATGGTTTTGGTGTTGTGACTCAAAATTATCCATTAAAAAGGTTAAGATCTAAGGTGGGGATCACCTTAGGATACTTGATAAGGGAGACAATAGTGTGATAGTTCCTCTAGTTAGATGGGATCAAGTAAGCTCTATATGGTTGTTCATCTTTGGTTTTGGGCATTGTCCTGAGTCTCAGCGGTTTTACACACCATGTGCTTTAAGTGACTCTTGAAAGCATGTTGGGTGTCTGAGATGCAACGCAACTATTTGAGTGAAAATTAATGACCCTAGTAGGTTGAGATTTATTTATGTTTTTTCCCAAGGATTCTTGGTGACTATAAGTTTTAAGGTGGGGATATTGTAACATCCTGCAATTTGGACCTGGTTGAAAATTCCAAGTGTTTTTTAACTTTTTCATTTGGTGGATGGTCTGAATCTTAAAATGGTTCTTGGAATGTAATTATGTGATTTGGAGCAATTATATGTTTTTTTAGACATGTTTTAAGGACTGAGAAGTGACTTATAGGTTTGGGTGAGTTTCAGGAGCATAGAACTCCAAAATCCCTCTTTCTAAGGGAGACAAACAGGGCGCACAATTAGTTTAAACCATGTGGCCCTTTTAGGGGAAATTGTGTGGCCTGGTCCAGTGGAGTTGGAGGTGTTTCACAATTTGGTTTAACCATGTGATAGGAGGCGCAAGGCTGTAAGAGTGGTCTATAGTTTATTACATAGGTGGTTCATTGGCTACGCACAGTTTTCCAAAATGTGTGCCTAGTATTCACCCTTAGTGTCACTTAACTAGTAGCTATGCATGGTTAGTGCACAATTAGATCAACCCATGTGACCAAACCATGTAGGGTGTGGTTTTGGGCAGCGACACATGAACATTTGGTTCATGGTTAGTTAAACCATACATTTTAACTATAAGAATCATTAAAACTATATGAAATAAATTTTTTCCCATGCTTCTATTTATTTTCCTCTCCCTCCTTTCTTCCTCATTCATGGGCAGTAGGGAGGACGCTCAAGCTCTCGACCTCCTCTCTAAATATTTGGGATATATTACTCATATAACCTCCAAATCAAGAATCTATGAGTGTGTTGGAATCATATTAGTAATCTATTGACTCCTCATGCTTCTCTTTTTAGTTTACCTTTCCATATGGAATGTTAAATCTATGCAAGCTTTTTTTCTCTATTTTCAAGGAGTTTTGTGATTATTATGTTTTCTTCCATTCCGAGTTAAATCAAAGACTGAAATTGGATGAGTGGATCATCTTAAGAATGAGTTAGGTGTTGTATATGATTTTTTATTAAAGTTGTGTTGTTTATATGATTGATTCATTGTGTCATGCTTCGGATTTTCCAGATGTCACCTCTAAAATTTAGAATGCCTTAAATTAAATGCCTAGAACAACTTATATTATGTTTTAGACCCTCTTGATATGGTTGGAGGTTATGACCTCAAACTAAACCACCCCTTTAGAGTGGGTTCACTTAAAAATACATAATAATTATGGATGATTTATGACTAAACCACACTTGAGGGGTGTTAATTAAAATGGTTATGATTATATTCAATTGATAATGTTTGTCTTTAATTATAAATCACTCGTTTTGGTGTATTAAAATATTCCAATTGAATGAGATGTTTAAATTGAATTAAGTTAATTTTTTGATAGAAATGACATGTTTTCTAAAAAACCACCTTTTGAGGTGATTTTTCTTATAAATTAAAATTTTAGTTGATTAATGATGTGAATGGTAATTTATATCATTAGCATGGGTGCTTCCCATGGTCTTCATAGTCATTGTTAAATGGAATGGCCCTCTTGTAACTTATAAATAAAATACCCCAATAAAATAAATTGAATTGATTATGGAATGAATGGTCTTATGAAATATATTTAAAATGTAAAATTGAATTAGACTAAAAAGGATCTATTGCACCATGAGCATTGTCAGTTTCCTCTTTACAGAACATCAGGCTAAGGGCTTATAGGGTAAGTGGTATAACCTTTCATTTTTATTATGACTAGAGGGACCTCAGTTAGGGTCATTGAGAAGGATGACTCACACCCTCAGGTCGAGGACGATGGGAATGGACTCTCACCTTGATTGGGTTGTTGGGAAGGGTGTCTCATACCCCCCTTGGTTAGGATGTTGAGCATGGCTGCCACATCCATGAGCACGATGATAGACACGAATTTTGTTTCCCATTTTAGACAATTGGGATAATGACCCATGAATTATAATAACATTCCTCATATTATTATTATTATTATTATTTTATTAGATAATTTTGGATGGTATGTCCTTAATAATTCATTGAGATATTATGGGTATGATGTCTTTTATAGAGTATGACACCATTATGATTATATAAGGATGCTTGGGTTACACCTTGGGTCCTGACTAGTACGACATATCTATATATAAGGATATATATGATTGTATGTATAAAATAAATATATATAAATACCCACTTATGTATTATTACATATATATAGGGTAACATGTTCAAAGGTATCCCAACTTAGGTCGAAGCAGTTATCATCGGGAAGGTTTCCTTGATGAACCTAATCCCTAATATTTTACATTTATCATTATAGCACTGCTTACTTTTGATATCCCTACACACTAATTTATCTTATATAGAAACAGAGTGGATTATGAATTATAAATCATTTTTGGTGGCCTAATGAGTTTATCTAACACCCTGTTTGGGCCACCATTGAATTGGGGTATCCAAAAAGATCACATGGTTAGAGGACCAGGTTCATAGATTGTGATTGCTTACTGGTATCCTTCAGAGCTATGATGGAGTATAGAAGCATAGGACCGAGCTAGTGCTTGTGATACTATTAAAAATAGTTTTAGTGTCTTTTATTTATTTATTTCATTTTTTAGTTTTCTATATATTGTGTATGCCTTCCTGTATTTTATGTTAGATCATGTTCATGCAATATAATTATTCACTCATTACTAATTGTCAGTTATTATTTATTTTTTCTACCTTTATTATTACTTATTCTACTGTATTTATTACTAATCTAGAGGGTACAGTCTCCCCACTTACCTCTATTACACCCTCCTTGGTATTCAGCAGCCTCTAACATATGGGGAGGTGCACTTGGGTCCTAGTGACCGATTGGATCGAGGAACTATTTTAGTGGAATATAATTCAGGACATTACAATCAATGTATATCACATTATAAGGTTTGAGATGATATCTCTCAAGATGTGATATGTGAAACACATCGTGAATGGAACTATAGAATTGTGGAAGGTCCAATTGATACACCCCTAGACTGACCCTTTCCACTACCTCGAATGGCCTAAAAACCAAAATTATAGCTTTCCTTATTTCTTTATACAATGTTTTCCCAACCTAGGTAACACCCAAAGAAAAATAAGATTCCCCTCCTCAAACTACAGAGGTCATCTACACTAGTCAGTGTAAGATTTTTTCCTAATCTATGTGGTCACCAACCACTTCATAATCAAATGAACATGTTCATATGTTTCATGCATGATACTAGGTCTAACAAGTTCTAACTCACCTACATATAACAAACAAAGAGGTTAATAGAATAACCTTCCATAAAAATCTTCAAAAGGCACCATCTAGATCGATTCCCAAAAACTGTTATTATACACAAACTCTATGATTCCCATATACTACTCCCATGAACCCCAGAAATCCAGCACACTGGATCATAACACATTCTCCGGAATATGAATCATCCCATTAGATTGATCATTAGTCTGAGGATGATAGGATATACTCAAAAAAATCTATGATACCAAATCCTTTAGAAGACCCTTCTAGAACCAAGACATGACATGATGATTTCTATTAGAAATTATATTCCTTGGAACACCATGTAGTCAAGTTATCTTTTTCATGTAGAGACTACCCAGATCATCAACAGTGAAGGTCTCCCTGATAGAAAAAAAAGTGTGTTACCTTAGTCAGTCGATCTATGATCACCCATAATAAATCATTATTATGATGTGTCTTGGGTAATCCTATTACAAATTCCAAAACAACATCATCTCATTTCCATTTAGGAATGGGTAGAGGTTGAAATAGCCTAGTAATCTTCTAATGCTTGACCTTCACCTACTTACAGGTGAAGCATAGGGACATGAAGGCTACTATCTCTTTCTTCGTTATTAACCACCGGTACTGTCTATGGAAATCATGATACATATTTTTCATACCTAGGTGTACCTCCCATCTAGAAGCATGAAACTCCCTCATCAAATCCCCATGAAAGCCTATAGTAACCCATAATCTATCATGGAAAATAATAGAATTGTCACTTCCAAGATATCATCATAATAGTGGATCCCCACCATATAAGTTTTCCCTTAGAGATAAGACCACCGGATTAGATAAATGCTCATTCTTGATCTGGTCCAAAATAATGGGTAAAATAGATGTCAAATTTATAGTTACTCTTCCCTAAGACTTCTGATTATCTTGATGATTATCTACAAAGAGTTCCACTATCTGTCACTCATTTCAAGACTCTGGCACTGTCGTTTTCTTCATCTTCTGGCTCAAGGAATTATCAATGATGGTGTCTTTACTTAGTGTATATTTTGTCTTGAAATAAAAATATTGTAGATACCTAACCCACCTCCTCTTCCAAAGGTTTAGGTCCCACTAATAAAATATATACATTATTTTTTTGTGGTTTGTATTCACCACAAACCTCTCACCCAATAGATAGTGTCTCCAACATCTCAGAGAATGCATCACTACAACTATATCTAGATCATGAGTAGTGTAATTCCTCTCATATAGTCACAAAGTTTTCAAGACATAAACAACCACTCGATCCTCCTACATCATAATTACTCATAAACCAACTCTATATATGTCATAGTACACGATAAAATACTTTCCCGACATAGGAAAAGTGATAAATAATACTAAGGTCATCTTGATATTCAGATCCTAAAAAAATCTCCTATAAACATATGACCAAATAAAATTCACCCCTTTCTTGGTTATCTCAAACATCTATGTTGCTAAATAGGCTTATTTTTGGATAAAATGTAAATAATACCCTACTAGACCAAAAAAATGCTAAATCTCGAAGGCATTCTTGGGCCACTCCCAAGATACTACAACTGCAACCTCCTCAGGATCTACTATCACTCCTACCTTTGAGATAACATGACCCAAGAAATACACTTTATCAATCCAAAAACTACACTTATTTGTCTTGGTGTAAATATGATTCTCTCTTAATGTATGCAAGATTATGTCAATATGTTGGATATGATCATTTTCAAACTGGAAGTACACTAAGATGTCGTCAAAAAAACAACCACAAACTGATCAAGGAAAGGATGGATAATCCAGCTCATCAAGGCCATGAATATCAATGGCATGTTTTTCAGACTAAATGGAATCACCAAAAACTCATACAAGCCATACATGATCCTAAAAATAGTATGAGGTATGTATGATGGTCTCACTCACAACTGACGATGCCATGATATCAAGTTAATCATAGATAAAATTTAGGCACCCCTCAGCTAATCGAAGAGATCATTGATGCATGTAAAGGGATTCTAGTTCCTATCTATCATCTAGTTCAATATTTTTTAGTCCACACACAAGTGCAAAGTCTCATCATCCTTCTTAGTGAAAAGCATGGTAGAACCACAAGGTTATGTACTAGGTCGTATGAAACCCTTAGCTTCCAGATCTTCTAGTAGAACTTTCAATTCCTGAAGCTCTACTGGTGTTATCTTATAATGTAGGATAAAAACTATCTCAACTCTCGACACCAACTTGATCATGAAATCGATCTCCTACTCGAGTGTTAAGTCATAAAACTATTCAGGAAAAACATCCAAAAAAATTCTACCACTAGAAGAAAAATATCCTACTACATTCCACCATCATCTAGAGAAAAACCTATTATTTGATCTGTGAGAAAATCTAATTTTCACTGAATTGGTCCTCCAAAACTATCCTGGAAATCCCATTAAACATGTTGAAAATAGTTTCTTCCTTCTAGAGATTAAAAGGTAACTATTCATCATAAATAGTTCCCAAAAGAAATGGTACCCACTGATTTCTAGAGAACATGCCTTACAACATTTGATATTATCTGATTGCACTCCCAATAGTGTGTAGATGGTTAAGACACCATCCAAGATCTCCACAACCAAGACCAAACAATTTTTAAAAAGAGTATATAGAAAGGAATGTGATCTTCATGTATCAAACAAAATGCAAGCTAAGGTGGATGATATTAGAATTGTACCTATGATGGTAGGTGGTCCTACATCAAAACTAGTCAGAGTAGACCGCATAGCATGAAACTGAATTTCTCCTATTCCCTAGGCTTCAGTCCGACTCCCTTTTACTTATCCCTTTGGATGGTATTGTTTCTCTTGTACTATGGTACCTCATCCCCTGCCTTGACCAGAACATCCAATGGAACTCCAGCTACTAGTCTACTAAGGGGTAGTTGAGTCCTTCCTAGACTTTGGTGCCTATCATGATCCCCTACCACTTCTTTGTTATTGTATGACCCTATAAAACCTCTATAGGTATCCCACTTGTTGTAATCATGGTACTCCAAAGCAAGGTAAGGACACAAAGGATGATTGTGACCAAACTTGACACACTAATTGAACTATAATGGAACACAATCTTGTGATGGTTTCCCACTGCCCTTTTTGCTCTACCTACTATTTCCTTAGTGATAGCTACCATAGTGGCACTTTTTTCCACTAGAAAAATATCTCTCAGTTTACTCTGTTGAAACATCATGGCCACTACTTGGGGTCTCTCTTATATTCCCTTTTGTGATGAGAACCTAATTCATCACATATGAAATGCTACTCAAGAAAAAAAAATTCACATGTGACCTAATCTCATGGTAAAGATCATCTTAGAAACTCCTAAACCTAAAAAACTCATTAGGTACTAAAGATGGTGAAAAGCGTTGTAAATAGATGAAACGTCCAGCATAGTCCATCACTAACAGGTCTTATTTGTGTCAGGTGCATAAAATCATGAGCCTTCTCAACCCTCAAAGTCTCAGGATAGAAGTGACTAAAAAACTTCATCTCGATGTCCTTCTTGGATAACTCTACTTGCTTCCCATATTACTCTAAATTGTCTCACCAATGCTTGGTTAGTCCATGAAGCATGTATGCAGAAAGCTTCACTTTTCAATCTATTAATGTCTTGAGGTGGCACATCTCTTTCCCTGGTCTGTGGTAGTGAGTTGAACCATTGGTCAGTGAGCTTTCCAACTCAGCCTATCATTTTAGATTGTTTTTTTCTTTGGACTAGATTGAATCACCTCGAAAGGGTAGAAAGTTGGTTGAACTAGCTAGTTCTAGTTGGAAATACACAAGACTAACCATTTTTTTTAAATTATTTTTTTTATTTTTTGTTTGGTATACATAACAATGAAAGTATGATATTTAAAATAAAAAAACAATATACCACCTTTTCCACCCAACTTAACTAACTAGATAGGTTTTCCCTTGAGCTACTCCCCTCACTGGTTCAATGATCAGCTCATTTATGAAAACATTGATCAAAATGGGAACGATTGTTTAAAACTCATTGTTAAAAAACAACTATATTACATAAACTGAAAAATAATTGTTAGATTTGGATATGAAACCCTATAAATAAGTTTTTTCTAAAAAAAATTCAATTTCAATTTTTTGATATCCAATAAAGAGTTTTTTTAGAATCATTAATCATTGAACGAACTTGTCGGTTCCATCATTGGTTTTTTATATCACTTCTTATTATTTGAGTAAAAAAAAATTCATGACTCAATTTTTATGGAAGCATTGGTGTAAGGTTAATATTTCCATAGTTTTAATGATATTGATCAATTGAAGAAATAGGTTTTCATCAAAGTGTATGATGTATGATGTTTTGGAGACGTTTTGTTTTCTATAAGTACAAGATGTCTTAATCAATGAAAAATTAATTTTAATGGTATCATCTCTTCTTTACTGTCAAATATATTTTTATCAATTAAAATGTTTAATATTGAAAAAAATGTGAATCCATATCTATATTAAAAAATATTCATTTTTTCCATCCATATTTCTCTTCCCACCCTTCTCTATTATTTTCACCGTGTATTAGGGAAACTCTAACCCATTACTTCATTTTGAAGTAAGATTCCTCCAAAATGAAGTATTAACCATGAAATAAACTTCAATCCATTTACTTAATTTTCTACTCTAAAAGGAATATTCCTTGGATATTCTTGATTTTTATATATTGAAACAAATATAAGCCATTTATTTTGATGATAAAATGTGTATAAAGTAAAAAAAAGGATAGCATATCTACAGTGTACCCCAAGATACATTGTAGCATATATTCAATTTGGAATAGAAAATACCGATTGGTTGTAGCTATTTTTTACTCTAAAATAGCGTTTCTCCTTCATTTTTGTGTTGGGTCAGATATGTTTCACCCATCTTCTTTCCTCAGCAATGCCTCTCCCTACCACTATGTTTCATGCATCTGCAGCATAGTGTCTCTCCTAGACTGTGAGTGTCTCTCCCAGATCATGACTCATCCATTAAAATAGTTTAGCTCCCATTCTTTCAACCTTATAATATTTTTATTCTTCTTCCCTCGATTTCCGAAAATGAATCACCCATTTCTCGTCTCTTGTTTTCTTCTGTTCAATTTTTCATGTTATCAGCACCCCTAATTTTCTGAACCTAAAGTGTATCTCCCTCTCCTCACATCGTTTCAGCTAAAAAATACTATGCCAGCCACTGGTGTGCCACTCTCCCCTCTTATATGACTTCTACACCCCTAACTGTGAAATCCTAAATTTATTTTACACTCCCTCCAACTAATTCCATAGAAGACCGCTCCAGTGTTCATCGGTGTTATTCTTTTTTGTGTTCCACAATATATGATTACCAATTGTGAAATGGTAAACTTATTTCCCTTACTTCAACACAACACTCCTTTGGCTACAGGTGTGTTTTTGTTTATTAATTTACTAGTTATAAGTAACCACCCTATATTTTATGTTTTTGAAACTATATTATTGTTTGAACATTTATATATTATTAATTTTGTTTATTGAAATATCATGTGATGTTATAATTTTCTTAAGGTGCTAATTTACAACATATGGTAGATGATATATATGTTTTATGTTTTAATTACACGTTATATGTTGTTATTTATAGTTTTCATAGTCATAACATTAGGTTTCTCACTATCTGCAATTAAAAGCACATATTGTTTGTCATTTCATTTTATCTATATTTGAAGTATCACTTAAATATATTGAATAATAATATGAAGTAATTATTAAAACATTAAACAACTATGAAAATGAGTCATTGCCTCACTCAAACCTTTAAACTAATTTCCCTGGACATGTGATATTATTTGAAAATTGTACATAACCTAATCTAGAATAAATTATACTTTACAATATAATAATATGTTTCTAGTGAAGGATCATTGGTGTATTAAGGATAAATTTTAACTATTCATTATGCTTTCCTAATATGATTTCCTTATTTCATTTTTGATGTTTTTCTTTTTAACATCTATCTTCACACGTATACACACAGAAAAAAATGCATTTCTTATTACTTTATCTTCTATATCAACTTCTACTTATCAGTATGATTGCTGATTTATGTTAATGCCTTATAAAATCTTTCTTTAATGTTTACATTCACTAAAATATGTTAAATTTAATTAACATGATTTTTTATATTTTTTTTAAATAAATAAAATCATACATTATGTCATATGATAATATAAAACACTATTTTCATAATACATACAACTATGCAATTGATCGCATTCAAATATTTTATGATTTTCTGCATTCTAAAAAGGGATTTTTGGTTTCAATGCTCCTATCTATTTACATAAATGGTTTTTTTAGTTTTCTATTATGTTTTAAAGATTCAATTTTTATAGTCTTTTATGAACAATTTTATTTTTTATTAACTCTAACAAAGTTCCAATTGATTGTTATTACCAATTTTGATGTTAAATGGTTTTTTTAGTTTTCTATAATGATTTTCCAAGGGTTCTCTTATTTCTAATCTCCAATTTCCTTGCATTGGCCCCATCAATTCTCCACACCGGTTGGGATACTCAAGTTAGGTGTCTTCTCCATCCATTTTATATATATGTTTGAATATATATATATATATATATGCATGTGTTCTGTGTGTGTTTTTGTGTGTATTATAACACACACACACATACATATATTCCATGTGTGTGTTTATGTGCGTATTTATATATGTATATTCAATTTATGTGTGTGTGTATATATATTTATATGTGTGTGTGTGTGTATACTGATACATGTATGTGTGTGTGTATTTTGATACATACATACATACATATATATATATATATATATGCATATATGTTCTATATATATTGATGTTGATGTATATTAATGCATATATCAGATTACATATATAGAACATATATGCATGCATGCATGTATGTATGTATTATAATATACATATATATATATTCTGAGAAAACTCTCTAGCTTTTAACTTTGTAGTGGGGGATACCTACATTATTATGTTATCTTCACACTCATTATTCATTAATATATATCTATTGACTCTGAATTTTAGTGTCCAACATCCAATTTTCTTTTATGATTCAATATTTTAATATTTTACTTCATATTAAATAAAACGGATTGATGATGTGCGAACACATGATAAAAATACTAGTGAGAGTTAAAATCCATGTTTTGTATGATATAAATTTCATAACTCTGTATGGTTTGAATACTCTCCACATATTTACACCCCTCCAACCCCATCATCACAACCCTCTTACATATACCCCTTCGCAACCCCGTTGTGGTGGTCTTCCCTAAAATCCCCTCTCCAAACATGCCATCAAAATCTCATCATCCCCACGTGGTTTTTTCAAACATTTCTTCAAAACCCTTGACAAATCCATCACCACATCCCCTCACTGAAATTGTCCCAGAAACCGTCTTTGACCCCTAATCATTACAAGAAACAGGTATTTTATATCCAAACTTCTTTAACAATAAGAGGACCAATTTTTTTCATTAACTATACAAACCTATTTAATTCACTGGATCATGTTTTCCTTGAAAAAATCTTTAATTGTGTTCTGTCCAAAGCGTCCAAATTACCCTGAAGGGAAGGGGATGAAAAATATTCTTTCCTTCTGAGGGTGTAACCCTTTCCAAGCTAGGATCTCATCTGAAAGACAATTTTCCATAACCCAATTAGTCCCAACAATATAGCGTGAGAAATATCAAAGATCTTTCGACCAAGAGTAATGAATGATAAAGTGGTTGAGAGATTCAAAAATTAGTTTTACAAAGAAGACGCCAATTAGCTAAACTTTGTCCTTTCTTTTGGTGGCTGCTAGTATTAAGGATTTTTCCTAGAGTGGCTTCCCAAGAGAAGAATGATATCTTCATTGGAAATTCTAATTTCCAAAATAACATCCAAAGAAATGGTCCTAGAAGGGTTATTTAAATAATGGAGTTTAAACGAGTGAAACACAAGTAGATATCTTTGACCAAATACACACTGTATTTTCCAGACAACGTACTCTGTCCAAATTTGAAATATTTCCCACAAATTTATAAAATAAGGTATATAATTCAAGAAATTATTCAATCATACAATCATGTTCATTTCTTATGAGATTTATATGTCAACTCCCAACTTGAAAAAATGAAGAGATAGTTGTTTTCTTTTAGGTAGAAATCGTGTAAAGATTCCAAAAATATTTGTAACATCCCAGTTAAATAAAGAATATGACATTTTCATATTTATTAATATTTGTGAATTAAATATTAATTTTACTTTAAATTGTATTCTATGTTCGATGTCTTACCTGATATGCAACAACAGATTTCTTTGAAATCTTACGTTGTACACAACGTTGAGTTATACCGAAAAATAATATAATATTATTATTATTTTAAATGGTAGTGAACGCATAGTCGTTGTATTGGCGGGAATGAACATAACTAACTAAAATATGATTACACAGTTTTTTTAAATGTTTTTACATTTGTCCAATAAAAGTTAGAGGCTTAAAATTAGAATGAATCCAATTTTAAGCATATAAACTCTAATATTCTTTAAAAGGTCGATTTACCACCTTTTGACAGCGAACCCTTTTTAAATATAGTTTTTATCTATTTTATATGTTTGATTTGACAAAATAAAATTATTTTTTAGAATCAGAATATCAAAATTTACTTTGGATGAATTTTTTTTATTTTTCTGATAATGTTTATTTTTTAATGAAGAGTGAAAAATATTGCATTTTAATTCAAATTTTTCTTTTAATATAATTTATTTATATGGTTATATTATCTTTTTAATTGGTTTTAAACTATAATTAGATTATATTTTTACCATTTAATCCAATTTTGGTCATTGTAAATAATAACTTTGAAATTGGACATAAACAAATGTCAATATTTTCATAGTTATTATTTCTTAAAAACACGTTTTTTAGTTTTGACAATGGGAATTAATTTTAAATTAATTTCTGAAACTTATGTGTTTTGAATTTGGAAAAATATATTACATATTTTGAATCAGGAAGACCAAATTTTTTAAATAGGTAACTTTTATTTTTATACATTATGAATAGTAACTTTAGTAAATATTTTATTTACCATGGTTAAAGGGTAAATCTGGTAAATAAGGGTAAAAAAATAATATTATAATACTATTAAATTACCCTAAAACATGTTATAATCCTATTGGCTGATACATTTCCGACCATGGACATCCTTGTGTCGATTTTGGGACCCCATGGAGCCACTTGTAAGTGAAAATGACACTTTATAAAAATTAATTTAAAGTTAAGGAAAATGTAACATAAACATATATCTCTTAGTAAAAAAAATTTATAATGGGTTATATAAGGGATATTTAATAATATAAATAGTCATTAGAAAGATAAAAATATTTCCTACATCATGGTATTTTATTTATAATTTTTAGACATCATATAAATAAATTTATTTATGACAGAATGTTGATGTAGTGTTTACCTTATTAATGAAATATTTAAATAAATGAGATTATAAATATTAAAATAAATTTATTTTTAAACTATTTATGCCATAAAATAATTTTAGAGGTAATTATAACTTATTATATTTAAATTAATGAAGTTTTTTTGAAATAATCAAGTTGTCTTAGATTTTTTTAAAAGCCAAGATATAAATAGTATTAAAATTGACATAAAAGAGTTTTTAAATCAATCAATATTTTATTAAATGATAAAATAGTCCTAAAAATATAAGATTCGTAAAACTAAAATATATGATGTTACAAATTTCATTAATGATCCATTCTGGGTCGCTTGTCATTTTATAGTAACTATATTAACCATATAGTATGAATATACAAGAAGACATGGTAAAAGTTAAATTAGTTAACTGAGGGTTAAAGCTAAATGATAAGGTTAAAAATGAAACCAAAACTTTTCAAAAAACTATTGGTTGAGATTATTTCAAATAATTGTCATCTTATCTTTTAATTTAATGAGTTTGGGACGTTTTGAAACCAAAAATAATTTTATAATAAAATAATATATCAAAACATTCACTATTGAATATTTCACATATCCCAATGATTCCAAACCGTTAGGAAAGGGCCTGAAACTGTTGGGATATTCTATCCAAACGGTTTCTAGAACCATTCGTGTGTTATCCGTTGCAGTATCTCTATGCCAACGGTTCATTATAAACTGTTGTTATAGGATTTTTGAATGTAATCTATACCAACGGTTTAAGTAAAATCGTTGGTATATATGTGTACCAACGGTTCTTATACCATTGGTACAAATACTGTCCAACATCTAACCTATTCCAACAGTTCAATGAAATCGTTGGAATATATGTATAACAATAGTTTTTGAACCGTTGGTATACATGTAGTATATGTTTTTTCCGAACAGTTTCATAAACTGTTGGGATATATGTTTTCTAGCAAACATAAGTTGGCCCCCACTATAGTATACCAACGGTTCTGTAAACCATTGGCATATCCTCTACTCCACAGAAAACATAAATCCCCCCCCCACTGTAAACATGCACCTCCCATAAAACTTCCCCCCACTATAAACCTACACCTCCCACCAAAAACCGGCACCTCCCACAGCAAACATAAGCTTCCAACATAAGTTGAAAACATAAGCTGGAAAAAACCTACACCTTAGTCTTCCAAAGCTGGGAACCCCCCCCCCCACACTATAAACCTACACCTCTTAAAGATGTTGTAAACCAAAACCTACACCTCAGTCTTCCAAACCCGGGAAACCCACTGTAAATCTTCACCTCTTAAACCCACTGCAAACCTACACCTTTTAAGTTGGACAACCCACTGCTCTTAAACCCACTGTAAACTAAAACATGAACCTCATTCTTCAAAATCCATACAACCCACTATAAATATGCACCTCTTAAACCCGCTACAAACCTGCACCTCTTAATCTGGACAACCCACTATAAACTGAACATTTTCCAGTTTTCCAAATCACCTGTAAACCTCCCACTGTAAACCTGTAAACATGAACCTCTTCTATATATAGAGTTTATAATAAAACCCATCACATATGAAACTGATCTTACTCAAGTACTAGTCCATTCAATAATATCATTCTCTTGGTAAATGAATTATCCCATATAGTTCCTTCATCATCCAATAAAATTTTTCCTTTATGAATAAAAAATCCATATATATAATTCCTATTTATGTAATCCATTTATAAATTAAAATTTGATGTCCATATGGAATACCATTAATCCCCTCTAAATCATCATATCAAATTATACATGAATTGTTTCTATTCTACCCATAGGATCAAATATCTCACCTAAAATATACCTTCAATATTGGAGTATACCTTTCACATAACTCATGAGGTAATTATTTCTTTTTTGGGTATGAGACTGATTTGAGTCTCAAGGACTCTAGTGGATTCCCTAGTGTAACATATATGAGTACCAAGAGGACTGACATTTTTCACTTGGGTGGTGAGACATTTTTGAGATGGGGGTATAGGTCTGGAGTGACTGAAACCTTGTACCTATATCATGAGCTATGATATGGACCAAATTCCCTTGTTTTTATTTCATAAACATGTTGGGTGACAAATTCTAACAAGTATAGTGATATATCTTAAGGAATGACAACACCTTGAGTGATAAGGTGTTGGAAGGACCCTTACTTGAGTGATAATGAAGTTATCATATTATAACATGATATCTAACCCTACCATGATTGATAAGGTAGTGGTCAAGATAATGGCCTCACCTTGAGTGATAAGGTTCTAGATGAACCCAACCATGAGTGATAATGGAGCATTTGGAATGTGATATTAGACCTACCATGGTTAATATGGTATTATTTTAAAAAAATGGATTTACATTGATCATAATGTATTAACATGGATGTTTGTTGAGTGAGAAGGTTAGTATGTGATATATAGTGGTATGAGACAATACCTTTAGTAGTATGGTAGATGTTGGGAGTTGAGTGATGACCTGTATTGAGTGATAAGTATTAGTCTAGATCTTGGATACATGACTCTATCCTAAACATTCAGGTTGTGGTTGAGTAATCATTGATACTCCCTATTTAGAGTATTTGGGTATAGGATGGGTTTCATGTGTGATGGTACAATGATGCAAGTTTTTTGTTCAGAAAAAAGTATCTATGGTTGGTTATCATGGAAACCTACTTATCACACGATGACCTAATACACATGGAGTCTTGGTGTCCTATTTGGAACATGACATCTGACATGATATGTGTGAGTATTTATTTTTATAACATTTACTTCACTCAGGTATACATATATGTAAAAATATATTAGTGTCTCTTCATGAGATTCTAAAGTCATATATTTCTAACACCTAGCATGATAAACCTGGTATGTATATAGATCTTATGATAGTTTTACTGATCTAAGAAAAGATTATGTACTGGATTGGGATGGAGTATCTCAACAGGGATTGAAGGTGATGTTATTAGGTGGTGATCGAGGATGGAAATAGAGCCTATTGTGTATTTTTTTATTTTTTTTATTTGGGTCATATTGGTGGGAAATTTGTTGATTTATGATTGTATGCATCCACATGGTTTATTATTATAAAATTATGTTTTTTTCATATGAGAATACCACTAAAACTGAGATGTGTGTGTGTGTGTTGGTCATTTTCATGCACAACTATGAATGGTGTGGATCACAACAGGCTTCTATATCAATATAGAAGAACTAGATGTTGCAATGTTGTGTAGGTATCTTCCCTTATCATAACGGACTCATGAAATATGTGTGTGTGTGTGTGTGTGTTGGCCGTTTTCATGCACAACTATGAATAGTGTGGATCACACCAAACTTTTATAATATTCTCATTATTCTCGAATTGTTCATGCAAATAACATGTTTTTAAATTCAAGTAAATATACTAAATAAGACTCCAAGAACATTCACTTCTATTTTCCATTAACTTCTTCATGTTTTCAATCATCATCCATTGAAAACTATTAACTATCAATCCAAATAATCTACGGATATCTCCTTTTAAATCCACCACTTAAAATATCAAGATATCTTTTGAGAATACCTCCATTTTAATTCTCCACATTGTCTATAACTTTGGAAATCTTTTAAACCTATAACTGAATAAATGTGGCATAAAAAAAACCATTCAAACTTTCCTTTTAAAATCTTGAACCTTAGAACATCGAAACTCACTTTTTAATTGTTTTTTAAAATAAAATGCATTTTCCCTTCACACTAAGGCATGAAACAACACTTATTTATGCAATATTCCCTTCAAAATGTCGGACACCAAGACCACTTGGCCATTTTTCTCCACTATAAAATCCTAATACACCAAAACACCCAACTTTCCAATAAACAGGTCCACCACAGTGAGAAGAATGACTTTAGTAAGTATCCTCACTATAATTCTTCTCATTAAAACATGGGAGAAATGTTTGAATATGAATATTCAAAAGAGGAGGCACTAAATCTTATGAATTGGTGGTGGTAAGATGAATCTTATGGTGGGGAGAACCATAATCCTGACAGGTGTTAAACAATGACACCATTAGTTTTTTTAGATATATGGGCTCAGGTAAACATCCAAAGGGGTGGCCAAGAGGCCAGGAAAACACCCCAAATGGGTTTCACCATAAGATAAGGTCACAATGGACATGATATAACAAATCAACTATTTAATATGCTATAACAAGGGATCTTCAGAATTTTTTAGTGAGTGGTATAATGACGCAACGTCTAAAGGGAAACAAAATGATGGAAAAGAACCATACACCATATACAAACCATTTACAAAATTCATTCACTTAACCTAAACATGGCAATTTCATTTATAATATTCAAAGGGTGAAAAGGAAAGTGTCATGATCAAGGAATATGCCTACTCAGGCAATATCATTTGTGTTAAATGAGTATGATAAGCCAATTTATATTATTTAACGAAAACAAAAACCAACTAGTCACAAAACAAACACCAAAAAGAGGAATATGGAAAACTCAAACCAAATCTAAACATGATACAAACAACTATCACTACTCTTTGGTTTAGACGACAAGGCACCTTTGTTGTAGGGGTTTTATTATAAAATCATGGCATTTATTTATCACACAATTCATTTAATTATATTTAACATTTATTCCAAAACTCATTCAGCACAAATCAAATGCATTAAGTTAATCAACTAGATCGACATAACTATCACTGTGAGTTTTTGCAGACAGTACGCCTCAGTTGGAGGGGTTTTATAATAAAAACATGAATTTATTTATCAAATGAAAAAAATTATATTAAATAACACTTATTCAAGATATGCAATTCAATATAATTAATCAAAATTAAGAAAGAAGATAAATTCAATTTAAAGAATTCTTAAATTAAAGAGGCTACTAGAGGGACTCTACCTCAAGGTGGAACCAAGCCATCCACTTCATCTCTTGGATCTTTCTAACTAAAATTTTCTACTCCTCCACTAGGTATATTCACCTTCACACACATACAAGGACATCTAGCCCCTATTCACACACCCGCATGGCCATGAGCATGTACAAGGGGATCCTTGCACATATGCTTATATGCATATACCAGTCTTCACTCACCTGCGTATGCATTTATATATATATACATGGGCACACCTAGCGCCATACGTGCATAATCACTGCCATGGGTGACTATACACGTAACGGGGGAACCCACAAACATATACTTGCTTACTTACTTATGCACACGCAAGTGAGTCTCCCTTGACTTGGTGACTCGAAACCAATGAGCGGGGATCAACGCACAACACAAAGGATATTAATAACCTTAAAACACATGAAGGATGCTACATAACTAGTGAGAAACCAACCAATGGCATTAAATCCTTACCTATATTGGAAGCGAAGAACCAAATCCACCCGAACCAACACGAAATGATCCAACGCCCTACCGAAAACATAATATAGAGTCAAAAACACTAAATTTCCAAATACATGAGGTGTGAGACAAGTAGTAACCATAGAATCTTACCTCAGATCAAAGTCGGTGGACTAAATCAATCTGAACTCCTTCTGGCCCCCTTCACAGAATATAACTACCCTCTGTCCATAGAAAGCAGTCAAAGATCTAAGTGGCCAATGCGATAAAGAAAATAAAATAAAAACTAAAATAAAACATACATGTCTCTTGTGACTATACATGTCACCGCCCAATATATAATAACTACAATGCCCCATGGGTCAAATCATGTTCCTACAAGCAGAGGGGAAACAGATCAATGTTTCAAAATGATACTATCAAATAGTACATTCTTATTAATTAACAATTAATCTTCCTATTAATGGTATATAATAAATTTGGCACGAGTTTCAACTTAGTTTGGTTTTGTTTAATACAAGGGATAAGGTCTTATTATTCTTGGTTTTTATGTTTACAGTAGAGATATTTATTTAAAAATGATGCATGTATTTGGCATTATTATTTATGGTTTTAGTTCTTATCCTGTTGGCATGGGGCCTGTCCACATGAATAATTCTTGGAATGTAGGGTTCAGTTGATATTTATGTGCTTTAATGTGATTGATGTCACTAACGATGAGGACTCAACTGTTTAAATTTAAAAAACCCTATATGGTGTTTTCCTATATAACTTATTGGAAGTATTCTACATAGTTGAACAATAATATTACTTATAATTAATGGTATTATGGATCATATGGTGAGATTTTCCTTGATGATGACTATATATTCTCTCCATCCAGGGGATGTATATTGATCCTTGGTGAATACTAGGCATTTGTGTTTGTAGTTACAGAGCCAAAAATCATTTGATATTACAAGATAATATTCAATGAGTTATCTATAAATTAATGATCTAAGTAGGTCACGATTGATGGCTATATTATCACTATATAATATAGGAAATCCTTGAACATCTCTCTATGGTTTATGCATGTTGTTCATATGTATCTGATATGTGTTCTCACCATGAAAGGGATGTATACCTCCACTGGTGCCACCTCCAACTCATCAAATTCCATCCCCTTCTGAAGGAATTCCCTTATAGAATACATACAAGATGAAATTTGTAAGGTAGTTAGATAAGAAACCTCACCCAAAGTCATCAAGTAAGTAGTGTGTTTTCTAACTTTAATCATCAAATTTCTTAAGTATCTCTTTCTGTATAAAGAAAGTATTAAGAGCCTCTATAGACCCTTTAACACTAACATGATTATTCGGTCATTGATTTCCAAGGAATTGATTATAACTATGTTCCATGGGAGACATGGACTCTAAGGACGATAAATGAAAGGAAATACATTAACATAGTAGACCTATAGATATGGTGTTCACAAGCCACCTAGGTTTAGAGAAGGTTCTTTAGTTATTTTATGGAAATGGAATCACCTTGTCACTAGGTCTCCAAGTGGATAAGATATCGATTGGGATATGAGTGGTCTAACATATGTCTTAAAATTAGGATGATAGGTGTATGGACTAGATGAGGATTTAGATTAAGTAAAATATTTGTAATAGGATTGGGCCTTGTAGTGATAGGTGTGGAAATTGTACATCTAGCATTTGATGAGGAAATACTTATGGGGATGGATTGGAATCTTGGTAGGTTCTTAGAGTGGGATGGTCCGTCTGAGTATATAAAATGTATTATGAAATGTTTTAATCTATTTAATGATTCAAGAGTTCAACTAAAGAGATTAAGGATGATATGCTAGTGTGGATATTGGGTATTGTCGGACAGATTGGCATTATAATTCCAAGAGGCTTGGTGTGATTTAGCTTAGGATGGAACCTGGTTAGTGAGGATGGGTTATAATACATGATTTTGATGAGGTTCTTGACCGGATTATTGAGAATATAATTAAAGAATGGTCGATATGATGAGAGAATACTATAGTGTGTGGGATGAGGATTATAGTCAATGAGTAGCGACTAGGATGGGTTTGAGGGACCCTAGAGGATTCCCATGTGGATGAGATAAAAATGTAGATGGGTTCGATGTGGTGTGCTTTTGTGACTAGGACAATCATGAGGTGAATATTCATTTTTGTCTAGTTGGATGATGAGATATGCATCAAGGCATGGGATAATCCTCGAGAGATGAGTCTGGACTATGTGAGTGAGAGGATAGACTAGGATATGTTTGATAGGATTGGGTGAGTGGCCAACCCATGCAAGGATGATACAATGTATGGAGACACTTGGAGACACTTGGGGTTATTTATGCTATCTCATGGAGACACTTGGGGTTATTTCATGACTCCAACATACTCCAAAAATGTTCCCACACAATATTTTAGAAATACAATTCCATCTCATGGAAAACCCTAAGGCTCCTCTAGCTTCCAATGTTTCCTCACACTCACACCTCATGGTATTATAGTATACAAGTGATCTACGTCAACTAATCAGGATAGCATCACTACCCCCCATCTATAGAAAGAAGTAAAATACCTAAGTGTCCAATGCAATAAATAAAATAAAATAAAAACCAAACAAAAACATACTTGTATCTTATGACTATATATGTCACCACCCAATATATAAGAACCACAACGCCCCATGGGTCAAATCATGTTCCTGCAAGCAAGGTGGAAACAATTCCATTTAATAATCTCTTCATTTTTCATTATGTTCTTTATATAGCACATTGTTGGAAACACTATACTAGTACACTTAGCCATTGAATATGCACCTATGCTACATTACTTGAGTTAAAGATTGTGCACAAAACCCTCTTCACTATGGAAAGAACCTCATAGGGACCACAATCAATGTTTAGTAGTTGATCCTACACTTGAACCTGGTTGGGAACCAGTCCCTGAAATAGATGTTCTACTTGGTCATGAGGGTGTAAACCATTTCATTATATTATACTAAGAATAAAGGTGTTGGTATCTTTTCTACCAGTAATGTGAATTTCTCAAGGCTTGAGTGTCAATCGACTTCAGTTCCTATGTTAATATCCCCTTAACTATCTGTAGATGTCAAGGGGTGTCTCCCATGGGTGTCTTGCGGTGTGTAGTGTCTATCTATGATTTCTGTGGTGCTTCCGTGTTGTAGGAAATGTGTATTTCATGGTCAGTTTAAAAAATACATTGGTCAATTGGAAAATACACCCATAGTCAATAGAGATATACCAACTTTTTATAGAGAATATCATCCAAATAACCAACTCAAAAATCCGATACCAACATTTTAATTTACCAATTCCAATTACATAATATATGCATCACTAACTTATGTTTTATGAACCAATCAATTAAAGGGAAAAAACTACTCACAATAACCCATAAAATCTCATATAGCATCACTCACCTCCAATTAACCCACATAATTGCACATCTTAATGACGATACAACCTTATCACATATATATCATGATTAACAAAAAAATAAAACACAATATAAGGTCTAATATGAGTCTATAGAGTAAAATATGAGGTTTTTAAAAAATCATGAACTTTTTATTGAATGAACTGTTCAAATGAATGGAATACAACCTGCGAATCTAACCCTAAATTTATGGAAGACTCTATTTTGAAAAAATTCACAATTTACCAAATAATTTACCACACCATGAGTTGGTTACTACCCAAAAATCTAGAAAATTCACGATTAATAAGAATGTTTATCCTAACTATAAACCCAAAAATGCATTCCTTGTTGCCTCATTTTTAACAAATAAGACTAATTCTTACCTGGAAGTACCGCTCAAGAACTGATTATCCACTGGAAGAGGATAATATTAATTGTTAATTTATATAGTTTTCATGTGATTTGTTATTCATAAATACCATTTTAGTGCATTTTACACTTTGAACATCATTTCACATCATGATTGCAATTCTTTCCTAAAATGCACTATTACATGGTACATTCTTCAACATCTCATAAAAAACCAAATGGTCTTGATTTTATTTTCATATTTTATTTTCGTTTCTCCCATTATATAAGGAACAATTCATTCTTTTGTAGCACTTGGAGATTCAATTTGAAATACCACCAAAGTGGGTTTTGAACCAACCACATTTTGGGTGAAGTGAGCTGGACAGCATCCTAATAAACACACTGTAGCGGCCATGATTCAATCTCAAAGAGTCTCAAAATTTATCTGGAGATATAATACATAATGGGGAACATTTAATTACACATTGTACCAGGCTAAATAGAATGTTTTAATGGAGTTCCAGGTGGCCCAAGTTGAAGATGTAATTCTGGGCCAGATTCCACGGCCCAGAAAAAAAGCCCACCATTTAAATCATATCTCGTGAAAAAAAAAGTATTTTGTGATGAACTTTTACAGGATATTAGGGGACATTCGGGGATTCATTTAATTCTTCTATGTTCCACTCCAATTCGGCTTTATAGAAGGTTATTTCGGCAATTCTGTTTGGTTTATTAAAGCTGGCTCCCACTTCGAGGCAAGAGTTGAAAGGTCTCCTCTACATTTAATGTCCACCCACCTTTCCCCATAAAAATTAATTAAAGGAACATGTTATGATGGGTTATAGGACAAGGACTTCCAAAATTCCTGTTTAAGGCAGTAGTGGTGGAGGATTTGAAGGATCTTGGAGCTTTGTTTTGATTGTAATGTTATTATGCCAAATTGTCTTTGTAGCATTTTTCCTTCTCATGTAAGTTGTTTGAATCACATTAGTTTTCAATAAAAGTTATTCTTATTCTATTGTTCTGTTCTTATTCATATCACCTTGATACCTTTTCCTTAAGGTGTGAACTTTTTCACACCAAACCTTGTGATTTTGTTCACACAATGGTGGAGTGATCTTTATTTTTGAGTTTTTACTTCTTCAATTCCACCCTCGTAAGTCTACTTCCCACTTCCGTTGAGAACATGTTATCAATGGATGGCCATATATTTTATGGGTTGATCCAAGGGGGTATCAAGGGGCTAGATTGGATGTTATTTATCACTCTTTAGAGGTTATTAATTTCTTTTATTTGAGTTCCTTTCATTCAATGATTTTCTCTCTTCCTCTTCCTTACTGAATTTATTCACCCCACTTTTATGTGCTAAGTAGATCCTATACCTTGGAGTTCTCATGAAAATGATCCTAAAAGTGTATAGATTATTATCATGTGTTTGTGAAGGTTCTTAATCAGTAAGTGATGAGGTTTGTTTGATTTCATTGTATGAATCCTTCTCAAGATAATGAAATTTAAATTGTAAAAGAAAAAAATAATTTGTCCAATCCACCCTGAGCAATAACCTAGGATCAACTCATTTTATCATAATTTGAATTCACATAGATCTTTAGTGATATTTTAAAACCATATAAAATAAACCCTAGTTGGCCACTTCATAGTAAAAAATCCATCTCTTTTCATTGAGTGTCTAAAGATTCTTTTTAGGTCTCTGAGGATTCGACAACCCAAGCTACACTGCAAGTGACCGCTTTAACCATAGAACTTGGGTAAATTTGGGCGAAACCAAATTTTGGCACCGTTTTCAAGGACCATGTAAGTTACTTAGACCAAAACCTTCATTCCTCACCCCCATTATTCTATTTTCATCTAATATCTCTTATCTTTTTCTTTCTCTCTTTTTTTTCTTTTGGCGCATGTTCGCCTACACCGGTGATAACTCAAACAGACTAGTTAGGGTAGAAACTCCTAGGATAGGGGAGTCAAGTTCATCTAAGGGATTGTTTACATTTAATCAAAATATTATTGAAACTCAAAATTCACAAATTAAAACAAGTCCAATGGAGGTTCTTCAAAGAAATTAAATGGTAAACCCTATGGGTGATCAAATGGGAAACCCAAACCAAGAAGCTCCAAACATAGGGAATGTGGTCGATCAAACCATGAACGACTACCTCACTCCAGCATGGACCAATTCTCCCTCATGAATTAGAAACAATTACCTAGGATATGCCAACTAAATCTTTAAACCCCATGTCCTAAACCACCTTCCAACCTTCCATGGGATGGAGTTAGAAATTCCTTACCTTGATGTCAAGGAGTTCAATGACATTGTTGAAACCATGTGCTCACCACATCAACTTGAGTCAGCTAAGATGAGGATCTTTCCTTTCTCACTTAAGGATCAAGAAAAGAACTGGTTAAATAATCTAACACCTTCATCAATCCACTCTTGGGACCAACTGCAAAGAGAATTTTACAAAAAATACTTCCCCCATCAAAAAACCATTGCACTAAAAAAGAGCATCCAAAAATTTTTTGACAAAGAGGGAGAGTCATTCTATGAAACATGGAAGAGATTCAAAGACACCCTAAACATGGTTCCACACCATGGTTTTACTATTCCTAAACAAGTGATAATTTTCTATGAAGGGTTGGGATCAGGGAATAAACAATTCATTGATATGATGTGTAATGGGACCTTTAAAAACAAATCCACAAATGATGCTTACTAGTATCTAGAAATCATTGCTAAACAAAACCAAACATGGGGAACATCACCTTATTCTGAAAAGACAAAAATAACTAATGGTATGTATACACTTAGAGAAGAAGAAAGCCTTATGGCTAAACTTGCAGCACTCACTAGGAAGGTTGAAGAGATAGACCTTAGAAAAATCTATGAAATCCAAACTGTAGAACCTGTTTGCACAATTTGTGACAAAAATGACCAGAAAACAGACAAATTCCCAACCATTCCATCCATAAAGGATGTTATTCTAGGAGGACCACCTGCTGAAGTAAATTCATTAAACTTTCAAAAGCCCCAATACCAAAAAACATTCAACCCAAGGTATAATGACCACCCAGGATTCTACTGGAAAGATAACCAACAACCTAGCCAACCACAAGGACCAAGCCCCTACCCTACACAAAATTTTCAAAACAATAAACAATTCCAACAACAACCAGTTCAATACTAGAATCCCCCTGTCTAATACCAACAACCCATCCAGCACCCAAAGTATCCTCCTAGGATAAACTAACCAACACAAGCCCCCACCCAATCTATCCCTCTTCCAATCCTTGAACATTTGTGTAAACAAATGGAAAAAATTAACTTCGAATTCTCATACCTTAAACAATAACTTCAAACCATTAAAACTAGAAAGGTACCCATGCCCACACAGGCCATTCCACAACAAACATCAAGGGTAGAGACAAGTTGCACTCAAACAACTCAGGAACAACTAAAGGTTGTGACAGTTTTGAGAAGTGGGAAATCAATTGAGAAACCTTAACAAATAGTTCAAAAACCACCTGAAGATTCAAACTCTAATGAAAATTCAAATGAAACAAATGAAAAAACTGAAGAAACTAATAAAAATGTGAAAGAAAAAACTCTTCAGAAAATAACCCCACAACCTGCCCCATTTCCTCAATTCTTGAGGAGGAAAACCAAGCCTGAATTGAGTGAAACATTCAGGGAAATATTCTCACAATTCAAGTTGAACATTCCACTCCTCTATGCCATTCAAACCATTCCTGCATACTCAAAATACCTTAAGGACCTCTGCACATTTAAAAGGAAATTCTCATATAAGAACCAATTCCTTCTGGAAGCAAATGTTAGCACAACAATCCAAGGAACCCTTCCTCCAAAGATGAAAGACCCAAGATTCCCTTTAATAAATGTTGAACTAGGAGAGAACAAAGTTTTAAAAGCCTTGTGTGATCTAGGAGCCAGTTTTAACCTCATTCTTTATGCCATGTATTGTTAGTTAGGGATTGAAGAACTCCAACCCACATTTGTCACTCTTCAACTTGCTGATCATAGTGTTTGAGGTCCAAAGGGGATGTTAAAGGATGTTTTGGTGAAATTTGAAAATTTCATTTACCCAGCTGACTTCATTGTTATGGAAAATCACCCAAGCTTAGGTCATAGGGAGAAAACCCCAATCATCCTTGGTCATCCCTTCCTTGCAACAATCAACTCTGTTATCCGAGTCCGAAATGGGAACATGACCATCACCTTTGTAAACATGAGTCTAGAATTGAACATCTACAATGAAAAATCTCAAATTGGGGATGATTAAGAGATCCATGAGGTTAATTGGATTGGTAGTGTTGATAGTGAACTCAAGTAACATCAAGGAATACTGATGGATGTTTAAGTCAAGAAGAGATTTATTTTCTTTGTTCACATGAGGGAAATTTGTCTCCTTGGCTGGAATCTATTTCAGATAGATCTATTGATGATTTTATAGAATCGCCAATCAATGATACCATGGGTGAAATCAATAAAATCGAGTCCATACCCATTCATGACACTACTCTAGCTAATTTAGTGGATGAAAATTCTTTTCACAAGGAACCAATTTTTTCAAGAAATCTGAACAATGAAACTGAGTTCAATATAAAGTCTCATCCTTTCTTGGAAATTGATAACCACTCTGATCTTGAATTTATGGTTTTACCTTCATCACTCAAGTATGAGTTCTTAGGGGACAATAAATCCTTTCCTTTTTTCATCTCTTACTCTATTGAATATGATCATGAGAAGATGCTTCTAGATGTCCTTAGGAGATACAAGAAATCCATTGGATGGACCCTATTTGATATTCCTTGGATTAGCCCACTTATCGGGACTCATATAATTGTTCTAGAATCTGATTCAAAGCCATGTCATCAACCTTAGCGGCGACTCAATCCTAATCTCATGGAAGTAGTGAGAAAAGAACTTTTGAAATTGTTAAAAGCTGGTATCATCTATCCTATAGTTGAGATTGAATGGGTGATCCCAATCCAAGTGGTTCCAAAAAAGGATAGAATCACAGTGATAACCAATGGGGATGAAGAGATTCTTCTAACAAGTGTGAGTAGCAGCTGGAGAGTTTGCATCGACTATAGGAAGCTAAAATCATTTACCAATAAGGAAAATTTCTCCTTACCATTCATTGACCAAGTCCTTGAGAGAGTGGCATGTCATGCCTTCTACTGTTTCTTAGATGGGTACTTAGGGTATAATCAAATCGAATTCTCCTTAGAGGATCAAGTAAAAACAACCGTCACTTGTCCATTCGGCACTTTTTCCTTTAGGAGCATTCTTTTTAGGTTATGTAATGACCCTGGTACCTTCTAGCGGTGCATGATGGGAATCTTTTCGGACATGGTGGGGGATTGTTTAGAGGTCGTCATGGATGACTTCTCCATGTTTGGGGATACTTTTGATGGATTCCTTATAAATGTTGAAAAGGTTTTGTCAAGATGTGAGGATAAGAATCTCATACTAAATTGGTGAAAATGCCATTTCATGGTAATGGAAGGACATGTCATAGGTCATATGGTATCTGGTAGAGGGATTGAAGTTGATAAAGCTAAGGTTGACATCATATGTCACCTTCCCTCTCCTAAAAATGTCAAGGAAGTGAGATCTTTCTTAGGACATGCTAGTTTTTATAGAAGATTCATTAGGAACTTTAGTTCAATTGCTCGTCCCCTTTGTGGTATTTTAGTAAAGGATGTTTCATTTGTTTGGACAGAAAGTTGTGAGGATTCATTATCAACCCTCAAATCATCTCTCACCTCTCCTCCGATCATGAAATTCCCAAATTGGAACCTTCATTTTGAACTAATGTGTGATGCTAGTGACTTTTCTTTAGGAGCTGTGTTAGGGAAATGTTGTGATAAAACTCCTTATGTAATTGCATATGAAAGAAAATCCTTAAATGATGCCCAAATCAACTATACGACCACTGAGAAGGAGTTACTTACTGTTGTGTTTTATTTAGAAATTTTTAGGTCCTACCTCTTAGGATCCCACATCAATATGTTCACTGACCATTCTACTCTGAAATACCTTTTCTAGAAACAAGATTCTGAGGCTAGACTGATTAGGTGGGTCCTTCTCTTATAATAATTTGACCTCACAATAAAGGACAAAAAGGGTGTTGAAAATGTTGTAGCAAATCATCTATCTAGGATAGAATTTAATGATAAATTATCTCACCTTTATGTGTCTGATTCATTCCCTCATGAATACCTATACTCTGTGAGTGATTGCCCTTGGTATGCCGACATATCCAATTTCTTAGTTACAGGATTCATTCCAAAAATCTTAAGGACTCAAGATCAAAGGAAATTCCTTTTTATGATGTTAGAAACTATGTGTTTTATGATCCATACCTCTATAAGTTCTGCCCTGACCAAGTCATTAGGAGGTGTGTCCCAGAATCTAAACAAGATTCTATCCTTAAATTCTGTCATAGTGAGGCTTGTGGAGGCCATTTTTCCTCTAAGAAAATTTCTTCTAAGGTTCTTCAGAGTGGTATCTTCTGGCCCACCCTCTCCAGGGACTCCTAATCATTTTTTTCAATGTTTTCCTACGTGTCAACATGTAGGGTCCATCACAAAAAGAAATCAAATTACACTCAATCCCATCTTAGTGATTGAAATCTTTTACTACTGGGGGATCGATTTCATGAGTACCTTCCCAAACTCTAAGGGATATTTGTACATTCTTTTAGTTGATGACTATATCTCAAAATGGGTTGAGGAGATTCCTACAAAATCTAATGATCATCAAACTGTGATTATATTTCTCAAGGAAAACATCCTCTCTAGATTTGGAATTCTTAGGGCTATCATTAGTGATCGTGGAACTCATTTTTGCAATCGTCCATTCTCAGCACTCATGGACAACTATGTAATTTCTCACAAAGTGTCAACTTCTTACCACCCACAAACCAATGGTCAATCTAAGTTAACCAATCGAGAAATCAAAAAAAATCTTGAGAAAAAATTTAACCCATCTAGGAAAGATTGGTCAAACAAACTGTTAGATGCTCTGTGGGCCTATCGAACTGCATTTAAAACCATTTTAGGAATTTCCCCATATATGTTGGTTTATGGTAAAGCATGCCATTTTCCAGTATATATTGAACACAAGGCTTTTTAGGCAATTAGGAAAATGAATTATGACTTCTCATTGGCCGAAAAAAAAAGGAAATTAGATCTCAATGAACTTGAGGAACTTAGGATAGAGGCTTATGAGAATTCAAGGATCAATAAAGATAAAGTACAAACCTACCAATCTCGACATCTTAAGGCAAAACACATTGTACCAGGTAAACCAATTCTTTTGTATAGTTCTAAACTTCATCTACACTCGGGAAATTTGAGGTCCATATGGTCAGGCCCATACATAGTGCATAAGGTGTACCCCCATGGGGCTGTAGAAATTCAAGATCCCACCAGTGGTCAAACCTTTAAAGTAAATGTCCATAGATTCAAACCATTCATTGAACAATTTCAAAAATAGGAATTTATTTAAGACTTGTGTGAACCAACCTTAGATGAGGAAAATACTTAAACAATTAGGGGTTTAAGTCGAGCTAGCGATGTTAAAGAAAGGCGCTGCATGGGAGGAAACCTCTGGTTTTCATGTTTCCAATCTTTATGAATAATATTTTGTTTATTTCTTCTTAATTTTTTTTTTTAAATAGACTGTTGACCTGTTCTTATTTTATGAGTAAGGATGGGTATGAAAGGGGAGCACCATATTCATCTGTGTCACGCGGTGTGATCCCTGGGTAATACCTTACCCAGAAAATTTAAATAAGACAATGTATTATCAGTTTGATTTAAAAAAATATAGATTGTTTACCTGTTCTTCTTTTATGAGTACGGATGGGTATGAAAGGGGAGCACTGTATTCATCCATGTCATGCGGTGTGATCCCTGAGTAATACTTTACCCATAAAATTTAAAGAAGACAATGTATCATCAGTTTGATTAAATATATATATATATATATATATATATATTGTTGACATGTTCTTATTTTATGAGTAAGGATGGGTATGAAAGGGGAGCACCACATTAATCCATGTCACGTGGTGTGATCCTTGAGTAATACCTTACCCAGAAAATTTAAAGAAGACAATGTATCATTAGTTTGATTTTTAAAATAAAAAAAAACAAGGAAAACCATAAAAATGTTGATACTTGGTTTTAAAAAAATTGTTGTGTTGTTTGTTTTGTCTGGTTTTTTCTTCTTTGTATATTCAGTGACTATTTTGGGTGATACATATTCAATCAAGGAGGTGCCTACATCTCCCAAGAGATAAAAGGAGTAATTTGGAGCATCATGAACTTCAACTTCAAAAACCAGGTGAATTTGTTCCATTTTTATTGTTTCAAATTATTTTTAGAACACCTATCATCTACCTCTACCCCTTCTAATCTTTATTTTCTTTAAACACTGGAGACAGTGTTATTTTAAGTTGAGGGAAGATGAAATAATAAAAAAAATGTGTGCATAAAAAAATGTGTGGAAGGAAAAAAAATTTCATTAACCTTAAACATGATAACACACATTGCAAACTCTGAAATTGGATATCAAAGAATTTTCCATGACTTGATTCTGATTTTAATGAAAGTTTATTTTCATGTGCATAGATTTTGGAAAGTTAGGTTGTCTGATGTGATTTTTCACCGTTATATTTTCATCCATTTAATAAAAAAACACAATGCACATCCTCTAGATTGTGGGGTTTTAGTTTGAGTTCTTGGGGACCCATAATAAATAGCATAGGTTTGGCAATCATTTTAATTTTAACATGAGTATTAAAAAAATAAATTTTCATGTAGAGCAATGAATTGACCTAATGTGTGGCTTTCGACACAAGGGGATCGTGACTCCATAGTTGTCTGGCCTGGAGTTGGGAATTTTATCTCTATTTGTGGTAGTTAGAATTTGTTTTTGATTGAGTTAACTCGATATGATGCCTGAGTATGTGAGCTTCACTTGGTGCCCTAATGTCTTTGAGCTTGGGAGTCATCAAAAAATTATTCTACATGGGTTGACTCGATTGAGTTCAATTTCAATTACCATAGAAAAATTGAAAAAAAAATAAACAAAAATAAATAAAAAATAAAAAATGAGTACTCATATTAATATTAAAATTTGATTTCTCCTAGCGCTTCCATCTTTTCTCCCTCGAATGAAAATGAACCCCCTTGTCTATTGTGACGCACAACACTTCATCGTGCTTAATTTAATTTGGATGAAATATGGTGATGAATTTGAAAAAAGTAATGGTCAGGGGCTTGGGATATGCCTATGGACCTAGCTTTTTTAAAATTGATTTTGGTGGGTTTCATAATTTTTTTTGGTATGAGATTTTTGGGTGAGAAATGTGTATTAAAATGTTTTTGGAAAAGGGAATTCAAATTTCATATTTTTTAGAAATATTTTTCTCGGGACTAGAAAAAATCAAGTTGGGGGTGTGATTAGCCACTGGAAGAGGCCAATATTCATTGTTAATTTATATATTTTTCATGTGATTTGTTATTCATAAATACCATTTTAGTGCATTTTTCACTTTGAACATCATTTCACATCATGATTGCAATTCTTTCCTAAAATGCACTATTACATGGTACATTCTTGAACATCTCATAAAACACCAAATGGTCTTGATTTTATTTTCATATTTTATTTTCATTTCTCCCATTATATAAGGAACAATTCATTGTTTTGGAGCACTTGGAGATTCAATTTGAAATACCACCACAGTGGGTTTTGAACCAACCACATTCTAGGAAAAGTGAGCTGGACAGTAGCCCAATAAACATACTTTATAGGCCATGATTCAAGCCCAAAGAGTCTCAAAAGTTAACTTTAGATATAATACATCATGGTAAACATTTAATTAAACAGTTTCCCGGGATAATTATAATTTTTTAATGGAGTTCCAGGTGGCCCAAGTTGAAGATGTAATTTTGGTCCAGATTCCACGTCCCAGAAAAACATCCCACAATTTAAATCATATATCTCTAACCACAAAGTATTTTGTGCTGAAGTTTTACAGGATATTAGGGTATATTCGGGGATTCATTTAAGTATTCTATAGCCCACTCCAATTCGGCTTTCAAGAAGGTAATTTCGGCTCTTCTGTTTGGTTGATTAAAGCTGGCTCCCACTTCGAGGCAAGAGTTGAAAGGTCTCCTCTACATTTAATGTCCACCCACATTTCCCCAAAAACAATTAATTAAAGGCACATGGTATGATGGGGGCTTAGACAAGGACTTCCAAAAGTCCTATTTAAGGCATTAGTGGTGGAGGATTTGAAGGATATTGGATCTTTGTGTTGATTGTAATGTTATTATGCCAAATTGTATTTGTAGCATTTTTCCTTCTCATGTAAGTTGTTCAAATAACATTAGTTTTCAATAAAAGTTATTCTTATTCTCTTGTTATATTTTTATTCATATCAACTTGATACCTTTTCCTTAAGGTGTGAACTTTTTCACACCAAACCTTGTGATTTTTTTCACACAACGGTGGAGTGATCTTTATTTTTGAGTTTTTACTTCTTCAATTCCACCCTCGTAAGTATACTTCCCGCTTCCGTTGAGAACATGTTATCAATGGAGGCCTAGATATTTTATGGGTTGATCCAAGGGGGTATAAAGGGGATATATTGGATTTTATTTATCACTCTTTAAAGGTTATTAATTTCTTTTATTTTAGTTCCTTTCATTCAATGATTTTCTCTCTTCCTCTTCCTTATTGAATTTATTCACCCCACTTTTATGTGCTAAGTAGATCCTATACCTTGGAGTGCTCATGAAAATGATCCTACAGGTGTATAGATTATTAGCATGTGTTTGTGAAGGTGCTTAATCAGTAAGTGATGAGGTTTTTTTTATTTCATTGTATGAATCCTTCTCAAGATAATGAAATTGAAATTGTAAAAGAAAAAAATATTTCATCCAATCCACCCCGAGCAATAACCTAGGTTCAACTCATTTTATCATAATTTGAATTCACATAGATCTTTAGTGTTATTTTAAAACCATCTAAAATTAACCCAATTTGGACACTTCATACACAAAAATCCATCTCTTTTCATTGAGTGTCTAAAGGTTCTTCTTAGGTCTCCGAGGATTCAACAACCCAAGATACATTGCAAGTGACCGCTTTAACCATAGAACTTGGGAAAATTTGGACGGAACCAAGAACCCTGGCGGGAGGAGAGGGAGATGATAGAGGGGTATGTCCCGCAGGGTGTTCGTCCATGGGGGGTCTCACACGCGACTGAAGAGGGGGTCAGGGGACGTTGTTAGAGGAGATTTAGCCAAGAGGGGAGGGGGATGTCACCAGGAGAGGGAGACAAGAGGGGAGGGGGGAACGTCATCGGGAGCCGAGAGGGGAGGGGGACATCGTTGTCGGAGAGGGAGCTGAGAGGGGAAGGGGAATGCCGCCGGAGGAGAGGGAGGGGGGATGGGAGGTAGAGGCGGAGGTTAGGAGGAGATCGAGATCAGGGAGTGGAGGAGGGGGTCAAGAGGCGAAGTTCGGGGACGGTTCACACAGGATGAAAATTTGGGAGGGATCCCTAAATTGGGTTTCTTTTTTCCCTACGGTTAATAAAAACTATAAGTAATATTTTTCTTTCCCAAAGGATTTGTTAAACCATTGGGAAAACCCAACATATAATACCCTATACCAATAGTTTACTAGAACCATTGGTATAGGTTCTTTATCCCAACATTTTTTTCAAACCGTTGGGAAATAAGTGTTGGTATACGTCGGAATTCCACTAGTGATTCCTAAAGTGCCCCTCCTCTCTCTTATAAAAGGACACCACTTCTAACCCATTACTCACACCTCTAAAACCCCTTGTCTCATCCAACCTATTCTCTAATAGTCTCCCAACATCCATATATTCCACCTATAATCCTTACTTTGGTCAGAAGGCAATTCAATAAAGCCTTTTGGTTCAAACCAAAGGGAGTTACCCGATTTAAAGGTAACGTCTTCTCTCAAGTTATTTTCTTTTATTTTCCTTCTCCACTCCCTAGTCTCTTCTTATTCCTTGTTTACATAACAACACCAATATAATAAATATACTAAGTTGTTTTTATGAGGAGGATTCTAACTACACATCCACACACCTCCATCTAATGGATACAAACATACTGTTTTTGTGGACGGTGAACTACTGCCTCACGAAACGATGATAATTTCATTTGAGGAAGTGCGGACTACAGCCCCTTCAAAGTGATATGACTCGTTCATTCCATACATGGAACACATAAAGGATTGAGTTAATGAAATTATATATGATATTATACTGGAATTATAATATACCTATGTATCATTATGTTTTCTTTCCATTAAATATGAAATAGAAATCAAAGTAGCGTTTATGCGTACGTACGGATTACCGTCTCTATGAACGGTGCATTACATTTATTATCTAAAAATATTATATACTAATATAAATACATATATATATACGATATATATATGATATATATGATATCTAAATCATGAATATCATTCTGTAGATATTGGAATTTTGACCACATGGGCAATTTTTAATTATAAGAAGTTCATTTTTGACTCAAGTTCCAAATATCAAAAAAATGACCGTTATTAAATTAAATAATTATGTAATATTTGTAAGGAGGTAATAAGTGATATAAAAGGAAAAATAAACTTGAAAAATGTTCTTAAGCAAGTATAAATTAACTTAAGTTTATTATTCAGGAGATTAAACAACGAACGAGTCAATTCAGACTTGAGGTAATGGACTTCGTCTCAATCTCCATTCATTGAAGCATACTTCGATTTATACATGACTTTTTTAATATGGTGTATAAAACACTTTTACTTTTAATTTCATTCAAAAGTAATCTTTTTCTATGAAGTGTTTTACTAAATGACAAAAAGAATGTTTTTTAACATACACGACGATAACAACCCTTCTACCGCCACGAGCATTATTTCATATTTGGATTTCTTAACAAGCCATAATGTTTTTAAAAGGAAAATAAATACCATATACTCTTTTTATGTATTTTGGTATTGAAATTTTTTTTATAATGGATTGACTGTGTCAATATTTTTAAATTTTATATTGTGATTGCAATGTGGAAATGTTATCTTTCCTTTATGCTTTTTCATGTGTTAATATTATGTTATGGTTCTTGGGAATTGTGTATGCATATGGGTGATTTTGTGATAAACCTGGGGTGGGTGAGCCTGAGATAGCTCTCCAATGCATTGGGTAATGTGATGGAGTTAAATGTTTTTTCTTCTTCTAAGAGATTTAGGGAATATACTGTGATGGGTATTCAGATTATTCTAATGTGTTTTTTGATTCAGGGTCTACACATTATTTCATTTTTGAGAAATTTTCTAGTAAATTGGTAATTCCATCTCAAGATATGAATCCTAAACTTATGATAAAAACACCGAGAGAAAATTTTGAGACAAAAAGAAATTATAAGAACCTTCTTGTCCTTGTGTATGGAAATAATCTACCTGAAACCCTTATTGTTTTGACTCTAGTAGAGTTTGATGTTATTTTGGGTATGGATTGGCTTTTTGTTTATCATGATAAGATTGACTGCAGAGCTAAAGAGGTTTCTTTTTAGAAAGAATTTCAATTTTTGTACAAGAATGAACCCTTACTTTTGATAACATATCAGGAAGCTGAGAAACTATTAAAAGATAAAAATGAATGTTTCCTTGAACATATTGTTGAAAAAAGGAACTGTTCAGATTAATGAGTTTCCAATAGTAAATGAGTACCTTGGTGTTTTTTCTGATGATTTTCCAAGTATAATACTTGATCGGGAAGTTGAATTTACTATTGACTTAGTTCCTGATGCTAAGACAATTTCAAAACCCCCTTATCAAATGGCTCAAATTTATCTTTTAGAGTTAAATAAGAAATTACATGAGTTATTGGATAAAGGTTTCATTCGACCTAGCACATCACCATGGGGTTCTCCTGTCTTGTTTGTTAAAAATAAAGTTGGTTCAATGAGACTTTTCATTGATTATAGAGCATTGAATAACATCACTATTAAGAACAAGTATCATTTGCTTCATATCTATGATTTTTTTGATCAGCTCTAGGAAGCTCAGTATTTTTAAAAGATTGAATTGAGGTCGGGGTACCATCAATTGAAAGTAAAGGAAGAAGAAATTTTGAAGACCACATTTCATACTAGATATAGCCATTATGAATATTTAGTTATGCCTTTTGGGTTAACCAATGCACCTGCTGTATTCATGGATCTTATGAATAGAATTTTCCGTGAGTTCTTGGATAAGTTTGTGTTTGTGTTTATTGATGATATTTTGGTTTATTCCAAAAGTAAATAGGAACATGAAATTCATTTAAGGGTTATCTTTAAAACCTTAAAAGAAAATAAACTGTATGTGAAATTCAATAAGTGTGAGTTTTGGTTACAAAAAATTTCATTCCTTGGTCACATTATTTCAAAAAATGGCATAACGGTTGATCCTGCTAAAATAAAAGTCATTGAAGAATGGCCAAGACCCACAAATATAACTGAGATCCATAGTTTTATTTGTTTTTCAGGCTATTATAGAAGGTTTTTTGATAATTTTTCACGATTATCAAGCCCACTGACTAAGTTAACTCGAAAAGGTGTTAAGTTCAACTGGACAAAAGAATGTGATGATTGTTTTTAGGAATTGAAAAGAAGATTGGTGAGTGATCCAGTTTTGGATTTACCTACTAGGGATGGTGAATTTTTTATCTATAATGATGCTTCGTTGAAATTGATTGGTTTTGTCCTAATGCAGAATGATCAGGTAATTTCTTATGCTTCACAAAAGTTGAAACCTCATGAGTTAAATTACCCTACACATGATTTGGAATTATCTACTATTATTTTTTCTTTAAAAATTTGAAGGCATCATCTGTATAGAGTAAAATGTGAAATATATACTGACTACAAAATTTTTAAGTATATATTCACTCAGAAAGAATTGAAAATGAGACAAAGGAGATGGCTAGAATTAATCAAGGATTATAATTGCATGATTCATTACCATCCAAGAAAGGAAAATAAAGTGGATAATGCTTTGAGTCGAAAAATTAATGCTACATTATCCTTTTTAAGTTTGGAACAAGATACTTTGATTAAAGATTTGATGAACTTTGGCATAGCAGTTGTTGGTGTAGGAAATTCCACTATTTTGTTTCAGGTGTCAGTGAAATCATCTCTATCAAATATATTTAAGCAAGAATAGAAAGATAACAGTGAGTTGTATAAAAAGGTATATTTGGTTCAGAAGGGTAAGTTACCTGAATTTTATAATGATAGAGACTGTGTTTTTATGTTTGGAAAGAGATTACATGCGTCTTGTGATTCACAGTTAAAGAAAGAGTTATTATGTGAAGCTCATAGTTCTTCATTTTCAGTTCATCCTAGAAGTACTAAGATATACAGATATATTTGGAAGTATTACAGGTAGGATAAAATGAAAAGAGATATTGCTGACTTTATTGTTAACTGTTTGACTTGTCAATAGGTTAAAGTATAGTGACAATTACCGAAAAGGATGCTTCAGCCTTTACCAGTGTCAGAGTGTAAATGGGAAAATATATCCATGGACTTCATTGTGGAATTACTAAAGACATCTCGAGGTAACAATGCAACCTGGGTTATTATTGATCGATTGACTAAATCTGCTCATTTCCTTTCTATTCGAGATACTCTACCTCTAGATCAACTTTCATAGTTGTATGTTAAATAGATATTCAGGTTACATGGATTTCCCCTCTCCATTGTATTTGATCGTGATTCGAGGTTCAATTATAACTTTTGGAAAGGCCTTCAGAATTCTATGGGAACTGAATTAAATTTTAGTATAGCTTTTCATGCTCAATCAAATGGGCAGTCAGAATGAAAAATTCAGACTTTGGAAGATATGATATGTGATTTTTCAATGGATTACCAAGGAAGTTGCGACCAACATCTTTCTTTGGTTGATTTTTCTTATAATAACAGTTTTCATTCCAGTATACAGATGACTCCATTTGAGGCATTATATGGGAAACAGTGTCGAACTCCAGCTTTTTGGGATGAAGTAGGTGAAAGGAAACTGATGGGACCATGATTGGTAGAAGAGATGACAGAAAACGTTCAGTTGATTCAGAAGCACATGAGAAATGCTCAGAGCAGGTAGAAAAGTAATGTGGATAACCAAAGGAAGGATCTTTCTTTCGAGGTAGGTGATCATGTCTTTCTCAAATTTTCTCCATGGAAAAGTGTGACACATTTTGGTAAGAAGGTAAATTTGAGTCTGAGGTTCATTGGACCCTATGAAATCCTAGAGAAAGTTGGATCAGTTGCCTACAAAGTGGATTTACCTCCAAGTTTATCCCAGGTACATGATGTTTTTCATGTTTCAATGTTTAGAAATTATATGCCGGATCCATCTCATGTTTTAAGTCCAGAGGTAGTTCAGTTGGAAGACAATATTTCTTAGGAGGAACAATCGGTCCAGATTCTTGAATGAAGAGAGCAAGTGTTGCAAAATAAGGTAATTCCTAAGATAAAGGTTTTGTATAAAAAACATATGGTTGAAGAGGCAATGTGGGAATCTGAAAATTCTATGAGGGATAAATACCCCCATTTATTTGATAAATAAATAAAAATTGTGAGGATGCAATTTCCAAAAGGGGGAAAGATGTAACATCCCAAGTAAATAAATAATATAACATTTTCATATTTATTAATATTTTTGAATTAAATATTAATTTTACTTTAAAGAGGATTCTATGTTTGATGGCATACCCGATACGCAACAACGAGTTTCTTTGAAATCTTACGTTGCACATAATGTTGAGTTATACCAAAAAATAATATAATATTATTATTATTTTAAATGGTAGTTAACGTGTAGTCGTTGTATTAGCAGGAATGAACATAACTAACTAAAATATGATTACACATGTTTGTTAAATGTTTTTACATTTATCTAATAAAATTTAGAGGCTTAAAATGCGAATGAATCCAATTTTAAGCATAAATACTCTAATATTTTTTAAAAGGTTTATTTACTGCCTTTTGATAGCGAACCCTTTTTAAATCTAGTTTTTGTCACTTTTATATGTTCTATTTTACAAAAATAAAATTATTATTTAGAATTAGAACATAAAAATTTACTTTGGATTAAATTTTGGTATTTTTCTGATAATGTTCATTTTTTAATAAATAGTGAAAAATACTGCATTTTAATTCAAATTTGCCTTTTAATATAATTTACTTATATGACTAGATTATCTTTTTAATTTTTTTTAAAGTGTAATTAGATTTTATTTTTACCATTTAATCCAATTTTGTTCATTGGAAGTAATTTCACTTTGAAATTGGACATAAACAAATGTCAACCTTTTGATAGTTATTATTTCTTAAAAACACGTTTTTTGGTTTTGACAATGAGAATTAATTTTAAATTAATTTCTTCAATTTCTGTGTTTTGAATTTGGAAAAATGGATTCCATATTTGGAATCAGGAGGTCCAAATTTTGTAAATATTTAACTTTTATTTATACACATTATGAATAGTAACTTCAGTAAATATTTTATTTACCATGGTAAGGGGTAAATTTGGTAAATAAGGGTAAAAAATAATATTATAATAATATTAAATTAGCCTAAAACATGTTCTAATCCTATTTACTGATACATGTCCGACCATGGGAATACTTTGGTTGATTTTGGGACCCAATGGAGCCACTTGTAAGTGAAAATGACACTTTATAAAAATTAATTTAAAATTAAGGAAAATGTAACATAAACATATATCTCTTAGTAAAATAATATTTATAATGGGTTATATAAGTGATATTTTTTACTGTAAATAGTAATTATAAATATAAAAAGATTTCTTACATCATGTTATTTTATTTATAATTTTTAGACATCATGTAAATAAATTTATTTATGACACAATGGTGAGGTAGTGTTTACCTTTTTAATGAAATATTTAAATAAATGAGATTATAAATATTAAAATAAATTTATTTTGAAACTATTTATGTCATCCACGAATTTTATAGATAATTATAACTTTCCATATTTGAATTAATGAAGTTTTTTCGAAATAATCAAGTTGGTTTGAATTTTTTTAAAATTCATGATATGAATAGTATTAAATTTGACATAAAAGAGTTTTTAAATCAATCAATATTTTATTAAATGAAAAAATAGTCCTAAAAATATAATATTCTTCAAAATGACTTATATGATGTTACAAATGTCATTAATGTTCCATTATGGGTCTCTTGTCATTTTATAGTAACTATATTAACCATATAGTATGAATATACAAGAAGACATGATAAAAGTTAAATTAGTTAACTAAGGGTTAAAGCTAAATTATAAGGTTAAAAATGAAACCAAAACTTGTCTAAAACCTTTTGGTAGAGAGGATTTAGAATAATAGTCATCTAATTTTTTAATTTAATGAGTTTGGGACATTTTGAAACTGAAAATAATTTTATAATAAAATAATATTTTAAAGCTTTCCTAAAGTGCCCCTCCTCTCTCTTATAAAAGGACATCACATATAACCCATTACTCACACCTCTCAAACTCATTGGATCATCCAAACTCTACTATAATAATCTCTCAACATCCCTCTATTCCACCTAGGATCCTTACTTTGGGTAGAAGGCAATTCAATAAATTTGTTTGGTTTAAACCAAAGGGAGTTACCCGATTTAAAGGTAACGTCTTCTCTCAAGTTATTTTCTTTTATTTTCCTTCTCCACTCCCCATTATCTTCTTATTCCTTGTTTACATAACAAAACCATTATCCTAAATATACTAGTTTTTTGATGAGTATTATTCTAACTACACATCCACACACCTCTATATAATGAATATTAACATATTGTTTCTGTGGACGGTGAACTACCGCCTCACGAAATGATGATTGTTCAATTATCTCATATCACCTCTCATGTTGACCATTATGATGTAACTGTATTTATATTTGATATATATTATATTTATATTGTCTCTATGCTTCTATATTTTCCATTTATAGTATACCTTTATGGTTTCCATAATGGGTAAATATGATAATTTCATTTGAGGAAGTGCGGACTACCGCCCCTTCAAAGTGATATGACTCATTCATGCCATATGTGGAACGTATAAAGGATGGCGTTAATAAAATTATATATTATATTATACTGGAATTATAATATATCTATGTATCATTATGTTTTCTTTCCATTAAATATGAAATATAAATGAAAGTAGTGTTCATGCGTACGTACGGCTTGCCGTCTCTATGAACGCTGCATTACATTCCTTATCTCCAAATGTTATGTGCTGATATAAATACATATATATAATGTATATATATTATATATATGATATCTAAATCATGAATATAATTCTGGAGATAATGTAATTTTTACCACATGGGCAATTTTTAATTATAAGAAGTTCATTTTTGACTCAAGTACCAAATATCGACAAAACAAAAGTTATTAACTTAAATATTTATGTAATGTTTACAACAAGGTAATAAGTGATATAAAAGGAAAAATAACCTTGAAAATGGTTCTTAATAAGGTATAAATTAACTTTAGTTTATTATTTAGGAGATTAAAGAACAAACGAGTCAAGCTGGACTTGGGGTAAGGGACTTTGTCTCAATCTCCTTTCATTGAGGCATATTTCGATTTACACATGACTTTCTTTTATATGGTGTATAAACCCCTTTGACTTCTAATTTCATTAAAAATGAATCTTTTTCTATGAATTTTTTTACTAAACGAAAAAAATAATGTTTCTTTTTAACCTACGTGACGACAACGACCTTTTCGCCACCGTGAGCATTATTTAATATTTGGATTCCTTAACAAGCCATAATATTTTTAAAAGAAAAATAAATACCATATATTTTTTTACGTATTTTGGTATTGAAAATAGTTTTGAGAATGTATTGACTATGTCAATATTTTAAAATGTTATATTGTGATTTCCATGTGGAAATGTTATCTTTCCTTTATGTTTGTTCATGTGTTATGATTATGTTATAGTTATTGGGCATTGTGTACGCATACGGGTAGTTCCGTGATAAACCTAGGGTAGGTGAACCCAATATATCTCTCCAATGCATTTGGTAACATGACACAGGTAAACGTTGATGTTTCTCTTAAGAGATTTAGGGGATATATTTTGATGGGTATTCCAAACGTAACTCTCTACATAGCTATGAAAGTTACAATGTAAGTATATTATGGATGTCACAAGTTACCTTTATGATTTAGGATTTCTATATGTTATTCATAAATCTTATGATTTAATGAGGTGTGTTAAAGAGATTATATTTTGTATGTATTGATGTACTAATGATTTCTTTCTTTATTTTATAACCCTTATTGAGCTTTTTATGCTCATCCCAAGTTTTTGAAAAAAAATTCACAGGATATAAGGCAGGGTAAGAGAAAGGAATAATTCAATAAGATTTATATCAAGGAAAAGATTCTTGTTTTCTTTTAAGGGTTTTATTTTATGAAAAAAATGGATACTGAGTAGAAGTGTCTACTTTGTAATATTTGAGATGTAATGTAATAGTTATGTCCTAATTCTATAAAACTCTAAACCCCAAAATATCCTCAATGTTAATTATTAACTTACTTCAAGGTTATGTAATATTTAAGTTTGGGGCCTTATAACATTGGTAGAGGAGAACATCACCCCACCAAAAACCCATTCCAAATTAAATATAATTTCCTACAACTGAATTCCATTTGTTATTGCTGGGAAAAGGGGGTTAATGTTTGCTAATTTCATTCCACATGGTTTACTTATTCTTATAAGAGGCCCTAGGATGAAGGTCAAGATACAAAATAGTAATTTATTAAACCTTACAACCAAATATGGAAGTAAGATGTGAAGCATCAGCATTCTCTCCAATCAGGATAACTTCAATTTTTGACCAGTTAACCTTCAAACCAGATATATAACTTTAAAATAAAAAAAACACATAAAATTTTTAAAAACTTATGAAGAGTGGTGAAAAAGAAACATTTTATTGTGCTTAATGGGAGTTTGAGAGATTTCTTAGAAGCAAGAGAGACCTTCTGCCATAAGTCATCTCCAAAGACCCATGTCCACCGCATTGTTTACTATCCAATGAAAGAAATACATTTTCATATCCAAATCTGCCACTTAAAACCAAATCCCATGCTTCAAAGTACTTCAAGTTGAAAATTAAAATTTAAATTTACAATAACTTTCTCAATAAATAGCTTTCATTTGATTCCATTATTATTTATATTGAGTTTGGAATTGACGGTTTCATTGATTATTAACAGCGTATTGAGGATTTAACAATTGCACACAAAAGAATTATGTGATTGAATAATGACACCATCAGGATCTGATTTGAGCATATCTTCCATGACATTGGAGTTTATTTCATAAATGCAACCCACAAGGATAATTGACATAAAGTCCTTTATGTTTGGGCCCCTTTCCTTTTAGGATAAAATACAATGAAAGTGGAATTCAAGGAGGTGACAAAACGCACCTTGGTGTAGAAATCATCCAAAAATGGAAAAAATCTTCTTTTAGGGCGTCCCAATTGGCTTGGATAAAATCCATATGAAACTTTTTTGGACCGGAGGCTTTAACCCCCTCACAATAAAAAATGGATTGATGAAGCGGGGGCTCAGGAAGCAAGGGAAAGGGAAGAAGGACCCCAGCCTATATCACAATAGAATTCTTAACAATAGGAAGAGAGGTTGAATCCCACTGTTTAACAACTCAATCTTGAATTGGTCAAAACTCTATCCATGAGCTTATTCAAGGTTATTTCTTGCATTCTCAAAGACTTCAATGCCTTTTCCCACACAAATTCTGTCCCAAAATGGTGATCCCCCTCCCCATTCATCTACTTCTCACATAGAAGTTTACACTTGCATTAAGGGTCGTTTGGTACAATGTATATAACTTGAATAAGATGCAAAGTGATTGATTCCTATTAAATTATTTTATAAAGTGTTTAAAATCACAGTACCAAATACCCCCTTAAATTTTAATTTCTATAAACCACCTTTGCTGCGTGGGATACTCAGTAATTAGGATTTGGATTCGTGATGCAAAAATTCCCATCATTTTTTTAGTGTTTCACATGATTGATCCATATTTTAGATTGGGTAGGTTTTTGGTTTAAAGCACTGTATCAAAAAATTCATGATTGAATTCCGTATTTCCGTCACTCCCTTTTAACCACAACGATTGGGGCATCATTTTTTAATAAATTTTCTATTGTAATCCATGGGACTATGATTGTAAATGGATTCAATTTCAGTCTTGTCACATGTTTTAGGTTTTAATTTTTGGGGATGATGACAATTATTTTTTTTGGGACAATTTTTTTATTCCGAGATATCATCAATCATTACATTCCCGAGACCTAATAATGGAATGCATCAAACTAGAATTCATGCCAACAAAAATCCCCCCACCTTATGATAAATTGACTCATCTACCTAAAAGGAGGGTCCCCAAGTTTCTAATTCTTAATAAAGGTTATTGTAGGAGGAAACACTATCCCTTATGTCTTTCCCTTTTTCTAAAGAGATTCCATTAACAATAATCGGCCCCATATAATTATGGTGCCTATAAGCGTTAGACATCTTGTGGAAGAAACCAATTTTTTATCTTCTTTTGACCAAAGGTAATGGAAACCCAAACCCATAAATAGAAATTATATTTGAGATAGGATTCTCTCAAAATCTATCACCCATAAGCCCTACTAAAAATGATTATGGGGGATGATGTCGTGTTTTTCATTATTATCAACGCTTTAAATCATGGAATTCCTATTTTCATCAGGATGATGGGGGATGATGTCATATTTTTCATTATTTTCAACACTTTCCAACATGGCATTCCACTTTTCATTAGTATTAGAGGCATAAACTTATGAAGGATCCGTTTTTTATTTTCTAAAAAATAAGAAAAGGAAATTTTGGATACAAGTTGGGAAAAACATAAAAAACACAATGTCTGATAAACCACATAGAAAATTTTTTCCAACCGCATATCATGTTATGCAGACCAAAAAGAACTTAATCTATTATGTATAACACTCTATTTCTACATGAGAATAAGTCCACCACAAAGGAGAATAAACACTTTATGGAAAATACAAGTTCACAGATGAGATTCTTCGTTATGCGAGAAGGGTAGTTCACAAAGGAAAACGCTATGCTATGAGGGTTGGAAGCTACAAGACCAAAAAGCATGGAATTCTACTATGTAACAAACTATTTGAGATGATGAAACCTTTTATAGGCACGAGACCTCCTCCGAGTCTACAGGTACCCCTCAAAGTATCCAATCATATTGAATTATTCCTTGGAATCAACTCCTCTTTGTGTCGATCGGACCTCATTCCAATGAGGGCATTTTGTTGGGTCTGAAAAATTCTACATGGAATATCAAAAAGGTTTCATGAATTTAGAATATCCTGAATAAATAAATCGATCATGAAGATTAAATTTGATCAAGGATGTAGAACCATAAAGGATATTTCATCTTCTATATAGCACGCCTGCGGGTCTATCTTTCCTCAGAAACTCAGAGGCCTCTGCCACTAAAACTCGTGCAACGCGCCCATTCGGTGTGCATCCTCTGCTGGTGGGGAAGGTGGCAACGGCTACCCAACGAGTAATGGTGATGCTGGTACACCACGCAAAGGTGATAACATTGTAAGAGGGTCATGCACTGAGGCCTCATCACTCGGTGGGCTATCATCGCGTACTCTCTCAGGAATCCTGGCTGGTTTTCTATGTGGCGGAATATTGAAAGAAGACAGGTGTGTCACGGTCAAAAAGTTATACCTGGTGAGATGACTCAAGGAAATCACAAGAAAAACTATTTAAAAACACACGCAATCAGTGCTTCTGTGTATTGAGTTGGAAATTAGAATTCAAGGTCCTGGTGTATGGATACGTCGTCCGCCGCACCAACACTGGACTACCCAAACTGAAAACCCCACTCATAACACTTAACACCATTGCTAATTTGAAAAGATCAGAGTCATAGTTCTTTAGTAGAACTGACTCCTCTGATACCACTTTGTTATGACCCGTCCCCCGAGACCCGTGTTGTGACTACCCCAAGCCCACCTTCTATATCCCAGGGGCTAGCAACTGGCACCAGAAAGGTGTATCCCTAAAATAGGAAGGAATTGACTTTAAACCTGTACAAACACACAAAGTATAATGCAATAAGATGAAACCATGAAGTAAACTATTGTAGTAAAGAGTGCTAAAAGTGAAGGGGGCCAGAATACAAGCCCAACTGGAAAAAAATACAAGTACAACTAAAAAGTAAAAAACAGCTAAAAAGTGAAAAGCAGCTCCTAGATCGTCTGCACGAATCCTACCTGAAGGGTAGGTACAGCTCACAATTAGTAGTATCTGTGTCACATCACTCCAAATGGTCCACCTTCAAGCACTATCTAGTCCTGATTTCCTCAGCCTCAATCAATTTTTTAAGTCATCTACACAAGACACAACCAGGTGCAGGCGAAGCCCATGTAGGGGTGAGTATAACGATACTCAGTAGGGACCCCGAGACCCCGTAGGTCTCCTAAATTTCCACGAAGGAAAAAACCAAAAAGCAAGTCTTCAACCCTACTTAGGTATATTCCCATACATATACCTAAGTTATCAAGATATACTCATCTCATACATGAGGGAAGAATACTAAAAAGGTAACACCACGAAGATAGGAAGTACCACATAGTTAAAAGACTTAGTTCAAACAGATTCTCAGCTCAAACCATGTATTAGTGAAGTAAAAAAAGTACATATGATTAGTTGTGAAGCTAGATCATCTTATTTTGTCAAGAGGCACTGCTTCTGACCATACAGAGTCTAATACACATAGGATCGATAAGTACTAACCCCCACAATGATCCACACAAGATCTGACCCACCCATAGTCGATAGATAACTAACCCCCGCAATGACCCACACAGGATCTGACCCACACCGAATCGGTATGCGCTGACCCACAGAGGATTGCTGAGCGCTGACCCACATAGGATCTGACCCACACAGGATCGGTATGCGCTGACCCACACAGGATCGCTGAGAGTTGACCCACACAGGATCTGACCTACACAGGATCAGTGTTGACCCACATAGGATCACTCAGTACTAACCTTTGTATGATCTGTCTCCAACCTATGCCTCACTGCCAGCCACTGGATTCCTCATACCCGGTGCGCTCTAGTTTCGTAGATTCTGCACTTGAGATATCAGTCATACCTTGACCTTCACTAAGCTCCACAAATGAGTAACCCAAAAGTTCATCATGTCGTAAGGGTTCCAACACATCATACGGTGTTTCAATCAAACACTTGGTCTATGATATATAAGCATTTTAGTTCTGGGGACCCAGTTGGATTCGGGTTCGATCCAACCCGACCATACTTCAACTGTCTCCAAAACTCAGGAGGAGTATACCAAAAATGATTGTATTGATCCAAGGATCCCAATTCCATAAACTGTTTCTCAAACGAATGTTCGATTCTCAGGATATGGCCCTTTAAGTGTTTCTGGACCTGGTTAGGCCCGGGTCCGGTCTGACCCGGTCGGACCGACTCGGCTTGACCCAGTCTGGGTTGGGCCGTAGTGGGCTCAGCCCTGCCCACAAGGGCAGCCCGACCTATAAGGGGGGGCAGCCCACAAAGGGAAGCCCGCAAGGGCGGCCCGGCCCGTATAGGGCAGCCCGCAAAGGCCGACCCACAAAGGGCTGCCCGACCGCGTGAGGCGTGGCCCGCAAGAAGGGTGGCCCGACCGCGTGAGGCACGGCCCGCAAGGGTTGGCCCGACTATTGTCTTCCTGAGATGATTAGGGGGGAACATGTCCCCCCAGGTTTCCCGAACATCCCGGAGGCCCTTCAGTTTTGCAAAACGACGACGCCACATGGGCGTCACCCGGTCATCGCGGAACTCATGCAGCAGGTTCCTCCTCCGCTGCGGCTTCGGTCGTGGCTTCTGCTCACCGGTGGCACGTTGGTTGTGCTACCTTTCCCACTCACCAGCGGCGCACTAGTCGTGCCGCCTCCCCTTCCATGACCGGCCGATGTGTCGGTCACCTCCTCAGATTGTCGTGGCTGATGAGCCATGACCCTCTACTCACCAGCGGCGCGCGACAGCACACAACACTTTCTCCGTGGCTGGTCGGTGCCATCCACTTTGATAACTGTCATGGATTTGTGTTTCGGATTCCTCTTACGGTTCACATCGACGCACCGCCTCCTTCGTTGTTTGTTAGTGTCATCGCACCAACGGTCTTCCACGGAAGCGCAAGGATAGCAAGATAGCGGAGTGTCTAGGTCGTGTTCGTTAGGCTCGTGCCCTCTGCATTAGCTCGTAAACAATAGGTAGGATAAAGGGGTTCAAGAAATTCACTTGAAATAAACAAGAATTAAACCCCTACCGCATAAATCCATTGGAGAACGTTCGCGCTTGAAGGTGGGTCATATTCTTTATTCCCGCAACAGGTTCCCAATGACGTCGCTCGTACGTCATCCTTCGGTTCGTGGTTTGGTGTCACCTGTCACCTTTCGCTGGGATTGGCTCCATCCTCTAAGGGTTTGGTGTCATGAAATTCCTTCAGCATTTCATTTCTTGGCAAAGTTGTGCCGACACCTCTCCCCAAGCTCCATATAAATAGGAGAGAGGGAGGGTAAGTAACGACGTGGAGAATTAATGGGGGCTCATTAATTAGAAACCTTCCTAATTCCCCAACGACGTTGTTACTTAATATTGACAGGTCAAGCCATTTATTGGCTTGACACATCATTGGTCCTATACTCCATTTTTCCATTGGTGGAGAAGAATGAAAATAAAATAATAAAATAATTTTATTTCTTTTCTTTTAAAAATTCACAAAACTTAACTTTTTCTCCATACCTACTACAGTCAAAGTAAAGTCTCTCTTAAGAGAATCTTGGTGCTACGGATTCAACGGTGCCCTCATATTTTTAATCCAAGAACCAGTTCAAAAGTTAGAAAATGATGCTCACGTATTTACTGAATGTACCATAAAAAAATTCAGAAACTTATTACAGGCACTCTGGGCCTCGGAATCACGCATCGTCAACTTTCGTAGACTCGTAATAATTCCATATAATTAAAAAAATACATGGAAAATCTGGTTCTTTACAATATTTATATATTGTGTGTGTGCGCGCGCATGTGCGTGTTTATAATACATTAATAATATATTTTTATTTATTTTTATTTACTATATATATTTTTATATAATATATAACATAAATATATATAAATAAATTGTTATATAATATTTGTGTGTGTGTTTATAATATATTAATTTGATATTTTTATTTATTATTATTTAATATATATATATATATATATATTTATATAATATATTAATAAGAATGTATTTTTATTATATTAATATATAGTATTTTAATAATATGTTTTATTAATAGTATATTTAACTATATATTATATATAAATATAATATATTAATAATTTAAATGTTGTTGTGTGTGTTGTGCAGTAGTCCCACATCAAAACTAGATCTGGGTTGTCTGTCTGTTAGAAAGAAGAGGTGGGGAATTCTACTGTGTGCACGAGCTTGTTGGGGGGTGGAAGTCAATGTGGTTTTCAGTGCATACTAGGGTGCAATGGTCGGTCGGCTATCATTACCACCCAAGATTCAATTACTATAAGTGAACATTCTATTTTAATAAAACTATAATACAATTCACATTTTAATATTTCATGACATAAAAATTTGAATTTTATATGATGAATATCGATTTTAAACTTACTAGGTCAAAATAAACTTAGAATGAGTTTTTGAAATTTTCCCTTAGAAATAAGTTTCTATGAATAATTAAAAATGTAGTATTTAACTATTTATAATTTTATTTATAATAATTTGTTATAATATATATAATTAACCATTTATTAACTATCAATTTGATAGAAATAAAGATAAGATCATTTGAAGGTAAAAAGAGATATTTTTTAGAAAAATATTTTTAATACATAATGTCTTTCCATTTAATTAATTAAAAAAATATTTAATGATGAATGATTTAAATTAAATTTATATATTATGTGTCTAACTATGTGAATTTAAATTCATATAATTATTATTACTTGTCATATGGTTTATGTAAGACCATCTTAAACTTGAAAAATGCATTTTTTGAAAAACCATTTTTTGACACGTTTTGCGAGGTTATTTTTAAATTAAATTCTGCCAATTCTATGAATTGAATTTGATAAAATAGATTTACATATTTGAAATTATAATTTCCTAATTTTCTAATGATTCCACTTTCAATTTTCATCATAATTAATAGTAAAGACAGTAAAAATTTTCACCGCGGTTATGGTTAAAACATGTTTACTAGGGGTTAACATAAAACTATAAGGGTTAAAATGACCTAAAGACTTTTCAAAACCCCATTGGTTGGTTTTATTTCAACCAAATACTTATCACCTTCTAATATGATCCTTTTTAGATCCATTTTTTCAAGAAAGTGACTTGACATTATTTTAAAACTTTGAAAAATTACAAGTGTGGCACTCACCACAATTATAAAAGGGAAACTCCACCCCTCAATTATTAACACCTCATGAGCCATTTAGGTAGACAAAACCCTAAAAAAAACTCTCCCCAAAATACTTATCCATGTTTTATAGCCACCGGTCTTACCAAAACATCGACCCTAATAAGAGAACCAAAAGAGGCTCTGCTAAGTGAAGGTAATCCTCTTAGCCAAGCTATTTCTTTTTTACTTATTCTTTTAACACCTTAAATTATGTATTAATAATTACAATATAATAACACTGGTATTTACCATATACTAAGATTTTATTATATTTATGGAATAATATTTATCCATCTCCTTCTCTATCAAATGAGAAATAAAACCAATGCTCATGTAAACTACCGCCTCACAAACCGATGTAATTTGTTTTCCATCACCGACTCACATGGATAGTAATAAAGATGAAAATAATGAAAATATAAGATACTTATGAAATAATTTTATTCTATAAAATTGACATATTATCCACTTTATTACCCTTTCACCCTTTAAGGAAATGATAATTTCGCTCATGTGTACGTACAACCTTCCATCTCCACGAATTGATGTGATTTTTTTCCATGTCCAAATTTCAAGAATGATTCTAAAAATATATATAGTGAATAAATATTATATCTATAAAATTAATATCATTATGGATATTATATAACTATATCCTATTCATAAGAACCAAAATTTCTACAACAAAACATGCATTTGAAAATGAAGCAGTTAACACCTGAAATAATGGTAATAATGAAATATTATTAGTGAACAGGTGATAAGATGTTATAAGAGGATCATATATGATATTATAAGTATGTATATGTCTATGGTATATAATTATAATAAATTTAAATCTATTATATAGGAGGCTAAAAACAATTACAATGCAAGTTGGGCCTGGGGTAAAGGTTTATTTCACAATCTCATCATTATTCGAGATTGTTTATGTCTAAGCCTCTATTGGGGGAATTATATGATCCTTAAATATTAAACCTAATATATTTTATTCCCCTATATTTATTTCCTAAAATTATAAGTTTTTATTTTATTTTCCTTTTATAAGTACTCAAGAGACAAAAAGAATGTTTTTTTAAGAAAACTGACTTTTTTCTCTATTTGGACAAGAATCATTTCTTCTATGTCAATATTTTCATTAAAATGTTTTCAAGAATGTTTTTAATATTATAATATGATATTTTAAATTAATTTTTACCCATATTTTACTTTCTATAAAAAAATCAAATAATTCTTCTTATCATTTTCCGAATGAGGTAGATTGACTTCTTACCAAAAGTGTGAAAGGAATATTTGTTTCTACATACATGACATGAACCCAATTTACTATTGTCATGACTGACCAAAGATTTGAATCATTCGTTATAAGTTTTAAAGGTTCTATTAAAAGAAAAAAAATTCCTTAATATTTTGGAAAATTTTAGATATTGAATAAGTGACTTCAAAATGAAAAGGGTACTTTACTCAAGAAATATTCCAGTGATCTTTTTAAATTATTCTCATCTATGTCAACATTATTTTAGGAAAATTTTGATTTACTTGGGATGTACTATTTTGATACCATTATCCATATTACTTTGGATGACTTATGATTATGTTTATTAATTGGGTATAATATTAACATTTCATATTCTGTCTTTTCAATGCGAATGTTTACATTGGTTATATTCCTCCCCTTTCATATAATGAATACATTAGACTTAGTAAGTGATAGACGGAGCTCTCTATAGCCCCTAAATGCATCAGTAGGTCCTATGAGACAAACTAGTTTGGTTATTTGGTGTATGCCTTACTTGTTTCTGCATTTTTTATTGGCATAAGTCCTTGATGGTAAAATTATTATGTCTAACATTATGCATCCAATCATTATGAAACTAATTATTATTATCCATGTGATTATTTATGTTGTTATGTTATCCATGGATTTAGTCACCTTTTATGGTATTAATCATATGTTATATTGGTTATTGTTTATCTCAGCTATATTATTCATGTTTTATTTTCTTTATGATAACTTATTTTGTACGCTTTTCCTTATTGAGTATCTGAGCTCATCATTTATTATGTTTTCCTTTTCTCGGGATATGAAGAAGGAATTTATGAATGAGAATAGAAATTTAATATAATAAATAGTAATATTCTCAAAAAATTAGAACATTACATTTCATGTTTTCATATGTAATGTGATAATCATGTATGTATCTAGTATTCCATGAATATTAAACTATTCAATCCTTCGGGATTATATCCCTTATACTTATGAAAATGTAGTAAAATAACCACCAACTTCAGGAAATTGGATTCATGGTTTTACAGTTGGTATTGGATCAAGTTTATTATAAACCTTGGGAATTAGATCAAAGAAAACATATATTAGGGTACATAACCCTATAACAAGCTTTGATGCTATGTTTAATTTTAGAATAATATCAAAAAAAATTATTAAGGTTAAGATCATGTGGTTTTCCTATAAATACATCCATGTCTAGATACTAAAGGTGGAAATGGTTTTAGTGTTGATGAATCTAGGGGTAATAAGCTTGAAAAGAGTTGTTCAAGTATATCTTGGCCATCATTCTAATGCATGGTGAGTGTACCCTTACTATGCACCTAGTTTGACACTCCTAGGGGATATAATTGGGTTAATTCATATTTTCTTTATAAATAATTATGAAATATTTAAAAATATTGTGAATATTCCCAATAATACTAGGCTTATAATTATAAGATTTTCTATGAATAAATTTTTCACGTTATGTCTAGTGTTTCACCAATTTCTAAAGTATGAATTATGATTCATAATTTTATGATCTAATCTAGTGTATGACATTATAGATAAATGGAACATAGAAGAAGGAATGTAAACCATATTAATGCATGTAATCTATGTGGGGATTTCCATCATGTTCAAGAAAATGAGGATGGAGCTGAAATTGGAGCTAGAGATGGAGCTGAACAAATTATAACTATTTTAAGGCAGCTGACTCAAGTTATAACCAATAAACTTGCTTGTATGGATCAACCTATAGATCTATAATAGAGAAATAATGTTGATCCACTTCATGAATCATTAACCTACATTATTTTATGGGACTGATACTCCATTTGTAGTTGAGCAATAGATAAATTCCTAAGAGAATATATTTATTATTTTGGGAAGTAATGAAAGCAGGAAGGTTGTACTTGTAGTTTATCATCTCATGGGGGATGCAGATAAATGATGTTTATTGATTCAAAACACTGAGAATGAGGAGGAAATAACAAACATCGAGTGGAAGTATTTTAAGTTAATTTTCTTGGAAAAATGTTTTCCTCATAATCAATGAGTAGATATTGAAATAAAATTGTTATATCTAAGAAAAAAATGGAGATAAAAATGTTACTAAGTATAAAGAAAGCTTTAAAAGTTTATCAAGTCATACTAAGGAATACATACATAATCCAAAGATTAATATTGACCATTTATTTAATGTTCTAAAGCCAACCCTTTAAAGTGAACTAGTCTTCCAAACCTTCTCATTATACGAGGACATAGTATCATGTGTTATCAATACAGAGAAATAATTCTCTAAGTTTTATTACTTTTAAGGAAATCAAGATAAGAAAAGGGTAGTGGATCACTCTATAAAAGGAAATGTTAAAAAAGGGAAGAAGGGAAGGGTGTAATTTCTAACTTTTAATAAATGTGGAAAGAAACACTATGAAATATGCTTACTAGGAATGAGAATTTTCTTTAAGTATAGAGAGAAAGGACATCAAACTCATGATTTCAAGGGAAATAGATAATTTTATGATGTTTAATGCTTTAACTATAAGGATATGGGGCACTAAGAAAATGATTTTCTCAGGCATCAAGGGAATTTTCCTCAAAAAAATTCAAGGTAGAAAGTCCAAGCTTATACAAGCACAACAACTGTGGGTGATGTTCCCAAAATGTGGTTACAGGTACTTTAATCATAGCCTCAAATTTATGAAACACTTTATTTTATTTTGGATATTCACACTATTTTATATATTTTATATTTTCTGAGAAAATTAGATATCTCCCTAGAACCTTAATAAGGGAGTAATCAGTTAAGACTCCCAGCGAAAGCCTCACTATAATAAGTATGTGTCAGTCAGTTCCTATTATGACACATAAATGTTACCTATTTACTAACTTTATTATTATGTATATGTATTATTTTTATATAATCATTGGTATGGATTGGATTTCAAAATATTATGAAAAAAATTATTTCAAAGAGAAGGAAATTATGATTCGTGGTAAAGATATGAAATTCCTTATTTTTAGAGGGGAGACTTCACCATCTAATTCATGTCTAGATCCACCCCCCATTAGCTCTTCTAAATAATATTCTTGGGGAATAATAATGGAAAAAACCTATGGATATAAAAGGTAATCATCAAATTGAGGATATACCTATTATACAATAATACATTGATGTATTTTCTAAGGAATTACCTAGAAATCCACCAGAGCATGAGGTTGAGTTTTTAATTGATTAATCCCTAATGTAAGACCTATATCAAAGATTCCCTATAGAATGGTCACTTTATATTTATTGTAATTGAATACAAAACTATAGGAGTTGTGTAATAAGGGATTTATCCACCCTAGTGTTTCACCTTGGGGAGTCCCTATTCTTTTGATTTAAAAGAGAGATGGATCTATGAGGTTGTGAATTGATGGAAATCAATGATATTATAATAAATAACAAGTACCATCTGCCTCACATTGATGACTTATTCAATAAACTTCACAGAGCTCAATATTTTTCAAAGATTGAACTTCATTTTGAGTATCATTAATTAGGATTACATAATGCAGATATTCTAAAGATATTATTTTGAATGAGGTATAAACATTACGATTTTACAATAATGTCATTTGGATTGACTAATAAACCCTCTATTTTTATGGATCTAATAAAAATAGTATTCAATGAATATCTTGATGATTTTATTGTGGTATTTATTGATGATATCTTGGTGTATTATAAAATATTTGAGGACCATGATAATCACTTGAGGATAATTCTTAAGACTCTTAAAAGAAAAGAGTTATATGGGAAATTTAGCAAGTGTGAATTCTAGCTTTAGAAAGTTTCTTTTCTTGGTCATATTGTCTCTAAGGATGGAATATAAGTTGGTCTTTTGAAGAAAAAGGCAATCAGAGAATATACTACACCAACGAACATAACTGAGGTACATAGTTTCATTGGTTTGAAAAGTTATTATCGGTGATTTGTTCAAAAAATACCAATTGAATAACCCATTAACTAAGCTACCGTGTAAATCGGTTAAGTTCATATGGAAAAAGGAATATATAGAATATTTTAAATAATTGAAGTGGAGATCATTCAATTCTAAAATTTTGACTCTGCCACCAGGAAATGATGGATTTATGATATATAATGATGAATCAAAGAAGGGACTTAGTTGTGTCATTATGCATAATGTAAAGTCATTTCCTATGAATTAAGGTATTTAAAGACTCATGAACTGAATTATCCAACTCTTGATCTTGATTTTAAATTCATAATATTTTCTCTAAAGATATAGATACGTTATCTTTATAGTGAAAGATACGAGACATACATAGATTATAAGAGTCTAAAATATGTGTTATCATAAAAATAGCTCAAACTAAGGAAAAGAAGATGGCTTGGACTACTTGAGGAATATTATTACTCAATACCCTACCATCAAGGAAAGGAAAATAAGGTATAAGATGTATTGAGTAGGAAATTTCATTGAGTTTTGACTAAAATGAGGATTGATAAGGATCCTTTGTTCATGGATTTAGTAAAGACGGATCTAGAGATTATTAAGGAATGGTAAAATCACTCCTTTTTCAAATTATTTACAAAACATATTTGTTGGAAAAGATAAAAATTTCTTAGCCTGATGATGAAAATTTTCAAAATAAAACTCAACTCATGAATGATGTAAAATTGGAAAACTTCATATATGAATATGGAATTCTGAAATTTAGAAAGATGATATGTGTTTCATTTATACCTAAGATAAAAATGTAATTATTAGATAATTCTCATAGCTTTAATTTCTCTATACACACTATTAACACAAAGATGTGTAGGGATTTGAAGGAATATTTTTGTTTGGATAATATGAAACAGGTAATTGTTGATTATGTATCAAGATTCTTGGTTTCTCAATAGATGAAATATGGTGGAAAAAATCCTAGAGGATTCATGAAACCTCTACCTATTCCCATGTGGAAAATGGATTACATTACTATGGACTTTTTCATTGGATTGCCAAATAATACTAGAAAGAATTATTCAATAAGATTTATTGTTGATCCCCTTACAAAATATGCACATTTACTTGATATAATATAATATTTACAACTAGAGAACCTTATAAGAATATATATTAATGAATTTATAATACTTCATGGTAAAACTATTCCAATTTTTTCTGATCCTGATCCACAATTTACATCGAAATTTTGGAAAATTATTCAAATGGATCTTAATACCGAGCTTTATTTGAGAATTTCATATCATACTCATACTAATAGATAGTTTGAAAGGAATATTAAAATATAATAAGACATTTTGATATCTTTCTAACTTTATTTTCAAGGTATGTGGGATCATTATTTACCTTTGGTGGAGTTTTCATATAAAAATAGCTTTCATTCAAGTACTCAAATGGTGTCTTATGAAGCATTATATGGAAATAGATGTCATACTCCAACTTGTTGGGATAAATTTGGTGAAAGGAAACTTGTAGGACTGAAAATTATTAGGAGACAACAATAAAGTTAAATACTATTTAGACTCATATTAAAGCTTCTAAAAGTAGGAAAAATATTTATGTCAATAACCAGAGGAAATATTTGTAATTTCAAGTGAGAGATACCATTTTCTTGAAATTATCTCTATTGAAGTGTATTATAAGGTTAAGTAAGAAAGGAAAATTAAGACTCAGGTACATCAGACCTTTTGAAATTATAAAAAGAATTATACTTGTGGATTACCTATTAGAAATTACATAAAGACATTCTAAATTACATGATGTGTTATATATCTCATTGTTAAGGAAGCAAATTTCAGACCCAACGCATGTGCTCACCTCTAAATAAATATAATTGGAATATGATATATATTACTGTAAAGAGAATATCTAGATAATTTACACTAGAAATAAATTATTGAGGAATAGTATTAATTGACTGGTATAATTAATTTGAAAAAAAATCATAAAATAGATGAATAAATATGGGAACCATAGGATGTTATGAAGAACCACCCACATTTGTTTAGAAAGTAATATCTATGAAAATTTCAAGGATGAAATTTTTATAGGAGGGAAGAATGTAATAAAAGAGATTAAATTATATTAAGTGAACATTCCATTTTAAAAAACTATAATAAAATTAAAATTTTAATATTTAATTTCACAAAAAAACTAATTTTATAGGATAAATATTGGTTTTAAACTTACTAGGTCAAAATAAGCTTAGAATGACTTTTTTATATTTTTCATTAGAAATAAACTTCTATGAATAAATGAAAATGTAGTATTTAAATATTCATACTTTTATTTATAATAATTTATTATAATAATTATAATTAACCATGTATTTACTATCAATTTTATAGAAACAAAGATAAGATCATTTGGAGGTAAAAAGGGATATTTTTCAGAAAATTGTTTTTAAATGCATAATGTATTTCCATTTTAATTAATTAAAATAATATTTAATGATGAATGATTTAAATTAAATTTATAGATTATATATCTAATTATATTAATTTAAATCCATAAAATTATGATTACTAGTCATATAGTTAATGTAAGATCATTTTATGCTTGAATAGTGCATTTTTTTTAAAAATAATTTTCGACTTGTTTTATGATATTATTTTTAAATTAAATTTTGTCAATTATATGAATTGAATTTGATAAAATAGATTCAATATTTGGAATTATAATTTAATATTTTTAATTATTCCACTTTCATTTTTTGTCATAATTAATAGTAAAAACTATAAAAATAATTTATCCCGGTTAAGGTTAAAATAGGCTTATTGGGAGGTTAACCTAAAACGATAAGGGTTAAAATGACCTAAATACTTTTTCAAACCTCATTGGTTGGTTTTATTTCAACCTTAAAATTATCACCATATAATATTAGCCATTTTTGAGTCATTTTTTCAAGAAATTTACTTGACATTATTTTAAAACTTTGAAAAATTACAAGTGTGCCACTCACATCAATTATAAAAGGGAACCTCCTCCCCTAACCTATTCACACCTATTGAGCCATTTAGTTAGAAAAAAACCTACCAAAATTTCTCACAAATATAATTATCCATGTTATATGGTTTTTTTCTTTCCAAAAGACAAACCCTAGGTTTCTTAATAAGAGATCCAAATGAGGTTTTTCTAAGTGAAGGTAATTGTCTTCACCAATCTCTTTCTTTTTTACTTCTTCTTTTACCACCTTTAATTATTTATTAATAATTAAAATATAATGAAACTAGTATATAAAATATATGGAGATTTTATTATGTTTATTTCATAATATTTATCCATCCCCTTCTCCATAAAATTGGAAATAAGATCGCCAGTCGTGTGTACGACGGACCACCGCCTCACAAATTGATGTAATTTTTTTTCATCACCAAATCACATGGATATTAATAATAATGGAAATAATTAATATAAATGATACTTATGACATAATATTTATTATTTAAAATTAATATATCGCTCAATTAATTACCCTTTCACCCATGGAAATGATAATGTCGCTCGTGCGTACATTATACCTACCATCTCCATGAAGCAATGCTATTCATTTTCCATATTAAAATTTAAAGAATGATTATAAAAATGTATCTAATGAATATATATTATATTTATAAAATTAATATAATTATGGATATTATGTAACTATATCCTATGCACATGAATCAGAATTTCCACTACAAAACATGCATGAGAAAACGAAGTGGTTAACACTCGAAACAATGGTAATAATGAAATATTATTAACGTATGGGTGATAAGATGTTCTAATAGGGCCATTATATGATATTATATGTATGTGTATGTATCTTTTATATAATTATAATAAATTTAAAATTATTATATATGATTTTAAAATCACTTACAATGCGGGTTGGACCCGAGGTAAGGGTTTATTTCACAATTTCATAATTATTCAAAATTGTTTATGTATAAACCTATATTGTTGGAATTATATGTTCCTTATACCTTAAACTAAATATATTTTATTTCCTATAATTATTTCTAAAAATAATAATTTTTCCTTTCATTTTTCTCTTATAAGTACTCAGGAGACTGAAAGAATTTTTTTTAAGAAAACTGATTTTGTTATCTATTTGATCAGGTATCATTTCTTCTATTTCAATGTTTTCATTAAAATATTTTCAATATGTTTTTAATATTCCATTATAATTGTTAAAGTAATTTTTATCCATAATTTAATTTCTATAAAAATGTTTCAAAGGTGACTTCTTTTCATTTTCTGAATGAGGTGCCTTTTGACTTTTTACCGAAAGTGTGAAAAGAATCTTTGTTTCAATGTACACAACATGAATAGAATTTACCACAATCATTAATTCCAAATAATTTTAATATTCCTTTAAAAGTTTCAAAGTTTACTTTAAAATAAATATTTTTCCTCAATATTTGGTAAAACTTTATATTTTTAATAAATAACTTCAAAATGAAAAGGTTATTTTCCTCAAGAAATATTATAATGATCCTTTTTAAATTATTTTCATATATGTAAAAATTATTTGGTGAATATTATGATTTAATGGGGATTCACTCTTTTTATAGCATTTTTCATATTAATTTGGATGGATTATGATTATATTTATTTATTGTGGAAATATTAACATTACATATTCTATCTTTTAAATATTAATATTTATATTGATTTTGTTTCACCCCTTTCCTATGATGAATGAATTGGACTTAGTAAGTGATTGTAAAGGCCTACTATATCACCTAGATGCATCATTAGTTATCATAAAACAAACTATTTTGAGTATTTGGTGTACACATTTTCTGATTATGTATGTCATCTCGGCACAAGGCTTTGATGGTAAGATTATGATGTTCATAATTATGCATTAAATTATTATAAAACTAATTATTATTATCCATGTGATTATTTATATTATTATGTTATTCATGTATTTAGTACTCTTTTATGGTGTTATTTATATAGAATATTTTATTATTGTTTATCTCATCCATATTATTCATGTTTTAATTACTTTATTATAGATTTTGTTTAATGTTTTTCCTTACTGAGCATCTGATCTCACCCTTTATTATTTTTTCCTTACCTTGAGATACAAAGAAGGGATATATGAATGAAATAAAATATTTAATAGAAGAATTAATAAATTTATCATAAGAATTATTATATTATATTTTATGGTTTCATATGTAATGTGATAATCATGTATGTATCTAGTCTCCCAATGTAACGTCCCCCGATCCAGCACTCTCTCGCATGGCCAGCCTAGTTTGGTTAATAGACATCAAGTGTGCCTCCCTGTATGCTAGAGGATTCCAACTAGCAGTTAAGGTGTAAAGAACATAGTGGGGAGACTTTACCCCCTGATATAGAGTTTTAGTAATAGAATAATAAATATCATAGTAACAAAAATAGTGGAAACAATATAATAACAATAGATAAACCAAATAGTGAAGGAAAATAATCAATCCAATAATAAAAAAATAAGATAATGATAGGAACAAATGTAACTAAGTGTCAATCTAAATGTAAAACAAATGAATGAAAAAACTCAAAGAAGAAACCCAATACCCTATTCATGATCCCCACATCAGTCATGTATCCTAGATCCAAATCATCTAGTAAGCAATAATCAACAACAAAGTTATTTTCCCTTGTATAAACCTGCATCCATTTAATTTTCTTGAATACCAAACAGAGGCCCGAATAGGGTATGAGTAAAACCCAGTAGGTAAACACCATTGTATCTAAAAAAACCAATATAATAGTAAGTTCATGTAATAAAGTGATAACATGGAATTAATTAATCAATTAATATTCTATATCAATTAACTTGCTTTGGAACCATTCCATAATATCTCTAATCATACAGCAGTACCATACTAACCATAATCACAAGTCCATGGCATAACACATAATTAGGAAAATCCCTCTTGATTAGCCACTGAATGAGGCTAATATTCATTGTTAATACATATAATATTCATGTGCTTTATTATTCATAAAAACCATTTTAGTTCATTTTACACTTTGAACATCATTTCACATTAGGATTGTAATTCCCCCTTAAAATGCACTATTAAATGGTACATTTTTAAACACCACCTAAAATAAAAAATGTCCTTGATTTTATTTTCATATTTTATTTTCAGGTCTCTCATGATATAAGAAACAATTCATAATTTTTAAGTATTTGAAGATTCACATTTGAAGACCACCAAAATGGGCTTTCATGGAAACAATATTCTGGACAAAGTAAACTGGACAACAACCCAATAAAGAGACTGTATAGGACAAGATAAAAGCAAAATGATTTTAAAAATTTAACTGATGATATAGTAAATCATGTATAAAATTTCATAAAATAGTGACAAGAGCTAATTCAGATGTTTTAATGGAGTTCTAGGAAGCCCAAGTGGAAGATGAAATTCTGGGCCAGATTATGTGGACCAAATAAACATCCCACCATTTTGATAATATCTCGCAAAAAAAATTCCATTTAGGAATAAATTTTACAGTTTGTTAGGATAAATATGGAGCTACATTTTATTATTCTATGGACCACTCTAATTCGGCCATCTAGAAGGTCATTTAGATGTATTTGTTCGTTGGATGCAAGCTGCCCTCCACTTCAGGTCAAGGGTGGAAAAGTCTAAGTTCCACAAGCTTTCCACCACCCTAAGACTACCATACTCAAGTGGGATGACTTTAAATATTGGAGTCTCGACACAAGGCTCCTAAAATTCCTATTTAAGGTAGTGGTTTTTGAGGATTTATTGATCTTGGGTGATTGGTTTCATTGTAGTGTTATGATGTCGTTTTGTGTTTGTAATCGCATTTCTTTATCATGTAAGTTGTTCAATTCACATTATTTTCTTAATAAAAGTTTCTTATTTCCTCTTATTATTTTATTTTTCATATCAAATTTATATCGTTTCCTCAAGGTGTGAATTTATTTACACCATACCTTTTGAAATTTATCACACAACGGTGGAGTGATCATTATTTCACTGTTTTTTTTACTTCTCTAATTCCTCCCTCATGAGTCTACTTTCCACTTCCATTGAAACCATAGAATCAATAGAGGGATAACCCACTTATGGGTTGATACAAGGGAGTATCAAGGGGATATATTGGATTTTATTTCTCACTCGATTAATTTCTAATCACTTATTTTAATTGAAAATTTTGTTTGAAGATCTTTAAACTCCTTCGTCCTTGTTGAATTTAAGGCCACACACATCAAGTGCTAATACGAAACTTTACCTTGAAGTGATCAAAACTTTGATCCATAAAGTTTATATTTGATTAGTATTAAAGTGTGTAGGTATTAAACTAGTAAGTGATGATGTTGTTTGATCTTCTTAAATAAACCCATCTCAAATATAAGAAATTGAAATAGTTGAAAAAATAATGCATCTAATCCACCCCAAGTGATGACCTAGGATCAAATTATTGTTTTAAATTGAATTAGCTTAAGTATCTTAGTGTTCACTTAAACCCATCTAATATCAACCCAATTTGGCCACTTCATAGCCAAAAAAATCCATAGAATGTATGTGTCTGTAGGTTACTTCTTAGGTCTCTGAGGATTATACAACTCAAGCTAAACTAAAAGTGACCGCTTAACCCTAAAATCTTGTGTAAATTTGGGAGATACCACCAATATATAATCATTTTATCATAAAAATCATCCAAACCCTTTATATAATCATTTAAACATAACTAGGACAATCCCTTTATATAATTATTTTAGAAAAACTTGGCCAAGCCTTATATATAATAATTTTAGTATAACTAGGACAAGTTATATATATAATCATTTTAGTATAACCAAGCCATGAACTATATATAATCATTTCAGCATAACCAGGCCATGCCCTATATATAATCATTTTAGCATAACTAATTCAAGCCCTATATAAAATAATTTTACCATAACAATATCATATCAAAGTATCTATAGACATTTAAATAAATAATTAATCCATTTTAAAAACTGATAATATCATAAGTAATCAAATAAGGTCTCATGTCATGCTAATTCATGTTTAAATTTAATAATCAGTCCATTATCATTCAAGGGTAGGCTCACCCTATGGGTATCCACAAGTTGAATCTCAACACTGTTGGATCCAAGGAGTATTCCAAACACATGATTATCATCACCCATTATTCCATTAGTTAAATTGCACATTGTTTCAACACGATCAGATAGTGTTTCACATACTTAAACAAAAAGAAACAGACCATGAGGATTTATTCTAGAGAACCTACCTTTATCAAGTGATCGAAGAAACACTCTCAATAGGGAACACTAACAAAGAATGAAGGCTAAGTAGATAAATAAGAAAAACCTAAATCAAACATGCATCAAGATTATATCTAGGTTGAATGGTGGATAGGATATCACACCGCTATAATGGAGGATAATGGAAGAAGGATAAAACCAAAGGAACTCACCTAAGATAAAACACGAGATCGGGATGTCCAGAGGGGAAGTAATTGCCCAAAAATAACCTGGATTCACCCTAAGGTTCAATATAGGAGTTTACATAATTAAATAGGAAATTTTCAGGATTAAAACATGATTTAAAATCACTTATCCTAATAAATTCAAGTTATGAACCCCTTTTACGGTGTGATTTCAATATACACTAAAAAATGTGTCACCTTTGGTTAAAAAATATACCAATCAAACTTTTCAAAATGTGTAACAAATTCACAAATTTTATCACATTCATATCCTAAAATAGTTTCATGGATTCTTCTAAGTGACGAATTCATGTCATGTATTACTTATACAACATGAATATGTCCAACAGGCAGTAGTCATTGTAGATTCCTATAGAAATCCTGAAAGCCTTAAACTCAACCCAATCCTAAGGATAATCCATTTGATACATTAGAAACATTTATAACCAGACTCCACTAATTCAAAAAAACATACATCCCCTAAATTTAGGTAATTTTCCTTGAAAAAAGCTCTCCATCCCCAAAGAAAAGGTTCTTCTAGTAAGGTTTAGAAGAAGAAAAACCCAACCAAAAGAGGTTCTACCAAAACTCAAATAGGGAATTACCTAGAAAATATGGCATCTTAAAACCTCCCCACTATATAATAGCTCATCCCAAAGTTACTCCATGCATCATTGTGGGTTATCATTGAAAATTTCTAGCTAGTCTATTCGCACATCAGTCTCCCTATCTCAATAATTCTCTTGAACATGCTTATACTACCACTACACTCTCACTAGAGGTATGGTATTTTCCCATAGATAATTATCACTATGCTCCATAATTTTTATCTAATTCTCTTTAAAAGAAACATTTATACCAATATCGATGCCATCAATTTAACATCCCACATTTTAGATGGGGTTGAAATTTTTAGGATTTTTTGAGCTTTTTCATTTGGTGGATGGGATGGATCTTAAATTGGGTCTTGAAATGTAATTCTAAGGGTTTGAGAAATTAAATGTGTTGTTTTTGGACATGGGTTAGGGCCCAAGAAGTGCCCTAGAGGTTTGGGTGAGTTTTGAGAGTAGTGATCTCTGAAATCCTTCTTTCTAGGGGAGACAGATAGGGTATAAAATTAGTTTAAATTAGGAAGCCCTTCAGGGGAAACTATATCTGTCACGCCCCGTCTTAGTGGGGTCCATGTCGCAACTCCCCAAGACCACCTCCAATAGGACAGGGGATGGTGACTAGCATCGAGAAATAATATTACTAACATGGGAGGAATTTCCTAAGTATCTGTATGCACACACACATCTTCAAGACCACAAATGATGTAATGCAAAAACCAGTAAGGAAAAAAATGCATGCATACAACTAAACCTAACCAAATAGAGTAAAATGGAAGTAAAGTAATAAAAGTAAATTGGGCCAGAATACAAGACCACTAAAAATAAGAGACTGTAAACTAAAAAGTCCAACCTATAAACACAAAGAGGTATTGAGACTTTTTCTCATAGCCATAGGAACACCTCGGCCTGTATGGAACTCAGAAAGCCCGGTCCTGCCCTAGTCCGCCTTGGACTCTGTCAAAAGTCCACTCATCTACACAATAAATGACACGTGCGGGAAAATCCCGTGCAGGGGTGAGTATAACAATACTCAGTAGAGGACCCTGAAAACCACAAATCAATGAAAAAAGGAAAGGTACAGTCAGCTATACGCATCATATTTCTACTGAACATATAATAGGAGAAACACAATCCAGATAGACTCAAAACCCAGACCCGTAGTCTAGATAAAAGTCACACAATAGAATACACATGCTAGGGATTTAGTTTGAAGATTCCATGAAGCACTCATCTGAGAGAACTCACTCCATGAGTTTGATAGCTCTAATGTCATTCGTCCGAGAAGTATTGTTCGTCGAGAAAAGACATGCTAGATAGATACACTCATTTTGGGAGAACACACTCCTGAGTGGGGAAAGATCACAATACACATATGAGGATCACGGCCAGGGCCTTGAAGGATACCGAAACTCATACGGATTCACCTATTAGGTAGAGGATTGGCACCCTATGGAAATAGTCACGTTGATACCTGACTCTACCTAAGGTCAACAATGGATAGAGGATCCTGCTCTAGGCCTCTCAAAGGGATACTTGACTCTATCTTGAAAATTCATGCTAAAGGGATCATACTCCTATGGATGAAAATGATACCTGCCCTTCAGAGGAATGAGAAAAAGGGGAACTACCCCAAATGAAATTTTTCCAAGAAATGGTGGACAAGATGATCAAGACATGTACTAAAAATTTCACAATATATAGAAGGGTCACACACCGTGTCCTCTAACCCTGGGTACTGCCCATGTAAAACGGCCCGTGTCACAAGGCTTGTCGTGTAGAAAGGTATACACGGTATGTAAGAGAGTGACACACCATGTTCCTATATCCGGGGAGGACTCCATGGACATTGGCCATGTTCCCATACATGTCTTCAACCAGTGTGTTACAACCCATGTATCTAGTACACGGGGTAACCCATGCAGTCGTCCAGGTCTGGTTGTGTGGTGGCGTACACGACCATGTACTCAACCCCATGTCCGTGTATCCCTTGGATACACGCTGAGTCCTGTGTAGCCGCCTCTTCCATGCCGCATTGTTTATACACATCATGTTCTTCAGAGAACACATTGTTTCATCTCTTCATGCATCGCAGAACCCTAGCTGCCACTAAGTCGGTCCCACACGACGTGTTCTTCGGAATACACGTCGTGTTCTTCGAAAATTTTGAGAACTGCCTGTTCTTCATTCCTCACCTCCTTAAAACCTCCAATTTCTGTTTCAGTGATTTGATCATCAAGAAACTAAAGGGTTGAGGTCACCCGATCATCATGAAGACGATTTCGTCAGTTTTGAGCCTCTGATCGGCCCAAAAATGCGTTTTGATCCACCTGTACGAAGAATGCTCGAAGAACAAGAACTCCCAAACCATGTTGATTTGTCTTCATCCATCTTTTTCTCACCTCCTCTAGGTCTTAATGATGTCGGATCTTCAATTTGGGATCGTTGTGTTGTGAAACGGATGTGCAATGATCCGTTGTTCATAACCCCACAAAGAACATGAAGAACTCGGGGTAAAAAGGGAAGAAGAAAAACAATAAGAAAAGGAGGAATTCACCTCCTCCATCATTCGTCGCGGCGTTGATACGCTCCCATTAATGGGTTTAACAAGTTAATCAAAATGAAAAACCAAGATCATCATAAAATTAATTCCCGAATCAAAACCCCAAAAGAAAAGGAAATTGACGCCCTCCTGTAAGAACACCCAATCCGTGGATCACCCTATTGGTGGGTTGACCCATGTTCATCATTTAATATAAGAATAGGGAAGGGAATAATTGAAATAACAACCCCTACCTTGATCTGGTTGAAGAACGATTGTCAGGTCGCATTCATTGGCGGGGTTCGTCGAATTTGAGATGCGTCGATCGGTCGCATCGTCGTCGTCTGCCAACGGGTTCTCCTCCAAAGCTCCAAGAGGATCTCTATCAATTCATAGGGTTATGAGGTTAACCCTACGAACTTTCCATAAGTATGTATTTAAAATATAGTAATTAGGTCGTTGCTCAAAAAAGAAACTTTTAAATAAAATAAATTATTAATTGATTTTATTTCCATTAAAACATCCAAAAACTAACTCTTGTAGCTGACCCACACTGGTTGATGCTAGGCCCTACCTAAGGTAAAGTCGCTTCTCTGAACACAACGATGCCCTCATATTTCTAATCTAATAAAACTCTTATAATTTATTCCACTTTTACTGGAAAACCTCTCACGCACGCTGTTTAAATTTTTAATTTATTTTAAAATTTTATTTCGGGCACCCCGGGCCTCGGAACTGCACGCCATCGAAATGTATGGTCTCAAAATAATTCCATATAATATTTAAAAATAAAACACGGAAAATCCAAGACATTACATTCTCCCCACCTTGGGGATTTGCGTCCCCCAAAAGCCAAAAAAAAGGCTACTAAAAAAGATGTGGGTATTGGGCATGGATCTAAGCCTCCCGCTCCCACATTCTCTCTTGAAAATTACCATGCTTCCAATAGATGCACACCAAGGGAAACGATCACCCATAAAGGATCCTCTCATGATGATCCTCAATCTCCACCAGGTACTCAGCAAAGGTTTCTCCATCCTCGATGTCCAGCTCACCCTAGTCGATGGCATGCGATGGGTTATGTATATACCTCCTTAGCTGCAACACGTAAAAGACATCATGTACTCGGTGCAACTGCAGTAGTAGAGCTAGGTGGTACGCCACCTCACCAACTCTGCGCGGTGTCTGAAAAGGTTTGATGAACCTCAGAGACAATTTTCCACCCCGGCCAAATCTCTGAAACCCTCATCAAGGTGAGACCCTAAGGAAGACATGGTCCCCCTCTTAGAACTCCAGAGGTCTCTGTCGTCTGTCAACATAAGACTTATACAGGATCTATGCAGTCTTCATCTACTCCCAAATTATTTTCACCTTCTCAGTGATATCTCACACCAATTCTAGACCCATGAGTGCTAACTCTCCGAGGTCGGTCCAGCAAAGAGGTGACTGGAAGGGTCTCTCATATAAATCCTCGAATGGTGCCATACCAATGGTGGAGTGGTAGTTGTTATTGTACGTAAACTCCAAAAGTGGTAGGTGGTCCTCCCAACTTTGACCAAATTCCAAGATACTGTCCCACAACATATCCTCTAGAACATGAATGTTCCTCTCCGTCTAACCATCGGTCTGAGGATAGAACACCGTGCTCAAGTGTATTTGAGTCCCGAAAGCCTCCTGCAATCCCTTACACAACTGAGAGGTGAAGCGGGTGTCTCGATACAAGACTATTGTTGAAGGGATGCCATGAAGCCAAACTATCTTCTGCACGTAGAGGTGTCCCAAGCTCTCTACAGAACTCTACTCCCTAATATCTAGGAAGTGGGCTGACTTGGTGATTCAGTCAACAATCACCCAGATGGAATCATGCCCCTTGGATTTCTGTCATAATCCCATCATGAAGTCCATCAATATTCCATCCCACTTCCACTCTGGAAATTTCAGGGGTGAGCTAATCCCATTATAACCTAGTGCTCAGCCTTCACCTACTAATATGTAAGGTGTTGAGAAATAAACTATGCTACTGCCTTCTTCATGCCTGAACACCAGAACTGTCGTCGGAGATCTTGGAACATCTTTTCCACTCCAGGATGTACCACCAATGGGGATGTATGAAACTACCTCAGGACCTTCTCCTGTAACACTACTAGTACAACAGTGCATCCTCTAAAAAGAACTATATGCTCCCCACCTTGTGAATATCTATCAGGGGCATGACCTGAGGATAACTGAGCACGTAAATCCTCATAATCAACATCACCAAGTTGTGTCTGCCTAACTCACTGTAAGAGTGAAGGGGTGACAACCATTGACTATAGGTAAGCTGCATCCTCTCTGTCCACGAAGTATAACTGTAATAATGCTAACTGTTTCATCACCTCACTCAGTAACCGTGAGCTTGATCTCCTACTAAGATAATCTTCCACCTTGTTCCCCTTTACAGAAGTATAGATGATCTCAAAATCATAGTCCTAGAGGAACCCTATCCAATGAATCTATCTCAGATTCAGATCCTTCTATGAGAAGATGTACTTGAGGATCTTGTGGTCATAGTAGATGATGAACCACTCGCCCATAAGGTATTGTCGCCACATATTCAATACAAAGACTACCACTACCAACTTGAGATCATGGGTCTCATAGTTCTTCTCATGTGGCCTAAGCTGGAGGGAACCATAACCAATAATTTACTGACTCTACACCATGACACATCCAAGCCCAGTCCCTAATGCATCACAGAAAACTATGTACCCGACACCCTCCTCCGGCAATATCAAAATCGAGGTGCTCATAAAACTCTGCCTTAACTACTCAAAATCCTACTGGAACTTCTCTATCCATATAAAGGTTTTCCCCTTCCTGGTCAAGGCTATCATTGGTGCTGATATCTAAGAGAAATCATGAATGAATCTTCGGTAATATCCTGCCAACCTAAGGAAGCTCCGCACCTCTGTCATGCTTCGAGGTGGATATCATGCTAACACTACCTCCACCTTGGTTGGGTCCACAGCTACTCCATCTGTTGAGATGAAATGTCTCAGAAAATGGACCTCTTGAATCCAGAATTGGAACTTTGATAGATTCCTATAAATCTGGTGCTCTCAGAGTACGTCTAGAACTGTTCAAAGGTGTCTCGCATGCTCCTCCTCTGACGCCGAGTACACAAGGATGTCATTGATGAAGACCACTAAGAACCGATCTAAATACAGATGGAAGATCCAATTTATAAGTCCCATGAACACTACGGGGGCATTCTTCATTCTAAAAGGAATCACCAAGTACTCATAGTGACCGTAGCAGTATATGAAATCCATCTTCGGTATATCCTCATCACGTAATTGTAACTGGTGGTAACCTGATTGAAGGTCAACCTTTGAGAACCACTATTCCCCTCTCAGCTGATCAAAGATTTCGTCGATCCTCGGTAGTGGATACTTGCTCTTCACCATCACCTAGTTTAGGTGCCGATAATCCACACACAACCTCAAACTCCCATCTGCCTTCTTGGAAAATAATACTGGGTCCGCCTAGAGTAAAACGATGGGTCTCACGAAACCCTCTCTCTTTAAATCCTCCAACTGCACCCTCAGCTCGCGAAGCTATACGGGAGCCATACGATATTCTGGTGAGGAAATTGGTGTCATCTTGGGGTGTAAGTCGATGCAGAAGTTGATCTTTAGGGGGAGAGGTAGCCTTGGAACATACTTAGGAAAGACTTCCTTGTACTCTGTCACTACTGATGGGAACTAAAAGCTCACAACATCTAATAATCTGAGGGTAAGTCTAACCAACTCATGAGTTATTGGATGCACCCACCTATGTATGAACCCATTCCATGCTTCCTGGTTCTCCTTTTCACTGACAAAGGAAAACCTCATCCCATCATTGCAGACAAACCATACTCTTCACATAAAGCAGTCAATCTGGGCATGGATCGAAGATAACCAATCCATACCGAGAATGAAGTCATAAGGCTTCTATGCTACCACCAAGAGGTTCCAACTGAAACTCTCACCTTCAAGGGTAAGATCACACTGTCTGAGAAGGTGTGTGATCATCGAGTCTCCTTATGTATGTGTCTCCAAGCATAAGGGTTGAGTCAATGGCTCTACTGGAATCTCAAGGTTTCGCACAAGACACGTGGCAAGGAAGGAATGACTATAATCTGTTTCTATAAGTACAAAAACTAAGGTAGAAAAGACAAAAATTGTACCTCAGATCATCCCTGGAGTTCCTAGGTCATACGCCTCAGCCGCATGTAGTTGTCCCCACCCCTATCCCCCATCTCCCTGAGCCGGGTGAAAACCTCCTAGGGTGGTGGTGGAAGTAGATTGAAGTGTCTGCCACCACCTGTAGCTCTACCTACTCCTCTGCCATGTCTGCCGCTTAGCGGGTCTGTCTGATCTACTCTCTGCCTCTGTCTTGGTGGTTCATCCACCGCTTCCCTATCATCAGCTCGATGGGTTGGAAAATCCCTAGCGAGATGTCCCCTATTATCGCACGAGTAGAACTACCTCTCCCTAGGATAACTGGATCCATCCTGAGAGCCCTGGACTGTCGATCCCCTGTCTTAGGTCCTCTTATGACATCTCCCACATCCAGATCCATGTGTCTGACGTCATCTCCCTCCTGTCGAGGTCGCCGGACCTGTCTTCCTCCTGCTGACTGTTGTCGGATGTCTCTGATCTGCTAAGACGCTCTCGATCACCAAGGCCCACTCGAGCACTCCTGCATAAGTTGAAATGCACAGAGTCATGACACTAGCTTGGATGTCCCATTGTAGACCTCGCTCGAAGGTTCGATCTTTGAAGTACCAATCCCTACCCATATCCATCGAGTACCTAGTGAGGTTGGTGAACCTTGATGAATAATAATCCACCATCAAACTGCCCTGCTGGAGCTGAAGAAGCTCCTAGATACGCACTGATATCAGTGTAACCGGTGAAAAATACTCCCTAAAGAGTCTATCAAACTCCGTCCATGAAGGATTCTCCTCGTCATGAGTCTATGTGGTCAGACTCCACCATTGTCTTGACAAACTCTGAAGAAGGCCTGCTCCTAGGATCACCATCTGGTCTGCCGGTGTCCTCACGAGACAAAAAACTCTGGACAACACCTCAAGCCAGTCCTCAGTCGCATGTGGATCAGGCTCGCCTCGGAACCTGAGGGGTATCTGTCTCTGGAACTCATAGAGCGTGCTCATCCTGTGCCCTTGGAGGCAACACTTGTGGAACTGGTCCCTATATCGAAGCCTCATCACTGAGGGGGTCATCCTCGTGATTGCACTGCTGAATCCTAGCAGGTATGCGTCGCATAGGCATCCTATAAGGAAACAAGATGTACCATGGTCAAAGAGTATATCTGTATAGATGACACAAAGGACATGGAAAACACAACCCATTCCTATATGATGCATGTACCAATCTATTATTTCCCCGCAACTTGTGTTTTCATCTACCGAGCCGAAGAGCAGGTTATCAGAGCCCTGGTGGAAACACTTGGGGAATAGGTCCACCACCTGGAGGAAACACTTGGGGAACTGGTCCCTATATCGAAGCCTCATCACTGAGGGGGTCATCCTCATGATTGCACCGCCGAATCCTAACAGGTATGTGTCGCAGAGGAATCCTATAAGGAAACAAGATGTACCATGGTCAAAGAGTATATCTGTATAGATGACACAAAGGACATGGAAAACACAACCCATTCCTATATGATGCATGTACCAATCTATTATTTTCCCGCAACTAGTGTTTTCATCTACCAAGCTGAAGAGCAGGTTATCAGAGCCCGGGTGTATGGATATGTTGGTCGCCCACACCAAAACTAGAGTCCCTGGCCTGAAAGTCAAGCTTAAAACACTTAACACTATTGTCCCAAACCAATCTCATAGACTCTTTGTTCTAAGGTAGAACCGACCACCTCTAATACCACTCTATCACGACCCATCCTAGTGGGGCCCACTTCACGACTCCCCAAGCCCACCTCCAATAGGCCAGGGGATGGTTACTAGCACCAAGTAGGCATATTACTAACATGGGAGGCATTTCCTAAGTACCTGTACACACACACACATCTCTAATCCCACAAATGTTGTAATGAAAAAACCACTAAGGAATAAAATGCATGCATACAACTAAACCCAACCAAACAGAGTACAACAAAAGTAAAGCACTGAAAGTATACTGGGCCTAAATACAATCCCACCAAAAATAAGAGACTGAAAACTACAAAGTCCAACCTATAAGCACAAAGAGGTTCTGGGACTGCTGCTCGTAGTCGTAGGAACACCTCAGCCTGTAGGGAACTCAGAAATCCCGGTCCTACCCTGGTCTTCCCTGGACTCTTTCAAAATTCCGCTCATCTTCACAAGACACGGCATGTGTGGGAAAAGCCTGTACAAGGGTGAGTATAAAAATACTCAGTAGATGACCCTGAAAACCACAAAGAAATGAACAAAGGAATGGTACATTCAACTATATACGGCATATGTCTACTGAACATATAATAGGACAAACACAATCCAAATATACTCAAAACCCAGACCCATAGTCTAGAGAAAAGTCACACAATGGCATACCCACGCTAGGGATTCAGCTTGAAGATTCCACGAAGCACTCATTCGGGAGAACTCACTCCACGAGTCTGATATCTCTGATGTCATCCATCCAAGAAGTACTGTTCCTCAGGAAAATACATGAGAGATAGATACACTCATTCTAAGAGAACACACTCCTGAGTGGGAAATGATCACGATACATATATGAGGATCACTATTAGGGACTTGGAGAATACTGTGACTCATCCGGATTCACCTACTAGGTAGAGGACCGATGCCCTATGTAAATAGTCACATCAATACCTGAATCTACCTAAGGTCAAGAATGGATAGATTATCTGGCTCTGGGCCTCTCAGAGGGATAACTGACTCTATCTCAGAAAGTCCTACTGAAGGTATCATACTCTTGTGGATGGAAATGATACCTGGACTTCAGCGGAATGAGAAAAAGAGGAACTAACCCAAACGAAACTTTTCCAAGAAATGGGGGGCAAGAGGATCAATCCATGTACTCAAAATTACATAATGTGTATAAGTGTCACACAGCATTTCCTCTGGCCCTGGGTACTGCCCGTGTACAATGGCCCGTGTCGCAAGGCTTGTCTTGTAGAAAGGTATACACGGCGTGTAACATAGTGACACGTCGTGTTCCTTTATTTGGGGAGGACTCCATATACATTGTCCATGTTCCCATACATAGCTTCAACCCATGTGTTACAACCCGTGTATCTAGTACATGGGGTAACCCATGCAGTCGGCCAGGTCTGGTTGTGTGATGGAGTACACGGTTGTGTACTCCAACCCATGTCCATGTATCCCCTGGATACACACCAAGTGCTGCATAGCCACCTCTATCATGCCGTGTAGGGTCTACATTCCATGTTCTTAAGAGAAAATGTTGTGTCATCACTTCATGCATCGAAGAACCCTAGCTTCCACTGAGCCAGTCCCACACGGCGTGTTCTTCGGAATACATGTCGTGTTCTTCGGAAATTTACAGAACTGTCAGTTCTTTGTTCCACACCTATGTTGATCCTTCGATGTCCATTCTAACAATCCAAACATCATGAAACTGAAGGGTTGAGGTCTCTTGATCATCACGAAGCCGATTCTGTCAGTTTTGGGCCTCTGATTATCCCCGAAATACATTATGATCCACCCACATGAAGAACGCTCGAAGAACAAGAACTTCCGAACCCTATCAATTTGTCTGTCGCCATCACCTTCGCACCTCTTCTAGGTCTTCACGATGTCGGATCTCTAATTTGGTATCATTGTGTTGAGATATAGATTCTCAACAATCCATTGTTCATAACCCCATGAAGAACGTGAAGAACGCGGGGTAAAAAGTGAGGAAGAAAAATATTAAGCAAAGGAGGAACACAACTCTGTCGTCATTCATCATGGTGTTGATCCTCTCTCATTAATGGGTTTAACAAGCAAATCAAAATGACAAACCAAGATCATCATAAAATCAATTCTCGAATCAAAACCCCAAAAGAAAAGGAAATTGATGCCCTCTCGCAAGAACACCTGATCCATGAATCACCCTGTTGGTGGGTTTACCTGCTTTCATCATTTAATCCAAGAATAGGGAAGAGAATAATTGAAATAAAAACCTATACCCTGATCTATTTGAAGAACGATCATCACGTTGCATTATTTTGTGGGGTTCATTGAATCTGATATGTGTCGATCGATCGTGTCGTCGTCGTCTGCCAACAGGTTCTCCTCCAAAGCTTCAAGAGGCTCTCTCTCAATTCGCAGGGTTATGAGGCTAACCCTGTGAAATTTCCAAAAGAAGGTATTTAAAAGGGATGAATTAAGTATCTACACAAAAAGGAAACTTTTAAATAAAATAAATTATTATTTTATTTTATTTCCATTAAAACGTCCAAAAACTAACTCTTGAAGCTGACCCGCGCCGGTTGATGTTAGGACATGCCTAAGGTAAATTCGCTACTATGAATGAAACAGTGCCCTTAGATTTCTGATCCGGGCACTTGCTTAAAAGTTATTCCAATTTTACAGGAAAACCGCTCATGTGCGCTATTTAAAATTTTAATTTATTTCAAACATTTATTCCGGGCACCCCGGGCCTCAGAACCGTACGCCGTCAAAAGTTCTGGTCTCAAAATAATTCTATATAATATTTAAAAATAAAACACGAAAAATCTGAGATATTATATTACCGCCTAGTCCAGTGGGGAAGGAGGTGCATGACTATGCGAGTGGTCTAAAATTTATTATAGTGGTGTCACACAGGCTGCTCATTGTTTTCCAAACGGTGGTCCTAGCCAACACCCTTAAGGCCACTTAACTAGTAGCTATGCACGGTTGGCACACGATTAGATCAAACTGTGCAGCCTAACTATGTGGGATGTAGATTTTGGTAGTGAATCCCACATGGTTGGTTCATGGTTAGCTAAACCATGTGGCATAAATGTGTGGATCATTAAGAGAGGGTGAAATGACCATTTTGGCCCTACCTCTATTTCTTTTCCTTTCCCTCTTTTCTTCCTAATTCACATGAAATAGGGAGACCACTTGATTAACCTACCTACTCTCCTAGGATTTTAGAGATCTTCCCCATACATCCTTTGAATCAAGAATCATTGGGTGTGTTGGAACCATATCATTAATCTCATGATTCCTCATTATTCTCTTTTTTTTACCTTTCCATATGGAATGCTAAATCCATGAAAGATATTTTCCCTATTTTCATGGAATTTGATTATTCTTAAATTTCCTTATATTTTGTATTGAATCAACGCCCAATATTGGACAAGTATATTATCCTAAGAATGAGGTAGTTGGTCTATATGTTTTCTCCTTAAAGTTTCATCATTTATATGATATATCTATTGTGTCGTGTGTCATATTTTCTGGATGTTTCTTCTAAAATTTTGAATGCCTTAAATTAAATTCATAGACCACCTTGTATTATGTTTTATATCCTATTGATATGGCTGGAGGTTATGAATTAAAATTGAACCACCCCTTTAGGGTGGTTTTTCTTAGAAACACATAATAATTATGGTTTATTTATGACTAAACCACCCTTGAGGGGTGAAAATTAAAATGGTTATTCTTATATTTAATTTCTCATGTTTGGATTTCGTTATAAGTCACCCATTTTGGTGTATTAAATTATTCCATTTAATTGAGATGTTTAAATTCAATTAAGTGAATTTCTTAATGGAAATTTCATGTTTTATAATAAAACCACCTTTTGAGGTTTTTTGTATTATAAATAAAAAATCCAATTGATTGACGATTTGCATAGTGATTTGTATCATTAGAATGGGTTCTTCCCATGGCCTTCATAGTCATTGTTAAATGGAATGACCCTCTTGTGACTTATAAATAAAATGAGAAAATGGTATAAATTTAATTTATTATGTAATGGATGGTTTTATGAATAGTAATTAAAATTATAAAGTGTATTATACTAAAAATTATATATTGTTACTTGAGAGATGTCAGTTTCCTCTTTACGGAATACCAATTTAATGTCTCATAGGGAAATTGGGATTACCTTACAATTTTATTATGACTGGAGGGACCTCAATTAGGGTCGTGGAGCATGACATATCAAACCCCCAGGTCGAGGATGATGGGCATGGTGTCTCACATCACTTGGGTTGTTGGGTATGGCATCTCACGCCCCCTTGATTAGAATATTGAGCATGATGGTCACATCTATGAGTAGGATGACGGACGTGACTTCTATTTCCCTTTTTAGATGATGGCTTATGACCCATGAATTATAAGAACCTGCCTCATGCTATTATCATTATTATTATTATTATTATTTTATCATAGAATATTGGGTGGGATATCCTTAATCATTCATCGGCCTATTATGAGCATGACATCTCTTATAAAGTATGACACTCTTATGATTATATAAGGACTCCTGAGTTATGCCTTGGGTCCGGACTAGTATGAAATATCTATATATATATGTCTATATACTCTTGTATGTATAAAATACATATATATAAATACACACTTATGTATGATTACATATATATATATATATATATGGTGACATGTTTAGAGATATATTAGATTAGGCTGAAGCAGGTATCATCGGTCAAGTGTCCTTGAGGAACTTGAGCCCTACTTGTTTACATTTATCATTACAGCACTACTTAATTTTGATACCCCCCACAATGCTTTATCTTATATAGAAACAAACTGGATTATGAATTAGACTCTATTGGTGGTGTCCTAGTAAGTTTATCTCACACCCTGTTTAGGCCGCCATTTCACTAGAGTACCTAAATAGATCTCAGGGTTTTAGGACCAGGTTCATGGATTGTGATTGATTGATATTATCCTTAGGGGATAGGATGGAGTACATGATCAGAGGACCGAACTAGTTCTCATAATGTTATTAGATATAACTGCAATACCTTTTATTTATTTATTTATTTATTTATTTATTTATTTAGTTTTGTTATTTAATATGTAGACATGCATGCATTTTATGTCAGATCATGTTCATGCATGATCATTATTCACTCATTACTAATTGTTGGTTATTATTTATTTTTGTTGCCTTTATTATTATTTCTTCCTCTATATTTCTTAATAATCCAAAGTGTACAATCTCCCCACTAAACCTCCTTTACACCCTCGCTTCTAGTCAGAAGCCTATGGAGTATGGGGAGGCGTTCTTAAGGCCTAGTGACTGACCGACATGGGGCATCATTATAGTGGCACCCAGTTCAATATGTTACAAATAATATCAGAGGGTTCTTTTTTCTTTTTGTCTTAATATTTGGGATAGTAGATAGAAGACCAAAAATGTATCGGTGTTAGGTAAATAGCTTGTGCTTGGGTCCATCCAACCCATGAATGGGGTAAAGATAAAGTTTTTGTGGATGAGATTATTGATTATGTCATTGTTATAGTTGATTATTATTTCACCTTGAGTGATTGAAATACTTTCACTGATTATTGATTCATGTATTATGATTTACCTTTTATCCCAATATGGAAAGAGGTGAGGTGTGTTTCATGAATAATTATAGGAATGTATGGATTCACATTCCATGAATATTCCATGTAGGATTCATTTTATATTTTCTATTCATTGTTATAAAAAATGATTCTTTTCATGCCATGATTTTGTGATTGTGTGCCTTTTTGGTTTGTACACCATGTTTAGGTGATTTCTTCCATGATTTCCTGTATTTATTACTTTGTGATAGAATTCCTAGTGATAATTTTGTTATATTTTTTATTAAATAAAATGTCTACATCAACCTAAATGGTGCTTTCCCGTATAGATTGATGATGGTGTTCTATTTAATCAACCAATTATTTCATGTTTTATCCTTGAACCATTGGTTTCATGGGATAAGACATTAATGGTTATGATTAAATGGATGCCAAATTTCTAATTTATAAGGAGTATGGGACCTTATAAATAGGGAATGGTGAATCGTATGATGAAACCATTATATATGGGTTTGTTATATTTTATAAAAAAATTGCTAATATGGTTGTAGTTATATGAATGACAATTGTAAATTATAAGGGAATATACCACTATAATTTGGGAATGGTGATTCATCTAAAAGAAACATTCTGTGGAATAGGAAATTTTTAATCTTGAAATATAAATGAATGGTTAAAAAATTAACTTGGTTAGGACCTTAAGTGGTAAATAAATTAAAATTGTGTTGAAAATTTTAAAAAAAGTACTTATTAATGTCAATTAAACATGTGATAAATTACAATTATTAAATAATTATCCCTATATCTTTTGGGCATGACGAACCATATAATTGAATTATGGAAATTTACAACTAGACCCAAGTAGGTCATTTAGGGAATATTGCTTATGAGTTAATTGGACTCAACCCAAGTAGGTTGTCCTTGATATGATATGATTATGTGATAAACCCATTAAGGTTGTTTTAAAAATATTGAATGAAATAATGAAACCCTTGTAGGTCACCTTAATCTTTTTATGCATTGATAGTTAACCCTATGGGGGTATGCTTATGTTGATGGGATGATTATTTAAAGTGTCTACAGCCACTTATATGGTGTTACATATAAGTGTTTGGTGGAATATTACTTGATCAATCCCATTAATTAATAAAATCCTAATTATATAGTTGTGATATTTATTATTATGAGGTGTTAGTCAATTAAAATATCAATTAAAATCTACATAGTGTTTCCCCTGTAGATTGGAAATTCACATTTTTTAACCGATCTATTTGTGAAAACTCTTGGATCTAAGAAATGGATATAAAGTAAATTATAAAATAATTTGCCTAAAATGTTTTATGATATAACCTAAATAAAGAGATTAGTATAGTTTTTAAAACTAGTTCTTAACATACCTTATATATTAGTTGTTAAATTTTTAGTAAATGAACATTGTTTAAATACCTTAAAAGTGAAACCTGGTATAGGTGTTTATATCGTGAACCCTTGTGTAAGGGTTAGTTATAAATTTTCTTTGATAGGGAATGTCATTGTTTCCCATAGGCCAAAATTAGATTCTTATCGGTTGTTAATAAACCTAAAGGTTAGGCATTAAGTCCTAGTAATCTTTTTAGGCGTGACCTCATTTAGGGTAGATGCCTTGTGTACGTAAGGAGCTAGACTAATTGTGGTACTTCCTTTTGAACTTAAAGAATTGATGAATTATTTATTTTAGTTTTTTTATGAGAGGTGTCATTTGGGTGTCATTTTTTTTATTAGGACTCTTATTAATAAAGTGATAACCTTGAGTAAATGGGTGAACTTTTAGCAAGTTGAGCATTTTTAAAGGAATGAAAATCATGTAATGCTCCTATTTAGTAGGTTGGATATGCCTTGTGCATGATTGGATGCATTGTAGGTCATGTGACCTTCCTCCTTCTTTTATTAGGAAATAACATTCTTTGAATACGTAGATCTAGATACACTATTTTGTTGTTGTAGTGCCAATTTTTGTTACGTGTGGTGTCTGTCAAGTTAAAATTAATGTGTTAACTCTTCTATTTTTTGAGCGAAAAAGTCATGTAATAACATAAACCATATTTCACCTAACTGCATGGGTAAGGTTCATGGTTTATTGAAATCAAGTTTTATGGGTCATCTCTAGAGTAGAGTGACATGTGCGTTGTGAGATCATTATGATCGTTGTAACTTTGAGCTAAAAATTGGAAGTTTAGTTGTCCTAGTATTTTAGGATGACATTATAAAATGGATAGTGTGTTGTGTCGTCGATAATCTAGATTAGTTTTGTCTTATACACCTGATGTTGATGATGCACATGGACTTGACTTGGTAGGAGCATCACATGTATGTCTAAAGGAACCCAATTCAGTGTTAATGGAACGTAAACCATCAGATGTTTTTCTATTCTCAATAACACGATGAATAGGACACTCCTAAGGTAGGGAGAATTACATCAATCGTGAAAACATATCCTTATGAGTATAAGGAACGTGATTGTAAGGGACTATTCAAAAATGGTAAGAATGGGCTTAGGTACAAAACAACACTTGTGGATGCATGTTTTCAAGGTGAGATCCACGGGAGAACCTGCCTTAATGAGACTAACATTCCAAGTAGCATGGTCATCTTAGACTTGATGATGAAATTCCCATGAAATCATGAGTTGGGTCTTGAACCGTGTGGGTATGGGAGTGTACACCCACTATGTAGGGTAGGTTTGGTACAAACCAGTTGCATGGAGTACCTTTTGGATAATCAGTTAGTGAGTGGCTTAGTGAGAGATGAGGATCAATGGTTTCCTCTTGAGACTTCTAAGGATGGAAACCTAGATCTTGTGTAAATTCAAGAGTGTGCCCATAGTATGATCTATCATGAAGACAATTTGGGAACCATGAGATGGTTGACCCATGTTTGAACCTAGACACTCATGGTCAAGAGATGGGGTGTTAGGTGTTGACTAAGGCCATTATAGCCTGTTTTAAAATGCGAGTTTCTTGAAAGAAGAAATACATGCCTTTGGTGACATCTTGGTGTAATCATGGTTTATTTATGAGAATGAACCCTATCTTGAATTTGTTCTGAGTATGTTTAAAGATATTTGGTTATACATCGATCTAGAATAAATCAAATTCCTTTTCTATTTTGATAGGTGGATTCCTTAGGAATGCACTCAAGGAGTGGTTTAAAGGAAGCCTTATGGTGTGGATGTCACCATAGGAAATTGGACGATGACCCTCCTGAGAGAAGGATTGTGGAAATGATAGACCATTTGTTTGATGGTTGTTTTTTCACTTGTATTTCGTTTGATAAAAAGAAACAAGAATGGTTCAAATATAAGACATCACCTAAATTTGGTTTCTGACTTTGGTGAATGTGCTTGATGAAATCTCAAAATTCCTTCACTTAAAGGATTTGGGATCTATTATTTGAATTGTGTTGGCTGTCTAGGTTGATCATTTTTTAGAATAGTTAGAAAAAGGTGGTTTGATTAGATATCTTTAAAAGGGAGTTTTATAATCTTTGTGGAGCCATTTTGTGCAAACTATGGGTTTAGGTAGGTGCCAGGAAAGGGTTTTTTAGATCTTTCAATGAAAGTTAGGGTGTCCAGTTTCTATAGGGTTAATCAAAATTAACCATTGAGATCGGAATAAGGTCTAATAGTAGTATCCGTTCACATAATTAGGAGCATCATTTTGAGAAACATGTCGAGAGCATCATTAGAAAGCTATATATGTGGTTCAGTTGTCAATTTTAACAATTTTTGTGTTGTGACTTGAAAGTGAACATTAAAAAGGTTAATAACTAAGGTGGGGAGAACCTTAGGCATCATGATAAAGGATAAAATGGTGTGATCATTCCTCTGGTTAGATAGGCTCAAGTAAGATCTGTCTATTTGTTCATCTTTGGTTTTGGGCGTTGTCCTGAGTCTTAGTGGTTTTACACACCATGTACTTTAAGTGACTCTTAAAGGTTTTTTGGATGTCTGAGATGAAACGAAACTATTTTAGTAGAAATTATTGACCCTGGTAGGTCAAGTTTTATTTATGTTATTTCCCCAAGGATTCTTAGGTATGAGAAGTTCTAAGGTGGTGAGATTGTAACATCCTACATTACGGACCGGGTTGAAAATTTAAAGTGTTTTTTTAACTTTTTCATTTAGTGTATGGGATGGATATTAAAATGGGTCTTAGAATGTAATTATGATAGTTAATGTTTCCTTTTTAGACATGGGTTAAGGATTGAGAAGTGACTCAGAGGTTTGGGTGAGTTTTGAGAGCACCGAGCTCCAAAATCATGCCCTCCAAGGGAGACAGACTGGGTTCATGATTAGTTTAAATTATGTGTCCCTTTAAGTAAAAATTGTGTAGCCTAGTTCAGTTGAGTAGGAGGTGTTTCATGGTTTTGTTTAACTGTGTGAGAGGTGGTGCATGGTTGTGCAAGTGGTCTATAGTTTATTGCAAAGGTGGCACATGGGATATGAACAGTTTTCCAAAATGTGTGCCTAACTTGCACCCTTAGTGCCACTTAACCAGTATCTATGCATGATCTGTGAACAGTTAGATCAAATTATGCAACCTAACCATATAGGGTGTGCTTTTGGGTAATGACACCTGCACGGTTGGAGCACGGTTAGTCAAACCATGCAACCTAACTATACAACTCATTAAAAATGGCTGAAATAACTATTTCCCCCTTCCTCTATTTCTTTTCTTCTCACTTCTTTATTCCTCATTCACATGCAGCAAGAGGCTTCCCGAGCTCCCAACCTCATATCCTAAGATTTGGGAGATCTTACTCATATGACCTCTGAATCAAGAATCATCGGGTATGTTATAATCGTATCAGTAAGCTCTGAATTCCTCATTATTCTCCTTTTCATTTACATTTACATATGGAATGGTAAATATATGTGATCTCTTTTGCTCTATTTTCAAGGAGTTCAATGATTATTCCATTTTCTACCATTCCATCTCAAATCAAATCCAGATATTGGATGAGTGGATCATCCTAATCATGATGTAAGTGGTGTATATTCTTTTAACTTAAAGTTGTGTCATTTATATGATTGAGTCATTATTTCACACGTTGGATTTTCTGTATGTCACATCTAAAATTTGGAATTCCTTAAATTAAATACCTACACCACCTTGTATTATTTTTTAGATCCTCTTGATATGGTTTGAGGTTATGACCACAAACCAAACCACCCCTTTAGGGTGGGTTCACTTAAAAATAAATAATAATTATGGTTTCTTTATGATTAAATCACAATTGAGGGGTGTTAATTAAAATCAGTTTTGATTATATTCAATTGATCATGTTTGGATTACATTCTAAATCACCTATTTTGGTGTATTAAAATATTCCAATTTATTGATATGTTTAAATTGAATTAAGTGAATTGTTTGATGGATAAGTCATGTTTTATAATAAAACCACCTTTTGAGGTGCGTTGTCTTATAAATCAATAATTGAATTGATTAATGATGATTGATTAGCCACTAAATTAGGCTAATATTCATTGGTAATATATATAATATTCATGTTCTTTATTATTTATAAACACCATTTTAGTGCATTTTACACTTTGAACATTATTTCACATTATGATTGTAATACCTTCTTAAAATGCACTATTATGTGGTACATTTTTGAACATCATTTAAAGTACCAAATGATTCATCTGATTATACATATTTTAATTTGGTAATTGATATACACTCCAATATGAACATGTTTCATTCAGGAATCAATGGAGAATTCATGGAGGGTGATGGAGATATTTGGCAATGAAATGAAGCAAGTCTAGAGAAGGCAGATTGGACACCAGCCCACTGATGAGACTATTGGGCCCAACATACAGGCCCAATTAATCCCAAATTTCGTGGGATTCTATAATACATGTATATTAACAAATCACTCTTCATGTTCCAATGCTAATTCGGACTCTATGGTGGTTATTGAGGCGGCCCAAGTTAGAGATAAAATTATGGACCAGATTCTGCGGCCCAGAAAAACATTCCACTAATTTGATCATATCTCGGAATACACAACTCCAAATGGGCCCAAATTTTACAGTATGTTATAAGACATCCGGATATCCATTTTCTTCTTCTATGTCCCACCCTGATTCGGACGTTTAGAAGGTCTTCTAGACGCGTCTGTTCGGTGAAGGAAAGCTGGCTGCCACCTCGGGTCAAATGTGGAAAAGTTCAAATTCCACAAGCTTTCCACCACCTATGGCCTACCAAAATTAATTGAGATGCTTTGTACTGTTGTAGGATCGACCCAAGGCTCCAAAAATGCCTATTTAAGGAAGTGGTGGTGAAGGAGTTGAAGATCTTGGATGCTTTGTTCAATTGTAATGTTATGCTGCATTTTTGTTGCCTCAAATTTGTCTTTCACATGTAAGTTGTTCAATTCACTTTAGTTTCTCAATAAAATTTCTTCTTCCACTCTTATTCTGTTGTTATTCATATCACTTTGATACCGTTGAATTAAGGTGTGAATTTATTCACACCAACCCTTGTGAAATTATTCACACAACGGTGGAGTGATCATTTTATTTTTGTTGTTTTCTTTACTTCTCCATTTCCTCCCTCATGAGTCTACTTTCCGCTTCCATTGAAACCATGGGATCAATAGATGGATAACACACTTATGGGTTGATCCAAGGGAGTAGCAAGGGGGTGTATTGGATGTTATTTATCACCTAATTAATGTATAATCACTTCTTTAACTGGGATTTTTATTTGATGATCTTTAAACTCCATCGTCCTTGTTGAATTTAAGGCCACACACTTCAAGTACTAATACAAACCCTTACCTTGAAGTGCTCAAAACTTTGATCCTTCAAGTGTATAGGTGATTAGTATTAAAGGGTGTAGGCATTAAAACAGTAAGTGATGATGTTGTTTTATCTCCTTAAATGAACCCATCTCAAATTTAAGAAATTGAAACATTAAAAAGAAAGTACGTCCAATCCACCCCGAGCGATAACCTAGGATCAACTCATTATTTTAAATTGAATTCACTTAAATCTATTATATATATTTAAAACACATCCAAAATAAATCCAAGTTGGTCACTTCATAGCCAAAAACAGTCCATAGAATGTACGTGTCTATAGGTTTCTTCTTAGGTTTATGTGGATTCGATAACCCAAGATAAACTACAAGGACCGTCTTACCTTCTTCTCTTGGTTAAATTTGAGCGAGAATAAATGATAATGGTGATTTATATAATTATCATGGGTGCTTCCCATAGACTTAATAGTCATTGTTAAATGTAATATCTCTCCTGTGACTTATAAATAAAATGGACCATTGATATAAATTTCATTGATTATGGCATGGATAATCTTATGAACTATATTTAAAATGATAAAGTGGATTATACTAAAAAGGATCTATTTTTTCATGAGCATTGTTAGTTTCTTATTTACATAACATCAGGTTAAGGGCTTATAGGGAAAGTGGGATTGGATTACCTTACATTTTTATTATAATGGGAGGGACCACAATTAGGGTCATTGAGAAGGACGTCTCACACCCCCAATTCGAGGATGATGGGAATGGTGTCTCACATTTATCCGGTTGATGGGCATGGTGTCTCATACCACCTTGATTAGGATGTTGAGCATGACTTCCACATCCTTGAGCAGGATGACAGACGTGACTTTCATTTCCCATTTTAGATGATTAGGATTATGAACCATGAATTATAAGAACCTGCCTCATACTATCATCACCATCATCACCATCATCATCATCATTATTTCATCAGATACTTTTGGATGGGATGTCCTTAATCATTCATTGAGATATTATGGGTATGACATCTCTTATAGAGTATGACACTCTTATGATTATATAAGGACACCTGAGTTACACCTCGGGTCCTGACTAGTACGATGTATCTATATATATGGCTATATATGATTTTATGTTTACAATACATATATATAAATACACACTTATGTATGATTATATATATAGGGTAACATGTTCAGAGATATCCCAACTTAGGTTGAAGCAGGTATCATTGTCCAGGTGTCCTTGAGAAACCTAAGCCCAACTTTCTTACATTTATTATTACAGCACTCCTTACTTTTGATATCCCTACACACTACTTTATCTTATATATAAATGGACTGAATTATGCATCGGACATAATTGGTAGTGGCCTACTGAGTTTATCTGACACCATGTTTAGGCCACCATTGAACTGGGGTATCCAAACAAATCTCATGGTTACAGGACCAGGTTCATGGAATGTGATTGCTTACTCTTATCCTTTGGGTCTAGGATGGAGTACAGGAGTAGAGGACCAAGCTAGTGCTTGTGGTGATATTAGATATAGTTGCAGTATATTTTATTTATTTATTTGTTTGTTTGTTTTTCTATATATTGTGTAGACCTTCCTTTATTTTATGTCAAAGCATGTTCATTCATGATCATTATTCACTCATTACTGATCTATAGTTATTATTTATTTCCACTACATTTTTTATTATTTATTATAATGTATTTCTTACTAATCCATAGGTTATAGTCTCCCCACTGACCTTCATTACACCCTCACTACTAGTCAGTATCCTTTACAGTATGGGGAGGTATGTTTGGGGCCTAGTGACCGACTGGATCAAGGCACCATTTTAGTAGCATCTGGTTTGGGATTTTATAATCAATTTCTATCACATAAAAAGGGTTAGGATGATATCTATAAAGTTGTGATATATGAAACACATCATGCATGGCACCATAGCATTGTGGAAGGTCCAATTGATACACCATTAGACCAACCCTTTCCACTACATTGAATAGCCTAACAAACCTAGATGTTAGCTTTATTTATTTCCTTATACTATGTTGTCCCAACCTAGGAAACACCCAAAGAAAAATAAGATTACCCGCCTCAAACTCCAGAGGTCGTCTTCGCTGGTCATTATAAGATTTTTTCTTACTTTGTGTGGTCACCAACCACTTCTTAATCAACTAAAAATTATCATACATTTCCTTCATGAGACTAGGTCTAACAAGTGTTGGATCACCCGCCTCTAACAAAAAAAATAGGTGAACATAATGACCTTCCATAAAAATCCTCAAAAGGATCTATCTAGATAGATTCATGAAGGTTTTTATTATACGAAAAATCTACGAGTTCCATATACTACTCCCAAAAACCCCTAAAATCCAACACGCTAGATCATAAAATATTCTCCAGAATATAAATTTTCCATTAATATTGGTCAGCATGATAGGAAACACTCAGAAAAACCTATGATCCCAAAGCCTTCTGAAGACCCTTCTGGAACCAAGACATGAAACAAGGATCTCTATCATAAATCATATTCCTCAGAACACTGTGTAGTCATATTATCTCCCACACATAGAGAATACCTAGATCATCAATAGTGATGGTCTCCTTGATAGGAAAAAAGTGGGATACCTTCTTCATTTGATCTACAATCACCCATACTACATCATTCTTTTGAGATGTCTTGGGTAATCCTATTACAAATTCCATAATGACATCATCCCATTTCTATTTAGGAATGGGAAAAGGCAGAAATAGCCCATCAATCCTCTAATGATTGACCTTTACCTACTTACATGTGAACTATCTAGACATGAATTCCTCTCTCTTTCTTCATTCTTGACCACCTGTAATGTATACGGAAATCATGATATATCTTTGTCATACCCAGGTGTACCGTCCATCTAGAAGAATGAAACCCCCTCATCATATCCCCACACAATCCCATAGTAACCCATACTATATCATGGAAAAGAAGATAATTTTCACTTCCAAGAGGCCATCCTGATAGTGGCTCCCCACTATATAATTTTTTCCTCGGAGCTAAGCCCTCTGGATTAGATAACTGCTCGATCTTTATCCAATACAAAATCATGGGTAAAATAGATTTCAATGTTATAACTACTCATCCCTAAGACATCTAAATATCTTGATGAATATATGAAAATATTACCACCATCTTCCACTCATCTCAAGACTCTAACACTATCATTTAATTTGTCTTCTAGCTCAAGGCATCAACAATGAAGTTGTCGTTACTTGGTGTATATTCCAACTCAAAGTAAAAATACTATAGATACTCGACCCACTCCTTCTTCCAAAGGTTTAGGTCCCACTGAGAAAACATGTACCTAAGGCTTTTAGGGTTTATATACACCACAAAACTCTCACCCAAAAGATAGTGTCTCCAGCATCTCAAGGTGTGAATCACTACAACTAACTCCAAATCATGAGTAATGTAATTCCTCTCATGTGGTCTCAGCTATCTAGAGCCATAAATAACCACTTGATCCTCCTACATCATAATTACTCCTAAAATAACTATGGATCTATCATAGTACATGGTAAAATACCTTCCTAACATAGGAAAAGTGAGAACCAATATTAAGGATAGCCTTCTCTTAAGCTCCTAAAAAAATATCCCGCAAGAATATAACCAAATAAACTTCACCCCTTTCTTGGTCATCCCAAAAATCAGTGATGCTATACGGATTTGGTTCCGGATAAAATGCAGATAATACCCTTCTAGACCAAAAAAATACTGAATCTCAAAGGAATTATTGGGCCTCTCCCAAGATACTACAATTACAACCTCCTTAGGGTATACTGTGACTCCTGCCTTTGAGATAACATGGCCCAAAAAGTACACTTAATCAATCCAAAAAATACACTTAGTTATCTTGGTGTAAATATGATGCTCTCTCAATGTATGCAAGATGATGTAAATATGTTGTCTATGAACATTTGAAAACTAGGAGTACACTAATATTTCATCAAAAAAATCACCACAAACTGATCTAGGAAAGGATGTAAAATCCATATCATCAACGCCATGAATATCTCCAGTATGTTTATCATACCAAATGGAATCACCACAAACTCGTACAATCCATAATTTCTCCTAAAAATAGTATGAGGTATATATGATGGTATCACTCTCAATTGATGATACATTAATTTCAATTTAATCATAGAGAACATTTAGGCACCTATCATCTTATTGAAGATATCATCGATGTGTGGAAGGGGATTCTGGTTCTTTACCATAATTTGGTTTAATCTTTGTTATTCCACACAAATGCACAAATTACCATCATATTTCTTGGTGAAAAGTATGGTAGAACCCCAAGGTGAAGTAACAGGTCATATAAAACCCTTACCTTCCATATATTCCAGTAGAACTTTCAAAACCTGAAGCTCAACTAGTGTCATCCTATAAGGTGGAATAAAAACTGGCTCTACTCTTGACACCAACTCGATCATGAACTCAATCTCCTGCTCAGGTGGTAAGTTATAAAACTATTCAGGAAAAACATCCTGAAAATTTTCTACCACTGAAGGAAAAGTATCCTGCTACATTCCACCATTATCTAGAGAAAGACCTATTATTTGAGCTGTGAGTAAATCTAATTTTCACTGAATTGGTCCTCCATAACCATCCTAATAATCCCACTCACCTTGGTGAAAATAGTTTCCTCATTCTAGAGATAGAAAGGCAACACTTCATCATAAACAATTCCCAAAAGAAACGGTTGCCACTAATTTCTAGAGAACATGCCTTGAAACATTTGATATTCTCTGATCACACTCCCAATAGTGTTTCAATGGTCAAGACACTATCTAAGATCTCCATAAACAAGACCAAAATATTTTCAAAAAGAGAATATAGAAAGGAATGTGATGATCATGTATCAAACAAAATGCAAGCTAAGGTGGATGATACAATAATTGTACCTATGACAATAGATGGTCCTACATTAAAACTATCTAGAGTAGATTGTATAGCATGAAACTGACTTTCTCATATTCCATAGGCTCTAGTATGACTCCCTTGTAATGCTCCCTCTTGATGGTATTGTTTCTCTTGCACTATGGTACCTCATCCCCTACCTTGACCTGAACACCCAGTGGAACTCCAGCTACCAGTCTGCTGAGGGGTAGTTGAGCCCTTCCCAGACTCTAGTACCTATCATGCTCCCCTAACACTGATTTTCTATTGAATTCCCCTATAAAACCTCTATAGGTAGCCCATCATGTTGTAATCATGGAACTCTAGAGCAAGGTATGGACACAGAGGATACTTGTGACTAAACTTACCACACGAATAGAACTATAATATAACATGATCCTGAGATGTTTTTCCACTACCCTTGTTTCTCTACCTACTATTTACTTAGTGATAACTACCATAATGGTGATTTTTCCACTAGAAGAAGAGATCCCAATTTACTCTGTTGAAACAGTTTGGCCACTGCTAGGGGCCTCTCTCATATTCCCTTTTTTAATGAGAGTCTAATTAATCACAAATGAAATGATAATCAATAAAAAACATTCACATGTGACTTGATATCATGTTAAAGATCATCCTTGAAATGCCTCATCCTAAAAATCTCATCAGCTACTGAAGATGGTGAAAAGCATTGTAAGTCGTTGAAACGTCCAACATAGTCCATCACTGACATGTCTTATTGTGTTAGGTTCATGAAATAATGATCCTTATCAATTCTTAAGGTCTTAGGATAGAAGTGTATTATAAAATTCATCTCTATGTTCTTCTAGGACAACTCTTCTTGCTGCCCATCTTGCTCTAAAGTGTCTCACCGGTGCTTGGTTTGTCCATGAAGAATGTAAGAATCAAGCTTCACCCTCCAATTTGTGGATGTCTCAAGGTTCTTGAATATCATATTGATTGACTCGATCCAAAACCTAGCTTCCTGGGGGTATCCCTCCCTAGTGAACTTAGGTAGATACTGCAGTTAAAACTCACTCTTTAGCTTACATATCAAAGATAAAGTGCAAACAGTATCCCTTTTCATGAATCGCATGACCCTCTGAAATCTATCGAAAAGCTGAGAATCCATATGATTATTAGGAACTATAGGAAGCTATGGTTTGGCTACATTAGGAGCATGATGATTTCTTCTCTCCTGATTCTCAATTCAAAGGTGACAAGGGGCCATTACCTCTACAAGATAAACGTACTCCTTATAACTCTAGATAAACATCAAGGCCAACCTCAAAAATTGACAACCACAGAGAACCACTGGATCATGGTATCTTTAAAAAAAATAAAAAGTGAATTGGCATGAAATAACAGTTAATTTATTACCTTTTTCATCATATATAATAGGATTTTATTTCCCAGTTTATACAGACAAATATATCACTTGCAATAAATATATGTAACATCCCGGGTAAATAAAGAATATGAAATTTTCATATTTATTAATATCTATGAATTAAATATTAATTTTACTTAAAAGGGGGTTCTATGTTAGATGGCGTACCCAATACGCGACAATCAGTTTCTTTGAAATCTTACGTTGCACACAACGTTGAGTTATACCAAAAAATAATATAATATTATTATTATTTTAAATGGTAGTTAACGCATAGTCGTTGTATTGGCGGGAATGAATATAACAAACTACAATATAATTACACATGTTTGTTAAATTTTTTTAAATTTATCCAATAAAATCTAGTCTTAAAATGTGAATGAATCCAATTTTAAGCATAAATACTCTAATATTCTTTAAAAGGTCGATTTACCGCCTTTTGATAGTGAACCCTTTTTAAATCTAGTTTTTGTCACTTTTATATGTTCTATTTGAAAAAATAAAATTAATCTTTAGAATTAAGACATCAAAATTTACTTTGGATGAAATTTTGGTATTTTTCTAATAATGTTCATTTTTTAATGAATAGTGAAAATACTGCATTTTAATTCAAAACTGCCTTTTAATCTAATTTATTTATATGGTTAGATTATCTTTTTAATTGGTTTTAAAGTTTAATTAGATTTTATTTTTACCATTTAATCCAATTTTGGTCATTGTAAGTAATTTCACTTTGAAATTAGACATAAACAAATGTCAATCTTTTGATAGTTATTATTTCTTAAAAACACGTTTTTGGGTTTTGACAATGGGAATTAATTTTAAATTAATTTTTGCAACTTCTGTCTTCTTAATTTGGAAAAATATATTCCATATTTATAATCAGGAGGTCCAAATTGTGTAAATAGGTAACTTTTATTTTTAGACATAATGAATAGTAACTTCAGTAAATATTTTATTTACCATGGTTAAAGGGTAAATCTGGTAAATAAGCGTAAAAAATAATATTATAATAATATTAAATTGCCCTAACATGTGTCCTAATTCTATTTTATGATACAATCAGACCATGGTCATCCTTGGGTCTATTTTGGGACCCCATGGAGCCACTTGTAAGTTAAAATGTAACTTTATAAAAATTAATATAATGTTAAGGAAATTGTAACATAAACATATATCTCTTAGTAAAATAATTTTTATAATGGGTTATATAAGAGATATTTTCAACTATAAATGTTCATTAGAAATGTAAAAATATTTCCTACATCATGGTATTTTATTTATAATTTTTAGAAATCATATAAATAAATTTATTTGTGACATAATGGTGATGTAGTGTTTACCTTATTAATGAAAGATTTAAATAAATGAGATTATAAATAATAAAATAAATTTATTTTGAAACTATTTATGCTATAAACTAATTTTATAGATAATTATAAATTGTTATATTTTAATTAATAAAGGTTTTTTGAAATAATCAAGTTGGTTTTTATTTTTTTTAAAAGTCATGATATGAATAGTTTTAAAATTAAAATAAAAGAGTTTTTAAATCAATCAATATTTTATTAAATGAAAAAATAGTCCTAAAAATATAATATTTGTCCAAATGAAATATATGATGTTACAAATTTCATTAATGATCCATTATGGGCCAATTGGTATTTTATAGTAACTATATTTACCATATAGTATGAATATACAAGGAGACATGGTAAGAGTTAAATTAGTTAACTCAGGGTTAAAGTTAAATGATAAGGTTAAAAATGAAAACAAAACTTGTCTAAAACCTATTGTTTGAGAATATTTCTAATAATAGTCATATTATATTCAAATATAATTATTTTGGAACCTTTTGAAACCGAAAATTATTTTATACTATAATAATATTTCAAATCTTTTCTAAAGTGCCCCTCCTCTCTCTTATAAAAGGACACCACTTCTAACCCATTACTCACACCTCTCAAGCCCCTTGGATCATCAAAAATATACTCCAATAAGCTTCCATAATCCCTATATTTCACCTAGAATCCTTACTTTGGGAATAAGGCAATTCAATAAATCCTTTTGGTTCAAACCAAAGGGAGTTACCTGATTTAAAGGTAACGTCTTCTCTCAAGTTCTTTTCTTTTATTTTCATTATCCACTACTTATTCTATTCTTATTCATTGTTTACATAAAAACAAAATTATACTCAATATTCTAGGTTGTTTTTATGAGGAGGATTCTAACTACACATCCACACACCTCCATCTAATGGATACAAAGATACTGTTTCTGTGGATGACGAACTACTGCCTCACGAAACGATGATTGTTAAATTATCTCCTACCACCTCTAATGGTAGCCATTATGATGGAACTATATTTATATTTGATATATATTATATTTATATTGTCTCTATTCTTATTTATTTTCCATTTATAGCATACCTTTATGGTTTCCATAAGGGGTAAATATGATAATTTCAATTGAGGAAGTGTGGACTACCGCCCCTTCAAAGTGATATGACTCATTCATGCCATACATGGAACGTATAAAGGATGGATTTAATAAAATTATATATTATATTATATTGTAATTATAATATACCTATTTATCATTATGTTTTCTTTCCCTTAAATATGAAATATAAATGAAAGTAGTGTTCATGTGTACGTACGACTTACCATCTCTATGAACAGTGCATTACATTTCTTATATAAAAATGTTATATACTACTATAAATACATATATATACTGTATATATATGATATATATGATATCTAAATCATGAATATCATTTTGTAGATAATGGACTTTTGACCACATTGGCAATTTGTAATTATAAGAAGTTCATTTTTGACTCATGTACCAAATATCGACAAAACAACTATTATTAACTTAAATAATTATGTAATGTTTATAACAAGGTAATAAGTGATATAAAAGGAAAAATAAACTTGAAAATTTTTATTAAGAAAGTATAAATTAACTTTAGTTTAGTGTTCATGAGATTAAAGAAAGAACAAGTAAAGTCTGACTTGAGGTAAGGGACTTCGTCTCAATCTCCTTTCATTGAGAAATATTTTGATTTATACACGAAATTCTTTTATACGATGTATAAACCCATTTGAATTTTAATTTCATTCAAAATGAATATTTTTTCTATGAAGTGTTTTACTAAACGACAAAAATAATGTTTCTTTTTAACGTACATGACAACAATGACCTTTCCGCCGCCACGAGCATTATTTCATATTTGGATTCCTTAACAAGCCATAATGTTTTTAAAAGGAAAATAAATACCATATAATCTTTTTATGTATTTTGGTATTGAAAATGGTTTTGAGAATTTATTAACTATGTCAATATTCTTAAATGTTATATTATGATTTAAATGTGGAAATGTTATCTTTCCTTTATGCTTGTTCATGTGTTATGATTATGTTATGGTTCTTGTGAATTATATATGCATATGGGTGGTTCTGTGATAAACCTATAGCGGGTGATCCCGAGATAGCTCACCAATGAATTGGGTAACATGACAGAGGTAAACGTTAATGTTTCTCCTAAGAGATTTAGGGAATATACTGTGATGGTTATTCCAAACGTAACTCTCTACATAGCTGTGAAAGCTACAACATAAGTATGTTATGGATACCACAAGTTACCTTTATGATTTATGATTTCTATGTGTTATTCATAAATATTATGTTTTCATAAGGTGTGTTAAAGAGATTATGTTTTGTATATATTGATGGACTAATGATTTCTTTCTTTATCTTATAACCCTTATTGATCTTTTTATGCTCATCCCAAGTTTTTGAAATGTTTTTTCACAAGATATAAGGCCGGGTAAGAGAAAGTAATAATTCAAGAAAATTTATATCAAGAAAAGAAATCTTTTTTGATTTTAAGGGTTTTTATTTTATGAAAAAAATGGATATTGAATATAAGTTTGTACTTTGTAATATTTGAGATATAATGTAATAGTTATGGCCTAATTCTCTAAAACTAGAAACCCCAAAATATCCTCAATGTTAATTATTAACTTACTTCAAGATTATGTAATGTTTAAGGCTGGGGAATTATAATATGTCCCTGTCATAAACAATTCATGTCAATACATATCCCTACATTCCTATCATGATGCATTCATACTCATCTCATGTCATATCGATCCATGAGTATAAATCTAAAGAAACAATAACATCACACATCATGTGAATCACCCAAGGTGAAATAATATCAATCATAACAAGTGAACAACATGAAAAAACAATCCCATTCCTGGGTACTCAGCTTTTACTCTATACATGGGTTAATTACTCTCATGAACAAGATCATTACTAGGTCCTGAAACAAGTCCTAACATGTTCCCAATATCTTTTATACCTTTCCTGAATAGTAAAGAAATAGGAAAAAAACTAACCTACTCTGATATAACTTTGTAATCTCCCCCAATATGGAACTCTCTCACATGGACAAACTAGGTTGGTTATTATAACTCAAGAATGCCTTCCCATATACTAGAGTCTTCCGACTAGAAGATGGGGTATAAAGAACATAGTGGATAGACTATACCCCCTAGTGTAGAGTTGTAGTGACAATATAATAAATATTAAAGTAATATAAATAGCAGTAATAGTATAATTACTGAAGATAAACCAAATAGTGGAGGGAAATGATCAATACAAAAATGTGAAAAATAATGCAATGATATGATAGGATGTAGCTAAGTATCAAGTTAACTGTAAAATAGATAAATGGACAAACAACTCAAAGAATTCACTCAAGACCCCAGTCCTGATCCCCATGTCAGTCCCGTCTCCAAGATTCAACCCATACAGTAAGAAACAATCAATAACAAGGTCTTTCCCCTTGTCTAAAATTCCATTCATGTAATCTTATTAGGTACCAAATGGTGACCAAGATAGGGTGTGAGTAAAACTCCGTAGGTCGATACCACCATGTCTAATCAAATCAGTCTAGTAGTAAGTGTATGCAATAAAGAGATAATATGGATTTAATTAATATGATATATCAATTATCCTGCTTCAGCACCATGTCAGAATGTATCTGATCATGTATAATCACTATGCCAACCATAACCACAAGTCCATGGAATAACACACAATCAAGAAAATCCCTCTATATAAGCATTTCAACATGAAACTAGGTTAAGACCTTTATATATGTATTTCATCATAATCGGATCAATCCCTCTATATAAGCATTTCAACATAACTAGTTCAATACCTATATATAATCATTCTATAAAAACTAGGAAAATCCCTATATATAAGCATTTCAATATAACCAAGTCATGCCCTATATATAAGTATTTCAGTATAAATGAGATAAGACCTATATATAAGCATTTCAGCATAACAATATCATATCAAATTATCATCAGGAATTTCAATAAACAAGTAGTCTATTTTACAAAGTTATCATATCACAAGTAACCACTTAAGGCCTCATATCATGATAATTCATGTTTTAATCCAATAGCTAGTTCATTATCATTCAAGGGAAGGCTCACCCTATGGGTATCCACAAGCTAGATCTCAACACTGTTGAATCCAAATGGACCCAAGAAGTAGTCCAAACACATGATTATTATCACCCTTTATTTTTTTAGTTAATGCACACATTATGTTAGCATGATCACATAGTATTGCACACACTTAAATAAAAATAAATGGACAAAAAGGATTTGTTCTAGACCACCTAACTTTATCCAAAGATCAAAGAAACACTCTTAATAGGTAACACCAATTAAGAATAAAGGTGAAATAGATAAATAAGGAAAAACTAGATCACACATGCATCAAGATCAGATCATGTTTCAAATGGTTTTCAAGAGATTACACTGCTATAATTGAGGATAGAAGAAGGAGAAAACCAAAGTAAAGGAATTCACCGGAGATCAAACGCTAAACTGGGATGTTTAGAACATAAGGAATCGCCCAAAAAATTTCCTAGATTCACCCTAGGGTTTCATATAGGAGGCTTTATAAATAAATAGGCAAGATTCAGGCATAAATAATGATTTAAAACTACTAGTCCTGATGAATTCATGTTGTGAAACCCTTTCATGATGTGAATTCAACACACTGAAAAATGCATCACCACAGGTTAAAAAATACACCGATTTACCTTTTCATGGCATGTAAAAAAATCATGGTGTGTATTACCTTCATGTCTTGAAATAGATTCACAAATTATTCTGAGTGATGGATGCATGTAGTGTATTACTTACACAATATAAATATGTCTTGTAGGCAGTAGTCACTGCAAATTCCTAAAAAATCCCAAAACCTTAAACTCCACCCAAGCCTATGGAAAATCCCTTTGAGACCCTAGATACATTTATACCCAGAATCCACTAATTCCAGCAAACATACATTCCTAACCTTTAGGTCATTTTCCATAGAAAAATCTCTTCATCCCTGAAGAAAAGGTTTTCCCAACATTTTTTAGAAAAAGAAGAAGACAACCAAAAGAGGTTCAACCAAAACTCAAAGAGGTAAGTACCTAAAAAATATGGGATATTACACCCAATATTATCAAACTATTTGATTCTAAGTATTAGATCCCTTGTACTTATGTCAATGTAGTAAGATAAACACCATATTTAGGTTACTAGAGATGGGGTGATACATTTTGTATCATAGAAATTTTAGTATAAACCTTGAGAACTAGATTAAGGAAGACATAGATTAGGGAACATAACCCTATGATAAAATATGATGATATGTTTAATTGTAGAATAATATAATAAATTTTTTAGTAAGGTAAATATTATGTGCTCTTCCTAGAAATGTATCTCTATCTAGATACTACAAGTGGACATGGTTTTGGCACAGATACATCTAGGGGTAATAACCCTAAAAAATTTGGTCAAGTATCTCATGGCCATTATTTTAGTTCATGGTGAGTCTTCCATTAATGCACACTTGGTTTTATAATCCTGGGGGATATGCTTGGGTTAATTCACATTTTCTTTAAAAACCATTATAAAAGATTTGAAAATATTGATAGTATTACCAATGATACTAAACTTATAATTCTAATATTAACTATGAATGAATTTTCAAGTTGTTTTAAGTGTTTCACCAGTTTTATAAGTATACATTATGATTCATAATTTTATGATCCAATATAGTGTGTTAAATTTTTTATAAATGAAACCTAGTATAATGAATGAAAACTATATCAATGTATGTAATCTTTGTAGGGATGTCTCTCCTAGTCAATTCAATGAGCTTGGAGCTGGAATTGGAGTTACAGATAGAGATAAACAAATTATAACTATTTTGGGGTAGCTGACTCAGGTTATGAACAATAACCTTTCTCATATGGATCATCTTATAAATCTTCAATGTGGTGCAACAATATTGAACCACTTCATGAATCAGAAACCTCCATCATTCAATGGGACTACTAATCCATTTGTAGTTTAGAAATGGATAAATTATTTAGAGAATATATTTTTTATTTGGGAAGTAATGAAAGGGAAAAGGATTTCCTAATAGCTTATCATCTCATGAGAGGTAAAAAATCAATGGTGTTTATTGATTTAAAACACTAAGGATGGGTATGAAATAGAAAACATGGAGTGAAAGGATTTTAAGGTACTTGGAAAAATATTTGTCATGTGAGCAATGAGCGGATATAGAAAGACAATTCCTAAGAATATGATAAAAGGAAGATGAAAATGTTGTTAATCATGAAGCTAAATTTACAAGGTTAGCAAGGCATGGTGCAATATACATACATAATCCAAATAGTAATATTTTTCATTTCTTTAACAGGATAAATCCAATCCTTCGAAGGGTGATAGTTTCCTAAGCCTTCTCATTATATGAGGATATAGTATTATGTGCTATCAAGATAGAGAAATAATTCTCCAAATCTTATGAATTGTAAGGAAAGAAATATAAGAAAAGGGTAGATAAGAACTCTAGAAAAGGAAATACGAAAAAAGGGAATAAGTGAAGGGTGGAATTTTCTACTTGTAATAAATGTGGAAAGAAACACTATGGAATATTCTTGCAAGGAATGGGAGTTTACTTAAAGTGTGGAGAGAAAGACCTTCAGGATTATGATTTCAAGGGAAAGAGTGTCACACCCTAACTTTTGAAAATTATTTTATTTTACTATTTTCTAGCTTTGGATTTTTTAGTCGGGGTTTGGGTTGAGTCATGGTTTGATTTTTTAAGTTTTTATTAAAAAAAGAGTGTCTCAAGCTTCGCAGCATCCGACGCACAGGTAGAGCACAGTTTGGAAACTGTGTGGCTTCACTCAATTAATGGCATGACCTGCCCAGTGTTCAAAATAAATAACATTTAATGAATAATAATAAAATGAAAATAAAATAAAATGAGAAAAGTAAAAATGAAATTAAAAGGAATTGCTTTAATAATGATAATGATAATATTATTTTTAAGATTATTATTATTATTATTATTATTAAGATATTATTATTATTACTAAGATATTATTATTATTATGATTATAATTATTATATTTATCATTTTTATTACTACTACTATTATTATTATTATTAAATTTAGGTTTTTTAGGGTTTTCTTTTTCCCCTTTTTCTTTTTTTCTTTACATTTCCTTTTCTTTATTTTTTTCTTTTCATCCCTCCTCTCCTCCTCCCCTCTCCTCCCATCGCACCCTACCCAGTGCATCTCGCTTCCCCTTACGGTCATCCTCTCTTCCAACGGTCTCTTTTGGAGGCCTCCTCCCAGTGGAACACTTCTAACACCCTGACCACCCTCGTGCCGCCTTTCTCTCCCTCACTCCACCCTCGTACTTCCCCCTCTTATCCAAAACCCTCTAGAGACCCCTTGGTGCGCAGCTCCCCTTTGCACGCAACTTCTTCCCGACAGACCACTTTCAGTGTAACCTCCCAATGGTGCAATCTATCTCTGGGAAAGGTTTTTCCTTCCCCTTATTTAAGGTTTTGGGTTTTGATGGTTAAGGGTTTTGGTTTTAGGGGTTCAATCATGATCTGTTGGGTTCGATCTTGTTAATTAGGGTTTATTGTTGGTTTCTTGAGGTGTGGTTAGGGTGCAGATGCATTTCGCACCATTTTTGTAGAAGCTTCTTGGTCTCAGGTAGGTGATTTCATGCTTAAAATTTTTTTATAAATTGATATTTCTTACTTTTAAATTTTTGTCATGTTTTACGGATTATAAGCATGGTGAGAAATTAGTTTTATAAAGAATTATTTATCTAATTGGTTTTAAAAATGAATGTTTCATGTGAAATTAGGTGTATTTTGTGTGAAAGTCTTGTTATGCTTCTTGGTAATATTTTGTAAATCATGCAAGTGGTTTATTAAATTGTTTAAGTGGTGTGAAGAATGATTTAATATGGTTTTTTGGGAGTTTGGTTTTAAAGTGGTGTTTTTATATGAAATCAGGTGTTTTTTCATGTAAAATTTTGTTGAGATAATTTGAAGTGTTTCATAAATTTTTTAATTGATTTATTAAACTATACGTGTGTTATGAAAGTGTCATTTGATAGGTTTAAGCATGCATTTAATTTTAAAGTGGAATTTTTATGTGAAATTGGATGTTTTTCATGTGGAAACCCATGTTGTATCACTGGATGTCATTTTATAAATCTTGAAATTGGTTTATTAAATTATGTGTGCACTGTAAATTGTGTTTTGATATATCATTGATGCGAGGTTGATTTTTAAAGAGGGTTTCGAGTGCACTTTTGGTGTAAAATCCATGGGGTGTTTATTGAAATTGTTTTATAAGGTGTTATAATGGTTTATTAAATTATATAAATGGTGAGAAACATATTTGGGAAAAGTTTTGGTGTGCTTATGATTTTAAAATGGACTTAGGATGTGCAAGTGGTGTTATGTGACATGTGAAACTTGATTGAGTGTAAAAAGGGAATATTGGGTTGTAAAGACCCGTAAATTCCAAGGAAATAATTTATTTAATTTCTTTGGGATTTTATGAGTACACAGTTTCTGACGGCGCCTGATTCCGAGGCCCGGTGTGCCCGGAATCAATTTCCAAAGTTTAGCTCGAGTACATTCAGTGAATAAACGAGCGGATTTTTCTAACTTTTGAACCGGTGCTCGGAATCGAAATCTGAGGGCACCGATGAAACCACAGCGCCGGTAATTGCTTAAGAAGACTTTTAATAGAGTTGTGTTTTCTCGGGAGGAGTTGTTAAAAAAAAGTGGATTAAGTGTGAAGTGAAATAAAAATTGTGTTACAAATTTTATTTCTCTTCTAAGTGGTTTAATCCCATGTGTGGAAGTTGGGGTGGGACCCACTTAATTCTAAACTCCTCTTGATAGGATATTAGTGAGGTGGGGCCCACATGAGCCCCACTGCTTCAAATTCTATTAACTCCTCTAACCCCTCAATAAATTTCCAACTTGACATCCAATTAATTAGTCTATTCAAGATTAATTAATTGAGTGAGTTTAAGTTTTTGAAGTTTTGAAATGTTGGCATAAGTAAATAAAATAATTCAAAGCCTAATTTTATTTTTGTTTGGCTTTTGTTGTGCAAAGAAAAGGAGAGAGCTCTTGTGTTGTTCTTTTGAAGAGATTCAACCTTCCATGAAGAACAACACTCTTCGTCGAAGAACGCCGTCACCACAAGAAGAGATCGATGTGTCATTCCTTCTCCTCTCTGCAGCCGGTGTGAGACGTCATCCCCTCCTTGGACGTATGCCGACGCCATCAACCGCGACGCCAACTTTTGTCATCGTTGTTGAGGTAGGGGTTGATTTTACATTCGAGATTATTTTGATGTTCTTCGTTAATTTTTGGATGCATGTTATCAATATAAAGGGAGGAGGTCGGACCGCACGAACACGGCCAAACCTCTTCCCCTTTTTGTTTATTGATCACTATTGTGGTTTGAAACTGAGGCAACGCGGTGCTGTTTCACCGCGCGGGAATGACAGAACCACGGCCGGAGCGGGCCGCGGCGAAGGAGCGTGACGCCGTCGCGCCACACCGGTAAAACCAAAGGAATCTGCGGCCGGACGGGTCGCGACGAAGGGGCGCGGCGCCGTCACGCCACGCCGGAACACCAAGGAGGGTCGTGGCCGGGGCGGGCCGCGGAGGCGGGGCACATCGCCATCGCGCCACGCCGGAAGGGCAAGACCCGCGGCCCTTGGCCGTGGCGGTTCGACAAGGGGGAAACTGGACTCCGCCGGCCGCCGGTGCATCAGGAGGCGGGACCCGTGAGGGTCCCGCGGCAGCACATCGGCCGGCCAAAACGGTCGGCCATTACCAAGAAGACCGGGGGTTTGAAACCCCAGGCGGCTAGCTAGGGCAGACCCCACAGTGGTCCGCCATTTTGAAAATCATGGGGGCGGTGCCCCCCCCCCCCTTTCGCGTCCGCCCATGCTGGGTCGGCCACCCGCGCTGGGTCGAACCAACTGCGCCGGGTCGGGCCGCCCGCGCTGGGTCGGACCCCCGCGACGGGTCGAACTGCGCCAGCTGGGCCGGGCCGCGCCAGCCAGGCCAAGCCGCACCCAACTGGGCCGTACCCAGACTCGGGTCAGGTCGACCCGGTTCGGGCCGACCCAGGGGGTATTGGGCCGGGTCGGACCGGGCCCAAACCCCCTGTTTTTGGACAAATCCGTTCAAACGCCCATAACTTGGGCTACAGACCTATGATCGATACACCGTCAGTTTCGTTGGGATACTTGGATCTATTTGGTCGTTTCGGTATATTAAACTCAAGGTTTTGGAGAAATTTGAGTATGGCCAGGTTGGTTCGAACACGAAACCAACCGGGCCCTCGGAGCAGAAACGCTTATAACTTGATCTCTAGACGTCTGATTGATATGTCGTCGACTTTGTTGGATACCTCTTAGTGAGACGGTTCTTTTGTCTTACTCCGCTCGAGGTTTGGATGCATATGGAGTATGGTAGGGTTGGTTTTAGCTTAAAAACCAACCAGGCCCATGGGACAAAAAACCAATAACTCTCAGACCGGGCGTCCAATTGACGCGCCGTCTGTCGCGTTGAGTTCCTTTTGACGAGACGGAACTTTTTGATACATCAACTCTGGACTTCGTGACAGTTTATTTATCGACCCCTTGGCTTGTGGAGCGGACCCTCCTAGAATCGAGCGTGTTGTGTGCGGGAACCCTAAAACAGGCTGCGACTGCAACGACGATGAAGACTGTACTTGGATCCTATGTGGGTCCGGCAGCGATGACGACTGTACTTGGATCCTCCATGGGTTCGGAAGCAACGATGACCGTACTGGGATCCTCCGTGGGTTCGACGGCGATGACTACTGTTCTTGTATCCTATGTGGGTCTGGCAGTATTTGACTCCGTGCTTGTATCCTATGTGGGTCCGGCAGAGTAGCTGGTCTTGTATCCTTTGTGGGTCTGACAGCTTAGCTGGTCTGGTATCCTCTGTGGGTCCGACAGCTTAGATGAATCAGTGGCTACATCTGATCATCTCTATCATCTTACGAAGTTTATACCCGTGTGAGATGAGTCTTGACTTTCAATCACTATCTTCGATATGATTGTTTTGCTTTCCTGTGTGGATTGGGTTGTGCTTTCCTGTGTGGATTGGATTGTACTTTCCTGTGTGGACTGGGTTGAACTTGGGCTCGTGAGTTGGATCATAACTAGAATTGATGACTTAGGTATATGTATGGGCATGTACCTAAGTAGAGTTGGTTGATACTTTGTGATTGTATCTTTCCTTTATGGTTTATCCTTCGTGGATTCTGGGAGGCCTTCGAGCGTCTCGAGGTCCCTACTGAGTATCGTATACTCACCCCTGCACGGTCTATGCCCGCACTACGTTGTGTTGGTTTCAGACAATGGACAGCGCTGATCGTGGTTGAGGCTTTTGGAGTGGAACGGTACTCGGAGGTGGACTATCAGGCGGGACGTACACAGAGTGGATGGCCGGACTCGAGGAGCCGACGAGACCATCTGTACTCACCCTTCAGGTGGGAGTTCTGGAGGACGACTTGGTGGTTGCTACTTACTTTTCAGACTGTTGTACTTTCTTTTCTCAGTTATACTGCACTTTCAGTTGGGTTTATATACTGGCCCATTTACTTTTCAGCACTTACTTGTATATAAAGTTTACTTAGTGTTTACTTCAGTTTGCATACTCTGTGGTGTTTTTTTCCTTTTATAAAGGAAATGTCTTCTCTCTTATCGGGATTTACGTCTTTGGTGCTAGTCTCCAACCCCTGGCCTATGGAAGGAGGGCTTGGGGTAGTCACAGCATGGGTCCCGAGGACGGGTCGTGACAAATTGGTATCAGAGGAGTCGGTTCTACCGCAAAACTCAAGACTCTGATCTTTTTTCTATGTGAAGAAATAGTGTTAAGGGTATTGAGTGTGGTTATCAGTCTAGGGAGTCAAGTTTTGGTGCGGCGGCCGACGTATCAATACACCAGGAACCTGACTTCTGATTTCTGACTCAGTGCACGAAAATGTTGATTGCATGTGTGTTTCAAAGTTTTCATTGTGATTACTTTGTGTCAGCTCACAAAGTATACTATATTGACCGTGGAGCACCTGTTTCTTTTCAGGATGTCCCCACGATGGCATCCATCTAGGGTTCCAAGCGTTGTACGAGATGGCATCCCACCGAGCGACAAGGCCTCGGTGCAGGGCCCCATTACAGTGGAGGCACCGGCGGTACCTCTACCCGCCGAGCCACCGATGCCACCAGCCCTAGCAGTGGAGCCCAGGTTCCGTGGGGAGACGGACCCTCAGGCAGCTGAGGATTGGATGGAGGCTGTTGTTCGAGTTTTCAGATTAGTAGGGACACCAACAGACCTCATGGTGATCCTTGCAGTGAGTCTCCTGCACGCAGCAGCAGGTAGATTGTGGAGCCTGATGCTCCAGGTGCATGACAAGGCATTTCTTCTTTGTAAGGACTTCGAGAGACTCTTTCGCTCGGAGTTCTTTCCAACCACCCTCCGTGTGCTGCGCATCCAAGAGCTACTACAGCTGCGGCAGGGAATCATGACTATAGCCCAGTACTCAGTGAGATTTACCGATCTCTCGCACTACTCCATGAACATGGTACGGGACCCATTCTTCTGGGCCCGAACCTTCGAGCAGGGACTGAGGCATGAGATCAGGGCATCGATGATCTCCCTCAGCATTCCGACGCAAGGAGTACTAGAGCGAGCCCTTCTAGTGGAGAGCTTTATTTTTGAGCCTAGACCAGTAGCGAGACCTGCCGTAGGGCGGCACGTAGTGGAGTCTTCTGCAGCTGGCAGTCGACGGGTGTCACAGGGGTCCAAGTGGACCAGACCATTAGGCGGATGACCTCAGGATACTTTCTTAGAGGTGTGGGGCACATGGCGTAGAGCCAGCCTTCCGAGGAGCAGACAGTGTTATGCATGCGGCGGGCAGGGCCACATGGCTCATGACTGCCCGACCCGCCATGCAGAGCAGTATTAGACGGTTGAGGGAGCACCCAGGCATAGGCAGAGTTTTGACTGTGGCAGTCCGTAGGGAGCAGGCGGATGAGGTAGAGGAGCTGGCCGAGAATCAGGTGGTGGATGACGCTTCGGAGCTCTACCACCACCACCACTAGGAGGTCCACCCTGACCACAGTGAGCTCGCGGACAGAGGCAGGCTTAGCTTTAGGCAGTGGAGGCCTACGACCACGGCACACCAGAGATGATTCGAGGTACTATTTGTGTCTACTCCACCCTTGTTGCAGTTCTTATAGACATAGGATCAAGTCATTCATTCATTTCTGTTGCCCTTGTTCGGAGCTCAGAGATTCCAACGGAGCCGTTGGCTCGATCCTTACAGCTAGAGACTCCTACGGGAGCAGACTCGACGATTACGCACTGGTGCTGGCAGTGTTCACTTACTCTTGGAGGCGAGATCTTTGGTTGGGATCTTCTTGTAGCAATGTCAAGGCCTTACGACGTCATCTTGGGCATGGATTGGTTATCTACAGTTCATGCTCAGATAGACTATATTAGGCGCAAGGTGCAGTGTGTCTGCACCAATGGGAGCAGGTTCACCTTCACTGGCGAGAAGGGAGCCTTTGAAGCACAGGATGGAATCACGTAGAGGAGAGGACATCTGATCACTCATCAATTGGCTATCCTCATCCTAGGAGCAGTTGACGTGTGGATTCTGAGTTTTCCTGTTGTGGTGGATCAGTATGCGGGCGTTTTTCCTGATGATGTTCTAGGACTACCTCTTCGCAGAGAGGTAGACTTATACATCGACCTGTACCTCGGGACAGCCCCGATATCTACACTAGTATATCATATGGATCCTGCCGAGCTTTGTGAGCTTCAGGTACAGTTGGAGAACTTGCAGGGAAAGGGATTTATACGACCCAGTGTTTCACCCTAGGCTTCCCCGATTTTGTTCGCCAAGAAGGCGGACCGGAGCTTGCGACTGTGTGTCGATTAACGTCGCCTAAACCAGGTGATCATAAAGAACAAGTATCCACTTCTGAGGATCGACGACCTCTTCGATCAGCTCAAGGGATCACAATGGTTCTCGAAGATATACCTCAAGTTAGGCTATCATCATCTCAGTGTTTGAGACAAGGATGTGCAGAATATGGCCTTCAGGTGTCGGTATGGCCACTCTGAGTTCTTGGTTATGCCTTTCGGTGTAAAAAATTCTCCAGCAGTGTTCATGAGTCTGATAAACAGGATCTTCCAGCCTTACCTTGATTGGTTTTTCATATTCTTCATCGACGACATATTGATTTACTCGACTACTGAGGAGGAGAACGCCTACCACTTGCGAGTTGTACTAGACACACTCTGAGAGCACCAGCTTTATGGTAGGCTCTCAAAGTGTCAGTTCTAGATTTGAGAGGTCCACTTCTTGGGACATTTCATCTCTGAGGCGGGAGTTGCGGTGGATCCTGTGAAGATTGGGGAAGTGTTAGCTTGGGATCCACCCAGGAGTGTGACGGAGGTGCGGAGTTTCCTAGGTATGGCTGGGTACTATCGGAGATTTGTGCCAGACTTCTCCAGAATTGCTGCACTACTTTCAGCTTTGAGGAAGAAGGGGAAACCATTCGTGTGGTCAGATAGATGTCAGCAGAGCTTCCAGGAGCTGAGACAGAGATTGACTAGTGCACCCATCTTGAGGCTACCGGAGGAGGGAGTAAGGCATGTAGTTTACTGCGATGCATCAGGGACCAGACTCGGGTGTGTCCTGATGCAGGAGCGGGCATTGATCACCTATGGATCATGATAGTTGAGGCAACATGAGCAGAACTATGCTACCCATGACCTGGAGTTAGTAGCAGTGGTCTTTGCCTTGAAGATGTGGTGGCACTATCTAATGGGCAAGCGCTTTACAGTCTACTCTGACCACCAGAGTCTCAAGTACATCTTCTCACAGAAGGACCTGAACCTGAGATAGCGGCGATGGCTCGAGTTCCTCCAAGACTATGACTTTGAGATATTCTATACTCCTGGAAAGGGGAACGTAGTAGCTGATGCTCTCAGCAGGAGGATGGGCATTCAGCTACTTGGAGAGGCGACAGAGCAGTTAGCCGCTTTACAGATAACTTTCATGGATAGAGATGGGGCAGCCTTTCTATAGTCGCTCACAGTCACACCTCCACTTCTTCAGAGGGTCATAGAGGCACAGCGTGGGGATGTTTACTGTGAGACGCGGCGTGCACAGATATCCTCAGGACAAGCACCTGATGGATTTTCTATAGGATGAGAGCATTTCGTCCTTTTCAGAGTACATACCATGGTACCAGCTGCTATACAGGAGGAGGTGCTGAGATATTTTCACACTTCCCCATTAGCGGTATATCTAGGAGTGGCTAAGATGTACCAGGATCTCAGACAACAGCACTGGTGCCCGAGTATAAAGAAGGAAGTGGTTGAGTTCGTTTCTCGATGCCTCACCTGTCAGCTGGTGAAGGTAGAGCGCCAGGTACCAGTAAGCTTGGTACAGCCCTTGGAGGTCCCGGAGTGAAAGTGGGATGGGATATCTATGGATTTCATGACTAGGCTTCCACGTACTTCCAGAGGACGCGACTCCATCTGGGTGATCGTCAACCAACTCACCAAGTCGGCCCACTTCTTACCCATCAGAGAGAAGGGCTCAGTGGAGAGCTTAGGACGCCTCTACATTCATGAGATCGTACGGATTCATGGTGTGCCATCATCTATTATCTCCGATCGAGATACTTGTTTTACTTCCCGGATTTGGAAGGGGTTGCAGGAGGCATTCGGGACGCAGCTACGCCTGAGCACCGCCTTTCACCCTCAGACGGATGGTCAGACAGAGAGGACCATTCAGACTCTCGAGGGCATGCTCTGTGCATGTGTCCTCGACTTTGGTCGTAGCTGTGAGGATCACCTACCTTTGGTAGAGTTTGCGTACAACAATAGCTACCACTCCACCATCGGGATGGCACCATACAAGACATTGCACGGCCGACCTTGCAGATCACCTCTATGCTGGACAAACCCTGGGGAGTCAGCACTTGTGGGATCAAAGATGGTCCAATCCACGACAGAGAAGATTTAGGTCATCCAGGAGCGGATGAGGACAGCTCAGAGCTAACAGAAGTCTTATGCTGATAGGAGGTAGAGACCACTAGAGTTTGAGGATGGCGACCACGTTTTCTTATGGGTCTCACCTCGACGTGGATTACGTAGATTTGGTCGGGCGACAAGTTATCTCCACGCTTCATTGGACCATTTCAGGTTCTCGGCAGGATAGGTGAGGTGTCTTATCTCCTGGCTCTACCACCTCAGTTTCATCGGGTGCACGACGTCTTCCACGTATTTCAGCTGAGGAGATACGTGCACGACCCGATGCATATCATCGACCATGGTGAGCTGGACATCGATGACGGGGAGACTTTTACGGAGGTTCCAGTGGAGATCGAGGATCAACAGGAGCGAGTCCTACATGGACGGTCGATTCCTCTAGTGTGCATCAAGTGGCATCATGGGAACCTCTATGAGAGCACTTGGGAGCGGGAGGCTCAGATGTGTGCTCAGTACCCTCATATGTTTCCCTAGTTTGTGATGTAACTTCACAGGGACGTAAAGCCCTAAGGTGGGAGTAATGTAAAGACCTTTAAATTCCAAGGAAATTTTTTTATTAATTTCTTGGGATTTTACGAGTATGCAGTTTCTGACAGCGCCTGATTCTGAGGCCTGGTGTGCCTGGAATCAATTTCCGAAGTTTAGCTCGGGTACGTTCAGTGAATAAACGAGCGGGTTTTTCTAACTTTTGAACCAGTGCTCAGAATCGAAATCCGAGGGCACTTATGAAACCGCAGCGCTGGTAATTTCTTAAGAAGACTTTTACTGGAGTTGCGTTTTCTCGGGGGGAGTTGTTAAAAAAAAGTGGATTAAGTGTGAAGTGAAATAAAAATTGTGTTACAAATTTTATTTCTCTTCTTAGTGGTTTAATCCCATGTGTGGAAGTTGGGGTGGGACCCACTTAATTCTAAACTCCTCTTGATAGGATATTACTAAGGTGGGGCCCACATGAGCCCCACCCCTTCAAATTCTTTTAACTCCTCTAACCCCTCAATAAATTGCCAACTTGACATCCAATTAATTAGTCTATTCAAGATTAATTAATTGAGTGAGTTTAAGTTTTTGATGTTTTGAAATGTTGGCATTAGTAAATAAAATAAGGCAAAGCCTTATTTTATTTTTGTTTGGCTTTTTCTGTGAAAATAAAAGGAGAGAGATCTTGTGTTGTTCTTTTGAAGAGCTTCAACCTTCCACGAAGAAAAACACTCTTCGTCGAAGAACGTCGTCACCGCAAGAAGAGATCGACGTGTCGTTCCTTCTCCTCTCTGCAGCTGGTGTGAGACGTCATTCCCTCCTTGGACGTACGCTGATGCTGTCAACCGCAACGCTGACTTTTGTCATAGTTGTTGAGGTAGGGGTTGATTTTACATTCGAGATTATTTTGACGTTCTTCGTTAATTTTTGGCCGCCTGTTATCAATATAATGGGAGGAGGTCGGACCACATGAACACAGCCGAACCTCCTCCCCTTTTTGTTGATTGATCACCGTTGTGGTTTGGAAGGGAGGCGACGCGGTGTCGTTGCACCGCGCGGGAACGAGAGAACCGCGACCAGAGCGGGCCGCGGTGAAGGAGTGCGGCGCCATCGCGCCGTGCCAGTGAAACCGAAGGAAGCCATGGCCAGACGGGAAAGAGTCGCGGCCCTTGGCAACGGAGGTTCGGCAAGGGGGCGTTCGGACTCCGCCGGCCGCCGGTGCATCAGAAGGCGGGACCCGCGGGGGTCCCGTGACAGCTCACTGGCCGGCCAAAACGGTCGGCCATTACCAAGAAGACCGGGGGTTTGAAACCCCCTGTGGTCAGCTAGGGTAGACCCCATAGGGGTCCGCCGTTTTGAAAATCAGGGGGGTGGCGCCCCCCCCCCCCCCCCCCTTCTACGTCCGCCCGCGCTGGGTCGGACCGCCCGCACCGGGTCGGGCCGCCCGCATCAGGTCGTACCCCCGCGACAGAACGGGCGACGCCAGCTGGGCTGGGCTGCGCCCAACTGGGTCGGACCCGAACCTGGGTTGGGTCGACCCGGTTCGGTCCAACCCAGGGGGTATTGGGCCGGGTCGGACCGTGCCCAAACCCTCTGTTTTCGGACAGATCCGTTCAAATGCCCATAACATGGGCTACAGACCTACGATCGATGCACCATCAGTTGCGTTGGGATCCTTGTATCTAGACGGTCGTTTTGGTATATTACACTCAAGGTTTCGGAGAACTTTGAGTATGGCCGGGTTGGTTCGAACACGAAACCAACTGGGGGAGCGGAAATGCTTATAACTTGAGCTCTAGACGTCTGATTGACGTGTCGTCGACTTTTTTGGATTCCTCTTAGTGAGATGGTTCTTTTGGCTTACTCCGCTCGAGGTTTAGACGCTACTGGAGTACAGTCGGGTTGGTTTTAGCTTAAAAACCAACCGGTCCCTAGGATGAAAATGCCAATAACTCTCAGACTGGGCGTCCAATTGATGTGCCATCTGTCACGTTGAGTTCCTTTTGACGAGACAGAACTTTGTGATACATCAACTCTGGACTTTTTGACAGTTGATGTATCGACCCCCTGGCTCGTGGAGCGGACCCTCCTGGAATCGAGTGTGTTGTGTGCGGGAACCCTAGAGATAGCTGTGACTGTGACGACGATTATGATTGTACTTGGATCCTACGTGGGTTCGGCAGCGATGATGACTATACTTGGATCCTCCGTGGGTTCGACAGTGACGACGACCGTACTGGGATGCTTCGTGGGTTCGACGGCGATGACTACTGTTCTTGTATCCTATGTGGGTCTGGGAGTATTTGACTATGTGCTTGTATCCTATGTGGGTCTGGCAGAGTAGTTGTTCTTGTATCCTTTGTGGGTATGACAGCTTAGCTAGTCTTGTATCCTCTATGGGTCTGAAAGCTTAGATGAATCAGTGGCTACATCTGATCATCTCTATCGTCTTACGAAGTGTATACCTGTGTGAGCTGGGTCTTGACTTTAAATCACTATCTTCGATATGATTGTTTTGCTTTCCTATGTGGATTGGGTTGTGATTTCCTGTGTGGATTGGATTGTACTTTCCTGTGTGGACTGGGTTGAACTTGGGCTCGTGAGTTGGAGCAGAACTGGAATTGATGACTTAGGTATATGTATGGGAATATACCTAAGTAGAGTTGGTTGATACTTTGTGATTGTATCTTTCCTTTTTGGTTTATCCTTCTTGGATTCTGGGAGACCTTTGGGAGTCTCGGGGTCCCTACTGAGTATCGTATACTCACCCTTGCACGGGATATGTCCGCACTACATTTTGTTTGTTGCAGACGACAAACAGCGCTGATCGTGGTTGAGGCTTATGGAGCGGAACGGTACCCAGAGGTGGACTATCAGGCGGGACGTACACGGAGTGGACGGCCGGACTCGAGGAGCCAACGAGACCATCTGTACTCATCCTTTAGGTGTGAGTTCCGAAGGACGACTTGGTGGTTTCTGCTTACTTTTCAGACTGTTGTACTTTCTTTTCTCAGTTGTACTGTACTTTTCAGTTGGGTTTGTATACTGGCCCATTTACTTTCCAGCACTTACTTGTATATACAGTTTACTTAGTGTTTACTTAATTTTGTGTACTCTGTGGTGTTTGTTTCCTTTTATAGAGGCAATCCCTTCCCTCTTATCAGGATTTACACCTTTGGTTCTAGTCGCTAGCCCCTGGCCTATAGAAGTCGGGCTTGGGGTAGTCACGGCACGGGTCCCGAGGATGGGTCGTGACATGGGTATCTAGGTGGTCCGACTAGGACTAGTATGCTTGTGATTCAGAAGTGGATACAGCCTAATTTCACTTAGTGGGTTTGAATATAACAACACTAAATAAACATGGATGATGATTAGAGACCACTAGGTTATGGGTGTGTTCCCTACTAGTGGATCATGCATGAGAATGCAGTTGTTCGTGGTTTCTATACCACATTTTCCCTGAGATGCGAGGTTCATAGGGTCCCATTTCTAGCTAGTTCCTAGGGTATTTTCCCATGACTAGTGCTCATTGGATATATCTTACTTACCATCGGCATATAGTAGGTTTGGTAGGTAATTTTAAAAGAAAGGGAGTTTTATTTAAAGTTTCTTAGTTTAAAACTGTTTTGTATTTAAAGCTATATTCATTCAAAGTTGATTTGTTTAAAATTTATTTTTCTTAAAATTATTCTATCATTTCTTTTATTTATAAAACTTATAATTCATTTTTCATTTAATGTTTATAGAATGGAATCCTTTTTGGGTGGTTTTATATTGGGCTTTGGCTCACACCCTACATACACCTTCAGGTGTATGTAGACCTTCTTGTATGTTTATTTTAGGTAAAGGAAAGGTGTTAGTACTGGCAGTTTGGGTTCTCATGGTCTCCTTTGTGGTTCTTGGTGGTGGTTTATTGAGGATTTTTATCTTTTTGTGTGGAAGTTTGGATTGGAGTTTTAGTTTTCTTTTTTTGTAGCCCTTTTTGGGACTTTTCTTAAAGTGGTAAACCTTGAATTCTATTTTTATAAGGCTATTTGGTTTTGAATTTTCAGTTTTGTTTATTTATATTATTGGTTGTTTCATTACTGCTTATGTGGGTAAATCATTCCCAAACAATTATTTGATACCCTAGCACTTGTTCCAGCTAGTGGGGATTCGGAACGCCCTTCGGGCCTTATCGCAGACTGGGTCGGGCACTAGGTTGGATGGCGACCCAGCTTGGTTCATAACAAAATTGTATCATAGGAGGTCTCTCTCTTTTAGGTCTTGTTCCTTCGAGAAGAGTCTAGGTAGACTGAATCTAGGGTTTTTTATACTTGATGTTCTGGTTATGAGTAGGGTGCATGGTCGGCATGCCTCATGATGGGATTCAAGTTACCAGGGGAAGTTGGGTTTTATTTGGGTCATTTGGTCCTTGCAGTTCATTGATGTTTGGTAAATCAAAAGAGAGTTGGTTCAATGGTCTCAGTGAGCTCGCAGGGCCTAGAAATCCATGTGGAGTCGGGGACATTGTCCTAGAACACTCTCTGTGGCAGTGGTGTCATTATAATATGGCTACCAGTCATATGTTTGAGTCACCCATCAGCACTAATTTCCTCTTGCATCATCTTGTGTCTCCTTGGATTCTGAAAATTATTTCTAAAAACCCTTGCTTGAAAAGTGTGGAAACCGAATTTTAATGCGAAAATGGTTTGATTTTCAAAAGATGGAAAATGTGTTTCTGAAATTGTTTTAATGAAGATTTAGAAAGGTGGACTTTCATGAAATGGTATTTGTGTTAAATGAGAGTAATTCCAATAATATTTTATTTTTATAATCAAAACTTGTGATTTATTGAAAATGGGTTATTTGAAAAATGAATATCCATTTTTGAAATGATTTTTGAAACTTTTTTGAATGAGGAGAGATGATTTTTTAATTAAATGGGAGTTTATTTTTGAATAGTGGTTTTGGAAGTTTTTTTAAATGAAGATAAATGAGTTTTGATCAAATGAGGTATGTTGTGTGACTGGAAGTGTTTTGAAATGGGGTGGAATGTTTTGGAAATTGATTTGTGGAGTTTGGAAATATGTTTTATGTGAAATGTTTTTCGATTTGGTGGTTAGAAAATTTTGGGAAGCTTTGTAAAATTTTTGTGGAAGATGATTTGGTATTTGAAAATGGTTTTGGAACAGGATGATATGTTTTGGAATTGATGTGTGAAATTTGAAAATGAGTTTTAATTTTGTGGCTAGTAGTTCATGAAAGGAGGATTTAGTGAATTTTTGAAGTGGAAAAGTGGGTTGAATGTTTATTTTGGAAAGTGGAAGAGTTTTTCTTTAACCTTTGGTATTTCCGTGAGAGATCACATGCATAGTAAAAGTGTGGGAAGTGAATGGGTGCCCAATTTGGCATGAGAAAAATGCATGTGAGAGTCTCCATGGTATAACATTGGTGAATGTGCAACCCACCAATATTATTTTATTTTCAAATTTTCTTTTAAAATAAAAGGTAATATTTTGAAAACCAATGATTGTATGGTCTGTTATTTTATACTTTTGGGAATGTTGTTGTGGGGTGTTTTGAGTTCAATAACCCCTTCTTTTTTAACGATGTTTCAGGTCTGTATTATGTCGGTAAGTAGGGTTGAAGTATTGGTTAGTGGTCTTTCTCAACAAGTGTTTCAGTAAGACTTTGTGGCGGTTCCCCTCATGTGTTCGGTTCTGGTTTATGGCATGCACTACTACAACCTGCCCCTTTATCAACGCTAAAAACCATCATTAACAGCGCTAGAAAAGCGCTGTTAATTCCGGCGTAGATAAAGGGGGGTTCCCCTTTATCAGTGCGTCGTGGAGCGCTGATAAAGGTCACCTATATCAGCGCTTCTCGGAGCGCTGATAAAGGGTCCCTTTATCAGCGCTAAAAAAGCGTTGATAAAGGCCCCAGCGCCTGCACCTAAAAAAAGTACCTGCACACCGGCACACCAGAATACCTGCACAAAGTAGCACATGCACACCTGCACACCATAGCACCCGCACCCAATATTTTGACTGACAATGGTATATACATTTACTTAACATCATGAATACAAAAAAACACATTGCTATATACATTTCAAACATTGTTTTACATGGTTACATTTAAAATTATTCAACAATAGTTATAAACATTCATGTTTCATCCTTTGATATCCGTGATCCGCTCTCGACAGTATTTGTTGCCGAACAAAGCATCCGAACTCAAGGAAAAAAATTCACCTATATAAGAAAACAAATATTATGTTAGTAATGCAATAATGAAAGAAATTAAAACAGTAATATGAAAGAATAAATTAATATAGAAATGTGAAACTAAAATATTAAATTTTAAACTCAAAAGTTTTCATTTTCATAACAATGAAAGGGAATAATGTAAAATCAATATGTTTTTGATTGATTTATCTCATTTAATAAATATTGATTCTTTATCTAATGAAAAGCTTTACCAGTCACACCATGCATCGGATTGAGGTGCGGTCGATTTGTACACATCACAAATGATTTTTGGATCGTTGTCCTAAAGTATCAAAACAATCTGAACGCATTTGCTCGGTTTGGCGTATGTCATTGTTGTTTTTTTCCAAAGTTTATGTCATTTTCAAACTGATATCAGACAATTTTAGCCATACCGGTCACACTGTGTGTCGGATTGAGGTGCGGTCAATCCGTACACGTCACAAATGACTCGTGGATCATTGTCCTAAAGTATTAAAACAATCCGAACGTGTTTTCTCAGTTTGGCGTATGTCATTGGTGTTGTTTCCCAAAGTTTATCTCAATTTGAAACTGATATCAGACACTTTTAGCCATACCGGTCACACCGTGCGTCGGATTGAGGTGCGGTCGATTCGTACATGTCACAAATGACTCGTGGATCGTTTTCCTAAAGTATCAAAACAATCCGAACGCGTTTTCTTGGTTTGGCAAATGTCATTGGTGTTGTTTTCCAAAGTTTATCTCAATTTGAAACTGATATCAGACACTTTTAGCCATATCGGTCACATCGTGCGTCGGATTGAGGTGCGGTCGATTCGTACATGTCACAAATGACTCGTGGATAGTTTTCCTAAAGTATCAAAACAATACGAATGCATTTTCTTGGTTTTGCGTATGTCATTGGTGTTGTTTTCCAAATTTTATCTCAATTTGAAACTGATATCATACACTTTTATCCGTACCGGTCACACCGTGCGTCGGATTGAGGTGCGGTCGATTCTTACACGTCACAAATGAGTCTTGGATCGTTTTCCTAAAGTATCAAAACAATCCGAAAGCGTTTTCTCGGTTTGGAGTATGTCATTGGTGTTTTTTTCCAAAGTTTATGTCATTTTCAAACTGATATCAGACAATTTTAGCCATACCGGTCACACCGTGTGTCAGATTGAGGTGCGTTCGATTCTTACACGTCACAAATGACTCATGGATCGTTTTCCTAAAGTATCAAAACAATACGAATGTGTTTGCTCGGTTTGGCATATGTCATTGGTGTTGTTTTCTAAAGTTTATGTCATTTTCAAACTGATATCAGACAATTTTAGCCATACCGGTCACACTGTGCGTCGGATTGAGGTGCGGTCGATTCGTACACATCAAAAATGACTCGTGGATCGTTTTCCTAAAGTATCAAAACAATCCGAATGCGTTTTCTTGGTTTGGCGTATGTCATTGGTGTTGTTTTCCAAAGTTTATGTCATTTTCAAACTGATATCAGACAATTTTAGCCATACCGGTCACATCGTGCATCGGATTGAGGTGCAGTCGATTCGTACACGTCAAAAATGACTCGTGGATCGTTGTCCTAAAGTATAAAAACAATCTGAAGGCCTTTGCTCAGTTTGTCGTGTGTCATTGGTGTTATTTTCCAAAGTTTATGTAATTTTCAAACTGATATCAGACAATTTTAGCCATACTGGTCACACCGTGCGTCGGATTGAGGTGCGGTCAATTCGTACACGTTACAAATGACTTGTGAATCGTTTTCCTAAAGTATCAAAACAATCCGAAGGCGTTTTCTCGGTTTTCCATGTGTCATTGGTGTTGTTTTCCAAAGTTTATGTCATTTTCAAACTGATATCAGACAACTTTAGCCATACCGGTCACACCGTGTGTCGTATTGAGGTGCGGTCAATTTTTACACGTCACAAATGACTCGTGTATCGTTTTCCTAAAGTATCAAAACAATCCGAACACGTTTGTTCGGTTTTCTGTGTGTCATTGGTGTTGTTTTCCAAAGTTTATGTCATTTTCAAACTGATATCAGACAATTTTATCCATACCGGTCACACCGTGCGTCAGATTGAGGTGCAGTCGATTCGTACACATCACAAATGACTCGTGGATCGTTGTCCTAAAGTATCAAAACAATCCGAACGCTTTTGCTCGGTTTTCCTTATGTCATTGGTGTTGTTTTCCAAAGTTTATCTCAATTTGAAACTGATATCAGACACTTTTAGCCATACCGGTCACACCGTGCATCAGATTGAGGTGTGGTCGATTCTTACACGTCACAAATGACTCGTGGATAATTTTCCTAAAGTATCAAAACAATCCGAAAGCATTTTCTCAGTTTGGCGTATGTCATTGGTGTTGTTTTCCAAAGTTTATCTCAATTTGAAACTAAGTAGTAGGAATTCACTAATCTAAGGATATGAAACATAAGAAAGGGAGATCATATATGCTCAATAAGTGTAAAGGGAGATATCAATGACCATATAAAGATAATATAAGTATTAGGAATTCACCTTCATTGTCCTATTTGTTTACATTCTTCGATCAGGTACGCTGCCCATTCGTTTCTAAAGACATTTATATCATCTTCTGAATATGAGTTTTTGTGACAGTCATAGTAGTACTGAAAAAATATAAATACACAAAGTATTAATAATTATTTTAAATAAAGTAGTAATTATTTTCAAAAATACCTCTTCAGGGATGCTATTTTTTTCATGAAATATGATCTCTTTCATAAATTTACAAACATAATAACCACAGTTCTTGTCATTTGTTTGTTTCGGACACTGCAAAAACATCGAGAAAAATAAGTAATTTGTTTTGATATGTATTTGGATAGTGAAATATAATTATATATACCCAGATACTTCTCTATTTGTAGATCTTGTGGGCATTGTCTTCCTTATGCCCTGGATTCATTCCAGCCTTTAGATGATATTCATACACCGCCCTATCATAACAAAATCCTCATTAAAAGATAATATAAATTATATAACTAGATATTTAGTTCTAAAATGTTGGATCTAGTGTATTACAAATTGACAATCACCATCATGTGTGGTCGGTTATTTGGATATCCATGCAGTGAATCCAGAAAATAAATCTTTGGAGTATCCAAATTGACTGCAATGAGCATCCAATGTTCCCTAAAAACACAAAAAGAAATAAGTACTGATAGAAATGAAAATATAATTGATATGATTAAAATGTATAGTTTTACCCTTGCATCGTTGGTATTAAAAATAGCATGTCAGTCGTAATTATTCTTTGAAACGTTCTGAGCAGATTTGACATCAATTCAGCCTGAAAATTAGAATCTATTTTTGTTCGTTGTGTAGAAATGGTGTGAGGAATAACGACTCCAAATTTGTATTCATGGGAAAATCCCTTAAATTGTTTTTCATATATACGCCTGTGAAAAATATGAGATGTATTTATCCATAATTATCAAAGTATATCAGCTTCTGTAAAATCAAATCATGAAAACATACCTCATGTATACATTTATAACTGAGGCGCCTAGCCAGTCGTATGTGATGATCTCAGAAACAGCTTCTGCACTAATGAAATCTATTGTTTCATCTCTGTACATATCTTTTTCACAAACAATTGTATGACTCTTTCCATCTTTCATTTTCGTATCCACATGAGCTTACAATGATATTAAATGTGGATATAGAACGGGTGGGGTGAAGGCGCTCTCAGTAGATCGTTTTGATCGGTTGGTTGATCCAATCTTGGAGTCGCTCTTTCATTTTAGCTTCTCCATTTTATCCTTCTGTAATAACATTCATCGGTTCAGCCATTTTCTAATTTAATGTTAAAGGTTATGCTTGAAAAATGAACTAGAAATGAATACCTCCTGCTCGACATGTTTTTTTACAAGATTCGACGGCCATGCAACGAATGTTCCAATATCTTTTTCCACCGTATGAATGTCGTCATCGTCATTTGGCACGGGTAGCTTGGCGCTCGGTTCATGAGCTACGTTAATCGACACTTTGACATGACTGGTTGGAAGTGGTCTGGAGTGTAGCGTGTCATTCTGCATATTGAACACTGTAGCCCTCGCTACAAGGTGATGGGTGGGAGTTGACAGATATAAATCACAGTCATTTTCACCCTGAAGAATATCATTAAATGAAAGGTATCAGTGTCTATGTGATTCACATCTCACAAAAAAGAATATTATAACATTGATTACCTCGGTTAAGTCAGGTCTTTTAGGGGAATGGCTCGCCTCAAAGCTGGTGAGGGGTGGATCTTCTCACGGGGGTTGTTCTTGAGTTGTTTGTTCTCTTCACCTCTCCTCCATCAAACTCTTTAGCATCTCTCCCTGAGTTTGGATTAGTTATTCAAGGGTAGCTACTCTATCTCTCATTACATGCAATTCTTTAGTTTTTTCATCCGCTTGTTTTTTTCTTAAAATATGTCTTGGGTGACACCCCAAAACCCACACCTCTGACGCGGCCATACTGTTCTGGATGTTTCAAGGCTGTTGAAAGTATGTCTGCATCCAGTGTGGGTGTTGTTGATTCCTGTGACTATGTCAAATAGAAAATATGAAAAAATAAGTAAGCATCATTATGTAATAGTGATTTAAAGCAAAACAAGTTTATATTATGTCATACTTACACATGTTTCCCACACTTTTTGTGTGTTTTCATCTATCAGTTTCCCCTCTTTATTAACACGAGCCTCCTTCCATAGCACATGGCGTGGAATGGAAGTGACTTGATATTTTGCTTCATCAATCTGCATATAAATAGAGAAACATGGTTACAGTGTTGTTTTATGTCACATAAAATTATTACAGTACTTTTAAAATACATACCAATTGTTTTTCAATTGAAGCGTACCCCAACCTTGCTTTACGGTAGGGGTATGCTGGTTTTGCTGCCCGTTCTTTATTTTCAGCACTCAGTTGTTGTTTCATAAATAAAAACCTATCAATCAATGTGATGAATACAAGCAACATTACACAACGTGTAACCAAACACAATGTACCTGAAAATTCTTTTCCGCACGACAGTTTCAAAACGCATCCCACGTTCCTTAGGATATCAAGTGTGCATAAAGAGGAGGTGGGTGTGGCTTGATTTTCCCTTTGGCATCTTTCAGATGATTTTTCGTTAAAATGGTGCGAAAGCCTCTATGAATCCTTCCTTCCAGTCTGAAAACATATTCTTTGTTCGAAACATCTACTATAAATGAACTCTACAAGAGATGATGAAGGGTTAGTCAATATTTCAATATTTTATTTTATTTTAATAAATTAAATAGATGATATCGTAATGTTACTGTAATCTCTTCCCACATTAATATTTTCAACCCGCTGACAACATGGTGCCACGACTCTACGTCAATCGGCACGCGTTGTCGAGTGACGATTCCAATGTAGCTACTAAACATGGCTTTGTTGGGGTTTACATGTTGGCCTAGCTTATTCCATCCCACCTCATATTTGATGCCTTTTGCTTTTTCCTTAAGGATTTTTGCTAAAACTGTCAAACTACGGCGCACCTATTTTTTTTGTGTCGCTGGGATTTCATCACCTACCATTTCCTCAGTTTCTGCATCATCATTATGTTTCTCTAAAGCGCTAGCTTCGGCACTGACACCAGCTGCAATAGGTTGAGAGACCTGTTGTACGTCAACAGTGGGACCAGCTGCAACAGGTTGAGAGACCTGTTGTCTCTCAGCAGTGGGATCAGCTTCAACAAGTTGAGAGACCTGTTGTACGTCAGCAGTGGGACCAGCTGCAACAGTTTGAGAGGCCTGTTGTCTCTCAGCAGTGGGACCAGCTGCAACAGGTTGAGAGACATGTTGTGTCTCAGGATTGGGTGCATCAGCAGGTGAAGAAGTCATTATCTGCAGAACTGGTTTAAAATTTAAGTTAGATAACATAAAAGCAGCAGCAAACAGATAATAACATAATGTAACACAATATATATTACAATAAAAATCAATAACCTGATTATTGAACTCCCCTTTTTTTAAAGGCTGAAGGGATTTGACCCCTCTATCAATTATCCATATCCCTTCATTGTGGTCTCCTCTGATATACAAAACGTCGTCTACATTGGGACCACTGCGAAATGATTGTGAAATCCCAATGAAAGGGTCATCTTCCGTTGAATTTTCATCTGACCCTTCAGCTGTTTTGGTCGATAACAGAACAATTGACTAGTTTCAGTTTGCGGGATCGGGAACATAAAATAATTGCACTGCCTGTGATGCCATTATAAATGGTTCGTCTTTCTCCCCTTCCTTACTGAAATCAACTTTCACAAATCCCAAATCATCTATTTTAACAGCACTCCTGTTATCAACCCACTTGCATTGAAATATCGGAACTTTAAATTCCGTATAATCCAACTCCCATATTTGTTTGATGATGCCAAAGTATGACATATTTGCATAAATTGGATTTCTGTCCTTAGAATCGGAAACATGCATCGCTTCAGCCACAAGTGTAACCCCACTATTCTGCATGGTACTGTCTTAACCATGTTCATTAGTATAAAATGTATAACCATTAACTACATAAGCATTGTAAGATAATGCATACACACTTGGTCCTCCGGCTAGCCATCGAAGTCGTTCCGAAATAGACTTTGGATTTTCATCTGACTTCTTAAAAATATGATCTCGAAACCATCCTATAAACTGTCGATTATGTGTATCTGATATCCATTTTTCAGCCCTTGATGGATTCAATTTCCTAAGAATTTCTTTGTGGATTTCAACATATGGGTCAACGTCCAAACTATTATGCAAAACATAAAGGTGGGCCTGCTCCCGATCTGTAATATTGATTGTGACAACATTTCTTCCAGAAATTCCTTCACCCTCTAGCCACCCAGTGTGACGAGATTTTGGTAAGCCAATGCTTTCCACACCAGACAAGTATTCGGTACAGAATTCAATAGCTTCCTCAACAATTTATCGCTCTGCAATACAACCCTCTGGCCAACTTTGATTTTTGACATACCCTTTCAAAATCTTCATATACCGTTCAATGGGGTACATCCATCTGTAATGTACAGGACCACATAGTCGAATCTCTATCACCAAGTGGACCATCAAATGAACCATCATATCAAAAAATGAAGGCGGTAAGAACATTTCTAATTCACATAATATGACGGCAATTTCTTTTTCCATAGCTGGCAATTTCGCTGGGTCTATAACTTTGCTGCATATAGCTTTGAATAAGAAACACAGTTTCGTTAATGTATGGAGGACATTCTTGGGAAAAATGCAACTTAAAGCAATTGGAATGAGATTTTTCATCAAAACATGACAGTCATGTGATTTCAGACCTTTTAATTTCAAGTTTCTCATTGACACAAGGTTACTGATATTTGACGAATACCCGTCTGGAACCTTTACGTCATTAAAGAAGTTACAAAACTAATATCTCTCCTTCCTGGAAAGAGTGTAAGCAGCAGGAGGAAGAAATGTTCGTTTTTCACCCTTTACTGGTGCCAACTCTTCTCGTATTCCCATATCAACCATGTCCAACCTAGCCTTAATTCCATCTTTTGTTTTGCCAGATGTATTTAGCAACGTGCCGATAACACTGTCAAATACATTTTTTTCTACATGCATAACATCAATAAAATTTCTTACATACAGAAAATTCCAGTATTGTAATTCAAAAAAAATTGATCTCCTTTTCCAACCGATTTTCGTAAGGTTTTTCGAAGCCGGTTTACCAAAAGTAGTGTCCAAATTTTTAACTTTCTCAAACAATTGATCTCCTGTTAGTGGAGACGGTGTTGTACGTTCTTCTAAAATTCCATCGAATGATGTCTTCCAAGAATGGTACTTATGTCGTCATGGTAGAAATCTATGATGTCCTAGAAACACGGTTTTCGATGAATGTTTCAACCTAATTGATTGTGTACCTTCTTCGCAAACAGGACAGCCTTGAGTTCCTTTAATGCTATATCCTGACAAATTTCCATAAGATGGGAAGTCATTTATCGTCCCATACAACATGACTCTCAAAGTGAAATCTTCCTTTCTGTAAGCATCATACAATGTAACACCTGAATCCCACAATAATTTCAAATCATTGATCAATGGAGCTAAATAAACATCAATATCATTACCCGGTTGTTTTGGTCCTGATATAAGCATAGATAACATGATGTATTTTCGTTTCATGCATAACCACAGTGGTAAGTTATAATTTATCAACATAACCGGCCATGTACTATGACTGTTGCTTTGAAAACCAAAAGTATTCACTCCATCTGTAGATAACGCAAGACGAAGGTTTCTCGACTCGTTTCCAAATTCAGGATACTCGTGATCGATTCTATTCCACTGAGGAGAGTCTGTCGGGTGACGTAGTATCCCATATTTAATTCTTGTATCTGCATGCCATGTTAATTGTTCTATAGTATCCTCACTTCTATATAGGTGTCTAAACCTTAGAATGATTTGAAAGTACCATACAACTTTAGTAGGACTGGATTCATCTTTCTTGTATCGAGAAGCACCACACTCTGGGCATTCTTTAAGTGATGTGTGGTCCTTGCGAAACAGTATACAGTCATTCGGGCAGGCGTGTATTCTTTCAAAGATCATACCCATAGAGCGTAGCATTCGTTTGGCATTGTATGTTCGGCTCAGGATCTCATTGTCTTCTGAGAGCATGTCATTCAAGAGGGCAAGTAGTTTCGTAAAACTGTCGTCACTCCACCCGTTATCTGCTTTCAAATTATACAGCTTCAGTACGGCTGACAATGCTGTATATTTAGTGCAACCAGCATACAATGGTGTCTTTGCACAACTTTTTAACTTCTCAAACAATTTTGGGCAATCACGAAGTTCATCTTTGAAGGTCCTTGTCATTTTCTCAATACGATCTTCATCATCATTCACATCTGTAATCACATCCTCCATACGGTCATCTTCATTTTTCATGTTTGTAATCATATCAGATGATCCATAAAATGCAGTGTCACCCCAGTCACTACCTACATTCGTTGTTTCCCCGTGTTTATTCCAAAATGTATAACTTTGATCTATTCCGTGACAGATCATGTGTTCTTCTAACTCATCTGGACTAATTTTTTTTGAATAACAACAGCGTAAACATGGACAAAGGATTTTAGAAGAGTCACATGCATGATCTTTTGAAAACTTGATAAATTCTTTCACGCCTTCTTCATACTCTTTTGTCAACTTATTGGCATTCATCCATTCTTTATTTATATTCATCCTATTTAAAATCCATAGGATAAGTATATAGGTTAAAGGAGAAGGAATATGAGTATAATTTAGATAAAAAACAAGATACTTCAAGGAAATAAAGGAATAAATAAATACCAAAATAAAAAATATATTGGGAACCACTACAATCCCCAAGCCTCAAATCATCTAGATCTCTAAAACCCATCAAAGTTACTGTAACACCCCAAGCTTCCACGTTACGTTTCCCTTCGAATAATGCGATAGCGTGTGTTGTACGCAACCTCGAGTTCTAACACACACCACAACTAATTAAACTAGCCGTTGTGAATACTAATACATACTTTTTGAAATTATATATATTTTATATTTGAAAATGGACTTCATTTTTGGATTCGGAATATCAAAATTAGCCTAGGGTGAAATTTTGGTACATTTCGGATAACTTTCATATTTTGATGAATAGTGAAAATTACTAAATTTTAATTAAAAACAACTTTTTTAATCAAAATAATTAATAGTGATAAATTGTGAATTTGAGTGGTTTTAAAGTATATTTAGAATATATTTTTACCATTTAATATAATGTTGTTCATTGGACATAATTTTACAATTAAACCGAACATAAACAAGTGTCAATCTTTTGATAGTTATTACCTCTTAAAAACACGCTTTTTGTTTTGACAGCGGGAATTAATTTTAAATTAATTTCTGCCACTTCTGTGTTTTGAATTTAGGAAAATGGATTCCATATTTGGAATCAGGATGTCCAAATTATGTAAATAGGTAACTTTTATTTTTACACATTTTGAATAATTACTGCGGTAAATATTTTATTTACCATGGTTAAAGGGTAAATCCGGTAAATAAGGGTTAAAAAATAATATTATAATAATACTAAATTACCCTAAAACGTGTCTTAACCCTATTGGTTGATACATGGTCGACCATGGGCATCTTTGGGTCTGTTTTGGGACCCCATGGATCCACTTGTAAGTGATAATGACACATTATATTAATAAAGTTAAAATAAAAATAAAAATGGCATAAGCTTACATCTTTTAGAAGAACAATTTTTACATAGGGTTATACATGTTGGATTTTCGATTATAAATATTCATTAGAAATCTAAAAAGATTTAATACATAATGATATTTTATTTATAATTTTTAGACATCAAATAATTTAAATTATTAATGACACAATAATGATGCAATGTTTACCTCATTAATAAATCATTTAAATAAATAAGATTATAATGATTAAAATATTATCTAAAACCTGTCCAATTCTTATTGGTTGATGTTATTTAGAATATGAGTCATCTTATCTTCGACGTCAATGATTTTTGGACCATTATAAACCGAATACAAATATATTATAAAGTAATACTTTCACACTTTCCTAAAGAGCCCCTCCTCTCCCTTATAAAAGGAGACCACTTCTACTCATTCCTCACACCTCTCAAGCCACTTGGATCGTCCAAACTCTGCCCAACTAAGCTCCCCACATCCCTCTCCTCCTCCTTGAAGCTTCCCCTTAGGCAGAAAGAATTTCAACAAGTCCTTTGGTTCCAACCAAAGTGAGTTACCTAAATTAAAGGTAACGATTTCTCTTAAATTACTTTCATTTATTTTGCTTCTTCAACCCCCAAACTCTTTTTATTTACTTTCTTTTGTAACAACACCAGTATCCTAAATATACTAGGATGTTGTTATAATAAGGATTCAAACTACACATACACACAACTCCATCTAATGGATGATGAACATAATGTTTCTGTGGATGGCAAACTAACGCCTCACGAAACGATGATTGTTCAAATACATCTTACCGCCTCTCATGGTGGCCATTATGATGGCACTGTAATTAAATATGATATTAATGATATATATTTTATATATAATCTTCTGTAATTCCATTTTATTTCATACCATTATTCGTTTCATGTTGTATATACATACGATAATTTCATTTGAGGAAGTGTGGACTACCGCCCCCTTAAAATGATATGACTCGTTCATACCACACATGGAACGTATAAAGGATGGTGTTAATGAACTTAAGTAACATATATAAAATATTATATTATACTGGAATAGTAATATACCTATGTATCATTTGGATTCGATTCTTTTAAAATAAAAATTAAATGGAAATAGCGTTCGTGCGTACGTACGGACTACCGTCTCCACGAACGCGATGAGATTCATTCTCCATCGTATCCATTCAAGTATAATTATCATTTAATGATTTAAAAATGATTTTTAAGGACTTGATATCATTCTGGATATGAATAAGATACAACAAACATGACTTATGTAACAAAACATATAAAGAAAATGAGTAAGTTAACACCCGAAACGGCGATAATACTAAGATATTATTATCAAATCAATATTAAAAGATCATATATGATATCATATTAATGTATATGATTCTTTTATAATTTAATAACAATTATTTCACCATTATACAGGAGGTTAACCTACCCCAACCAAGGAAAAGTACAAGGTAAGGGTTATTTCACAATCTCTTCATTATCCGAGGTTGTATTATACGTAATAATCTACTGGGATCTCTTTATCATCCACATCCATGTTTCTTCGAAATGTATTTCAAAACATTTTTACTATTTACAAGAATATGGGTTAAAGTCATTTATACCCTTGTTTGACTTTTTATAAGAGGTTTATAAAGGAATCTTTCCATCGTTTTCAAAACAAGGTCCTTTTTAATCTTTTCGACAGAATTGAGGTAAGAATGTTTTTTTAACTTATACGGCGGGTGCGGTAATTTTATGCCGTTATAAAATCTTCAAAGCTTTACTTAGAAGCTTATAAGAATATTTTCAAAGAAAATTTTTTATTTTATATGGATCTTAAATGATTTCAAAATAAAAGGAGATATTTCTTTAAAAAGAATTTTGATTTCATCTATGTCAACATCCTTTGACGGATTTTAAGATTATTTGAAGTTGATTTATTATGATACAAAACTTCTATATTGTATTGAAGGTTTTGTGATATGTTTGACTATGGATGTGCTATTTTTATACCATTCATAGTTTATGGTGAAATTATTGACATTTAGTATGCTAGTTTTAATACGAATGTTTATGTTATGTTTAAACCTTTTCATATGGGAATGCATTGGACTTAATAAGTGACGGGTGGAGCCCGCTATAGCTCCTCGATGCATCGGTAGGTCTCATGAGACAAACTAGTGTCTTGGCACAAGGCCTTGACAAAATCTTATTTGTAGTCTTGGCACGAGGCCTTGGCTATGTGGTTATGATAGTCTGGCATTATGCATTCCAACATTATGAAAGTGGTTATTGATTTTTGCATGTGATTATTCGATTAGTAGAATATCCATGTGAATAAGTAAATGGAATTATTTCATTTTATTTATGCCATACCATGTTGAAAGTTAATATTTAAAAGGCTTTTGTTTTAGTTATACATTGCCTTAAATGTTTATTCTTATTTATGAAAGTTTCCGCTATATTGTTATCCTTACTGGGCATTTGAGCTCACCCCTTTTCTATGTTTTATTTTTCCCAGGTAGTGAAGAAGTAAATTATGATTGACTTGCAGGGATATTATGAGGGGTTAATAGTGTGGATATGAAGACTTTGTTGTTGTAGTAGTTTTTCACTTTGAAATGTAATGTAAAACTTTATGAATATATCTAGTGTTTCCAAGGCTACTAAACCAATCGGTCTTTCGAGATTTGATCTTTCTTGTGATCATGCCAATGTTACGAAGTAATGCACCGACTCTGGGTAGCTGGGGTCGGGGCGTTACAGTTACTCCAACTCGATCTGGCAACACTGGGACCCAATTCTACCTGACCTTCAATACATAAGGATTTCTTGGGTACTCAGTAGGATACCACCAATGTGGTTTCATAAATTCTAATTTTTAGTTATATTTGCATGTTTCATGCTCTGAATAAATAAATAATATCTAAAAAATAAATAAATAAATCACCATTGATCCTCAGGTTCGTAGCCTCGATCATCCATACCAACTTTGGCTAGTGCCAAAGTGTATTTGAGAACATTGTGATGACTATACCAACTATAACAATAATCATGAGTTCTTTCACTCTAGTATACATTGATAATTACCCTAGATATAAACTCACCCTGGTGAATATGATAATAACCTGGAAAATCTCCATCCCATTATCACAACTTGAGTAGTATCCACACTAGTATAAAATTGTTCCCAACAACTTAACCCCAGTAGTGCAGGACACTCAACCAAACAGGCCAAATACACAATAAGGACTGAAATCTCTCACCTATCCACTTTTCATAACAAATATAATCACTACTCAAAATCAATGGAATCCCTATTAGTAGTATCATAGACCTCACTACTATGTAATTTTTTCCATTTCAATAAAATACCACCTCAAGGTCATTTTTTTAATAAAAGTGGTGACATGAATTGGTCACCTAATTCATGCCCCAAAGGAATCAATTAAAAAAAAGAGTATAAGTACAAACACAAGGTGAAAAGAACTTACACCAGTAGGGATTGAGAGAATTATAAACCAAAAACACCAAGGAAAATCTGGAAAAATATCTAGAAGCAATGAATGATCCAAACAACCTATTATCAACTATTCCATGATCTCCAAAAGGGGTTTCACTATCCATGGGGACAGCACTAATCCATCTGGCTCGAAGGGAATCCAATGCCTTCATAAATTTTCTTCTCTATCAACTTGAATTATGTTATTCATGTTGTTATACAGTTGTTATTTTAAAATGAAGGGCTGAAATGAAACCTGAGAAAGACCTTAATAAATTAAAACCAATGTTTAGAAAGGAAAACCATTAAAGGTTTGGATCAATAAGCTGTTAAGAATGAAGACCATCATTGCAACGTCACCATCCAAAAGAAGCACATGATGTAGTGAAACACTCATCGCATGAGAGCATCATATTATTTATCAGTGTCTTACATGGTATATCCTCATAATATTTACATGGTAATATTCCATACTATAAATAGTCTCAAGAGATGTCTCATGTCCCATTTCAATATATAGGTTTGTTCTGGGTCAGTCTACACATCCAGCCTATCAACAACCTTAAAAATTTATACCCACCCAAGTAGTCACATCCCCAAGGGGGGTGTTCACACACTTTAGGTTCAATTAAATAAGGCCAAGGGCTCTGATGTATCACTAGTTCCATGTGTGGCCTATGGGAACAAATACATAAAAGTCACAGAATGTATTCCAAGAGGTCTCCGGGTTCCCCCTAACAAGGTCCTCTAAGTCACACTCACTATAATAACACCCATTAAGGAATTTATAAATCCATAAAGAAATTACCAGGACCACATACCTATTTTATATGTTTCTACTATTTTAATTCCAAGTTGAAAACTTTTCCTAGGCTCGCTAAGCCTCGTCCAATGTCTACCCCAAGATCAACTCATCAATATAGCTCCTTCCTCTCTCCAAAAAACCAAAATTATTAAATTATAACATTTATAATTAATTATCCAAATAAATTTAAACTAGTTATATTCACTAGAAACTCATCTTGTGGACTTTTCATGTTATAACCAAGACCAAAAATCCATATAATATCTGAAGTGGGATCTTAGTGCCATCTTAGGAAAAATACCCAACCATCAGAACCAAATCCATAGACAACATTATGTAATTTGATCCAATATCCATGAAAACTACAAAAGGAAACACAAATCCTTCATAATGATTGGTGACTTGTAGATACCATCATGATGCCTCTTATACATGAGGTAGGAAAACACCCCCATCAAATCAATATGATACCACCATTCTCCAGTTGAATCACCCATAAAACCTAATCTAGATAAATCAAAAATCAATAGAAACTAAATATAAAGAATAAAATGGTAAGGAAGATGGTGAAATCACTTATAATTATTGAATAAATCCACTAAAAAAACTCCCCATGGAAAGGGAAATCAAAGAGGAATAAGGGGGTGGGTCGATTGGGCATTGTATAAGAGGGAGGATGAGAAATGGGGGCTTCCCCTATTGGAATTTCAGAGGGAAAAAGATGAAAATATAATTTTAATGTTCTACACAATTTTCCAAACCATATATTAATAATGTGGTGGCACTGTACAAGAAAACCCCTTCAAATATTTGGTCAACATAGTTTACCAAACTATGCATTAATTATGTAAATTGGAACTACCTTAGTCTACAAAATTTCACATGTTTTGTATGAAATCATGAAAAAATGGTATGTTAATCCCTAACTAAAATCCACCTCACATGTTTTCCTCTAAGATATCCCATGGTTAACCTTCACTAACCATGAAAGTCAACTATGTGATTTAGAAAGAGGACTGAAAACCTCCTCATGCTCAAGGTTCTACATTGTTTCTCAAAAAATATGAACACAAAACCATGTTTCATTTGAAAAATATCCAAAAAACATCATATAAAACTAAAATAAAGCTTGTGATACTCACCTTAGTACTTGAGGCACCTCTCAAACTGCGGTGGAGGAGGAGGCAGCAGAGTAGGCAGAGGAGGAGGAGGAGGAGGCGCTGGTGGAGGAGGAGGATGAGGCAGCGGACTAGGAGGAGGATGATGAAGCGCCAGTGGAGGAGGAGGAGGACGAGGATGCGGTGGATGAGGAGGATGAGGAGGAGGATTAGAGGAGGAGGAGGAGGAGGCGGCGGCCGGAGGAGGAGAAGAAGGAGGAGGAGGCAGCGGTAGGAGGAGGCGGCGGCCGGAGGAGGAGGCGGCGGCCGGAGGAGGAGGAGAAGGATGAGGAGGCGGCCGAAGGAGGAGGCGGCGGCTGGAGTAGGAGGATCAGGAGGAGGCGGTGTCCGCAGCAGAGGAGGAGGAGGCGGCGGCAGCGGTGTAGAGGAGGGATTCCGCGAGAGCTTGACCGGGTGCAGGGAGGAGGAAGAGGACCCGCGGGTTTTTAACAAATCTGTGTGAGCCTTTATCAGTGCTAGTAAAAAGCGCTGATAAAGGATGTATTTATCAGTGCTAAAATGAAAAGCACTGATAAATACAACCTTTATCAGTGCTAACAAAAGCGCTAATAAAGGTCTTCCCCTTTATCAGCGCTTTTCCGTTAGCGTTGATAAAGGCAGGCGCATGCCTTGCCCAGTTTTGTGGTAGTGATGTTTTGGCCAATGGATCAATTTGATTGGGTACTTGGTTTTTCTCATTGGATAATTCACACCCCCATAAATAATTAATTCATGATTTAAGTGTGACCATATGTGATTTTCCATTGGAAGATCCTCCAGTTAATCAACATAAGAACTTCTTTCTTAAGACTTGGTGATTGAGTCAACCACTCTTCTTTTTTGATTAAGAAAACCTTCTTACAGTGGTAGAGTGGATGTGGAAAGTTGAAGGAGACCTTGGTTTCTTGGGTTTCTTGAGTCATCAAAGGTGAATTATGACACTGGTGTGTCTGAAGGTACTGTCTGGAAGCGGTGAAGGGAATTCTAGTGAGGAAGGGTGGAAGCAGTCCAGAGTCTTCTTTGATGGCTGCTATTAAAGGGGCCTTGGGTCTTTCGTTTGTTTCTTCTAAGAAAAGGCTCATGTTAGGCCTCCAATGAGGCGAGTCTGGTTATAAGATTCTATTATGGATACTTTAGGAATCATGTGTTAATCGAGACTTGGTCTAAAGTCATCTTCCTTGTAGGGATTTCTTACTGGTATAGGTCATGTTCGGTGTTGATTCATGGTGATTGTGTCTCCTAAAAATGTAAAGGTGAAGATTTTTTAATCATATGAGAATCTCTTTTTTGATAGAAGTGTGCCTCCCTTATTGTCTAATTTCTATCTCTGGTGTTGGAAATGGATACAATATAAGCATTAGATGTGGTAGTTTCATTTCAAGTGGTCCCATGTGGCGGAAAGGGACATGGGGACCCTTCTCCTCATTGTTGTGGTCTGTGTAGGTGGAAGAGTTCATACTTGGTTATAAGGAGGTAGAGTTGTTTTGTTTTCTTGAACCATAGTTCTTATACCCTCATAGGTGTGAATCTCCATGTGGTTTTATATGTATGAACAACCTTGTAAGTCTGTTTCAATTTTAGTTTTGGTTTGGGCTCATTTGAGAATGGTAATGCCCCGTAAGAGTAGTGGAATGTATAAATTTTCTTGTTTGTTTTAGAGTTTCTTTTGTTAGTCCCCTTATAGTGGGTATTAGGTTTGTGTAGGGTTTCATGTATCGGTGTGTGTTAATTGGTTAAGATACGTAGTTATAATAGTGGGGAGACCCACCGAGGGTCTCACTGAAAGTTCCACTAAAATGAAATGGTGTCAGCCTATTCCTTGTGGTGGGGAGTTATTTTGGGCCTCCCCATGTTAGTTTCCTAGTTCCACCTTGGGTGTTAGGTTGTTTCTTATGGTGGTAAGTACATTCTCACCCCCCCCCCCATGTCAGTAAATAGAATTCATTGTTCGTTTTAGGTGGACTGCATAAACCTATTGGGAATGTTTAAGGTGTTTATCTCAGGATGATTGATTGTGTGCGGTGAGAGTATCATTTACTTTGATCGATAAACTAGAGGTGATTTTGCTTTTGGGGGCGGGTGACACTTAGCGGGGATTTCATGTTGAGTCTCCTGAGTTTGATTTGTAAGTATCTTTCTTTGTTGATATTGTTATGCCCTTCTCTCATTTGTTGTTCATTGGTAATCTCCTTGAGCTAAGAAGGAGTACTGGTTCTTGTTTTCTAAACAACCTCATTGTGGATTTCCTAGGGTAGAAAGTGTTATTGTGGGGAGAATTTTCACACCCTGACTTTTTAAAATTATTTTATTTTATTATTTTCTAGCTTTGGATTTTTTTTTCATCGGGGTTCCAATTGAGTCTTGGTTTTAATTTTTTATTTTTTATTAAAAAATGAGTGTCTCTGGTTTCACAGTATTTGGCACATGGGAAGAACACGGTTTGGAAACCGTTTGGCTTCACCCAGGTAACCACGCAACCTTCCCAGTGTTTAAAATAAATAAAATTTAATGAATAATAATAAAATGAAATGAGAAAAAAATTAAATTAAAAGAATTTATTTAATAATAATGATGATGATAATATTATTTTTAAGAAAATTATTATTATTATTATTATTATTATTATTATTGTTAGTCTTATTATTAAGATATTATTATTATTATTATTATTATTATTATTATATTTAATATTATTATTATTATTATTATTATATTTATTTTTTTAGGATTTTCTTTTTCCCCTTTTTTCTTTTTTTTCTTTCCCTTTCCTTTTATTTATTTTTTTTATTTTCTTCCCTCCTCTCCTCCTACTCCTATCTCCTCATGTTTCACCCTACCCAGTGTGTGTATCTTCCCTTTATGGTCAGCCTCTCTTCTAGCGGTCTCTTCTGGCAGCCTCCTCTCGGCGGACCACTTCTGGCACCTCGACCTCCCTCATGCCACATTACTCTCCCTCACACCACCCTAATCTCCCTCAAACTACCCTCACACCACCCCATCTTGGAAAAAACCCTCTGGTGACCCCTTGGTACGAGGATCCCCTACACGCACAACCTCCTCTTAGCAGATGACTTCTGGTGTGACCTCCCTATCAGCGCATTCTATCTTCAGGTAAGGTTTTGGCTTCCCCTTATTTAAGGTTTTGGTTTCCGATGAATAAGGGTTTTTTTTGGGAGTTTGATCTTGATTTTTTGGGTTCAATATTGTTGATTAGGGTTTTTTGTTGGTTTCTTGAGGTGTGATTAGGGTACGGATGGATTTCACGCCATTTTTTCGGAAGCTTCTTGGTCTGAGGTATGTGATTCCATGCTTAAACATTTTTGATAAATTTATATTTCTTGCTTTCAAATTTTTGTAATGTTTTATGTATTATAAGCATGTTGTGAAACTAGTTTTAGAAATAATTCTTTATTCAATTGGTTTTAAAAATGAAATTTTTATGTGAAAGTAGGTGTATTTTGTGTGCAAGGCTTGTTATGCTTCTTTTTAATATTTTTTATAGTGTGAAAGTGGTTTATTAAATTGTTTAAGTGGTGGGAAGCATGTTTTAATATGGTTATGTTGTGTGTTTGGTTTTAAAGTGGTGTTTTTATATGAAATTGGGTGTGTTTTTTGTGTAAAATTTTGTTGAGATAATTTGAAGTGTTTCATAAATTGTTTAATTGATTTATTAAACAATATGTGGGGTGTGAAAGTGGCATTTGATATGTTTAAGCATGATTTTAATTTTAAAGTGGCATTTTTATATGAAATTAGATTTTTTTTCATGTGGAAACCCTTATTGTGTCACTTGATGTCATTTTATAAATCATTCTATTGGTTTATTAAATTATGTGTGGGATGAAAATTGTGTTTTGATAAAGTATTGATGTGCGGTTGGTTTTTAAAGAGGGTTTTAGGTGCGCTTTTGGTGTAAAAGCCTTGGGTATTTATTGAAATTGTTTTATAAGGTGTTATAATAGTTTATTAAATTATATAAAAGGTGAGAAACATATTTAGGGAAATTTTTTGTGTGTGTATAATTTTAAAATTGAATTAGTATGTGAAAGAGATGTTATGTGACATGTGAAACTTTATTGATCACAAAAAGGAAAGCTCGGGTATCTAGGTGGGTGGACTAGGACTAGTATTCTAGTGATTCAGAAGTGGTTGTGGCCTGGTTTCACTTAAAAGGTTTGACGAAAACAACACTAACTAAACATGGATGATGATTGGAGACCACTAGGTTATGGGTGTTTTCCCTACTAGTGGGTCGTGCATGAGAATGTAGTTGGTCATGGTTTCTATACCACATTTTCACTGAGATATGAGGTTCTTAGGCTCCCATTGCTAGCAAGTGTCTAGGGGATTTTCCTATAACAAGTGTTCATTGGATATATCTCACTTACCATCAACATACAGTAGTTTTGGTTGGTAATTTCAAAAGTAAGGTAGTTTTATTTAAAGTTTCTTACTTTAAAACTAATTTTCATTTAAAGTTTTATTCATTTGAAGTTTATTTTCTTAAAATTTATATTTCATAAAAAAATTCTAGAATTTATTTTATTTATAGAACTTTCAAGTAATTTTTCATTTAATTTTTATAGCATGGAATCCTATTTGGGTGGCATCCTACTGGTCTTTGGATCACACCCTACATACACCTTTGGGTGTATGTAGACCTTGTTGTCTATTTGTTCCAGTTATATGAATGGTGTTGGTATAGGTAGTTTGGGTAATCGTGGTCTCCTTCATGGGTCTTAGTGGTGGTGGATTGAGTTTGTTTCTCTTGTTTCATTGAATTTTGGGTTGGATTTTTAGTTTTATTTTATTGTAGTCCTTTTGGTGTTTTTTCTTCAAGTGGTAAACCTTGAATTTTGGTTTTTTAAAGGCTGTTTGGTTTTGAATTTTTAGTTTTTTTATTTATATTGTTGGTTTTTTATGACTACTTATGTGGTTAAATCATTCCCAAACATTTATTTGATACCTAGCCACTTGTGTCAGCCCATGGGAATTGGAAATGCCCTTCAAGCCTTGTCTTAGACCGGTTCAGGTGCCAAGTCGGATAAAGACCCAACTCGGTTCGTGAAAAAATATTATTATAGGATGTATTTCTCTTTTGGGTCTCATTCCTTTGAGAAGAGTCTAGGTAGATCAGAGCTAGGGTTTTTGGGACTTGATGTTCTGGTTATTAGTAGGGTTTCGGGCCAGCATGCCTCATCACAGGACTCAAGTTACTAGGGGAAGTTGGGTTTTATTTGGTTCATTTGGGCCTTTTAGTTCATTGATAATTGGGAAATGAAAAGATATTTGGTTCAATGGTATCAGTGAGCTCACAGGGTTGGGAAAGCCATGTGGAGCCGGGGGGAATTTTCCTAGAACACTCTCTATAATGGTGGTGTGATTGGCGTATGGCCACCAACTATATGTCTGATTCACCCATTGGAACTAATTTCTTATTGCATAATCTTGTGTCTCCTTGTATTCTGAAAATTATTTCTTAAAACCCTTTCTTAAAAAGTATGGAAACTGAATTTTAAAGCAAAAATGGTTTGATTTTCAAAATATAGAAAATGGGTTTCCGAAATTGTTTGAATGAAGCTTTAGAAAGGTGGAATTTTGTGAAATGGTATTTGTATAAAATGAGATTGGTTCTAATGATATTGGATTTTTACAATCAAAACTTGTGATTTATCAAAAATGGGTTCTTTGGAAAATGAAAATCCATTTTTGAAATGATTTGTGAAACTTTTTTGAATGAGGAGAGATGATTTTTAATTAAACGGGAGTTTATTTTTTAATAGGGGTTTTGGAAGTTTGTTTTAAATGAATATAAATGATTTTTGATCAAATGAGGTATGTTGTGTGACTAGAAGTGTTTTGAAATGTGGTGGAAAGTTTTGTAAATTTATGTGTGGAGTTTGAAAATAAGTTTTATTTTAAATGGTTTTTAATTTTGTGGTTAGTGAATTTTGGGAAGCTTTGTAAAATTTTAGAGGAATATGGTTTGGTATTTGAAAATACCTTTGGAATAGGATGAGATGTTTTGGAATTGACATGTGAAATTTTAAAATGGGTTTTAATTTTGTGGTTATTAGTTCATGAAAGGAGGCTTTAGTGAATTTTTGAAAGTGGGTTGAATGTTTATTTTGGAAAGTGGAATAGTTTTTCTTTAACCTTTGGCATTTTCATGAGTAATTACATGAATAATAAATGTGTGATAATTGAATGGGTTCCAAGTTTGGCATGAGAAAAATACATGTGAGAGGCTCCATGGGATACCATTGGTGAATGTGCAACCCACCAATTCTATTTTATTTTCAAATGTTCTTTTAAAAGAAAAGGTAATATTTTGAAAACCATTGATTGAGTGGTTTGTTTCATTTATACTTTTGGTAATGTTGTTGTGGGGTGTTTTGAATTCAAGAACCCCCTCTTGTTTGAATGATGTTTTGGGTTTTTATTTCATCGGTTAGTTGGGTTGAAGGGTTGGTTAGTGGTCTTTTTTGAGTAATTTTTTAGGAAGTCTTTGTTGTGGTTCCCCTCATGTGTTCAGTTCTGGTTTGTGGCACGTTTTGGCTAATGGATCAGTTTGATTGGGTCCTTAGTTTTTTTTCATTGTCTAGTTCATGTCCCCATAAAGAATTGATTCATGATTTTAGTGCGGCCATGGTTGAATCGCCATTAGTAGATCCTCCAGTTGATCAACATAATAAATTCCTTCTTGAGCCTTGTAGATTGAGTCTACCCCTCTTCTTTTTCAATTAAGCAAGCCTTCATGCAGTGGGAGCATGGATATGGAAATTTGAAGGAGACCTTGGTTTCTTGGGTTGCCTGAGTCATCAAAGGTGAAGTCTGACACCGGTGTGTCTTAAGGTCCTATCTGGAAGTGGTGAAGGTAATTCCAGTGAGGAAGGGTGAAAGCAGTATGGAGTCATCTGTGTTGGCTGCTATTAAAGGGGCCTTGGGTCTTTCTTTGGTTTTTTCTAAGAAAAGGCTCATTTTAGGACACCAGTGATGTGATTCTGGTCATAAGAGGATATTATGGATGCTTGCAGAATCATGTGCTACTCAGGACATGGTCTAAATTACTCTTCCTTGCTGGTATAGGTCGGGTTAAGTGGTGATTCGTGGTGATTTTTTCTCCTCATAAATGAAAAGTTGAAGGTTTTGTAATCTTATGAGAACCTCTTTTTTGACATAAGTGTGTCTCCCTTCAAAAAATTATGAGTTCCTCCATTTTAGAGGAAGGTGTCTTATATTTATCCTTCCTCCCAATGTTCCTCATTCGAGGTAATAAGGGGTGATGCATGTGCATATCCTAATCCCTTCTTTTGTTGAAACTGTTGTGTGGGAGTAAGTGGATATCAGAGTGTGTTGTGTCTGATGGTGTTGTCTAGTTCATGGTATGGTTGCTTGTGGTAATAGAGAAAGAAGTTTTGTTCGGGGGTTTTAACACCTAACTGCGAGGTAGGAGATGCTTCAACCATCAGAGCTCCAACCATAGGTCTTAAAGTGAAGTTGGAACATCGTCAAGAACCCTAGGATTGTAATGGATCCCAATCTAATTTCTATATTTGGTGTTGTAAATGGAGACAATCTAATCATTCGATGTGGTAGTTTCGTTTCAAGTGGTCTCATGTGGTGGAAAGGGACATGGGGACCCTGCTCCTCATTATTGTGATCTATGTCGGTGGAAGAGTTCCTCCTTGATTATAAGTAGGCATAGTTGTTTTGTTTTCTTGAACCTTAGTGTTTAACCCTCATGGGTGTGAATCTCTGTGTGGTTTTCCATGTATGAACAACCTTGTAAGTCCATTTCAATTTCATTTTTGGTTTGGGCTCATCTGAGAATGGTAATTCTCCTCAAGAGTAGTGGAGTGTATAAAGTTTTCCATTTGGTTTAGAGTTTCTTTTGTCATTCCCCTTGTAGTGGGGATTAGGTTTGTGTGGGGTCTCTTATATTGGTGTGTGTTAATTGGTTAAACTATGTAGTTATAATGGTGGGGAGACCCACCGTGGGTCTTGTTAAAAGTTCCACTAAAATGAAATGGTGTCAGCCTATTCCTTGTGGTGGGGGTCCATTCGGGCCTCCCCAAGTTAGTATCCTTATTCTACCTTGGGTGTTAGGATATTTCTTATGGTGGGGAGTTCGTTCGGGCCTCCCCGTGTTAGTAAATAGGATTTTTTGTTTGTTTTAGGTGGATTTCATGAGCCTTTTAGGAATGTTTACAGTATTTTTCTTAGGATATTGGATTGTTTACATGAGAGGATCTTTTCTTTGATCGATCAAATGGGGGTTCTTTCACTTTTGGGGGTAGGTGACACTTAGTGTGGATTTCATGTTGAGTCTCCTGAGTTTGATTTATAAGTCTTTTCCTTTGTTGATAATGTTCTGGCCTTCTCTCACTCGTTGTTTTTTGGGAATCTCCTTGAGCTAAGAAGTATCAGTTCTTGTTTTCTAAACAACATCATTGTGGATTTCTGGGGGTGAAAAGAATTATGGTGGGGAGAATTGTCACATCCTGATTTTTGAAAAATTATTTTATTTTATTATTTTCAGGCTTTGGATTTTTCCGTCTGGGTTCGGGTTGAGTCCCAGTTTGAATTTTTGATTTGTTATTGAAAAACAAGTGTCTCAGGCTTCATAGCATCCGGCGTATGGGCAGTGCATAGTTTGGAAACCATGTGGTTTCAACCAGGTTACCACACGACCTTCCAGGTGTTCAAAATAAATAAAATTGAATGAATAATAAAAAATAAAAAAATAAAATGAGAAATGTAAATTGAAATTAAAAATAATAATAATAATATTATTATTATTATTATTAAAAATATTATTATTATTATTATTGTTGTTGTTAATATTATTATTAAGATATTATTATTATTATGATTATAATTATTATATTTATTATTATTATTACTATTATTATTATTATTATATTTAGGTTTTTTATGGTTTTATTTTTCCATTTTTTTCTTTTTTTTTCTTTCCCTTTCCTTTTATTTGTTTTTTTTCTTTTCTTCCCTCCTCTCCTCCTCCCCTCTCCTTCAGTCACACCCTACCCAGCGTGTGTTGCTTTACCTTGTCATTAGCCTCTCTTCCGACAGTCTCTTCTAGCGGCCTCCTCCTGGCGGAGCACATTCGGTGCCCCAACCTCCCTCGCACCACCCTACTCACCCTCAATCCCCCCTCACACCTCCCCCTCATGTCTGAAACCATCCGGAGACCCCTTGTTGTGCAGCTCCCCTTCACACGCAACTTCCTCTCGGTGGACCACTTCCGGCGCGACCTCCCTACCGGTGCAATCTATCTTTAGGTGAGGTTTTTCTTCCCCTTATTCAAGGTTTTGGTTTCTAACGGTTAAGGGTTTTGGTTTTGGGGGTACGATCTTGATCTTTTGAGTTTGATCTTGTTGATTAGGGTTTTTTTGTTGCTTGAGGTGTGGTTAGGGTGTTGATGGATTTCACACCATTTTTTTGGAAGCCTCTTGGTCTGAGGTAGGTGATTCCGTGATTAAATATTTTTGGTAAACTAATATTTCTTTCTTATGAATTTTTGGAATGTTTTGTGGATTATAGGAATGGTGAAAAACTAGTTTTAGAAATAATTCTTTATGAAATTGGTTTTAAAAATAAAATTTTCATGTGAAAGTAGGTGTATTTTTTGGTCAATTCTTGTTATGATTCTTGGTAATATTTTGTAAATTGTTAATGTGGTTTATTAAATTATTTAAGTGGTGTGAAGCATGTTTTAAAATGGATATGTTATGAGTTTGGTTTTAAAGTGTCATTTTTATATGACATCAGGTGTATTTTTTGTGTAAACTTTTGTTGATCTAATTTGAAGTGTTTCATAAATTGGTTAATTTATTTATTAAACTATATGAGTGGTGATAAAGTGGCATTTGAAATGTTTAAGCATATGTTTAATTTTAAAGTGGTATTTTTATGTGAAATTGGATGTTTTTCACGTAGAAACACTTTTTGTGTCACTTTATGTCATTTTATAAATCATGTAATTGGTTTATTAAATTATGTGTGGACTGAAAATTTTGGTTTGATATAACATTGAGGTGTGGTTGGTTTTTAAAGAGGGTTTTGGGTGCACTTTTAGTGTAAAAGGATTGGGGTGTTTATTGAAATTGTTTTATAAGGTGTTATAATGGTTTATTAAATTATATGAAAGGTAAAAAACATACTTGGGAAAAGTTTTGGCGTGTGTATGATTTTAAAATAGACTTAGGATGTGAAATTGGTGTTATGAGACATTTGAAACTTGATTGATCACAAAAAGGGAAGCTCGGGTATCTAGGTGGGCATACTAGGACTAGTATGCTGGTGATTTGGAAGTGGATGTGGTCTATTTCCGCTAACAAAGTTTGATGATAACAATACTAACTAAACATAAATGATGATTGGAGACCACTAGGTTATGGGTGGGTTCCGTACTAGTGGCTCGTGCACAATAATGCAGTTGGTTGTGGTTTTTATACCACATTTTCATCGAGATATGAGGTTCCTAGTGTTCCATTGCTAGTTAGTGCCTAGGGGATTTTCCTGTAAATAGTTCTCATTATCTATATCTCACTTACCATCATCATATGGTAGGTTTGGTTGGTAATTTCAAAATCAAGGGAGTTTTCTTTAAAGTTTCATACTTTAAAACTAATTTTCATTTACAGTTGTGTTCATTCAGAGTTACTCTGCTTAAAATTTATTTTTCTTAAAAATTTTATAGCATTTCTTTTATTTATAAAACTTGAAAGTGATTTTTCATTTAAGGTTTAAAGCATGGAATCATGTTTGGGTGGAATCCTAATAGGCTTTTCTCACACCCTATATACACCTTTGGGTGTATGTAGATCTTATTGTCTGTTTGTTCCAAGTAAATGCAAGGTGTTGGTACTGGCATTTTGTGTTCTTGTGGTCTCCTTTGTGGGTCTTGGTGGTGATGTCTTGATTATGTTTCTCTTGTTTCATGGAATTTTGGGTTGGAGTTTTAATTTTATTCTGTTGTATTCCTTTTGGAGTTTTTGTTTAAAGTGGTAAACCATGAATTATGGTTTTTGTTAAGGCTGTTTGGTTTTGAATTTTTAGTTTTATTTATTTATATTTTTGGTTGTTTCATGACTTATTATGTGGGTAAATCATTCCCAAATGTTTATTTGATACCCAGGAACTTGTGCCAGCCCATGGGGATTGGGAATGCTCTTCATGCCTTACTGTGGACCAATTCGAGCGTTGGGTCAGATGACAACCCAGCTTGGTTTGTGAAAAATAGATAAGTTTTCAATGTTTAATGCTTTAACTGTGAGGATATGTGGAACTGTGTAAATGATTATCCCAGGCATCAAGGTAGTTTTCCTTAGAAAAGTCCAAAAGATTAAATATAAGATTATGTGATCACAACATCTGAGGTTTAAGTTCCCAAAGATGTGGTGGTAGGTGCTTCAGTCATTGCCTAAAATTTATCCAATTCTTTATTTGATTTTGGATCTTCACACTATTTTATATCTTCTATGTTTTTCAAGAAAACAATATATTTCCCTAGTACCTTGAGAGGGGAGTTATCAGTCAAGACTCCTAGTGCAAGTCTTGCTACAACAAATATGTGTCATTCAGTTCCCATTATGACACATAAACATGCCCTATTTTCTGAATTTATTGTTATACCTATGATTGATTTTGATATAATACCTGGTATGGACAAACTTAAAAATATGATGAAAATTTTTATTTCAAAGAGCGGTAAATTATGATTTTTGATGAAGATGTGGAATTCCTTTATCTTTAGATGGGATATTTTATCATCTGAGTAATGTCTAGATCGACCCCCAGTAGCTCTTCTAAATGAGATTCTTAGGGAAGAAGATAATACACAACCTATGGATGGAAGAAAGTAATCTTCAAATTGAGGATGTACCAATTGTATAAGAATACATTTATGTGTTTTCTAAGGAATTACCTGACATCCACCAGAGCATGAGGTTGAGTTTTTTATTGATTTAATCTTTGATTCAAGACCTATATCAAAGATTCCCTATAGAATGATCGTTGTAGAATTAGTGGAACTGAAGAATTGACTATAGGAGTTTTGTAATAAGGGATTTATATGACCTAGTGTTTTACCATGGGGAGCCCCTTCACTTTTTCATTAAGAATAAATATAAATCTATGAGGTTGTATATTTATTATAGGGAAATCAATGTTATTATAATAAAGAATAAGTATCCTCTACCTCTTATTGATGACTTATTCGATCAACTTCATGGAGCTAAATATTTTTCAAAGATTGGCCTTAATTTTGGGTATCATAAATTATGTTTAAAGAAGGAATATATTCTAAATATAAAATTTTGAATGATTTATTGACATTAAAAGTTTACATTAATTCCATTTGGATCAACTAATTCACCATATTTTTTATGGATTTAATGAATATATTATTTGAGGAATATCTTTAATATTTTTGTGTGGTATTTATTGATGATAACTTGGTGTATTCTAAAATCTGTGAGGGTTATCAGAATCACTTATATATCATTATTGGGACTCATATAAGAAAATATTTATATAGGAAATTTAGAAAGTTTGAATTATGGATTCATAAATTTTATTTTCTTGACCATATTTTCTCTAAGGATGGAATCTCATTTGATCCCATGTAGAAAAAGGCATCCAAATAATGACCTACACCAACAAAAATAATCGGGGTATGTAGTTTCATTAGTTTGATAAGTTACTATTGAAAATTTGTTCAAATTTTTGCCTGATTGGCTAACCCATTAACCAAACTTACACATAAAGGGGTTAATTTTATATGGAAAAAGGAATGTGAAGAATGTTTTGAATAATTGAAGAGGTGATTAATCAATTCTATGATTTTTATTTTACCATCACAAAATGATATATTTGTGATATATAGTTATGCATCGAAGAAGGGACTCAATTGTGTTCTTATACAGAATGATAAGGTCATTGTCTATGCATCAAGGTAGTTAAAGACCCATGACCTTGAGTTGGCAACTGTAATCTATATTCTAAAGATATGGATACATTATATCTATGGAGGTAGATGTGATATATACAAAAATCATAAGATTTTTAAATACATATCTTCACAGAATGAGATCAACATGAAGCAAAGATAATGGATCGAGCTCTGAGGATTATGATTTCTCAACACACTACCATTCAGGAAAGGAAAATAAGGTAGAGGATGCACTAAGAAAAAAATATCATGGATTTCAGACCAAAATGAGGATTAACAGGGATCCTATGTTCATGGACTTAGTAAATATGGATCTTTGAATTATTAAGAAAGGGTAAACATCACCCCTTTTTCAAATTATTTTCAAACCATATTTATTGGAAAATATAAAAATTTATCAACCCAATGATGAGAGTTTTCAAACAAGAATTAAATTTTTGAATGATGGGAAATTGAAATACTTCATATATGAAGGTGGAATTATGAAATTTGGAAAGAGAATATGTGTTCCATCTAAACCTGAGAAGAAAAGGGAATTATTGGATGATTATCATTGCTTGAGTTTCTCTATAAACCCTGGTAGCACTAAGATGTTTAGGGATTTGAAGGAACATTTTTGGTGGGATAACATGAAGCAGTGAATTGCTAATTATGTATCAAGATGCTTCATTTTTTAATGGAAGAAACATAAGAGACGAAATCCTAGAGGATTCATGCAACCTATACATATTCCTATGTGTAAATGGGATGACATTACTATGAAATTTTTCACTAGATTACCAAATACTTCCAAAAATAATGATGCAATATGGGTTATTAATGAAGTTGTAAGACTTTGTGATGCACCTATTTCAGTTGTGTTTGATCATGATCCATGATTTACATCAAAATTATAGAAAAATATTTATAATTATCTTGATACCAAACTTCATTTAAACACCACATATCATCCTCAGACTGATAAACAGTCTGAATATACTATTCAAACATTATAAGACTTGTTGATATCATGATCACTTGACTTTAAAGATATGTGAGATCAGTATTTACATTTGGTAGAGTTTTTCTATAAAAATATCTTCCATTCAAGTATTCAAATGGAATCATATGAATCATTATATGGAAAGTGATTTCATACTCCAACTTTTTAGGATAAAGTTGGTGAAAGGAAACTTGTAGGCCCAAAACTTCTTAAGGAGGAAATGAAAAAGGTAAATACTATTCAAACTCATATTAAATTATCTCAAAGTATGGAAAAGATTTATGTCAATAAACGGATAAAATATTTGTAATTTCAAGTGGGTGATCATGTTTTCTTGAAATTAACTGCATATAAATGTATTATAAGGTTCGGTAAGAAGGGAAAACTAAGCCCCATGTACATAAGACATTTTAAAATTCTAGAAATAAGTGTAGTTGTGGATTATCAATTGAAAATTCCACAAATCATCTCTAAATTTTATGATATGATTCATATCTCATTTTTAAAGAAGTAAATGCCAAACCCAACACATGTGCTCACCTCTGAAGAAATAAAGTTGGAACCTGGTATATTTTAATATGAAGAGCCTATCTAGATTGTTGAAACTAAAGAGAAATTATTGAGTAATTAGATGAATTTATTGGTAAAGGTACTTTGAATAAATCCTAAAATGGAGGAAGCAACTTTGGAACCAAAGGATGTTATGAAGAAGAACCACCCTCATTTGTTTTGAAAGTAATATCCATGAAAATTTCAAGGAGGAAATTTTTATAGGAGGGGAGAATGTAATACCCAGGATTAAATTATAGTAAGTGGACATTATATTTTAATAAAAATTTAATACAATTCATATTTTAATATTTTATATCACTTTAATTCTAATTTTATCATATGGATATCGATTTTAAACTTACTAGGTCAAAATAAGCCTATAATGAGTTTTTAAAATTTTCTATTAGAAATAAGCTTCTATGAATCACTAAAAATTTAGTATTTAACTATACATAATTTTATTTATAATAATTTTTTATAATATTTAGAAATAATCATTTATTGACTATCAATTTTATATAATTAAATATAATATCATTTGGAGGTAAAAATAGATATTTTTCATAAAACTCTTTTTAAATGCACAATGTCTTTCCATTTTAATTAATTAAACTAATATTTAATGATGAATGATTTAAATGAAATGTATAGATTATATATATAAATATATGAATTTAAATCCATATAATTATTATTACATTTCATATAGTTAATGTAAGGTCATCTTACGCTTGAAAATGCATTCTTTTTAAAAAATCATTTCTTAACACGTTTTATGAGTTTATTTTTAAATTAAATTATGTCACTTATATGAATTGAATTTGATAGAATGAATTAAATATTTGGAATCATAATGTCCAATTTTTTTAATTATTCCACTTTTATTTTTGTTCATAATAAATTGTAAAAATATTAAAAATTTGTCACCACGATTAAGGTTAAAACGAGTTTATCAAGGGGTTAATATAAAAAGATAATGGTTAAAATGATATAAACACTTTATTAAACCCCATTGGTTGGTTAAATTTTTACCTTATCCTTATCACCTTATAATATGATCCATTTTTAATCCATTTTTCTAAGAAAGTGACATGAAATTATTTTAAAAACTTTGAAAAATTAAAGTGTGCCACTCACCTCGATTATAAAAGGGAACATCCTCCCATCAACTCCTCACATATCTTGATCCATTTAGATATACTAAACCTTGAAAACTCTCTCCCAAATATCCTTATACATGTTCTAGATACGTTTTAATTCCCAAAAGACCAAACCTATGGTTCTTAATAACATATTCAAATGAGGTTTTTCTAAGTGAAGGTAATCGTCTTCACCAAGCTCTTTCTTTTTTACTTATTCATTAACACCTTAAATTATGTATTAATAATTCTAATATAATAACACCCATATATAACATATATTGAGATATTATTAAGTTAATTTAATAATATTTATCTATCTCCTTATCCATCAAATTGTAAACACAATCATCGCTTGGGTGTACGACAAACTACCACCTCATGAATCGATGTAATTATTTTTTCATCACCAACTCGCATGGATAGTAATAGTGATGGAAATAATGAATATATATGATACTTATGAAATAATATTTATTATATAAAATTAATATATCATTCAATTCCTTACCCTTTCACCCATTAAGTAAATGATAATGTCGCTCATGCATACGTACGACCTACCATCTCCACGAAACAATGTGATTCATTTTCTATGTCCAAATTTCAATAATTATTATAAAAATATATATAATGAATAAATATGATATTTATAAAATTAATATCATTATGAATGTGATATAACTATATCCCATGCATAAGAACCAGAATTTTGGTGATAAAACATGCATGACAAAATGAAACGGTTAACACCCAAAACAATGGTAATAATAAAATATTATTAAAAAATGGGTGATAAGATGTTATAATAGTATCATATATGATATTATAAGTATTTTTATTGATTTTTTTATATAATTATAATAAATTTAAATTTATTATACATGAGGCTAAAAGCACTTATAACGCAAGTCGGGCCTGAGGTAGGGGTTTATCAATCTTGTCATTATCTGAGATTATTTATGTCTAAGCCTATATTGGGGGAATTATATAATCATTATTTATTAAACACAATATATTTTCTCCCCCTCTAATTATTTATTAAAATTATAAGTTTTCCTTTCATTTTCCTCTTATAAGTACTCAATAGACTAAAAGAATGTTTTTTTAAGAAAACCAACCTTGTTCTCTATTCAGTCAGGAATCATTTCTTCCATGTCCATATTTTCATTAAAATATTTTCATTAATGTTTTTAATATTACACTATTGTTGTTTAAAGTCATTTTTACATATGTTTTACTTTCTATAAAAAAAATTCAAAGGATACTTATTATCATTTTCTGAATGAGGTATTTTTGACTTTTTACCGAAAGTGTGAAAGGAATCTTTATTTATACGTACATGGAATGAATGGAATTTCATACTGTTATGAATGCTCAATGATTTGAAGCTTCCTTTATAAGTTTCAAATGATTATTTAAAATAAAATTATTTCCTTAAAATTTGAAAAAAAATTATATTTTGAGTAAGTGACTTCAAAATGAAAAGGGTAATTTCCTCAATAAATCTTCCAATGATTTTTTTAAATTGATTTCATCTATGTAAACATTATTTGGTGAATATTATACTCTAAAAAGGATGTACTATTTTGATACCATTCTCCATATTACTCTTTATGGTTTATTATTATGTTTATTAATTTGGGAAAATATTAACATTTCATAGTCTAACTTTTCAATATGAATGTTTATATTGATTATGTTTCACTCCATTCATATGATTAATGTCTTGGACTTGGTAAGTGACAGTTAGGTCCCGCTATAACCCCTTAATACATCAGTATGTCTCATGTGACAAACTAGTTTGGGTATTTGACATACACCTCACCTGTTTATGTATGTTGTCTTGGAATAATAAATTTATGGTAAAATTATGATGTCTGACATTATGCATTCAATCAACTGGTGGAGCTGTAGGGAATTGATAGGGTTTGAATGATAGAAAATATTTCTAGAGTATTTTAGAAGAATTTCTTACTAGATATTTGGAGAAAAACACATTATAGATTCTCCTAAGGCTAGATGTCTTGTCTACACTCCAGGAGACTTCTCTCTCCATGGGCCCAATTGAAACTTCTTACAACCTTATAACCGCCCCTCCCTAACAACCAGCCTGCTCTATTAATACCCCTTCCCTACTTAGGCAATTAATATCAAAATTTTAAAAGTACCCCTGGAAGAAATAACTCCACCCTCACTTCACTCCCCTTATTTTGTAAGTAAACAACGATGGGGAATATCATATTGATATTGAACACCAACATGAATACCAGACTCCCCCTCCTCTTGCACAATCCTATCAATACCACCCTCCTGAAAATTCACCTTGTCCCCAAGGTGAAAATGATGAAATTTAACCTATATCACTTGTGAATCATCCCAAACATCACCATCAGATATTTTATAATGTAATATAATATAAAAAACATTTTTAGGTTGATTTTGAGGTCATAGTAGTTGCATTAGTCCCAACAGCAACGAAAATTTCAATTGTAGTAGAAGGATCTATAGCTCCACCTACCGTTTGAAGACATGGAAATAGTCTCATCCATGGAATCCCATCTGAGGAGTACATCAAAAATAAATTTGTAAACCCATGGATTATCCATGTTTTGGACTCTACATCAATATTATTGAACCTACAACCACAACTGTTGATAAATTTTTCCACCTTGAGGACAAGGTGGATATTCAAGGAGGGGGAATGATAAGAGCATATGAGGTTTGAGTAAGGGTCATATTGTTATGTACTTGTGTAAGGGTTAAGGATGGTTGAATTATAAGGAGAAAGTTGGGTGTGATAAATAAACTATTAGGGGGTAGTGTTGTAATTTCTGTAGATAGTTATTGGGAGTTGGTTGGGGATGTAAGTGCATGGTTGGGTTAATAAATAGGGATTGGTATGTAGAGGGTAAGGTATACAAATGTATTTTGTGGATTTCAGTATAGTTTATTAGGAGATAAAATTAGCCCTGTACTTGGGGAGTGATGGCCCTAGGGAGCTTCTCCTTTCTTCTTCTTTATTTCTTCTCTATCTCCTTCTTTTTTCCAAATTCATGTACATTGTTGTTTTGAAAATCACTAGAGTTATATAGTTTCTCTCTCTAACCTAGCACTCTATTCTTTAGTCACCTACACTTCATTTATCCATCCAGGTTAAGGAATTATTTTCAGCTCTTACACCTACAGTGAGCCTATCTATTATTGTGTTTGTTGGTCAATATTCAATTGTTGATGAAGTTTTAGAGATAATTTAGAGGCCCAAGCTAGAGGATGGAATTTTCTATGCTCCTTCAAATGTTTCATTCGGGCTTCAAAGTACAGTGGACATATTAGCAGTCACACCTAGAAGGCTGATGGACCATATCAATAATACTAGGGTTTACACTCGAACATATCTATTATCTTGTTTTTTATGAAACAAATAATCTTCTCATAGAGGATTACTAGTCCTAGTTTCCAATAGTTATTTGATAAATGGTGAGGATGATATGGAAATCTCTAGGTGTTGGGGTGCTGTTGACACTTAGGGGACCTGCTGCTGGTGCGGAAAGGTGCAGCTCGAAGGGGTGAAGCTAAGGATGAAGTAAAGGGGTAGGAAAGTAAGTGATTAATAACTAATAGAGGTGGTATTATAACTCCCAGAGGCAGTATTATATTTTTTTTACACGGTCGACCATGTAGTTGAAAATATCAACTTTCACAGCAAATTCAAAAATGAATTACGTGATCAACCATGTAGTTTTTTTTGAAATTTTTAAGCCATTCAAAGCTTCACCTACACAAATCAAAGTAACACAAATGAGGTTGGGATATCCATTAAAGTTCCAAAATAATAATAATTCCCATTAAAATCAATATTAATCTGCATTTGGAAATTATTCCAAAATGAACTAAAATATTAAAAATGTGATATATTCCCTATTAAAGTGAATTTTGGGGGATTTTAATACTATGAATTGAAACTATATATATATATACAAATTTATCATTACCATTCATTCCAACCAAAATTATTTTTTATGATGATGTGACTTGTAATTATGTGGTTTGGTTTCAACCTTAGTAGTTCCATGAAATTTTCATGATGGAACCTATTGATTTTTTATTTTTTTTAAGTGATTTTAATTAGAATAGTTATATTTTTTTATTTTTAATATGATATTTTCTTATGATATTATAAGTAAAAAAGGCCCAAGGTGGAGTTGAGAAGCTCCAATGAGACACATGGGTCAGTTGAATCCCTTGAAAGTAAGTTATGCGTGTATTTTAATTCATGTTGTTTCTTATTCATGTCGCATGTAATAATATTATATGTTAGATATGTCATAACAAGATGATTTTTAAGGGCTGATACCCTCACTTAACCAATAATTACCTCTTTTCCGTGAGTTAATTGGGTAGTGTTCGCTGAAATGATTGTCAAAAGATTGGGAATTAAATTTTCCCTATTAATAATTTTTTAGAAAGTCTTTTTACTCATGGAATACCTTTTAAGGGTTCACATCATCTAGTTTTTTAAGGCCTCAAACATGTTCCTTTGAGTGATGTAAATCCATGAATGTTTTGAAGGGTTCAACTCATTACGTGGTGTGAGGGATTCAAACATTTTTTTATTACCTTATTTATTTTTAGAATTTTCATTTGATTTATTTTTTTCATACATGATGAGTTGGATGCACAGGCCCCACCTTTTTTTTTGCTGTGAAATTGAATGCTTCCATTATTTACTTTATTAAAGTTTTGTGTATCTAGTTTTGAATTATTGGTTTCCTTTATTTTTTAAAATTTTCAATTCTTTTTTATTTCATTTCTTGATAACAATATTACTTGGTTTGAGTTTCATTTTGGTTATAATTAATTTTGAATCGCAGAAGAATCCATCAGGTGTGAAGTATGCACACACACTGGTGTATTTATAACAATGTGTATACAATACGGGCAAAGGGTTGATGAAGGGTCTTGTGAAACTTTTGGTTACATACATAGGGTGAATTTTATTTCATAGTTTTAGTAACTGATTACTTGATTGATTGAATTTTTGGATTCACAGGACCCACCTTTTTTGTTACATAATATGTGTACATATGGTGTATTTTATTTCATAGTTTTATGAACTAATTACTTGATCGATTGACTTTTTGGATTCTATGTTACACTACTACATATATTTCTTTTAAAAGTGCTAGAAAAAACTTTTAACAGTGCTAGAAAAACATTGTTAATCTCCGCAAAGATAAAGGTGGGTCCCCTTTAACAGTGCTAAAAAAGCACTCATAAAAGGAATCCTTTATTTGTGCTAAAAAAAGTGCTAATAAAGGCTCCCCCTTTATCAATGATATTTTATTGTGGATAAAGGATACCTTTTATTAGCACTATTTTTAACGTTGATAAAGGACCACTTTATAAGCGATTTAATTAGCGTTGATAATGGGGACCTTTATCAGTTCTTGGAATAGCACTGATAAAGTGGGCCTTTATCAGTACTCTAAATAGCACTGATAAAGGGGGCCTTTATTAATGCTTGAAATAAAGCTAATAGATTCCTAGATACCTATGATGTGTTGTTTATATAATAGAACACCCACTGGCACATGCACAATAAACACACACACCACCTGCAAAGTGCACACAAGAACAAAGAAACACACACAAGAACAAAATAGTGCACATAAGGATTTGGAAAACAATGTTATATACATTTAAAACAATTTTTTATATAATTAAATTTACAATTATCCAATAAATAGTTAAAAAAATTAATGTTTCATCCTTTGACATTCGAGATCCCCTCTAAGAAATGTCAGCCCATAGTATTAGTTGCCAAATAAATCATCCCAACTCAAGAAAAAGGTTCCACCTATATAAAAAACAAATATTATGTTATTAATACTATAAAGAAATAAATTAAACATTAATATGAAAGAATACATTAATAAAATGTCAATTTTTAATAAAAAAAGGCACATTTGGAGTTATACAGGTCACATTGTGCATTGTATTGAGGTGGGGTTGTTTCTTACACATCACAAATGAGTTATGGATCATTGTCTTAAAATATCAAAACAATCCAAATGGGTTTTCTTGGTTTTGAGTATGTACCTTCTTTTTTTACTAAAATTAATATCAAATTTAAATGGCATATTTGAATTTATATCGATCACATCATTCTTCAGATTGAGGAGTGGTTGATTCTTATACATCAAAAATGTCTCATGGATTGTTGTTCTAAAGTATCGAAATAATCTTGATGGGTTTGCTCAGTTTTTAGTATAACAGTTGTTTTTTTTACTAAAATATCATTTCAAACTGGAAACACACATTTTGAGTCATATGGTCACATCATGCATTGTTTTGAGGTGATACTGCTTCATAAACATCATAAAGGACTTATGAATCACTCTCCTAAATTAGGAAGATAGTCAGAGGGTGTTTTCTTGGTTTTCAGTGAGTGAAATGTTTTGAGCAAAAATGTCAACTTTAAGCTGATAACAAACATTTTTAGTCATAATGGTCACACCATGCATCAGATTGAGGTGAGGTTGATTCCTACACATCAAAAATGACTCATGGATCATTTTCTTAAAGTATCAAAATAATCTAAATGTGTTTTCTTGGTTTTTAGTATGTCACTTGTTCTTTTTACTTAAATTAATGTCAATTTTAAATAAAAACACATTTGGATTTATACCAGACACATCGTTCATTAGATTGAGGTGTGGTAAATGACTCATGGATCGTTGTTATAAGGTATTAAAACAATCCAAATGTGTTTTCTCAGTTTTCAGTATGTCAGTTGTGTTTTTTTACTAAAATATCATTTTAAACTAGAAACACACTTTTTGAGTCATACCAGTAACATCATGCATCTATTTTATGTGACACTACTTCATACACATCATAAAGGACTTAAGAATCATTTTTCTAAATTATGAATATAATCGTAAAGTGTTTTCTTGGTTTTTAGTGAGTGATGCATTTTGAGAAAAAATGTAAATTTTAAACTGATAACAGACACTTTTAGTCATACCGGTCACATTGTGCATTAGATTGAGGTGATATTGATTCCTACACATCATAAATGACTCGTGTATTATTTTCCTAAAGTATCAATACAATCTGAATTCATTTTCTTAGTTTTTATTATGTCAGTTGTTCTTTTTTACTTAAATTAATGTCAATTTTAAATAAAAAACACACATTTGGATTTATACTAGTCACATCGTGCATTTTATTGAGGTGGGGTTGATTATTAAAAATTAAAAATGACTCATAAATCATTTTCCTAAATTATAAAAATAATCCAAATGCATTTTCTCAGTTTTCAGTATGCTAGTAGTGATTTTTTACCAAAATTATTGTCAATTTTAAATAAAAATAGACTCTTTGAGTCATAACGATCGCACTGTGTGTCAGATTGAGGTTTGTTTAATTTCTACATGTCAAAAATGACTTATAGATCGTTTTCATAAAGTATCGAAATAATCCAAATGAATTTTCTCAGTTTTTAGTATGCTAGTTGTGTTTTTTTATTAAAATATCATTTCAAACTGGAAACATGCATTTTGAGTCATACTGGTCACATTTTTCATTAGTTTGACATGAGACTACTTCATACATGTAAAAAAGAACTTATGAATCATTTTCCTAAATTATGAATACAATCAGAGCTAATTTTCTTGGTTTTCAGTGAGTGATGAATTTTGAGCTAAAATGTCAATTTTAAACTGATAACAAACACTTTTAGTCATATCAGTCACATCATTCATTGTATTTATATTTGGTTGATTCATATTCATCACAAATTATTGATTTATTTTTTTCTAAAGTATCAAAACAATCTGAATGCATTTTCTCATTTTTCAGTATATCACTTGTTCTTTTTGCTAAATTTATTATTAATTTATTATAAAAATACACACTTAAAGTCATAACGGTTCCACCATGCATCGGATTTAGGTTTGATTGATTCCAACACATCAAAAATGACTTATGGATAATTTTCTTAAAGTATCAAAATAATTATAATGTGTTTTCTCAGTTTTTAGCATGGTACTGATTATTTTTACTAAAAATACTGACAATTTTAAATAAAAATAGACACTTTGAGTCATACTGATCACATCTTCATGCTATTTGTATACATTCTTCCATTAGGTATGTTGCCCATTAATTTATAAAAAAATATATCTCATCTTGTGAATAGTATTCTTTTTGAAAATTATGGTAGTACTGAAAAAATATAAATACACAAAGGATTAATAAATATTTTAAATGAAATAGTAATTATCTTCGAAAATACCTCTTCAGGGATTCTAGTTTGTTCATGGAATACAATCTCTTTCATAAATTTACAAACATAATAACCATAATATTTATCATTTTTTTATTTCATATAATGTAGAAACATTGAGAAAAATAATTAATTTTTTTATATGTGTTTGGATAGTAAAATATTATTATATATACCCTGATTTTTAGCCATTCGTAGTACTTATGATGTTTCTTATCTTTTTCCCCTAGCCTCAATCTATGATGTAGACGATATTCACGCACCACCCTGTCATAATAGAATCCTCATTAAAAGATAATATAAATTATATCACTAGATGTTTAGTTCTAAAATGTTGGATGTAGTGTATTAAAAATTGACAAACATCGTCATTTGTGGTCAATTTTTTAGATATCCATTCATTGAATTCAGGAAATAAAAATCTTTAGAGTATCCAAATTAACCTCAATGAGAATCCAATGCCACCTAAGAACACAAAAAAGAATAAGTAATGAAAAAAATTAAAATATATTTGATTTTATTAAATTGTATAGTTTTACCCTTGCATCGTTGGTATTAAAAAGAGACTATCATTTATATTTTTTTATTCAACAATTTGAGAAGTCCTTCTAGAATTTCACCCTCTTTCTTGGATTCTATTTTTCTCTATAGAGGTGACGTGAGGACTAACGAGTCCAGATTTTTGTTCATGGGAAAATACCTTCAATTGTTTTTCATATATATGCCTGTGAAAAATATGAAATGTATTTAGTCATAATTATCATATATATCAGCTTTTGGAAAATAAAATCATGAAAACATACCTCATGAATACATTTACAACTGAGTCACCTAGCCAATCATACTCCAATATTTCACTTACATTGTCAATACTAATGAAATATAGATCTTCCCCTTCGTACATATTTTCATCAAAAATAATTTTGTGAGTACCACCATATTTCAACTTCATATTCACATAATCCTGAAATGATAATAAATGTGTAAATAGAACAGGTGGGTCTAAGGTGCTTTCGGTAGATCGTTTCAATCGGTTGGTTGATCCTTTATATGGTTTTGAGCTGTTATTTCTTTTCACCCCCTTCCCTATGTCTCTCTATAATAACATTCATTGTTTCATACCTTTTTCCATTAAATTTTAAAGTTTTTTATTGAAAAATAAATTGGAAATCAATACATCCTTTTCGATATGTTTTTTACAAGCTATGATGTCCATGCGATGAATATTCCAAGAGCTTGTTCGAACCTATGAATATCTTCATTATCAATTGGAATGGGTAAATCAGTTTTCGGCTCATAGGCTACATTAATAAACACTTTGACATGACCTGTTGGAAGTGGTCTATTGTGTAGCATGGAGTTCATGATATTGAACACTGTAGCCCTCTCTACAAGGCGAGGGGTGGGTGTTGATAGATATAAATCACAATCATTTTCACCCTGTATAATATCAGTATAGAAAAGGTATTGGTTTCAATCTGATTCAAAATTCAAATAAATAATTATTATAACATTGATTAACTCATCTAATATAGGTTTTGAGGGAAATGGATCACCTCAAAACTAGTGGGGGTGGGGCGGGATCTTCACGCACTGGTTGTTCTTGAGTTGTTTCTTTTCTTTCCCCCCCCCCCCCTCGCCATAAAATTTTTCATTAAATCTCTCTATAATTGCATATGTTCTTGAAGGATAGCTATTATTTCTCTCATCATTTTGATTTCTTAACTTTTGTCCTCTTGTTTTTTCTCAAAAAATGTTTAGGGTGTCACCCCAAAACCCGCACCACTGACACAGACATACTTTTCTGGCTTCTTCAAGGCCATCAAAGGTATGTATTCATTTGGTTGGATGTTTCCAATTCCTATGACTATGTTAGATAGAAAATATAGAAAAATAAGTAATTATTGTTATGAAATATTGATTTAAATCAAAGCAAATATTTATTATGTTATACTAACACATGTTTCCCACAATTTTTGTGTGTTTTCATCTATTAGTATCCCATATTTATTTACACACACCTCCTTCCATAGCACATGGTTGGGATGAAGTGAATTTGGATTTTGATTCATAAATCTTCATATAAATAGAGTAATATAGTTATCATGTTGTTTTATGTCACATAAAACTATTATGGTAGATTTAAAATATGTACCATTTTTTTCAAGTGAAGTGTACCCTGTTCTTGCTTTACGGTAGGGGTATGTTGGTTTTTCTGCTTGTTCCTTATTTTCAGTACTTATTTTTTGTTTTATAAATATAAAATTTTCAATCAAAATGATTAATACACGTATCATCAAACAATATATTACCAAACACAACGTAATTGAAAAGACTGCTTTTCATGATGGCTAGTAAACACATCCCATGCTATTTGGGTTATCAGGTGTACATAAATAGGAGGTGGTTGTGGGTTTATTTTCCCTTCAACATCTTTAAGATAATATCTTGTTAAAATTGTGTGAAATCCTCTATGAATCCTTCCAGAAACCCTTAATACATAGTCCTTGTGCGATTCATCCACTATAAATGCACTTTAAAAGGAATGATGAAGAGTAAGTCAATGTTTCATTATTTTATTTTTTTGTAAATTAAATAAATGATATCATAATGTTACCATAATATTTCCCCACATCAGTGTCTTAAGCCTGGTGATAACATGGTGCCATGACTGTACATCAATTGGAATGTGTTACCGAGTGATGATTCCAATGTAACTACTGAACATGGACTTATTGGGGTTAAAATGTTGGACCCGCTTATTCCATCCAACCTCATATTTGATGTATTTTGTTTTTTCCTTAAGGATTTTTTATAACACTGTCAAACTATGACGCTCCTATTTTTCTAAAGTACTAGTGTTTTATTGCCTACCATTTCCTTGGTTTCAAAATCATAAATATGTTCCTCTAGAGTGGTAGAATCAGCATGTACATATGGTGGTTGTACCTATGCATTGCGAGTAGCAACAAAAACAGGTTGAGAAACTTTTTGGTCCTCTTCACTGTGAGCAGCAGAAGGTTCAGAGACATGTTTTTCCTCTACACTACGAGTAGCAGTAGGTTGAGAGACATGTTGTGCCCTGGGATTGGGAGCATCATCATGTGCAGAAGTCATTATCTTCATAAGTAGTTTAACAATTAATTTAGATTACATGAAAGTAGTAGAAAACATATAATAACACAAGGTAACATGATGTATATTACAAAAAATATATAACCTGATTATTGAACTCTCTCTTTTTTAAAATCTAAAGGAATTTGACCCCTCTATCAACTATCCAAATCCTTTCATTATGGTCTCATCCGACATAAAAACACTATCTATATTGGGACCACTGTGAAATGATTGTGACATCCCAATGAAATTGTCATCCTCTATTGAATTTTTATATGACCCTTTAGTGGTTTTGGTCAATAATAGAACAATTGACCACTTTCATTTTTCAAGATCTATAATTTAAAATACTTGTACTTCCTGTGATTATATTATAAATGGTTCATATTTGTACCCTTCCTTACTAAAATTTCATGAATCCCAACTCATCTACTTTAATAGCAATCCTATTATCAACCCACTTTCATTGAAAATTCGTCACTTGGAAGTTCATATAATCCAACTCTCATATTTGTTTGATGATTCTAAAGTAATACATATTTGTATAAATTGGATTTATGTCCTTAGCACTGAAAACATGAATCACTTCATCCACAAGTGTAACTCCACTATTATGTATGGTATTGTCTTCATCATGTTCATTAGTATAGAATGTATAACCATTAATTACCTAAGCATTATAAAACAATACATACACACTTTGTCCTCCGGATAGCCATCGAATTCATTCTAAAATTGAGTCTGGATTTTCATATGACTCCTTAAAAATATAGTCCTAAAACCATCCTATAAACTTTCAATTATGTGTATTTGATATCCATTTTTCAACCCTTAATGGATTCAAATGCCTAAGAATTTCTTTGTGGGTTTCGACATATAGGTAAACCTGCAAACTGTTATGAAAAACATAAAGGTGGGCCTGCTCCTGATCTGTAATATTGAATGTGACAACCTCTCTTCTCGAAATTCCTTCACCTTAAAGCCACCCAGTGTGATGATATTTTGATAAACCAATGCTTTCCACACTAGACAGTTATTCAGAACAGAATTCAATGGCTTCCTCAACAATATATCGCTCCGCAATACAACCCTTTGGCCAACTTCAATTTTTGACATACCCTTTCAAAATATTCATATACCATTCAATGGGGTACATCCATCTATAGTGTAAAGGACCACATAGTCTAATATCTCTCACCAAGTGAACCATCATACCAAGTAATGTAGATGGAAGAACATTTACAATTCACATAATATAAAGGAAATTTCTCTTTCCATAATCAGCAATTTCACCAGGTCTATAACTTTGTTTCATATAGCTTTGAAGAAGAAACAAAGCTTCATTAATGTATAACGGACATTATTAAGAAAAATGCAACGTAAATATATAGGAATTAGATCTTGTATCAAAACGCGGTAGTCATGTGATTTCATACCCTTTAACTTTAAATCGATCATTGACATGATGTTCTTGATATTCGATGAATACCCCTATGGAACCTTTACATCATTCAAAAAGTTGAAAATTTGATATCTCTCCTGCCTGGAAAAAGTGTAAGTATTTGGAGGAAGAAAATTTTTTTTTTCACCCTTCACTGATGTCAACTATTCTTGTATTCCCATGTTAATCAGTCCAACCTAGCCTTAATTCCATCCTTTGTTTTGCTGGGTTCATTTAGAAACATGTCGATAACACTATCACATACATTTTTTTCAACATGCATAACATTAAGAAAGTGTTCGACATACAGAAAATTCTAGTATGGTAATTTTAAAAAAACTGATCTCTTCGTCCAACTAGTTTTCATAAGGTTTTTTAAAAATGGTTTACCAAAAGCAGTGTCCACATCTTTTACTTTCTCAAATAATTGATCACCTTTTAGTTGAGACGGTGTTGTACATTCTTCTGAACTTCCATTGAATGATGTTGTCCATGATCAGTACTTATTTCATTAGGGTAAAAATCTGTGATGTCCTAGAAACACAGTTTTCAATGAATGTTTCAACCTAATTAACTGTGTACCTTGTTTAAAGATGGGACACCCATGACTTCCTTTAATTCTATATCCTGATAAATTCCCATAAGCAGGAAATTCATTTATCACCCTGTATAACATAGATCTCAACATGAAATCTTCATTTCTATAATCATCATACAACGTAACACCTGAATCCCACAATAATTTCAAATCCTTGATCATTGGATCCAAATAAACATCAATATCATTAACCAATTGTTTCGGTATTGATATAAGCATAGATATCATGATGTGTTTTCATTTCATGCATAACCACAGTGGAAAGTTATAATTTACTAACATAACTGGATATGTACTGTGAGTGCTACTTTTAAAACCAAAAGGATTCATTTCATCTATAGATAATGCAAGACAATGGTTTCTTAGCTCATTTCCATAATCAGGATACTCATGATTGATTCTCTTCCACTGAGAAGAGTCTATAAGGTGACATAGTTTCCCATCTTTATTTCTTCTGTTTGTGTGCCATGTCAATTTCCCTATGGTCTCCTCACTTCCATATAGGCACCTAAACCTTGGAATAATTGGAAAGTATCATACAACTTTTGTAGAACCAGATTCATCTTTCTTGTATCGAGAAACACCACACTTTGGTCATTATCTAAGTGATTTGTGTTCCTTGCGAAATAGTATACAATCATTCGAGTAGGGGTGTATTCATTCAGAGATCATAGCCATCGAAAATATCCTTCATTTGGTGTTGTATGTTCATCTCGGAAGTTCATTATCTTCTGGGAGCATGTCATTCAAAAGAGAAAGTAATTCTATAAAACTAGTTTCACTCCATCCATATCCTGATTTCAAATTATATAGCTTCATTATAGTTGACAATGTTGTATATTTAGGGCAACCACCATACAAATGCATCTTTGCACAACTCTTTAACTACTCAAACAATTTTGGGCAATCATGAAGTTCATCTTCATCTATCCTTTTCATTTCCTCAATATGATCTTCGTCATCATTTACATTTGTAATCATGTCCTAAATACGGTCTTCTTTATTGTCCACACTTGTAATCATATCAGATGATCCAGAAAACACAATGTTATCCTAGCCACTAGCTATATTCACATTTTCCCCGAGTTTATTACAACATTTATAACATCGATCTATTCCATGATAGATCAAGTGTTCTTCCAACTCCTCTGGACTAACTTGTCTTGAATAACAACAGCATAAACACATACTAAGGATTTGAGAAAGGTCATATGCATGATCTTTTTCAAACTTGATGAACTCTTTCACTCCATCTTCATACTCTCTTGTCAAACGATTGGCATCCATCCATTATTTATTCATTTCCATCCTATTTGATTTCGTGATATTAGTATTTAACAAAATAAATACAAAAAATATTGATATAATGTAATGGTATTTCTAATTCTATAAAAATATAAACTTAAAATATTATGAAAAAACTATAGCTCAAATGTCCTTTGAAAAATATTTAAAAAATCACACTTGAAATCCCATTAAAAAACCAATCATTTACACAAATTCATATTTAAAATAACACGCTCTTTTTAAAATAAATAAATCAGTTCCAAACACTCTTTCACAAAACCACAATTCCTTTTTTTAAAGCATTCAAGACAACTTCATGACCCAATAATATTAATCATTTAAAATTAGTAATATCCCTCTAAGAAACATTTCAAAACACTTTAATCATTTTAAAAGAGCCACTTATGAATTTTCACAAAGAAATAGATCCCAATAGAGACACTTTATAAAATATACATAAAAAACACCTCGATTCATCTCAAATAAATCAGTGTTGTATGATTCCATCACATTATTACAAATATAGGTGTAATAATAATAATTTCAATTAGCAGTTGATATTGTGCCCCCACCATTGGATATCCCTTATCCAGGCTTCCATTTTCCAATTATATCAATTATCCTTCACCACAACACCAGAGTCCCAACGTATATGTTCTATAGTCAGTGACCACACTCACAACCATGAAACACTCATGTTCCAGTTTACTATAAACACTGAATTATCCCAATGATCCTTGGCTCACACCAAATCAATTAGTTGTACACCCCAAGAAAAATGTATATGTCTCTCACATGATGTATTATTAGTTCCTTCCTTTATAAATACACCTAAGAAAATCTATAAGCATGAACCCATTACACAATAAAAAATTTCTCAAGTGTCGTTCCTTTTATACAAAGAATTTTCCTATGTCACTCATCACTAGAAGAAACTATGTTTCTTTCCTAGTCCTTTTAAGTACATCATGTCTCAAGTCAAAATAAGAAAATAACTATGGTACTAAACTAATAGATGGTATGATTTTCCATAGTCTATTTTCTAAAATCTTCAAAAAGAATTTATAAATTACATTATAAAGACTAGTCATTTTAAAATTCTTAACTAAACTAATATCAGTAACCTCTAGAATCAAAGTGATGAGACTATAATTATAAGTCTCAAGAGAATTCTTACCTCTCCAAAACTCATTCATGAGGTTAACAACATCAAGTCCCAAAATAGTCTATAACCTTTTAAAGAAAATTTTATAATGAAAATCGAGGTTTGGTACCTTTGATGGATGCATCAACCTAAATGTCACAACCACCTTATAATATTGAATATCAATAGTTAATAATTCATTCATATAATTTGTTAAAGTTTTAATAAAATAATAATTTATATATTTAGATATAAAATTATTCTAAGAAGAAAATATGATTTAATAATCACTTGAATTATATCATTTGTCCCTTTGAAGGGATTAATCATAAAGTGATTGTGGGTGGAAGTATTCATTACATGTGCTGGTATAGTTATTTGACTAGGGTGTCCAGAAATTTTCTCATATAGATTTTGATAGGTAGGGCTAACAAAAGATATGTTTCCCTTATAACTCAATTTATCCCTTAATAAAAATATCAATGTATTCCCCTATGAATTATGATTTTTATCCGAATAACATAAATTTCATGTGGTGTGATTATTCCATTTATGTCATGTGTTTATCCTTTATTTCTCATTTTCCTCTAGGGGAGGTATTTTCAAAACCATGAGGTTACTGGAACTAGAAGGTAGATATCTGATGTAGTGACTTAGTTTTAGATTTACTTATATGTTATGGTATATGAATCTTTGGGATTTGTTTCAATTTAGGTATGTTATGGAATTTCTTCTGCTATCTACAAGTTTCAGGGGATTAATTTATGTTTTGGGGGTTTAAAATTAGTATTGTTGATTTATACCAAATCTAACAAGAGATATCATCTCTTTTTCTTATTCTAGTATCAGTTACAAAAAAGTGGTATTAAAGCTTGGTTACATAACATATGGTGATTATTTTATCAAGACTCGATAGAATGTCTTGATCTCAAGACTACTAGATTTCCTCTAGTGAATTGGTTTTCTAAGATTTAGTGGAATTGCACTAGTAACAAAGTGGTGGTGCCATTGAAATGGGTAATATTTGGATTGATATTCAATGGTGTAGGATTCAGACTTTGGGGGGAAATGGCCTTCTTACTCTTGGAGAGTTTAAAAGTTACATTGATTTTGAATTAGTCAGAAGCGAGGTGTTCAGTGGAATGGGAAACCATGAGATGAAAGCATTAGAAAATTTTTTAAAAGGTGTGTCCAAGAGAATTTGGATCCAAGAGGGAAGAAGGACATGCCTCAACAATTTTGAGCATTAAAGGTGGATGTGCATTATAGGGAGGGATCAAGGAGTATGATTGGTCAAGGTTTTGGTCCAGCAGTGGTTCTCAGTGAGAATGTATCAATCCTAGAAAGTGAAGCGTTTTGATCCATATCTAGGAAGATCATATTGATTCCTAGTAAGTGTGGGGGTTTAATCCCATACTAGGGAGAGGAGATCAATGTCTATAAAGTACATGTCCTATGTGCCGCCTAAGTTACTGGGGTTCTCATGATAAATTTAATCGAGGAGATCAAAATCAATCATGAAGTAAATCACATAAAATCTAAATGACATAAAAAACTATTCATCTCACCTCTAAACACCCTTCACTGAAACAACCCCTTTTTACCCATGTATAACACATTCCAAAAGAAAATCAACCCACTTTATATAACCATTAAAATCCAAATATAATATAGAGAAAATGTTCCCAAATCAAAAATTATTTTTATAAAGTTCCAACCAGGCCTTTGAGAATTCATTGATAACCAAAACATGAAATTATTTTTAAGAATTTTCCAAACGATCCTTAAATATTTCACCCAAGTTGAACACATAAAATCCTTTTTTAGAGACCAAACATGATCCAAAACTTAATGAACAGCTCCTTTAAATAATAAATTAATTAAATTCTAACATAAATATATCAAACATACATAATGGGGTGTCAAAAAATAATATAAGATATAATTACATATTACTAAATCAAATTAATATATAATATTCATAAAATGATAACAAAAGAACAGCAAAGTTCAATAATAATCAAATCCCCTTCAGAAAGCGACATTTAATTAGGAAGTAAAGTATAATTCTTAATTTATTACTTATAGAAAATGTTTCAAGGTCACTATGTGGCTTGAACAACTGTTTAAAAATATAAGTGCATGAAAAGGGCCTATAAGGAATTTATAAAAACACTTATAGTGAATTAGAAAGTGGTTCTAACAATATACAGATAAATGAACTTTGGGAAACCCATTTAAGTTGACTTGAAGGTCACATTGATAAGGAATCATTATGTCATCATCCAAACTAGAATAATTCAATATAATTTAGATGAATAAGGGGTTTCAAATACTAAAGCACCCAAAGCATGTCAATTAAAAAGAGTTTCATACAAAAAACTACCTAAACAAAGTTCAGATGATAAGAAACATTTGAGGAAGTGAAGAGAGTGTTGGTATTATGGATATCTTCTGATAAACCCAACAAATGATTGGAAATTTTTTAAAAAGTTTATAAAAAAGTATAAGTGAAAACCATATGAGAAACCCATAAACATGATCATTATAATAAATTCATACTTGCAATAACATTTCTCATGTTTAGACGCACACATTCAGGGTCTACGATCATGTTTCACTATAGGACCACCAATTTCTTTTCAAAAAACAACCAACATGCAATTCATTTAGTGCGAAAACAATGACCACCAATGGCTATGATTTTTAGTGGGCCGTTTAGCCCATATAATTCACAACATCACCATCAAACAAAGAGAAAGAGGAGAAAACTCACCACGTAGGTGTCGTTCAGCGTGCGGCGGAGGTGCGTTCGCGGCTGAGGAGAGGTGCACAACAGAGGAGAGGCGCCCGACATAAGAGAGGCATGGTGGAGGAGAGGCGCACGACGGAGGTGCGGCGCACGGCGGAGGTGTGGCTCGCGGCAGAGGATAAGCGCACAATGGTCTGGTTCGCGGTAGAGGATAGGCACACGATGGAGGTGTGGTTCGCGGTAGAGGAGAGGCGATGGGAGAGGAGGAGGCGCGGCGGTAGTGATCAGCTTCCATGAGAGCTTAAGGGGTGTGAGGAAGGAGGATAAAGTTAGGGTTTTTTTATAAAACCTAGTGAAGATTTTATCAGTGCTAGCTAAAAAGCACTGATAAATGTATGTTTTATCAGTGCTAAAATAGAAAGTGCTGATAAAACATGTCTTTATCAGCGTTAAAAAATGCTAATAAAGATATAATGTTAATAATTTATTTCTATTATTATATATATTTATAGAATTATATACATGATAAATATATATTTATATTTATAAAATTATAATTTAAATAATTATAAAATTATAAGAAATATACTTATTATATTTATAATCTTAGAAATATATATAATAAATATATTAATTATACATATTTATAAGATTATAGATGTATATAACTATATTTCTTCTAATTTTATAATTATTTATATGAATATATTTTTTTTATAATTATAATTATAAATGAATATATATTTATTTATTTAAATAATTATAAAATTATAACAAATTAATATTTCTAATATTTATAATTTTATTATAATTTATATTTAATATATTTATTATAATTTTATAATTATTTAAACATATCTGTATTTATTTATAACTATAAATATAAATATTTATATTTATTTCTCAATATTTCTATATATTTATTTAATTATATATAACATTATAGATGAAAATAATAAATATATTTTTTATGAATTAATAATTATTTAAATAAATATATATTTATTTATATTTATAACTAATAAATATTTATTTATTTATTTGTAATTAAAAATTATAATAAATAAATTATTTATTATTGTAATTATAAATATATATATATATATAATTATAAAATTATAACAAATATATTTATAATTTTATAAATATATATAATTAATATATTTATTATAATTTTTTAATTATTTAAATATATCTACATTTTTTTATAATTTTATTTATAACTATTTTTATTTATTTGTAGATATTTCTATATAAATATATATAATTAATATATTTATTATAATTTTTTAATTTTGTAAATATATCTATATTTATTTAGGAATTATAATTATAAATATTTGTATTTGTTTAAAAATATTTGTATATATTTATAAATTTATTTATTTAATTATATATTTATAACTTTATAAGTAGTATAATAAATATATTTATTATAATTTTATAATTTTTTACATATATATATTTATTTATAGTAATGATTATAACTATAAATAAATATATTTATAAATATTTGTATATATTTATAAATATATATATATAATTATAATATATGTATTTATTGTAATTTTATAATTATTTAAATATATATATATAGTTATAATTATAATTACAAATAAATATATTTAAAAAGTATTTATATATACTTAAGTTTTAATAATTATAAATATAATAAATATATCTATTCTTTAAATATATTTAATGTAATTTTATAAGTATTGAGAACATAATATATTATATATATATGGGTAACATGTGAATTAATCAGATACACCCAGCAAAATATACATAATAAAAAACGATCCATCAATTAACAAAATGAATAATAAGAAGAGTGCAATGTATAAATGAACATTCATGATGATACATAACATATATGCACGCATGATCAATATATTAATTGACCAAATTCATTGGAAACACATATATATTTAATTATAATCTTTTTTTAAAACATTATATATATATATATCTATATGTGTGAATTATTAAAAATGTATATATTAATTATAAAAAGGCGTTTTTTATTTAATATATACAAATAAACATTATTTTTTAATATAAATATAATAATTGTATATAAATTATTATTAAAAACTTTTATCAATGTTTTTAGCTAGCGCTAATAAAGCCCCCCCTATCAGCGCTTTCTACTTAACGCCTATAAAACGAGACGCTTCCCTTACCCCGTTTTGTGGTAGTGTTAGTTTTTCTCTTTCATCCCACAGCTTTAGAGAGAGGGAAGCTGATATATATATATATAATAAACACACATCGATCCTCTGATATTGTAAAATAGTATCCTCGATTTTTGAGCTGATGTCCTTATAAATGGGAAAAAAGAACATCTCTGATGTGACATTGGATCTTTTTTAGTCCACTAAAATGCCTTTTCCTTTTTATATTATGAGTCTTCAGATATAGAAATACATGAATGTCCTAGCTCACCCAGTACAATCTGCATCAGTTATCTGTTATAGCAGTTTACAAGGAATTGGCTTGTGGTACCTACAAGATCTAAGGCTTGGTAATGATGAAATTGTTCGATTACGTATCTCCGACTTCAAGAATTTGTTACAGCATAAAAAGATTTATTTGGTTCTTGATTTAGACCATACATTGCTTAATTCCCCTCATCTTGTAGACATGACTCTGGATGAGGAGTATTTAAAAAGTCCAGCAGGAGCTTTTCAAGGTATTTTACTAGCTCCCGCATGTGGGGGTCACTCCCAATCAAGGGAGGATTCAACGAATAATAGTATATCAGTAGTAGATTCTTCCACAGTTGGCAGTAGCATCTTCTATGGACAGAAACAACCCATGCATAGCTACCCACTTAGACCAACACCCAGCGGAAAGAAATTTTCAAGGGTAGATGAAGTTGGAAAACCGCCCTTGGAACGCTGAATTGTTTCATATTTAAAATGGGATTAAGATACCATGTTTTTTGTAAGCTAAAAATCCCATTATAACATTATGTTATCCTCGGACACATTCATCCAGAGAGGAAATAAACATCTAGTCCCCTTCTCCCATGGACGTAGGCATATTTCCAAACCACACATTAATTTTGTGTGTTCTCTATTTTTCTTCTCGTTTTGTGTTCATTTTCATCACCACGATGTTTCGTTGCCCCAACAAAGTGGTATCAGAGGGTTCGGGTACGAAATAGAGAAGCGGCAACAACACTTTCTGGTGACCATAAAATTGAATTTGTTCAAAAAAAATTGAGGTCATATCCATGAAGAGCATGATGAGATGATTCCAACGGCGCAAGCGGCGTCAAAAACGAAGCTGAAATGAAGGAGGTAAGCTCGATTAAAGTTTAGTCAAACCATGGGTGATACAGTACCCCCTTGCCGGAGAAGACGGTAGTGTTCACACCGCCGACAACATTCCAGCATCTTTTCTGGTCACTATTCTGGTACGCCACGTCAGCGGTCAATCTGGACCGTTGAAATTGCTTTGGCCATATCTCGGCCAATCGAAACCCGTTTTCAGCGATCCAGGAGTCAATTCCACTTATTTCGACCATTCTAGACATATCTGTATGGTTAGATTTTCGAAATTCTCATTCTATAAATATATGAAAATACCAGTAATATGATTAATCTTACCATATTTAATTATGCCATCTAGAAACTGAAAATAGAATATCTTTTATATATTAAATATTTTTGGAATCCTATAATGGAAACCACTAAGCCCATTGTAGTGGAAATACAGGAAACGTCAACAAGCAGTAAACCTGATGAGAATACATCATCCAGTACCCCGCCAGTGGATGCAGAGTGGGTCGTACTCAGTAGGAAGTGTGCTGCCCAAATCAGACAGTGGATCGACAAAAGCATCTTCCAAAATTTTGACAATGAACACAACAGCTCCATTATTTAGTGAAAATTGGAAAAATGTATTCAGGGACAACTTCACAAAACAAAGAAAACCTGATACGCTGTCTTTGAAACTTGAAATACAAAGACGGGACCAGTGTATCAGATCATATGAGTGAGTTTCAAGGTATCATTGATTAGTTAAATTCCATGAAAATGATGATTGATAATGATTTGCAGACACTGTTAATGTTGAACTCTTTACCAAATATGTGGGACACATTAGTTGTGTCGGTCAATAATTCAACTCCAAATAGAACTCTCACCATAGAGATGGTGAAAGATAGAATGCTAAATGAAGAGTCCAGAAGAAAAGATGAGGAGCATGCACCTGAATCAGAGGCTCTTGTCACTAAAAGACAAGGAAAGAAGAAATGGAAAGGAAGAAGCAAAGTAAGAGAACCCTGTGACCAAATTATTCAAAGGAGGAAGCGATTGAAATCTTGATCAAGATATGACATGAAGTTCCACCACTATGGAAAGCTCAGAAACTTCATCCGAGAGTGTATAAAGTTGAAGGTAGAGAAGAGGAATCAAGATGGTAAGACCCAAAATAATAATGTTGCAGTTATTAATGAAGAGATTGTTATTGTTCAGGAAGATAACCAGATTAGTCTTTCAATCCAAGACTCAACATGGGTGATTGATTTTGGTTCCTCCTACCATGTCACCACCATAAGTGATTTCTTCTCATCTTTCCATTCAGGGAGTTTCAGACATGTGAATATGAGAAATGATGGTGCATCCAAAATTACTGGTATTATTAATATTTTTCTAGAAACTAATGTTGGATACATGTTATTGTTGAAGGATGTGAGGTACGTTTTAGATATTCACCTCAATCTGATATCCACCAGAATTCTTGATGACAAGGGATATGTCAATTCCTTTGGTGATAGGAAATGGAAGCTTACCAAAGGTAACTTGGTAATTGATAAAGAAAAAAAAGATACTTCTCTTTATCTCATAGATGCAAGACCATGTGGAGGAGAAGTAAATGTAGCCAAAAAAGATGTTCCTACAGAAGTTTGGCATAAGTGGTTGAGTCACATAAGTGATAGAGGAATCATAATGCTCTCCAGGAAAGATATTTTTCTAGGAATAAAAGGTACACATCAGGATACTTGTGTTGATTGCATCATGGGAAAACAATACAGAGTATCATTTTGTGGTTATATATCGTCCAGAAAAGAAAATGTTTTATATTTGATTCACACAGATGCTTGTATGATGAGAACTAAGATGATGGTAGGTGCTATTTATTTTCTTACCTTCATAAATGATCATTCAATAAAAGTCTGGGCCATTGCTTTGAAAACTAAAGATCAAGTGTAGGATGTTTTCAAGAAGTTTCATGGGAAGGTGGAAAGAGAAACAGGCAAGCATTTAAAGTGTGTGTGAGCAGATAATGGAGGAGAGTACCATAGTCCATTTGAGGAGTACTATAGGAGTTTTGAAATCAAGTTGGAAAAATCAGTACCGAAGACACCTTAGCATAACGGTCTTACTGAGAGTATGAATAGAACAATTTGCGAGATAATTAGATGTATTCTCTCAAATTAAAAGATACCAAACACCTTTTGGGGGGAGGCAATGATGAATTTAGTTGATATTATCAACCTTTATCCATCGGTTCCACTGAACTACAATGTTACAGAAAGTGTTTGGACAGTTAAAGATGTTTCATACAAACACTTGAGATTATTTGGCCATAGGGAATTTGTACATATCCTGAAAGATGAGTGGGAAGAGATGGATGGAAAAGGGAAGCGTTGTATCTTTTTAGGACATGATCATGAGGAGTTTGGATACCAACTTTGGGATCCTATCAATAGGAGGATCGTTAAAATTAGATATGTGGTGTTTTTTGAGGATCAGATGATTGAAGATTTTGAGAAACCAAAAAGTGCAGAGAAGTCATTGTCTGAGGAAATTCCAGTCAGTTTAGAACCAGTCCCACCACCATTAGTACCAGCTAGCATGAGAGAGATACATGACACTGATGATACATCATTACTAGGTAATATGTCTCCATTTTCTAATATGTCTTCATCATATGATATTCCAGAATAGATTCCCCCTGAAGCATAGTTGAAGAGATCCACCAGAGAACGACTATTGAGTCGTAGATACACACTGCATGAGTATGTGATGCTCACTAATGGGGGAGAGTCAAATAGTTATGATGATGCAATCAGGAATCAGCAGAATATGGAATGGAAGAAGACCATGCAATAGTAGATGTGATCCTTGCACAAGAACTACACATTTTATTTGGTACAGTTACCACAAGGAAGGAGGGCACTCAAGAACAAATGGGTGTACAAAATTAAAGGAGAATATGGAAACTCACAGCCACGCTACAGAGCTATAATGGTTGTTAAGGGATTAGATCATTAGAAAGGTATTGACTTTGATGAAATTTTTTCTCATGTGGTTAAAATTTCTTCTATTAGAGTTGTTCTTGGATTGGCAGCTAGTATGAACCTAGAGGTTCAACAACTGGATGTAAAGACAACATTCTTACATGGTGATCTTGATGAGGAGATATACATGAAGAAGCCAGAGGTATTTCATGTGAAAGGAAAAGAAAACATGGTATGTGAGCTTAAGAAAAGTTTATATGGTTTGAAACAGGCACTGAGGTAGTGGTACAAAAAAATTTACTCGTTTATGGAGAAAATGAGTACAGGAGGACAACTGTTGATCACTGTGTTTTCATCAAATAGTTTTCTGATGATGATTTAATTATCTTGTTTCTTTATGTTAATGATATGCTAATTATTAGAAGAGATATCACCAAGATTTATAGGTTGAATAAATATCTAAACAAGTCTTTTAAAATGAAGGACTTTGGAGACACTACTCAGATTATTGGTATATGATTACTTGTGATAGGAGGAATCATGAGATTTGGCTATCTCGAGAGCGGTACATTGAGAAGGTTCTTACAAGATTCAACATGAACATGGATAAACCAATCAGCACTCCACTTGTGAGTCATTTTAGGCTCACAGCAGGTCAGAGTCCATCAACTGAGGAGGAGAAAGCAGATATGGAAAAAGTTCCTTATCAGTAAGCAGTTGGTAGTTTTATATATGTCATGGTGTACACCAAATCAGATATTTCTCATATTGTTTTCATTGTGAGTAGGTTCTTATAAGATAAAGGAAATGAGTATTGGACAATGGTAAAATGGATATTGAGGTATCTCTGAGGTATATATAGTCATTGTTTATGTTTTGGAAGTGACAAACCTATTTTGGAAGGATACAGAGATGCAGATATGGCTAGAGATGTAGATACGAGTAAATCCATATCTAGGTACCTAATATCATTTACAGGGGGAGAAGTCTCATGGAAATCATGACTTCATAAGTGTGTTTCCTTATCCACCATAGAAGAAGAATATATCGCGGTCACTGGAGGCTGCAAGGAGATGTTGTGGATGAAGAATTTTTTATAGGAGTTGGGACAGAGTTAAGAGAATTATATTCTCTATTGTGATAGTCAGAGCGTTATTCATATCAACAAGAATCCAACATTTCATTCCAGGACCAAACACATCGATGTTCGATATCATTGGATCTGAAATGTGTTAGAATAAATATTGTTGAAATTTGAGAAAATCCACATCAATGATAATAGGGAAGACATGATGACGATGGTTCTATAAAGGGGGAGATTTGTGAGGGCCACTCCCAATAAAGGGAGGATTCAACAAATGAATAATCTGTCGACAATAGCTTCTTCCATGGTTGGCAGCAACATCTTCCATGGATGACAACAACCCATGCGTAGCTACCCACTTGGACCGAAAGCCGCCGACAAGAAATTTTCAAAGGTAGATGAAATTGGCAAACCACCATTGAAATTTTGAATTTTTTCATCTTTAAAATGGGATTAAGATCCCATATTTTTGTAAGCTAAAAACCCATTGTAACACTCTGTTATCCTCCGATGCATTCATCCAGAGAGGAAAAAAACATATGTCCCCCTTCTCTCATGGACATAGGTATATTGTCGAACCACACTAATTTTTCATGTTCTCTATTTTTCTTCTCATTTTGTGTTTTTTTTCATCGTCACGACACTCTGTTTCCCCAACACCGCGTTCACTCATATTTTTTTTAACTCTCACATTTCTCATATCTGTCTAATTACTAATTTTAATTTTCATCCCTTGAAATTGTACTACATTTATATATATCATTAAGTGATCTATGTTCACATAATGGAAGTTTTACATTACCATATGAAAGACCTAAGTAGCTTTTGATAATTTTATTTTGGAAGCTAGGTTCTTAGTTCATGCTATTGTTTTATCATAAATTGGTGTTTCATAATTTCAGCATCGCCTTACTAACAACATGTAATCAGTTAGGACATTAGTTGTATTTATTAAAAATGAATGCAATGTTTGTATGGTTGGGTGGGAACCCTGTTCAAATTGGATTTTATGCACATGATGACCAAGTTCAGGACCTTTGTGCACTCCTTTCTAAAGGAAGAAAGCACTATGTCAGGACCCAACCCTAGAAAACCAGGAGTCAGTGCCTTTAATCATGAGGTGTAATTATTCACAAGAATCATGCACTGATAAATTACACATCATGTCCTTTTAACAGAGGATCGAATTCGGTTCAGGTTCTGGGAAACCAACCACTTCTATCATACTTCTTTAACTCAAACTGATACCAGAAAAATTTTAATAAAAATGTAGGGTGAGCATACGAATGCCTAGTAAGGGGTTTTAAAAATAAATCAATACAACTTTTGAAAACAATCTTTAAAACTTTCCATAAAAAATTTCCCTTGAAGAAAATCTATAACACATATACATATCATAAAAGTACTCAATTAAAAACATGCTAACAGAAATACAAGGATTCATCATTCAAATATGGGAATGATCATTTGGAGTAATAAACAAAAGACATTCTAAACATGTATGACATATGCATATGAGAGCACAAATTAAACAGCTAAGAGAAATGAATAATTAGAGTTGCGCATAAAGGTAATAACTTCAATTTCATACATAGAATACTAAATCACTGAGTGCTAAACATATGTCATGCCATAAGCTTTTACTTTTCTGATACTCATAAGTACTGGATCATAACCATGGATATTCTACTAGTTGAATATCCATTTGGTTAATTAATTATCATACATATAATGAGGGAATGTATAATGCCAGACTTTAATTTCTTTGTCAAGGCCTCGTGCCAAGAACTAGGGGCTAACTGTAACCGGACCCCAACCCAGAGAGCCTCTGTAACTAGACTCCATCCCGGAGAGCATCTGTAACCAGACTCCAACCCGTAGGGATTACTTTTACCAGTTCCCAACCCGGAACATACTAGTCCAATACATTCCTCATATGCCAAATCGGGTCATCTATTCAAAAGGTCATATACCACTTGAATAATTACTTACATATTTCATATTATTCAAGGTGTCCCATACCACCCTGAATTATTAAATTTTATTTTATATTACTCAAGGTGTCCCATACCACTTTGAGTAATTTTATTTCTTATCTCTTTATTATGATATGCCACATGCATGCATCATTGAGTGAAACTATAAATAAAATGGAGAATGAAACCACTTAATCCAAAAATAGATAATATGACAAATAACATTGAAAATAGGACAGTAACAGTTTATCGGAGGCATACATGGCTTATTACACATTCTTTGCACTTGAGATAATTATTAAAGCACATCAAATAAAAAGTGAGAAGGGGTTTTCCATATGAGATGTTAAAATGAAAACCCTTTAATTTAAAATCCTTATTCCCTGAATGTAAATACATGTTATTTAATATTTTGATAAAAAGTGTTAGTGATCAAGCAATTAGATTACATCACGACTTAACTAACAACAATCACCACAGTTCATAAAACATTAAGTGAGCATAACATGATCGCATGGTTTAACACACCCTTTTATCCTTTAACATATTTTGGGTCAAATCAAAACATATATTCTTTTTAATCATAAGACACAACAAGGTCAAACATATAATACCTTTGAGACATTAAATTATAACAGGGTTAATATCATTAAAAGTTATTTAACCAAAACAAGTTTGACATACTTTATGGATTAGGACATACACGTTTACATAAGTACCTATTGGTTTGGCTTACACAGAAACTGATATCCATTAAAGTCTTACAGGTATTAATTACATCAATACATTAATTAAATTCTAATAATCCATACATGAAATTAGAGTTATGGAAACTATAACTATATATACACAATGTATATATATGAGTTTTCATAATTAAACTAGGTTTAATGATTTCTTATAAGTAGTAAATACTTCAAAACATATTTAGTACACCATTATCACTTGATTAAAAACCAAAACATGATAGGTTTATAACATGTGTGACCATGTGTGTGTGTGTGTGTATATATATATATATATAAGAACATACATAATTGGGTAAAAAAATTTATACAAAATATAGTTCTTCATTAACTTTGAAACTCAAATTTTTTAGTAAAACTTAAATCCGGACACAAGGGTTTTATGAAAAAAAAATTAGGGATGTATATGTGTGTTTGTTTATTATGTATATGTGGCATGTAATTAAGTTTCATGAGGTAATTATGCTTCAGATTCACTAATACCCTATAAACTTGAAAATCTCGAGCCCTGGAGTCAGGTATAAAAGGGTTTAAACTCAAACCGTGAGATGTAAAAATATACAATATAGGTATACATATGTATATATCCTAAAAAGGAAAATGTAATGCAAGAAAAAAAACCATTACTTTGGTCCGAGGAGGAGGAGAGCTAGAGGAGTATTAGCTAGAGTTTGCTGGAGGTTCAAGTTGTGGAAGAACTGTGGGATCCTTGGGGGTGAAAACAGCTTGCTTATATGCTATACTATTATAGAATTTTACAGAATATTTTAAGGTCACTTTCTTAGGATCTAAGGCCACTACAGTATATTAAAAGACCAGGGATAGGTCTTTGTAGAAACCGTGTGAAAGGTGGGGGACCAGTGGCTATCAAGCGTGGAGAAAATGGTGCAAGGGAAGGGTGTAGGGTACTAGTGCAGTGCATGCCATGGGGAAGAAGAAGGCGGTACTATGGAAAGAAATCGGAAGAAAAAACAGACAGTTAGGATCAAGTATGACCTTGATCCAATGGCCGGGGAGCGTCAGCGGTTTTTAAAAGAATTGGGTGGATCAGATTAAATATGAGTTTGATCGAATAGTCCTAGGTTGATGTGACGTTTTAAAACTCTCAGACGACCGAGATTAGATCTAAGGTTGATCGAATGGTCCATAAAAATGTGGTGGTATTCTGCGGTTGCTGAGGTTAAAATGTGAGATCGGGATCGATGGCCCAGATCGCACGCGACCCAATCCAACGGCCCAGATCTGATCCAAGGAGATTTTTAGTCATCCCACATAGAAACAGTGAGAGGTTTTTCATCTCTTTATAAGCCGGAGGCTCCGAACGAAGGCTCAAAAAAACACATAGCACACACCCAAGGAGCCTTATACATGGGATCCCACCCTCACAGGCCTCGGCCTACCACTTCCTTGTCGTGACCTTGCGCCCACGGTGGCGCACCCATGCACTCCTGCTCCCGTGCACCCTTCAGGGAACCTATGCCCACGCTCGGGCCTACCTTGGCTTGGGATGAGTATAGAATCCCGCCTCTTTATCACATAAACTTTCATTACATTTTACAAAACCGAGGATCTTTAAGGTTTAGTGTCTTGCAAACCAGGAACTTTAAACATGAAAACATAAAACATTCTTCTAAAACACTTGAAAGGATTCTCCTCATGTTCATCCTAGGTTCATTACTTCATCACATAACCTGGGAGAATACATCAAAAGAAAGGGTGAGCAAAAAGCCCAGTAAGGAAAACAAGAGAAACATTTTACATGTGAACTTGAGATACTTCAATAAGGTCATGAAAAAGAACTTTAAGGCATGAGAATGAAATAAGGAGGCATATCATAATAAAAATAACATTTTTCATAACTTGAAAATGTGGCTACATCATTTAACATAGACAATCATGAACATATCACTAAGGTCCATCCCCAAGGTATCATTTGAAAATTACCAAGGTTATTCACCAAGGTATCGTGAAAATTGTAATCTCTAGTGGTTACATCATTACCCAATGCATTGGAGCGCTATCAGGGCGCACCCTTAAATTTTCCTTTATTATCATGTGAGCCACATATATCATCATCAAACATTTCATAAATAACCCATATAGCATAAAATAAATGGGTTTCATTTCATAATCATAACATTTTAAAAACTGCTTTAAAGACATGATCTTTACGTCACTTTAAAACCCACAGAAAAGGAAGGTGGGTCTCATGTATGTAAATACCAGAATTTAAAATAGAACATTTTGGTATATATGTGAATACCCCTTTAGAAGAAAGAGCTTTTAGTATTAACTTAATAACATAAAATAACTTTAGAAAAAGAGAGAGACATTTTGAGACAGAAATTCTACAGCATAACGGCTATGTTACGAGGTTTTAGAAGACATTAAAAAGAGAGGTAAATGGGTCAAACATTCATAAATGACCCATAAAACAGTATATGGACAGAATAAGAAGGATACATGATCATGGTAATGAAATTTCAAGGACGTACCATTTGAAATGAAAAACATGGAAGGAAGACAAAAATTAGATTTCTCTTATGAAAGTTCGGCAGCCTAACGGCGTTACTTAAACTTCAAACAAACTGAATTGAAGAGATCAAATGGGGTCTCTCATCATATGAACATAAGAGTCCATTATGATAGATATAGAGATCATACCCCAACATAACATAAAGGAACTTGAAATAATTGACATGAAAGTAGGACTTCAAAACGAGAAGGGTGAAGAACCACTTGAAAATTCGGCAGCCTAACGGCGCCACTTAAAACTTCAAAATACTGAATTGAAGAGATCAAATGGGGTCTCTCATCATATGAAAATAAGAGTCCAGTATGATAGATATATAGATCATACCCTAACATAACAAAAATGAACTTCAAATAATTTACATGAAAGTAGAACTTCAAAAGGAGAAGGGTGAAGAACCACTTAAAAATTCGGCAGCCTAACGACGCCACTTAAAACTTCAAAATACTGAATTGAAGAGATCAAATGGGGTCTCTCATCATATGAACATAAGATTCCAGTATGATAGATATAGAAATCATGCCCCAACATAACAAAAAGGAACTTGAAATAATTGACATGAAAGTAGAACTTCAAAAGGAGAAGGGTGAAGAACCACTTAAAAATTCGGCAGCCTAACGGCGCCACTTAAAACTTAAAAATACTGAATTGAAGAGATAAAATGGGGTCTCTCATCATATGAACATAAAAGATCAGTATGATAAATTTAGAGATCATACCCCAACATAATAAAAAGGAGCTTTAAATACTTAAATGAAAATAGATCTTGAAAAATGAGAAGGGAGAAAGAATTCGTTACAAAAATTTCGGCAGCATAACGGCGCCACTTAAAACTTCATAAAACGAAATAATGAGAGTAAGAGGGGATCTCTCATTATATGAATATGAAAAGGGCAGTAATAGGAGTATAAAAGAACATCCACCAACATAATAACATGGAGCATAAAATAATTGACATAAAAGAGATCTCTTGAAAAGAGAGGGGTTGGATCCCTTACCTTAAAACATAACTCTTAAAACTCAAAGGTTGGGAAATTGAGGGCTTGGGGCACCATGGGAGGACTCCTTGGGAGGTAATGAGACCAGAACTTCGTTGGGGGAGAGTGGGGAGTCGAATGGATGAGAGGATGGCTTGGTATTTATAGGGAAAGTGAGGGGACAAGGCATTAATGGCAAAGGGACACCTCATTAGTGGTTTTGGCGAAACCATGGGCTTGCCCATGGTATTTGCCCATGGTATTGGCCACTTGGGAAACCTCATACCTTATCTCACTATTCATAATTCGAACATATTGATTACAAACTTAATACATCATTTAATGATGTCATTAAACACCCGTAACTTAAAAACGGTATTTTCACTATTCATCGAAAATTCAACTTTCTCAGAATAATCCCAAAATTTCACCTTAACCAAATATCAACACTCTGATTACAAATATGAACTCCATTTTATAAAAATAATTTTCTAAATATTTTTAATTTAATTTTTAAATAAAAACACTATTCACTGAAAATTCATTTTTTTCAGAAAAAACCTCAAAAATTACCATAGCATAATATCGGTGCTCTGAGTTCAAAAATGAAATCCATTTTATAAAAATAATTATCTAAATATTTTTAATTAAATTTTTAATTAAAAAACACTATTCACCCGAAAAAACTAATACTTGAATAATAATTTATGAAACCGTTATTTAACCATTTTATTGAATCACATTACTTAATCAAGGTGCCTAGATTATATTAATACTTTCTTTAAGTGAGATTACTAATCCATCTAGGCACATTACTAATCCTAATCATAAAATCACTATTCATAATTTACTATTCATCAAAAATTAAGTTGATCTTATTAGACTCTAAATTTCATACTGAACATAATTGTAGAAGACCATTTTTTGAAAATCATTACACATTTTTAATTATTTAAGGTTTACACAACCATTTTTAAAATATCCTTTTTCTAAAATACATAAAAAAATATGCATACTATATTTATCCGGTCATTTGAAAATTCATAAACTTCATCATAAGAAGAAATCCCAATTTTTATTTAAAACAAAGGATTACACAAGGCAGTTACGGTCTCCTTACATATCCCCTTATCACACCAGCATAGGACCTAAGTGTAAGGTGTGCTAAGGTGAGAGAATCTGAGGGAGGCTCGGCCAACATCGCACGAGTAGTAATTTCTATCAGTTTGAACTTCTCGCGAAGGCGATCCCGTTCTAGCTTTATACGATGAAGTTCAGTTTGGGTTTGGTTCAGAGCAAAGCCCAGTGGTGCTACCTCCTTCCCAAGTTCTGTTAGATGGGCTTCAATTGGTCCAAGACTACTGGGTGAGGCCATCGAATCTTCTTTCTATATTAATTAACCAAGATTACTTGTATTTAGAGACAATAATCAAAACGTTTAGTTTCCAGTGGTCATATTGACCAATGGTCATATAACAGTCAAAAACCAACAGTATCATTTTAATTATACTCATGTTATCAAATGAAACATTTTTGTTGAGTATAAAAATAAAATAACACATAAAATTAGGAAACAAGATTTATTCAAAATTTCGGGTTGTTACAATCTTCCCCCCTTAAGAAATTGCGTCCTCACAATTTTTTAAAATTAGGTTTTGAAATTTCATTGAAAGTCCCACATTGGAAAAGGAGTCAGTAAAACTATTACTTTAAAATAAAGAAAGGGAAGTACGAAGGTCACCCGAGTTAGCCCACACTAGGATTCCATATAGGAAAACATGGACATGGAGGAGAAAACAAAGGGTCAAGTTCTAAGGGAGAGTGATAGAGAACATGATTAGGAGAAAGTTAACCATAAGAAAATCCCAAACTTATGATGTGTGTTAACGATCTTTGATTACCTAGTAGGAAACGTAAACCAACAACGTTTTTGTTTTACGTTCCTTTTCATAATTTTGAGGAATTCATTTACAACATAGAACAAAAACTTAAGGAAATATATCTACCTTCATGTAGAGTTTCACCCTTTAATAAGTTTCTACCAAAACTAATCTTTTCTCCCAAACGATGAGCATTCAAAACTACTTGGTCTCATCAAAACACAAGAATAATCTTCTAGAGAATCACATAATCCACAAAAGATTAACTATCTATTTCTTCTATCTTTAAACATTTTCCCAAAAACAGAAAGGGTAAGGTTAAACAACTCTTCAAAAAGGAAGAATCCCATAGGAATTGAAACTAATTTTAAATCTTCAATGTCCCATGGTAATACCCAAAGTTCATCATAGACCATCCCATAAATAACGGTCTTTAAAATTCCTCAAAATAAACCAAACTAAGATTGAAACCCAAATACAAGAAGGATTTGATAACATAGTCTTCCAAAATAAACTTCATTGTTCATCTCCAAATAATATAAACCACTCCTAACATCTTATAACAAAATTATCTAAACTAAACATATTTTACCCAAGATAGGTTAATCATTCCCATAAGTAACCTAAATTACTATAAGTCCACCATAAATTCATCAATTCTTCAAAATATAAGTCAACCTTACTCCTCAATGAAAATACCATAGTAATCTATTTACCTCGATCATATAGGGTCCCTAAAATAGTGAACGTATTCCAAAATAATAATCATCTTTTAATCCCCTAATCACCTCTGTCGTATTAATACGACAATCGTCGCATTTCCTATCACATTGGTTTTTGGGACATGTTCTTCCATTTCCCGCCATTAACTAAGAAAAGAAACTATAATTAGGGGCTTATTTACTTAGCTAATAATCATGAAAAGGAAACATTAAGCATAAAAGGATAAACATGTAGAATAAAAGTATATCCTAACTTGTGATCCCCTAGGTTCCAATCTAGGTTATCCATGATCATATATTCTTATGTGAATCTTTATTTTGTTTTATCCTTGTTCCTTTAATAATGGTTCATACTAAGCTTATGAATTTACCAAAGCATATCCACCGGGAGTGTCGTAACCAAGAGTGCAGAAAGGCCCGTTGTCGTGTACCAGTTCCCGTTTGAGTCTAGCTCAAAGTGGTGTTTTCAGGTTTTACCCCTATATACATATGTTCCAGAGCCACCTCTACCTGCTCGTATCCAGACAGGGATGTATTTGCTTGGAAACCCCTTACTCAATACTCACCAAAATACTAGGAAGATTTCCTATATTTAAACTTTTCTATAGGGTTCTTCCTAGATTTTTCATATCCTAATTTCCACAAATAACTAAACCATCCTTTGATACCAACTATAGCATCCCGCCTGTTTATCACATAAACTTTCATTACATTTTACAAAAATGAGGATCTTTAAGGTTTAGTGTCTTGGAAACCAGGAACTTTAAACATGAAAACATAAAACATTCTTCTAAAACACTTGAAAGGATTCTCCTCATCTTCATCCTAGGTTCATTACTGCATCACATAACCTGGGAGCATACATCAAAAGAAAGGGTGAGCAAAAAGCCCAGTAAGGAAAACAAGAGAAACATTTTACATGTGAACTTGAGAAACTTCAATAAGGTCATGAAAAAGAACTTTAAGGCATGAGAATGAAATAAGGAGGCATATCATAATAAAAATAACATTTTTCATAACTTGAAAATGTGTCTACATCATTTAACATAGAAAATCATGAACATATCACCAAGGTCCATCCCCAAGGTGTCATTTGAAAATTACCAAGGTTATTCACCAAGGTATCGTGAAAATTGTAATCTCTAGTGGTTATATCATTACCCAATGCATTGGATCGCTATCAGGGTGCACCCTTAAATTTGCCTTTATTATCATGTGAGCCACATATATCATCATCAAAAATTTCATAAATAACCCATATAGCATAAAATAAATGGGTTTCATTTCATAATCATAACGTTTTAAAAACTGCTTTAAAGACATGATCTTTACGTCACTTTAAAACCCACAGAATAGGAAGGTGGGTCTCATGTATGTAAATACCAGAATTTAAAATAGAACATTTTGGTATATATGTGAATACCCCTTTAGAAGAAAGATCTTTGACTATTCACTTAATAACATAAAATAACTTTAGAAAAAGAGAGAGACATTTTGAGACAGAAATTCTGCAGCATAACGGCTATGTTACGAGGTTTTAGAAGACATTAAAAAGAGAGGGAAATGGGTCAAACATTCATAAATGAACCATAAAACAGTATATGGACAGAATAAGAAGGATACATGATCATGGTAATGAAATTTCAAGGACATACCATTTGAAATGAAAAACATGGAAGGAAGACAAAAATTAGATTTCTCTTATGAAAGTTCGGCAGCCTAACGGCGTTACTTAAACTTCAAACAAACTGAATTGAAGAGATCAAATGGGGTCTCTCATCATATGAACATAAGAGTCCAGTATGATAGATATAAAGATCATACCCTAACATAACAAAAAGGAACTTTAAATAATTGACATGAAAGTAAGACTTCAAAACGAGAAGGGTGAAGAACCACTTGAAAATTCGGCAGCCTAACGGCGCCACTTAAAACTTCAAAATACTGAATTGAAGAGATCAAATTGGGTCTCTCATCATATGAACATAAGAGTCCATTATGATAGATATAGAGATCATACCCCAACATAACAAAAAGGAACTTGAAATAATTTACATGAAAGTAGAACTTCAAAAGGAGAAGGGTGAAGAACCACTTAAAAATTCGGCAGCCTAACGGCGCCACTTAAAACTTCAAAATACTGAATTGAAGAGATCAAATGGGGTCTCTCATCATATGAACATAAGATTCCAGTATGATAGATATAGATATCATTCCCCAACATAACAAAAAATAACTTGAAATAATTGACATGAAAGTAGAACTTCAAAAGGAGAAGGGTGAAGAACCACTTAAAAATTCGGCAGCCTAACGGCGCCACTTAAAACTTCAAAATACTGAATTGAAGAGATCAAATGGGGTCTATCATCATATGAACATAAAAGATCAGTATGATAAATTTAAAGATAATACCCCAACATAATAAAAAGGAGCTTGAAATACTTAAATGAAAATCGATCTTGAAAAATGAGAAGGGAGAAAGAATTCGTTACAAAAATTTCGGCAGCATAACGGCGCCACTTAAAACTTCATAAAACGAAATAATGAGAGTAAGAGGGGATATCTCATTATATGAACATGAAAAGGGAATTAATAGGAGTATAAAATAACATCCACCAACATAAGAACATGGAGCATAAAAGAATTGACATAAAAGAGATCTCTTGAAAAGAAAGAGAGGGGTCGGATCCCTTACCTTAAAACATAACTCTTAAAACTCAAAGGTTGGGAAATTGAGGGCTTGGGGGCACCATGGGAGGACTCCTTGGGAGGTAATGAGACCAGAACTTCATTGGGGGAGAGTGGGGAGTCGAATGGATGAGAGGATGTCTTGGTATTTATAGGGAAAGTGAGGGGACAAGGCATTAATGGCAAAGGGACACCTAATTAGTGGTTTTGGAAAAACCATGGGCTTTCCCATGGTATTTTCCCATGGTATTGGCCACTTGGGACACCTCATACCTTATCTCACTATTCATAATTCGAACATATTGATTACAAACTTAATACATCATTTAATGATGTCATTAAACACCCGTAACTTAAAAACTGTATTTTCACTATTCATCGAAAATTCAACTTTCTCAGAATAATCCCAAAATTTCACCTTAACCAAATATCAACACTCTGATTAAAAATATGAACTCCATTTTATAAAAATAATTTTCTAAATATTTTTAATTTAATTTTTAAATAAAAACACTATTCACTGAAAATTCATTTTTTTCAGAAAAAACCCCAAAAATTACCATAGCATAATATCGGTGCTCTGAGTTCAAAAATGAAATCCGTTTTATAAAAATAATTATCTAAATATTTTTAATTAAATTTTTAATTAAAAAACACTATTCACCCGAAAAAACTAATACTTGAATAATAATTTATGAAACCGTTATTTAACCATTTTATTGAATCACATTACTTAATCAAGGTGCCTAGATTATATTAATACTTTCTTTAAGTGAGATTACTAATCCATCTAGGCACATTACTAAACCTAATCATAAAATCACTATTCATAATTTACTATTCATCAAAAATTAAGTTGATCTTATTAGACTCTAAATTTCGTACTGAACATAATTGTAGAAGACCATTTTTTGAAAATCATTACACATTTTTAATTATTTAAGGTTTACACAACCATTTTTAAAATATCCTTTCTCTAAAATTCATAAAAAATATGCATACTATATTTATCCGGTCATTTGAAAATTCATAAACTTCATCATAAGAAGAAATCCCAATTTTTATTTAAAACAAAGGATTACACAAGGCAGTTAGGATCTCCTTACATATCCCCTTATCACACCAGCATAGGACCTAAGTGTAAGGTGTGCTAAGGTGAGAGAATCTGAGGGAGGCTCGGCCAACATCGCACGAGTAGTAATTTCTATCAGTTTGAACTTCTCGCGAAGGCGATCCCGTTCTAGCTTTATACGATGAAGTTCAGCTTGGGTTTGGTCCAGAGCAAAGCCCAGTGGTGCTACCTCCTTCCCAAGTTCTGTTAGATGGGCTTCAATTGGTCCAAGACTACTGGGTGAGGCCATCGAATCTTCTTTCTATATTAATTAACCAAGATTACTTTTATTTAGAGACAATAATCAAAACGTTTAGTTTCCAGTGGTCATATTGACCAATTGTCATATAACAGTCAAAAACCAACAGTATCATTTTAATTATACTCATGTTATCAAATGAAACATTTTTGTTGAGTATAAAAATAAAATAACACATAAAATTAGGAAACAATATTTATTCAAAATTTCGGGTTGTTACACTGAGGGCTAGGCTTAGCCAACTAGCGTGAGATACCTCCCTCGGCCCAGCTATAAAGGGTTGGCCCTAGTGGGTCTATTTTTTTATAAAATCCCATCTTTATAAAGTCTCAAATAAAATAATCACTATATAGAAATTATCTTTTTAAACATGAATTATTTTAAAGATTAGAAGGTTAATGAATAAAAATTAGACTTTGTCTTAGTTAAAAGTATTTCTAAAATTATTTATAAACAATAAACCTTTAACATACAAAGTTGTAAATTGAAAACTAAAAATTATTATACTAGTATTATAGAAGTCAATACTTAGTTTAATCAAAAAAAAGTTTAATTAAAATAAATTAAACATAGTTTAAAACACTATTTAAGAAATGAAAATCTTTACAATGTATTTGAAATATTTAAAAGTGTTTTTAATTCCTTAATACATTTAAAAATCACTAAGTTTAATTCAAAATGTTTCACCATAATCAGAAGTTATCTTATAATTTCAAATTCAAAAATTTTGGAAAACTAAGTTGTACTTAAATGTTTTTAGTTAATTCACCACAATGCTAATGGCTATAATTATAGCCATTGGAATTCAATGGTCACCCAAGGAAATGGTCGGGTTGTTGCCTTATAAAACCTTGTCTTAGGGTGTCTTAAGATTAAGTAAATTGAAGAAGATGGTGTTTGTTATACCCCTGATACTCAGTATAGTTTTCCTGATCACGGTGGTGATGTTCTTTGTTTTGAATGACCTGAGGGATATCCTTTATTTACCAGGCCTCATTGTTGTATTTGGGGGTCTTCCCATGGCTTTGATAGGGTTTTTAGTAGGTATATTAGGTTAGCATGATTACCCTTTTGATCTCGGTGTATTGTAAACACTACAATGTTCTTATTTAAATGAAAATATTTGTGTCCATTTTGTGTGTTTTACTCGGTTGCATAATAAAGTACATTAAAACCATATTATTACTTTTTCATGAGAAACAAGTTTTGTTTGGTTATTATGAAAGTCAAAAAAAATGAGCACACAAAATTATCAATACATGAGTTTCAAGTTTTGGGGTGTTACATTATCCCCCCCCCCATGAAGAATTGTGTCCTCACAATTCATTCTACATACGCATAAGAGAAAGTCTCCCTCACAACTTCACCACATCCTCCATCGTGGAGGGTCCTTCGGTGTCGCCAGGTGAATTCCCAAGTTGATGTTCAACTCTTCAGCTTTTCTGGCCCAAATAAACTTTAGACAATATGGGTTGAACTCATGTTTCATACACTCGGACTTCCAAAGGGAGGCCCGCATGGTGGAAAGTTTGGAGATTTCCAAATGGACCAACTCTTGAAGAATTCATCGAGCTGACTCTCGATTGAGAACATCTAATCCATTGACATTGTCGTATAAGATGAAACTGAGGATTTGATTCATGTAGGATGCGTAAAGGTTTCCCTCCAAAGTAGCCTCTTGAAATCTTACTCTAGAGATGTGAAGTTCCAGCCTAGAGTAAAGCATAGGAAAATCCCTTTGTGGTATTTTCCCCTCCGCCTATACTCGGCCAATTGGACCATGGCTATTCTGTGGTGTATGTACGCATTATTCTAACAGGAATAGAGAATGTCCAAACTGTTTGATACTTCATAAATTTTCTTGCACGTTTTTCGCAAGTTTGTGAAATTTAGATACTCTTCCTCACATGTTTTGATCATGATAACCTCCAGTATTTCAATAGGAAGGGATAAAATGTGGGTTCATCCTTCCATCTGAAAATTAATTATAAAGGTTCAATCAGTGAAACATATTCAGAAGTATAAACATAGACAAAATATAAAAAATAAAGAAGGGATAACAAGTTGTATTCTCATATAACCACTTGTTCATAAAAAGAGAAAGGCTAATGGTTTCCTCAGTTCCTGAATACATGAATCCCCAAAAAATCTCAAAACTATCTATCTCCCTAAACCATATGCAACCCAAGTAGTCTGGTTCTATCTCGTGGGTTCACTTATGGTGTCTCCAGAGTCTGGCATGTGGGGTGTACAACTATGAGACATCTGTATGTACTTTTTGTCTATACACAGAATGAGAGGCTTCATATTTAAGGATGTCAAAGTCTATTACATAACCAAAATGGTCATAGGACAAGACTTGACACATAGATGTCGTGCAGAGTTCTCCTACTGCTGTAGCTTCTTGGAAGGTCGTGAAGGATGAGATTCCTTTTGTAGTGGTGAAGCATCTAAAAAGTCCCTCATAGTATTTTCCCCATCGTGTGTAGGATGATAATTGGGCTTGCATCATAAATATGTAATCCAGACCCACTCTTTGGTGGAGTTAAAGTACTCTGGGAGAGTTGGATACGTCATAGAGGTCTTTACATGTCATTCGGATATGGGCATAGTTTGGAAAATTTTCATGACTGTCTATGGAAATTATGGTTTCTAAGGCCTCATTGGGAAGAGACAGAAAACTAGTACCTCTGTTTTCCATCTGAAAATTAGTAAAAACCTCATATTTAGTAATGGTTAAGTAAATTTTTCTTTGTTTTAGTTCTATTTTTCTAGAGTTATCTAAACCGAATCTTCTGATACCAACTGTCAAGACCCGACCCCAGAAAACCTGGAGTCGGTGCCTTGAATAATGATGTGTAATTATTCATAATAATAATGCACTGATAAATTACACATCATGTAATTTTAAAAAAGTATCGAATTCAGTTCAGGTTCTGGGAAACCAATCACTTTTTTCATACTTTTTTAACTCAAACTGATACCTGAAAAATTTTAATCAAAAATGTATGGTGTGCATACGAATACCCAGTAAGGGGTTTTAAAAATAAATCAATACATCTTTTGAAAAAATTATTTAAAACTTTCCATAAAACATTTCTCTAAAAGAAAAGTTTTAACACATATACATATCATAAAAGTGCTCAATTAAAAACGTGCTAATAGAAATACAAGGATTTGTGATTCAAATATAGGCATGCTCATTTGGAGTAATAAATAAAAGATGTTCTAAACATGTATGAAATATGCATATGAGATCACAAATTAAACAGATAAGAGAAATGAATAATCAGAGTTGTGCATAAAGGTAATAACTTCAATTTCATACATTGAATACTAAATCACTGAGTGCTAAACATATGTCATGCCATAACATTTTACTTTTCTAATACTCATAAGTATTGGCTCTTAACCATGGATATTCTACTAGTCAAATATCCATTTGGTTAATTAATTATCATACACATAATGAGGGAATGTATAATTTTGGACTTTAATTTCTGTGTCAAGGCCTCATGCGAAGACCTAGGGGATAAATGTAACCAGAACCCAACCCGGAGAGCCTCTGTAACCGAACTCCATCCCGGAGAGCATCTGTAACCAGACTCCAACCCAGAGGGCTTACTTTTACCAGCCCCTAACTCGGAACATACTAGTCCAATACATTCCTCATATGCCAAATAGGGTCATATATTCAAAAGTTCATATACCACTTGAATAATTACTTACACATTTCATATTATTCAAGGTGTCCCATACCACCCTGAATTATTAAATTTTATTTCATATTACTCAAAGTGTCTCATACCACTTCGAGTAATTTGATTTCTTATCTCTTTATTATGATATGACACATGCATGCATCATTGAATGAAACTATAAATAAAATGGAGAATTAAACCACTTAATCCAAAAATACATGATATGAAAAATAACATTGAAAATAGGGTAGTAACAGTTTATTGAAGGCATACATGGCTTCTTACACATCCTTTGCACATGAGATAATTATTAAATCACATCAAATAATAAGTGAGAAGGGGTTTGTCATATGAGATGTTAAAATGATAACCTTTTAATTTAAAATACTTATTCCCTGAATGTAAATACATGTTATTTAATATGCTGATAAAAAGTATCAGTGATCAAGCAATTATATTACATCATGACTTAACTAACAACAATCAATATAGTTGATAAAACATTAAGTAGGCATAACATGATCGCATGGTTTAATAAACCCTTTTATCCTTTAACATATTTTGGGTCAAATTAAAACATATATTCTTTTTAATCATAAGAAAAAACAAGGCCAAACATATAATACCTTTGAGACATGAAATTATAATAGGGTTAATATCATTAAAATTTCTTTAACCAAAAAAAGTTTGACATGCTTTATGGATTAGGAAATACACATTTACATAAATATCTATTGGTTTGGCTTACATCGAAACTGATATTCATTAAAGTCTTACAAGTATTAATTAAATAAATAAATTAATTAAATTCTAATAATCCATACATGAAATTAGGGATTTGGAAACTATAACTGTATATACACAACATATATATATGATTTTTCATAATTAAACCAGGTTTAATGATTTATTATAAGTAGTAAATAGTTTAAAACATATTTAGTACACCATTATCACTTGATTAAAAACCAAAAAATGATAGGTTTATAACATTTGTGACCGTATATGTGTGTGTGTGTGTGTGTGTGTGTGTGTGTGTGTGTGTGTGTGTGTGTGTGTGTGTGTGTGTGTGTGTGTGTGTGTGTGTGTGTGTCTAAGAACATATATAATTTAGTAAAAAGTTTTATACAAAATATAGTTCTTCATTAACTTTGAAACTCAAAGTTTTTAGTAAAACTTAAATCCGGACACAAGGGTTTTATGGAAAAAAACATAGGGATGTATATATGTATATATATATATATATGGTATGTATATGTGGCATGTAATTAAGTTTCATGAGGTAATTATGCTTCAGATTCACTAATACCCTATAAACTCAAAATCCCAAGCCTTGGAGTTGGGTATAGAAGGGTTTAACCTCAAACTGTGAGATGTAAAAATACACATTATAGGTATATATATGTATATATCCTAAAACGGAAAACGCAACACAAGACAAAACAACCCTTACTTTGGTTCAAGTAGGAGGAGATCTAGAGGAGGATTTGCTGGAGTTTGCAGGAGGTTTGAGTTGTGGAAGATCGGAGGGATCCTTGGGGGTGAAAATGGGTTGCTTATATGCTATACTATTATAGAATTTTACAGAATATTTTAAGGCCACTTTCTTAGGATATAAGGCCACTATAGTATATTAAAAGACCGGGGATAGGTATTTGTGGAAACGACGTGAAAGGTGGGGGACCAGCGGCTGCCAAGTGCGAAGAAAATGGTGCAAGGATAGGGTGTAGGGTGTTGGTGCAGTGCACGCTACGGGGAAGAAGAAGGTGGTGCTACAGGAAGAAACTGGAATAAAAACAGACGGTCAGGATCAAGTCTGACCTTTATCCAATGGTTGGGGCATGTTTGTGGTTTTAAAAAGAATTGGGCGGCTTAGATTAAATTCGAGTTTGATTGGACGGTCCTGGGTTGATACGGCATTTTAAAACTCTCGGACGACCGAGATTAGATTTAAGGTTGATCGAACGGTCCATAAAAATGCGGTGGTGATATGCAGTTGTGGAGGGTCGAACGCGGGATCAGGATCGATGGCCCAGATCATGCGTGATGTGATCCAACGGCCCAGATCTGATCCCAGTCGATTTTTAGCCATCCCACATTGAAATGGTGAGGGGTTTGGGGGCTCTTTATAAGCCTGAGGCTCTGAATGAAGGCTCAGAAAAAAAACACATCACACACCCAGGGAACCTTATACACGGGCTCTCACCCTCACAGGCCTCGGCCTAGCTCTGCCTCGCCGTGATCTTGCACCCACGGTGGTACACCCATACGCGCCTACTCTCGTGCGCCCTTCGGGGAACCTATGCCCATGCTCGGGCTGACCTTGGTTTGGGCTAAGGGATAGGCTCAGCAACCTAGTGTGAGCTTCCTCCCTCGGCCCAGCTATAAAGGGCTGGCTATAGTGGTTCTATTTTTTTATAAAAACCCATCTTTATAAAGTCTCAAAGAAAATAATCACTATATAGAAATTATCTTTTTAAACATGACTTATTTTAAACATTAGAAGGTTAATTAATAAAAATTAGACTTTTTCTTAGTTAAAAGTATTTCTAAAATTATTTATAAACACTAAACCTTTAACATAAAAAGTTGTAAATTGAAAACTGAAAATTCTTATACTATTATTATAGAAGTCAAAACTTAGTTTAATCAAAAAGATAGTTTAATTAAAAGAAATTAAACATAGTTTAAAACACTGTTTAAGAAATGAAAATCTTTACAATGTACTTGAAATATTTTCAAAGTGTTTTGAATTCCTTAATACATTTCAAAATCACTAAGTTTAATTCAAAATGTTTCACCATAATCAGAAGTTATCTTATAATTTCAAATTCGTAAATTTTGGAAAACTAAATTGTACTTAAATGTTTTTAGTTAATTCACCATAAGGCCAATGGATATAATTATAGCCATTGGAATTCAATGGTCACCCAAGGAAATGGTCAGGTTGTTGCCTTATAAAACCTTGTCTTAGGGTGTCTTAAGCTTAAGTCAATTGAAGAAAATGGTGTTTGTTATACCCCCAATGTTCAGTACAGTTTTCCTGATCACAGTGGTGATGTTCTTCATTTCGACTGACCCAAGGGATCTCCTTTATTTACCAGGACTCATTATTGTATTTGAGGGTCTTCCCATGGCTTTGATAGGGTTTTTAGTAGGTATATTTGGTTAGAATGATTACCCTTTTGATCTCAGTGTATTGTAAACACTACGATATTCTTATTTAAATGAAAAGTCTTGTGTCTATTTTGTGTGTTTTACTCGGTTTCATAATAAAGTACATTAAAACCATATTATTACTTTTTCATGAGAAACAAGTTTTTTTCGGTTATTATGAAATTCAAACAAAATGAACACATAAAATTATCAATACATGAGGTTTAAGTTTTGGGGTGTTACACAATGGGTGAATGCTCGTGTGCCATTAAAATGGCCAATCTGTTTGATCCTGAAGAATTGTAATTTTCTTTGAAAATAATGTCACAAGTTGATTTCACACAAAAACACCAAAAGGGTATTGATGTGGTGTTAGGGTAGGAAAATGTTGTTTTGATTCTTGATGACACAGAGCCTGTTAGTTCAACCCTCATTAAATTTTTTACCTCTTTTCCTACTGAATCCTTAAAATCCATTTATTATTATATTTGTTATGTTAATTTTGTAAGTTCTGATTCTTCCTAATTACTAGTCTAGTTTGTCTAGAATTTTCCCAAAAGATGCCTGAGAAAATTCTAAACAAGAAAAAACTCATGACTTTGTGTCGCTTCTTATGAGCATTACTTTTACGCACATATTTTGTCATATTCAAATCACCTTTACAATTAATTATTTTTTTCTTATTTGGGTTATTTTTAATTGTAAATAGACAAGTAGAATGCATTAAATCTACAAAAATATGGTGAGTTTTTTTGTTCATACTGTCTTGGCGGTTTAAACCGTTTGAGAGAATTGAAAATTGAAATCGCTACAATGGTTGATGACAATTTTTGACAGTATTGACAGATTTTGTCTACTTTTTCTGAGTATCTAATTTCTGAAATCGGAATTTGGTCACTATAAATTATTTATTGGAAAGTATTTTGATGATGGACAGTACAACACTCACCTCTATTCTTTAAGTGTACTACCATTTGTTGTTCAATAATAAGTGGGTGATTAAAATGGGCTCCTCAAGTTTCTTGTACTCTTCAATTCCTTTTTCCTATAGACTATTAAAGAAATCCAGTGGAGTGGATGAATTCTCACTAGAGTAAACAGAATTTAAATATGAATTAAGCACAACGCAATCATGTTTTTGGTTAGTTCTTTTTTCTTATCCAGCACAAATAAAATACCAGGACCATTTTTATTTCCCAGTTCGTCTTGGTATGTCTTCTGTAATTTGAAAGAATTATGTAAATTATAAATTAATTATTTTAGTGTTCACTCTTAGTTTCCAAAATGATTCTTTGGACAAATCATTCATTGATGTTGATATTGATACGTGCAGGTTTGGCAAAATCATAAGGTGAATATGATACTAATGGAAAGATACCATTTTTTCTTCAATCTATTGGTAGTGGGGATTCAACTATAAATATATTTCCTTGTTAAAGAATGATGAAAGTGAGAGAGACAGAGTGCTTGCAGTCATTCTCAAGTTCTTAGTGAGTCCGAGATGGATAGAAGCATCAAGCTTTTTGTGGCATCGATAGCCTGAAAGAAACTTCCCAGTTTTGTAGCAATGTTGTAAGGGATCGTGTTGAAAAACCCTGTCAATGATAAATAATTTTTAAATGAAATGTTTAATGAATTGTAAGTCAACATTCTATTTTTTTGTATTTTAATACATAATATTCCGGATTTTTTAATTTCTAAATGACAAAATATAATTTTCATCATACAAATCAATTACACCCACACTTGTGGAACACAAATAAAATAAGAAAATTGTAATAAATCACAGTTTCATGGACTTGAAATGATCCATGTAATGCTAAACAATAAACAATTTGAAATTGCATGTGTTCCCGATGGAATTTTAGGCAAAGGATCACTATATTTGGATGCTAGCGGAGAATTTGGGGGCATCGTGCTTGAGGGAGGTAGACCCCTCTATTACGCACGTGGTAGCGGTGGACCCGGTCAATGCCAAGTCACGGTGGCCGGTCTGGGAGGGGAAGTTCTTGGTGAGTTTAAGATGGATATAAGCATCAAGCTTTTTGTGGCATCAACAGCCTGAAAGCAACTTCCCAACTTCGTAGCAATGTTTGAAGGGATCGTGTTGAAGAACGTTGTCAATGATCAATAATTTTTAAATGAAATGTTTAATTAATTGTAAGTCAACATGCTATTTGTTTTGTATTTTAATACATCATATTCATGATTTTTTAATTTCTAAATGACAAAATACAATTTCCATCATACTAATCAACATCTTCTCTTGCAGAACACAACGCAAAGAAGAAAACTGCAATAAATCACAGGTTGATGGACTTGAAATGATATGTGTAATGCTAAACAATAAAAAATTTAAAATTTCATGTGTTCCCTATGGAATTTCGGGTGGAGTATCACTATATTTGGATGCTAGCGGATTGGTTGGGGCATCTTGCTCAAGGGAGGTAGACCCCTCTATTACGCACGTGGTAGCAGTGGACTCGGGCACTTCCAAGTCATGGTGGGTGGTCTATGACAACCCTGCTTTTTATTACAACTTAAACATGCTTTATTACATAAAACTTCACTTGATACAACAAAGAAGATCGAGATGTTTAGTGTATTTGGGGCTTAGGATAATTACATAAAAACTTAAAACATGAAATACAACATCTTTATTGAAAACTTCCTTTACATGACCACTACATCCCCTCGTACTTAGCATTGTATGGGATAACCTGAGGACATGCATAAGAAAAGGGTGAGCTATAAAGCCCAGTAAGGGAGTACACATGGAATAACATGAGGAGTAAAATACATGTTAGGCAATAGGCATGTCAATAGAGCATAAGATAAACATGAACATAAAGGCATGATAAAGCATAATAATCATAACATGGAAATGTGGCAACAACACTTAACATTGAATTAGCATGAGCCAAGGCTCATTGCACATGGAGCATGAGTAAACCCTCATTGCACATGAAGCACGAGTAAACCCTTGTTGCACTTGAATTAGCATGAGTCAACACTCATTGCACATGACGTATCATGATACTATACTTTACCCAATGCATTGGAGCGCTATAAGGGCGCACCCTTCTTAAACACTTCATTTCATGCATAAGTGTGTCATATGGATCATAAAACATGGATTCATAAAACATAATCATTTATTCCACGATAAAGGAATCTGGAATTCATACATGAAACTTTACAATCAATAAGTAAATGTTCATAAAGGTGAATACCCTCGATAGAGAAATGGGAATGGTATTCACTACACAATGACATTGGCTTAGAAAATCGGTGCGATTTCAGCAGCGTAACGGCGTGACATAAGAATTCATAAAAATGGTTGATGAGAGAGAAATGGGTTCCTTATCATATTTACATGTAATGGAAAGTAATGAGGTCATATAGATACATGTCCCAACAATTGTGATGGAATATAGATTCATGATACAAAATTATTTCTTGAATGTAAAAGAAGAGAGAGAAGTTCCTTTCGGAATTTCGGCATAGTAATGGGTGTACATGGGAGGCATTTAATGAGAGAGAAAGGGGTCTCCCATCATTAAAAAAATAATATGGAAGTATGGGGGAGGTTACAAACCATACCCCAATATCCATAATTGAAATTAAAAGGGCAATACAACTTAAATAAAATTGACAAAAATGAGAAAGGAAGAAAAAACCCTTACTTGGAAGTGTGCTTACAAAGGCTAGAGAGAGGCTTGTGAGAGGCTTCTTAGGAGATTGGGGAACCTTGGGAGGATTATAGAGAGAGTAGGGCATAGGTTGGATGAACTACAAAGGATTTTAGTGAGGAGGAAGTGGGAGCTTGGGTGGGTTTATATAAGAAAGGTGAGGGAATTCTTTATTATTTAGGTTTGGGTCCCCTTACATTAAATTAATCCAAACCACAAACCATCCCATGGTTTTTTCCCATGGTTTTTGGAAAAGGGAAGAGGAAAACAATATTTTATAAGTCCCAAGTCCTAACTTCTTAAAATAATAAGGTTGCTTCTGTGGAGGTGAGTCACACTCCCATGGAAATTAATTTAAAAAGGAAAAGTGTTGAATATGTTTGAGGGGTCCATTAATGCTTTGAAAAGTAAGTCAAACAAACCCAAAATCACATTATTTTAATGATAAAACATATACTGGCCGAACATAAGGATTATGGTATTTTATTACATCACCATTGGGTCATTATGATGTCATAAAACACATTATATATTTAAAAGGTATTTAATTTTTACCCAAAAATTTGACTGTCTCAGAAAATTATGAAAAATTCACCGTTGGATAATTTCGACATCCTGATTCCAGAAATGACATTTATTTTATCTAAAAAAATTCTAAATATGTTAATTTTCACTTTTAAAATAAAAACCAATATTTATCGAAAATTCACAGGTTTTTACAGAAATGGCTTTCAAACCTTAATAAAAAATTTAATTGCATTCATAAAATTATAAGATCATTTATATTTAATAAAAATTAATTTAATATTAATAATAATATTTTATTAAAATGTTATTTAATTCAAAAATCCCTTAATTTAATAAAATTTAATTCTTAATTAAATAATAACTAAAACACCATTTGTACTTTAAAAACTATTTACAATGTATCAAAAATGACTAGAAATTATATTCATTATTATATACAAAAAAAATAATTTACAAGAACATAGTACTACTTATTTGTTACATAACCCCTTAAAATAGCCGCATAATACCTAAGGGTAAGGTGTGCGATGGTGACAGACTCTTGGGGCGGCTCGGATAACATCGCTCGAGTGGTAATCTCTATCAACTTCCACTTTTCCCGTAGATGGTCACGTTCAAGCTTGACATAATGAAGCTCAGCTTGGGATTGGTCAAGGGAAAATCCCAAGGATGCCACCTCTTTTCCGACCTCCAACAAATGGGCTTCGTTTGGGGCAATTCTACTGGATGAGGCCATCACTTCCTTTGTCTGAGTAAAATTGGGTTCGTTAAAGCCTTATATTTATACTAATCATGTGATCACTGTTCAATGTCTATAAAAGTAATGGTCACAACTCTTATCATAAAACCAAAGAAGTTGACATCTTATAAAAAAAAAATTATAAAGAGACATTTAATTGGATCAAGAGGTATTTTCCATTAATGAAACTTTGGGTCATTACAATATTCCCCCCTTAAGAAATTTCGCCCTCGAAATTTTCCTTTTCCCACACTAAAACAAATGTGGGTAACTCAGCTTCATCATATCCTCCGACTCCCAAGTTTCTTCTTCAAACTTGTGGTTTCTCCACAACACCTTGATGATGAGCATTGTCTTATTTCGTAGAACTTTTTCTCTACGATCTAAGATCTTCACTGGTTTCTCCTCATAAGAAAGATCATCTTCCAATTGTACCACCTCGGAAGAGAGTACATGTGAAGGGTCCGGTATGTACTTCCTTAAGAGGGATACATGAAAGACATCATGAACCTTGGCCATAGTAGGTGGAAGTGCTAGTCGATAGGCCACAGTCCCAACACGATCAAGAATCTCGAAGGGGCCGATGTACCTTGGACTTAACTTCCCTTTCTTTCCAAACCTCATGACCTTATTCCACGGAGATATGCGTAAAAACACCATGTCTCCAACTTTAAACTTAAGGTCTTGTCGACGATTATCTGCATAACTCTTCTGTCGACTCTGGGCTGCCTTGATATGTTGCTGAATGGTTTTCACCTTCTCCACCATTTTATCGACCATTTCTGGTCCAAGCAGCTTACGTTCACTGACCTCATCCTAACATGTCGGTGTTCTGCACCTTTTCCCATAAAGGGCTTCATATGGTTCCATTTGGATGCTCGAGTGGAAACTATTATTATAATAGAACTCAAACAGAGGAATATATTGATCCCATCCTCCTTTAAAGTCCATTGAGAATGCTCTCAACATATCCTCAAGTGTTTGGATAGTCCACTCGGATTGGCCATCAGTTTGAGGATGATAGGCCGTACTGAAGTTCAGTTCAGTATTCAGAGCATGTTGAAGACTCTTCCAAAACTTAGAGGTGAATCTTGGATCTCGGTCAGACACAATAGATAGTGGTACTCCATGAAACCTTACCACTTCCCTGATATATATTTGTTCCAGTTGATCCAATGAGAAATCCTCCCGAATAGCAATGAAGTGTGCAGTCTTAATAAGACGATCCACAACAACCCAGATTGTATTGTTGCCTTTGGATGTCCTTGGAAGTCCAGTGACAAAGTCTATGGTGATGTTTTCACATTTCCATTTTGGTATGGGCAATGGTTGTATCATCCCCTTAGACTTCTGCCTCTCTGCCTTCACTTGCTAACACACCAGGCACTTTTATGTATATTCGGCGATCTCCTTCTTCATATTATCCCACCAAAAGTTTTCTCAGAGATCTCGATACATCTTTTTGCTCCCTGGGTGAATAGAGAAATTTGAACTATGTTCATCATTTAAGAGTTCCTTCTTCAGCTTCGGACTTGATGGAACACATAGTCTTTTCCCAAACCGCACAATTCCTTCTTCATTAACATTAAACTCTGAGGATTTTCCCTTTTTGATAGCTTCTACTTTTTCTTGAATTCCCACATCATCCTTTTGAGCATCCTTTAACCTTTCAAAAGATATGGTTGAGAAATCATTTGTGAAAGGATTGATGATGTTCCCTTCTTTATGATTCCCACATCCATCTTCATCAAGTCTAAGAAGATTGGATCCTTCTCAATTCTCATCATTGATAGAATCAATGGATCATTTCTACTTATGGCATCTGCCACCTTTTTCTCTTTCCCAGGGTGGTAATGTATTGAACAGTCATAATCCTTGATGAGATCTATCCATCTTCTCTAGTGCATATTAAGCTCTTTCTGTGTGAATATATATTTAAGACTCTTGTGGTCAGTATATATCTCACATTTCTCTCCATAGAGATAATGCTTCCAGATTTTCAAGGCAAAGATCATTGCCGCCAACTCCAGATCATGCGTTGGATAGTTTCTCTCATGGATTTTCAACTGCCTTGAGGCATAGGATATCACTTTATCATTCTGCATCATCACACATCCTAATCCCTTCTTTGAATCATCACTGAATACCACAAAAATCTCCCCACTTGTGGGTAAAGTGATCACAGGTGCAGTGATAAGCCTCCTTTTCAACTCCTTGAATCTTTCTTCACATTCATCACTCCAAGAAAACTTTACTCCCTTTCGAGTTAGCTTGGTAAGAGGGTTGGAAAATCGTGAGAAATTTCTCACAAATCGTCGATAATATCCAGCTAACCCCAAGAAGCTACGGATATCGGTTACCGATGTTGGCCTCGGCCATCCCTCAATTACATCTGTTTTGGAGGGATCCACAGATATCCCATTGCTTGTGATGATATGGCCCAAGAATGAGACCTCCTTCAACCAGAACTCACACTTGCTGTAATTTGCATAGAGATTCTCCTTGCACAAAGTCTCCAGTATAGTTCTTAAATGCTCCTCATGATCCTCCTTGGTTTTGAAGTATATTAGAATATCATCTATAAATACTACCACAAATTTGTCAAGGTAATCTCTAAAGACTATATTCATCAATTCCATGAATATTGTTGGAGCATTGGTGAGTCTGAAAGTCATTACTATGAATTCATAGTGCCCGTACCTTGTACAAAAAGCAGTCTTGGGGATATCTTCCTTCTTCACCCTTACTTGATAATATCCCGACCGCAAGTCCCCCTTGGAGAAGTATTGTGATCCACGCAACTGATCTAACAAGTCATCAATTCGTGGGAGAGGATACTTGTTCTTTATCGTGATTTTTTAAGTTCACGATAATCGATGCAAAGCCGCATTGACTCATCCTTCTTCTTGACGAAAAGGACTGGTGCACCCCATGGTGAAGCACTTGGGCGTATAGACCCTTTATCCAGATTCACCTGTAGTTGTTTCTTAAACTCTTCAAGATCAACAATATCCATTCTATATGGAGTCTTGGATATTGGTAACACCCCAGGTATAAGTTCAATTGAGAACTCAACATCTCTTCTAGGAGGAAGACCAGGCAGTTCCTCGGGAAACACTTCCACGAATTCCCTCACAATAGGCATTTCTTCAAGGATGGTTTATTCCTTGGAATCAATCATATGAGCTAGATACGCATGCTCATAGGGCAGTAATATCCATGCTTGAGATGATGGAGCTAAAGAAGATTCATCTTCCTCCTGAAACTTGTAAAGAATCGGGGGTCGATTCTCCATATGGAGTGTGATTTCCCTCTCCCGACAATTTATGTTGGCTCTATATAAGGAAAGCCAATCCATGCCAAGAATTGCATAAAATTCCACCAGAGGGAGTATGATGAGGTTCTCCAGGAAATTTAATCCACAGATTATAATAGGGGAGGACTTATACTCATGGGATGCAATGATTGCCCCATTTTCCATACTCACCGACATCTTTACTTCCATGATTTGTGGTGGTTCTGGGATTGTTCTACTAAAATTTCGAGATATAAAATAATGCGTAGAACCTGAATCAAAAAGTACGTTCACTATTCTTGAATGAATAACTAGAATACCTGTCACCAATTTGTTGTCGGGGTTCACTTCAGTATAAGTGATGGAAAAATCTCTTCCTTGTTGTCTTGGAGGTTGTTGGTTGCCTCTGATAACCCTTGGATTTGGGTACTGATTTGAAAAATGACCCGGTTCTTTGCATTTATAGCATTGAACAATGCGTTGAGGTTCAAATGGATCATTCCTCTCCTCTGTCACAGCTGCGGGTCCTTCTTGCCAACAGTTAACAGCTAGGTGCCCTTCTCTTCCACACCTGAAGCATTTTCTCGTCCCCTTAAGGCAATTTCCAGGGTGCTTCTTTCCGCACTTTTGGAAAGTGGGGTGCTGGAACTTCTTAGCACCATTGGATTTATCCATTAGCCCACCAGCATTGAAGTCCACCTTATGCTTCTTATCCCCATGATACCCATGTGATTCTCTGATCTCCATTTCGACCTTGAGGGCACATCGGACAATTTCCTCATAGATGTCGAAGTCACGGATCACTAATGCTTTCTGAAATCTAGGCTTCAGCCCACCAAAGAAGCGTTCAACCTTGCATTCAGGGGTAACGACAAAGCTAGAATCGTATCATGCAAGCCTTGTGAAGTTTGCCTCCTACGCTCCAACGGATTCCTCATCTTTTTGCTTGAGGGAAAGGAAGTCCCTTTCCATCTTAAGCTGGAGGGTGCGCGGAAAATATTTATTGAAAAACATCTTTCAGAATTCCTTCCATTCCAAAGCCTCGATCTCCTACTCAGGCTTTGTATTTTTTATTAACGTCCACCATTGATCAGCTTCACCCTCCATATGATAAGCATCCAGGAGAACCTTCTCTTGTTCAGAACATTGGAGGATGGAGAAGATCTTTTCAATGGAGTTGATCCATTGTTCAACGATCATGGGATCGGATGATCCACTAAAAGTAGGAGGCCTTTGTCTCATGAAGCTCTCGATAGTGACTTGTTCTTTCTTAGGGGGGGTTTAACATTCCTCTTGAACCATGTTTCTATTCAAAACTTGAGTTAGCTGAGAGAGAAGCGTGACAAAGTTCATGATTCCCGCTCCCATTGGATTTGGCATCTCATTAGTACATTAATCACACTGATCTTCAAAACGGTTGTTAGCCCGAGTCCTCATATTATCGACCATTGGCTGGAATAAAAGGAAAGTTAGGGGTAACACATAAAGGGTAATCCAAATAAAAAAGTTGATGACTCAAAAATAAACTTTTATTTCCTTAACTCATGAGTCTATAGGCTTCAATCTAGGCTTTTCATGATCTACTTTCTAACATATATTCTTAGGGGCATTTTTCCCTTAATAAGGGTCCATACTAAGATTGTGAATTTATCAAAACATATCCCCCGAGAGTGTCGTAACCAAGAGTGCAGCAAGGCCCATTGTCGTGCATCAGTTCCCGTTCGAGTCTAGCTCAAAGCGGTGTTTTCGTGTTTTACCCCTAGGATACATCTGTGCCAGAGCCGCCTCTACCTGCTCGTATCCAGAAAGGGATGTATTTTTTTGATAAACCACTTACTTAGTATTTACCAAAACTTAGGGATGTTTTTATTATACTTAGTCTTACATCTAAGGCTTTACTAGGGTTTTCCTAATCCCAAAAATAACTAAACCTATCCTCTGATACCAACTATGACAACCTTGCTTTTTATTATAACTTAAAAATGCTTTATTACAAAAAACTTCACTTGATACAACAAAGAAGATTGAGAGATTTAGTGTCTTTGGGGATTAGGATCATTACATAAAAACTTAAAACATGAAATACAACATCTTTATTGAAAACTTCCTTTACATGACCACTACATTCCCTCTTACTTAGCATTGCATGGGATAACCTGAGGACATGCATAAGAAAAAGGTGAGCTATAAAGCCCAGTAAGGGAGTACACATGGAATAACATGAGGAGTAAAATACATGTTAGGCAATAGGCATGTCAATAGAGAATAAGATAAACATGAACATAAAGGCATGATAAAGAATGATAATCATAACATGGAAATGTGGCAACAATGCTTAACATTGAATTAGCATGAGCCAAGGCTCATTGCACATGGAGCATGAGTAAACCCTCATTGCACATGAAGCACGAGTAAACCCCCATTGCACTTGAATTAGCATGAGTAAACACTCATTACACATGACGTATCATGATACTATACTTTACCCAATGCATTGGAGCGCTATAAGGGCGCACCCTTCTTAAACATTTCATTTCATGCATAAGTGTGCCACATGGATCATAAAACATGGATTCATAAAACATAATCATTTATTCCACGATAAAGGAATGTGGAATTCATACATGAAACTTTAAAATCAATAAGTAAATGTGCATAAAGGTGAATACCCTCGATGGAGAAATGGGCATGGTATTCACTACACAATGACATTGGCTTAGAAAATCGGTGTGATTTCGGCAGCGTAACGGTGTGACATAAGAATTCATAAAAATGGTTGATGAGAGAGAAAGGGATTCCTTATCATATTTACATGTAATGGAAAGTAAGGAGGTCATATAGATACATGTCCCAACAATTGTGATGGAATATAGATTCATGATACAAAATTATTTCTTGAATGTAAAATAAGAGAGAGAAGTTCCTTTCGGAATTTCGGCATAGTAATGGGTGTACATGGGAGGCATTTAATGAGAGAGAAAGGGGTATCACATAATTCAAACAATAAGAGGGGAGTATGGGGGAGGTGTGAAACCATACCCCAACATCCATAATTGAAATTAAAATGGCAATACAACTTAAAGAAAATTGACAAAAATGAGAAAGGAAGAAAAAACCCTTACTTGGAAGTGTGCTTCCAAAGGCTAGAGAGAGGCTTGTGAGAGGATTCTTGGGAGATTGGGGCACCTTGGGAGGATTCTAGAGAGAGTAGGGAATAGGTTGGACGAACTCCAAGGGATTTTAGTGAGGAGGAAGTGGGAGCTTGGGTGGGTTTATATAGGAAAGGTGAGGGAATTCTTTATTATTTAGGTTTGGGTCCCCTTACATTAAATTAATCCAAACCACAAACCATCCCATGGTTTTTGCCAATGGTTTTTGGAAAAGGGAAGAGGAAAAAAAAAATTATAAGGCCCAAGTCCGAACTTCTTAAAATAATAAGGTTGCTTATGTGGAGGTGAGTCACACTCCCATGGAAATTAATTTAAAAAGGAAAAGTGTTGAATATGTCTTGAGGGTTCCATTAATGCTTTGAAAAGTAAGTAAAACAAACCCAAAATCACATTATTTTAATGATAAAACATATACTGGCCGAACATAAGGATTATGGTATTTTATTACATCACCATTCGGTCATTATGATGTCATAAAACACATTATATATTTAAATAGTATTTATTTTTTACCCAAAAATTTGACTGTCTCAGAAAATTATGAAAAATTCACTGTTGGATAATTTCGACGTCCTGATTCCAGAAATGACATTTATTTTATCTAAAAAATTTCTAAATATGTTAATTTTTACTTTTAAAATAAAAACCAATATTTATCGAAAATTCACGGGTTTTGATAGAAATGGATTTCAAACCTTAATAAAAATTTTAATTGCATTCATAAAATTATAAGATCAGTTATATTTAATAAAAGTTAATTTAAAATTAATAATAATATTTTATTAAAATATTATTTAATTCAAAAATCCCTTAATTTAATAAAATTTAATTCTTAATTAAATAATAACTAAAAACACCATTTATACTTTAAAAACTATTTACAATGTATCAAAAATGACTAGAAATTATATTCATTATTATATATAAAAATAATAATGTAAAAGAACATAGTACTACTTATTTGTTACATAACCCCTTAAAATAGCCGCATAAGACCTAAGGGTAAGGTGTGCGATGGTGACAGACTCTTGGGGCGGCTCGGATAACATCACTCGAGTGGTAATCTCTATCAACTTCCACTTTTCCCGTAGACGGTCACGTTCGAGCTTGACATAATAAATCTCATCTTGGGCTTGGTCAAGGGAGAAGCCCAAGGATGCCACCTCTTTTCCGAGCTCCGGAAAATGGGCTTCGTATGGGGAAATTCTATTGGATGGGGCCATCGCTTCCTTTGTCTGAGTAAAATTGGGTTTGTTAAAGACTTATATTTATACTAATCATGTGATCACTGTTCAACGGCTATAAAAGTAACGGTCACAACTCTTATCATAAAACCAAAGAAGTTGACATCTTATAAAAACATTTTTTATAAAGAGACATTTAACTAGATCAAGAGGGATTTTCCATTAATGAAACTTTGGGTTGTTACATGGTCTGGGAGGAGAAGTTCTTGGTGAGTCCGGGATGGATAGAAGCATAAATATTTTTGTGGCATCGATAGCCTGAAAGAAACTTCCCAGTTTCGTAGCAATGTTGGAAGGGATCATGTTTAAAAACCCTATCAATGATTCGGCCTATTTCGTCCAGATCCAACCTGTTCCGGCTAGCCTCATCGTCAGTGTCGTGACCAGACTCCCCAGTCACACGGTAACTTCCCTGTTCGATGGTTCATTTTTCAAACTCGGTTTCAGATGCCTCTAACCCGGCTCACAATGGGTTAAGGTAGGAATGAGTTAGGGTGGGTTTGACTAACTCAAAATAGCCCTGCATAGGATTTTCCCAGCCCCGTATGAGCCTTCATGGATTCGGCCCGACTCACAAAGAGTCTGAGCAGGGTTTTAGGGTCTGAAAAATTATTTAAAATATAATGAAACTCAATTTATTAATTTTGGATTATAAAAATATTAATTTTAATATTCCAAAAAATTAATTTAATTTCGGGTGTAAAATTAAATTAATTAATTTAATTTTTAGAATAAAAGTTAAAGTAATCCTCAAACTGAATAGAATCAAATTATTTGAATTGAAATAATTCATTTAATTTAATTAAATGTCACCATACTTAAATTTATTGCATTTAATTTTTATCGTGCTTTACTTTACCCATTCATCAGTCATAAGCATTGACCGACCATGAACATCTTTTTTTATTTATTTAATTAATTACGTGCGATGAATGGAATTAATTATTTAAATAATTCTATCGATGCATCGCTATTTTTCCTCATTTAGTATGTATAATAGTCTGCACACCTAGATAAAAGAGAGTTATCTATATTTTGTACTCTCAAGATCCCCTCACTTGTGTGAAAGTATTTTTGTACTATAATGAGGATGTTGTAGGTCCCAGACCATGCCAAGTCAAAGAAAAATCCAGATGACAAGTGGATACACTAGATAGGGGACGAGATACATTGTGAGTCAAGACACGACTTCAGTATGATACCCTTAGTTAATGGTTGATCCATTAAGTGTAAATGTATCAACCAATATTATATTCTCAAGAAAAATTGAGTAATTTATTTTTATTTATGAATTTTTTTATTATTTTATGCATTTTCATGATAGTGGGAAACCCAAAACATAATAAATAATAAAATCCATAAAGACATGATGGATGGTTTTCTATCAATGTTTAGTTGTGAGCGTGACAACATAGAATTGAAAAATGAATAGAAATGGATTACATTTATCAAAAAATATTAAAAACCCTTTCAAAAATATTAAGTCGCAAATGTCTTCCATCATTTGAATTTGGAAAAAACCAGGTATTCGGGGTGATCATCATCCATAGTTGAGGGTGCATCCTACTAACAAGGAGTTCTTATAAAAATGATGAGTTGACTCAACTGAAGTTGGAAGCAAAGGAGTAACCATAACTAACTTTTTTAAACTTCAGAGGCTAGCATTGAGTAAATCGTATTTATGATTTTAGAAGTTGGGTCTTCACTCAACAGATCAAAGAGCCATGAGATAATGCGGTTAGCCAGTCAAACACCTACCTTAAACACTCTGAGTAGTGACACAGCCATAGCTTTTAGATTATAAGAGGAGGTTCAATGATCTTTTCCACTAGAATACTCAAGCAACAAAGTATTCTGACTCTAGTACAGATGGTTGCTAGAGTTTGATAAAATAGTGGGAGACATTTAATGATGTAATTAATTAATCAATAATGTCTAAATTGGTAATCAAGATAAAATTACTAATCTTCTAGATTTTTTTTTATTAAATGGTAATAAATATCACTAGTATACTGCGATATTTATTAGACAAAGAACATGTCTAAACTGACACGATTTTCCAAGAGTAGTACAAGTGCTTATGCAAAGTACTATGATATCGAAAATTCAAGGTGTTGGTGTCTCCAATATCTATTGAGCCACCTCAGGAAGTGAGGGTGAGAAAAATTCTTATAGGAGACTCATTTATGCCACATATGATGGGTTATATCATAATGGTATCATTAATTTTTTATGTGAGTTGTGGATACAACATCGAGACATGTATGGTTTTATATATTGTCTCATCTCCGAGAAACTTGTGAGGAGAAACGGAAAATTAGATATGAATGAATGATGATTACACTGGATATGTGTAAATGAAAGGAGAATCACGATCTTTCAAGACATCACATTCTTACATATTTTTCACCATGTTATTCTAGTTTCATTTAAGATTACAAAATGAACAGTATGGAGAAAAATTCTTCGTAACCATTTGGGTAAGGTTCTCCAAGAAATACAAACATTAAATAAAGATTAATTTTTAATTTTTATAGTGAACAAGTTTAAAGACAATGCGAAAAGGCCAATGGTAAGGGATACATCAATGACACCTTCATAACATCCTTAAAAAAAGAGGTTGGTTATCATACATGAGTTTATGTTCTTCGCATGTCCTGAAATAAATCTTTGAAATTTTAAATGCAATGAACTGAATCACAGAAGAAAGTAATCACTTCTTCTTCAGGTATATTCATCAATTATAAGTAATGTCTCTGTAATACTTTTTGGGTATTGAATATTTTATTTTTATCACATATATGTATTTAATTACAGTAACCAAGTATAGAAATATTATTGAAAGTAAGGTGTGTTTGTAAGAACCTAGTTATTCCCCTAAGGTACGAGTCTCTTTTTTCTTTTTTCCTTTTGAGTTTTTTTTTTAGAAAAGAGGGGAACATTGGGCAAGTACTGGAATCAGACTATCACATGACCTGACTTAAGGTTACACACCATGTAATCCCAAGTACACATTGTGTACTCTCTGGCTGTGTAAGGGGTATACATGGCGTGTTGGTATTTCAGTAAGGGTAGAGAGAATTAAACATGTACACGCCGTGTATTTCCTTCCACACACCATGTAGTCATGTCAGCAAGACCTAAAAACTAAGTTGATGCAACTCTTCTATATTTGGAACAATAAAATAACCTACATGGCATGTAGTCCCAAGTACACACCATGTATTTTGTAATTTTTTCTTAAAATGGGTAATAGCATCATTTTTCTGGTTCTTGACAGAACCATCAAAAACTAGCGCCCGAACCTTCAATATTCTCCCAATTCTTCGTCCGAAGTCAGATTCGAACACCATTGGATCCATTTGAACCCCATCAGTAAGCTCTCAATTACACTTGATTCATTATTCATAATTTATTCTCTCGACCAAGTTATAGTAGTTTGATTGTTTATGCTCATTTTATAGATCTACCTTGTTCTATACCAAATTAGAGGTTGATATTGTACGAGGAACATCGTACTAGTTCGAGGTAGGTGGTGCATACTTCATTTTGTGTTTTCACAGACATTCTGTGGTTTAATTTTTTAGCGCAACTATGGGTTTTTGAGAAGAATGCTATTATTGCATTTTAATTTGACTGTTATAATTTGTGAGATGTCGTTGGGTATTCCATCACCTGTTATGCTTGAGCGAGGTCAGGTGAGAAGTTGATTCTCATCGGGTTATTTTAGATGGGGGTACTAAAATTGTTTTAAATTAATTTTCTTGATTTATATTGGTATGTTTAAATTTTTTAATCTTGCTTAAGCTTGTTAGAGGCATTCAAGACCTCAGTGCTGCTATGCGATGGTTGGTAGTTAGTGAAACTCAACTATTTAAATTTAATTTCTTGTTTGCAAGTTTTTTAATGTGGTTATATTTATATATATATATATCTGTGTGTGTGTGTGTGTGTTTGTAATGGTTGGGATTACTTATGGTGATGCTATTGATATTGTGGAGGGATTGGCCCGAGGTTGGATGACATGGCCATCGGGATTGGGTGATGTTGGCCACAGGTTGGGCGAGGCCCAAATTTTCTTGGGTGGTTTTGACCACAGGATTGGGTGTCATGATCTTCGGTTTGAGGCAGTGTGACTATCAGGTTGGGCATGACCTGAGATACTTGGATGGAGAGGCCATCAGACATGAGCGACATGGTTTCAAGGACATGAGGTGTTAGAGATGTTGTGTCTTGGGTTCTTAATTGGTGACTTCCGCTCACCTGTGATGGCCAAAGTTCCAATTTGAGTCATGTGCACACAGGTTGACTCTATGATGAGGTGGTTTTGACCACTCGTGTGGGTAGAGGTCCCTGATAGTTGTAGTTTAGGTACTATTGGTTTGTGGGTGCTTTCCATAGGAAGCCACATGGAAGGAGAGGAGCCTTTGATTGGTAGTGATGAGGCTACCGAGTTGGGGGATAAGGCTCACCATGATTGAGGGCAGACATCACTGTTCCTCTAGTTATTCATTTGAGGGCATACATAATTGTTCCTCCAATTATTATTTGAGGATAGGCATCAATGTTCCTCCAGTTTTCATGTCGTGGGCCAACGTGAGCTTCTGAGTAGGGGTCCGTGGGACCGGGATACTTTTTTTTGGGTGTGCCTTCGGGACGTCAGTACTTGAGACATGAGGTGTCAGGAGGCACATGGTGCCAAATTACATATTTTTTGTGGAATCTAAGGGTTCACTGGGACTTTGAGACTATAGGGGTACCTTGGGATAGAGGCCCAGGACTCTCTTTTCTACTGGGATTTCAGAATTGGTCGAAGCAGGTGACACTCCCTGGTGGTTGCTGAGTAGTAGTGGATATTGTTTTTATTATTACATTGAACTGTTTACATTTCTTAGTGTTATTGTTTGCTAAAACACTTATGCTTGGTACACACCATTGGGTGGTATCCTACTGAGATTCATCTCACACCCTATATGGGCCCTTCGGGGTGTGTGTAGACTTTATGGTTTTATGTACAAGTAAAGGATCAGCTTCAATAGATTGGTAGTGGTGTTGTATGGCATAAAGATTGGCATGGACCTTGAGGTTATGTCTATCTAGAGTTTTACTTCTGTTTAGCTTTTATTATTGTATCAGCATGCTTATTATTGTAATGCAGCTACAACAGTTAGCCATGGGCGCCCTTTGTGTATTGACATGTATGACCTGCTATGAATGCATGCCTTATTTGTTTCAGTGGTAGTTACAAGTGGTGTTTAGCATACTATTCTGTTTAAATTTCACTGCAGTTGTTTCTTTATTTCTTCCACTATTTATTTGATATTGATATGCTTCTGCTCTACGGGTTTGGTTCGAGTCTGCTGAGTCATTTATTTTCGATTCATGTTGTATTATTATGCTTGGACCAGTGCCTTATCTTTATCTGAGAGGGTGTATCCTCCCCAATATAACTGTTACACCCTTACTGCTAGTCAGTAGCCTTTGCAGTTTGGGGAGGGTGCCTAAGTTCAGTGAAACCCGATCCATTTAGCATTGTTCGGGTGGTTGTTCGGGTCAGGATGTTACAAAGTGGTATCAGAGGAGTTTCTTTTGCCTCTTTTCTCGGTATTACAATTTGGGATTATGGTACACTGAATATAGGTTGTTATCGAAACTGGATTTCAAACTCGTACTTGGGTGCCTGAAACCCCATGTACGAGGGATGGATTGAGTTACCTTGGGTGGTAATTGTTGTTTTTCTTTTACTTAGATTACAGTTTACATGATTTCTACCTTGGAATCTCACTTTTTTTGTGATGGTCATTGGTTGTGATATGTGACCCTTGACCTGGTGCGGTAAGGGAGAATTGGACCTTGGCCTAGTAAGGAAAGGCGTTGTTGTTTGGTTTTTTATACACATTTTTAGGGTATTTCAATTTCATATATGCACATATTCCTTATGAAGTGATAATACCATGTGAATAATATCAAATGCCATGATGTGATAGAATTATTGGTTTTATGCAATGTGATCTTCCATGCTTTATATATTTGTAGAATTGAATGTGGCATGGGATTTGGGGCTAGCTCTTATAGGAGTAGAAAGGTTTTATGGTTGAGGTGATTTTCATCACCGGGATTGGGTGACTCAGTCATCAGTTTGAGGCAATGATGGTTTTTAGGATGGGTGTGCCTTAGGGATTTTGTGATACTTGGCTCTGTTGAGGGTGGGTAAGGAAGCCATGAAGCCGGGATGCCATGGGGCATGGTTGCGATGGGGGAGAGTAAGGGTAATTGTTATGCACTTCCTCTTTACTACTTTCCCTATTTGTATTATATATATATTATTATATATGTGGGTTGACTAACTATTTATGGTATTCAATGGGTTCCTCCTAAACGGCTTGATGGAACATCCGGTGGGTGATGGTATAGTGTCGCATGAGCACAATCAGGTTCATACCCCTAAGGGTTAGGCATAACATGAGCTTCAGGTATAGGCTCAGGGACAGGATCGGGTTCAGGATCTAGTGCAGGCAGGGCAACTTCCATGTTTGACAGCGTTTGGGTTGTGGCTCGACGAGTAGCTCCAATCTAGTTTGGTACGTGTTTTGTAGGGGATTTACAAAGGTGCTCAAGGTACAGATCCCTCTATGGAATATCTAATGTGGGAGTTCCAGTCACAGAACTTGCCGCTTTTTCAGGGTGAGGGTGGTCCTCAAGTGGTTGAGAACTGTATATAGAGCATGCATATAATCTTTGAGTATCTCGAGATGCATATAGGGTGGAGGGTCAAGCTAGTGACATATATGCTCATAGGACTGGCAAAGCCCTGGTGGGATGTGCAGGTTCAAGATCACAAACATGAGGGACTGGCCTGGAAGGACTTCAAAGATAGATTCTTCGAGCACTTTTTCCCGAAGACGCTGAGGGTGGAGAGAGCTCAGGAGTTCTTGATCCTTCAGTAGGGTGACATGTCCATCATGGACTATGTAGCTACTTTCACTAAGTTATCTCAATTTACACCAGGTATGGTAAGAAATGACACCTCGAGTGTGAGGCACTTCAAAGATGGATTATGACATGACATCAGGGTGTAGGTAAACATATTTAGGTTGGCCTCATTCTTAGAGGCAGTGAATCAGACGCTTATATACAAGGGTAACCTAATGGATAGGTCTCACTTGGGTCGGGAAACAACTTCAAGTGATGATTCAGATGGAAAGAAATGAGTTCGAGATAAGTTCCAGCAGAGCAATCAGGCCAAGGACTCAGCTAGACCACCTAGTGGTAGTTTAGGAGTGGTTTGATTTCAGTGTGGGAATCCAGGGAAAGTCTTAACTTAGTGTGATAGACCTCCAAAGGAGTGTTGGTCATATGGACAGGTCGGTCATCTTGAGAGGTTCTTCGGGTAGCCTTCTCAGACAACCAGAAAATAGGGACTGAAGTGGTTTTAGAGGTCAGATCAGGATCAGTACCATGTGAGGGTATTCGAGGTTCAGCTGCATGCGGAGGATGTGGCAGAGATAGTAGGATCGATCTATGGGGATAGTGGTCGATGGCTGGTGCAGCACCATAGGGAGGATAGGCTTCAGGTAGCCTAGTGTCAAGCCAGGTGCATGTCATGGAGCTGCTAAGGGCTAAGCAGGCTGGTGAGCTGATGATGGTTAGAGGTACGCTGCAGATGTGGTTGTGATATTAACTTTTTTGCTTCTATTTGGCATGGCCTGTTGATGCATGTTCTTTTTAAGTGCATGAGGTGCACCTGATTTATATGGACTGACCAGACATTGTTCAGTGGGTTAGAACCATCTTGGGTGCGTGATTATATATATATATATATGAGATTCTTGGCATCAGGATCATCATTGGATGTGGGTTACTTGAGGTGCTGAGGCATCGGGGCATCAATGGGATGTGGGTGTCTCGGGCATCGGGGCATTGAGGATGCAGTTGTGATTGAGGTGAAAGGCACCAGATTTTGATCATCCAGGGGATGTGGGACCTCGTTGTGCCATGGGGTCCATGGGCTCAAGGCAGGCGTTGATGAGGTGCGGGATATAATTGTGTGTCAGAAGTGACACGAGAGCACCCAATAAGGATAAGGTATGATGATATGTCACAGGAGGACCATGGGTCCGGAAATAGGTCAATGGACCTTTGTTTGATTTGAGATTTGGGCCAGAGTTATTCTATATTGTTTCTTCACCACCCTTGGAAGGGAAATTCAGGGAAGAATTTCTTTAAGTGGGAGTTTGTAAGAACCCGGTTCTTCCCTTGAGGTATGGATCTCTTTTTTCTTTTTTCCTTTTGAGTTTTTTTGAGAAAACAAGGGAAAATTGAGAAAGTACTGGAATCAGATCATCACACGACTTGACTTAGGGTTACACTCCATGTAATCTCAAGTACATGTCGTTTACTATATATCCATGTAAGGGGTATACATGGAATGTTAGGATGTCGGTAAGGGTAGAGAGAATTAAACATGAACACACCATTTATTTCCTTCCACATGTCATGCAGCCATGTCGGCAAGACCTGGAAATTAAGTTGGAGAAACTCAACCATATTTGGAACAGTAAAAGAACCTACACGGCATGTATTCCCAAGCACATGTCGTGTATTTTGTAATTTTTGCTTAAAATGGATAGTAGCCTCATTTTTCTGGTTCTGGACAGAACCACTGAAAACCAGCACCCGAACCTTCAATATAGTCCCCAATTCTTCATTTTAAGTCAAATTAGAACATCATCAGATCCATTGGAACTCCATAGGTAAGATCCCGATTACTCTTGATTCTTTCTTCATAATTTCTTCTCTTGACCAAGCTATAGGAGTTTGAGAATTTATGCTCGTTATGTAGATCTACCTTGTTCTAGACCGAATTAGAGGTTGATACTGGATGAGAAACATCATACTAGTTTGAGGTAGGTGGTTCATACTTCTTTTAGTGTTTTGCGGACATTTGGGGGTTGTATCTTTTTTATCAGAACCCTATTATTGAATTTTAATTTGACTATTATACTTTGTGGGATGTCGTTGGGTATTCCCTTACCAATTATGCTTGAGCAAGGCCGGGAGAGAGTTCGTTTCTCATCAGTTTATTTTGTATGGGGATGCTAAAATGGTTTTAAATGAATTGTCTTGATTTATATTAGTATGATTGGATTGTTTAAGCTTGCTTAATATTGTTAGAGGCATTCAAGACCTTAGTGCTTCTATGTGATGGCTAGTAGTTAGTGCAACTCAATTGTTTAAATTGAATTGCCTGTTTACAAGTGTTTTAATGTGATTATATATATATATGTGTGTGTGTGTGTGTGTGTAATGGTTGGGATTACTTATGATGATTCTCTTGATATCACTACAACATTAATATATTTTTGCGGTGGTTTTTTAGCGGCGGTTTACTAAACCACCGCTAAATTTTTTATTAATGATTTAGCAGAATTTTTTTATAAACCACCGCTAAAACTTTTTTTTTCTACCCCGACACTTCCCCCCCACCCACCCTCCATGACCCCCCTTCTCTCCCTGACCCCCACAAGACCCCCCCCCCCCACCCGATGACCCCTGAAACACTCACTACCTCACCGCCTCGTCGCCTGTCGCCTCACCGCCTCACCGCCTCACTGCCTCACCACCTCACCCTTTGTCGCCTCACCCCTAGCCGCCTCACCGTCGGTTGCCTCTTCGCCTCATTGCCTCGCCACCTAGCCCATTTCAGAGGTAGTTTATCAAATTGGTTATGAAAAATACCATATTTGATCTTAGGTAGTATTTTACTAGTGCACACTTGTTACTTCCCATGATAAAGATAGATATTTTTTTGGATATATTTTAGTGAACCATGAATTACTCCTCATCCAATAATTTATAACTAGTATAATTGGCATTTAAAGTAGCATGAAGAGAATGTATCCTTATAACATGATTTATGTTTGGCTTGATATTTTTATACCTGTTTGGATTCCATAATATAATATTCAGTATTTATTCATGTTTTATGTTGTGATCATGTGTGACATGGAATTATGTTTTATTGATATTATAGTTAATGTGTCATATTCAAGAATATTTACATTTTGTTTTGTTGATCATTAGATTCATTATAATGGAATTATTTCTTAATCATGACTATTACTTTGATATGTTGAGTTTGTTTTTACTTTTTTTATACCAAGCATGCTGATTAGTATAAATAATAATGCTACCTTGACCATGGATATTGTTTTGATAAATAATGAGTATGTTAGAAGGGGTATTTTTCTATTGTATAACTTGTGTGTTGGTATGTATTATATGGAGATTGATGAATGGGATGGGATCACAATGACTTGAATTTTTTATACCCCTTTCACCTATCCCTAAATTAATGTGATGATAGTTCCTTTATTCTTGTATACACCTTCCTCTTTTAAAAATACAAGGATTTTCCCATGACTCATCCATGGGAAGTATTGATATGATCTTAGTTAGATGGGAATGGCGTCATGGATTCCTTGACCTGATGTCTCATATACAAGTCTAGGATCAAATAAATTATGTTAGGTATAGACCCTCCTATTATAAGGATTTATTTTTTATAATTGATTCTATTTTATGAAGTTTTTCATTTTCAGATGCTTCCATATTTTTATTGATAACCATTTGTAAAGTCATTTTTATATAAATATATATAAATGTTTATATTGATATAAGAAACATATGTAAGTATATTCCATATAAGTTAGAAAATATGTGGTTTATTACTGGGTATTATATGCTCACACCCAATATATACACTTAGGGGGGACATGAAATTTCATGGTCTATTTTTCGAGTAACTATAGGTACAAGTACATGTTCAGATGAATTTTTTTTTCTAATCACGGTTGATTTTTGTATGACTCGTGTTCCATTTAGTGTTGTAAATAGATACAGGAGATTGATTTTTTCATTTAGCCTTAGGTTTCAGGGATCATTTTATACTATTGACCTTTATATGATTTGTAAATATTTATCATATGGAATTAAATCTATTTGGATCATTTTAGTTTTCTTTTATTTTAGTTTATTAATAAAATTGTGTAAACCAAATCCCACTAGTCTTCTTAGAACCCTGATGCTATTCTACAGCTTTTGGTGATCGAGAGGTAAAAATGAGGTCAGTTGGTGCTCTATCCTATTACTATTTAGGTATCTCAGTCACCATAACTACACCACATGTACTTTTTTTCTTACATAAGATCTTGAATCATGGAGGTGGTTTTTTCTACTTTTACCTTTATCTCTTATATCCCTTGGTTTAAGATCCTTGCCTCTTACTTCATATCAACTGTTTATATTAATTAATTATTTTTTTTTAATTTAAATTGTTGGTATAAAGGATTTTAATATCGATAGTCTTATTTGTAGTTATTTTCTCATCCAGAATAGTTTATCAAATTGCTTTATCCAAATTAGTTTTCATGTAAGATTATGTTGAATAGTGTAAGTTTCTAGATTAATTTTTTGAGACTTTATAATAGATTGGATGTGAGTGATGAGTTTTGTATTTTCTTGTATCTTTTACAATGAAAATGTTTTTAGTATTATCCCATAGATGTATGGAATTATCCAAACCACATAAATATTTATTTTCTATTTGGTTTTATTTTTTATAAAGTGTGTTAATAGAGTTTTTTTTAGTAATTTGGCGATATCACTTCTTAGTTCCAATGCATAGACTCGGCAGAGGCAATTATCAGACAAACCTTTATTCAATAGAATTATAGAGATTTCCACTATACAGGATGAGGTTCATCATAAAAATTTATATCCATTGTATATCACAGATTTTATGGAGCTTTCCACTCATTTCTTATGATGTGTTGTTTGGATATTTCAGTTTTATTAGATGTTCTATTCCTCTATCTGGTTATTTCTACCTAATAACCACCATCTGATCATCTTTGACTGATGATCCCAATTCAAAAAACACTATCTGGTGAAACTCCATTTGATGATTTTTTTATCTTCTAATTTTGGTGAAAATAAAAAAACTCAAAAATCTTCTACATGGAAATTAATTTTTGATTTTACTTTTTTTCAACCACCCACTTGAGCTCATCCTCTATTCGATTCATGCAGTGTTCTTTGAAATTGCTATATGGTTTGGGATATCTTGATAGACATGATATAGTATTTTTGAGACTTAATAGGTATATTATGATAAATTTCTTGGCCAGATATCATCTTAAAGTGCCTTAATTTACCATGGGATATTGGGAAAAAGTGTCTTTGAGGATTTTTTTTTATCTAATCCTAGACTTTTTCCAAATATTTAACATATTTATATATTTATTCAACTAGTATATATGAATCTATTTCCCTATTTATTAATAGTTATGTGTTTTAATTTTTTTTAATATTGTGTAGGCACATTGTGATATACATGGATAAAAGTTGGATCACATTACCGAGGAACACACATCAGTATGTTAAGGGTTTGGAGGAGTTTTTAGATTTTTCAATTTCCAATCGATCCGTTGAAGAGAGAATAAGATGTACATGTCCTAAATGTAAATTTAGAAGATGGTTGAAGAGAGATGAATTTTATGAACATTTAATATTAAATCAATTCCCTAGTCAATATTTTTTTTGGATTTGGCACATAGAATCTAACGTTATAGAAAGGTTGAGCACTAATTTCAATCCACATAATGAGCCCCCAACTTCATCGACAATGGGAAATGAAATGAAAAACCTTATAAATGATGCATTTGGCACTATAAGACACCACCATCAACATCAAAACATATCAAAACAACCATATGAGGGTGATATAAATATAAATGTGACAAGTTATTTTTTTGAGACTTTAGGAAACCCATATAAAGATTGTAACATATCAGTGGATCCTCCTCTTGATTATGTGGAGAATAATTTAAGAGAAAACTTCACTGAGGAAAATATGTTTCATGATTTAGTTGATGATGGAAATCAAGAGTTGTATAGTGGATGTTTAAAATATTCAAAACTTTATTTTTTGTTGAAATTGTACCATATCAAATGTATATGTGCAATTACAAATAAGGAAATGTCTATGATATTGGAATTGTTGTGTGATGAATTTCCTGAAGCAAACATCCCTAATTATTTTTATGATATGAAAAAAGTTGTTAACAGGCTTGGTTTTAATTATACAAAAATACATGTGTTTCCCAATGATTGTATGCTTTATTGGTGAGAGGATTCAAGTAGAAAAGATTGCAAAAAAAATTTCTTCTTATAGATGGCACTCAATGGGTGATGTTGGAAGTCTGAATCAACACACTACCATGAAGAAGAAGAAAAAGAACACACCTGTAAAGGTTTTGCATTACTTTCCTTTAAATCCTCGATTTCAAAGATTATTCATGTTATCAAAAATCGTCGAACACATGAAGTGGCATTCTATAGATAATAACAATGATGGGTTAACACGGGATCCATGAGATTCACAATCATGGAAGAAATTTGATTCATTACATATAGATTTCTCAGATAATCCTAGGAATGTTCAATTGGGATTGGCTGCCGATAAATTCAACTCATTTGGGACTTTGAGTACCGGTTATAGCATTTGGTCAGTTGTTTTGATCCCTTACAATCTGCCTCGGTGGATGTGTATTCAACAAACATCTTTTATCATTTCAATGATTATTCCTAGAAAACAAATGCCTGGAAATGATATTGATGTATACTTGCAGCCTTTAATTGAATAATTACAGGAGTTATGGAGCAATGGTGTTGAGACATTTGATGATTCTTCTAAAACAAGGTTCAAAATGCATGATGCTTTAATGTGGACCATTAGTGACTTCCCTGGGCTTGAGAATTTATCTGGTTGGAACACTTACATGGGTTTGGCTTGTCCTATTTGAAACTTTTATTTTGATCCCAAATGGATACCTCACAGTAGAAAATGGTGCTTCTTATGCCATCGAATATTTCTCAATGCATCTCATAGATTTTGGATGAATAGATCAAAATTTAACGGTTTCATTGATCGTAGACCACCTCCAAAGTTGTTAACTGGTTCTGAAATATTAACACAACTTGAAAAAAGTTGAAACAGAATTTTGGAAGGTTTATCATTTGAATGATAGTGGGAAACGTGTTCAAAGTTCATCGTCAAGTGAAATCGGAACGTTATAATAGAAGAAAAAAAGTATATTCTTCAAACTTCCATATTGGGAATTTAATTTGTTGTGGCATAATATTGATGTGATGCATATTGAGAAGAATGTATGTGAAAATTTTATCTTCACATTGCTCAATGAGCATGGAAAGTCTAAGGATCATCTCAATGCTCAGAAATACTTACAAGTAATGAACATAAAATGTGATCTCTGGCCAGATGAGAATGAAAAGTATGCTCCGACAATTTTTGCAATGAAAAATAGGGATAAAGATACATTCCTTCGAATTTTAAAGCATGTGAAATTATATAATGGATATTCAATTAACATATCGAGGTGTGTTGACTTAAATAATTGTAAGTTACATGGATTGAAAAGTACCGATTCACGTATTTTGTTATAATAGTTACTACCATTGGCATTGTGTGCATTATTACCTGAAAGAGTTGCTAATTTTGTACTATAATTCTGCACATTTTTCAGGCAACTATGTGAGAAATATCTACATTCATTTGAGCTTGACAACCTTCAGGAGAGGTTTTTATTGAAACTTTGTGCAATGGAGATGATCTTTCCTCCATCATGTTTTACTATTGTGATGCATTTAATTGTGCATTTGGTTGAGGAAGCTAAATTAGGAGGCCTCATTCATTATCAATGGATGTATCCAATTGAGAGGTACTTTATTTATATGTTTTTCAGTTAATTATACAATTTTTGGCACTTAATTAAATGCATAATTATGTTTTTTTTATTTCACAAATATCTTGGGAATTTGAAATCATACGTGAGAAATAAAACTCAACCAGAAGGCTCTATTACTTAAGGTTATTTGACAGAAGAGTGTCTTAACTTTTGTTCTAGATACTTGGATGATATTGAGACAAGATTTAATCGAGTTAGACATGTTGAAGACACATTGACTCAATCTCAAATACATAGGAAATCAAAAATATTTCATGTTATTGGTTGATCGGTTGGGAGGACCTCAAATGTTACACTGACAGAAATGGAATTATTACAGGCACATAGATATGTGCTGCTGAATAATGAAATTGTAGATCCATTTATTGAATAGTTGAGGATACAAACAAAGAGACTAATGAGAGGTTGAACATGAAATGAGAAAGATATAATGAAATCTGTTAATAAAGATCTTGTAGAATGGTTTTCACAGCGTGTAAGTTCATAAATATTACAATAAATATGAATATTAGGTTGACACATATATTTTGTAATTCTAATAAAGTATATTTCTTTTTTCAAATCATGAATGCTGATACTCGAGCAGAGTTTTCATAAGATTTGAAGTTTCTTGCTTGAGGTCCTCTAAAAAAAGTTATAAAGTTCAACGCTTACAACGTGAATGGCTTTAGATTTCATATATCCGATCGAGAAGAGCATTTGAAAACATAGAATAGTGGTATATTTACATTTTATGAAGTGGGATACTATGGAAAGCTAACTGATATTATTGAATTAAACTACAAAGGGAATTTTTCAGTTGTTTTATTCAAATTCAATTGGTTTGATATTATCAGAGGTGTTAAAAGAGATTCCTTGCAATTTACTTCTGTGAACTTCTCTCTCTTGATGGATGTTGGTGATCATGAACTACATGATCCATATATCTTATCATCGCAAGAAAAAATGGTATATTATGTGAATGATTTTGTGGATGAAGGGTGGAGTGTAGTTTCTCACTTAAAACATTGAGATTTGTATGATATGGGTGATGAAGCGGAAGATTTGACCTCTGACATTGAATCTCATAAACAACAAGAATTGGAATTATTTGTCCACCGTGATATTGAAAATATTAGTCTAGTAAGGATGAATTAATTGGATGAAGTAATGGAGTAGGAAACCAATATGATTGAAGGAGAAAATGATTGTATGTACAGTTATGCATTCATTTAGTAGCCACTTATTTCATTTATGCAATCATTCATTATCATTTTTATGTATATTTTATTTTGTTAGTACTGTGAATCTGTTATCTTTTTTAATTTTTTTTCATAAATTTTTTGAAATATATGTTCTGAACTTTATTTTATTTGATTAAATGACAGAAATTCCAAGGAGGAAGCGATATACTATTTCATCGACCAATGCGACAGATGAAGATCCATCTTTCTCCCTACCTACAAAATATGAGCCACCATTTTCCTACCCTCCTGCACCATCTCCCCTTGCACCATCTCTCACACCCTCTATGAGCGGCCCTTCAGTAGCTCAGACGTCGCCTCCCACTTCAGGAGCCTCAGTAGTGGGGGAGCAGTGCGCCACTTCTAGTTCTTCATGGGGATACTAGAGGGTGACTGTTATAGGTAAAAATTTTAATATGAATAAATTTATTGCACTTTTTTATACTAACTATTTCTTCATTAAATATGGAAACAATGAAACTATGGAGAAAAATATAAAAAGTTCAGATGTATGGAATCTGACCGGAGAGAAGATAGTTGTCACATTTGATTCATATGGGGTCCCTACGGATGACGTCGCAGGATTACTTGGCCATATTTTAAGCCAACTGGCTACGAAGCCCATTTCACTTCCTATTTTATATGATGATTGTAGGAATATGCCTGCAAGTTGGAAAAATGAAGTTTTTGATCCCCAAATAAAGGTAATTTTAATACATTATGGTGTAATTGAATGTCATGTTATTAATATTTTCAAAATAAATTTTTGTGTACAGATGTTTTTCCACTTTATGGTTCCTGATGTGATAGCGTGAAAATGGACATTGAAAAATATTGGAAAAAATGGAAAGAATTTAAATGGAGATTATGGGGCGATGTCAACGATACTTCGTTGACTTCCCAACAGATGTATGAAAAACTACCCGATGGGGTACCCAAAGAGTAATGGAAAGTTTTTGTTGACAGACATCATGATGAGAAGCAGATGGTATTTAAATATATATTACTATAATAATATCATTTTAAATTTATACATGTATATGAAGATTATATGACATTTAATACATTATTATTAAATTTAATTTTATTTATTTTAAGATCTTTCAAGAAAGAATGCATCAAGTTGGGCTAAGCAGGTCATCCCTCACACTGCGGGGTCAAAGGGTTTTTTAGAATCCAGTATACTCTGGTAATATTTTCCTTAGTTTAAATATTTATAAGACAATATTATTTTTTTAATATATTAATTTTTTTATTTATGTTTGTTTAATGCAGTCACAAAGTTTAGGGCACGAAGCATCCCAAACAGAAGTGTGGTTGAATGTTCACCAAAAATCTGATGGAAGTTTTGTTAATGATCCTTACAAATAAGTTGGGATATGAACTCATTTTTCATTATAATAACTTATTATCAGTTGTTATTATGTTAAGATATATTTCTTATAATATGACTTCTATTTTATTTATAGGTAAAAATTAAAGAACTGTGGGATGTCAATCCTGCGCAATCATACTCAGTCTCCCAGGATGACCTGATTGCTAAAGTCCTTGGGAAGGAGCATCCTGGTGGAGTGTGCAGGATGGATTTGGGACTCATACCATCTGAGGTATTTGGTAGATCACCAGGGATTCCAGCTGCATCTACTCCTAGTTGTAGTCAGTCCATACCCCAAGAGACTCAGAGAGATATTGTTTCTCTATGAAACATAGTTCATGACTAGGGGGCTTAGATATACGCTTTGTAGAAAGTGTTTATTGATTTATATTAGAAGATGAACAGATCAACCCCTGGTGGTTTTTCATCAACTGGTGGTGAGAAAGTAAATCACAAAAATTAAAAATCATTTAGTTTGAAAACTTTTATTGGTTTTAAATTTAAATATAAATATACAACAGTATTTAATTTTCAATATAATGTTCTTTCAGGTGGTAGCAGGAATTAGAGATGGAGGTGGAGAGGGTGACGAGATATGTTCATCATCAGACTATGATTAGTTGTTTTGTTGATATGTTGGACAAATATGGTAACAGTCAGTTTTTATATGTATCATGTGTGGCACATAGTTGCCACCAAACATTTTCATGACCTAGCATTTTCTTGATTTATCATGTTTCCTTTTATGTATTTTATTGATTTCTGATGTTTCCTTTTATGTATTTATTTCTTGAGTGTGGTATGCACCATATATGTCAATTATTTTTGTCATGAATCATGTTTTATGATTCATTTTTCCTAAATCTATTAGGTTTGTTGCCCAAGGATGAACAATCAAAAATATATCCTATATTAATAGGAATCAATCCATTCATAGTTCTTGGAAAAGGTCCTCTATAAAAATGAGTCTCCTATATAGGAGGAGAAGGATGATATGTATGGGAACCATTATGTGAGAAATAAATAAACAAATTGATGTTAATGAGGAAGGTCCTCTCCTTTAGGGTATAACTAGTGTGATTATAATTTTTACCAAGCCCTATTATAGGAGATCATTATATATATTGAAACATCATGAATCAATCCACATATAGTTTTTATATAATACCCCTATTCATATTAGGCTCTTTCCTAGGGTAAGAGTCATTTTTTTCATAACATAGGTTTATTAATAAAGAACCACATGCTAAGGATCCTTATGTAGATTTGGATAATATATAGAGGAAGACAGGCCTTACTAGGTAGACTGCTCTAAGAAGTTTCAAGTCTTACAAGATGGATCATGCATCACATAGTTTAACATCATGTGAAAATGACTAAAATAATCTATAGTTTAATATCATATGAAAAATACCTTATTATATGAGGTTTAATGTAGTTTAAACTGATGTTTAAAGTGAAATGAACTTGTCTTAATGCCAACCCTATGGATGGAAAACCAATGTGAATGAAGAAACCCAGTCACTAAGATAAAGTGGGGGATTTGATATCGGTTTTTTGGTTGGGTTTTAGATAGTAGATCTAGGAATCACTATGTATCCCATGAAAATAGGAATCAATCCACACATAGTTCTTATAATTTTGGGGAAAATATGATCACCTTGACTTAGAATTGAGAAATAATAGGGAAACCAAAATAAATAGAATGAGTGTAATGGTACATACCATTTAGGAACTTCCCTTTGTGCATTATCAAGTCTTGGGGATGTTTAGGAAGAGTTTTGTGGTGATTTTGAGGTTTGAGGTGGTGTTTTAGCCTTTTGAAGGCCACCACAGCTTGTGCAATGACTTGTCTGGATATGAAGGAGGTAGTTTTATGTTAGGCGTGCTCTTATGTAAAATGGGATATATAACCATGACTTGGGAATGACATGGTATTATGCGTGTTTTCCTAATGGTTTTCCTATGCACCATGAGAATCTTGAAATTCCCTTGGGTGGGCATGGAATATCAGAGGACCATCTGTCCAAAATAGAAAACCCAAGCTCACCACATTGTAGCCTTGGGCATGTTGAGGGTAAAATGGTTGGGAAATGGGAACTAGGTCATGGATTATATACATGGAAGAATATATAAGAACCACTATGTCTTAGACCACTCCATGTTATAAGATTTGTGGGAGGCCAAATTCTATTTTAAAATGGGAAAAAAGATAAAATGGAAATGAGGGTTCTAGATCACACTTTTACCGAACCCACCACATGATTTTTGGATATTAACCATGTTTTGGTAGAGTCCAATGTGATTCACTTATAAATAGGAGTTTTATTACCTCCTTGTTTTTAATTTTAGACTTTTCCTCAATTCTTAATTGACCCTTACTCATCCTCCACTTCCCCAGTCACCTCCCTTGGTGTTCTAAACCACTTAGATCATATTAGATCATTTAGATTGAAGTTATTTGATTCATGGTAGCCCTCTCTTTACCCATTACTACTTTATTATATTTCTATTATATTCAAGAGTTCATTATAGTGGTAATTCTCCTCTTTTTTGGGTGGTTTTTGATAGTGTATTATTATTCATTGGATTCAATAGTGATTCACTTGAGATCAGTGGTGGTTTATCCTTGGTTCATCTTCATTTCTCCTTGAAGATTCAGTCAAGGTTGGGGATCCTTCGTCTCCCCTTCTTTATATGTACATTTGAGTGGTTTTTACTTATTCTTGTTATTTATTCTTATATGGCCACACTAACTTGGTTTTCCAATTATGAATTATTTTGAGATAGTGTGTTGTTTTTGTTTTTATAAAACTTTCTATGTATGTTTTTATAACCACACCACATATGAAAATGACTAAGAATATATATCAAACTATTAAATTGGTTTCCCATGCAATATTGTATTTCTCTGTGAATACCCTTCATAATAATTTAGTAATTATGATAAAAATCCATATTGAAACTAAATTATGCATGGTGGTGGTGATTTGGGGTGGTTGTGATTTGGGGTGGTTGTGATGTGGGTTGGTTGTGATGTTTTATAAGTTATATCTATTGGAATGGTTTTTTTCAAGGCATTGGTAATGGGAATGCTGTATCAGTTACATTTTTTTCTGTAAATTTGTCTTCAGCGGCAGTTTTAACCACTGCAAAATAAATATAATATATTTAGTGGTGGTTAAAACTACCACTAAAATTATGGTATTTTGCTATCTTCGGTGGTTAAAAATGCCGCTACAGACAATAATTTAGCAGCGGTTTTAACCGCTGCTAAGCAGTTTTCATATTCCTTTATTATATCGTGATGTTTTTAATGGTTTAGTGGCAATTTTTCCTGGAGAAACTAATATTTTTTTAGAAATGGTTAAAACCGCCGCTAAACAGATTTCATATTCCTTTATTATATCGTGGCGGTTTTAATGGTTTTAGCAGCGGTTTCCCCCGGCAAAACTGGGTTTTTTTTCATGACGGTTATAACTGCCGCAAAAAAACCAGTTTTGGTAGGGGGAAACCACTGCTAAAACCATTAAAACCGCCATGAAATGAATCCACTATTATGTTTACCATAAACCACCGCTAAATCTAGGAAACCGCCGCCTATTTTATGTTGACACACACTTTAGTATCAATTTCAAAAAACCGGTGCAGAAACATATGGTGGCAGTTTAAACCACCGCCATTTCCAAAAAAAACACCAGGAAATGGTCTTTTTACTATAGTGTATTGTGGTGGTCTTGGCCTAAGGTTGGATATAATTTTCCTCGGTATTGGGTGATATTGATCATAGGTTGGGTGAGGTCTGAATTTTCTTGGGTGGATTTGACCACGAGATTGGGCGTCATGGTCATCGGTTTGAGGCAGTGTGACTGTCAGGTTGGGAATGGCATGAGATACTTGGATGACGAGGCCATCAGACCTGAGTGACACAGTCGCAAGGACATGATGTGTCAGGGATAGTGTGTCTTGGGTTCTTATTTGGTGATTTTCGCTCACTCGTGATGGCCAAAGCACCTATTTGAGTCATGTGCGCACAGGTTGACTCTGTGATGAGGTGGTTTTGACTACTCATGTGGGTAGATTCCCCTGATAATTGTGGTTTAGGTACTATTGGTTTAATATTTCTTGTCATAGGAAGCCACGTGGAAGGTGAGGAGCCTTCGATTGGTAGAGATGAGGCTACCGGTTTGGGGGATGAGGCTCGCCGTGATTGAGGGAAGACATCATTGTTTCTCTGGTTATTCATTTTAGGATATAAATCAATGTTCCTCTAGTTATTATTTGAGGGAAGACATCATTTTTCCTCCGATTTTCATGCCATGGGCTGATGTGAGCTTCTGATAAGGGGTCCATGGGACCGGGATACTTTTGTTTGGGTGTTCCCTCATGACATCGGTACTTGAGACATGTGGTGTCAGGAGGCACATGGTGCCATGTTACATATTTGAGGTGAATTCTGAGGGTTCACTAGGAATTTATGACTATAGGAGTACCTTGGGACAAGGTCCAATGACTCTATTTGTTGTTGATATTATAGCATTGGACAAAGTAGGTGACACTCCCTGGTGGCTGTTGAGTACCAATGGATATTGTGTTTATTATTACATTGAACTGTTTACATTTCTTAGTGTTATTGTTTTCTTAAACACTTATGCTTGGTATGCACCATTGGTTAATATCCTACTGAGATTCATCTCACACCCTACACAAGCCTTTCAGGATGCATGTAGGCTTTATGGTTTTATGTACATGTAAAGGATCAGCTTCAGGAGCTGGGTAGTAGTGTTGTATGGAATGAAGATTGTCATGGACCTTGAGGTTATGCCTAGCTGGAGTTTTTCTTCCATTTAGCTTTCATTCTTGTATCATCATGCTTATTATTATTATGTAGTTACAGTGGTTATCCATGGGTGCCCTTTGTGTATTGACATGTATGACCTACTATGGATGCATGCCTTGTTTATTTCAGTGGTAGTTACAAGTGGTGTTTAACATGTTGTTATATTTACATTCCACTACAGTTATTTCTATATTGCTTCCACTGTTTATTTTATATTTTTATGATTTTGTTGTTCGGGTCTGGTTCAAGTCTACTGAGTCGTTTATTTCCACTACGTGTTATATTATTATGCTCGGACTAGTGTTTTATCTTCCTCTCAGAGGGTATAGCCTCACCACTTTACTTTTTACACCCTCACTTCTAGTTGTTAGCCTTTAAAATTTGGGGATGTGCGCCTAAGGTCAGTGTCACCCGACCAGTTTAGCACTATTTGGATGGCTGTTTGGGTCAGGACGTTATAGTGTTCTTCAAGTAGTTGAGAAAGGGTGGTGCCTAAGTCAATGGTAAAAAATACATGACTTCTATATTTAAGTGAATGGTTTTAGTAGAAATTTTATTGAGTATAACAAAAACATTTATCTCATGTTCCCTTTGAACACTAGAAGACATTATTCCAGTTATGGAATGATTGTTTTTTTTTATGTTTAATACTCAACCAATAGTTTAGTGATACATGAATCATTGAAAATATGTGATGAATATAAAATGTAAAACTTATATACTTAGTTGTGGTAAGATAATACTTTGTCAAGAAAAATTAAATAGTTGTAAAGGATATATCTAGTATGGTTTTAGACTATTTGGATTTAAAGACCTTAGGTATCATCAACACACTTATTTACTTAGTTTTGGAAAAAAAACCTTTAGAAATAAAGGTAATCCACAAAGCTTTCAGAACTACTTCAGCTAGAGAGCATGGACTATTCAAAGGGTAAGCTAGTGGTAATTATACTTCATTATATTTCTTTAAGTGTTTATTAAGGTATGAGAGAGTGAAGTATGGTATATTCATGGTTAGAAGATGTGAGTTTCTTTGGGATGGTGTGCTAAATAATATCTTGACCAAGTATTCATCGATCAATATAATGTAACATGGAGTAATTCCTAAACACACATTACCTTATCAAATCGAATATGTGATGCCAATAAAGAGGATTGATGATGAGTCTTACATATTAACATTGATAAAAAATGTAAAATGGAGTAATTCCTAAACTCACATTTCCTTATACACATCAGAGTTATGACATGAGTAAAAGTAGCATCAATGTTAAAACTAAAATACATTGTGAATACTTCTATTATTTTCAAGAATTTCATCGAAAATAGTGATTTTATTCTATAACCATATGCTAACTATCATGTAAAATGGATATCATATGAGTTATAGTATGATGTAAATCCATTATGTAATAAGAACATGTGTTTTGATGCAAAGTTTTTTTTAAGAAAATAAACAAACATGCATCAAGAAAAAAATGTGCATCTAAAGTAATTATCCTAAAATTTTCTAAGGATATTACATAAATATTTAAAATAGAAAAGTTATAGTCAAGTGATAGACTATATTTCAATAAAAGGGTGAACATATATTTTTGAGATAATGGGATCAATATTAACTTGGGTTTTGTCAATGTTAGAGATGCACTAGTAGTTGGCATAGGAATGAGTTCCACAAGAGGTGTGGAAAGTGAATGTTCCATAGATAAATACTGTGTAGGAAGGTTAAAACCATTATGATGGTAATATATTCACCATGTCTAGTGATAAATTATTTATTTTGAATAATAAATCCTACAAGTAAGCAGTATACGACAATTAGATAAGATTGACAAGATCAATTAAAATTCAATAGTAGATCCCATGTATCAAAGTACAGGGGGATTATTATTTTGAATACTACAGTGGGTATTTAAGTGATACTATACATGGATGGTTCAATCATAGTACCAATAAGGATCGATTGGTAACACCAAAATGTTATGCCTAAATTCATTAGAACTTTACTTACCATGGCTAATTTTATATGATCATATTATTGAGCATTGGACGTCAAACCCACCAATCATTGAAGGTGTTTGTACGACGCAACTAAAAAGGGATGGAGACATTATAGAATGACAATAAGGGGTGAAAGTTACTGAAATCTAGTTTAGGATTGAATTAAGCAACAAGATTATAGAATATTCATTTATAATGAAATGACACCATGTGTCTACAAGAGGTTAGTGTGAGTGTTATGGATTTCCAAATGAAATATGTTTGGTTACATATGGAAAACAATTATTGTCCTTAAAGTTAGTTAAAACTAGGATGAAAATATCTATCCAAATATCGACTTAAAGTAGCAACCAATGTTTTAGGGGAAGTCATCTACTGAGGTAGATCTAACGGTTTCTTATACCTAGTCAATAGTACATATACTGATAAGGTATTAAAAAATACAAGTCGAAACAATTTTAGAGAGAATTGTTACCAATTTCACATGACATAAATATATCCAAGTAGACATGCATGGTGAATAGGAGGAGATTAAAGATGTGAGTAGAATTCCATAAGCACCAGTAATGAATCTATCACTAATGTCATGTTTTGTACTATATATATTTATATTTCTAATATATACATAGTAGTAAGAAAATATCAATTATATCCTAGAGAACTGCATGGGAAGTAGTTAGAACTATCCAATTGTATTTAATCAAGTACAAAGGATGTGTTCTTGGAATGTGGAAAGAAAGGGATACTAGTTTTTAGGGGACACAAACTAGTCTTCCTTTGATAAATATGATCTAATATTGTAGTTGAGCTAAGGTAATGAGCAAGACAAACTCATTAAATCTAGTGGTAGACATGTCTACAAATACCAAGTGTGTTGGAAGCTAAAGAAGTAGTATAAAATACACAAAATTTTATTCCAGTTCTTGGAATCACACCTAGTAAGTAAAGTTTTATCATGATGATAATTCTTTACAGGTACTAGCCAAATTTCAAGTTTAGATGGTGGAAAAAAGGATATATACTCAGGTTTTACATCTCTTGAGGAGTCTTACTTAGGAGGTGAGGTTTCACATAGAAGAATAACCACATAATGGAAATGTAGAAGATACATGACTAAATCCATAACTCGGTATAAATATGATCTTATCATATGAGAGATAACAAGTATGGTTATAAAGTTTTCTCTAGTGAAAGTTGGAGTGTTGTAATAGTGGGTTACCTATACCCAACTTGAATTTTACTTTTCATTGCCATACTGTGTGTATAGTGAGTTTTTCATGGTGTACACCTACCACTATAGTGTAGATATTTTTATGTCCTCTATTTAAATGGTAATTTCCATGGATTATTTTTCATATCAAAAGGTTATAGCAGTTCCCAGGATATAATGATAACTTCAATATACTATGAAATTAATCTTAAATAAATGTCATATGGTCTAGATACTTCATTCTGACTCAACACAGATGATTTCTATCTATCTGGTGATGGGGGATCATAAGCATTGAGACTTATTCTAATGAAGTTTTCACTTAGTGTTCTCTAGTATGTGAGATCATGATGCCAAAACCACCAATAGGAACACTATATGTTTTGGGTGTCGTTGGATTTTCTTATCTATGCACATGTGTATTGTTCTCATGAGTTGGTTTCATTATCAATGTGTGCCATTTAATCACATACTTTGATGCAAGGTAGGAACCATGAAAATGAAGTCTTGTTGAGGTAGCTTATATTGGGTGCGTCATTGGTGGTATGACATTGGTTGAATGGTCAAGATAGAATTTATTGCTTTAGAGTTGAGGAATTGATATCTTGGGCCTAGTTGATCAAGATAATAGTGCCTTCATAAATCCTTGGCCAAGGTAGTTGGAGGTAAGTATTTATAGTTTGATTAATATATAATAAATCTGGAAATTATGATGACACAAGTGTGCATCTTCCTTTATAATATATCTAAAGACAAATATATTATATTATAAAGTGTGTGTTCGTGGGATGGTTGTCATTGCTATGAATTCTCCTTATCTTTTTAGGGGCCTTGATGGGTTTCTAGACTTTTCTCTTGGTCTATGAATACTATTCACTATTATCAAGATAAGGGCCTAGAGGGTCACACACAATAGTGTATTTTAGAATCTTCCATATTCCGGTGAAAAGGAATATTGGACATAGTGGACCCCACCACGAGGTACGAGAGTTGTCTAAGTAATCGATCATCAAAAAATAAATAAATTCATTATTATCCGATTATATAATAATTGGGTTGAATTTATTTATTAAAATTATTCACAAGGTATTAATTGAATACGTGGAGAATATTATACAAATGAATATTATTTTAATATCCAAGATTCGTTTAATATTAGTGGGAATTTCGAGTCGAGTTAATGACTCAGGTATTATCACATAATATATTTATTATATATTGAAAGTATGTGAAAAAATATAAATGAAATTTAGGACATAACTAGTTTTTCATAATGTTTCATTTATTACTTATTTGGAGGGTGTTGAATTTCTAGGGTCCAAGGAACCTTTTCGAGGTATTTGAGACTCCAATTATATAAGCAACAAGAGGATCTCAATCCATGTACTATTTATTCATTCAAAAAGAGAGCTTCTCTCTCTGAGTGACCAATCCATGAAAGCCTTCAATGGATCAAAGGGACGAGATTGAGGTGATCATTGTGATGCTAAAGTATTCATCAGAGCTCTACACTATCACCCAAAATACAGTGAATGGTGAGTGCAATGATTCTTGGAGTGTGTGTGGATGATCTTGAGGGGTTCAACTTCAAATAATTTGAGAAATGATCATCAGTGACTTGTTGCAGTCAAATACACTTCTGAATCAAACGAGGCACTCGTTCTTTTAATTTTTGTGATTTTATTATTTCATGTGAGATCCTCAGACCTCTATTGGGGCTCGAATCATCAGAGATGATGATGTTTAATTTCACTAGTGATAAAAAAAAATTAAATCCCCAGGTCATGCTTCCACTGTGCTCCCTGGTACCAACAATTATGTTGGCCAAATTCATTTGGATTGACCTAAAACACATTTAAGGTTCATTATCCTTATTGGGTATTGTTACAACAAGAGAGTTGTATGTGGGATTTGTTGAAAATCATTGAAAGAAGACATCTCAAAAAGTGCATGATAGAAGGTTTGATCAATCTATGGGTGAATTGATTGTAAAAGTTATTGATAGTTATTGAAGATGAAAATATGGAAGTTAAAGAGGTGTATCGGGATTGGTAATGCATTATTAAAATTGATTGGATTTGTTGAAAATATCTTTCTTGGAATTATTATATAGAAATGTTGAAGACATTCAATCAAGAAGGTTTTGGAGAAGAAGTGAAAATGCCAGAACTAGTGAAGAGGTTACATGGCTGTATGAAAGAATAATGAAGAGGATTTAGGGTTGGATGAAAGCATAAAGATATTGATAATAGTAATTGAATTTGTTTGAATTGATTTGAAGTTATAGATATTGTTAATGAGAAATTTCCCTAGTGTTTTCCATATTTTTAGGATAAAAATTATTGCATGATATGTAAAGTTTATTGAATATCACTTTGGAATTCTAGAGAAAATGGTATTTCTACAGAATAAGGTCATATCTCACACTATATAACTGAGGACCAAGGGTTGTGGAGGATGTGGATACATTGTAGGTGCTAGCCAATATAATTCTAGTTGCACTGGGTATTTGACAATTCTTTTAGGCTTTTGAGCCACCGGTTTGGTCCTCGAGTCCTTCAAGGCCTTTAGGCCCCCCAACGCCCTTAGTCCAGTAAGGAATTTGGGCCACCTCAAGGACTTCAGGCCACCTCAAGGCCTTCGGGCCACCTCAAGGCCTTTAGGACACCTCAAGGCTTTTGGGCCACCTGAAATTGTGTTGAATGGACCAGGAACACTCTACAAGGAGCAAACGCTAGATGAGGATTTAGAGCAGATGTATTCACCTAAGCAGAAGCCAACAGATGTGGAAGAAAGATAGGGTATGGTGTTGCCATCGGGACCAGCATGTGCATGCACGAGAAGCCTAGATGAACAAACATGTGAAGGTGGAGATATGATATCACGATGCAGATGATGGGGAGGAGCAGTTCCATGTAGTTATAGTCTGGATATTTCCTCTAAGACCTACGATTCATGTAATCTCTAATCCTAAGGTCCTTGTAAGGGTTCCCCCACATCCCTTGAAAGGGGGGTTATCAAAAATCAATAAAAAGAAGGTCTTCGGGACATTCGGGCTACGTATATAGGTTTTCATGATGCATAATCCATTTACGGCATATAAGGTCTAGTGAGCTGATGATGTTTGCATCGTTAAGTATTATTCTACACCATAACTCACATTGTTGTTGAGAAATGGTTAAGTCAAAACTACATCTTTACACTATAATTTTGGGTTTCTAGAGAATTTTAATAGAATTGATGATGTGGACTTTTCTTAAAGGTTTGTAAGTTTCTTAAACTTCTTAGACTTTCAAATTCAAATTTCAATAGAGATGATAAAATTGAATAAATATCTGGATGTTTAATTTGAAGTGGGAAAAGTTGGAATTTAATTATAGTTTGAATTTCAAATTTGAAATTCAAATTATTCTTTGGGATTATGGATGATGGATATGAAGATTTTATAAGTATATATATAAAGATAAAAGAATATAGAGGAGAACTAATTGTTCTGAGAAGAAGTGAGGAATTGTGTGTTCATAGAGAGGAGAGGAACTTTGTGTTCCTAGAATGTTAAAAGAGGACACCTATATCAACCCATAATTTTCATACATAGTTATTAAATATTTTTAGATAAATATTCATAACATAAGATAACAATCCATGTCAGAATCATATAGTTCAAGTATCTTTGGAAACTTGGATACATAAACAACTGGTTCATAAGTGTACTACATCACCTCCCACTAAAATATTTATAACTAGCACTCTTCTTAGACATATCATACTTAGTAACTTTGTGTCATACACATAAACATAGAAAATCATTTTCATAGTAGTCAAGGATCACTACCAAGACTATTATAGTGGATTGGGTTCACTCCTCAAACCATCGTAGTAGTCAAGTTCCACACCCAAGACTATCGTAGTGGACAAAGTCTCTTACTGAACTGGGTTCACTATCTATTCTAGTCCTGTTTATCTCATGTGATATCTATATTTACCAAATGCATTGGAGGGATATATAATTCTTGGCCCACCTATCACTTAATGAAAATCATAAATATGTGTTCCACAAGATCATAAAACATTAATCATATCATAAACCATGAAAATAAATGAGTTTCATAAACATTTCATTAGGATATAACCCATGGAAAAGAAATGAGTTTCATAATAATTTCATCAATTAATCATAGAATAACCCATGGAAAATGAATGAGTTTCATAAAAATCTTGTCATCATAATCATAAACCTTCCATAGAAAGGATAAATATGGTATCATTGGATCATATATCTAGTAAAGAATCAATAATTTCAAAGGATGTCATCTTAAATGAAAATTCCTTTAAATATCACTTGGAATATTTCTTGAGGAAAATATTCTTTTCACTTTTAAATCATTTTATTAAAATTTTAAAAATTCCAAAATATCATGGGAAAAAAATTATTTGAAAATAACCATGAACATTTTTAAAGGAAGCTTTAAATAATTGAGTGTTCAGGATGGTAGGAAATTATGTTCATGTCGTATAAGTTAAAAGAAAACATTATTTTCATACTTTTATAAAAAATAATCAAAAGTACCTCATTTAGAAAATTACAAGAAGATTACTTTTAAACCACTTTGTAAAAATTAAATCATGGTTGAAAATGACTTTAAACAATCATAGGATAATATTAAAAACATTCTTTAAAACATGTTTAAAAACATGGATCTGGAAGAAAAATGATTTTTGATTAAAGAGATAAATAAAGTCGGTTTTCCTTAAAAACATTTTTTAGTATGTTGATTTATTAAAGAGTTTAAAATGAAGTGTAAACATTTATTATACAAAAATAAACGTATGAGAAGAAAATTAATGAGTTTTTTTAGTGTTAGACCATAACATTTCATCATTGAAACTTAATTATAAACAATCCTAATAAACAGTGATATTATAACATAAAACCCTTACCACTTTGGTAACATTTGAATCGTAAGCCACATGAAAGAATAAATTAAAACGAAACTTTAAATATAATGAAAATAAGGATAATCATGATATAACATGTTAAAGGGTAGTATATACACTTCATAAAAGAAGATAGGTGCATGACATGGCTTATGTCCTGAAGAAGATAAATTGCGATAATAAACCCTTACCTTGTGTTTCACTTGATCTGAAAGTACTCTAAAATCATGTATAATAGATTTAAATTTAGTATAATTATATATAAAAATAATTTACATGCTTATAATATCATATATGATCTATTTATAACATTTCAACATCCATTTATCATTAACTGTTTAGTTTATCATGGATATTTCAATTTAGTAGTTCCAGTCCTTGTACTTTGTTCATTGTTACATTATCTCTAGAATGTTAATAATGATATAAGTATCATATATATTCATTATATAAATATTTATATTCATCTATAAAAGTTATAGATGAAAAAAATGAATTATATCATTCATGGAGACAATAGGCCATACGTACTCATGAACACTGTTTTTACTTTTCGACAGATGGAATAAAAGAAAGGTACATAATAATTTACCTTTTTAGAATCGTTATTATATTATACACATCATGTATATTAATTAAATCTATCCTTATTACTGGGATTTCCTAACAATATCAATGTATCATTGATATGGATAGGGGGTGAATCGGTTATATCTTTTTCTTTTAAGTTTCCTTTCTTTTAAAACAACCTTCACCTCCTATTAAAGAGTTATCACCTTGTTAAAAAACAAACCTAGAACACAACCAAAGGAAAAAAATAATTTACATGGTTCACTACTCAATAAGAGTATATATGTCCTTGGTATGATTTGGAAACAAACCAATACCATACAATCCACTAGAAAACAATCATTTTTTGTGGAATATAACGAGTAGGATAGGACCTTACACTCATGTAGCACTATGTTCAATACAACAATGCATGTGATTCAAGTAGAAAAAAATGATGTAATACAATTTATTGAAATAGTGGGTGCCCTAGACCCAACTATTCAGTGCTTTTGATTACCATATTGTGTATATATTTAGCTATACATGATGTCGTCTTACCATTATAGTGTAGTTTTTTTTCATCCACTATTGAAATGGTAATGTCCAAAGATTAATTGTTGTATCGAAAGGTTATAGCAGATCCCAAGCTATAATGAGAACCTCTATATACTATGACATTAATCTTAAATATATGTTTTATGGTCTAGATACATCTTACTGATTGGACACAGTAGATGTTTGACTATTAGGTGTTGGGGGCTCATAAGCATTGAAACTTCTTCTCATGAAGTTCGCACTTGGTGATCTCTAGTTGTGAGATCATGAGGACCGACCCACCAATAGGAACACCACATGTTTCAGGTGTCATTAGATGTTCTTATCTATGATCATGTGTAATGGTCTCCTGACTTGAGATCATTATTAATGTATGCCATTTGATTGCGTACTTTGATGCAAGACGAAAACCATGACAATTAATTCATGGCGAGGTAGTTTGTGTTGGGTATTTCATTGGTGGCATGACATTGGTTGAATAGTCAAGAAAGGATTTGTCGCTTCTGAGTTATGGAAGTAATATATCTCAGGCCATGTTGATATGGATGGAAACACCTTTATAAGACCATGGTCATGGCAGTCAAGGGTAAGCCTGTCCAGTTACATCAACAAACAATAAAGCAAGAAAAGGGTGATGACATAAGAGTGTTTCATTCTTTATGAGATATTGAAAATAAAGAGATTATATTACACAATGTGTGTTCGTAGGTTGGTTGTCACTACTATGACAATCCTTGTCTCTTCAGGAGCCATGATGGGTTGCTAGATCCCGCTCTTAGTCTGTGAATACTATTCACTACTATCGAGATAAGGGCCTAGAGGGTCACATACAATAGCATATTCAAGAATCTTTCCTATTCAGTTGAATAGAATTTTTGGACATGGTGGGCCCCACCACAGGGGTCCGGGGTTTGTCCAAAGAAAAACAATCACCAATTCAATAAATAAATTCATATTATTTGAATTTAGAATAATGAGTATTGAATTTATTTAATAAATGTGTTTATGAGTTTTAAGTAAATACATAAAAAATATTAATTGACAAATATTAAATTATTCAAGGTTCAATTAATATTTATGGGGGTGATGAGTCGAGTTAATGACTCAATTATTATCAAGTAATATATTTTAATATATTACAAGTAAATGATAATAAAATTTATGACTCAGTTTAGTAGTCATAAAATGTCATTGATAGTGCTTTAAGTATTCGGGGTCGGTGAGGCCATACCTTGTATTTTAATTAAGCACTATAAATATAAGAGGATAGGAGATTTATAATTACTATTCATGGCGCTTCTCTCTCCTCTCCTATCTCCCATAATCTAGAGAGAGATGCTCTGGATCCAAGGAGCATGGATCAAGAACTCTCTCAGGCAGCACTAGCGAAGCGGTGCGGTGATCGTTGGAGTGTCGAAGGCATCATCTCAATTCCACGCTAGCACCCAGATTACGATGAATGATGCTCCCACAGATTCCTTGAAGCATGTGTGGATGATCTAGAGGAATTAGACTTCAGATTCTTTAAGCAGCAATCTCCAATAATGAGCAGACGTCGTGTGTGGATTTGGATTTAAACCAGGTATTTTACGGTTTATTTTTTGTGTTTAAAACCCTTCATGTGAGATCCTTGGTTTTGACCGAGCTGATCTACACTGACATCAACAAGTTTACGTCGGTCGTTGGTAGAAATTTTTTAAAAACCCACCTGTTTGGGGCTTCCGCTACACGCTCGGTTCCAACAAGTGGTATCAAAGGAACACGTTTTAATTTTAAGTCATTTGAAAAATTAAATTTTCATTAAGCTATAAATAGGGCATCGATACGATCCTAACGCCGCAAACGGAATCTGAATCGGATGTCAGATGTCCAATCTTCGGACATCTGAAGTTGTGAATTCAGATTGAAATTTTTTGTGTGGGTCACCAGAATAGTATTTTCCGGTAATTTAAATAATTCTTATTATTATAATAATTATATTATAATAATAATAATGGTTTTATCTTAATAATAATTTGATTATTATATTTCTTATTATAATAATATTTTAATATTATTATTACTTTCTAATGCCTAAATAGGCTTTAGAAAATTTTAAAGGGAGGAGAAAGACTTGCAAAGAAAGTCTTGGATGACTTGAAATTAATAAAAAAAATGGGAGGAATACCTTCTTTTAGGTTATAAATTTTTAAAAAAGGGGGTTGGGTGCAAGACATGCAAAAGGTATTGAAAGACTTCTAAAAAGGGAAAAAAATAGAGGTGGCGGCAGACCTGCATGTGCAGGTCAAGAAAAAAAATGGCGGGTGTCGAGCAGCCCCCGTCTTCTTCTTCCCCGCAAGGTGCGGTGCACCCAGGTACAGGCACGGCCTCCCGCACGAGGTGCCTCCCCGGCGCCCCCTCCCCGTGGCTTCCACCTTGTGCTATTTTTCTGCAGACCCCACAGTGCCCCAGAGGTCCTCTACCCAACCAGGTGCAAGCCCCCACCAGGCCGGCAGACCAGCGCTGCAGCTAGCCTCAGCCGGCACCCGCCCCAGCTGCCCTCTGCACCTCCTGATGAACCCACTCCAGCCACCCTCCATGTCTCTCGGTTGCCCCGACCCATACACCTCCTTCAGCAACAGTGGGCACTCCGAGTCCGCCGTGGTGCAGTGGAGTCAGGGCGAACCCTCCTGTCGCCGGATCCGTGACCGTCTTCCCACCACAACAGGCACTCCCGACCAGGCCAAACAGGTCTCTCTCAGACGCACCTTATGCTTCGGCGAGTTTTTTTTTTCAAAAAAAAATTTAAAAATACGACCAGGTTTAAAATATATTTTTTTTTACATCTTCGGTTCAGTTTCCGCCGGGCCAAAGGCGGTTCTCCAGAAACCACCTTGCATTGGGGAAACTAAAGGCGGCACACCAGTGCCCGCCTTTCGATTTTTTTTTCTGCGAAAGGCAGCTTTGGAAGAGTCACCTTTCGTGTTTTAAATAGCCAAAGGCGGCTTCCCAGATGCCGCCTTCGCCAAAAATATCCCTATAAAAGGGAGCCGCCCCACCCATCCTTCCTCACTCACAAATCCCTCTTCTCTCTAAAATTTTGAGAGCTCCTCTCTCTAAGTTGAGTTTTCTTTCGTGGTGCTTCCAAAGACGCAAGGAGTACAAGATTTTTGTGTCAAGCTTCATTTAGAGGTATTTTTTTTATTTTAAAGTTATTTATTTATTTAATTGTAATTAGTTAATTTTAAATATTTAAGTATGTAGTAGTAGTTATTTAAAGAAAAGAAATAAATAGTTATATTATTAATGTTTTAATTAGTTAATATTTAATGTTAGATTAAGGTATATGTAATTTAATATTATTAATGAATGATGATGAGGGATAAATTATTTAATGTTAGATTAAAGTATGTATAATATAATATTATTAATGAATGATAATTAGGGATAATAATAATTCATTAATATTTTAGAGATAATCATAAACTAATTAAATGATGATTAAGGAATAATTAAGTCATGATTAAAGGGGTAATTAATCATGAATGATTAATTAAGGAATGTTTAAGGGGTGATTAAGTGATGATTAAGGGATGATTAAGGGGTCATTAAGGTAATTAAGGAATGATTAATTGATGATTAAGGGGTAATTAAGGAGTGATTAAGGGGTGATTAACTAATGATTAAGGGGTAATTAAGGAATGATTAAGTGATGATTAAGGGGTAATTAAGGAGTGATTAAGGGGTGATTAAGGGGTAATTAAGGAATGTTTTAGGGGCGATTAAGTAACGATTAAGGGGTGATTAACTAACGATTATGGGGTGATTAAGTTGTCATTAACTAATGATTAAGGAATGATTAGGAGATGGTTAAGGGGTAATTAAGGAATGTTTAAGGGGTGATTAACTAACAATTAAGGGGGTGATTAAGGGGTAATTAAGGAATGTTTAAGGGGTGATTAAGGGGTAATTAAGGAATGTTTAAGGGGTGATTAACTAACGATTAAGGGGGTGATTAAGGGGTCATTAACTAATTAAGGGGTAATTAAGGAATGAAGGGGTAATTAAGGAGTGATTAAGGGGTTAAGGGGATGATTAAGGGGTAATTAAGGAATGATTAAGTGATGATTAAGGGGTAATTAAGGAATGTTTAAGGGGTGATTAACGAATGATTAAGGGGTGATTAACTAACGATTAAGGGGTGATTAAGGGGTCATTAACTAATGATTAAGGAATGATTAGGGGATGGTTAAGGGGTAATTAAGGAATGTTTACGTGATGATTAAGGGGTAATTAAGGAATGTTTAAGGGGTGATTAACTAACGATTAAGGAATGATTAGGGGATGATTATGGGGTAATTAATGAATGTTTAAGGAATGATTAACTAACGATTAATGGGTGATTAAGGGGTGATTAACTAACGATTAATGGGTGATTAAGGGGTGATTAACTAGGGATGATTAGGGGATGATTAAGGGTTCATTAACTAACGATTAAGGGGTCATTAACTAATGATTAAGGGATGATTAAGGGGTCATTAAATAAAGATTAAGGGATGATTAAGTGGTGAATGCACAACTCCTAACTGATTAACCAGCACTTAAGTAGTGATTAACCAGCACTTAAGTAGTGATTAACCAGCACTTAAGTAGTGATTAACCGGCACTTAAGTAGTGACCGACACTTAAGTAGTGATTAACCAGCACTGTAATGAATCTTATTTTTTATAGATCATTGAACATATCTTTAGGAAAGTTAAAAATTGTTCTACAAAAAATTAGTGGCTTAATTTAGGAAGGTTTTAAAATTTTGGTGTCATGAAAGTTTATGTCGTTATCTAAGCAATTAAATCCCTGTCTGGATACTACAAGTGGATGTGGATCTGGAACAGCTGTACCTAGGGGTGAAAGCCCCGACAAGGAGTTTCAGGCATGACCTGGGGTATCCTGGTACACGACAATGGGCCTTGGTGCACTCCTAGTTTGACACTCCTGGGGGATATGCTTTAGATGATTGATATTTACTTCATGAAGTACTAAAATACCTTTAAGAAGATAAAAAATGTTATTTATCACGTAACAAAACATTATTGACATATTCAGTGATCAGTAAACATTTTTCATGTAGAGAGACATATTTTCTTGTGTTTACTGCTATGGAAAGGTTATTCAAACCGAGCAAGGAGCTTCTTATAGTATACAGCCAACATCTATGGTTAACACATCTGATTGTGTTACCATAACTAATATTCAAGATAGAATTAGTGGTTGCTTAAATCTCGGTCCTCATCAAGAGATAAAGTCTATTAGTTATAGGCATTTGCAATTCCCTGCCACGTTATGGCATCTTGCTTGTCCATTGGCTGCTGATGAGCACTGGGTCTAAGCGGGAACTTTATTTTCCCAACAGTCTGATGGTGCAATGATGGAGTTATATGTTGAAGTTTCTAATGTACAACAACATCAAAATGTTCGAAGTTGTAGACATGCACAAATATTTGTTGAAGAAGCTTCATCCCAAGAAATTGAGGATGTTCGCCCTGTTGTGGAGGAGGAAAACTTAGATGATCTTCCAGATTTACATATAAATCATTCTTCAGATGAGGAATTTAATAATGATGGAACAGAAAGAGAAGACAATGATGATGGGGAGGGAGCTGGAGAAGATAAGGTAGTAGTTTCTCAAAATATAGTAGTTCAAGAACATTCTCAACCAACATTAAATCATCCACCACCCTTTGAATCTTGGTCCGAAGCAATGGAACGTGTACCTGAATTCGACAACAATGTTATGACACCTGCAACAGAGTTTCCTGGAGTTATAGTGGACAGGTTTAGTGAGTTGGAAAAAACATTATATAATGGAAGGGATTTTCCAAGTAAGGATGCGTTGAAGAGCTTCTTAAAAAGATTTCATATTGAGAGGCATTGTAGATATGTAGTTGAGGCATCATGTCGAAAAAAATACATCATACGGTGTGATAAATTTGATGAAGACTGTAGATTCCGGTTGAGGGTGATTCCAGACATTGCATTTGGTGGATGAAGAATTTCAAAGATTGAGGCAGCTCATTCTTGTGTTCAGCCAAACTTGACACAAGATCACACTGCTTTGGATGCTGAATTTGTGTCAACTATTATCGTCGAGATGATTAGGACCTGTCAAGATGTTCCTATATCCCTTGTGAAAGAGAGGATACTTCAAACTTTCGGTTATAAGATTTCTTATAACAAGGCATGGATAGCGAAACAGAAGGCAATTGTGAAGGTCTACGGTGATTGGGATGACTCGTATCGGGTGTTGCCGAAATTATTAGCCATGCTGAGCCACAACAACCAAGTTGTATACCATATAAATATGAAGGAACATGTGTTTGAAGATAATCGATTGGATCAATATCGTGTTCAATTTCATCGGTTATTCTGGGCATTCCTCCCATGTATTTCTGCATTTCGTTTCAGTAAAAAGTTCATACAAATTGATGGAACATTTCTATCTGGAAAGTATAAGGGCATATTGTTGATTGTGGCAACCCAAGATGGGAACCGTTCACCACTTCCGCTTGCATTTTCAATAGTGGAGAAGGAAAACTATGAATCTTGGAGCTGGTTTTTGGCATGCATCAGCAACCATTTCACATGCATTCGAGGTGTCTGTTTGATATCTGATCGACATAGGGAAATCAATGAGGCAATCAATGCGGATCATGATTCATGGAGGCCCCCAAATTCACATCATCGATACTGCATCAGGCACATTGCTAGTAACGTGCGCAAAACCTTCCATAATGAGGCTATGAATAATGCAATCACGAGGCTTGGTAAGCAATGTTGTCATTGATGTTTATTATTTTAATGTAAATAAAAATATAATTTATATGAACTGTGATCATATTTATGTAGCATATGAGCCAGATCAACGAAGGTTTGAGGCACGTTACGAAGAAATTCGCAAGGCTAACCAAGAAGTGTATGATTATATGATGAAGATTCCAAAAGAGAAATGGACACTGGCCTATGACGGGGGGAAGAGGTACGGACACATGACCACAAACATTGTGGAGTGTATAAATGGCGTCTTCAAGGGGCTTCTCAAGCTACCAATTACTGCCCTAGTTCAGGAGACATTTTATCATTATGTCAAGTACTTCATTGATAGACAAAAACTGGCCTCAGATGGGATTCAACAGGGGCTAAGATTTGGAAAAAACTTTCAACGAGATATTGACAAGAACATTGAAGAAGCTTCCAGTTATTGAGTGTGTCTATTCCGTCAGGAAGACTCAGAATTTGAAGTTCAAGAGTATTGTAACCCCATTACAGGTAACAACGGTGAAAAATTAGTGGTACTTCTAGAAGCAAAACAATGTCAGTGTGGAAAGTTTCAGGCATTAAGGTTTCCATGCGCACATACCATCGTATCATGTGTGTCTGTGAACGTATCATGGGAAGCTTATGTTGATCCAGTATACCGATTGGAGGCCATTGCTAACTGTTATGATGCGCCATGGATGCCTGTTGGGGAGTTTTGATATTTCCCAATGCCTGAAGACCAGCCCATACTGATTCCTGACATCAGTAGATTACGACCACGGGGAAGACCGAAGACCAACAGGATACGAAATGAGATGGATTGTCCTCAAGAACAAGGGAAAAGGTTGAGATGTCGTCTATGTCATCAAGAAGGGCATAACCTGAAACGATGTCCTAACATTGCTGGATCGAGTTCACACACTCATCCATAATGATGTGTTGTATCCAACATGATCTTTTCATGTATTCAGTTATATGTTGTTAATATCAGAGATGAACTTTTTAAGAATTGTTTCACATTTCCAATAAGAAACTTCTCTCCTTCCAATAACGAACCTCTGTATTCAAAAATTTTAAATCCATTAATCTGAACGTAATCTTAGAGAACAAAAACATTATTAAAAAAAGTTTATTTGTCATCGAAGACAAAAAATTATTAAAACATTTATCATAAAGGATCTTCATAAATCATACATAACCGGGATAAAATATTTATATATATAAATGTATGACACCATATCTTAATAAACATAATTTTCATGGTAAAAACATATATAAAGACACGATAGATAAATGTTCTCCAAAATATGATGACATTCCCTTAACTTTTTCTAAAAACAACATCGCATATCATTCATTATACCAATCATAACATTCTATTAAATTTAACATTATATTTATATTTTATAGTGAAGACTAATTTCCTTTTCTGGCTTCCAGATGGATGATATTTCACTCCTCACCGAGCAGCATAGGCATGTTTCTTGTGATGTGATAGAGGGTCGAGATGTTCGACGGATTAGGGTGTGGCGAGCACACCATTTTCGACACATGGCGCCTCCAGCTACTATTATACCATACTTACGTCGTGCTGGTTTCTACGACATTGCCGTTTCTGATTTCACTTACACTGATAATCCCCTTCTTGCCGCCTTAGTCTAGAGATGGATACCAGAGACTCACACATTCCACTTGCCAGAGGGAGAGATGACTATCACCTTAGAGGATGTGGCAGTGCTACTCGGTATTCCTATTCAGGGAGATGCAGTTATTAGAACCACCAATGGGGATTGGGCTGAGCTGGCACAGAGATTATTAGGTGTCAATATTTTGGCTGATCATACTGCTACAGATGGTGGGTCCATATCTATGCCTTGTCTTGCTTTGCAGTTTGCACATTTACCTGCTGATGCTGATGAGAAGACCATCATGTGTTATGCTCGGGCATATATCTTACGACTTATTGGAGGTACATTGTGTTCAGATCACTCGGGTGTGCATGTGCACATGATGTATCTTAGTTTACTGGAGGACTTTGATTGGATCGGGAGATACAGTTGGGGATCTGCATGTTTGGCCTACACTTATAGAGCATTATGTATGACATGCTGCTCAGATCACACAGATCTCGGAGGATGTGTCGTCCTTATATAGTTGTGGGCATGGGAGCGCATCCCTATCCTCGCCCCTGTTACTGTTGGTTAGAGGCTTCCTATAGATGTGCTATAGGACGCTCCACGTGGACGATGGTATGATCCGTCATATTTATTTGTTTCCAATTGTATTAAGATTTATTATATTTAATTTCTGATTATTTATCACTTTCAATGTTGTATTTGATAGGTGGAGTCAGGCACATCGTTTCATTGATGCTCTGACCCATAATTTGGCTGCATATCGTCTCATGTTGGACAATTTACTACCTGACAGCGTAAGTATATATCATCATTTTTGTTTTTTGTTAACAAATTTCTCTGATGAAATGTCACATGTCATTACAGATTCATTGGATGCCATACTGGAGTTTGGTTCAGGACTTACCTACATACTGTACTGCTAGACTTCATGAGGTTATGGATATAGTGCCACTCATTCACTTTCATATTATTGAGTGGCACCAGCCCGATAGAGTTATGCGTCAGTTTTACTGTGTTCAGCTGATTCCACCTGCACCACGACAGTTACCAGCGCTTCATGGCTTGAAGCTCATGGGGAAATAGCATGTCGATTGGCGACGACAACATGCCCAATATGTCGCCATCTGAGACAATCGAGCAGAGCATCGTATCACAGGTGTACGTACGATGCGATTCTACCTATCAGATCAGGTAGAGTATGATCCATGGTATAGAATGAAGTCTATATTGTATCTGACTCAGCACGGGAGAGGGATTCAGGATCTGGTAAGTCAATAAATTTCACATAATATATTTATTACGCTATTTTATAATTCATTTTGAATCTCTGTACATCATACCAGACTACGATGACTATGTCGCATGACTGATCCAGAGGAGGAGGAGGTTGCTAGTTTATCTGTGATTCGTGCTGCTTTGGAGGAGACAATGCGGATTTTTCAATCTATTCATGATAGTATCATCCATCCTAGACCCCAGAGACATGATGTTCCTACTCAGGAACATGATGCTCCTATCCCAGGAGATGAGGGTCCTACTCAGGAACCTGCAGCAGCAGCTGGTGTTGTTCCCCAGTGACGACAACGGCGGCGGAGACCGTGTCCTCCTACACGTGAACCCTCACCTGTTCCAGAGGCACAGGTCGGTGCTCTATCAGTCTATCCTGACCCGTCTGGGTTTGTGCAGTAGGATTCAGCATGGGATCCATCTTTTTTTACCGGATATCCACAGTATTCGCCAGATATTTATTTTCCAGGGATTTATCAGGGGTCATCTCCCATGCCACCATCTTTCATACCAGATCCTTCACAGCCTATATGGTTTCCCGAGGGTATGATGACAGCCCCTTCTACTTACGTAGTGGGAGAAGGATCTCGTGCACACGATGACATCCCTCCGACACCTCCTTCCATGAAGACTATGACATAGGATCCCGTGATTGATGTTCCAGTTCCCGAAGATCATCCCTCTCCAGGTCATCATACTCCATCCCAGCATGGAACACGTCTCTCTCGATATGGACGTACCATTCGCACACCACCTTGTGGGACAGAGCCTCACCATAGACACTGACATTACTTCTTCATGTAAATGTTTTCTATTTATTAAAAAGAGTTCATTACTTTTACTCTAAAATAATTTCTTAAAAATTATCGATGACACATAATTTATAAGATTTCAAAAACACCTATGTGAAACTTCATAATGGTTCAAGTACGTGACTTTGAAAGCTTATAAAATATAAACTATAAGACTGATATGAATGAAAATTAAAATATGAATTAAACATATAGGAGATAGTTGAAAAAAATTAATTTTTAAGAAATGTTGATGATAAATTATTTAAAAGGTTTCAAAACAACCTTCCTGAAACTCAAAAATGTTTCAAGTAAGTGATTTTGAATGTGTAATTCTATGACAAACCTTTAGATGAAATGTGTCAGTTCCCCACTAGATGTGCATGTTCCTCCAACATTTTCAGGCTGGAGATAATCCACCTTAAGTTCCACATAGCCTTATGCCTTCCATGGATTAATGTCAAACACTTCATTCCATTTGTTTACTTTATGGGGAAGTAAAACTCATTCCTTTGAATATGCACATTACCATGAACATATAAAATCATCATTTTGCAAGAAAAACTACTAATCTCATGTTCACTGAAATACCCCTTAACGTAAGAATGATACAAATAGTGTAAGTACCCAATAGCAAGATTCCAATCCATTTTGACTGGGCTATGTGGAATCATTGGTGTTTTCATCTGATTAATAATTTAAAAGGTTTCAAAACAACCTTTCTAAAACTCAAAAATGTTTCAAGTAAGTGACTTTGAAATCCTATAAAATATAAACCATAAGATCTATTGAAATGAAACATAAAAGATGGATTAAACATATAATAAGTAATTGAAAATAAAAACCATTTCTTAAAAATTGTTGATGAAATACAATTATAAGCTTTCAAAAACACTTCTTTCAACTCAAAAATATTTCAGATATGAGAATTTGAAAGCCTATAAAATATAAACTTAAAGACTCATATAAATGAAACTTAGAACATAGATTAAACATATAAGAAGTAGTAGAAAAGTAATTAGTTAATTATGGTGAGGGGGAAAACTGTTAGACCCTGGAATTGAAGGATAATGAGGATGACAAGGAAACATCAACCTCCGCGCCCACCCCTTCCACCCATTCAACCAACTTCGGTAACTCCTATAGAAGTAGCTTTTCAAAAAATGAAATGTCACACCACTACAGCTTCCTACATCCATATTAACCCCCCAATTCAGTTTCATTAAATGTGGACAGCCTCCATTTTTACCAAAGTCAATGATGCACTATTAAACCATCACTTTTCAACCCCCGCCTCAAAAATACAAAATGCTTTGAGGGATGAGAAATGATTCGGCGCATTTTAGAACATTGAAATGGTTTAATAGTGCATCATTGACTTTGGTAAAAATGGGGGCTATCCACATTTAATGAAACTGAATTAGGGGGTTAATATGGATGTTGGAAGCTATGGTGGTGTGACATTTTATTTTTTTGAAAAGCTACTTCTATAGGAGTTATAGAAGTTGGTTGAATGAGTGGAAGGGGTGGGCGTGGGGGTTGATGTTTCCTTTCCATCCTCATTATCCTTCAATTCTAGGGTCTAACGGTTTTCCCCCTCACCAGAATTAACTAATTACTTTTTTACTACTTCTTATATGTTTAATCTATGTTCTAAGTTTCATTTATATGAGTCTTTAAGTTTATATTTTATAGGCTTTCAAAGTCTCATATCTGAAATATTTTTGAGTTGCAAGAAGTGTTATTAAAAGCTTATAATTTTATTTCATCAAAAATTTTTAAGAAATGGTTTTTATTTTTAATTACTTATTATATGTTTAATCTATCTTTTAAGTTTTATTTCAATAGATCTTATGGTTTATATTTTATAGGCATTCAAATTCACTTACTTGAAACATTTTTGAGTTTCAGAAAGGTGGTTTTGAAACCTTTTAAATTATTAATCATATCAAAACACTAATTATTCCACATAGCCCAGTCAAAATGGATTGGAAGCTTGCTATTGGGTACTTACACTATTTGTATCATTCTTACGTTAAGGGGTATTTCAGTGAACATGAGATTAGTAGTTTTTCTTGAAAAATGCTGATTTTATATGTTCATGGTAATGTTCATATTCAAAGGAATGAGGTTTTAATTCCCCATAAAGTAAACAAATGGGATGAAGTGTTTGACATTAATCCATGGAAGGCATAAGGCTATGTGGAACTTAAGGTGGATTATCTCTAGCCTGAAAAATTTGAAGGAACATGCACATCTAGTGGGGAACTGACACGTTTCATCTAAAGGTTTTTCATAGAATTGCCCATTTCTAGAATCTCTCTTCCTGATGGTATAATACCTCCCTTCTCATCTCACCTTACCAAGAAAAATTATCTAGAGCTTTTGAGGTTGATTTATACTCAGGGGCATGAAAAAATTGCAAAGATGTTTCTATTGTGTGTAAATCACATAACCTGGTTGAGGTTTTCATTGTTGGAATGCATCTGAATGCTACGACAAAGTTAGAAGGACTAAGTTAAAATTAAAAAATTTATTAATTTTTTTTTTTCCAAAGGAGGCACCTGGTGTGCTGCCTTTGTTCTTTAATTATGGGCAAAGGCGGCACACCAGGTGCCGCCTTTCTTTAGCGCTGAAATGCCTGAAAGGTGGCACATGGTGTGCCGCCTTTGGGATGTAAAAATATATTTTAAACCTGGTCGTATTTTTAAAAAAAAAATTGAAAAAATGCAAAAAAAAAACTCTGCTTCGGCCAACTCCTGCTCGACGCACCCAGCAGGCTTCGCCTAGCCCCGGACTGCCTCTCTTCCTGCCGAGGAGCTGCGTACAGTCAGCCACCCCCTCCGCCCTTGGTCCGACCTACTCGCTTCTCCCTGTTGCTGCCTCACCAGAGCTCTTGCCTCCTTGCTGGCATCCCATGCACTTCAGTGTACCACACTGACACCTTACAGGTGGGAATTTCACTAGCCATATCACACTGCCCCAGTCCCAGGCCATTTTTTGTCATTGTCTCGTCATTCGAGTGGACAGGTAACCATTGCATGGTTTACTTTGTCCTAAAATGGCCTCGGGCGGGTCTGCTTAGCCAAGAACCAGCATGGACAGACCTGCTTGACTCAGAACTCCATCGCACAGGGTCTTCATGGCACGGGCTGAGCCTATACGGGTTCACCCAGACCCGCACAAGCCCAGCTCGGTTTTCGAGGGTCCTAGAAATTAAATTAATAAAAATTTAATTAAAATAATTAATTTAATTACAGTTGATAATTAAATTAATTAAATATTAATTTTTGGTTTAATAATTTAGTGGCGTAATTAATTTAGTGTTTAATTAAAATTATTTAAATTTTAGTTTTAAATTTAAATTAATTAAACGGAACCGAACGACGTTAAATTGAATTAAAAACAAGAGTAAAGTTTTTAATTCAATTAAATGCCCTCAAATTTATTTAATTCAAATTTAATATTATTCTGCATTTAGTTCATATACGCGAGTTAATGCATATACTGGTCATGATCCATGGACCTACCAATGTATGTCTAGTGCACTTTATTTAATTATTTATTTAATTTATTTATTTAATTATTTCATTAAATAAAAAACGATCTATGTGTCATCTCAAGTGTCATTATATGTATAAGGACCAGCACGCCCATTCTTAGAGTTGTATTTTATACCCCGAGGCCCCCTCATCTACGTGCGAATACTATTGTATAATGATGAGACGAGGTATGACGCACTTCTCACCAAGTGAGGGTGACACACTAGATAGGAGTTGGTTGCATTGGATGAGCATACATTACTGTTCAAGTTGCAAGCCACGCAACTAAAGGTACTTACCCCTAGGGTTTCAGTTGGTCTATTATTCACTCAACGGATCAACCATTAGAACCATCTCATGATCAGGTTTTCATTTTATTTTTCATGGTTTATTATTTTTGTGCATGTGTAGTTTATTGTGCGCTCACATAGAATAATAATAAACAAACATGCAAGATAAAATGAACATGTGACGCGATGATTTTTCTATTTCATGCATGATCAGTTGTGAGTACGATCACATAATACGTGCTTATAAAAATAGAAAATGATTTCATTCATCGCACTAAAAATAATAAAACCCTCAAAGATATATTAAGTCTAAATAGCCTTCTGTTATTCAAATTTGGACAAAACCAGCTGTTTGAGGTACTGGTCATGCCATAGTTGAGGGTGCCTCTTACTACTGGGGAGTCCTTATAATAATGATGGGTTTAATTAACTAAAATTGTAGAAAATAAATATCCATAGCTAGCTTGTTGTAATTTTATAGGCAAACATTGGGTAAATCAAATTTTAATTTTAAGAAGCTGGGACTTCACTCAACAGATCAAGGAACCACAAGTTAAAGTGGTTAGCCATCCAAAATCTCATCTAGAACCCTCCATGTAGTGGCATAGCCATAGCTTGTAGACTATGAGGGGTGGTTCCGAGATCCTTTCCATTAGAATACCCAAGCGACAGAGTATTCCGATTCTAGCACAGAGAGTTCCTAGAATCCGATAAAATAGTGAGAGGAAATAAATGATTAAAATAATTAATCAAAATGTCTAAATCGGTAATCCAAATAAAAGGCACTAATTTTCTAAAATTCATTTTTCAAGAAAATGGAAAAGATATAGCACAAGTTTAAAAACTGCGATATTATATTGGACAAAGTAAATGACCTCACTGATACAAGTTTCCATGAATAGTACAGGCACATGCACATAGTACTATGATATAGAAAACTCAGGGTGCCAGTGTCCCCAATACTATTAACTACCTCAAGAAGCAAGGGTGAAACTACTTACAGGAGACTAATGTACAAAGCATGTGATGGTTATATCATTATACTTCCATCAACGTCCAGTGTCAGTTGTGGTCACTACACCAGGACATGAATGATATAAACATGAAGTTTCATCTCTGAGATGTTTGCAAGGAGAAAGCAAAGCAATGATATGAATAAGGTAATGTTACACCGGAATGTGTAAATTGAAATATCGATGCTGATCTTTAAATGGATCCCTTTCTCATATCATTTTCACCCCTTTACTCAAATCTCATTTTAAGTTAAAAAATGAGTAAGTATTGAGTAAACGCTTCATTATCTATCTAGGTAAGGTTTTCCAAGTGATAAGAATAAAAGACAGTTAAGTTTTAATTCTTATTATGGATAAATTGAAAGACAATGTGGAAAGGTCAAAGGCATTTAATGCCATTGTAACATTTACGACATCCTTCAATTAATGAGGTATTAACAAAGGTTATTTTCATCTCATATTATAAAATAATACAATGGAAGTTTAAGAGAAATAAAGTGAATTAAAGAAGCAAGTTACCCACTTCTTCTTCAAAAATATCCATCAATTTAATGTTTCCTTTTTACTACTTGGGTATTTAATACTATATGCTTTTTACATGTGTATTTAAATATATTTACCAAGTAAGTATAGAAACCTTAATAGAAGTCAGGTGTATTCTCCAAGTGGCTGTGAAAGGGTGATATATAGGCCAATGGTGAGAAGTACACGACTTCTTTAATTTCCAAGTGAAATATTCGTGTTGAACTATTATTGAGTATAACCATAAACATTAATCTCATGTTTCCTTAGATGCATGGAGACATTCTTTCAGGTTCTTGAATGATTTTTTTTGGTAAACTCAATCACTCGTTCAGTAATACATGAATCATAGGCAATTAGTGATGAATATAAATATAAGACTTATACCCAGTTGTGACAAGATTATTCTTTGTTAATTAATACTAAAAGTGGACGTCATGAATATACTAAGTGTGGTATTTAGGCTCAGCACAGCAAAATACTTTTGGTATTATCGACGTCTTTAATTTGGACAAAGGAGACTTTAGAAATAAAGGTATGTCACAAAGCTTTTGGAAATAGTTCAAAAAATAAGCATGAACTATTCCAACTATAAGCTAGAGGTATATATACTTCATAAGATTTCTTTAAGTAATTAAGGAATAATAAAGTGAAGTATATGCATAGTTAAGAGATATGAGTTGGTTCGGGTTGGGATACCGAAGAATATCTCGACCAAGCTTTCATCAATCATGATAATGTAGTGTGGAGCAATTCCTAAATGCACATTACCTTATCGACAACACAACATTGATGTTAATGAGGAGGATTGATGATGAAGTCTTACATACCAATATTGATCAACAAAATTTAGCGTGGAGTAATTCCTAAATGCACATTTTATACATTAAAGTATTGATGTAAGTAATATTAATGTTGTAACTAGAAGAAACTTCCATTATATTTTATGAAATGATTTGCAAATAACGGCGATATCCCACAACCATATGCCAACTATAATGATAAATGGATATAATACGAGTCATAGTATGATGTAAATCCATTATTTCATAAGGACATGTGTTTGGATGCAAATAGTTTGTTCGGATACAAACAAAATTGCATCAAGATAAACACATTATGCATATAAGGTACTTATCCTAATGATTGCTTAGGATATTATATAAATCCCTAAGATAGAAAAGTTATAGTCATGTGATATACTACACTTCTATATAAGGGTACACATCTCTATTAGAGATAGTGGGAACTATATTGACTTGTGTTTAGTCAATGCTCAAGATGCACAAATAGTTGGCATAGGAACTAGTTCCACAAGTTCATGTGGAACATAGTATGTTCCAGAGACACATACTTCATAGGAAGGATAAGACCATTATAATGGTTTTTATATTCACCGTGTTCGGTGATCTATTATTCAATGTGAATAATATTTCCTACAAGTAAGCATTGTATGGAAATTAGCTAAAATTGATAAGACCAACTAAAATTCAATTAATGGATTTCATGTATCAAAGTAAAAAGGGGGATTAATATTTTGAATACTGTAGTGGGTATTCAAGTAAATTGATACATGGATGGTACAACTAAAGTGCTAATAAGGTTTAACTGGTTTCACCAAGTCAGTATGCTTAAATCCGTTAGAATTTTACTTATTGTAGCTAATATCTATGATCAAGTTTTTTATCATTGGATTTCATGACCACCAATCATGGATGGTGTCTATACAATGCAACCAGAAAGGGATGGCCACATCACAGAATGCTAATAAAGGTTGTAAGTTACTGAAATCCGGTTTAGGATTAAAGTAAGCAACAAGATCATAGAATATACATTTGCAACAAATTTTTACCATGTGTCTATGAGAGGTTAGTGGGAGCATTAAAGTTTTCCAATTAAAGTATGTTCGACAACATATGGAAAATAGACATTGGTCTCATAGTTAGTTAAGACCAAGATGAAATTTATTCTCTAATGATTGACTTAAAGTAGCAACCTAATTTCTAGGGAACAAGATCTAATAAAGTATATCTATATGTTTCTTGGTCCTAGTCAATCGTACATATAGTGACGTTGTATTGAAAAATACAAGTTGGAACAATTCAAGAGATAAATTGATGCCTATATCATAGGGCATAATCTCTTCAGGTTGACATGTCTGGTACATGGGAAGAGATAAACGTGGTGAGTTGAAATCCATACATCGGAGTGATGGATCAATCACACATGCCATGATATGTACAAGAATTGATATTGCCAGGATATATTTTACAATAGGAAAATATCAGTTATATCCAGGAGCACTGCAAGGGATGTAGTCAGAACTATATAATTGTACTTCAGAAAGTACAAAAGATATGTACCTGGTAAATGGAGAAGAAAGGATACTAGTTTTCGGGGATACAAACTTTTCTTCCATGGATCAATGTGATCTACTATCACAATTAGGATAAATACGATGAGCGAGTCAAGCTCATAACAGCCAATGGTGGCCATACCTACAAGACTGAGTACGTTGCAGCTTCTAAGGCGGCTAAGAAGTGGTTAAATTCAATCATTTGTTCCAGTTATTAGAATCACACCTGGTGAGAAAAGTATTATCATATTGTAAATTATGACATTCTTACTAGACAAGATGTCAAGTTATGATAGTGGACAAGTGAGGTATACTCGGGACACCATACCTTGAGTAGTTTTACTCAAGGAGAAAAGTTCGCAATAGCATAATTGCCACGTGGCAGAACCGTGGAAAGCCCAATAGCTAAATCCATTACTCAGAAGAAACATGACGTTAATAATGTGAGTAGCTAACAAGTTTGGTTAGCAAGTTGGCTCTAGTGAAAGTGATAGTGTTGAAATAGTTGGTTCCCTAGACCCAACTATTCAGTGCTTTTAATTACCATATCATGTATACAGTTAGCTATACATGATGTCTTCTTACCATTACAGTGTATATTTTTCTGCGTCCACTATTGAAATGGTAATGTCCAAGGATTAATTGTCATATCGAAAGGTTATAGCAGATCCCAGGCTATAATGAGAGCCTCTAGATACTATGACATTAATATTAAATATATGTTCTATGGTCTAGATACATCTTATTGATTGGACACAGTAGATATTTGACTATCAGGTGATGGGGGCTTATAAGCATTGAAACTTCTTCTCATGAAGTTCTCACTTGGTGATCTCTAGTTGTGAGATCATGAGGACTAACTCACTAATAAGAACACCACATGTTTTAGGTGTCATTGGATGTTCCTATCTATGATCATTTGTAATGGTCTCCTGACTTGAGATCATTACTAATGTATGTCATTTTATTGTGTACTTTGATGCAAGACGAAAACCATGGAAATGAAGTTATGGTGAGGTAGTTCGTGTTGGGTGCATCATTGGTGGAATGACATTGGTTGAATGGTCAAAAAATGATTTGTCACTTTTGGGTTATGAAAGTAATATATCTTAGGCCATGTTGATATGGATGGAAGCACCTTTATAAGACCATGGCCAGACAGTCGAGGGTAAGTCCATTCAGTTACATCAACAAACAATAAAGAAAGAAAAGGGAGATGCCAAGAGAGTGTGTCCTACTTTATGAGATATTGTAGACAAAGAGATTATATTACACAGTGTGTGTTCGTAGGTTGGTTGTCACTGCTATGAAAATCTTTGTCTCTTCAGGGGCCATGATGGGTTGCTAGATCCCGCTCTTGGTCTGTGAATACTATTCACTACTATCGAGATAAGGGCCTAGAGGGTCACACACAATATCATATTCAAGAATCTTCCCTATTCAGTTGAATAAGAGTTTTGGACATGGTGGGACCCACCATTGGGGTTTGTCCAAAGAAAAACGATCACCAATGCAATAAATAAATTCTTATTATTCAAGTTTAGAATAATGAGTATTGAATTTATTTATTAAATATATTTATGAGTTTTAAGTAAATACATGAAAAATATTAATTGACGAATATTAAATTATTCAAGGTTCAATTAATATTTATCTGATGGATGATTCGAGTTAATGGATCAATTATTATCGAGTAATATATTTTAATATATTAAAATTAAATGATAATAATATTTATGAATCAATTTAGTAGTCGTAAAATGTCGTTGATAGTGCGTTAAGTATTCGGGGTCGGCGAGGCTATACCGGGTATTTTAATTAAGCACTATAAATATAATAGGAGAGGAAATTTCAAATTACTATTTATGGAACTTATCTCTCCTATCCTCTTTCCCATAATCTAGAGAGAGATACTCTGGATCTAAGGAGCATGGATCAAGCACTCTCTCAGGCATCGCTAGCGAAGCGGTGCGGTGATCGTTGGAGTGCTGAAGGCATCATTGCAATTCCGTGCTATCACCCGGATTATGATGAATACTGCTCCCACATATTCCATGAAGCATGTGTGGATGATCAAGAGGAATTCGAATTCAGATTCTTCAAGCAACGATTGCCAATGACAAGCAGACGTTGTGCATGGATTTGGATTTAAACCAGGTATTTTACGGTTTATTTTTGTGCTTAAAACCCTTCATGTGAGATCCTCGATTTTGACTGGGCTAATCTACACCGACATCGATAAGTTTACGTCGATCTTAGGTGGGAATTTTTTAAAAAACCACCTATTTGGGGCTTCCGTTGCATTCCTGGTTCCAACAAATTTGTGTAAGAAACATGTTACGGTGTTGCTTGATAAACTTTCACAAATATGTGATTCAAAAAAATTATTTACTTTCTTACCCAATAGAAGATAAGAACTTATTTAGGAATTCATTATGATACTCAGTCTAGTCATTATTCTAATTCCCAGTTCGATTTCTCAGTTCAATAAAATAACCTTGCCTGAATACGGATGAAACAAATCTGAACCACTTCTATTTGAGTCTGGAAATCCTAGTCTGATTTCTTAGTCTGATCTAGAAACATTGATTACAATCTTGTCTCTTCTCCTTTCTTCTTATGTCCAACAAACCACTTCAAGAAAAAATAAATCCAGAAACTTCTTATCCTTATAACTCTAGATATTATCTCTCTTATTTCTGAACAATACTCATGTTATAATAGTACAAAGTAATTCCTCCTTTTACAGGAAACCCAAAGATATTTTAGGAGGGATTCTGAAAACTTTTCCCACTCAACTAAATTTCCTAAAACTTCAATTCCCCTTGAATTTCATATGAATCTTTGACTCCTTCAATGATTCTCAATCTTCTCAAACCTTCTCAAATATTTACAACTTTAGCTTGCTTCAGACTTTGTTAACAATCTTTAGTCTGATTCTGATTCCTTATTCCAATTTTCTCATTATGATGTCAGCATATGTTTAGTAGCAGATTATTCAATATGTTGCTCTTCACCAATTGAAAAACAATCTGCTCAATCTGATTTCTTCATTACTATAAAGACAACAAATTCTCTATTATATTGTTCTACACCAAATTATAATCATATTAAAAACACATGTCTCCCCATTACGATTCTTTGTACCAACTGATGAAAACAAAAATATTTAAGCATGATTTCATTCCTCCTTCAACAAACCTTCAAAAGCTCTTCAAACAAGGCTCTTCTTCATTTTTTTCTCCAGATCAATGATTTTGAATCTAATGAAGTTATCGGTTCTTGGTTACATCTGATTAATGGTCTCAGCTTCACTCTAATGAATCAGTGTCTCCTTTGGTCTAATGGTCCTTGACCTAATTTTAAAACAGCCAGAAATTTATCTTGATGAAAATGGTTGACTATATTGTTGATCTTCATCAAGATGATCAACTTCTGACTTGCATGCATTAGTCCCAAAAAACATCAACTTCCTTTTCTGAATATGATACCAATAAAATTATTTCTCTAAATATTTAAATCTTTTGGATTATTGGTATGACTAAAAATCACCATCTTATTTTTCTATCATTCTGATCAACCTTCTCATCCGTCAAACAAATCTGCATCTAGTGATCTCACACTAATGGACTGAGACAAGAAAGATTCAACAAATTCTTTCTTCCACAAACTTCTTTTTGTATCATGACTTCCTCATGACTTTCAATACATTTAGGATCCACATATCATCATAATAATTTTATTAGTAAATAATATGACTTTTTATTCTTCCAGTAAGATCTTTCTTTCAAACCAAGGCCAAATACGATTGGTATCACTCCCCATTTTCTTCATAAGGCTATCATCACAAGTTCTTAAAATAAATTATGATTTTTTTAAAATAAAAATCAACAAATCATTTCTAGATTTATATCAGAGTCATGCATACTCTAATCCTCATTATGATCTTCCTTCCATTATGAACCCAAGGTAAGTTCAATAAACCTTTTCTTATAGAAAACAACTTCTCAATACAATGGAATTTCTTAATCATTGTGAGTCTGATTTCTTAAAAATGATGGTCAGTCCAATTTCCAACATTTACAAAATGAATTTCTTTCTTTATTTTTGACAAAAAAAAAGACAACACTTAAAAATAACTTCATTACAAACTTCTTTTAGCATCCAAAAACATTCTCCACCCAACTTTTTCCCAACAATATCTCCCTTTGGATTTTATTATCAATCAAGATTCACAAATCACTGAACTTTGTAACCTCAACATATAGATTACTTATCAATAATTCTAAGCCTACGTGAGGTAACTCACTGTAGGAAACAATAATTATTGACAGTAAAACCATGCTATCCAAAAGTAGTGACCATGAAACCTCTTCATATTTTCTTCACATCTTTCTTATCTTTCTTCACTTCTTCAATTTTTATATAAATAAAAGTTTCCTATAACCACTTCAAAAAATGGTTAGAATAGTTCACACATTTACATGCTAAGATCACAACTTACCCAAAAAAAACCCTTAACACATTCTTACTTAAAAGGTTTATCACACATTAAATATATAGATTTATGAAACAATTATCCCCCTTGAGAACACTATCCAAAGACTAGATGAGATAGGGGAAAAACACATACCTAAATCTTGATGATAAATAGGTTGGACACTCATGTTCAACCTCAGTTTGTGAAAACTTTCCTTTGTGAAAATTTCAACAATTGTTCTGATGTTGGAACATACTCCATATTTAATTCATTATTCTCTACATACTCTTTTATGAAATGATATTTGATATCAATATGTTTTGAATGAGAATTTTGTATCGTATTTTTGGTAATGTTGATGGAACTTTGATTATCACAACCCAAGATCAAGGGTAACTTCACTTCAATAAGTAAATCTTCCAAATGAGTCTTCACCACATAATTTGAGTAGTAGAATGATTGTTAGAAACATACTAAGCTTCATCCATACTAAGAGTTACTAAAATTTGTTTCTTTTTTATGCCAACTAACACAAATTTTCCCCAAAAATAAAACTCCACCAAATGTGGATCTTATATCATTAACATTTCCTACCCAATCAGCATCTAAATACCCAAACAAGTCAATACTTTCTGAGCCATCATACCTGATTCTAAAATTCATTGTTCCTTTCATATATTTGAAAATTATTTTTCCATCCAATAAGTGTGATTATTTTGGAGCACTTTGAAATCTTTCATATAAGGTAACAACATAAACAATGTTATGTCTTGAGGTTTTCAAATACAATAAACTTCCAATCAGCTTGTAAAACTCTTTAGGATCAACTTTCTTTCCTTCTCTATCTTTAGAAAACTTAGTTCCCACTAAAATCAGTGTGGAAAATGGTTTAGAATTTTCCATTCCAAACCTATTAAGAAGTTTGTTAGCATACTTTTCTTGAGAAAGAAAAATGTGTTTCTTATTTTGTGAAATTTTTAACCCAAGAAAGTATTTCATTTCCCCCAACATAGAAATCTCAAAAAACTTTTTCATCTCTTTATAAAATCTTTCACAAGTTCTTTCATAATTATTAGAAAAGATAATGTCATCAATATAAACAATTATGATGAGGTAAAACTCATGAATTTCTCTAATATAAATATTTTTATCAACTCTTCCTTTCTTAAAACTCATCTTCTTTAAGAAATTATCCAATTTGGAATATCATGACCTCAGAGCTTATTTTATCCCATACAAGTATTTATTTAGGTTACACATGTAAATTTCATCTTTCCTAACAAAAAATCTACAAGGTTATTCAATGTAAACTTTATTTTCAATATCACTATTTAAAAATGATGATTTCACATCCATCTAAAAAATTTTGTAACTTCATTGTGCAGAAATAGCAAGAAAATTTATGATTGTTTCTAATCTTTCCATGAGAGAGAAAGTCTCATAAAAATTAATGTCTTAAATTTGTGAGTAACCTTTACACACTGATATTTTCTTGTTCCTTATCACATCACCTTCTTTATTATATTTGTTCCAAAAAAACCCCATTTTGTACCAATAACATTTTTTTTATCTGCCTTAGGTATGAATTCCAAAGTATCATTTTTTCTATATGATCTAGCTCTTCATTCATATCCAGAACTCATTCTGAATGCTCAAAATATTTATTCAAATATTTTGAATAAACCTTTGAATACAAATAAGTATGTGTAATAACTTTTTATGTTATTATTGTTTCAAACTTATCATGTTGATCACCAATAATGTTTCAAGCCTCCACTTGCTTCCTCAGTCTGGAATGATATTTTTGAGATTCTTTCTCATCACTTGAAACAAATGAGTCTAATTCTTCTTCTTTAGTAGGATTACCATTGTCTATATACTTATCATAATTTTTAATAATAATTATTTCTTCCTTCTCAACTTTCTTATCATCACGAGTCTGTCTATCTTCCTTATATTTTTCAAAAACTTTCACATCAATAGAGTCAAATAATCTTCCTAACTTTTTTTTTAAACATTTGTATCCTCTTATTTCCAGAGCATAGCCAAGAAAAATTTAATCTTCACCTATCTGCTCAAACTTTCCAAGGTTTCTACCTTTGTTCTTTATGATTCATGGACTCCAAAAACTCTTAAGTGTTTCAAACTTGGAGTTTTGTCATAAAAATTTTTTTATGGAGTCATATATGAAATTTGACTTTAGAGACATCAATTTTGAATATAAATAGTAGTGCTCATGGCTTGCCTCCAAAAGTAATGAGAGAAACCATGTTCAAGTAACATAGTTCTCCCCATTTCAACCAGACTTCTATTATTCCTTTCAACTACACCATTTTGTTAATAAGTATATGGTGAACTAAACTCATGTTGAATTCCATGCTTCTCAAGATAAATTTCAAATTATTAATTTTTGTACTCACCACCATTATTAGTTCTCAACTTCTTCACTAAATACACACATTCCTTCTCATATTTCCTCTTAAAACTTTTAAACATTTTTAGAGCATCTGGCTTATGTTTCATATACAGAACACAAGTAATGTGAGTAAAGTCATAAATGAAAGTGTTGAAGTAATTATCTACATTAGTTGATTGTTTTTTCATTGGCCCACATATATTATAATGAATAAGTTACAGGGGTCATTTTGAACAAATCTCAACTTTCTTATGCACTGAGTTTGTAATTTTCCCTTATGAAAAATAGTGCAACACCAGTCTATTCTTCTTGAAATATCAAGAATTACTTAGAAACTTTCTTTCTTGTATAACTTGCTCGTGTTTCTTTTACACATGTTTCCTAGCCTTTTATGCCACAACTGATTCTCTTCAACCATTCCTAATTAACAAGAGTTTTGTATTTTACCAACTTGGAACAAGTTTCCTTTTGTACATTGACCTATTATAACTATCTTTCCATCTTCCTCACTTTTCAAAAAAAAATCCATATTTTCTAAAAATAACTTTTTTGCCTTCATCAAAAAGTTGTGAAACACTTAACAATTTGTGTTTCATTCCATAAACATACAAATATTTCTTGGACTTTAACTTTTCTTTCCCAATGATGGTTGATCCAACACATTTAATTCTAAGAGATTCATCATTGTCAAATGTCATTGTTCCTTCTTTGAAGTATTTCACATTTTTCAATAACTTTAAATATTATACCATATGATAAGGACACCCACTATTCAATATCCAAGTTTATTATCCTTTTGAAGCTTTGAGAGAAGTTTCATCAACACTATCATTTTCTTTTCCTTTATATTTCTTCACCTCCGAATTCTGAGAATTGATAAGAAACTTTTGTTGTGTTGGTAACAAAATAAGACATCCTTTTGTGAGATGTCCATATTGTTCACATATTTCACAAATATTTTTTAGATGTTGAAACCTATTTTCAATTTTCACACCAACCTTCTCAAGTTTCTTCCAAACATCCTTCTCAGACTTCTTCCTTTGAGGGGACTGACTCCCCCTCAAGCTTTTCATTCCAAAATTTGTAAAATAGTGGTAATATTTTTTACTAAAGAAAAACATATTTTTTGTATGTATGAATCCACCACAATACCAGTAGTACCCATAAAAAGAATATTTTCCTCTGAAACTTCCATACTAACTAGAGTTATGAGCATGTTTCTCAATAATCTTCTTATCTTTCTTATCAGAACTTTGTTGTCCACCAACCTTTCTATCATAAACCGGATGGTTATTTTTCATCCCATCTTTATTTTTAGTCTTATTGGAACCAGAAGTAATAGAAACTTTTTCAGATTCAAAATTTTTAGAAAATTCTAACTTCATGAATTTTTTGGTCTTGGATACATACATAATTTTCCCTACTTTTATATTCTCAGAAACAATTCTAGATTTCTTTTCAAACTTTGAAGGTAAATTTTGATCCTTATCAAGTTTACCCTTTCCAAATATTTCACCAACATTAGAGATAGAATTTTTTAAATTTGTATACCTATGTTAATCTTTAGAATGTTTTTGTGGGGAAATTTCCAACTCTTCTTATTTTTAATTCAACTTAACTTCCATATGTTCATTATGATTATTTTATTTATAAATAGATTTCTTCAACTCATCAATCTCTTCTAACAACTTGATTTTTTCATCAGGAACAATTTCTTGATTATTTCTTGAATATTTTTTACTTTTTAACTTGTTGATTTATTTTTCAAGCCTCCCAATATTCCCCAGACAATCTTTCAATTATTATTTAAGATGAAATTCTAATCGGGTTTCTTCTTCTTCTTTAGAACTTCTACTTCCAAACTCTTCATTGTTCACTATTGTAATAAAATTATTATCTCCAGCCTTCTCAAAATACTTTTTGGATTCAGATTTATTATATTATTCTTCTTAATCTTTATATAAGAAACTTTTCCTTTTGGATTTGTAGAATTTTCTATCATTTCCTTTGGAATAAGATTTATCATAATCATCCTATTTATTCCATGAACTTATTGGACTTCTTACTTCTTCATCACTTTCTAATTCTTTATTTATTTGAGGATAATTAGCTGCAAAGTGCCCAAAATCTCGACATTCAAAACACTTTAATGGAATTTTCCCTTTATATTAACTTGTACCTCTACTCACATTTTTAGAAAACAATGATAAAATTATATCATGATTTTTACATACCTCATTTTTAAAGTCAGAGTCAGTAATATTGTAATGCCCCGACCCCAGAAGTCTGGAGCTGGTGTATTACTTATTACATTGACATGATTACAATGAATGAAATACTGAAGTAATGATAAATTTAGTAGTCTTGAAGAAAATAGATACATACATGTAACTCATATTACATTGGTAAAGGTAACAAAATACAATACATAACAAAAACTAATAAACTGCATCCATGAGAACTCAATAAATGGTCTCCTCTTCATAACCTATTGAAGGTAAATAAATGAAATGGGTGAGCTCAAATTCTCTATAAGGGTTAAAAATATAAGAATCATGAATCAAAAATAATTTAATCATAATAAAATTGGTATAGTTAATATGGTATGGTGAATAAATGAAAAACACATGCCATTAATAAACTGAGAATGAAACTGCATCTATAGATTTTGTCATAGAGAAAACCTCATGGATAGTAATAATTGAAAATGAATAAAAATAATTCTTATTAATTGGACATCATGTATCTATAACATGATAAAACTATACCATTGAAACAGTTTAATTCTATGGGTAGATACCCATCTGATTCTATTTTGGAAATAAACTCGAAGGGTTTGTCGCCAACTGACTTGTTTCATGAGACCTGTCGATGCATCGAAAGGATATAGCAAGCCCCAACCATCACTGAAAGTCCAAATCATTATTTATATATAGATTTAATACAAGTAAAATATCCCTTCTCAATATCCGTATAGAGTAGAGGATACAGATTCATCAATATTTCCATAGTTAAAACAATATTCCAAATAAACACCATATGTAAAAGGGTATACAACTTAAGAAAATAATCATATCCATGAAACCAGAATATGGATATATAATATATTTAAAATTTCAAATGAAAATGATCTCAAAGGGGTAGTAGGTACACCACATAAGAATGATTATGTGCACAATACCAAGTAAATCACAATGAAATTGAAATCGAAACAAAGTCCCTTACAACATTGTAATCAATTGAGTTAATAAACATCAAGTGAATTACTTAATACCATTAATATAAATATAATAATGATATTATATATCAAATTTTAGTAAAAATATACCACATACAATAAATAAGTGGTGAACAATGTAAATCTCACGTAAATAAAAGTGAGATGAGAAACCCCTTACCTTATGCCTGAATGTGTTCTTCTATTGATCTTAATGACCTGAATGATCAAATTTAGATTGATTAATTAATAATTACATAACCTAATATACATGTAATTGATTTATTTTAACCTTATTAGGTTCATTAATGGACTTTTTTATGGGTTTAAGAGGTTCAATTTTATTGTTTTGGAAGCATTTTCTTCCTTGGTTTTCATGATCGGTTTACTTGTATTCATGAATGGAAGTTCGTTTGAAATGTAATTAAACATACAGAATTTTTAATATATATTATTAGTGAAATTACAGAAATATAAATGATATTATAATTATTTTGGGTTATACACCATGAGGATGACTCATTAGTTAAAGTTAATGATAAATGCTTGGATTAACTTGGTTGTTTTGTGCATAATGAACTTGTTTTGTATTATTATTTTATATTATGAGTCTGTAAGGATTAAAAAAATAATAAATAAGATAAAATACATATATTATGATTTGGTTCAACCATTAAAAAGGTTTTATGACCAATCTTGAAGATTGTAATAGAAATTGAAAACTCGTCGTCCTTGAATGTGATAAACTAACACATCTCAGACGGTATTTTCATTTTTAGTATAAGAGGAGGGGGAAAAGAGAGATGATGATGAAATATTCCATTAGAATAATAAAATTATATTCCATGTAATCTAATGGAATTACCATAGCATTTGAATGTTGGGAGGTGAGGAGAGAGAAGAAAAATAATGGAACTTGTAAAAGAAGTTGAAAGAAAAAAGGAAGTGAGGTTCACATCTTGAGTGCTCCTCCTTGAGAAAATCCTTATGGCATTTGTTTTTTGGACTTTTGGTGAGACCATCAGGTCTTGGAAGAGGGGGTAGGGATTGGGAAGTGTATCTGGCATAAATTAGTCAATGATAAAATCTTGAGTGGTGTGGGAGGAAGAGGGGTTGAAGGGTGGTTTATATAGTGGAGGGGAGGAGGGTTTTCTTAATACTTTAATAATCAATTTATTATTTTATCCTAAGACAAGAAATAGTAATGATTCCATGACCAAAAATAGTAATAAGTGCATGTAATTTTGAACCAAATGTTATTACCTCAGTAGGACATCATCCATGGCTCAATTAATCATGTATTTAGCATTTATCATAATCTATCGTATTTTAATATTCACCAAAAATTCAAGTATTTCAGAAAAATCCCAAAAATTAACCCTAATAATTTTTCAACATGTAGAATCCAAAAATGAACTCCATTTTTCAAAAATAATTGTCTGAATATGAGAAATTAAATTTTTAATTAAAATCATCATTTAATCGAAAAAATACCAACACTTAAAATATTCATCTTCATTTTTAAGGTGCCTAAATTTTATTTACACCTTCATGGGTAAGGTTACCATTCATAAGAGTCGTATTACTATTCATAATAGTAAGTTACTATTCATAAGGGTTATTTAATATTCATAAGGGTATGTTACTATTCACTGAAAATTAAGTTGATTCTATCAAACTCCAAATATCACCCTGATCGCAACCGTGTATGTTTGTTTTTTTGAAATTCAAAACATAGAAGCGGAAAATTTAAGTTTAATGTCTAGGTTATGACAACCTTCTAAATAAACAAGTTTTGTTTCAAAGAGACTCAGTGTTTTATGCAATATAGGATATCTAATGAATTGAAAGTATTTAAGAGAAACATACCATAAAATGTTTGGGGTGTTATATTTATCCCACCTTCATAAATTTCATCCTCGAAATTTTTCATGTATAAATCCTTTAAAAAATATTTGGTTATTTCTTCTTCATAACATCCTCATGTTCCCATGTTGCTTCCTCCATTTTATGGTTTCTCTAAAGAAAATTTATTAGTTGAGTTGTTCGATTTCTCAATACCTGCTCCCTTGTTTCAAAAATCTCGATAGGCTCTTCACAGTATGACAAATCAGGTTCCAGATCTATTTATTAATAGGTGAGTACATGCATTGGGTATGGAATGTATTTCTTTAACAATGACACATGGAACACATTATGAACTTTGGAGAGACTTGGTGGAATTTCTCAACGGTAAGCTACAGCTTTGATTCTTTCCATAATTTTAAACGGTTTGATGTAGTTAGAGCTCAATTTACCTTTCTTACTAAATCTTAAGACACCCTTCCATGGAGATACTTTTAGAAATACATGATATCCTACTTGAAATTCCAAATCCTTTCTCTGGTTGTCAGTATAACTCTTTTTCTTACTTTGGGATACTTTAAAATGGGCATGAATTTTCTTTACCTTTACAGTTGTCTCTTCTATAAGTTCTCGGACTATGAGTTTCCTCTCACCAACTTCATCCTAAAAAGTTGGAGTTCGAAACCTCTTAACATATAATGCTTCATATGGTGCCATTTGAATGCTAGAATGGAAACTATTATTATAGAAAAATTCCACCAAAGGTAAGTACTGATCCCATGTGCCTTGAAAGTCAAGTGATCATGATCTCAACATATCTTCCAATGTTTGAATATTTCTTTCAGATTGTCTATCAGTTTGAGGGTGATAATAAGTACTTATATGAAGCTTAATATCTAAATCCTTTATGATAATTTTCCAGAATTTTGATGTAAATCAGAGATCTCGATCAGACACAATCGATAGAGGTGCACCATGAAGACTTAAAACTTCATTAATATAGAGTCTTTCTAGGAAATCAAGAGGTATATCCTCTCTTATAGTAAGGAAATGTGCTTATTTTGTAAGACGATCAACAATTACTCATATTGAATCATTCTTTCTAGGTATCCTCGGTAGTCCTATGAAAAAGTCCATCATAATTCCATCCCACTTACACATAGAAATGGGTAGAGGTTTCATGACCCCTATAGGATGTTGTCTCTCAGCCTTCACTTGTTGAAAAACTAGACATTTTGACACATAGTCAACAATTTCTCAATTCATGTTATCCCACCAAAAATGTTCCTTTAGATCTCTATACATCTTGGAGTTACCAGGGTGTATAGAGAAATATGGTCTATGAGCATCATCTAATAGTTCTATTTTTAGCTTAAGTACTAATGGAATGCATAACCTCTTTCCAAATTTCATAACTCCATCCTCATACATGAAGTCTGCCAATATTCCATCCTTAACAGCTTTAATTTTCTTTTATAGATTCTCATCATCAGATAGAGAGCTTTTTATCTTCTTTGGTAAAGATGGTTTAGCAATCATTTAAAAGAGGAAAGATGTTTCCCCTTCCTTAATAATTCACATATCCATCTTTAGCAGATCCATGAATATAGGATATCTCTTAATCCTCATTTGGGTCAGAAGTCCATGATCTTTCCTACTTAATGCATCTTCCACCTTATTTTCCTTTCATGGATGGTAGTGTATTGAACAATCATAGTCTTTGAGTAACTAGATCCATCTCTTTTGCCTCATGTTGATTTCTTTCTGTGTAAAAATGTATTTCAAACTCTTATGATCTGTATATATCTCGCATCTTTCACCATATAGATAGTGTATCTATATTTTTATAGAAAATACTATGACAGATAACTCAAGATCATGAGTTTGATAATTTTTCTCATGAGTCTTAAACTTCCTTGATGCATGAGCAATAACTTTATCATTTTTCATAAGGGCACAACCCATTAAATTCTTTGATGCATCACTGTATATTACAAATCCATCATTTCTAGAGGGAAGAGTCAAAATTAGAGCATTGACCAATCTTCTTTTCAATTCTTCAAAGCATTATGTACATTATTTCGTCCATACAAACTTAACCCCTTTACGCGTGATCTTGGTTGGTGGGTTAGCCATTCGGGCAAAATTCTGAACAAAATGCTGATAGTAACCTACTAAGACAATAAAACTATGTACCTTAGTTATGTTCATTGGCATGATCCATTATTGAATTGCCTTTGTCTTCATAGGATCAACTAAGATTCCATCCTTAGAGATGATATGTCCAAGAAAATAAATTTATTGAATCCAAAATTCACACTTGATAAACTTATCATATAATTCATTTCTTCTAAGAGTTTTCAGAATAATCTACAAGTGATTATCATGGCTTTTTATATTTTAGAGTATACTAGGATATCATCGATAAATACCACAACAAAGTCATCAAGATATTTCTTGAAAACCCTATTCATTATATCTGTGAAAACCAAGGGTACATTAGTCAGTCCAAAAGTCATAACTGTAAACTCATAATGCCCATACCTAGTTCAAAATGTTGTCTTTAGAATATCTTCCTTCCTCACACACATCTGATGATATCCAGATCGAAGGTCAATCTTTGAAAAATATCGGGCTCCATGAAGTTGATCAAATAAATCATCAATTTGTGGAAAAGGATAGTTGTTATTTAATGTAATAGCATTGATTTCTCTATAATCAATGCATAGCCTCATGGATCCATCTTTCTTATTAACAAATAGGACTGGGGCTCCCCATGTAGAAACACTAGGTCGAATAAATCCTTTGTCACTAAATTCCTATAGGTGTTTCTTTATCTCCACTAATTCTACAGTGGTCATTCTATAGGGAGTCTTTGATATAGTTCTTGCACCAAGAATTAAATCAATAGAGAACTCAACTTCCCGCTCTGTAGGATGTTAAGGTAAATCCTCTAGAAATACATCAATGTATTATTTCACAATAGGTACGTCTTAAATTTGAATATTTCTTTCCTCACCCATAGATATTTTGTTCTCTTCCTCCCCAAGAATTTAATTTAGTAGAGCTACTGGGGGTGGATCTAGATAAGAATAAGATGGTGAGTTTTCTACTCTAAAGATAAGGGATTCTACACCATTCTCAAAAATTGTAACTTCCTTATTCTTGCAATAGATCTTCACATCATAATTTGACATCCAATTCATATTGAGAATTATATAAAAGTCTATCATGGGTATGATGATAAGGTTAGAAACTAAAGCATGTTTATGTGTCATGAGGGGGACTAATAGACACATCTTTGTTGCAATGATACATCCTCTAGGAGTTTTGACTGACAACTCCTTTATTAAATCAAATTGGACATGTATAATTTTCTTTGGAAAACTGGGAATATATAAATGAATGTGATGATCCAGAATCAAATAAATCATTGGCTAAGTTTGAGGAAACAATTAAAGTACCAGCCACAACATCATTAGGAACTTCAACTTCTACAGTTGTAATTTCATAAGCTTTCCCTTTCTCTCATGGCCTTTTCTGAGGAAATTTTCCTTGGTTCTTAGGAAACTCATTTGAAAAGTGTCCCATATCTTTACAATTATAGCATTGAACATCATTGACTTGTCTCTTCCCCTTTTATTCATGATCGATGACCCTTTTCTCTACACTTATAGAAAACTCTCATGTCTTTCAAGCATTTACTAGTATGATTCTTTCCACAGTTCTTGCATAATGAAAATTGCTTCATTACCTTCTTCTTCATTGGTGCTTCATCTTTTCCATGGTTATTAGAATGCCTCTTCTTATCTTGATTTACATTGAAAATTTTTGATCTAGTAAATTCCTTATTTGTTTTGATGGAACTTAATACAATTTCATCATATGATGAAAATGTTTGAGAAGACAATTCCCTTAAAATACTTGGCTTAAGACCTTCAAATAAATGGTCAATCTTGTCTTCCGAATCACATATGTAATCTATAGCATACCTGGATAATCTTGTGAAGGTATCCTCATACTCCGCAACACTCTCTTCTTCCCTTTGCTTTAGGCTAAGGAATTTTCTCTTCATTTTAGTTTGTTGTTTATGAGGGAAATATTTGTTGAAGAATATTTCCTTAAAAGTTCTCCATTACATATCTTCTATTTATTCTTCCTCTATGGTATTTTGGATCAAGGACCACCATTGATCAACATCACACTTGAGGAAATATACTTCCAATACTACATTTTCATTTTCATTGTATCTTAATTCCAGAAATATCTTTTCAAAGGACTTGATCCACTACTTAGATACTATCAGATTAGTAGTCCCACTAAAATATGGGGGATTCTGCTACATGAAAGGACCCATTACAGGTGTATCATGGTTATTCGACACAGCCTGAGTAAGTTGTCCCAATATGGTCATGATATGATCCGCTCCAACACTGACTATGTTGACTTGCTTAGTGGGTAAATCTCTACATTGTCCACGGGTATTGATTCCCCTTCTTCCATTATGCGCCATCACTAAATAATGGCATACACCAAATTAGGTCATAGTTCATATTTTCTAACTAGAAAACACTTAAGATAATATGAAAATTTATGCACAACTAATATCATAATCATAAATATTGTATATATTTACTTTTAAATCATTTATAATGGTTTGTAAAGAAAATGCGAATTATCTTAATCATATCCCCCATGAGTGTCAAAATAGGTGCATAGTAAGGTCCATTGTCATGTACCAGGATACCCCGGGTCAAGCCTGCAAATCCTTGTCATAGTTGTTACTCCTAGGTACATTTATGCAATAATCAAGTCCACTTGTAGTATCCAGAGAGGGATGTATTTTCTAGTAATACCCACATAATCCCTACTTCACCAAAATTAAAGGATGTTATTCTATGATTATCTTCAAAGTATAACTTATGGTTATGTCCTCTAAACTATGTTTCCTAAATCTAGTTTCCAAGGTTGCTACTAAAATTCCTCTGATACCAACTATAATGCCTCGACCCCAGAAGCCCGGAGTCGGTGTATTACTTATTACATTGGCAAGATTACAAGGAATGAAATTAAGAATTAATGGTCAATTTAGTAGTCTTGAAGAACCTAGATACATACATTTAACTCATATTACATTGGTAAAGGTAAAAAAATATAATACATAACAAAAACTAATAAATTGTATCCATGAGAACTTAATAAATGGTATTCTATTCATAACCTATTGAAGGTAAAAAAATGAAAGGGTTGAGATAAAATGATCTATAAGGATTACAAATAGCAGAAGCATGAATAAACAGTAATTAAATCATAATCAAATTGGCATAGTCAATATGGCATGGTGAATAAATGAAAAATACACACCACTAATAAACTGAGAATGAAATTGCATCCATAGATTTTGTCATAGTGAAAAATACATGGATAGTAATAACTGAAAATGAATAAAGAGAATGCTTATTAATTACACATCATGTATTTGGAACATGATACCACTATACCATTGAAATGGTTTAAGTATGTGGGTAGATACCCATCTGATTCTGTTTTGGAAACAAACTCGAAGGGTTTGTCTCCAACTGACTTGTCTCATGAGACATATCGATGCATCAAGAGGATATAGTGGGCCTCACATGTCACTTAAAGTCCAAATAATTATTTATACATAGATTTAATATAAGTAAACTATTCCTTCTCAATATTCATATAGAGTATAGGATACAGATTCATCAATATTTCCATAGTTAAAATAACATTCCAAATAAACACCATATGTAAAAGGGTATACAGATTAAGAAAATAATCATATACATGAAACCATAATATGGATATATAATATATTTACAATTTCAAATTAAAAATGATCTCAAAGTGTCAGTTGGTACACCACATAAGAATGATTAGGTGCAGAATACCAAGTAAATCACAATGAAATGGAAACTGAAACAAAGTCCCTTGGAACATTGCAATCAATCGAGTTAATAATCATCAATTGAATCACTAAATACCATGGATATAAATAGAATCATGATATTATGTATCAAGTTTTAGTAAAAATACACCACATACAAGAAATAAGTGGCAAACAATGGAAATCTCATAGAAATAAAAGTGAGATGAGAAACCCTTTACCTTATGTGCGACTGTGTTCTTCGATTGATCTTAATTACCTGAATAATAAAATTTATCTTAATTAATTAATAATTCTAAAACCTTATATACATTTAATTGATTTATTTTAACCGTATTAGGTTCATTAATGGCCTTTTTAATGGGTTTAAGAGGTTCAATTTTATTGTTTTGGAAGCATTTTCTTCCTTGGTTTTCAAGATCGGTTTACTTGTATTCATGAATGGAAGTTTGTTTGAAATGTGGTTAAACATCCAGAATTTATAATATATATTATTATTGAAATTACAGAGATATAAATTATCTTATAATGATTTTGGGTTATACACCATGAGGATTACTTGTTAGTTAATGTTAACGATAAATGCTTGGATTAACTTGGCGATTTTGTGTATAATGAACTTGTTTTGTATTATTATTTTATATTATTAGTGTGTAAGGATTCCAGAACATTTAATAAGATAAAATAAATATATTATTATCCATTTCAACCATTAAAAAGGTTTCATGACAAGTCTTGAATATAGTAATAGAAATTGAAAACCCATCATCCTTGAATGTGATAAATTAACACATCTCAAATGGTGTTTTCATTTTTAGTATAAGAGGAGGGGGAAAAGAGAGATGATGATGAAATATTCCATTAGAATAATAAAATTACAGTTCATGTGAGGTACTGTAATTATCATAGCATTTGGATGTGGGGAGGTGAGGAGAGAGCAACAAAATAATGGAACTTCTAAAAGAAGTTGAAAGAAAAGGGAAGAGAGGTTCACCTCTTGAGTACTCTTCCTTGAGAAACTCCTTAAGGCCTTTTTTTTGGGATTTTGGTGATACCAAAAGGTATTGGACGTGGGGGTAGGTCTTTGGAAATGTATTTGGAAGAACTTAGGCAAGAATCAAATCTTGAGTGGTGTGGGAGGAAGAGGGGGTGAGGGGTGGTTTATATAGTGGAGGGGAGGAGGGTTTTCTTAATATTTTAATCATTAGTTTATTATTTTACCCCAATACAATAAATAGTGATGATTACATGACCAAAAATAGTAATAAGTGCATGTGAGTTTGAACCAAATGTGCTTACCTCATAAGGAAATCATCCATGACTCAATAAATCGTGTATTTAGCATTTATCATAATTTATCGTATTTTACTATTCACAAAAAATCAAGTATTTCAAAAAAATAAAAAAAAATAACCCTAACCATTTTTTGATGTGTAGAATCCAAAAATGAGCTTAATTTTTCAAAAATAATTTTCTAAATATTATAATTTTAATTTTTAATTAAAACCATCATTTAATCAAAAATACCAACACTTAAAATATTCATCTTTCTTTTTAAGGTGCCTAAATTTTATTTACACCTTCATGGGTAAGGTTTCCATTCATAAGAGTCATATTACTATTCATAAGGGTAAGTTACTATTCATATGGTTGAGTTAATATTCATAAGGGTAGGTTACTATTCACTGAAAATTAAGTTGATTCTATCAGACTCCAAATATCACCCTGATCGCAACGGTGTATGTCCATTTTTTGAAATTCAAAACATAGAAGTGGAAAATTTAAGTTTAATGGTTTGGTTATGACTACCTCCTAAATAACCAAGTTTCATTTCAAAGAGAATAAATTCTTTTTTCAATATAGGCAATTTAATGAATTGAAAGTATTTAAGATAAACATACCATAAAATGTTTGGGGTGTTATAAATATCATCTTCCTTAAGAACCATATTAAAATTTTATTTATTAGAAGATTTGAAAGAAATTTATCTATCAGATTTTATTTTTCCCTTCATAACTTTCTCCCTTATTATTTCATATGTAATGAGGGTGCTATAGAAATCATCTAGAGATAATGTTTATGAATCTCTATCTTCCAATGAGGAGACTTTGGCATCAAACTTATCAAGAAGGATTCCTAACATATTTTCAACAATAGTGTAATATTATAACTTTTCACCAAGACAAATTATAGTGATGAAAATATCATTTACCCTAGTAAAGAAGTCCCCAACAAATTAATACTCACCAATTTTTAGATCTTTATACTTCAGCTTCTAGATTTGTAGTTCTGCCTTCTTCACTTTAATATTGCCTTCATAAATATTTTTTCAGCTTATCCCATATAACTTTAGTGGTGGAAACACACTTTACTCTTAAAAACTCACTTTCAAAAAGTAATGAGAGTAAATCATTATTAACACTTACATCATTCTTGAGATTTTTCTTATCAATAGGTGTGATAGGAACTTTATCATCAATAGGAATAAATCCATCTATTGCAGATTCAAGAACATTATATCCAAGAGACATAAGATAAGATAACATTCTTTATTTCTAGATATGATATTTATTACTATAAAATATCATAATACCTTTACTGGTGACACAATTTATATTCTCCATCAACTTCTCTTAAAAACTTCAACAAAGAGTAAATGAAGAGAACTTTTAGCTCTAATACTAATTGATATTTCCCACCAAGATCAATGTATCACTAAGAGGGGGAGGGGTTAATTAGTGATATATTTTTCTTTTAAGTTTACTTTCTTTTTAAAAAACCTTCACCTCCCATTAAAGAGTTATCACCTTCCTGAAAAACAAACCAAGCACACAATCATAGGAACATAAGAGTTTACGAGGTTCACAACTTAGTAAGAGTATCTACGTCCTTGTTATGGTTTGGAAACAATCCAATACCATAAAATCCACTAGAAGACAATCCTTTTATGTGGAATAAAATGAGTAGTATTTGACCTTACACTCATGTCTCACTATGTTCAATACAATAATGCATGTTATTCAAGTAGCACAAAATAATGTAATAAAATTTGGGTAAAAAACATGTTACAGTGCATATTAATCAAATTTCAAAAATATTTTCTTTAAAATAATTCTTTACTTTCTTACCCAGAAGCGGGTAAGAACTTCTTCAAGACTTTTTAATGATACTCAGTCTGATCACCAGTCTGATTCACCAGTCCAATTTCTTAGTTTGATAAAATAACTATGTCTGAATACTACTGAAATAAATCTGAACCACTTCTATCTAAGTCTGGAAATCCCAGCTTGATTTCTCAGTCCTATCTAAAAACACTAATTACAATCTTGTCTCTTCTCCTTTCTTCTTGTGTCTATAAAAATTCTTCAAAAAAAACCTCAATCTGGAATGATATTTTCAATAAAAATACATTTATTTCATACAAATACACAGATATATTATCTATATAATGTCACTTAATGTTCTTGGTGATTTTAAATGAGATGAATGATCTTTTAAATCGAGGTTTTAATGAGAAGTAATGAAAAAAATTTACAGGTGCGTTATTTTTCTTCTTCTTCATAGTAGTATATTGATTCATATTTTCAACATCACCCATTGACTTCCATCTAGAATACAAACATTTTTTTCAATAATTTCAGATTTAATATTCTCCCTAATAAAGCATACAATCATTGGGACAAGTATTTTTGTATAATTCAGACCAATCTTGCTAACAAATTTTTTCATATCATAAAGAATCAGGGATCTTATCTTCAAGAAATGTGTCACACAACAATTACAATATCATGTAAATTTCCATATTAATAATTCCACATAGGCATTTGATATGGTATATCTTAAGTAGAAAAGAAAGTTCTGAATATTTTAGACATCTTCCATACAGCTCTTGATTCCCATTATTAGCTATATAATGAAATGTATTTGTCTACTCAATGAAATTCTCTCTTACATTAGTCTCTATGGAATCAAGAGGAGGATCTAATAATATCTTAGAATCTTGGTTTTTCTATAGTCTCAAAAAATCACTTGTCAAGTTACTATCTGTAGCACCCTCAACTAGTTGTTCTAATATGTTTTGATGTTGATGTTGTTGTTTTCCAATACTGAAAAAAAAATTTATAAGGTTTTTTATTTCATTTTCCATTATTGATGAATTTTGGATCTCATTCTGTTGATTGACATTAGTGATCAAACTTTATGTAATATTCGATTCTCCATGCCAAATCCAACACAAATATTGAGCAGTGAATTGCTTCAATAACAAGTGTTCATAAACTTCATGTCTCTTCAACCATCTTCTAAATTTAGATTTAGGGCATGAACATCTTATTATACCATCAACAGATTGATTAGAAATTGAAAAATCTAAAAACCCCTCCAAACCCTCAATATATTGAAGTGTGTTTCTTGGTAATTTGATCTATATTTTATCCATATATATCACAATGTGTCTACGCTTTTTTAAAGAAAATTAAAACACATGATTATTACTAAGTAGGAAAAGATATAAATTGAAGTGAAAAAAACACAACCCAAATAGTTATAAGAAGATACATATAAGTACTAAAAAGGTAAAATTAAAAAAAATGAAATCAATCATGGATAATATGATGTAAAATAGAAGTAATAGAAAAACCATACAATCATTAATTTAAAACATGCATCATGGGAAAAACACCCTAGGGTCACTAAGTCTAGGTGAACCTAGTAATTCTATTTCACCTTGGTAGTGTGTTTAGATATCTAACACATATCTATATAGAGGGGGTGTCACGTAATACTTCACTATAATTTCTAGTGGTGTAGGACCTCTTCATATCTAGGTTAGCCTACCCAAGAACCCTGGGTTTCTCATAAGGTTTCACAAACAAGAACAAGAAATAATAGAAAATATTTCATTAATCATTAAATGAACAAGTCCCTTTCCAAAAAACATTTCAATCCATTTCCACTATCCAACTCAAAGAATTTCATGAGAAGCACTTTCCTTTTTAAAACAACCCATGACTAGAAAATTTCACTCTCCAAAAAACTCTATTAAAAACATTCTAAAAATAAAATCATTTATGAGTCCTTTTCTAAAATACCAACTACGACTTTATAATTAATTATAAAATTCCATTTGAAAATTGATTTGTAAAACCAATTTTAAACATAAATTTTAAACTTCAAGCTTCCATTTATCATTATACACATATTCATATATATATACATCTCCCAATGAACATATTCACATATTTTCAAGTGAATATATACATAGATAAATATATATATACACACACACTTATACATATGTATATAACACCAAACACAACATGAAACACTCACAAATTAATCGCAAGTGAATAACATAAGGATAAAATAAGTAAACTCAATAAAATAGATCAAATAAGGAAAACCCAATAAGATAAACCTCTTAAACTTATATGCCAATACATTTAATCACATAAATAATTTAAAACAATAATAAAATACTCTACTTCCATACATAATCCACCATAAATATTTTATAGGAAAAAAGTATAGTTATTATTTAGGTTTAGACACACAATAGGGTAAAATCTATAAAAATCCACTTAAAAATCAAGTATAATTTCTTAATAACCCAGTTCAATAAATATATTTAAATTCATAAAACTCATTAACATGCTTAATTTGAATAAAAATAAATTTATAAAACCTTGGCATGTGAGGTATTCTAAATAAAATATAAATCATGGAAACACTCACATAAAACCCAACAGATGATGTGAAATCCTTAAATATGTAGAAAGGAGGTCCTTGAGAAGAGATCACATGCCCTAAAAATTGAAACCATAAAATTCTAGGGGAACCTTTGGGATGGACGCTGAGTGTGAGAGGGTGAGAGGAGAGATATAAATATTTTTAGGGGTTAAGGGGCATAGGTGAGGGGGATAAATGGTGGGGGAGAGGGGGGAAGGGGAGATAGTGAGGGTTTGAGGTATAGGGGGGTGTCATCTCGAGCTTAGGCTTGGGGGCTTAGGGGAGAAGGTGGGTTGGTGATGAGGGCTCAGGATCAAGGGATTGGAGGAGAAGGGGGGTGGTGGATATGGATTAGGAGAGGGGGGGACTAGGTATCAGGGGGATCAGGGGAGGAGTGGAGAGAGGCTTGGGGGGGAGGAGAAATTCCTTTTTTAAGAAATAAAAAATATTTAGGGGTAGTTTTTAAAAAATCACCACTGATTTTTTTTTTGATTTTTTAGTGGTGGTTTAATAAACCATCGCTAAATGATCCATTTGGTGTAGTGAGTGAATACCTATAAAGCATGACTATTATTTACGGGATTAAAAAATGTTAGGGAATTAAATATGATGAAACCTTTTCTCATATTTCTATGTTTAAATCCATTATAATTTTACTTACTATGGCATCTTTCCATAACTATGAGATTTGGAAAATGGATTTCAAAACTGCTTTCTTTAATAAGAACCCTTAGGAAGATGTCTATACGACAAAACCATAAGGGTTTGTGACTCCAAGTAATTCCAAAAAGGTATGAAATTTTCAAATATCCATTTATAGATTGAATTAAGCATTCAGGTCACGGAACATTTGATTTGATAAAACTATAAAAGAACTTTTTTTCATTAAAAATAAATATGATCCATGTATTTATAAGTTGTTTTTTGGGATTAAAATCATTATCCTAGTAGTATATATTGATGAAATATTAATTATTGGAAATAAAATACCAGTATTACAGTCAGTTAAGGACTGGTTGAACAAGAACTTCTCCATGAAGGAATTAGGTGATGTAACTTATATCCTTAGCATCATGATAATTATTGATAGATCTAAGAGGATGATTAGACTAAGTCAAAGTGCAGATATCGTCTAAATACTGAAGAGTTTCACTATGGAGAAATACAAGTGGGGATTGGTTCTAGTGTCATATGGTACACATCTTTCCATGGAAATGTGTCCTCAAACACTATAATAATGAGAGATAATGAGAAATACCCCATATGCTTCTATGGTCAGATCAATAATGTATGTCATGTTATGTATGAGGCTTGATATTTCCTACACCTTGAGTATGGTAGGTAGATATCAAGATGATATTGGTGAACAACACTAGTCTACTGTTAAGGTTATCCTTAAGTATCTAAGGAGGACTAAGGATATGTTCCTAGTATATAGAATATATGAGGATCCAGTCATCAAGGGTTATACTGGTGTTAGCTTTCAAATATGTTAGAATGATCTAAAACCATAGTCGGGATATGCCTTCAGTCTCAATGAAAGATTTTCATGTTAGAAGATTTAAAATCAACCAGTTATCACTGATTCTACAATAAATACTGAGTATATAAATACTTCTAATATATCCAAATAAGTTGTTTGGATATGAAACATTGTCCAATATATTGATTTGGTAAATTACTTATCATATTATATTGTGATAATACTATAGTGGTGGCTTTTCAAAGGATCCAAGGTCACACCAACAAATAAAAAACATACTCCAGAAGTATCACCTCTTGAGGGATTTTTCTCAGAGGTGTGAAGCTGCGTTGAGCCAATTTTTCATGGAAGAGAACATGGAAGACCCCTTAACTAAATCATTATATTGGTAGAAGAATGAGTATTAAGTGAGAGATATAGAATTGATGGTTGTTATCAGTTGGATCTAGTGAAAGTGGGATTATATTAAAGTTATAATCATATAACCAACTTTTATGTACTTTATGATTACATGTATTCATTTTCTTTAATATTAATAAACTTATTATCATGTTATTATTATTATTTTTTATGAAATTTTTTTTTTACCTCTCACTTTTATAGTGTTTTCATGATCACAAACACTCAGTTACATATCTAACACTTTCATTTGAGTGAATTTCAATCTATTTAAATTGACTTTAAGTCATGTCATTGATGGTATAAGATGAATTTATAAGTCTTTTCAATGGAATCTTGTTCATCCTATCAAATGATTGGACCAATCTTAATACATGATTTGATATCTTTAAATGAAGTTGAAGATCTATCAAAGGTAGTATAAGGAAGATCATGTAGAAATTCTTCAAGATATATCAATACAAGTGGCATTGAGTAGCTGGTGTAGGTCACTGACCATCTGATGTCATATGGATAGTGGCTCAAGTTGCAGTAGAAGTCCACCATCCAGTCAGTTCCATTTCTAAAAGCCCAAATTTCTATCTAAAGGCCACCAGCTAGTTGTTGGCCAGTATTGGCTACATGATGGTGATTTTCCAGAACTCGTGTGCTATAGGTGATCTACCAACCAATTGATGATGTACACTAGGTAGCTGGTGGAATTAAGATGGGTCTTCTAGGAGTTCTTTTAATGTTGGTCAAATTTTCATAAATGTGGTCTTCTTTGGCTTCAATGACCCCCGATGATTCCATAAAATTCACATCCCTTTTGGATCCTATAAAAGGAGGTCCATGGAATCTTGGAATATCTATTGGTTACCAAAAGTTCTTCTCCAATCCTTGATTCAGTTTTTATCTCGCAAGAAGTGAATCTCTAGAAAATCCTCTCAAGTTCTCTCAAAGAGACAAATCTAATTATTCATAAATGTCTAAGGATTTCCTCCAACATATTATCTCATTATCTATCATATCTATTTTACTAATCCTTTTGAGAGATTAGGGAATGTCTTGTAATGGGTTTACACCAAGAAAGCCTCTCTCTTCTCATCTCCTTCTACAACAGGTTATCACTACTACAAAAGTCAGGGATAGGTTCCTTGGCTATCGATGAATCTCAAGATGGTTATCACAAACCTTAATTATGAGGGGAGGGTTTCTTGACCACTAAAAATATCAAGGGATTAATAACACAAACCTCTCAACCCAAGGGGAGTAGATGTAGGGGCTCACACTGAGCTATTACTAAACTCCCTTATCAAACTGTGTTTTCTCTCTCATTATTTTACACATTACACCATTTAATCTTGATATGAATAATTTTATAATTTCAATATGAACAATTTATAATGTATTTAATTACTTAATAAATATTGAAATTAAATTTTTAATATGGTTTGGGTTTATCAATTAATTTCTTTATTGAAATTATCTCTTTATCATTTGAAAATTTTTGAATTTTGAATTTACCTTTTCTATCTGAGTTAAATTTTAAAAGGTAAATTCAACCTCTCTATTTATATCTAATTAAACCAATAATTGGTATAAAATATTTCTTTTTGTTTTTATTTAAAATATTTGTGTCTATTTTCAAAAAAAATTGTTTTAAAATCTTAACTGATTTCAAAGTTTGGTCTTTTTATGATGTCATTTAATTATTATTCACGTTCTCATATTTTTAGTGGAACAAATTATTCCTATTGGAAAAATCATATGTCAACCTTTCTTATTAGCATTATTCACCCTATTTGGAAAATGGTTATGCATGATTATATTCCAACTAAATAAATTTAAGATAAGTGGAATCTCGATTATTTTAAAAACATTAAACTGAATTGAAAATATATGAATGATTTACATTATGATCTTGATAAAAATGAATTTAATCGTGTTTCTACATGTAAAAATTCTTATGAAATATGGAAATTAATATAATTTACTCATAAAATAACCAAAAAAGTTAATTATACTAGATTATACATGTATCAGTGTGATTTTTAAATCTTTTATATCCATCCAAATGAATCCATTACTAGTATATTTATATTTTTTACAAACATTTGAAATAGAAAAAATCCTCTTGGTGATGATCTATCTATAGAAACCTTAGTAAAAAAAAGATATTATGGGTCATACTGAGTAATTGGTCACCCCAAGTCACCACTGAACAAGTAGTAAAGGATGCAAAGAAAATGGAGGTCATAGAACTTATCAGATCCCTAATGGTGTATGAAATAACAATGAAGTAGTAATCTAATAAGGTGGCCAATAAAGCCAAATATGTAAAGAAAACAATTGCCTTCAATGCTACCAATGATGATTCATTCGAAGGTGAAGTTCAAGATTTTGATCAACTTGCTAAGAACATGAAAAAATTCTTCAATAAAAAGAACCAAACCAAGAAGGTGAATCAAAATGAATTCATGAAAAAAGGTCACATAAAATCAGAATTCCTCATATATAAAAATAAGGTTACATAAAAGAAAAATGGTAATAAGGCCCTCATAGTTACAATTTGGAGTGCAAGTGATGACTACATAGTCTAAACATCCTCAACCTATTCAAGTAGATCATGTTCTAAGTGCCTTGTGGAACATGTTGAAGAAGACATCAAGGTTAGTACCCCACTTCTCATTTCCTCCTCTTTCTCTTTTCCCCCTAATTCTTCCCCTCGTTCTTCTTCATCTTCTTCTTGATCCCTAAGTCTCATTTATTATGAAGACCAAAAATATACTCATAATAAACTTAAAAATGGTTTTCATGAACATTATTCATTATAAAATGAACTTGATAAAAAATAAAAACAAGTGCTTAATGAAAAATAACAAACTAAAAAAAGGAACAAGTCTTCAAGGAAAAATAAGAACTATCCATGAAAATTAAGAAACAATAGAGTGTTAATAAACTCTAATATAGCATTAAAGACCTCAAAAGTTCACTTAACAAATTCAATCAAGTTTAAAATAATCTAATAAAATTTTAGGCTCTAAAATACATAGAAAAGAACAAGTTGATCTTGGTTTCTCAGATCATGCAAGAACCTTAAAAAACCATCAAAACTACTTTTATTAAAGGTTACACACAAGATAAATTATGTAATTATTATAAAATAAATGGAAATTTAATTTATGAATGTTATTTTAATAATTCATGATATGGGAGACCAAAATCAATTCATTTTTCATCCACTATTTCAAAAAGAAAATATCATGCTAAACAAATATGAATACCTAAATTTTTATTGGCCAATACTAGAATGACCAAGTTTTTTTGGGTACCAAAAAATTTAGTTATTTGATTTTGTAGGAAAAGTGTCTTCTAAGAAAACCCCAATAATTACTATGGTACCTAGATAGTGGTTTCTCAAGATAAATTTGTGGAGACCTGTCCAAATTCAATCAAATTGATAAACTAAAAGGAGGTCACATCACCTTCAATAATAACTCTATGGTTAAGATAATTTATGAAGGTACCATCAATTTTTATAAATCATCTATTATTAAAAAATTACTTTTAAAATTTTTGGAACATAATTTTCTAATAATTAGTCAATTATGTAACATATGTTTTAAAAAAATTCAAAAATGATTTTTGTAAAGTTATTATCTCAAAAGGAAATATTTTATTCACTACTTCTCGATTTCAAAAATGTTTACACAATTAATTTAAAATATATTACTGTAAAAAATGTTAAATGCTTGAGTATATAAGTTAGTGAGTCACAACTTTGGAATAGATGACTTGGTCACTATAGCACACACTCATTTGTCAAACTCAACCATTATCAAGTAGTACAAGACTTACCCAAGTTGCATTTTAAAGATGACTTGGTTTGTGAAGCATTCCAATATGGTAAGCAACACAAATATTATTTTAAATCTAAAAAAGAAATTTATTCTTTCAAATCTCTTGAATTAATCCATATTTATTTATTTATACAATCTTTCACCTGGGCTTACTTTTTATCTCATGAAGGTGAATCTTTCAAATCCTTCATCAAGTTTTCTAAAAAAATTGACAATTAATTTTTTTTAAAATTATTTCTATTCGAAGTGATAATGAAGGATAATTTGAAAACAATGAATTTTATGACTTTTTCTTTTCTCAAGGTTATACTCATTCTTGTTTTTCTCCTCAAACTCCTCAACAAAACAGGGTAGTAAAGTGGTGAAATATAATTTTCTAATAAACTGCTTGAAATATTTAAAATGAATTTAATTTACCAAAATATTTTTAGTCTAAATTTGTGAATAATTCTTGAATTATCATTAATCTCATTCTTATAAGACCTAATCTAAAAAAGAACCATTATGATCTTCAGAAAAATAAAAAACCTAACGTTGGATTTTAAAAGTTTTTTGTTGTAAATTTTTTATTCTCAACACCAAAGAAAATTTTAAATTTTTGATTCAAAATCCAATAAAGGTGTATTTATTGGGTACTACAACTCAAGTAAGGAAAACTGAGTCCTTATAAAAATAAGAAAAACATTGGAAGAAAAATATCATGTTGTTTTTTATGAAAATTTTCCAAAATCTCTTTCTCAAAATGTTTTTTGAAAAGTGTGTTTCAACAGAACATTTATAAACTTACAAAGTTATAGTATAATAAGAATATAATTTAAATTATTTACTTAAATCTTTTAAAAAACTAAATATCATCCCCTTGAAATTTTCATTAGATATTTGCAAGTAGGAACTCATATGAGAAGATCAATCCTAAATGAGGTTGAACGTCTTGTCGTTGTCACTCACTTAGAACCTCAAAATTTTAACAATGCCCTAAATGATGAAAATTGTGTTCTTTCCATGAAAGAGGAGATAAATTAATTCACTCGAAATAATGTATGGACTCTCATAGAAATACCCACTAATCATCCCGTCATAGGATCTAAATGGGTTTTTATAGTTGAGAATATTTATACCTCGATTGTCCACATGTAGGATAACTATCAAATGACTCATTATCACCATAATATAAGATTAAATAATTTGAATATGCCAGAATATTATGTTAACCAAGACCATATTATGAACCAGCCTTTTTATCTCATAGAAATTTATAGGCAACACATTTTTTTCAGGTAATAGTGTTTTAACCAAAGAGAATATCTGATCGAAACAGTTATTTGACATTCCTTAATCTAATTTAATATCCATAAATTTTATAAACACCTAAAATTTTCTTATCATTCAACAAATATATAAGGCATACTCAATGGAATTCAAGAACTCATAAAATTGATATGGTTCCAAATAAAGAGTTAAATCAACATCATCCTGACTTTTATAATGTTGAAAAGATGAACCTGCCACATCAAGTACTAATTTTTTTAATTGTGATGGATCTCGAACCAAATTATTAGTATCTTCTCTGGAATTGTGTTCACCATGTTGATACCAAAAAACACAATCTTTTAAAAAACCAAAACGCAATAGATGAACCCCAATATTGTCAAATGTGTCAAATGTTCTCAGATCACATTTTTTATATGGACACTTAATTGTCCCTTGAAATACAAATTCTCATTTTGATGATACAAATGATAAGAATGTTTTGACACTCTCAATATATAAAGAATTTATACCAAAACCATTTAGAATCCTATGATGATTTATCCAAGCTTGATCCCCTAAAAATGATTGTAGTCGACTTCATTGTTCCATATTTCTCTAAAAAAATAAAATAATTAATTTTTTTATGATTAGTTTTATATAATAAAAACAAGATCCAAAAATAAAAAAAAATAATTATTCATAAGTATTCCTAATTATTAGTAATTATTCTTAATTATCTGGAATTATTATTAATTATTTCTAATTGTTCCTAATTATTAGTAATTATTGCAAATTATTTTTAATTGTTGATAATTATAGCTAACTATTTCTAATTATAGCTAATTATAACTAATTATATCTAGTTATAGCAAGTTATATCCAATTATAGCTATTTATTGCCAGTTGTTGCTAGTTATTACTATTTATTTTTAATTATTGTTATTTATCACTAGTTATTGCTAGTTATTTCTCGTTATTGCAAGTTATTATTTTTATTACAAGTTATTATTAGTTATTACTAGTTATTTCTAGTTATTTCTATTTATTTCTAGTTATTGATAATTTATTATAGTTTTTCTAGTTTTCTTTAGCATTTGCTATTTTTTGCTCGTTTTTATTGGTTTTTGGTAGTTTTTTCTTTGTTTATGCTAGTTTTTATTAATTATTGCTAGTTATTGCTAGTTATTACTGGGTTTTTCTAGTTTTTCTAGTTTTTTCTAGTTTTTTCTAGTTATTCCTAATTACGGCTTGTTATTTCTGGTTATTGCTCATTATTCCTAATTATTGCTAATTATTTCTAATTATTGTCAATTATTATTAATTATTGCTAATTGGTAGTAATTATTCCAAATTATTGTTAATTATTTCTAATTATTAGTAATTATTAGTAATTATTAAGAATTATTGCTAATTATTCCTAATTATTTAGAATTATTTCTAATTATTATGAATTATTCATAATTATTCCTAATTATTCCTAATTGTTGCTAATTATTCCTAATTATTGGTAATTATTACTAATTATTTCTAATTATTCTTAATTATTGCTAATTGTTACTAATTAACAGTAATTATTAATAATTAGCACTACTTATTTCTAATTATTTCTAATTAATTCTAATTATTCTTAATTATTCCAAATTATTACGAATTATTGCTAATTATTGATAATTATTCCAAATTATTCCTAATTATTCTAGATTATTTGTAATTATTACTAATTATTCCTAATTATTAGTAATTATTTCTAATTATTTCTAATTATTGCTAACTGTTACTAATTATTGCTAATTATTACTAATTATTGCTAATTATTGCTAATTATTACTACCTATTGCTAATTATTGATAATCATGGCTCATTATTCCTAATTATTGACAACTGTTCCTAATTATTGATAATTATTGCTAATTATTTCTAATTATTGCTAATAATTGATAATTTTAACTATTTTTTAGTAATAATTGTAAATATCCAAATTTTTCCATGTAATATTTTAATTGTATGGGAATATTACGAGTCTGTGAAAATTGACATCACATGATTATGAGGCCCGGTGTGCCCGGAATGAATTTTTGAACTTTTTTTCAAGTACGTTCACTAAACGCGCAGGCAGCATTTTGTAACTTTTGAACAGGTGCTCGGAATTGAAATCTGAGGGCACCGTTGAGCTCACAGCGCAGATATTTTCTTAAGGATACCTTCACCTCGACCACAATAGGTCATTGGTGGAAATTAGTTTTTGGAATTTTCATGGCAGAAAATAAAATAAACATTCTTTATTTTATTTTTGAAATTGAAACCTCCCATTTTGAATCTTAAAGATGGGGACCACACGAGGGTGGTCGGGCATTTAATGCTGGGCATTAAATTCCTGGTTACACAAAATGTGTAACCACATCCCACTTTGATTAATAGGATTCATTAATTCTAAATTAATGAATCAACTTGTTATTAAGAGTTATTTTTTTATTAACTCTTGGAATTCCCCATTGATGTGCCAACATTAAATCTTAACTTATTAATTTGGCACCACACCCCCGTGGGGAAAAAGGATTGGTAGTGGAGGGCCTTTGGAAAAACATCCTCCAAACAAAGAACCTCCCCAACGAAGAATGTTCTCCGGATCAAGAATGAGGAACCGACTTTGGAGCTTGTTGCGGGAGCGACGGACATTAGCGACTTCATCATCTTCATCTCCTTCCTCGCGACATCTCCAACAAACATCATGGTAGGGGTTTCAAATTGAATTATGATTAAATCTCTTTTTGTTGATTCTTCATATTCTAGATTCAAAATGATGATGGAAAAACAAATATGGCCATCATCCTGCACATATACCTTACCCCTTCTTCTTCGTTCTTCGCATGTTCTTCGTGCGTTCTTCGACACCAAATAATTAATGACATTGGAAACACAAATTTTTGTTGAGCACGACATATGGGCATAAATCCCCCGACCTTAGGATCGTGAATACATGAACGAAATAATTTTTGGGCTTGGAACGAAGCCGCAATGGCTCGGGGAAGAAGGCGACGACCAACACCCGGTCGGCCGCAAGGAAGGGGGTGGACAGCGGCGCCTGCCCGTGCTTCCAGTTGAGTAGGAGGCCACAGCCCATTAGCCATAGCGGAATAGGGAGGCGGTCGGCCTCCGGCCAGCCGCGTGCCAGAGTAGCGACGCGCGTTCGCGCCGCCGGTGCGGCCGGAGGCCGCAACTGCTAGGCCGCGGTGGAGGCCGAAAGGCGGCCGACACCCAGCCGGCCGTGGAGGATAGCGACTCCATCATGCCGCTGGGTAGAGGAGGACCAGTCGGAGAACCATCCGATCATGGTGAACTAAGAAGAACCCTCTCTGGTGGGTCCCACTTCCAAAAAACGAACGGTGCGTCGGGCCGTCCGGGTCACCTGGGAGGTGCCTCCCCTCCTGGGCATCGGCTAGGGTGGACCCCACCACATCGGTCCACCCAATCGCGGTCCACACCACAAGATGCACCGCGGGCCACCCCAGTGGTCCGCACTCAACGGGTGGCTCCAGTAGGCCGCGTTCAGGGGGTCGCGCCACCGGGCTGTGCCCAGCGAGCCGGGTCGGGCCGCCTCCATCGCGGGCCGAACCCGGGCCCATCTAGACCCGGTTTCGCCTTTGTGCCCATAACTTGAGAACCGAGTGTCTATTTGACGAATCGTTTGTAGAAACAGAATCCTAGGATCAAGATAGTGCTTTTGGTATACTCCACATGATTTTTGGATAATGTTGGAGCAAGGTTGGGTTGGATCGATCCCAAATTCAACAGGGTCCTCGGAAGAGAAATGCTAATAACATACATACCGGGCGTTTGGTTGACACGCCGTCAGTTGCATTGTTTCCCTTATGATGTTACAGAACTTTGGGATACTTATTTGTGGGTATTCGTTGTTTTCAAAGTATGAATGATATCTCAATGGACATATTCTACGGAACTCAAGCGCACCGGGTTTGAGGAATCCAGTGGCTGGCAGTGAGGCGGAGGTTGGATACGGATAATATGGAAGTTAGTTACGTATCGTCTATGGGTGAGTCAGATCCTATGTGGGTCATTGTGGGGGTTAGTACTTATATATCCTATGTGGGTCAGCGCTCAGCGATCCTGTGTGGTTCAGCGCATACTGATCCTGTGTGGGTCAGATCCTGTGTGGGTCAGTGCTCAGCGATCCTACGTGGGTCAGCGTATACCGATCATGTGTGGGTCTGATCATGTGTGGGTTATTGCGGGGGTTAGTACCTATCGATCCTGTGTGGTTCAGACTCTGTATAATTAGTAGTAGTTCCTCTTGACATAATAAGATGATCTACCTTTACAAGTAATCATTTGTACTTCTATACTTCACTAATACCTTTGTGAACTGAGTCTTATCATCGTGGTGTACCTGTGTGGTACTATATCTTCGTGGTGTTAGCTTTGTGGTATTCTTCCCTCCTAAGTGAGATGTGTATATCTTGATAACTTAGTTATATATATGGGTATATACCTAAGTATGGTTTAATGTTGTTTCCATGCTTTGTGGTTTATCCTTTGTGGATTTGAGATACCTTCGGGGGTCTCGGAGAGAGTATTGTTATACTCACCCCTGCACGGGCTACATCTGCAACTTGTTGTGTCTTGTGCAGACGATGGACAACATTGACCGAGGACGAGGGTACCAGGACTGGAGGCTGCTCGGAGGTGGACATTAGACGAGGCGTACCGTAGAGATGACTGTTCGAGAGCTGTATCTACCCTTCAGGTAGGTTCCTTGGCGGGTGTTCACATGAGTTGTTTCCAGTTTTACTTGTACTTTCCAATTTTACTCATACTTTCCATTTTTACTCATACTTTTCATTTGGGCTTATATTATGGCCCCTTTACTTTCTGTATACACCCTGTTTACTATATAGTTTACTTGGTGCTTGTATCTTGTTGTGTTATTGGTTTGTGCGAGTTTACAGGTTATAAAGGCAATGCCTTCTCATTTTATGGAATATGTCTTTTGGTGCTAGACGTCATCCCATGGCCTATGGAAGGTGGGCTTGGGGTAGTCACGGCATGGACCCTGAAGGACGGGTCATGAAAATAATTACTATTTTTTGTAATTATTACTATTTTTCTGTAATTATGACTATTTTTTATAATTATTACTTATTTTCTGCAATTATTACTAATTGTTTTGTAATTATTACCAAATTGTTTCTAATTATTGCTAATTATTGTTAATTATTACTATTTTTTATTAATTATTACTATTTTTATTAATTATTACTCATTTTTTATAATTATTACTAATCTTTTGTCATTATTACTATTTTTAGTAATCTTTACTAATTATTTGTAATTATTACTAATTTTTTTTAATTATTACTAATTTTTAATTATTACCACTTTAACTAATTATTACTAATTAACATTAATATTTATTAATTTGGATTAGTTTGTAACAATCTATTATTAATTTATAAACTTTTTTACTAATTATTACTAATTAACTCTAATTATAACTAATTACCACTAATTATTACTAATTTTCAGTAATGTTTACTAATTACCATGAATTTTTATAAACTTCCACTAATTATTATTAATTTTTATTACAAATTATTTTTAATTATTACTAATTAGTACTATTTATACCTAACTATCACTAATTAACATTAACTTCTATAAATATATTACAATTTATTATTAATTATTACAAATTGCAGATAATTAAAATAAATTATTTCAAATTAAGACTATTTAATTTTAATTAAATAATAATAGTGAAAATTATAACTAAATAGTTCTAAAAAATTAATGTAAAAAAAATAAATTTTTCTTAAATCTAATTACTGTTAATCAATAATAATAATTACTACTATTAAAAAAATAAAATAAATAATTTGAAACTGAATATTTTGGCGTATGTAAAAATTGAAAGTTGATCCCTTGTAACATTTCAAACTCTTGAAAATTTAAACAAAAAAATATCAGTGTAGAGAGGGTGAGAGAATTTTAGAAATGTTTTGAATGAAAAAAAAATCAGGGGATATATAGGTTAAATCATTTTCGATGGGACCCCTTGAAAATATTTAGGCATTTATTATTTGAGGAAGCAGTAAAAAATAGTTTTTACAATGGGTTTCATTGCAAATATATCCTGCTAAGACATTACATGGGACGAGACCCATCACAAATAGTTCAACATTTATTAATTGAGACAGTGGTAAAAGATAATATTTTTTATGGGTACTGTCACAAATATTATCGTGGTGACAAATTATTTTCGATTGATTGTCACAGATAATATCTTACCGATATATTATTTGAGACTGAGATCCTCCCCCATCGTAAATAACAGAAACCCAGAAAGAGTATTTGTGATGAGGTTTTATTCCTCGTTGCAAATACTCTTCCTATGCTAACATGTGCATGGAACGCCAAATGTATTTGCGATGGTTCATTAAAAATACCTCCTTTTTGTGGACTGTTTATGACTGGTAAAAATTCTCGTCGAAAATAGTCTTTTGTGGCATACTATTTGTGACAGGCCCTACACCTGTCGCAATTGACCCGACGCAAATAGTCAAAATTCCCAAAGTGTCAATAGAGTGTATCATCGTAAAAAATGGTCTATCTAAGAGAACAATTCAAACCATCAACAATATGATATGATATTTTCCCATGGATTTAAAAGGTGCACTAGTATAAAAACTATTTTTAACGTCACCTTTTTCACGTCAGGTTTTTAGAATCGATGTGAAAATATATGAAAATTGATTTTTCACGTCAGTTCTTATATAACTGACGTGAAAATACATTTTCACAACTTTTTCGCATCGGTTATATAATAACCTATGTGAAAAATTAATTGTTGTGTCTTTTTCATATCAGTTATAAAAAACCCACATGAAAAATCAGTGTTTCACATCTGTAATTAAATAATTGATGTGAAAAAAATTATTGTCATCAATTTTTCACATCAGTTATTTAATAATTGATGAGAAAAATGGTTAAAAACATATATTTAATTTCCCAAGATTCGATTTCCCTAGTCTTTGAGCACAAATTTAGTTACATATTAAAAGTTTTCACCATCATAAGTTGATCATCTTTAAATGATGTCTTAGAGAAGTCCAGCTTCCTATGGCCATAACCTTTGATAAGTATCTCTGTTTGACCTCCACCAATAGTCAAATAAAAGATTTTGAAATAAACTACAAGTTTTGTAATATTTTTAACATAAATTTTTTGTATACAGACTCAAAAAATTCCATTTAACAACAGTTATTAAAAAAAGACAGGAAAATCTAGTTTTCCATGTAAGTTTTTCAATAAACTACGTTAAAGGGAATTCTTCACATCCCTTAAAAACAATGTGAAAAATGTTAAAAAAGTGTATTTCATTTTCCAAGATTAAATTTGGATAGTCTTGTAGCTCAAATGGGGTTATGGATCAAAAGTTATGGTCACCATAAGTTAATGGAATGACATAAAACCATCTCCAATTTCATTAAATAGGCCACAAAATCATCTCTCATGTGTACGAAAAACTACCACCTCACAAACCGATGTCATTAATTTTTCCATTTCCACCTATAATGGATATAAATAATCATGTATTTATAATTTATATATGATATTTATAATATTAATATAATTTTTTAATAATTATATTACACATAAATTTTTACTTTCCATTTCTGTGGGAATATGATAACGTTGCTTATGGGTACGACAGATTGTCCCCTCGCAAAGTGATGTGATTCATTCACACTTTACATAAATTGTATTATATATTGTTTTAATGAAAATATATGATATATATGACATAAAAATGATAATGTAATTATAATATATTATTTACCTTTATTTCTTTCAAACCAATAGGAAAATGAAACAATGTTCATGTGTATGTACGGTATACCATCTCCATAAACGCTGAATTTCATTTCATATCACTAAATTTTATGGATTAATATAAACAATTATATGATGAATATATATGAAATTTATATCATGGTTAACATTCTGTATATTCTGAAATCATTAAAAATTATGAGTAAAATAAATAAATAATAAAAACATATATGAAAAACAAAGTTGTTATTACCGGAAGTGTAACTTTAATATAGAATTGTTAATAAAAGGTCATAAAAATATCACATATGGTGTGATATATATAAATATGGTTCTTTAATATATTTATATTAAACTTATATTTATTATAATTGTTTTTTGAAAGAGTAATAAGGAATTTGAGACCGATGGTAACAGATATATGTATCACTTTTTACTTCTGCAATGCACATGCCATATTCACCATCAGTTATTTTAGGTGGTGTATATACTTAATATGAATATATTTTATGATTATTATTATAAAAATTATTGGGATTTACATATATATTTGAGTATCACTCTTTTATGGGGATTACATATCAAAGTTTACCAAAACAGCAAGGGACTTTTGTCTTAATTTATCTTCTTTGAGACATATGTTATATTACGCACCCATAATATTTTATGAGGTGTATATATGCACCCTTTTACATTTAATATCATTAATTTATTTACACTCAGAATATTTTAATTTTTAGTAAATTATATTCCATCACGATTCTTACGTTTGAAATTCAGCAAAGTGGTAAAGATTTTATGATACAATCTCATCGATTATCAGGATTGTTTATGATTATATTTCTGATGATATAATATTATGATCCATCAATAAAGAAACTCTTAAATTTTCTTATCCTAAGGTAATGTAATGAGAATATATTTTTTCCCTTAATTTTCTAGTCTCTATGTACCCTATAATTGATAATAATGTTTTTATGAAAATTTTCTTTATTTCTCTTTTTGGATGAAAACCTTTTTTTATTTAAAAACAATGTTTTCTATAAGGGTTTTCAAAAAAATTTAAAATTATTTTTCAAATGAATTAATAAACAAATTTCTAATTTTTGTTACTCTTTTAAAGAAATATTGTTAAAATAATATTCATGTATTTCCCCAAAAAAATCCTATTTGGATTTTACTTAAATTTTGAAAAGAATCTTTGTTTTTAACATGAACTACATGAACATTATTTCCTGATATCATGATCATTCAATGATTTCAAGAATCCAATATAAGTTTTCAAAGATTATTTCAATTAAAATTTTTTCATAAATATTTTTGAAAACTTTACATTTTCAATAAATGATTTCAAAATGACATGCATTTTGAAAATAATTTATGTTTTAAAAAAAATTGTTAGTGGAAAGGATATTTTAATCGTTAAATTTTTTTAATGATTTTTAAATTATCCTTTATAAGTTTCCAATGTTTATTTTTCAAGAAAATTATTTCCAACATAATTTATAAATTTTTTTGTTTTAAAATATGATTTTCAAAGAAAGGATATTTTAATTAAGAAAAGATACAAGTGATTATTCTTTAAAAACCATTCTCTATATAAGATGAAATACACTGATTTTTCTTATTCTTTACTAAGGATATGATCCAAGGATACAATTATTATTATTTTTCTGAATGGTATATTTTCATGATGAAATTATAGTAACAAAACCAATTTCTTTTTCCAGGGGTTATACTATGATATAATTCTTATGAAACCGACTTATTTTTCCTACAGGTTATGCTATGATGAAATGATGAAATGATAATGAAACCTATCTCTTTTTCATAGGTTATAATATGTTTAAATTCTTATAAAACCCATTTCATTTCCTAGGTTATGATATGATGAATTTTCTTTGACCGTTTGGCACACAAACATTTGGATTTCATTATGTGATGGGTGGCACCTATATTTCCTTCCAATGCATTGGGTAAATATTTATATTTCTTGACATAGAAAATAATATAATTGAAACTTAACATGGTTTAGTAATGAAGTTTTTATACTATTATCTTATTAGGAGTGAACCTTGACTTTTATGATGGTTTGGGGAGTGAATTTGTTCCTCTGTGATAGCCTTATAAGTGAGTGTTCACTTCTACAGAAATTATTTTCTATACTTATGTGTATTCCATAAATCTATGTCTTATTCCAATGTTATTCACTTATGGATCATGTTATTTTATTCTCTTATGATTCATTTCTTATGAACTTCCAATATTTATACCATGACTCATGATTATGATCTTTTATATAAAGGGTATGGTTTTAAAATGTTATTATCATGTTCTCGCACTCTTATGTTTGTGTTATGCTTATATATCACACTTTTATACCCCTAGTGATCATCTGAGATCACCCTTTATTATGTTTCCTTAACATAGGTTATGAAGAAATGTTTTACACGGGTTATTTTTTTGAATATTACTAAAGGGGAAGATATTTAAGGTAGAAATTAAAGATATTTCATGAATTAATAATATTGTGTTCCATGTTTCCAAAGGCACTTAAATATTATATTACTTAGGCGTATGTTTGTGCAACATGATGAATATCCATCTAAAATGATTTTATATCCATATATGATAATCCTAGTGTAACACCCCGAGCTTCCATGATACGCTTCTCATTCAATAATTCAATAGCTTGCATTGTACGCAACTTCAAGTTCTAACACACCGCAACTAATCAAAGTAGCCATTATGAATAGTAATAACCACTTTTTAAATTTATAGAAATTTTATATTTCAAAATGGACTTCATTTTTGTATTCCTAATATTTAAATTAGCCTATGTTGAATTTTTTGTAATTTTCTGAGAACTTCCAAATTTTTATGAATAGTGAAAAATACTTAAAACAACTTTTTTAATAAAAATAATTTATAGTGATAAGTTATACTATTGAGTGGTTTTAAAGTATAATTAGAATATATTTTTACCATTTTATCCAATGGTGTTCATTAGAATTAATTTAACATTGAAATTGGACATAAACAATTGCCAATCTTTTGATATAAATTGTTTCTTAAAAACACGCTATTTGTTGTGACAGCGGGAATTAATTATAAAATTAATTAATGCAACTTATATGTTTTCAATTTTGTAAAATATACATCATTTTTGAATTCGGAATATCAATTATAGCTTAGGGTGAAATTTTGGCCTTATTCTGAAAAACTTCAATTTTGATGAATAGTGAAACCACTAAGTGGTTGTTAAAAAACTGATTTTTCGTTAAAATGAAACATTACCACTTCTGTGTTTTGAATTTCAAAAATCCGACATACATGGTTTTCATTAAGAAGTAAAATGTGGTTCAATGAGATTAAAATAATTTTTTTGGTGAATAGTAACTTTTAAGTTCTTAATCGCGATTAGAGGTAATTAGTGTAGTTTAAGGTAAAAACAATGTTTTAATAATATGATATGAGCTTAACACATGTCTTACCCTCATTGGATATTCCATGGCCGACCAATAAAATCCATGGGTCAACTTGGGGACCCCATGGAGCCACTTTAGTTGGAAAATGATATAAATACCTTTTATTTAATGTTAAAGTAAAAAATGACACAAACATGAAATATTTTACTAAAACAATTTTTACATGGAGTTATACAAGTCATATTTTTGACTATAAATATTCATTGTAAATCTAAAAAGATTTACTACCTCATAGTATTTTTTTTATAATTTTTAGACATTAAATAAATTAAATTATTTATGACATCATGATGATGCAGCGATGACCTCATTATTTAACGATTTAAATAAAATAAAAAGATAATGTGAAATCCAAGGCTTACACTTGTAAAAAACCTATTGGATGAGTATATTTAGAACCCTTATCACCTTATCCTCGAATTATATAAGTGTGGGACCTCTAAAATCTGAAACTCATTTTATAATAAAGTGACTTTTCTTTACTTTCCAAGAGTGCCCCTCCTCTCCACTTATAAAAGGCCCCCACCTCTACCACCTCATTCACACTTTCAAAGCCTTTTGGATCGGCCAACCTCTGCCCAAATACTCTCCCAACTTCCCTCCCTTACTCCTAGAAGCCTCACTTTGGGCAGAAGTCTTCCCAAGGAAGCCTTTGGCTCAAATCAAAAGAGTTACCCAATTTTAAGGTAATGTCTTCTCTTATGTTATTTTGTTTTATTTTGCTTATCCAAACCCCTAAACTCTTTTTATTCCTTTCTTTTGTAACAACACCAGTATCCTAAATATACTAGGATGTTGTTATAATGATTATTCGAGCTACACTTACACACACCTACATCTAATGGTTAAAGAACATACGGTTTCTGTGGATGGCGAATTTCTGCCTCACGAAACGATGATTGTTCAACACTCATAAAAAACCTTAAAAGGTGGACATTAAGATGTCACTATATTTATAAATGATATATAATATGTTTATGTTTTACTTAAGGTTCTTTATTTTTCATTTATGGCATACCTTTATTGTTTCCATTATGGGTAAACGCGATATTTTCATTTTAGGAAGTGCAGACTACAGCCCCCTCAAAGTGATTTGAATCGTTAATGCCATATGTGGGATGTATAAAGGATGAAGTAAATGATATTATATATTATGTTATACTGGAATTATAATATACCTTTATATCATTATGATTTCATTAAATATGAAATAGAAATGAAAGTAGCGTTCATGCGTACGTACGGCTTACCGTCTCCATGAACGGTGCATTTCATTTCTTACCTCTAAACGTTATGGAATATTATAAATGAATGTATATACTGGATATATATGAGATATATGATATCTATATCATGAATATAATTCTGGATATAATGGATATATCACCACATGAACAACTTGTAATTATAAGAATGTTATTTTTGACTCAAGTACCTAAGATCGACAAAATGACCGTTATAAACTTAAATAATTAAATAATGTTCATAACATGGTAATAAGGGATATAAAAGGAATAATGAACATGAAAAATGTTCTTAAGTAAATAGGAATTAACTCTATTTTATTATTTAGGAGGTTAAAGAACAGTCGAGTCAGGACAGGACGCAAGGTAAGGGAACTTCTTAACCCAATTTCTATTCTTTGGGTTAATCTCCTACTTTCAAATTATGTCATGATATTATTATGTCCTATCTTGTATTTGTACATTATTTATGTGTACTTATAGTGAATACACATAATAGATCTATTTTATTTTAAAAATGATCTTTTTAAGGACTTCGTCTCAATCCCCTTTCATTGAGGCGTATTTGGTTTTATACACAACTTTCTTTTATACGGTGTATAAACCCCTTTGACTTTTACGTTTATTCAAAAGGAATCTTTTTTATACGAAGCGTTTTACTAAACGACAAAAAGGGAATGTTTTTCTTTCCGTACTTATGCGGCGACAATGACTTCTCCTCCGCCATGACCATTATTTGAGTTTCGGCTTCCTCTACAAGCCATCACTTTTTTTTAATGAAAAATAAATACAAAGTTTTAACTTGATTTTATTTTGGTATTGAAAATGGTTTTGAAAGCGTTTTTATTATATCAATGTGTTGTATTGACAATCTTGTGATTGAAATGTGGAAATGTTATGTTTCCTTTATGCATGTTTTATGTGATACGATTATGTTATGGTATATGATATGTTTAAACCTATTCATATGAGGAATGCATTGGACTTAATAAGTGATGGGTGGAGCCCGCTATAGCTCCTCGATGCATCGGCAGGTCTCATGAGATAAACTAGTGTCTTGGCATGAGTCCTTGCCAAAATCTTATTTGTGGTCTTGGCACGAGGCCTTGGCTACGTGGTTATGATAGTCTGGCATTATGCATTCCATCATTATGAAAGTGGTTATTGATATTGCATGTGATTATTCGACCAGTAGAATATCCATGTGAATAAGTAAATGGCATTATCTCATTTTACTTTTGCCATATTATGTTGAAGTTCATGTTTAAAAGGCTTTTGTTTTAGTTATACATTGCCTTAAATGTTAATGTTTATTTATGAAAGTTTCCGCTATATTGTTATCCTTACTGAGCATCTGAGTTCACCCCTTTCAATGTTTTAATATTTTCTAGGATGTGAAGAGGTATTTTAGGAATGACCTGCAGGGATAGTCAGAAGAGTATATGAGTGTGGACTATGAAGACTTTGTTATTAGTTTTTCACTTTATGATGTAATGTAAGACTTATGAATGTATCTAGTGTTTCCAAGGCTACTAAACTAATCGGTCTTTCGAGACTTGATCTTTTGTGATCATGCCAATGTTACGAAGTAATGCACCGAATCTGGGTAGCTGGGGTCGGGGCGTTACACCTAGGTCACTATAGTTTGTATCAGTGGATAGATTTAGTAAACCATTAGAAATTAGGATGATAAAACCTTAGTGAGATCCCTAAGTACATGTCTATGGATAACTATAATGATGAGTCAATGTATAAGAAAATGTCTTGGAATATTGTTTGAGGAACAGAGTGAGTTGTTTCAAATAAATTGCATCTCTTTTTGTATACAAAAATTGGATGTGGATCTAGAACACAGGAACTTATGGGTAATTACTATAAAATGAAGCATTTATATATCACTAGTAGAAAATAGGCCTTTAGCGACCGCCAAAAGCCGTCGTTAAATGCCTATAGCGGTCGCCCAACGTCCACCAAACTGTGGATGCTTTAGGCCCGTCGATTTTTCCTATAGCATTCTCCAAATGACAGATGATATAGCTCAGCCGGTATGGCCTATAGAGACCGCCAAATTGTGGTCTCTACAGATCAATAGGGCATGCCTTATAGTGACGTCCATTTGGCGATTAACATAAGACTTACCGGAATGGCCTATAGGGACCGTCAAATGGCGGTCGCTATAAATCAACATGGCCTGACCTATAATGAACACCAAATAGCAGCCTATATAGGTTTTTTTTATTATTTTTTAAATAAATTATAGCAACATTTAAACTACTACTATTTCAAAAATACAAAAAATATTTCCAAATATCTATAACCATGAATATATTTATATCATCATCTTCCAAACTCCACATCCATCTTAGAATAAATCTGGATACAAAAATTTAATAAAAAAATAGTTCAGAAAAAAATATCTCACCTAATGATTGAAATACAAAAAAAATATTTCAATTTAAACTTCGTACAACAAATCGAAATTATTTGATTTTGAAAATATATTAATAGTTTATAATCATTTCTTAAAAACTTAAAACCCCATATTTTTTCATTCCCAGAAGACCGCACATCTGATTGATGTGTCGACTACTCGCACATGTAAAAAATAATATTAAATCGATTATCCTGTGATTTCAAGTCATTCTGAGGTCGTTACCTATGTATCTGATCGTTAAACGTGTGTTTTATTGTTTTATGACACTAAAAGTGCATTTTCGGTCATCTCAGGAAAAAGAAACCTAAGATTGATGTTCCATATACTCTAACATTTCACAATTCACTCTACGATTATTGTCTTCTGATTTCATGGCATTTGAATGTCATTCGATTGGTTTTTACCCCCAGACGCACCTTTTTAAAGGCCATCAAATCTTTAAAAACTGCATATTCAGTAGTTTCAGGAAGACTGCATATTGGATTGACATTATATCTTCTCGTACACATGAGGAATAATAATAAGATGGTTGTCCTGTGATTTCAAGTCATTTCGAGGATATAAGCTATGGATCTAACCGTTAAACTTACGTTTTGTTGTTTTGTGACACTCAAAGTGCGTTTTTTGTCATCCTAGGAAAACTGCACATCTAGTTGATGTTCCTTCTACTCGACCATTTCAAAGTTCACTCTACAATTATTTTAATCTAATTTCATGGCATTTAAATGTCATTCAGTTGTTTTTGACTCGTGGACACACCTTTCTAAAGGGTGTCAAACCTTAAAAACAGCATATTAAGAAACTTCGGAAGAAAAGAACATGTTATTGAAATTACGTCTACTCATACACATAATTAAGAATAATAATATGGTTGTATTGTGATTTTAGTTCATTCTGAGGTCGTTAGATATGGATCTGACAGTATGCACGTTTTGGTGTTTTATAACACTAAAAGTGTTTTTTCCGCCATCACGAAAAAAAGACACCTCCGATTGACGTTCTGTTAGCTCGACCATTTCAAAATTCACATAAAAATAATTTTAATCTAATTTCATAGCATTTAGATGCCGTTCAGTTGGTTTTTACCCCCAGACACACATTTCTAAAGGGCATCAAACCTTTAAAACCCGCATATTCGGTAGTTCCGGCTAGACCGCACATCGGATTGATGTTCTTTTTTCTCGTACACATCACCAATAATAATAATATGGTTTTCCTATTATTAAAAGTCATTATAAGGTCGTTTTATATGGATATGACAGTTAAATGCGTATTTTGGTGTTTTATGACACTAAAAGTGCATTTTCAGTCATCACGGGAAAATGACACCTTCGATTGACGTTTTGTCTTCTCTCCTATTTCACAATTAACTTAGTGATTGTTGTCTTCTGATTTTACGACATTCGGATGTCTTTCGGATGGTTTTGACCTACAGACGCATCTTTTTAAAAGACATCAAACCTTTAAAACCCGCATACTCAACAGTTTCGGACAAACCGCACATCCAATTGACTTTTTGTCTACTTGTACACATCAAGAATAATAATAAGATGGTTTTACTTTAATTTAAAGTCATTATGGGGTCATTTTCTATTGATATGACTGTTAACGTGTGTTTTGGTGTTTTTATGACACTAAAAGTGCGTTTTCAGTCATCCCAGGAAAACGGCACCTCCGATTGACGTTCCCTCTGCTCTGACATTTCGTAATTCACTATAAAATCATTGTCATCTGATTTTATGACATTCATATGTCGTTTGGTTGGTTTTGACCCCCAGAAACACATTTTTAAATGACATCAAACATTTAAAACCCACATATTTGGTAGTTCTAGCCTTACCCCACATCTGATTGATGTTCAGTCTCCCTGTACATATCACAAATAATAATAAAATGGTTGTCTTGTGATTTCAATTCATTCAGAGGTTTTTTGTTATTGATCTGACCGTTAAACGAGCGTTTTGGTGTTTTATGACACTAAAAGTGTGTTTTCAGTCATCTCGGGAAAATGATGCCTCCGAAAGACGTTTTTTCTGCTCACCGATTTTAAAATTCACTCTACAATTGTTTTCATCTGATTTCATGGCATTCAGATGTCTTTCGGATGGTTTGGACCCCTAGACACACCTTTTTAAAGTCTCCAAACCTTTAAAACCAACATATTCATTAGTTTTGGCCAGACCACACTTTTTATTGACATTCTGTCTATTCGGTCACATCACGAATAATAATAAGATGATTTTCCTATAATTTCAAGTCATTCAGAGATCTTTTGCTATGGATCTCACCGTTAAATGTGCATCATGGTGTTTTATGACACTAAAAGTATTTTTTCGGTCATCCCGAGCAAACGGCACCTCCGATTTACATTCCTTATACTCGCACATTTTATAATTCACCCTATGATTTTTGTCATCCGATTTCAGGGAATTCAGATGTTGTTCAGGTGGTTTTAACCACCAAACACATTCTTTTAAAGGACGTCAAACCTTTAAAAACCGCATATTCGGTAGTTCCAGGAAGACCACACATCTAATTGAAATTACATCTCCTCGTACATATCACAGATAATAATAATATGGTTTTTCTATGATTTCAAGTCATTCTGAGGTCATTTTCTGTGGTACTGACCGTTAAATATGCGTTTTTGTGTTTTATGACCCTGAAAGTGTGGTTTCAGTCATCTCAGGCAAACGATGCCTCCGATTGAAATTCTGTCTACACACCCATTTCACAATTCATTCTACGATTGTTGTCGTCTGATTTCATAGCATTAAAATGTCGTTCGGATAGTTTTGACCCCCTAGACGCACCTTTTTAAAGTCCTCAAACCTTAAAAACCCAGATATTCAGCAGTTTTGGCTAGACCGCACATCTGATTGACGATCCATCTACTCGTAAACATCATGAATAATAATAATATGGTCTTCCTATGATTTCAAGTTATTCAAAGATCATTTACTACGGATCTGATCATTAAACTCATGTTATGGTGTTTTATGACACAAAAAGTACGTTTTCGGCCATCCCGGGAAAATGACACCTCCGATTGACATTCCGTCTACTCACCCATTTCACAATTCACTCTAAATTTTTTTTATTTTATTTAATGGTATCCGTATGTCGTTCAGTTAGTTTTTACCACCAAACAAACCTTTTTAAAGGACGTCAAACCTTTAAAAACTTCATATTTGGTAGTTCTAGGAAGACTACATATCCGATTGACGTTCTGTCTACTCGTACATATCATGAAAAATAATAAAATGCACTTCCTATGATTTCAAGTCTTTCTAAGGTTGTTAGCTATGGATCTGACTGTTAAACACACGTTTTGGTGCTTTATGACAATAAAAGTGGGTTTTCGGTCATCTCAGGAAAATGAAAAATCCGATTGATGTTCTATCTCCTCGTATATATCACAGATAATAATAAAATGGTGGTCCTATGATTTCAATTCATTCTGAGGTCTTTAGCTATGGATCCGACTGTTAAATGTGTTTTTTGGTGTTAATGAAAATAAAAGTGGTTTTCAGTCATCTCGGGGAAACGACACATCCGATTGAAGTTATGTCTCCTCTTACATATCATGAAAAATAATTCAATGGTGGTCTTTTGATTTAAAGTCATTCTGAGATCGTTAGCTATGGATTCGACCATTAAACGCTCGTTTTGGTGTTTTGTGACAATAAAAGTGGGTTTCCGGTCATCCCGGGAAAGCGGCACATCCGATTGACATTTTGTCTGCTCATCTATTTCTCAATTCACACTAAGATTGTTTTTATCTGATTTCACTGCATTCTGATGTCGTTTGGTTGCATTTTATCTCTAGACGAACCTTTCTAAAGGACGCCAAACCTTTAAAACACACATATTTGGTAACTTTGGCCATACCACACATCTGATTGATGTTTCATTTGATCGTACACATCACCAATAATAATAAGATGGTTATCCTGTGATTTCAAGTCATTCGGAGGCCGTTTTCTATGGATATGATCATTAAATGTGGGTTTTGGTGTTTTATGACACTAAAAGTGTGTTTTCGATCATCCTATGAAAACAGCACATCCTATTAACGTTCTGTCTGCTCGACCATTTTACAATTCACTCTATTATTGTTGTCGTCTGATTTTACATCATTTGGATGTCATTCAATTGGTTTTGACCCCCAGACGCACCTTTTCAAAGAGCGACAAACCTTTAAAACCTACATATTTGGTAGTTCTGGCTGGACCACACATCTGATTGATTTTTTGTCTTCTCTTAAATATCATGGATAATAATAAGATGTTTTCCCTGTGATTTGAAGTCATTCAGAGGTTTTTTTCTATGGATCCAAACATTAAACATGCGTTTTGGTGTTTTATGACACTAAAAATGTGTTTTCAGTCATCTCAAAAAAATGACATCTCTGATTGATGTTCTTTCTTCTTACTCATTGCACAATTCACTATACAATTTTATTCGTCTAATTTCATGGCATTCGAATGTCGTTCGAATAGTTTTGACCCCTATACACACCATTTTAAAGTCTACAAACCTTTAAAACCCGCATATTCGGTAGTTCGGGCCAGACCGCCCATCTGATTGACATTTTTTCTACTCATACACACCATGAACAATAATAAGATAGTTTTCATGTGATTTCAAGTCATTCGGATGTCGTTTTCTATGGATATAACCATTAAACGTGTGTTATGGTGTTTTATGACACTAAAAGTACTTTTTTGGTCATCTCAGGCAAATAGCACCTCTGATTGATGTTCCATCTACTCGCACATTTTACAATTCACTCTGCGATTGTTTTTGTCTGATTTCATGGCATTCAGATGTTTTCTGAATGGTTTTGACCATCATACGCACCTTTTTAAAGGGCCTCAAACCTATAAAAACTGCATATTTGGTAGCTTTGAGCACACAGAACATCCGATAGATGTTCCGTCTGCTCGTAAACATCATTGATAATAATAAAATTGTGGCCCTGTAATTTCAAGTCATTATGAGATCTTTAACTATGGATTTGACCGTTAAACGCGCATTTTGGTGTTTTTTGACAATAAAAGTGGGTTTTTGGTCATCTCGGGCAAACGACACATCTGATTGACGTTCCATCTGCTCAACCATTTCACAATTCACTTTATTATTGTTTTAGTCTGATTTCATGGCATTCAGATTTTGTTTGATTTGTTTTAACCTCCGAACACACCTTTCTAAAGGGTGTCAAACTTTTAAAACACACATATTCGGTAGTTCCAGCTAGACTGCACAACCGATTGATGTTCCATTTGATCGTACACATCATTGATAATAATAATATTCTTTTACTGTGATTTCAAGTCATTTGAAGGTTGTTTTCTATGGATATGACCATCAAATGTGTGTTTTGATGTTTTATGACACTAAAAGTGCATTTTTAGTCATCCTGGGAAAACAGAACTTCCGATTGACATTCCGTCTGCTCTCCCATTTCAAAATTCATGATAAAATTGTTTTTGTCTGATTTCACAACATTCGGATACTGTTCAGATGGTTTGGACCCCCGGACACACCTTTTTAATGGGCGTCAAACCATTAAAACCCGCATATTCGGTAGCTCTGGATAGAACACACATCTGATTGACATTCATCTCCTCGTAAATATCAAAAATAAAAATAATATGGTTTTACTATGCATTCAAGTCATTCATAGGTTTTTTTCTTTGGATATAACCGTTAAACGCGTGTTTTGGTGTTTTGATGACACTAAAAGTGCGTTTTCAGTCATCCTGGAAAAACGGCACCTCTTATTGACATTCTATCTACTCTCCCATTTCACAATTCACTTTAATATTGTTTTTGTCTGATTTCATGGTATTCAGATGTCATCGGGTTTGTTTTGATGCTCGAACTCACCTTTTTAAAGGATTTCAAATCTTTAAAACCCACATATCTAGTAGTTCCGACCAGACCACACATTCGATCAACATTCCATATTCTCTTACACATCACAAATAATATTAAAATTATTTTACTAAGATATCAAGTCATTATGAGGTCGTTTTTTATGGATATGACCGTGCGGTTTGGTGTTTTATTACACTAAAATTGTGTTTTCGGTCATCCCAGGAAAACGTCGCCTCCGATTGACCTTCTATTTGCTCGACCATTTCACAATTCACTATATGATTGTGTATAGGCACACCCAAATTATCCCCCTCCCCATATTGAAGCCACTCTTTTTGGACATAATTTGGACTAAACTAACCCATTGGTTATCTGAAATTTGGGAGATTATACCAACAAGAGGGTAATAAAATTCTTTTTAACCACCTCAATAAATGTAGGATTCAATCTCCATTGACACTGCATAACAGATTTGCATCATTCCTTTGAATGTATCATATGCATGTATATTGAGGGATGATTCCATGTAAATCATCCAACGACTAGCCAATGTCTCTCGTATTCTTCCTAGGGACTCCTGAACATTTGGTTTCTTGTTTTGTGGGCAACCCCTTTGCAAGATTACAGGAGATGTTCATGCTCTTCCAAGTAGGAAGACTAGAGGTTTTTAGGCAAATGTTTGAGTTACAGTCAAAGTGGGATATCCACACTTGGAAAAGTGAAATAAATAAGTTTTCATCAAGAAGTGTGTATGTTTCAACTTCATCAAACAATTTAGACTCATAAAAGGAGTCAATAGATGATTAAAAAATTATTTTAAGTAGGTTTCAAGCTCAGAGCAGTGGGTTCGCATGAATTTTCATTAAAAAAATCAGAATATTGTGCAAAAACATCATTATTAATAGTGTTAAAATTTATTTCTACAATTTCAGCAGTGTTTTCACAAGAAAATTCAATATATGTAACAGATTTAGAAGATAAAAAAGTTTTAGACATGATTTCATCCTTTCCAGGAGTACTTCCATAGCATATTTCATAGGTTTCACATGAAAAATTCTCAAATTTTTCAAATCTAATAGTAGGTGATTTAAACTCAATTCATATTTCAAATCAATATCACAGTAGGTAGATAGAAAAATAAACATTCAAATCAGGTTTAACATCAAACAAAATCTCATTTTAATAAGAATTTACTTATTGTTCACTACATTAAAAATCAAGAGATAATTTAGTGGAAAACCAGTCAATCATATTGACTTTGTGTGAATAATGATTTTCTATTGGATATTTCATAAACTAAAAAATGTAAAGTGAACAACTTGGTAGAAAAATTCCAGTAAAAGTGTGCATTTATATGGATTGATGATATATTTAGTTTTTTTCAGAAAAAAAAATTACCTAAAATTAAAAGTTCTTGTGTATTGAACCTACCATGGTTCGTAGCAATATTTATTCTCTTTTGGACATTTCTTGTTGCTGTTTGACAATTTCCTCAAGGTTATTCCTAAATTTTTTAGTTTTTTAGTGGGATAAATTCTCTCACAGATTTATTATTTTTCTCTTGGTATGGTTGGAAGTTCCCAACAAGTGTATCGGCTTGCTCTTAATAGTATCTAGGTTGTTGGTTATTTTTTTGCTTTGGAAAAATCACCTCGTTTATTCAGTTTACTTATTCCTATCAATTTACTGATTGTTCCAGCCTTGGTTAATATTTTGATTTGATTGGTATGGCCTAGATTGGTTGTTTGGTTGGCAAGGCCTCGCCAGAATGATTCCATTGCAAGTTTCATGTGAATCTTGGAATTATGGAAACTGGTCATTGAAGTGGCTTACAGTGGAACAAATACCAAAATGATTTTAGATTGGAATAGTCGGTTCAACTTGATTTTTCATAGGGTTAGTGTTGGAAATAATCATTAGTCTCACCATGGTGGTAAGATCATTCAAAACCTCTGATAGGAACTATTTAGGAATAGCATTGTTTAGCCACAACACTGTTTAGGCACACCCATTGTGTATAAGCACACCCAAAAAATGTGCAACAGTTGTGTGAGACACTAGGTTATGTGGGAAACATGACCCAAATATGTTAATTTCATTCATAGGATACAAACTCATACCACAAATGCAATTGAGGCTAAGCATACAGTAGAAAATCACCATCTTTAAAGATTCAATTCTCATCGGTGTTACTTTTAATAAGTTAGATGTTATTGGTAATATAACTAGATATAAATCCCATATTGTAGCTAAAGGTTGTGACCAGGAAGAATGAATAAACTATGGTGAAACCTTTTCACCCATATCTCAGTTATTTACCATTATAATCTTGTTGGAATTCACCTCTCACCTTAATTTCAAACTCTTTAAAATGGATATTAAAAGAAACGCTTTACATGGTTTTATTAATGAAAATGTTTTTATAGAACAACCACCTAGTTTGGAAAATCCTATTTTCCAAAATAATTATTTTAAATTAATTAATTATTTTTATGTTTTAAAACAATCACCTTGATCTTGGAATGATTTTTTATCAATTTTTTTATCAAATTATTTTAAAATGGGAAAGTATGATTCAACTATTTTTATAAAACACATCTGTTTCAACTTGGAAACGTTTTGGTGTCAACGGGTGATTGCAGAGGGTTAAGTATTTGTGAACTTGATCCACATTAGGTAAAATGTCCTTGTATGGTATCTAACGGGTTTATTCATAGATCCAAAAACACCCAATGGCCCATTTATCCATGATTCATGGACCTGCTTTCCAAAGGCAGGCGCTTGTTGAATGATTTGGTCAACAACACTTAAGGACTCACATTAGTCGAGAGGGTGGAAACTCAAGCTCATCACACCCTTTTGAGGGAATTATTTCTTATTCCAGAACTCTATTATAGATTTAAGCCATGTTCATATGTTCATGAATCCTTGGTTCATTCCCAAGCATGTGTCCAAGGATTACTCCTAGGTCGCAAGATTGATCATAAATACACATGGCTCTGAAATCATCTGTTTATATCTGAGGTTCTTCATCAATGAAGATATTTGTATGTATTTGAGGTTCTTCATCAATTTTACCCTTTTACATACAAATTATGAATTTCTTGGTCGTTCATTGAGACAAAATTGGTTTAAGCCATGTGATGAGGTACTCTAGAGTTTATCATCATCCAGGGGGGATGGGAATTGTGTCGATGTTGGGATCTAACCCATAATATGGGTTTCCTACGTATCCTAATGAGAGGAATTAGAATCCACGTAGTTAGGTGTCACTTAACTAGACACATCACCTTTTAAGGTCACGTGACAAGGACCCAACCATGTAGTTTAACGTTATGCAATAAGGACATCTAGGAAGAAGATGCCTAGTTAATATTTGGTGTGATACTTATGTCAAGGTGGCCCAAAGGACCTAGAAGGAATGTGGTGTGGGACTTATTCTCAAAAAACATGACCCTACAGAGGATGTGTCCCTAAAATCCTTAGGTTGGATTTCAATGTCGGATTTGGACCTTAGGGAGGCTTCCTACCTATCCCAACTAGTTGAGAATCAAAACCCTCATAGTTCAGTAAGATGAGGCTTATGCATGGAATATTCCCAAAAAAAGGGGGCATGAGTGGGGCTCACATCTAGGAAGAAGTATTGTTTGTTTTAGAGTTTGGTATTACACTATAGAGGAGGACCATTTAAAGTTTGGACTATGACTGGGGATAACTTTTAAGGAAGGTACCCATTTGAGATCGGGTCTTAGATAGGTGTCCTATATATCCTGGTTAGAACAAGAATCAGAGTTCTTTTAGTTGAGATGGTTGGGTAAATCATGCAGATGTTGTGATAATATTTAACCTCTAAGCCTGCATGAGTCATTCTTGGTGTGAGAAACAAGAGGAAGTGGTAGATCTGGTGAATAACACACTTTTCCTTCCCTGCTGGTGGAAGAGGCTGGGGATACGAATCTTAACTCTCTTCACTTTACATTGGACATGATTCTAGTGTGGGGAAAGGATGAAAGTTAAGGACAAGGAGGTAGGTAGGAGTAAGATAGCCACCTCCTATGATCAAAGGGGATTAATCTAGGATGGATACCCTAAAATTGGTTCTGGTAAAGGGAAGGAGTGTCATCCCTCGTTAAAAGGAAATGCAAGTATGATCTCCTTTGTTAGTCACTGGCCCTCATAGAAGGGAAAGGCTAGTGATTTTCCCTTGACAAGAATGGGGAGATTCACATATGCACCCAAGGTTAAATCCTGAGTTACTATGGGAATGTAAACTTAGAGACATTCCAGGTATCCGCCTTATTGCGGGGATTATTCATGTGAGTCTGCTTACCATGGGTATGAAAACTAAAAAGGGTGAGCTGATGTGTCTGATGTTTCCATCATATGGGTATGGTGTCTTTGGAAGATGATTTGACCTAATTCCATTGGACTGGCTCGCAGAGGGACTATAGGAACCGGAAGGTGGAATGCCCAAAGATACCCCATCCCGCATAGCGTTTCTTTATACAGGATGGGGTATCCTTTGCATATCATATCGCTAGGCGGTTGAGGGATTCTTCTGCATATCATAGTGGTATGTGGACCAAGGTTCTTTCTGCATATCGTTATTCTATGCGAGGCTAAGTTCCATCCTCATAGCATTTTTCTACACGGCGTAGAAATCTGTCCGCATAGCGATTTTCTATGCGGCGTAGGGTTCCCTCTGCATAGAGATTTTCAATCCAGGATTCCTGGATGCAAAAGTGGAATTGGTTTTATGCCTTACGATAAATCCATCCTCAAAGGAAGTTTGATTTTGGTTTATAAATTCATTTAGTTATTCCTTTTTTAATGCTATGCATCAGGTTTTACCTATAGGGAATCGTCAAAAAAGTCCATCTTTTGTGGTTCTCTCTTCTTTTGTGACTTTTTCACTCAATATCCTCCCAAAATTCCTCTTTCATCCCCCAATCCTTCACTTTGGGTCCTTTTATATAGAAGTAGAGAAACTAGATCGATTGGGCCGCAGGCGTCTTTTAAGGAGATCCCACAAAAGAAACTCATCCCGCAGATGACTTGGTCAGCAAGGGCACAAGGTCATCATCTGTGATGGAGATAATCACTACCTCGGTCCCACAAATGAATTCATTTCATTCCTGGGAATCCATCAACTTTTCCTTGCCTACGAACCATTTTAGTTCATGGTGGATTTTGTATGTGGGGAAGATTTCTCCACCTTCTTCTCATAAATGATTTTTTTGCAGGTAACATGCATTGTCATCATCTTCCTGTGAATTTCTTGGTTCATGGGAACTTTTGTGAGGTGGAATTCCATACGGAGCGGTGGTCTGAAAAGGGTTATACTTTACAGTTCCCCTTCTTTTATTTTACAAAAAAAATCTTCAACAATTATTCTTCAATTCTTACTTCAATTTGTTTTAATTCCTTTTCCAAATTCTCAAGAATAATTTGATTTCCCTTTACAAAGTTTTCTTGACCCAAAAAATTCCCCCCATCGGAATGGGTTCTGATCGGGACAAAGAGGAGGCTATTCCAATATAGAAAGTGGTCCTAACTTGAACTAGTTTGCAGTAGGTGGGTGGACCCAAAATAGGGGATCACACCTATAAATAAGAGACCCAAGTCATTTTTTTACCATATTTCTCGGTGAACTCGGTGCTCTCGTGATTCTCTCGGCTACCTCGCTCCCACAAATTGTCTCCTTTGCGGTTTTCCTTACCTGCAAACTGAAACTTTGCATCCACGAATGATGAGTTCAGCCTTTTGAATAGCACTGATTTGTGTGCGGCTTGTCCATTCCGTGAACTATCAATTCGTTGGACAAAGCTTCACAGGACAACACCTCACAATCTTTCGCAAACTTTCAGTTCACGGTCAGTGTTTTTCATGGACTTTGCTGATTTTATTAGAATCTAACTTTGTTTTATCCATCCATTACAGGAACAACAATGGATCTCCCCCTTACATCCACAGGTGCGACCAGGAGGAGGAAGACTATGGTCGAGAACGTTGAAGACAGTCTTCAGTCTCACATTATCCCTCAAGAGAGTACTTTGAAATATCTCATACAATTGAAACTTATGGCCTACCCATTGTCTAATTAGTTTTCACTTTATAACTTTGGACTCCAAGATGACACTCCTTTTCCATTGGCTCGCTAGAACAACCTTACCATTCATCTTGAGATATCTCAGGGGAGTTATCAATCCAATATTTCTACCATGGGGGAGATCGTAACTGTTTCGGGCCAAGAGGATGTGTTTGTTCTGAACAGATCTATGTGGATGTAGAGTAATCTATGTTTCTATGATACATCCTTGGAATCACTCATCCAGGAATATCCATCTATCATTAACCTTTAAAGAGGAAATTCCAATATATGGTGGAGATCCAAATGGGATCTTCAGTCTAGAGGATTTTTTTCTGATGAGTGGTCCTGGGTGTTCTAGGTGTACCAAATTTTCTTGGAATCCCCCAAACAGTTAGAAGTTGTAAATCTGAATCAGGTCGTATGGGTCTCCTAGATCGTAATTTATTCACTGAGTGAAATGCTTCCCGAACTGCTCAGTTGTTGGTGTTATAGTACTAATACCTCCCACTTATCTCATGATTAAGTGGTAATTAGTTTGTGGGATATTTACTAGATAGGAGGAATTCCCATTCTTGGCAATATGTATGATGAATTCATGTTGGCAGCTAATACTTATGAGAACGTCAAATAGGTTTCCCCACTAGCGAAGGATTTACTAGCCATGGGAGATAGATTTATTGTTCAACCTCTTCATTCTCACTCACTTATTTCATTTGAATACTGAATAGGGTTGTTCTTTCAAGTGAGTGGGATGAAGCTAAAAGTCTATCATAGTCAAACACATCCAACTCAACAATCATGACATATTCTAGGCTCATACTGTGCTACTCTTAAGGCAGGTCGGTATACCACCTGGGGTTACAATATTTGGTTAGACTTATCACTTGAGCTTAAATTAGTGGGTTTATTTTCCATGTTCCTAAGTGGATGGATTTCCCTTCCTAAAATGTCTACACCAGTGTAAGAGTTTGCACCTTAATGATGGCAGCTACATTGGAAGAGTGCCATCCCATTAATTTGTTCATCCCTACCCTTGCATGTATTTACAAATTATTAGGGAAGATACATGAAGGAAGGCCTCTTCATCATATTAGTAGGACATTTAATTTTTTGTACAGTTGGATGGTAGAGCATTTCCCATGTTATGAGTATCATCATACCGCATGGGTTCCTCATTCTGACTTCGATCTGACTCTTCTCAACATCATCGCCATTCATCCTCAATATTTAAACATTGATGGAATGGTTGAACTACTGAGCGATGTTTCTCAATTCAACTTTACACCTCATGTTGTTCCCCATGGAATAGTGATGGATAGTGGGAGGGTATTTTCAAAAGAACGCTCTTATATCATTATGCTTCAGGATGGAGTCTTAACTACTCACATAGACAGAGTAACCATTTGCAAACCCTACGCCCCTTATAGGTTTAATATGAAGTTTGATGCCTACAACATATCTCATTTCTCCCTGTTACCCAGGTTAAGAGGGAATACCATCCAGTAACCCTTCTCCAATTATGGATGATGATGATGTGGGAGGATATCAGTATGAAAGTCTTTATTCCTCCTACAATAGCCTCTACTTACATGTCATTAGATTATTCTAAAATTTGGGTGACTTACTACCCTAAAAGGGTATTGGAAAGGAAAATTATATGAGTTTAGAGGCCATTGATTGGTTCCAGTCCCATCCCAATTGTGTCAGCTGCGCTATCTTCCTCTATTCTTACTGCAAGAAGGCATCTTGTTCACCACTGCATGCATTTGAAGGGTACTTTGTCTGTGTACCCTATCTATGTGGAGAGTGAATTAGACCCTATATCTCTAGATGATATGGTTTGCAGTCCTTCTGAGGTTGGACCAAGTGGAACATCACTAGGTGTTCCTGAAATCGCAGTCAACCCTACTTACTTAACCCCGAAGATTGAACCATCTGTGGGGAGGGAAGGTTCACCTACTTGGGTAACTCAGCTTAGAGTGGGTCCATCTATCATGATGGAACTTCAATATTACATACCTGTTGTGGTGGAGGGGAATATCTAGGTTTTCAATTCTATTAGGAAACACCGAGTTGTGTGGAGACAGGCATGGCATCAACTCAGTACTATTTCCATAGAAACTCCTCTAGTAGAATTTTATGATGATGAGGACACGCTTCAACAATTGTTTATTGATTTGGGTTTGGGTGTCTTTGATTACCGACACATAAACCTTCTCATTTACCAAATTTTCATAGCTCGAGAGGATCTGGTTTCTTGTGAAGGAAACCTCATCCAGTTCAATGCCTCCCATCACCAAACAAATACCTTTTGGGATATCACCAAGGAGTTGAAACACTTGGTGTATGAGGAAGTGAATTCTCATGACCATGTGATTTCTCGAAAGGAATAGATGCGGGAGTGAGAGACCTGTATAGCCAAGATGAAGGTTCAATTAGCATCAACAAGTGCTAATTTTGAAGCCATTAAATAGAAAGGAAAAGATCTATTGGCCATTTTGAAATGAATGCATTCAGTGGTCAAAGTTGAAGCTGAGCATAGGACTTCTCTGAAGTAATCACTTGATGGCCCACCTTAGATGGTTATCGATCTGTTGAAAGATAAATTTGAGTTACTCTTTGATCGTATGGGTTATCATGTGCTGCCTTTATTTTGACATCAGGGAGAAACTCCAGTTTGTTGATGTTTCCCCATTTCCATTTAATAGAATGGATACTTGCTTTCTCTTTAGCATTTTTGCCTTTAACTTTTTCCTAAAATTTCAATTAATTATAATCGAATACATTTTGAATAATAATTCCAACTAGATACTAATTTGAATTATGATCTAGGGTGATTAAATTAAATTGATCAAATCATTCTCTAATTTTTTCCTGAGTCGAGGGACTCAGCGAGTGTAGTTTGACTATTTCTAGGGTTACATGGAAAATCCTACAAACTTTGTGCCTTTTTTATTAACCTAATTTTTTCCTAAATCCAATTTTATGTGGGATTAGCAGGTATAACTTGACTTTTTCTTAGTCCTTCCTTTATGGGTTTTTAACCTAACAAGATTTGTCTCTTTTCATTTTTGGTTGCTCAATATTTTTCCTAAACCATACAATGTGTTGGACTAATGATTTGATACTCGACTTTTGTCTAGGGTTCCCTTTGTGGGTTTTCATCCTGGTGAGTTTTGTGTCTCTTTTCATGGGAAGTTTAAAGTCTTGAAAACTATACTATCATTACTGATGTTTTAGTTCAAATAGTTTTGACCATGACTAATGTTTTAGGTCAAACAGTTTTGACCATTATTGATGTTTTAGGTCTAACAGTTTTGACCATGAATTATGGGGTGAAGGACCCAATTAGGATTCATTGACCTAGGATGTCCCAATATCTTTTAGATGTGAATGAGGTATTTTTATTGACCCTATCTTTTTGGTTTCTAGGTATAGTACTTGATATGGTTCATGGAATACATGGGGGTATATGGAATTGGGAAAATCCTCTATTGAGGATGAACTTGTCTTTGGTTGATAGGTCATTTTTGTGGGAAACTTATGTAGAGTCATTGGTTCATTATGTATATAGTCAAACAAAGGTTTCCTCATGACACTGACCTTCCATTTTTTATGGCCAAATAATTTTATGAAAAATTTGATTTTTTTTTTGTTTTTTCAAGACTATAGTGGGTGATCTATCAAGGGAAAGATGTCTAAAAGTAATAGGGGCATCTGTATTAGCTTTGAATGGTAACGCCACTCCCACACGAATTTTACTTGCATAAAGGGGGTTTGAAGCATGGTTTATGTTAATGTCGTAAAACCGGGACATTTGAGACTTATGATTCAAAGTCTTTTTATTCTAGACAAAATTGGGGGTAAACAATTCACCCTTTTTATAGTAGTTTAACTGGAAATGTTCTATCATCTTCAGGCATGAAAGGGGAGAAGGGATTTAAACTGTAATCTGAGGGGGTTTCAAAACCATGGCATGATATGGGACATAAACATCATAGCATAATATGGAAGTAAGAAAATCCTCTCATGAGGATGAATTTTCCTTTGGTTGATATTCCCTTTTTTGTGGGAAACTTGTGCAGAGCTGTCGGGGAATTGTGTGTATGGTCAAACAAAGGTGTTCGTAGGAAATTGACTTTCCATTCTTAATGGCCATGGATGATTATGGGGATTCAGACCTTTCTGGACACAGAGTATGGTTTGTGAAGAGGGAGTTCATGAACACTAAAAGGGGCATTTTAGGCCAAAATTTCCTAGGAATAGGTATATATGTTCTTCCCATATAGGTTTGAGGAGGTTCCCTATATTGGTCTGACCCATGAACATGAAATAAGGGGAAGATTTTATTTTATGGTTGGACCTGCGATGTGAGATTTGGGAATCACTATGTGTCCTATAATGATAGGAATCAAGATAGGAATAGTTATTTTAAGGTCTCTCTATATGCGGATTTGATTTACCCATAGGAATGGGGCATTTTTGTCCAGTACATGAGATCACAAAAGAGGTGGGACTCATATTGGACTTTCCTATATGGATTTGTTTCATGCATAAGATTATTTGTTGTTTCTGTAGATTTTTCATGCAGCTCTGATCCATACATCAGGAGGTGGCATTTTCAATATTTGTTACATATGGGCCCAAGGATGAACATTGGGTATCGAACATTATGCAGTTTTAATTTCATGCAATTAGGATATTGATATAGAAGCCCTGAGTAACTGGAGGATAACTAGGTCGGGATGTCCCGACATGTCCAAGACAGGAGTAGGAAGAAAATTGTAAACCATAGTTCCAAGGGATCTTAGATCGGGAGAAATGATATGAGGTTTGGAATCCATTGAGTGTATGGATGTAATAAAAGTCTTATCCTAAGGAATAATTTTTCTTTGGTTGATAGGCCTTTTTATGGGAAACTTATGCAAAGATGACAGGGCATTGTGTGCACAGTCAAACAAAGGTGTCCATAGGAAACTGACCTCCCATTTCTGATGGCCATGGGGGTTTGTGAAGATCCAACATCACTTAAAGAATGGAGTTTTATGGATGAAAATGATGTCTCTATAAATATTAGAAACATCCAGGTTGTGATTACCCATAGAGCTAGGAATTCCCCTACAAAAATCTAACTCATATGTAGTGTGGGGAATTTTGATTCCTTTTTTGGAGATGGACCTGAGTTTGAAGATCTGGGTGTCCTAAAATTAGACTCCCCACATAGGTCTAGTACATACATAAGGAGTGGGTAATTTTATCTATATTTTTTTCCTTTGGGGATGTCTAGTCCTAAGATCTATTACCCCATAGTCACTATGTATCCTTCATGTTCAGGAGTCAAGCTGAATGTAGTTCTTGGGGAACCTTGTAGTTTAATGTTGTGTGGTTAGGAATTTGAATTTCCCAACATGGGGGGGGCTAATGTGCCTTTCAAATTCGTGCCACTAGGACCAACTATCATGGTTTGATTTTCCATGGCTTTGTGGGTAATCCCCTTTCAAGGTCCCTAATCCCACATGAGTTGTGCTCAATGTGAGAAATAAGGGGTGGAAAGAGTTTTAATCCACCACCTAGGGATAGAGTAATTAAGGAAATGAGTGTTTTATATTCAAGGCACTTGGACCAAGATGAAAGTACATGAATTGTTGTATATCCTGTATGGATAAGGGACATACATAGTTCCGTAACATGACATGGTGGGTGACCAATGCTAGGGAAAATTTCCTTTACAGTGAGAACATTATGATGTTGTGTAGTTTAACATCGTACAGTAAGGAAATTTTATCATGTAGTTTAACTTCATACAACTAGGATGGTTTTTGTATAGTTTAGAATCATGTGGAAAGGATATATATGACCTGACATGAAATAAGGAACATGTGCTTATTCTTGATATGGTCCTCTAAATAGGACATGTTTGGGATTTCCCTACTTTGACTTAGCTTATATGTAGAGGAGGGGGTGTTTTTGTGTGTTCTATGGCTGAGTCTGGGTTATAGGATATGGGTGTCACTATGTATCCCATGGGATGATAGGAATCAAACCACACGTAATGATTTATAGAAAGCATCCTATGTAGGTTTATCCCATACAGATGGGGGAATGTTTCACTTTTTAGGGTGGATGGACTAGGATAAGAATAAGGGAATCACTACGTATCCTATGTAGATAGGAATCAAGTTATACATAGTTTTGTGATGTTTCATGGTAGGTGACCAATACCAGAGGCAGTATCTACTCAGCTGAGAATAATGTTATGCTATGTAGTTTAATGTTGTACAATAAGGACATTTTGTCTGTGCAGTTTAACATCATGTGGTGATAACATTTTGGCCATGCAGTTTAACATATTGCAGTAAGGACATGGGTAAATCGACGTGAATAGAGATGGATGTTGTTGATCTGTGTAGTTTTATGCCTTTTGGGAAGGACACTATCAGTGAAGTTTAACGTCATGTTGCGGGGAAAATTGTCATAGAGACCATGAGTAAGTATGGGTTAATTAGGCCTGGATATTCTAGCATGCCCTAGATGTGAGGGGGGTAGGAAAGTGTAAACCATGATTTCAGGGACCCTCATATTAAGAGGAATGATATGGGGCTTGGAAACCATTGGGTGTATGGAGGTAGGGAAATCCTCTCTTGAGGATGAATTTTCCTTTGGTTGATAGACCTTTTTTGTGGGAAACTTATACAGAGCCATTGGGGAATTATGTTCATAGTAAAAAAAAGGTGTCCTCAGGACACTGAACCTCCATTTATAATGGATGGGGAGGTTTATGGGGATTTGATATTTCCCGGGGCATGGAGTTTAATGAATGGAAAGGGTATACCCGGGTACATGAGAAATATTCAGACCATGATTAGCTGTGATGTATGGAATCCCCTACATGGATCTGACTCATATGTAAGAGGGGCATGATCCTTTAACAAATCCTTGTTATAGGAACCAAGATTTGAAATCTCTTGCCTGGATTTTCATTTATGTGCAGGAGATTGGGGGTATTTGTATTTTCCATTTTTGCACGACTGGACCTAAGAATAGGGTCCAGGCGTCACTGCATATCTCGTGATACTGAGAATCAAGCCACACATAGTTCTTAAGGTACCATGCAGTTTTATGTCATGTGGTAAGGACTTTTGGACTGTAATGGATTTATATTACCATGAGTAATCCCCCATCGAAACTTCTAATCCCATGTGAGTTTCCATCAGTATGAGAAATAAGGAACATCAAAGGATCACTGCACCACACAGAGGGGACATAAAAAATTATGGAGGTATTTTTTACCTACTATCCTTTATCACATCTAGGCCTAGGTTTGGAGACATAAGTATTGCTACATATCCTGTGTGGATAGGAATCAATCCGGGCATAGTTCTATGAATTTCCCTCTACAATTCTAACCCACATGCAAGGAAGGGGATTTTTTTTAATGTAAAATGGACTAGGACATAAAATCTAGGCATCACTACTAATACTGTGAGGGTAATAATCAATCCACACATAGTTCTAGAGGAAACTCCCTACATAGGTCTGGTCTATATACAAGGAGGGGTCATTTTTTAACCATTATTTTGAGGTGATGGGCCTATCATGTACCTTTACTCTTTGTTTGTGCGGGGGGGGGGGGGTGAGGGTCCCTTCCCACCATTCCTAAGCTCACGTGAGCTACACTAGGTTTGATAAACAAGGAATAATAGGGGTTTATCTTGAAATGTAGATACATTTTAGGGGATAACATAGACATTTTGTATCATGTGATGGATAGACCAAGATCTAGGATTGAGGCATCTCTATGTATCATATATGGACAAGAATCAAGTCGTACATAGTTCTGTAAAGAGACCTCCCTGCATAGGTTTGGTCCATCCTTAAGGAGGGGAGTATTTTTTTTATTGTGGATGGGACCAATATATAGAACCCAAGTGTCACTATGTATCTTTCGAAAGAGAGAATCAATCCACACTAGTTTTGGAGAAAGAGGGTTCCTATGTGGATCTGTCTCTCACATAAGAACAGGGGAATTTTATCCTTCTCTCACATGGATATGACTAATATGTGATGAATCATTGATTAGAATAAAATGATCCTCATATATTTTAACTTCATGTGGTTAGGACGATAGATTCCACGTAGTTTAACATCTTGCGGTAAGTACATTGATCACCTGATGTGAGGGGAGAGGCATGTGGTATCCTATAATTTAACATCTTGTGGTTAGGAACCTTTGGAAATGTATTTTAATGTCATGTATTCAGGAGGAATTCCATACATTTTAATGTCATGTGGTTAGGATATTTTATCTTATAGTTTAACATGGTATGATTAGGAAGCTTTGGTCATGTATTTTAACATCATGCGGTGAAGAAGTATTGTCAGAATAGTTTAATGTCATGTTTTAGGTACATATAACTTCAACTACATGAAATATTTCTTCAAGAACCTTGTATTGGTACGAGTTGTGATGAGTTTTTCATCCATTGAAAACAAGGAATATACTTCATTAGAGTAGAACTTATGTATGACATACAGTCCTTCCCATTTTGGTTCCAATTTTAGAGGTTTCTTTCTGAGGATTGTCAATGTTCTGATGACCAACACCATTTCTCCTTTGAGGAAATACTGAAGGAAAACCTTTTTGTTGAAGGCTCATGTAATTTGGTTTTGGTAAAATTCTAAATGGTTCAAAGTTCACAATCACTTCCCATCCAATCACTCCAACTCATCAATCCATTTTTGGGATTTCTCATCTTCAGATAGTTGATCATATATGGTAATGAAGAGTGAGGGTAATTGAAATTCGATGGGTAGAACTGCCTTTGTCCCATAACTAATGAGTATGGGGTTTCTTGAGTGGTGGCGCAGGTCATGGTCTGATAAGCCCACTGAGCACAGAGGAGCTTGTCTAGCCATGATTTCTTATCATTGTCTACCATCTTCTGGAGTATGTTGGATAGGGTCTTGTTGAAGGCCTTTATCTTTCTATTGGTCGCTGCATGGTAGCGGGATGAATGGTTGGTCTTGATACCATACTCCTGATACAACTTTCCCAATTCAAAAGAGTATAAATTGGTGCCATTTTCCATTAGTATTCTATGAGGAACACCAAATCTAGTGATGGTATTGGATTTTACAAAGCTGAAAATGCTTCTTGCCCCAACCTCTTTGAGGGGTAAAACTTATGCCCATTTGGAAAATGATTCGGTTGCTATGAGGATATACTTGAATTGTTTGGATATAGCAAGAGGATATGGTCTCATGAAGTCCATTCCCCATATGAAAAATGGTCAGGAGTACTTGGCTATGTGAAGTAACTCTGGGGGTCAGTGGATAAAATTGGCTTGAACTTGACAGGAATGGTACTTCTTGGTGAGTTGAGCATAATCCTACATCATAGTGGGCCAATAGTATCTGAGCCTTCGAATTTGATGAGAGAGCTTGGATCCTGATTTATTTTCTCCACAAGCTCCAGTATGCACTTATTTCTTGACAACAATAGTCTCTTTCCTGTAAATACATTTGAGAAGGGCCTCATAAAGGTCTCGCTTGTAGAGGACTTTTTGTCGATTCGTGCCATCATAAAGAACAAAGTCGATTTCCCATCTCCAGATCTACTACCTTCCAGCCCTATCTGGTGGGAGTTCTAAATTTTGAAGGTAATCCATAATGGGAGTCATCCAGCCAGTGGTAGGACTATACAGCTCAGGGACGGGACTAATCTTGTTGATTTCTTCTATATTGGCCTAGATGAACGGTAAGAACATCCAATGGTAGGCAATGTTGATGTTTGTTTCATCCCATTCTGGATCAACCAGAGCCATGGATTCATTTTCTAATTCATCAGCCTGCACATTTTTCAACCGAGGGACATGAGTTAACATCGTCTCTAAGGGAAACTCTACATCAGTTCTCAAACGTGGTCCATCAAAGGTATTATCTCCTCTTTCTTAATATCATAGTCACCATTGAATTTCTTGATGACCAGTTTTGAATCGCCTTTTATTTTCAAGTATCCTGCTTGTACTTGAAGTGATATCTCTATGAATATAATGAGGGCTTAGTACTCTACCTCATTGTCTGTGCATCTCTCTGATAGTTGTAAAAAGTAAGGAAGGACTTCCTTTTCTAAATATATAAACACAACTCCCAACCCCACTTTGTTGAGCTTGGGGTCTACCATACTTTTTCCTATCAGACTTCTAGATGCACCATCAAAATACATCTCCCAGGTTTGGGATTTATCTTGAATAGAGAAAACCTCTTCAACAGGTAGTTCAATATCCAATGGAGTCATTTCTATTGAGGGATTTTCTTCCAGAAAGTTTGCTAACACCTAGCCTTTAATGGATTTTTGAGGTATGAATTGTATATCGAATTGTTGCAGGATGACCACCCACCATGATATGCATCTTTTCAACATTAGAAAACTGAGAATATACTTGAGTGGATTGCTATGAGAGACTAGGTGGACCTCATGGTGCTGTAGATAGTGCCTCAGCTTCTAGATCACAAAGATTAGGTAAAGGAAACGCTTCTCGATATTTGAATAATGAGTCCCATCATCCATCAAGGTTTAGTTGAGATAATAGAGACTATTTTCACTACCATAATCATTCTTTTGTGCAAGAAATTCACCTAGTGATCATTCCAAGGTAGTCACATACAAAATGAGTGGCCTTCCTTTAATGGGAGGCATTAGCACTAGCAGTCTTAAGAGATGCTTCTTGAGATTTTCAAATGCTTTCTGAAAATCATTAGTCTATTGATATGAAACCCCCTTTGTCATCAACCTGGTAAAGGGGAAACATTTTCCAACAAGGTTGGCTATGAATTGTCGAATGTAAGATAAATTTACTTGAAGACCTCTCAACTTAGTGAGGTTGAGAGGAGGTGAAATTCTAAGTATATCCTTTGTTTTATCGGGGTAGACTTTGATTCCATGATGGCATATAATGAATCCAAGTAATTTCCCTAAGGTGATGTCAAAGGCACGTTTCAAGGGGTTCATTATCAGACTGTATTGCCATAGTTTGCTGAAGATGATTTCAAGATCTGATACGTGGTCTAAGCACTGTTGATACTTAAACACCAAGTCATCAATATAACATTCGATGAACTTTCCCAATAAGGGTTTGAAAATGTGATGCATGGAATGTTGGTAGGTGGAGCCATCATTTTTCAAACCAAAGGGAATCACCTTGTAGAAAAATACTCCCTAAGGAACTTTTAAGGTAATGGATTCTTCATCTTCTTAGGCTATTCAGATCTGGTATTATCTTGAATATCCATCCAGGAAAGAGAGATCCTCATATCTAGTAGTCTCATCGATCAACAATTTTGTGATTGGGATCGGGAAGTCATCTTTTGGGTATTACCGATTGAGACCTCGGAAATAGATGAAGACTATAATATGATCATTCTTTTTTTACAGGTACAATATTGGCTAGAAAAATAGGGTATTGGATCTCCCAAATGAAGTTTTCTCTGATGATCTTGATGACTTAAGCCTCTATTTTGGCAGCATGTGTCAAGTGCGTATTCCTGGCAGCTTGCTTGTAGCCACGATAATCTTCTGGAAGACCTAAAAGGTGGGTGGCCACCTCAGGATTGAGGCATGGAATATCTATGTAGTTCCAGGTGAAAAAATCTCAATTATTTCTTAAGAAGTAGGTGTATACCTCTTGATCTTCAGAATACATGGTCGCACTAATCATAGTGGGTCATGGGTATTCTTTGATACCCAGGTTTATTTCTCTAAGTTTATCAATGGTGGTAAAGACACCCTCTTCGAATGCTGGAGGGGAATCCCTAAGGTATTCTTCATTTTTTTCTTTCACATACTCCTCCTCATATTAATATTATTATGGGGAAACAACTCTTGAGATAATCATTTCATAGTTGAGAGGAGAGTTGTACTTTTGATATTCAAAAGCTGAGCCAACTCCTTCTGTCCCAGCTAACAACAAGGAATTCTCTGGAGATGGTGGAGTGTAGGGTGGAGGAGTTTCATTACCTTATTTGGGTGATGATACATTCCCTTCTACCTCAGTGGGTGGGTTAGGGTTTATCTATAACTTTGGTGATGGATTGAGGTCCTTTTCATCTGAGCATTCACCATTTTCTTGGGGGTTATTGGACTTTTTAACACTATTAGACTCGATGTTCATGACTAAAATCATGAGGATGGATAAATAAACATCCAAATTTGGACTCATTCACTCAACCTGATTGATGGGAAATATGTATTCATCGCTGAGCTACTTGAGGGGGTCATTTGGGACTATTTCCAAACTGTTTGGGGTGGTGACCCAATAAATCCCATCAACTGAAGGTCACTTCCCTTGTTTCTCATAGAACCATGTGACAATATAATGTGACTCACAGGATTTAAATGGGGCCTTATCAGTGTACAATGTCCCATTTTTTCCATTAATGCAATACTTGACACATTGATGGTATAATGAGGGAATCACTGTGTGTTCATGAAACTAGGGCCTTCCTAGAAGGATGTTGAAGGCTGTGTTTTTCAAAACCACTAGAAACTCTAAGTCATATATGAGGTAACCAAATTGAGTTTTGAGATTGATTTGTCCTAACATATTATACTCATTTCTATCATATCCTAATAGGGGTTTGGTACAGGGCATTAGGTTATACTCATTACATCCCAGTTAACGAAGTGTCCACAGTGGGATGAGATTAACTCTGGATCCATTATCGATGAAGACTTTTTGGAGATCGGTATCATTTACCCTTCTAGACACATATAAGGGTTTGATGTTCCCTTACATGATGATTTCTTCATCTCGATTCATGAAGGAGATAATGGCATGGAATTCGGCCAGATTGGTCTCTATCTGATAGACTTCAATGGTGGCCACTTCGATTTCAAACTCCTTGGGGCTTAGCAAAGATTCTATGATCACTTCCCTGAGATATGTTGAAATATTCAGTGCATACATTATTAATAGATTAGTTGATAGTGAGGATAATTGTATCAGAATATCATATTTCTGATCTAAAGGTTGGTGCTTCCCAACTTGAAGATTCTATTTCATGGGAACTTTAGGGGCTTGAGCATTGGATGTAGACAGATTGTCCATTAGGATAGGATCTAGTGGAGTTTCTGTGTTTTTTGGGTTTGGTTGACCAAGTGTGCCTACACTCCATGGGCAGTTAGCCATCTATTCCTCTTTCAATGGATATCCTAGGATGATTGGTCTAGAGTGTCTTCTAGTGGGGGCAGGGAAATATTCTTGTTCCTGTTAAGTCCACTGAAGGGATCTTCTGTGAGTTTCTGCAACATTGACATTTTGGGTTGGGGTACAACCAAGAATTTAGTTTCATCCATAACTGTGTCTTCCCGAATATCCTCCTCTCCTATGGCCTCTTCCTTTGTCTCCCTAGTTAGGTGCAGGGAACTTAGGTTCATAACCATATTCCTTATCATAGAAGGGGTCCATTAAGTGGATGACATTAATGGTGCCGAAAATTAGTTCCTCATCTGATGATGAATCTACCTAGTTGACTTCTTCTGGTGGTGTTGTTTTGTGGGGCAGGTCCCATTTCTTTAGATTTGATGGTATTAAATCTAAGAGCAACAAATCTAAATTTGGACTTGGAATGGGTTTTTCTTCCTTCACTTTCTCTCGATCTTTCTGGTTGAACTTCTTTTTGGATACTCAGCCCATGGAGGGTTGTAAGGATGAGTTTCATCAAGAGTTTTTGGGGGCACAATTGGTTGTTTTAACTATTCTTGGAGTATTCCATGAGATCAATTTATTATTTTACAAGTCATACATCTATTGAACTTATATTACCTTTTTCTAATAACCTTTTCCCCCTCCCCTCCTTCACTCGGGTTAGTGGTGGAAACATATTTCACTTGTGCTGGTGGTGGTCCTAGTTTTACCTATCTAGAATCTATCATTCTTTATAGGAGGTCCTTGAAGACAAAAAAAATCCTAAATGGTAGGTCCCAGTATTCGATGGAAGGTAAAATAGTTTGTCCAGTCATCAAGACCTACTTCATCAGCCCTCTTTGGCTCTGGTAGCCAGAGCAAGTTGAAATTCATAGAGGCTACAAAGTATCCATATATTTGGTCATCTCGTAATGAGTAAAATTTATTCCTTCATTACTCGAATTGATTTCTTCTGAGTCCCTTTCGCTCGTCTTGTCGATGTGGGGGTGGCTATTGATGTTCATGGGCCCTACATGATTTGGTTCGGGCTGTGGAGATGGAGCTCATGTAGGGGGTGTCTTAAGCATAACTTAAGACACTTCATCTCTTCCCGCTCTTTTTCCTCAGGCCGATGGGGATACCCGGGACTTTAGATTGGTATGTTTTAAGGAATATTCTATTCGTTGGGTGATGTTGGAGAAATCCCAAAATCCACTTTTATATTTCACTAGGATCAGTGGTGTTCACAGCTCATCATAGAGATTATCTATAAACATGGAAAGTATCTCATATTTGGGGAGCGGTCAGTTCAAGGAGTAATTCAAACCTTTCCATTTGTCAATGAAGTCTAAAACTCTCTCATTTTTTCACTGTTTGTAGTTCATGAGGTCATTTACTATCATCTTTAGAAATATAGAACTAAATTGGAAAAGGAACTACCACTAGAGATCCTCCCATCATGTAATTAAATGGGCTAGAAAACTGGTATACCGTACGAAGGCTGGCCCCTATAGGGTTCATGTGAAGCATCTGAGTTTCACTGCTTCTTGTTGAGCTGGGTTTCCCATCATGGGATCATAGAAAAATGCAAAGTGCATTAGATGTTGTTCTAGGTCACCTGATCCATTGAATATTGGGAATACAAGGTTCTAAAAATTTGGTAGTGGAGGGACGTTGCTCACCCAATCAGGATAAGATTTTTGTTCCAGTTGTATCAGTGTGTGCCATCCTTTTATGAATTCAAATCAATCTTCTAATGACTCAATGGTATTAATGATCCCTTAATGCATGTCCTATTGAACTTGATCATGGGAGAATGTAGTAGGAGGCAAGACTGGATGTTCTGACTCTACTGGTACTTGAGGTGGATACCCTTCTGGGGGCATCCTTTGTGGATTCACCTGAATTTTTTCCAGTTCTTTTTATGGTAGAGGGAAATCTTGATATCTCTCTGGGATTGGATTCAGGTAGACTGATGGGCCTAGAGTTGTGTTGGATGAGCATGCTGGCATTGACACTTTTGTTAGGATGATCCCTTGTGGTAGAGTCACACCTACTAGAATGGTATGTTGAATCTCTAACTGAGGAACATATCTCATAGGACAACTTTCCTAGAGAAACTTAGTATTGATTCATCTCAACTATTTCATCTCTTCCTCTTTTCGAGAAAATCTATCCTCGAGTGTCAGGGGATCACTTTCATAGGTAGGAGGTGGTGGGTCGTGTGTGACATTTTTCTTATTCTTCCAATTGTTATTGATTCTCAAAGGAGGTAATGATGGGTTTGGTGAGGGAGTGACCAAATTTGGGTCATCTCTTTGGTTTTGAGTACACACACTTTTAGGCTCAGTGTGGAATTCTTGTAGGAGGGAACCATCTTATCTTGCATCCTCATTATTTGTATTATTTTCAGTGAAATTTTTGGGATTTATGTCCCTGAAATTCACTAATGTGTAATGCATTTTGGGTGGATTACCAAGTGTTGAATGTTAGGAGATCTTCTTGCATTCTTTTTTGGATCTTCTCCTTCCACTCTGAGGGACTCTTCGGGTTTCTTGGTGAAGCGTAACTTATAGGGAACCCTTATATGACCTCGTTGTATGCCTTCGTTCTGGGGGACATGAGTCGAGAGATGGGATGGAATGGGTGACCTCTTTATTTTTCTTCATCCCTAGACAGGAAAAGACTGACGTCTGATGGGCAGGTGGTTGAGGTAAAAATGTCCCCAGCCCTGTGGGCCAGGGATGCTTTTGATCCTTTTTTATTATGCCTCGACTTGGATTTGTTGGTATTATGGGGGAATTTTGTGTTAAAAATTCCCCAATCCCTACGGTTTAGGGTTGATTCCATACTATGGCGGTTGCTGCTTCTATCACCTCTTTCCTGATCTTGTGCATTCCCATTCGGGTGTGAGCTAGATATGGCGTCAGGTCTGCATGTGAGTTTCTTGTTTCTAAGGATATGAGTAGTGCCTGATTATTGGATTACCTTAAGCGGGAAGCCTGGTGAATGTTCTTTATGGCCTAGTTTAGGTATTTTTCAATGGATCTCTCTCGTCAGGCCTGATGCTTTTAAGACTTAGTTCAGGATGGATCTTATCGAGCATTCCACCTATCCTGAACAAGGATATCATTTGATTGTCATCTTGGGATAATGAAATTACAAGATATTGTCTCCAGTGGGTTCTACTGTATGGGATGTGGGGTGAAGTGTAAAGATCCATGCTCTCCCCATCCCCGGATATGAACACCAGACAAGGAATTTTCGATAAGGCAATGCAATTTGTGCAGCATGTGAAGGTAGGTCAATTCGAGAACTTTCTTCCACCTCTCTAATTACAGTCATTGTGTAGACAAAAGGGCTTATAGGTCAATTTTACTGTGAAGATCCCCCAAAATATTGACATGTTCTGCATACCCATCATAGGGAAAATGTTTTTCTTTCAATTAGTGGAGGGTTGTACAGATATTGAGATGAATGTTATGCATGCATTCCTCCAACAACTATCTTGGTTGTCAACTGAGAAGTGGTTGTGGGATAGAACATAACTGGTATGTCATCCCTGGCTAATTATCTTCTCATGATCAAAACATTTTTTTCATCTTCTAGAGACTCCTCTACTTAGTCTTCCCAACTTGAATGTTTTTTAATGATTTCATTCCAAGCAGTGGTTCTAGTAGAAGTCTCATTGATATATGAGTTGTACAGGGGTGGATCAAAAGATGAGCGTGGCTCTGGACTATCTTCTGGATGAGAAAGGATGTCTCTTTTCATTGATAGAGTATCTGACATGTCTAAATCCATCTTTCCAAGCACCTCAGAATATGAGGTTTTATCGTATTTGACTCGATGAGGGGAGTACATTCTTGCTGGTGTAATTTTTTACTGCGGGGAGGACCTTCACAACCGATGTCGTGGTGGTGAGGGCTACCACCGCGGCTTGATATCCATCCATAGGGAGAATTTTTGTGGTGTTTATTCTGGGGGGACCTTCAGGTGGGACTGTAATAAGGGGAGGAACTTCTTGTTGCTTGATGTCACTGTAGGGAGGGCCTTCATAGTGATTGTCATCATGGAGAGGACTACCATCATAGCTTGATGTCTAACTACAGAGAGAATTTCTATAGCATATACCATAGGGAGGACTATTAGGGTAGATGACAACAAGGGGATGATCATCTTGTTGTTCAATCTTATAGTCAAGGGGAGGGCTACCATGACACTCATTAGGAGATATTCTCCCATGATCGATCATTTATTTCCCACTAGGTAAGACTTCGTGAGTGCTCTGAGGAGGACCTTCAGAGCTGCTGGTAACAATATTGTGGAGAGGACATTCACAACTACTACTCCCACTCCCATAATTTTGTAATGGGTTGACAGGATCCTAATAATATATTGATATATGTTTGATGGCATCAAGAACTACTGATTCTAGAAAAGTAGGATCATGAATGTGCTCTTCATTTTCCAGTTTACTTTAGCACATTTCATCTTTGGGCGCTCTCTTACTGGCGACTAGGGCCACTTGTTGTTGGTAACGACCTTTATATATGAGTTCCTATTTGAGTGGTTCATGTGATACTATCGGGATATGTCGATGAGCATCTTGAGTTTTGGTAGGGATATATGCCTGCCCTGGAGTGGACACAATGGTGGACCGATGTCCCCCAATTGGAATGGGTGTTTGTTCCCAACCCGATTGTCCTTTTATTGAGGAATATAGTCAACGAACCTCTTAGACTAGAGCATGGATATAGGTATACTCCGAAGTGACCATCTTATCTTGGGGATGAGTCACCCCACTTGGGGAGATGGGGTTGTGGGACTGACTCCTTTCTATTGCCACAGATGAGATTACATCTTGATAGGTCTAAAGGATATGGTCAGGAATTGATGTCTAATCTTTCATCATTACCAGGATGTGTTGAGATACATCTTTAGCTAGAATGGGGATATATGTTCATTCTAATGTCAAATCGGGAATTTTTTCCTTCTCTCATCCTCCATGATCTTCTAGTGGGTACAATAATTTCTTCTATTTTAGGGTAGAGGAACGATTTTTCCCCTTATTTATATATGGGATATGCTAGTTGTATTCTCTGGTTGTCATCGTATTTGACTGATTGGATTCATATTTGCGAGCAGGGATTTGCATCTTCTTGTTTTTTGCTATATTTTTTTGATGGTCTTAATATTCATCCATAGGAATTTCCATCTTCTTATATTTGATTGTCATCATATTTGACTGACGGGCTTGATATGAGGGAGCAAGAATTTGACTCTACCTGTATTTGATTGTCACTGTATTTGACCAGTGGGCTTCATATCCATTAGTAGGGATATATGTTTGCTTGAATTTTTTCATCCTATTTGGATAAAGGGCTTCATGCACATCGGTGGGAATTTTCATCTGCCTAAAAATTTCCACCCTATTATCATGGAAAGAATGGTGATCATTACCAAGAACTTATGCCTGCTCGTAATGTGCCATCGTATTTCCATGGTGGGATTCAGAAGAGGGGACATGGATATATGCATGCCCATAGTATGTCATTGTATTTTCATGTTAGATATATTCCTTAGAAACTAGGGTAATTACCTGCTCCTGATTATATGTTCATCGCCCTTTGTGGGCATCCCGGGGTTCGTGTGTTTGTTGAAATTTATCAGGATCCCTCGGTGCAACATCATCTTTAGTATGAGGATATTGGGTCGCATGATGTTGGTGGAGACATATTATAGCAGGGACCCTCGTGTGAGACACATGTGAAGTAGGAATGAATTCATTGGTGATGACTTCATCCACCTCCCTAAGATAAGGGAGGTACTCATTGTCATGTTTCAGGGACAGACTCCTGAAATGATTAGAGATGACCAGTGGAGTTTCCTGGTTCTAGACCACCAGCCGCTGCTGAGTGGATGGCTGGCAGGATTTCATTATCTAGAGGGTCTATCTTACTGCCTCCAACATTAGTAGAGTGTCGTTCTGATGGTAATCCCATATTATCATATTTTTTACCCATCTTTTAAGATGTTGGGTGGGAGACGGGGTCCTCTACTTCATGGAGGATTTTTTCAGTGTAGTGGTTGTCATGTGTGTTCATAAGAGCTTATGGGATGCCATTAGATTGAAGGAAACTTTATAGAATACCTACAATATGTGACATGTATAGAAAAAACCCATAAAAGTGGAATCTCATAACCACATGCATAATTAATGATCTCACATGTCCCTCTTCCTTTTTGGATGTGAAGGATTTACGTTGGGTTCACCATTTTTGTTTCGACCCAAAAATGTTGTGGTGTTGACGGATGATTATGGAAGGTTAGGTATTTATGAAATTGATCCACATCGGGTACAATACCCTCATATGGTCTCCATCAGGTTCATTCATGGAGCCATAAACACCCTAAGACCCTTTTATCCATGATTTATGGACCTGATTTCTAAAGGTAGGTTCTCGTTGGATGATTTGACCAATGACACTTAAGAACTCACATTGGTCGAGAGTTTGGGAACTCAAGATCATCACACCCTTTTGGGGGGAATTATTTTCTATTCTAGGACTCTCTTATAGATTTAATCCATGTTTATATATTCATTAATCCTTAGTACATTCCCAAGAATGTGTCCACAGATTACTCCTAGGTCGCAAGATCGATCATAAATACACATGGGTCTAGAATCATCTGTATGTATCTGAGGTTCTCTATCAATGAAGATATCTATATGTATTCAAGGTTCTTCATCAATGTTACCCTTTTACAGAAATATTAGGAATTCCTTGTTCGTTTATTGAGACAACACTATTTTAAGCCATGTGATGAGGCACTCTGGGATTTATCGTCATCCAAGGGGGACGGGAATTGTTTTGATATTGGGATCGAACCCATAATATGGGTTTACTATATATCCTCATGAGAGGAATCATAACCCACATAGTTCGATGTCACTTAACTAGACACATCACCTTTTAAGGTCGTGTGACAAGGACCCAACTGTGCAGTTTAACATCATGCGACAAGGACGTCTAGGCAGAAGATACCTAGTTAATAATTGGTGTGGGAATTATGCCAAGGTGGCATAAAGGACCTAGAAGGAATGTGATCTTTTGGGAGAACATGACTCTACCAGGGATGTTTCCTAGAAATCATTAGGGTAGATTTCGATGTCAGGTTTGGACCTTAAGGAGGCTTCCCACGTATCCCAATTAGTTGAGAATCAAATTCATCTTAGTTTGTTAATATGGGGATTATGCGTGGAAGATGCCCAAAAAAAGGGGGCATGAGTGGGGCTCACATCTATGAAGAAGTACTATTTATTTTGGAGTTGGGGATTACACCATATAGGAGGCCCATTTTAAGTTTGGACTATGACTGGGGCTAACTTTTGAGGAAGGTACCCCTTTGAGCTCGGGCCTTAGATGAGTGTCCTATGTATCCTGGTTAGAGCAGGAATCATAGTTCTCATAGTTTAGTTGGTTGGGTGAATCATACAGATTCCATGATCATCATTAACCTCTAATCCTATGTGACTCATGCTCAGTGTGAGAAACAACAGGAAGCGGTAGATCCAGCAAATCACACACTTTTCCTTCTCTATTATTGGAAGAGGTCGGGGATACAGTGCTTCCCTCTATTCACTTTACATTGGACATGAGTCTAGTGTGGTTAAAGGATGAAAGTGAAGTACGTGTAGGTAGGGAAGAGCAAGAGTGATACCTCCTTTGATCAAAGGGGCTTACTCTATAAGGGATTACCTAAAATTGGTTCTAAGAAAGGGGAGGAGTGTCATCCCTCATCAAAAGGAAACACAAGTATGATCTCCTTTGTTCATCGTTGGCCCTCATTGAAGGGAAAGGCCAGAGATTTCCCCTTGATCCCAAGAATAGGGAGGTTCACATGATCACCCAAGGTCATATCTCGGGTTATCATGGGAATGTAAACTTATAGACATTTCGGGGATCCGCCTTGTTGCGGGGATTACTCGTGTGAGTCTACTTACCATGGGTATGTAAACTCAAAAGGGCACACTAATGTGCCTAATGGTTCTATCATATGGGTCTAGCATATTTGGAAGAGGCTTTTACCTAATGTTGTTGGATTAGCTTACATAGGTACTATGAATGATGTAACAGAAACTTGTGGAAATTGTTGGAGTCAGAAGGTGGAACGCCTGAAGATACCCCATTCCATGTAGTGTTTCTTTATGTGGGATGGGGTATCCTATGCATAGCATTTCTCTATGTGGTTGAGGGATTCATCCACATACCGTAGTGGTATGAGGATCGGAGTTATTCCTGCATAGTATTATGCTACGTGGGGCTGAGCTCCATCCGTGTAGCATTTTTCTATGCAGTGTAGGGTTCTACCCACATAGAGATTTTATATGCGGTGTAGGGTTCCCTCTATATAGAGATTTGCTATACGGGACGCCTGAATATAAAAGGAGCATTGGTTCTGCACCTTGTAATAAATCCATTTGCAAAGGAAGTTGGTTCACATTTTATTAATTCATTTAGTTCTTCCCCCTTTAATGTTATGTGGTGAGTTTTACCAATAGGGAATTGTCAGAAGAGTATGTATTTTTTTGTGCTCTCTTCTTTTGTTCCTTCATCGATCAATATCCTCCCAAAATTCCTCTTTTATCCCCCAGTCCTCCTCTTGGGGTCCTTTTATAAAGAGGCGTAGGAACTGGATCGATTGGTTCATGAGCGTCTTTTTCGGAGATCCCACAAAAGGAACTCGGCCCGTGAACGACTTGGTTAGTAGGTGCATGGGGTCATCATTTATGGTGGAGAAAATCACCACCTCAATCCCGTGAATGGATTCATTTTTTCATAGGAATCCATCATATTTTCCTTTCCCATGAACCATTTTAGTTTGTAGGGGATGTCATATGTAGGGCATATTTCTCCTCCTTTTACCGCAAACAATTTTTTTTGCGGGGAACTGGCGTCATTGTCATCTTCTCACAAACTGCTTGGTTTGCAGGCACTATTATGAGGTAGACCACCATGTGGAGCTATGGCCCACAAAGGGTTATACTTCTCGACGCCCCTTCTTTCCTTTGAAATTTTTTTTCTTCAACCATTCTTCTTCAATTATTACTTTGATTTGTTTTCCATTCTTTTCCAAATTCCCAGAAATTATTTGATTTCTCTTTGCAACCTTTTCAGGACCCAACAACATCTCAAATGATTTATTACTTGTTCAAATTTACATTGATGATTTAATTTTCAGATCTACTAATGAATCTCTTTGTTTTGAATTTTTTTATTTAATGAAATAATAATTTGAAATGATCTTTATGGGTGAACTCAAATTCTTTCTCAGATTTAAATTTCTTAAAATAATGATGGTATTTTTCTAAAATAAGGAAAACACACTAATAAAATCTTAAAATGATTCAACCTGGATCATACTAAGAAGATTAGTACTCCCATGAGTACAACTTATAAGCTAATGTTGGATGAAGCCAATAAGCTAGTTGAAAACAAGCTTTATAGAAGTATGATCGGTAGTCTACTTTATCTTATTGTGACCGGACCTAATATCATGTTCAGTGTTTGTATTTATGATCATTTTCAATCAAATCTAAAGGAATATAATCTCAAATTCATTAAAAGTATTTTTTGTTATTTAAAATGAACTAAAAATATTGGTTTGTTTTATCCAAAAGGAGCTACTTTTGAATTAACTAGTTTTTCTGATGTTGATTTTGGAGGATTCCAACTAGATATAAAAAGTACAAGTGGGACCTTTCGTCTGCTTTTAAAATTCCTTATCTCATGGAATAATAAGAAGTAAAATTCTATTTCTCTTTCTACTGTTGAGATGGAATACATAGTCACTAGGAGTTTTTGTTCCCAAATAATATGGATGAAACACACTCTCTTAGACTTTGGGCTTACATATGACCATATCCCTATTAATTTTGATAACACTTGTGCTATTAATATTTCAAAAAATCCTATCTATCACTCTTTTATTAAACACATTTACCTTAAACACCATTTATTAAGAGATCACTTCCAAAAGGGTGATATATTATTGAAATTTATTAGGATGAAATATAAACTTGCTGATATTTTCACTAAACATCGTTCTCTTGACCATTTAAATTTTATTAAAGTTGAGTTAGGAATGATATTATTGTAATTATATTCATTTTAAAATAGAAAAATTGATTAATATTTTTGAAATTTTATTTTAAAATCTCATTGCTTTAAATGTTTTATGGTGGTTAGTGGTTCATTTTATTTTCTAGTATGATTTAATCATGATTATATAATGTTTCAAACTTATTTATGCTTTAAATTTTATTGTTAATGTTGGAGTTGTCTATTTGGAAAGGTGGTTTGTAAAAGCTTAATCATGGTTTAAAAATCATTAAAATGGAATTTTAAAATCTAGTTTGGTTGAAATTTTCTAATTTTGTTCTTCATTTTTGTTTTAATTATCACATTGGATTAAGGATTTATCAATTTTATAATATTATTTTTCTTAGTAGTTGTTTTTTTTATTTTGAACATGTTTTAATTGAAACTATATTTACATTTGGTCTATTATGGTCCATTTACAGGTAGGTGTCCATTATATTACTGTCTCTTGGACTTATAGTGATTTTATATTCTTGTGACTTCATTATTATTGTTTTCTATATATTTCCTATCTTTTGTGTGATTACCCATAAGATTAGGATGTTCTCTTGTTGGCCTAATGGTAAACATGGACCACCTAGATTGCTAAATAGTTTTATGGTGGTACCTTGGTCAAATGAGTTTTAGTTTCCCTTTTTATGGATTTTTTTAGGCATGTATTGGATATCAAAAGTAAAATTGTTTTTATTTTTAAAATTTTATTTTTGAATGTTTAATTGGTTCTAAGTGGAATTTAAATATGAAATGGTTATCTATAAAATGGGTTTTGAAATGGTACATCAAAACAGAAAATGGTTTTATTAAATAATGTTTGATATGATTTCACTAAGGGTCTAACATGAGTAAGATAACACATGGTGCCTTTTTTAAATGACTTATAAAATGGATTTGACTTGGTTTCCAAATGAAATCCAAAGATTCTTGATTGATATATTTTTGGTATGTTTGTCCTTTTGTGTGTGATGCCTTATATTTTCAAATTGTGTGTGCTTATTGATTTTGGTTCATTGGTGTGTATGTTGGTGAATGATGATTCATGTTGTGTATACATCCTTGCAAGACATTTTCTTATGTGTATGGTTTGGTTAGTAGTTTGATTTTTATTATCTTTTAATTTAAACACAATTTATAGTTGGTTTTTATGGTTTATTCATAGTTGGTTTTATGTTTTGGATATGTATGGTTTTATTTTGTTCTATAGGGTGACAACTTCTATATTTTTTTAATAGTAATATGTAGTGGTGGTTTAAACTACTATTATATATGGAAAAAAATTAGCGACAATTTAAACAACCACTATATATGGTAAAAAAAACTAGTGGTAGATTAAACTTCCATTATATATAGTGGTATTTTAAACCACCATGAAATACTCTATAGTTCTGAGAGGAAAAACTGCCACTAAAAGTATGAATCTGACACTATTTAAATTTCGATACCAACTTTAGCATCAGTTTTATAAAACCATAGATGAATCATTTGGTGGATATTTAAACCACAATAAAATGAAAAAAAAACACCTCTATATGACTATTTTTTTGTAGTAACTTTACCTTATATGTCCAAATTTTTCTTGACTACCCATTTACACCCAGTGGGTTTTACATCAACTGGCAGGTCAACTAGAACCCAAATTTGGTTCTGATGCATGGAATCTATCTCATAATTCATGAATTTTTTCTATCTTATAGCTTATAAGATCTCTACTACCTATTTTTAGGAAATGGGATCATTATTTTTCACCAATAATGAGTCACCGTCCTCAGTGACATCTTTCTGGTTCTCTAACATTTATGGTGCTCCTACATAATACTTGTGTTTTAGGAACAAACATCTTCCATGGGGATCCATGGAATTGGTTCTTATACCAACTCTTTTATATCTTGAGCATCAACTTCATCAAAGTCAATATCACTCTCACTATATTTTTTGAGGATGTTCTCCCTCTCAAGAAAATTGGCTTGTCTTGCGACGATCACCTTCTAATCTGAGTGTTTGTATAAATAGTATCCTCTTGTTCCCTTAGGATATCATATAAAGATACACTTTATGCATTGGGGTTCTATTTTTTTCTTTAGTGTGACTTAACAAACACCTCACATCCCCATGAACAAGTATGTGATAAAATAGGTTTCTTTACACGCCATAATTTGAAGAGAATATAATTTTTCTATTTTATTGGTACTCAGTTTAGTATATATGTTACAATGTGTGATATATATCCAAAAAAGGATAATGTAATATCTACATGACTCATCATCAACCTCACCATGTCAGGAAAATTATGATTTCTCCTTTCACTAATATTATTCCATTGTGATGTAAAGGGTTGAGTGATTTGAGATAGAATCCTAGACTCATATAGAAAATCTATAAACTCTTAGTTATGATATTAACCACCTCAATAAAATTAAATCTTATTTATCTTATTTCTAAGTTGATTCTCTACTTCATTCTTGGATTTTTTGAATTTCTCAAAAGACTCAGACTTATACCTTATTAAGTAAATATAATTATATTTACTCAAGACATTAGTAAAAGTTATGAAGTAAGAAATCCCACCTATAGATTTTACTAGAAAAGGTCCACATACATTAGTGTATACCAATTCTAAAATCTATTTGGCACTTTCACCATATCCACCAAATGGTATTTTGGTCATCTTACTTTTTAAAAAAGTATGGCATATTTCAAGTGGTTTTTTCTCAAAAGATTCTAAATAACCATCTAGATATATCTTTGTATGACTCTTATCATTTACATGATCAATATGGTGATGCCACACCTGGGAGTTAATTGAGTCATGTGAATTTGATTTGTTATTAATTGCAAATATTTGGTTTTCATAATATAATACATAAAGACTATTATTCAGTTGCATCATACCATAAAAAATTACATTGTTGTAAAAGTGAAATTAGTTATTTATAAATTTTAAAATAAATCCATACATGTCATGAAAAGAAACAAATATTATGTTCTTAGTAACACTTGGCACAAAATAATAGTTATTTAAAACCAAAATCATGTCATTTGGTAACATAAGGTAGTAGTATCCTATATCTAAAGCAGTAAGATGTGATCCATTGGTTTCTATAAGATCTGCCTCTCCTCAGGTGATCTTTTGAATCTACTTGGTTCCTATATTTGGATATATATATATATGTGCGTGTGAGAGAGAGAGAGAACTGTAAGTTTTATCTAAGACCCAATGTGTATATAAAGAAATATTACACTCAATAAAAAATGAACCTTGAGTTTTCCCTTACTTATTTAATTGGGTGTAGTGCTTATTCTAGTTCCCTATATTTACACATGAAAAACATACCATGTTTTGTTCTTTTTATTACTATAAGATATTCATGTTATTAGAAGGATGGTTCCCAAGAGCCTTAGAATTAAAATAAGTCTTGGGGACCTTTTTCTTATTCTTATTTTTCTTATTTACAATAAAGACTGGAGGTTTTCACACTCCATGTTTGTATCAACTCGAAGAATAAGAGTAAAAAGTTATGAAAGAGTCTCCTCATTATTTCTCATATTATAATTCATAATGAAACTAGGGAAGTTCTTAAGTAGTGAGGATAGAATGATATTTTTGAACTGCTCGTGATGGATCTTAAACCTCAAGATTTCTAAGTGCTCTATGTAGCCAATAATCTTGATTATATGAGGCCCAGTCGGAACTAAATCCAAAGTTTTCTTATTAATAATTCATTGGATATCTCATATCTATCTTTTATTAGCTTATCTTGATAAATATCATTAAGTTGATACATGATGATATGCACATCCATATCCTCATGTTGCTTTAAAAGATCATTGGATGTAGAGGATAACATGAAAAATTAAACACCCATGGCATCGTCCACATGTTTTGGGTAGAGAGATACTTCTTCCTTTCTAGCTTCTCTATAAAGCAATTAAATAAGTGGGGTTTCCATCATGTATAATTTTTGTTCATGGTGTATTATAATGCACAAGCACCTATAACATTCCTAAAAATTTGATCTTGTGAGAAGGCTATACTTCTCTAGTATTGATTGTGGTGATATAGTCAAATTTGTGTGGATTTTCATTTCTACAATAATTAAGATTAGAATTTTAGTATATTATCTAGATTATAGAAATTAGATAACTAAATTGTAAACTTATTAATCTCTCAATATTTTTTCAGAACTCAATAGCCTTCACCATTTGTTTTGGAATATCATGTTGCATGGATATTCTAGAGTCAAGGATCCAAACTACCCTTATCATAATCTATAATTGGGCCTAATAATATTTTTAAAGGGTTTTAAGTAGCCATAACTTCATAAGTTCATTAACTCGTCATTCCTTAATATATTGAATGGATTCTACAATCCTGAAATCTTGGATAAGTATTTCCCCAAGTCTTTCCTCTCAGTTACACCAAGTCCTACTTTGGCAGTCAACCCTTGATATTAACTAAGTTTAAATCATCCTAAAAACCTAAGCTAAAATTTATTGATAATTGAAACCACCCCGACTTGGGTCAGTCAAGAAATTTCAACTATATTTCATTTTTAACTTAAGTAGTCAAAGGTTGTACTAAATTAATAGTTATTTGAGGGATTTTATCTTTTATGAATAAATTTCCCATTTTACATTATTACATCCTTGATAATATTAAGTGGGTTTAATTAAGTTATTAACCATGTATTAAATAAAATTTATGCATAATCCAATTTATTTTAACTTCATCTTACATGCTTATTAATTAATTTATTAAGTTATCACAATAAATAATCCATAAATAATTAACCATACAACTGATAGAAATAAAAAAAAAGTGGTATGATCATGAGCTTATTTAATGGTTAGTTTATCTAGAGGATTCCATAACTTGGTTCATATTGAAGCATTCCACATTTCCTCCTATAAACCTCATGGATTGGTTTTTCCTCAGCTCTGGACTTGAGTCACCTCCACTCACTGGGGATCTCTATCCATTACATGAGATTTACTCACACACAAGTTAGAGGAACCATAGGATTTGTTTAGGGGGTTTACATAAAATAAATCCCAAGTATACATATCCTTACATAATGAGAGAAGAAGATGAAACACATATTATCAAATTAATTTAATAATAATAATAAATTAAAATGAAACCAATCACATACATAGGTATGGTCTAAGCCTATGATTACCCACACACATTAAATGAATATACATTTTCAATCCATATATCATTCACTTTAATTCATTCTCTAATCAGGGTAAAATGTCTCAAATTTTTCTAATTAATTATCTGGTTAATTAATTTATTTTATTTTATTTTTATTCAATCTAAACCATCTTGGAAATTTCAATCATCCATAATTTTAAACAAATTAAATAAATTAATTTTATTTAAAATTAATAGATTACACACGTGTGTTTGGAGGAAATGGAATGTAACCATCCAAACTACTTGGCATGGTCTTTGTACTGTGTATCCACATATAATCCAATATACATTTCATGGTATGTAATTAAAAAGTGTGAAATTTCCAATACATGGTGCACGATCATATGTAAATTATGCAGCATGTGATGTTATTAATGTACACATAGTACACTATAAGCAAAGACCATACACGGATCGTAGTTCAAAATTTAATATGTGAATTAATTTAATATATAATTAATAATCATATAACATGGCATGTACTATTAATAAATGACACAAAAAACACATGTAAATAGATTTAATTATATAATCAATTTTTCTCTCCTTGTTAAATTAATTAGACGAGGTATAATAGATCACATGACGTATAATTGGGCTACCTGATGTATTATCTCTTCTAACCATGTCTATGAAACACTCCTAGGGATAGGGTGTGTTTGTTTGTCATAGAAGTGTATGAGTTACATGATGTATATGCTAGCTATATGTCGTATGACCTCAAAGTTTCACAGTTTATCAGGCCTCATGTCGTGTATTTACTACATGACATGGCTTGAACCCTTGTGTTTTCCACCATGAAAACACATGGAAAACACGACGTGTATCAGAGTTACATGATGTGTAGTCCAGAAAATTACATACCCGCCTGGACCGGTCAAAATGTGGTGTGCATTAAATGAATTTTGTATTTAGTTAATTCATGGTGAATTGGTTTTAACACAAGTCATCCTGGTGCGTTGAACATGGGTACACAACATATACCTTTGGGCTACACATCATGTACTCTTGTGTTGTCTATCCAGAACCATTGACATCTCCTAAAGGGGTCTTTAAATGTTATTCGTGTTAATTTAACCATTTCTTGGTTACATGATCAAGAACAAATAATTTAAGAGAATAATTTGATGTTTATATTTTATAGAATGAGTAATCCAAAAGTAAAATTGACATCAAATGCATATTATCAATTAGAAATTAATAAATAATTATAAATTTATTATGTGACTTCTATAATACCTCTTAAAGGTTTCAAGCATAATAGAAGCACCTATTGAGCACATTCAACTCATATTTTTGAAATAATCAAAGGATAATATGAGATTTACATGATGAATAACAACATAACCAACATAATTGAATCTAATATTAAATGACTAATGAACACCATAACTAAAATGAAAAATCATCATATATAATTATAATTAATTTATAGATGGATTTAGAATTACCATGCCTTGTAATTTTTTCTTTTTTGATGAATTTGGTTGACCAATCTCATCATACTACCATTGTGTCATTAGATCCAAGCATAGAATCCCTCTAAATGTGATCCACACATGTCCCAAAATCTCAAAACATCATCATAGAATCATCAGGTTCTAGTGCGGTCAATTCTGATCACTTGCATCATTTTTCATTAATCTATAAAGAATATCTTTTTAGATAAAAAATTATCTAGGTCATATCTAAGGATTGAGATAGTGGAGGAGGATTAGTGCTCTTATTATTGAGTACACTCTAGAGATATTTTTATCTCTAGGTTTGTTTCACACAATAAGTAGTTAACCCTGGAATGTGATATAACTAGGTATTTATAGATTTAATCTAGATTTGGTAATTACAAAAGTCCCTTAGCCAATTCCCTATTCCATAACGAACCTTGTTCCTAATAATAATATATAAATATTATTATTATTCACTTGACATGTGAAACACCTACGGATAAATAAATATCATTTTTTAAATAAATAAATTAATATTTATTTAAATGATATTTAATTTATCATTTTTGGTTGGACCATTAAACTTGGTCTATCTATCCTCCTCGGTATTTAATGAACCTTGAATAATGGCTATTTATTTAATAAATAAATATTACCACATTATTCATCAATAAATATAATTAATATTATATTCACTAAATCTTGTGAATAAATATTTATTATTATTTAACTTACATATTTATTCTTTCAAATAACATTTCATTAAATATTGGTGATCAACCAACCCCAAATAATTATCAAACCAAAAAGCTGAGATAATATTTATTATAACTTGTTAAATTCAATATATAATTTAACTAATATTCTAGATACACTTAGTGTGTGACCCGCTATGCCTCTTTCTCGGTGAAATTAGTCAGAACTACTTAAATACCAAGGTTAAAAACTATCAAAATGCTAATTCACCCAAAGAGAAATAGGTTAATGTCAAAACAACATTCAACCTCATATGAATGCTCATTGTGTAATACAATCCCTTTGACATGATATCTCTAATCAAGTAAGTTGTGTCCTGGTGCCATCAACCTATGTGTTCGATGTCTCTTTGTTTGAATTTATATAATTAAACTCACCCACTAAACACCCTGGCCATGGATTTAATTAGGTTGTTCCACTCCCATCAAAGGGCTTGAGATATCAACTTTTATTAAAGAAGATAAGGGGAAAATATTTTCTCACATTATTCATTAATGCAGTATCACTCGTGATGCACCCAACGTTCCATACTTCACCACGAGCATATATCATCATGGTTTTTATCAATACATCAAATTACATGAATTGTGATATATATTAATAATAATCTTAAAAATATAAGAACCAATATGCACATTCGTGGATAAAAACATCCAATGACACACATAAATGTGAATTTCCAATCAGTGAATCATGTTCTCATAACTCATGCACTAGAAATTACCTAGGACATACACTATGAGAAAGTTCATAAAAGTCCTATGATTTTACACACCTAATAGCTTGTATTATTTGTGTACCATAAAATGATATCATCTGGATATATAAAATATACTAGTACTTCATCGATGCATTCGCACAACACTATATAGCACTATTTATTTTTTATGAAATAATCATATTTTCAAGGGGTGTGTTTGGATGAAAATACTATAAAATTACATTTTTAGGAGGAAAAACTATTTGAATTTAATATGTGTGAAAGTATAAGGAAGAAATAAATGATAATAAATATCACATCCTTTCTCAATGGTGAGAATTTTTTATAATTCTATTTTTGTCATCATCTGAATGTGACCATTTATTATCACCATTTTTTTGTTCCAATGAGAATCCTACCAACCTTCCCTTTGAAAATATTTATTTTATAAAAAATTAAACATTAAAAGGTACAAAATTTCAACCACACTCCATACACTTCACTAAAAAAAATATAATATGATTATGGAACTAAGGGGCACAACATATTGAGGATACCTCACAATGTAGTAAGAACTCCATATCCTTAAAGAGATTGTTATAAAATTTTGTATCTTCATAATTAAATCCTTATTTTTTATCTCTTAAGCAATTTTAACCATCCAATATTCATCTATATATCTTGATAAATAATAAATACCTACAAATCCAAACATTCCAAATTCATTACACAAACATTCTAATAAAAAATATTAAACAATTAATTTGGTAAAAACCATGAGCACATGCCCTATGATTAAGGACTCAAATACAATACAAAAATGAAATATGTAGAATACCATATGATTTAAGATAGGAGTATAATAAATATCCAAGGATTGATAATGGTTAATTTTTTAAAAAGAAAGAAGAGACTGTATGACCATAAAATGGAATGGGAAATAATACATGAGATCTAAAAGATAAATCCCACAAAGAATGTATGATAACAATGAATATAAAGCTCAAAGAAATATAGTATATACAATGAAGGAATTATGAGAAACAATATATATAGCAGGGTTTAAAATAAACCTATTTATAATCTATTAAATTGAAGAAACCCCGAAAAAAAATGAAATTTTATTTAAAGAAATTGAAAATGAAATAAAAAACCCTGATAATGTGCGAAAACATTGTTTCAAATAATAATAACGATAACAAACAATAGTGGAAATAAATATACATGACAAAAATTACATGAAACACTCATTTCATAGAATATGAAACAATAGTGAGAAAATTAGATTAAACGCTAAATACAAAAAATATTAAGAAAAAACTAATAAGAAATAATAAGAGTGATAATGAATAATATATATAATAAATATTGATGATGGAAAATAAAAAATAAATAAAACATTTTATAAATGAAAAATGAAATAATAGTGATACAAAAATACCTAGAAGATGTAGTAATAATGAGAAATTTATAGATGACGACTAGAGAGTTTGGGCATGAGAAATGAAAAAATTGATAACAAACATTATGAATATCATAGTCAAAGTGTCTATAGAGGGGAATTGGATCTCAGATATGAGCCAAGAAAACACAAAGAAATTTTGAGGCAATATAAAATCAATAACAAACCTTGATAAGAAATAAGTATAGGTATAAATGTATGTTTATAAGAAACAAATCATATTGAAAAGATTGAAAACATATTTAGAAAAAATAAATAATTCACACTGAGGCCAAAAAGATTTCCATGCATCAAACCATTATGAGTAAAAATCCAACTTAATTACTTATGATCCCTATAAATCATTAATGTTTAGGCTCATAAATTAGTTTGTATATAGAATTCAGAAATTCAACATTAATATAAAACATGAATAAAAATTATATTATGGGATTAAGTTATGTCAATTAATATTGTTGATTGTCTTTGTCCCTATAGTTGAGAGATTAGATCCAAATAGTATAATAGATATGAAACATAAGTTATAAGTATATAATCTTACATTTATGTTCATCTTCAAAATGAAAAAATAGTGAGTATAGTAGGTTGATGATGAGGTGTGATATCAGAGGAGATGTGATCAGTCTATGACAGTCAATGGATGACAATAGTCCATAGATGAAATTGATTAATACTGAGGATATGGACGAAAATAAAAGAAAACAATAACCACAATGATAATATTAATAATATAAATAATGTCTTAATGATAAGTATAATCTAATTTTATAAAAAATCATGCATTGAAACCAATAGAATATTGAAATATAGATATATAAAAGGCCACACTTGAGTATTTTGCTGGTGCTTGGGATTATAAATGGGGAAAATATTTTCCTGTGAAATGCACTGAAATTCATGTTAATTACTGGTGACAAATATAGAAAAAAATTCCTATAAAATCATAAATATGCCTATAATATTAAATTCAATTATTATATTTAGAAAATAATAAGATGTTATTTAGGGAATAAGATAGAAATCAAACTAATAATTTATATGAAATCAATGAATTTTACAATGGTATTTGTGTGATAGAATGTAAGTTGAAATAGTTCACATCCAATTATCGAAGACCTTTAGGGATTGGGAGTCATAGAAAAAAATTGGTTGAATTTCTAGTTTATATAAATTTATAATGGAATCTAATTATAATGTTGGTAATCAAATGCATTTTCAATTATTGTTTATATATTCACATTCACTGAGAAAATAAACAAAAAATATATACTTATTATCAATTTCTATATAAGGTCAATATTAACATCCCTTGATTTTTTCATGAACTACAATATAAAATATTACATCATCACATCAGAAATCCATAACAAATAGATTTACATAAAAGAAAATAGAATAAAAAAACATTAAATAAATTCATCCAGAAAATATAAAAAAATATAAAATAATAATAATGAGATAAAATAGTGAATAAAATCAATAAAAAATACCATATAAACAAGAAATTTATTTCACATTCACAAAAAAAAGGTGTTCACTAAAAAAGCACTCATAGAAGCATTATATGATTTCATATAAAATAAATCATTCCAATACATAAACCTATAAAATCCCAGATGAAGTCATGAAAAACTCATTAATACTACTAAACTAATAATAAATCACAAAAAAATAGAAAACAAAGTAAACTAAATAGAATTTTTTAAGGTATTTAAATTTATAAAAATAAAGTGGAGAAAATAGACATGTAACAAAGGTCTTACTACAACAGCTGTATTGATTAGATCATATATATGAATTTTAAATTTTCATAAAAAAAAGAACTTGTAAATAATTAAGAAAAAAAATAGAATTAAATACTTAGTTAAAATTTATAGAAGATACTTTAGATAATTAAATAAAATGAACTTTTGAAGCCCGTGACATTGAAAATAATCATGTTTATAATACATAACATGGATAATGAAGAGTAAATATATAAAAAAGTTATATAAAATGAATAATTTATAGAGTTAATATTGTGAAATTGTATAGTGAATCTATATGCAAGAGAAATTCAATGTATAAAGAATTTTTAGAGTGAATATATACACAAAAAACAAACGGTTATATTTATGAAAATGAATATAGTGAACAAATAGGGTAAAAAAATTAACAGGTACTACCATGTGGGAAGAGATGTAGTTGTATGTATAATTTCATTCCTATTATATATGATATATAATAGAAAATAAGATCAATGTTCTTAAGAGGGTTTAGGGGAGGTAAAAAGGTAGAAATGAAAAAATAACCATTGAACTTAGAAGCAAATTAAAATCAGGGTTACAGAATTAGGGTTACAGAAGAGAAACAATTGTAGAACTTAAAAGAATAATTAAATCAAGGACACAAAATTATTGTTTTACCATTTTATTAATAATGGAATAGAACCAAAAATAAACCTATTAATAAAGAGGGAAGAACCATTGAAGGAAGAAGAAAAATAAAAACAGGTATATAGAGATTTGAAGAGAACCTATCGCCAAAAAGAAGCAATAGGTTTCTATAGATGAGGTTCAACAACCAAATTATAAAAAAAATTAATAAAAGATTAGAACATTTATCGATGAAGGAAGGTGTTGACCTCACCTGTTTTGATAATCTCAATCATGTATTCATATGTGTTGAAAATCCCAATTATGTTTTCATTCTCTATGATATTTTTTAAGTATCATCGATCTATACTTTAATTCTTTCAAATCTATGATCAAACCAATAATAATCTTTAAAGTAGTCTTTGAAATATGTTAATCCTCATTTATCCATGTTCATACAAGTTATAAATTGATTCTAACACAATCGGATGTGTTCTGCATAAAACAGATAAGTAATCTGCCTATAGCTACTGATAAAGAGCTACCGGTAACCAGTCTACCGATAGACTTAGTCTACCGACAGACAGCTACCGATAGACTTAACACAGACAGCTACCGATAGACTTAACACAGACAGCTACCGATATACTTAACACACAGCTACCGATACAAATATAGAGCTACCGGTGTAAGTATAAATAGCTACCGATGGAATAAGAGTCACCGATGGACGAAGCTACTGACAGACTCACAGCTACCGATACATGCATGGAGCTACCGATGCATGAAGCTACCGACGCATGGAGCTACCAATAAACAAAGTCACCGATACAAGCATGTACCAACAGACGTATAGAGCCACCGATAGAGTCAAAGCAACTAATGACATTGAGCTATCGATGTTCAAGCTACTGATGTTCAAGCTACTGATGTTCAAGCTACCGATGTTCAAGCTACCGATGTCCAAGCTACCGATGCTGATTACCTACCGATCACTCGACTCACTGTTTGAATTTCTTTATTTCCTATATTTAATCTATCTAACGGTCATATCATACATTTTAATGATTTGTCAAATATCTGATAAAGGTTGTCGGATGTCAGGAACCCGTACCTCGTACCTGCTGAAAAGAAATCTTTTCTGTCCCCTGTTGGGAGATAAATACGAGAAGACTACGCTGCCCAAAACAGAAGTGAACCAGAGAAGAATGTGGTGGACGAAAGATACCAGAAACATAAGAACAAGAAGAATCAAGAGAAAAACTAGTTTCATCAAGAACACAGAGAAGCTCATAGACAATCAAGCATACTCGAGAAGTGTTCAGTGCATACAAAAGAATATTGAAGAGCTTCATCGACTACATTCTCACTACCTGCGAACCTGGAGCATACGACACTCTGTTTCTCAAACAGAAACGAGAAGAGGACTCAGACTCACTTCTGATCGAATCCAAAGGAGTCCAGAGCTACACTGAAATCACCAGAACCATCTCTAAACTCTACATCTCTTGTTCTGTGATTTATTATCATTCATTTCGAGCAGTGTGTGTTATCTGCTGTATCTAACACATACACTGTCTCCTGTACTCAAACTGAAGGATTTGAAAATCCTTACCAAACTCTTTCATTCTTTCTTTCCCACGAATAACAGTGGTAGAGGTCGTGTGTGACCTGGACAGCTGGTTGTTGTTGTACTATTTCCCACGAAGAACAGTGGTAGAGGTCTTGTGACCTGGACAGTGTGTTCACTGTTGTTAACCCCGATCCAGGGTGTGGATCATTTTTATATAATCTTTTGAGAGGACTAAGTCTCGGCTTGAGACTGAACTTCTTGGTTACATTGTTGTGCCATCTCTTTCAAAGTTTTATTCCGCTGCTAATCACTTTAAAACCAATACTGTTTTTAAAGTTACTTTGATAATTAAATTAGCAAGTGTTTATGTTAAGTGTAGATTAGTAATTTAGTTTCAAAAGATAATCACACACTCCTGTGTTGATTAACTGGGAATTAATCAATCCCTTGAGAATCTGACAGAACCTCTACTTTAATATAAATTCACTACAGTTTAATTTATTATTTTATTTTGGGGGTATTTAAGACACTGTTTTTAAATACAGAAATTTTAATTGGTACTCAATTCACCCCCCTCTTGAGTTAACCACTCCGACCAACACTTGGTATCAGAGGATTGAAAATACTTTCTAAAAGTACTCTGCTTTTGAACTGTGATTTTAGTTGTATTTTAAAGTTCTTAAAATTTCTGTTATATCTAAATTTTTATCTCTTTAAAATTTTCTCATCATGGACAATAGACTTGAGGGTGCTGCTACTAACCGGCCACCTTTCTTCAATGGAACTAATTATGCTCAGTGGAAACTGAAAATGAAAATTCATCTAGAAAGCATAGGTTTTGATATTTGGACTGCTATTGAATCAGAATACAAAATGCCTACTACTGCTAGATCTACTTGGGATGAACCTACAAAGACTACTTACAATAACAACTGTAAAGCTATGAACGCCTTGTACTGTGCTCTAGGAGATGAAAAGTTTAATAGAATTTCTGCATGTAAAACTGCATATGAAATTTGGGATACCTTAGCTGTTTCTCATGAAGGAACAACGAATGTTAAAGAAATGAGATTGAACACTTATACTATCAAGTATGATAATTTTAAAATGAATCCTGACGAACCCATTTCTGACATGTATCTCAGGTTCAATGAAATTGTCAATACAATGATCTCGCTGGGAAAGGATGTCTCATCGAAGGAACAAATTATGAGAATTTTGAGATGTCTACCTGATAGATGGAGAGGCACATCTGTCTCAATCAGAGAATCATGTGACATAGCTGCTCTACCTGTCAAGGAACTAATTGGCAAGCTGATGATGTATGAAGAAGAGCTTAAAGTGAACAAAGAGGAAGAAAATGAACCTGCAAGAAAGTCTGTCGCTTTTAAATCCTCAACTTCAAAGAATAAGGACAAAGAAAAGCTTCAAGCTGTAGTTGAAAGTTCAAGCTGTGAAGACAGTGGAAGTGATTCTGACAGTGATGCTGAGATGGCTCACATTGCTAGAAGATTTAAGAAATTTTATAGGAAAAAGAAGTTCTTCAGAAAAACAAATTATAAGGGTAAGTATGATCACCAAGGTAAATGGAAAAAGGATTGGAAGAAGAATGACAAATCAGATGATGTTGTCTGCTATGAGTGCAAGAGAAAAGGACACATTAAAGCCGACTGTCCAAAGCTGAAGTATAAAAAGAAATATGAATATAAGGACAATAAGTTTAAGAAAGACATGAAGGCTACTTGGAGTGCTTCAGAAGACATCACAAGTGAAGCTGAATCTTCAGACTCTGAAAGTAATCGAGCCAACATGTGCTTTATGACAAACACTTCTGAGGTAACTGCTGAAACTCCTGCTTCAAATTCATATTATTCTGGAGATGATTCTGAAGGTGATAACATGTCTAAATCTGAACTGTTTGAATACTGTGATATGCTGGAAGAGACATGTAATGAACTTAAGGATAAATACAAGTCATTAAAGAAACAGCATGCTCTCACCACTACAGTTAAAACCGAACTCACTATTGAAAAAGAGAAAAATGCTCAACTGTTAAAGGAGAACACTGAACTGAAACTATCTAATGAGCAACTCAAGAAAGACTTAGAGAAGTTCACCAATGGCAAAAATACACTAACACAGATGCTAGGAAAGCAAGTAGCACCTAAATATACTACTGGTATAGGATACCAACCTGGACAAAGGAAAATTGCCAAAACTAGATTCATTCCTAAATCTGGACAGAATGAAGGTAATTCTGGAACTTCATATGCTTCAACCAGTTATATACATAGCTATGGATCTAATAAATTTTATCTTTCAAATCATGTCAATTCTACAAATTATATGAGACCCATTAGACAAATATGGGTACCTAAAGTGTTATTGGCTAACCTGTCTGGACCCAAGAAAATATGGGTACCAAAATCATCTCCCATCTAAATCTGTTTTGTAGGGAACTTGCTTCAAGAGCTCCTGTAAAGAGACCTGGTATTTGGACAGTGGATGTTCAAGACATATGTCAGGAGACTTCTCTTGTTTCAAGAGTTTAATAAAAGTTGATGGAGGCTTTGTCACCTTTGGTGATAATTCTAAAGGAAAAATCATCGGCCTAGGCCAGATTGGTAACACTGATTCAATTTTGATCTCTAAAGTTTTATTTGTTGATGGCCTTAAATACAATTTATTAAGTATTTCTCAGTTATGTGATGATGGTTTTCATGTTAAATTTGAAAATGATTCTTGCAAAGTTTTTAATTCTAAGAATGTTTTGGTATTTTATGCCTTAAGAAATGAAAATGTTTATGCTGTTAATCTGAATTCTTTAGCTAAGTAGAATATTACTTGTTTGAATGCTTTTCATAAAGAATCTTGGATATGGCACAGAAGATTGGGACATTGCAACATTCACTCACTTAGAAAACTTTCTAGGAAAAACCTAGTTAGAGACCTACCTAAATTAGAATTCCCAAATGATAGAGTGTGTAACCCCTGTCAAAAGGGAAAACAACACAAAGTTTCTTTTAAATCAAAGAAAGAAGTTTCGACTTCTCAACCACTTGAATTGGTTCACATGGACTTGTTTGGACCATCAAGAGTTTCTAGTTTAAATGGGAAGCACTATGTTTATGTTCTTGTAGATGATTTTTCTCGATATACTTGGGTATATTTTCTAGCTCACAAAAGTGAAGTTTGTTCTTCTTTTGTTAAATACTCCAAGTCTGTAGAGAACCTTAGTGGACTTAAGATTAAGACCTTGAGAAGTGATCATGGTCGTGAGTTTGAAAATCAAGATTTTGAATCTTATTGCTCACACAATGGCTATACTCATAACTTTTCTGCCCCTAGAACACCCCAACAGAATGGTGTAGTAGAAAGAAGAAACTGAACCCTTCAAGAAATTGCTAGAACCATGCTCAATGAATATGATCTGCCTATTTATTTTTGGGCTGAAGCTGTTAATACAGCTTATTATGTCATTAATAGAGTCTTAATTAGACCTGTTCTTAAGAGGACTCCTTATGAGTTGTGGAACCATAGGAAACCCAAGGTTAATTACTTTAAAGTTTTTGGTTGTAAAGTATTTATTCTGAATACTAAAGATAATCTGGATAAGTTTGCTTCCAAAAGTGATGAAGGAATTTTTCTGGGTTACTCTATTTCAAGTAAAGCCTATAGAGTATTCAATAAGAAAACCAAATGTGTGGAAGAATCTGTTCACATCAAGTTTGATGAAACTGATCCACATGAGCCTAAAACCTCTCTTGAGAATCTTGAAGAAGATTTGTCTATTCTGGACCTTAATGATAAATCTAAAGAACCTGTTATAAAAGCATCCAGTTCTGGACTTTCTCTAGAATCTGCTTCTGTTGAACCCGAACCTATAGATGAACCTGAAATTTCTAGTCCAACCTTTACCAGATCAACGAGGATTCTAAAGAATCATCCTTTAGAAGTTGTTGTTGGTAATCTTGATAGAGGAACACAAACTAGAGCTTCTCTAAGAAACCAGGTTGAACATCAATCCTTTCTTTCACAGCTAGAACCCAAAAATATCAACGATGCTATCAATGATGAATTATGGGTAATAGCTATGCAGGAAGAATTAAATCAGTTTGAAAGAAACAAAGTCTGGGAATTAGTTGACAGACCTAAGGACAATTTGACAATAGGCACAAAATGGGTTTTTAGAAATAAAGTAGATGAATCTGGAAATATAGTTAGAAACAAAGCTAGATTAGTTGCACAAGGATATAGTCAAGAAGAAGGCATAGACTATGAGGAAACTTTTGCACCTGTAGCTAGACTAGAAGCCATTAGAATCTTACTTGCATATGCTGCACATCTGGATTTCAAGTTATATCAAATGGATGTGAAAAGTGCTTTTCTAAATGGTTTTATAATTGAAGATGTTTTTGTAGAACAACCACCTGGATTTATTAACCCCCATTTTCCAAATCAAGTTTTTAAACTTTCTAAAGCTTTGTATGGTTTGAAACAAGCTCCAAGAGCTTGGTATGATAGACTTAGCAATTTCCTTATTTCAAAAGGTTTTACTAAAGGGATTGCTGATCCAACTCTTTTCATTAAAAGAATTTCTAAAGATGTTTTAGTTGTACAAATATATGTTGATGATATTATTTTTGGATCTTCTAAACACTCTTTATGTACTGATTTTTCAAAAAGTATGCAAAATGAATTTGAAATGAGCTTAATGGGAGAGCTTAAGTACTTTCTTGGATTTCAAGTATTTCAAAATGAAAATGGTATTATTTTGAATCAAAGTAAATATACAAAGGATCTTTTAAAACGTTTTGGTCTGGATAGTATCAAGGAAAGTGAAACTCCTATGAGTACTACCTGTAAATTGGATGCAGATGAAACTGGGAAACCAGTTGATCAAACAAATTACAGAGGTATGATTGGTAGTTTACTTTATATTACTGCTAGTCGACCTGATATTATGTTTAGTGTGTGTATGTGTGCTAGATTTCAAGCTAATACAAAAGAATCTCATTTGCTTGCTGTTAAAAGAATTTTTAAATATCTCAAACACACGGTTAACTTAGGTTTGTTTTACCCAAAAGGACAATCCTTTGAGTTAATGAGTTATTCAGATGCTGACTTTGCTGGTTGTAAGTTAGATAGAAAAAGCACATTAGGAACATGTCATTTGCTTGGAAAATCCTTAGTTTCTTGGTGTAGTAAGAAACAGAACTCAGTTGCATTATCTACTGCCGAAGCAGAATATATAGCTGCTGGTAGTTGTTGTGCACAAATTCTGTGGATGAAACACACTCTTTTGGACTATGGATATGTTTTTAAACATGTTTCAATCAACTGTGATAACACCAGTGCAATAAACATCTCTAAGAATCCTGTATCTCACTCTAGAACCAAACACATAGATGTAAGACACCATTTCCTAAGAGATCACTATCAAAAAGGTGATATTTCTCTTGAATTTATTGGCACTGAACATCAATTGGCTGATTTTTTCACTAAACCTTTAAGTTCGGATAGGCTAAGTTACATAAGACACGAATTGGGAATGTTTAATCACAACTGGTGTGAAAATCCTCACTGATGTAGAAATTCTCACCGATGTGAAAATTCTCACCGATGTGAAAATTCTCACCGATGTAAAATTCTCACCGATGTGAAATTCTCACCGATGTGAAATTCTCACCGATGTGAAATTCTCACCGATGTGAAATTCTCACCGATGTACAATTCTCACCGATTTGTTTTTCTCACCGATGATTAACTCACACCGATGCAAGGTTTTAAAACTTCTGTCTTCCGCCAAGAATACGAATCGTTTTATTTTATTTTATTACTCTATTTTAATCGTTTTATTTTATTTTATTACTCTATTTTAGTCGTTTATTTGGAATTCCTAAATGATAAAACTAAGTCTAAGCCACTTCTTACCTCACCAAGCTCAAAATCTCTCACCTTCGAACCTTAGCTCCCAAATCGGCCAAGAACCCTAAACCCGCGATGGCAAAAACTAAGCTTCCTATCATCAGAGATGAAAGAGTAGAACCAAACGCTAAGAAGCAGAAGACACAGCATAAAGCTAGTGTTAGTGAAGTCAGAACTAGATCAGGAAGGCGACCAGTGAATCCTCACTTGCAGAATAGAGACATAGTAATCGAGAAGGAACTGTGCGTGGAATGGCTACTGCCTAGCAAATCGTTAGTACTCGAGATTCTGGAGGACCAGAAATGGGTGGATTGTTTCTCGAATAACAATGGCCCATACTACCTGAAGTTGGTAAAACAGTTCTACGAGTTTGTAACCTTCGAGAAATTTGAAAATGAGAATCGGGTAAGCTCTTTTGTAAATGGAAAAGAGATGTCTTTTTCTTCAGTAGAGTGGGCTGAGAGTTTGAAAGTACCACATGAAGGTGTCTCTGGGTATGTATCAAGAGAAATGCCATCTAGCAGTGACATCTTTGATTATGAAACCGCCTTAAAAGAACTGACTGGTAATGGGAATCAAAGGCAAGTGGTTGATGCTGAAATGGATGGAGAGAATCGACTGCTTTTCAAGTTTGTTCAACATGTGTTGATACCGAGGCGAGGAGATTTTGCAAATCTGAGATATCAAGATATCTATCTTCTTCATTTGCTAAGACATGGTGTAAAAATCAATCTGTGCAGATTGTTAATGCTTCAAATGGAAGACATGATTAGACCAAAGTCAAAGACTAATGCTTTGTTCTTTGCCAAGCTGATTTCAGTGATGATAAAAGTGAAAGGAATAGATGAGTCTCAGGATGAGACAGTTGTAGTCAAGAACAATTTTTGCATCACCTCGACTGTTTGTAAGTACATGAAAATTAACTGGAACCCATGGAAAGAAGAATGGGTCAGTGATGATCAAAAGATATATGATAGGTTTAATCCTGTGGATCATCCCTCAAGACCAAAGGATGAGAGAGATCCGAGTCTGGGACCTGATGAAGAGGAACCTGTTTATAGTGATGAAACAGAAGAAGAAGAAGAAGAAGAAGAAGAAGAAACTCCTATGGATGTTGGAGGAGATCCAGACTTGCCCCCAAGTCCTGTTGCAGAATTGGTTTATTCTAGGAAAGGAAAGGTAGAGGAAATTGTGTCTACTCATGAGGAAGACCAGTCTGTACCTCACCAAGAAGAAGTGGAAAAGGAAAATGTATCTGAATTGTCTGCTTCTGGTAGTTTAAGTATGAGTCCTTTGATTGGAAACTCAGCTATGCCTGCTGATGAAGTAGAAAGAGTTACAGAAGAAGCTGTACCTGTATCAGAAGATCTTCTAGATGCTGCACCTGTGGAACTTGTAGTAGAAGATTCTGATGAAGAGAATCCAGCACTGAATGCTGTTGTGATACATGAGAATGCACCCATTGAGGGGGAGCATCAATCTGTTCTTGGAAATGTTACAGTAGTTGTTGAGCTTGGAGACTGGGTAGAAGACCCAGGGTTTATAGTCTGTGGATTGGATTATCCGGATTCTGGCAATGAGGTGTCTATGAATAGACCAAAGACCAATTATTATCTTGCCTCTGAGTTGTTTCCAGATGATGTGGTCAGATTTCATGATCTGAATAAGCTGAAAGAGGACATCAAAACCAGTTTTGTTAAAGAAGTGAAGTTAATGGAAACCTCTCTTGCTTCCTCAATTAATTCAATAATGACTGATTCTGTAGTTAGTTTGGCCTCAGCAAGAGGATCTGCTGCAGTTGTCCCTAATGATTTTGTCTCTAAATTTGATCTTGAATCCATGAAGAATGAGTTGAAAGAATCATTCAGTGCATCAGTTGCTGAGATGAAGAAAATCTTTTATGAAGAAATGAAAATGTTAGAGAGATCCTTCGAGCTATCTCTGGCTTGTAATTTATCTTCTTTTATGTCTGAGCTTATGGAAGAAGTGAAGGAGTGCCAGACTCAGTCTTCAAGAATCGAAGCTGATCTTGAAGCTCTCAAGACATCAGTTGTTGCTTTGGATTCTTATATGAGCTCCAAGTATCAAGCTGACAAGGACCTAGCTTATGTGAAGAGTGTAGTAAGCCAGTTTGTCTCAGTGTTTGAAAGTTTCAAAACCTCAGTAAAGGATCATGTTCAATTACAAGACTCTCAAGTTCAAAGCCTAATCAGTGGTTTGTCTAAGAGTTTTAAAGAAACTGTTTCCTTCTCTCTTGGCCCTCTCACATCCAAACTATCAGTTGACCTGAATCAAGTTCGAGCAATGTTGAAGGAGGAGATTGGCTCTATTTCAACCAGTGGCTCTGTGGATTCATCAGAGTTGAGCCGAGTGGTGCTTTCTACAAGATATTCTGCTAGAGAAATAATGAAGATTGTTCAAGATTATATGAGAGAAGCCTCTGCCTCTCAGGAAGCCATAAAGAGCAAAGTGGACCACTACTTCACCAAAATTTTCACCAAGCATCAACTCGAACACCACTTCAAGCTAATGTTGGAACACATGAAGCTCCCTCCAGTCACTCAAGATTTCCGAGAACAAGTGAGCAAGCTAAGAGAATTGACTCCTGACTTAGAGAAATTTATGGAGAACCAAGATGATTTCATCTCTGCTATGGAAAGAGGAGGAGGAATTATTATGGACTTTAGAAATCTGTTGCTGCCCTTCTTGCATGTTGATGCCAGACCAGTCATCATCCCTCCTGCTTTGCCTGCTTCTGCCTCAGCTGCTTCCACAGTCCAACTGACTCCTGCTCAAGCTATTCGAAGCCTCACACCAATGATCACCCAAAAATCTTCAACCTACAGGCCTGACTCTGTGTCAGTGGCTCAGCCTCCTTTGATCTTTTCTGGCATTCCCAAACCTTCACCTGAATCCTCACCACCCGAGCCTTCTTCTAATCCCAAAGGAAAATCTCATGTGGAAGATGTGGATTGATCCAGTGGCCAGGATTTTTGATAGGAATTCCTTTGTATTCTGTTTTTTGTACTTTCTGACTGATCTAATACAGAGGAACTCTTTTTACTTCTCCTGTTTTAATTGTCTCCTATATATTCTTTCCCACTTTTTGATTATCACAAAGGGGGAGAACAATAAGAATAATAAGGGGGAGCATAATAAGGAGGAGAACAAAATGAGAGAATGAGAAATATTTTCAATGGAGAAAAATAACTTTTTTTTTCATGTTTACCTCTGATACCTTATGTCTATATAGTACCTTATGATTGTTACCTCTGATAACTTATGTCTATATCATACTATTTCTATTATCTCTGATGTTGTTTTCTCTGAGAAAATTGAATTCAATATTATACTCTTTACTATTATATGTTCACTATGTTAAATGCCCATATTACCATCTCATTAATTGTGATTATCAAAAAGGGGGAGATTGTTGACCTCACCTATTTTGATAATCTCAATCATGTATTCATATGTGTTGAAAATCCCAATTATGTTTTCATTCTCTATGATATTTTTTAAGTATCATTGATCTATACTTTAATTCTTTCAAATCTATGATCAAACCAATAATAATCTTTAAATTAGTCTTTGAAATATGTTAATCCTCATTTATCCATGTTCATACAAGTTATAAATTGATTCTAACACAATCGGATGTGTTCTGCATAAAACAGATAAGTAATCTGCCTATAGCTATTGATAAAGAGCTACCGGTAACCATTCTACCGATAGACTTAGTCTACCGACAGACAGCTACCGATAGACTTAACACAGACAGCTACCGATAGACTTAACACAGACAGCTACCGATATACTTAACACACAGCTACCGATACAAATATAGAGCTACTGGTGTAAGTATAAATAGCTACCGATGGAATAAGAGTCACCGATGGACGAAGCAACTGACAGACTCACAGCTACCGATACATGCATGGAGCTACCGATGCATGAAGCTACCGACGCATGGAGCTACCAATAAACAAAGTCACCGATACAAGCATGTACCAACAGACGCATAGAGCCACCGATAGAGTCAAAGCAACTAATGACATTGAGCTACCGATGTTCAAGCTACTGATGTTCAAGCTACTGATGTTCAAGCTACCGATGTTCAAGCTACCGATGTCCAAGCTACCGATGCTGATTACCTACCGATCACTCGACTCACTGTTTGAATTTCTTTATTTCCTATATTTAATCTATCTAACGGTCATATCATACATTTTAATGATTTGTCAAATATCTGATAAAGGTTGTCGGATGTCAGGAACCCGTACCTCGTACCTGCTGAAAAGAAATCTTTTCTGTCCTCTGTTGGGAGATAAATACGAGAAGACTACGCTGCCCAAAACAGAAGTGAACCAGAGAAGCATGTGGTGGACGAAAGATACCAGAAACATAAGAACAAGAAGAATCAAGAGAAAAACTAGTTCCATCAAGAACACAGAGAAGCTCATAGACAATAAATCATACTCGAGAAGTGTTCAGTGCATACAAAAGAATATCGAAGAGCTTCATCGACTACATTCTCACTACCTGCGAACCTGGAGCATACGACACTTTGTTTCTCAAACAGAAACGGGAAGAGGACTCAGACTCACTTCTGATCGAATCCAAAGGAGTCCAGAGCTACACTGAAATCACCAGAACCATCTCTAAACTCTACATATCTTGTTCTGTGATTTATTATCATTCATTTCGAGCAGTGTGTGTTATCTGCTGTATATAACACATACACTGTCTCCTGTACTCAAACTGAAGGATTTGAAAATCCTTACCAAACTCTTTCATTCTTTCTTTCCCACGAATAACAGTGGTAGAGGTCGTGTCTGACCTGGACAGCTGGTTGTTGTTGTACTGTTTCCCACGAAGAACAGTGGTAGAGGTCTTGTGACCTGGATAGTGTGTTCACTGTTGTTAACCCCGATCCAGGGTGTGAATCATTTTTATATAAACTTTTTAGAGGACTAAGTCTCGGCTTGAGACTGAACCTCTTGGTTACATTGTTGTGCCATCTCTTTGAAAGTTTTATTCCGCTTCTAATCACTTTAAAACCAATACTGTTTTTAAAGTTACTTTGATAATTAAATTAGCAAGTGTTTATGTTAAGTGTAGATTAGTAAGTTAGTTTCAAAAGATAATCACACACTCCTGTGTTGATTAACTGGGAATTAATCAATCCCTTGAGAATCTAACAGAACCTCTACTTTAATATAAATTCACTATAGTTTAATTTATTATTTTATTTTGGGGGTATTTAAGACACTGTTTTTAAATACAGAAATTTTAATTGGTACTCAATTCACCCCCCTCTTGAGTTAACCACTACGACCAACAGAAGGATTTATAATAGGATAAATTACCATGGAAAATTGATGGCAGGCATCGATGAGTTAGGAAGTTGAAGATGAATGGGAGATTACTGAACCTCAAAGGGAACATAATAGTGAGACCCTGTGAATGGGAAGGAAACCCCTATAATGATAAGGAGATTAAGAAACATGTGACTATAAAGGAAACCATTCATTGAAAAGGAAACTGTGGAATACATAGGGACGTGAGGATGTGGATACCTGGCTATGAGGATGTTCTAAGGAGGAGGTTAGAAGATGGAGGTGGAGGTAGAGGCGGAGGCAAAGGTCGTGTTAGATGTGAAGATAGAGGTAGAGGCAGAGGTGGGGGTTGGTGGTGAGGGGATTTATGGAGGTATTCAGGAGGGAGGTGGTGGTGGAGAGGGGAATCAGGGAGGGATAGAGTCAGGGATGGAGTTAGAGGAGTGGTGATTCAGAGATCGGATGGGGGAAGCAGGGATGAAAAAATGAGTGAGAATTCAAGTGTTGTAGAGTCAACTTGTGGCATCTAGAAAACCTAAGTTTAATATATATATATATATTAGATTTAAGAATATTATATTGGTACTTATAGATTCTCATCGTAGCAGGAAACCTCTATAACCTTTCAATGTGACAGTTACTCTTAGAACATTATCACATATAACGTCACACATAAGACCAATCATGATGTGATAATATATTTATTAATATTCAATACAATGAATATAGGTAATCATAAAGTACGAAGAAATTGGTTCTAGGGTATTGACTCTGATAGTTATGGTGGTGTTGACTATTTCCCATAAGGAAACTCCCATGCTGAAACACCCAAAAAATGCTAAGGTTTGGGAACCATAGCACGGTGAAGTCACACACAGCCAAAAGACCCTTTAATGCTCCCCAAAATTCCTAGAAAATGTTGGGAATGCCTATAGACTTAAAAATAACCCAAAATTAAATAAAAATTAAATAAAAATTAAGTAATAGTGACATTGGGGTGTGAAAATTCTCCCCGCTATTTCACTTTATATCCCTAGAAAGTCTTTGGTCAAAGTATAAGTCATTAGAATGAGAAAAGGTCGCTCCACCTAAATTTATAAGGTGGGTAGTCCAGGGAAAACCTAAGGGGGGATCTAACAAAATAGAACCACTTAACACAAACTCTCAACCAAACTATCCATCGAAATTCCCCAAAACAACCAAACCAATATCCCAAAATCATGAGACCTCTATAAGAACAACATGGGCTCAACGAGCTACCACAACCCCTAAGATGAGTCCTAGAAAAAATAGAGACATAATATAGGCCTCCCCACCATTTTAGAACTATTCTAAAATAGAAAAAACCAACCAAGGTGAACACTTTGAGCTGAAGCAGCACTAAGAACCACAATTCCACCAAAGGCCTAATAATCTTGAATCCATTACAAAACTCAATGTCCAACAAATAACCAAAATAGGGATATTAAAAAAGGAAACAAAACCCATAATAAATACTCACAAAAAACAACATGGGTTCTAGAATCAGGTTACCATGCTACACTAGGTCAAACTAGGACCTCAACCACAAGGGCACCATTTTACAAATACCTATAAAATATCCAACACCCTCAGGTGATTATCAAAATCAACACTAGTACTAGCTACTCAATAATATATTTATAGTTTTTCCATGTTCCAATCCACCAAGAAATTGACCTTGACAATCCAAACCTCAAGCACACACAAACCCTAAGAGGAAGTAACTCAAATCCATAAGGCACGTGAAAAACCAACATTACATAATCACCCCCATAAAGTCACCCAACATACAAATCAAATCAAATATTTCCATGAAACTCAACCTAAGAACATAAATCCACATATTTCCATAACACTCAACTAGGTCCTTCCCACACACTGATGGTGAACCTAGACCACCACAAAAAGAGGGAGGATAGTGATTCAATAAACCTTGAACCAAATATAAGAAAAAGAAATATTTAGACCTCACCACTTGATTTTGAGTGTGGCTAGGACCATCGGCTAGAGAAACTAAACCTAAACGATGAAGAGAATCGCCCTAAGGGTCATCCCTTAAGATAGATGGTCCATCCTCCTTCACAACCTTCCTGAGAGGTATAATTTAAATAAAAAGAGATAGAAAATCAACTAGTTCATATACCACACCTCAAACCAAATATTCCCACCATGACCAAGGGACAAATTAAAAATAATAAACTTACCAAATCATAACACATCATTCACACAATATAAAACTGTTTTTCCTTTATAAAACCACCACCTTCCGATAAATAATTTTAAAATACCACACTCAATTTAAAATCAAAATAAATACCATTTTAGAATTTTATTACCATTCGAAATCACACAGAAATAACATGTTTTGTCCTGTGGGAACATTCATTAGTCTAATAAGTGACTATAGTGGGTAATAGAATATTGTATGCTATGAAGACAACTGAGGTGTTACATGAGACCCATGGGTTCAGTTGACCAATTTCATGTCCTAGAGAGGTAAATTCATAACAAATGGTATCATATCCAATACCCATTTGGAAGTGCAGTGACATTACCTAGGTTTGAGGTGTGGGTATATAGGATCTGGACGCGGTGTAAGCATGGCGGTTGGGAGGACCCAACTTTTCTTTTGTTGTAATCGATGACCAATACGGGATCAATACGATGATGAACGCCAGTATCCATTGATTTAAATCAAATATTTAAACAAAGAGAAGAAAAGTGTTGGATCTGATAAAGTGGATCTTGTACATCATGTTTATAATTAATTTATTAATCTCTGTAGAAATTAAATGTCTGGGTATTTGGTACTTTCTTCATTGATGATCGTTGATCATCCATAATGACCCTTCTGGATTTACTTCATTACACTTGTGAGGATACAAAGTAGAATACCTCTATAAGTGATCCACATGTGCTCTAATGGTCTCTGATCAACGCTACTCATTCTCTGGGTGTTAGCACGGTGAAGTGAATGTCTTGCGTCGATCGTTCTTGATCGCTCGTTCTTCGGTCTTGAAGAACTTCTATCATTCTTGAGAGGGATAGGGGAGAGGAGTTTAGAGAGAAAATTGTTTGGATCAAAAATTCTCTAGCATCACCAGTTCTTGGAACAATAGACATAGTTATCTATTAATCGACATGGGGTTTCGGTTACAATATTTAATTACATAACAGTGATTAAATGCAATTATAACCATTAGAGAAAACGCGTGCCACATAATAACAATAACAACACCATTATTTTTGGTGCACCAAATTGCAAAAAACGTAACCATAAATAAAATCCCATGCCAAATAATGATAATAATATTATCATTATTATTGCACCACCTGGATAAATATTATTTACCAACTTGTAAATAATTAATTTATCACTGGACACAGTCTAGGTTCGTTCAAACTCCACTTCCATTTATTGAACACCCGAATAATATTTTTATTCTCTTAAATAAATATTTTCATTTTAAAACTAGTAAAAAAATATTTATTAAATGTTCAATAAAATAAATAAATATATTTTATTCACAATCAGGTGAATAAATATTTATTTAATTTATGCGGTCATTTTAACTTGAATAAAATTATTCCTCGGTCTTGAGAATAATATCTATTCCATTGATTAAATTCAAATAGAATTTAATTGAAATCGCCAAAAACACTTAGTGTGTGACCCTCTAGGATTCTTTCTCATTGGCATTAAGTGGGCTTGCCTAAAGTCCAAGATTACTATCTAGCAATGGGTTAAGGCATCCAAGATAAAGAACTTTAAGTTGCAATGACGACAATCACATATGAATACTCACTATGTAATATAATCCATTTTTTCTCAATATCTCATCAAATAGGTTTCATGATAGTGTCATCAACCTTTATGCTTGATATGTCATTACCCAAAATAAACTCGTCGTTACACCATGGACATGGAATTTAGGGAAACATTTCTATTTTAATCAAAGGGATGAGATATCAAATTCCATAAATGGAAGGGAAAAACCCTTCCTTGACTTATCCATTAATAACATGTCACTCGTGACGCACCCAATATACCCTACTTCCCGCCAATATATGGTGTGATGGTTTTCATCAGTAAATCAAAGTGCACGAGTCATGACACATATTAATGATAATCTTAAAGTCTAAGGACCATTACACACACTCGCATATAGGAATATCTGATGACACCAAAACATGCAGAATTCCTATTGGTGGGTCTGTTCTCATAATCTCCCATATTGGAGATTACCAAGTGCAAACTTCATGAGAATAAGTATCATCTGCTTATGAGTACTCACACCTAATGGTATGTATACTATGTGTCCCATTATATTATTTAATCCAACCTCATAACTATATTTAATAATGTTGTCATAGAACTTCAAGGTTCTCATCATAGCGGGGAACTGTTATGACCTTGTCAATGTGACAAATACTCCAGGACATTATTACACTATAGTTATATAGAACAATGAAAAATATGTAATAAGATGTTTGATATTTAAAAACATTAAATATTTATGTAATCAAAGTAAAAATAGTTGGTTTTAGGACACCAACTCTTACAAACTCCTACTTGGACTAGAGACAACTATATACGACTTTCAGTCCACTAGACCTCACATGATGATCACGTTTCTGCTAAGTTAAGGCTTTAGTCAAGGGATACACCATGTTGTCTTCCATAGAAATACTACTCATTTTAACTTCACCTCTCTGAGAAAAAACCCTTAAGAGATAATACTTCTAAAGTATGTTCTTCATCCACTGATGTGACCTTGGATCTTTTGCGAGAGACACCATTGCAATATTATCATAATAGAGTGTGATGAGATCTTTACTTCTAGGTACCACATCTAGCTATTGGATGAAGCTATGAATCCAAAATACTTCTTTCATTGCCTCATAAGCTGCAATATACTTGAAATCTACTGTAGAATCTATGATCACACTCTACTTTGAGCTCTTCCAGCTCACATCACCTCCATTCAAAGTGAAGATGTATCCCATTTGCAACTTCATGTCATCTCAATCAGTCTAGAAACTAGAATATGTATATCATGTGATGACTAGTTCTTCATCTCCTCCATAAACCATGAACATATCCTTAGTATACCTTAGATACTTAAGGATAGTCTTGACTACTATCCAATGGCGGTCACCTAGATCATCTTGATATCTGTCAACCACACTTAATGCGTAGGAAACATCTAGCCTAGTACATAGCATGGCATACATGACTGACTCAATCACCGATGTGTATGTATTCCTTTACATTCTCTTTATTTCCTCATGCATCTGAGGACACATTTTCTTGTAAATATGAATGACATGTGACGTTGGAAACAATCCCCTCTTGGATTGTTTCATACTAAATATCTTCAGTATCTTATCAATGTATGTACTTTGACTTAGGCCCAAAAATCACTTGAATCTACCACGATGGATCTTGATCCCAAGAATATATGTTACCTCACCCATGTCCTTCATGGAGAAGCATTAATTCAACCATGCCTTAATAGACTATAAGGCTGGTATCTCATTTCCAATAAGTAATATGTCATCAACATATACTATTTAAAAAATGACTACACTCCCACTAAACTGTTTGTAGACACAAGGCTCACATTCATTCTTTATAAAACCAAATTCTGTTATGGCTTCATAAAAATGAATGTTCCATGACCTGGATGCTTTCTTTAATCCATAAATGGATTTTTGAAACTTTCATATCTTATTAGAATCATTTGGAGTCACAAATCCTTCAGGTTGTGTCATGTACACATGTTTCTGAAGGTTCCCATTAAGGAAGGCTATTTTGACATCCATTTTCCAAATCTCATAGTCATGGTAAGTGGAAATGGCCAGTATAATTTTGATGGATTTTAGAATTTCAAATGGTGAAAAGGTTTCATCATAGTCAATTCCTTGATTCTATTTAAACCCTTTTGCAACCAGTTATGCCTTATAGGTTCTAACTCATCCTTCCATGTCTAGTTTCTTCTTGAATACCCATTTGTAACAAATAGTATTTACATCCACTTGAGGATCTACCAAAACCCAGACTTGGTTTTGGTACATGGAATTCATTTCATAATTCATGGATTCTTGCCACTTGTAAACATTTGTTCCACTTACTGATTCCTTGTAGGTTAAAGGATCGTCATTACCAACTAATAATAAGCCACCATCCTCAGTAACTAGAAAACCATACCATTCTAGTTTACTAACTTCTCTTGTAATACTATGTAGTTATTGTGTCTCTAAAATATATTCTTCTTCCATGGGGCCTTTTGTAATCTTCTCTTGTACCAAATCTTGTGTGCCTTGAGCCTCAACTTCATCAAAGTCTATCTCTCTCCCACTATATATTTTAGAGATGTGCTCCCTCTCAAGGAATGTTTCATGTCTTACCACTATAACCTTTTTTTTATAATGGGTTGTATATGTAATATCCCCTTGTTTCCTTAGAGTATCCTATAAAGGTACACTTTGTGCCTCGGGGTGTAAGTTTGTTACCTGAAGAGGACTTAACAAATGCTTCACCTCCCTGTACATGTAAATTCGATAACATGGATTTTCTTCCACTCCAAAACTCATATGGAATACCATTTATTGATTTATATGGTACTTGTTTTAATATGTATGTTGTTGTTTGTAACGCATATCCCCAAAAGGATAATGGAAGACTTGTATGACTCATCATTGATCTCACCATGTCCAACAAGGTGCAGTTTCTCCTTTCGATTACACCATTCCACTAGGGCATGTAAGGAGGAGTGAGTTGGGATAGGATCCTAAAATTCCATAAGTAATCAATGAAGTCTTGATTAAGATATTCTTTACCCCGATCTAAGCAGAGTTTCCTAATCTTCTTACCAAGCTAGTTCTCAACTTCATTCTTGTGTTCTTTGAACTTATCAAAATAATATGACTTATACCTCATTAAGTAAGTAGATCAATATCTACTAAAATAATCAGTAAAAGTCATAAAGTATGAGTACCCACCCCTTTATTCAATTGGAAATGGTCCACACACATCGATATGAACTAATTCAAGAAGCTCTTTAGCACTTTCACTTTTCCCACTAAATAGGGATTTGGTCATTTTACCTTGTAAACATGCATGACATACACCAAGTGGTTTTAGTTTGAAAGAATCTAAATATCCATCTTGATGTAATTTTGTCAAGAGGTTATCATTTACATGACCTATCTAGTGATACCAAAGTTGGGTGTGGTATGAATCATTTCAAGTAACTTCATTATCGATTGTCATATGAAAAACACACAGATTCATGTTCCCTTGTCTCTCCTTTGATCTTCCTTTTCTTGGAAGGGTGTAAATAAGTTTTGGGCTTAAAGATCTTTGTCTTCCATTTCCTTTTTTTCATAAGGAAAAAAGACTTATCATGCTTCATATCTTTATCTACTTTGTAAAGCAGGATAAAAATATCTGGTAGAGACTTATCAATGTTGTTCATATTAAAATTCACAACAAAACTAGAGAAGCTTTAATGGAGTGATGCGAGAATGAGATCGGTACACAGTTCTTTAGGGAGTTTAAACCCTAGAACCTCTAAGTTCTCAATGTAGCAAATGAGCCTGACTATGAAAGGCCTAGCCAGGGCACCCTCTCCAAGCTTACTTTGAAAGAGTGCCTTGGAGATCTCAAATAATTCATGTCTAGCTCTCTCCTGATAAAGACCGCATAGATTCTCAAGCATTCTATAGGTATCCATATTTTCATGAGACTTTATTAGTTCACTAAACATTGATGAAAGCATCAAACATTGAACATAAACTGCATCATTCATATGTTTCTCATAGACTAGGAACTCTTCATCGCTCGCCTCTTGGGTAGGCAAATCAGAAAATGAGACTCTAGCACGTAAGATTTTCGTTCATGGCATAGAATAACCCGAAGGCATCTAAACCGTTCTGGGAAGTTACTGCCAATGAGGATGTTATCTTTATCTAGTATTGATCATAGGGATAGTGTGGACGATGAGCTTGTCATTATTTATTTTACAATTAAAAGGAAATATTGTTATTACTTTATTGATTATAATTTTTTGAGAAATAATAAATTGATTTTATTAAGCCCCCCACTATTTTATCAAGTCACAATGGCCCTCACCATTGAACTCAAAATGTATAGTTTCTAGGACATTATAGTGTCAATGATCCATATTCCCCTTAACATAACCCCGACAAGGGTTGGTCAATCTATTTAAAGGTATTTAGGTAGGCAGTTCTTTTCCAACTACAGGCATTCAGCTCCTTGATCCATTGAGTGGACTCCCCAATCCTAAAATTCTAACTTGGATTTCCTCAACACTTGCCTCTAATTTTACACCAAGTCTAAAAAGGGCTACTCCTCTTGATGAAAAATGGTTAAGTTATCCCAAAAGTTTTTATAAGAGCTTCCTATATAAAAGTAATTGTTCCAATAAGGGTTGGTCAAACACATAGTTTTATTAAGTCTTTCTCTCAATCAAGTAATGGAAGTCTTAGTCTGACTTAATATTTTATTGAGGGATTTTTTATCTTTTATTCATAAATTTCCTTATTATCTTTATCACATGCTTGTTAATATTAAGTAGAACTAACTTAAGTGATTAACCATGTCTTGGATAATATTTATGTATAAGCCAGGTTTATTTTAGTTATATCTCGCATGCTTGTTAATTCATTAATTATGTGATCGTGACAACACATCCAAAATGAAATAACCATGCAACTGATAGAGATAAAATAAAGGGTATGATCATGATATTGTTTTAATGGTTATTTTATCTAGTGGTTGATAAACTAACCACTGACCTAGGGGAGAAACACCTTGAACCAAGGTTCATGTTTACAACTTTCCTCCTGTCCACCATTATATCTCCTTAGATTGGTTTCACCTTAGCCTCTTACTTAGACCGCCTCCACAAGCTTGAGAGCTCCATCCATTATATATGCTTTTACTCACATGAAGGTGAGGGGTAAAAAGGGGGTTTATATAAAATGAAACCATGGGCATGCAAGCCCTACATGTTAATGAGGAGAGATGGCACGCAGACCAACAATTTAATTTAATTAAAATTCAAAGGAAACCAATCACATGAAAAGGTCTAGTCTAATCTCATGATCATACACATACAGGCAACTAATTACATATTTAATAAAACCATCATTCAATTCTTTATTCGTTTTTATTAAGATAAATCACGTTTGAATAGATTAATTGTTATCTTTAATTAATCAATCCTTTTATTTTAATCCTTTTCTAAATTTCCTTGAGATTCTCATCCATAACCTTAGAGGTAACACAATGAACACCTATATAATCTACATGATATGTAATTCTGAACATTACACAAACATTAAAGTTTTAATTTTGTGTAATTTGGTAAATTACATGGCATGTAGTTCCAACTACATGGCGTGTACTGCCTTCACCATCTTATATGAAGTACATGCCTAGGGACTCGGTGTGTGAGGCATACTTTGGAAATCTTGAAGTACAAAATGTGTCTAGTGGTCCACATGTCATGTTTTCTCTAGGTTACATGGTTACTGGTTGGCTTAGCCATGTATGGGATACATGGTTTGGACCTTGACCTGAAGGTACTACACATTGTGTCCAGTGGGCCACACGGTGTGTAATCTGGTGGACCGTGCACTAGTATGTCCTAGTCAACACGTGGTGTAAGAATTAACTATACCGTGTGTCATTAATGAACACATATTGAGTAATTTACAAACTACTCCCAATGTGTTGAACACAACTACGTAGTGTGTAATTCAGATTACACGATGTGTATGGCAGATTACACGATGTGTATCTTCGGTTACACATCGTGTACTGTCGAGTTACCTGGACAGAATCGTCAGCACCTCCAGATGAGATCCTCATTTTAATTTTAATCCAAAAATTATTTGTTTTTATTAGATCTGTGAGAAATGATAGAGGAAGAGCATATCTCAAAAATCAGATTACAAGAATGATTAAACTTGAATTGACAAACTAAATTATTACAGCGTAAATCATCAATGAATTATTTAAATAATTATAAATGATGATGAACCTCACTCTAATACCACTTGTAGGATCTGGAGGCAGTGGAAGCATGGCGGTTGGGAGGACCCAACTTTTATTTTTCCGTAATCGATGACCAATATGGGATCAATATGATGATGAACACCAATATCCATGGATTTAAATCAAAGATTTAGACAAAGAAAAGAAAAGCACTGAATCTGATAAAGAGGATCTTTTGAATCATATTTATAATTAATTTATTAATCTTTGAAGAAATTAAATACCTAGGTCTTTGTTACTTTCTTTGTTGATGATCATTGATTGTTTGGAATGACCCTTCCGGATTGTCTTTGTTGCGCTTGATAGGATTAAAAGTAGAATCCCTCTAGTAGTGATCCACGCGTGCTCCAATGGTCTCTGATAAATGCCACTCGTTCTCTGGGTGCTAGTACAGAGAAGTGAATGTCTTGTATCGATTGTTATTGATCGCTTGTTCTTCAGTATTGAAAAACATATCTGGTTTTTGAGAGGGAGAGAGGAGAGGAGTCAAGAGAGAAAATTGTTTGGATCAACAATTCTCTAGTGTCACCAGTTCTTGGTACAATAGACGTACCTATCTATTAATCAATATGGGGTTTCAGTTATAATATTTAATTGTGTAATAATGATTAAATGCAATTATAACCATTAGAGAAAATCCATGACCCTTAATAATAACAACAGCACCATTATTTGTGGTATGCCAACTTGTGAAAAATGGAACCATAAATAAAATCTCATGCCACATAATGATAATTGTATTATTATTATTTTTGTGCCACCTAGATAAATATTATTTACTGACTTGTAAATAATTAATTTATCACTGAACACAGTCTTGGTCCGTTCAAACTTCACTTCCATTTATTGAACACCCGAATAATATTTTTATTCTCTTAAATAAATATTTTAATTTACAAACTAGTAAACAAATATTTATTAAATGTTCAATAAAATAAATAAATATATTTTATTCACAATCCAGTGAATAAATATTTATTTAATTTATGCCATAATTTTAACTTGAATAAAATTATTCCTCAGTCTTGAGAATAATATTTATTCCATTAATTAAATTCAAATAAAATTTAATCGAGACCACAAAAAACACTTAGTGTGTGACCCTCTAGGATTCTTTCTCATTAGCATTAGGTGGTATTGCCTAAAGTCTAATATTATTGTCTATAAATGGGTCAAGGCACCCAAGATAAATAACTTTAAGCTGAAATGATGAAAATCACATATGAATTCTCACTGTGTAATATAATCCCTTTTGTCCCAATATCTCATCAAGTAGGTTTCATGATAGTGTCATCAACCTTTATGCTTGATACATCATTCTTTGACTACCTGAAATAAACTCTTTGTTACACCATGGACATGGAATTTAGGGTGAAAGTTATATTTCAATCAAAGGGATGATATATCAACTTCCATAAATGGAAGGGAAAAATTCTTCCTCAACTTATCCATTAATAACATGTCACTCGTGACGCACCCAACGTACCCTACTTCCCACCAACATATGGCATCACGGTTTTTTTCAGTAAATAAAATTAAACAAGTCGTGACACATATTAATGATAATATTAAAGTCTAAGGACCATTACACACACTCACAGATAGGAATATTCGATGACACCAAAGCATGCAGAATTCCTACTAGCGGGTATGTTCTCACAATCTCCCGTCTTAGAGATTACCAAGTGTGTACTTCATGAGAAGAAGTATCATCTTCTTACAAGTACTCGCACTTGATAGTCATTATGCTATGTGTCCCATCATTGTATGTCATTCAACCATAGAACTATATTTAATAATATTGTCATAGCACTTCAAGGTTCTCATCATAGCAGGGAACTGCTATGACCTTGTCAATGTGACAAATACTCTAGGAAATTATTACACTATATTCATATAGAACAATGAATAATATGTAATAATATGTTTAATATTTAAATACATTAAATATTCATGTAATTAAAGTACAAATAGTTGGTTCTAGGACACCAACTCTTATAGGGTCTGCAATGATGGTGGTGTGCTTTAAAGGTTTGAGTGTAACACCCATAGAAAAGTGATACTTAAAAGTCTAAATGTTACTACCCATGTAAATAAGGTGGACCTTTCTTTTAAAGAGATGACCTAATTAAAACTCCATAGTTAAGTGAGGCTTAGCCTGGAGTAGTGTTAGCATGGGATACCTCCTGAAAATTCTTTCAGGGTGTTTGTGTGAGTGAGGAAAAAAGAACATAGAAGAACATGTGTTAGCCTATGGGGATGGTTATTAGTCTAATAAATGACTCTGGTAGGTAATAGATTATGGTATGTTAGGAAGACAACCAAGGTATTACATGAGATCCATGGGGTTAGTTGACTAAGTTCATGGCCTGGAGAGGTTGGATCGTGAAACCCATTTTTCACCCAAAATAAGCATTAAAAATTTCTAATCAAAACCAAGGCATAACATAAAACACCACATGAAATTTACTCTAATAACATCAAACATAACCAAAATCCTATTTAATTCCCCTCTAATAAGTGAGAATTCACTTTATGAGTGATTCAATAATTAAAATAGGTCAACAACAAGTTTCAAATGAAATATAAAACTACTTGTGAGTTTATAAGATTCCCTAGAACCATCAGGTGACACATGGTTGGATAGACCATGGGGCTAGCTGTGTAGCTCTAGCTCTTCCTCCACCATCACCTCAAGCTCAAGAAAACCCCCAAATCACTTATAACACATTAGGATTTCAAATACCATTTCCATGAAAAACACATCAAATCGATCAATAATAAAATCAAAAATCCAAGAATCCGGCATGGACTACCCTTGGAAACTCATAGATCTGAATGTAAAAGAGCTAGATAGACTCTCTCATGAACTTACCTCTCAAATTTCAACCACCCTATCACTATTCTACCATTACTACCCAAATAAAAAATGGTACCTTGAAACTTAGACCCTTTTAAGAACCTATACACTGATACCATTTTGTCACGAACCAACTTGATTCATTCATCCATCAGACACCTGATTTGGCCTATGAAAGGGCATGAGGGGCATTTCTAATTTTCTCAAGGCTAGCGATAAGCACTAGGGAATAAAAAACAATCAGTGGGAGTGGTTTCCCCTCTAAACTGGAGTTAAAAAGTAGAAAAAAGAATGATGAATCCATGCATAAGAGGTTCATACACCAATAGAGATGAAGCAATATAAAGAATTTGAAACAAATTAAATAAAACAAAATAAAAAACCCTCAACTCACCTCCAGCTTCCTTGCATAGAGTGGCCATCAGTTTCAATATACAAAATTTCACATATAAAATGCACCACTTATTAAAGAAATAAAACTAAACAGGTTGGACAATTTGGTCGATGTAGTAAGGAAACTACATAAATAGAAAATAACACTCACCTCTATATAATCCCTAGGGACCAACCAACCCCAAAACAATCAATGATTCATGAGAAGTCAAGAGTTGAACCAAAATCTGAAAACTAAAATATAATAATTGTGAGTATAAAAAATCTCAATAGGTCACCACCCACCTTGACATAAGCCTAACATTTAATTATAAACCCATTTCAAGCTATTTTTAATTACATTAATAAAATATAGGTTTTTCATACTTACGTACTTAAAATCTAATAACACATCAAGATGATTCTAGAAACTTTCCTCTTCATTTTTATTAAATTAAAACAATCACTTAGAAAATATTTTCTTTAAAACATGCATGTCTTACAAAGTAATTATATTTCATTTAAAACACCCGTTTTAAAAAAAAATCCAAAATCCTTTTTAAAATCAACTCACACTGCATGAATAAAAGATCAAACGATAGAACCAAATCATAAATAAAATAAAATAAATAAAAGAAATCAACAAAGGGTGCCACACAAGTCAATAAATCAGGGGATATAACAAGAAGTCAAAGAAATACCCTACATCAAACCACCAACCAAGGAATAAATGACATGGGCACTGCCCCGTATCCTAATGCAAGAAAGTCTAAAACTTTACTAAATTGGTTCAACTATAGACCTATATTGCATACTAATGCAAGCCACCCAACTAGCCTACACCTCTATTAGAATCAGGGGCACTCTCCACTAGCCCTAACACATAACTAGGGGGACACTAGTAACGTGCAACTATTTAATGTAGCATAAGTCTAGACTTTCTACTTAGTTACCTAGGTTACCATGACCAAATCATAAGTGAATGTGATAAAACAATAATAATGATCAAATAAAGCATCACAAAGCATAATAATAACTCACCCTCGCCACTGGATCCCTATCAAGAAATAGATCTTCTTCATCTATCTGTAATACCCAGAAATTCCATGTATTTTTTTAAAAAAATGGGATTATTTCAAGACCAGGCTCTAAGATGGCACATGATTTCGAGGCCCAGAGTGGCCGAAACATATTTTTGAACTATTTTTAAAGTTTTTTAAATAAACACGTGAGTGGGTTTTTTTTAACTTTTAAACTAGTGCCCAGATCAAAAATATTAGGGCATCATTGAACTCAGATCATCAGGATTCACCTAGAAAGGGCCCAATATTGGCTGGCACGGGCCAACTATGGAAAGTAGTTTTTATTTGTAAATAAAATAATTGAATAAAGATTATTTTATTTTCAAATCCTTATAACTCCTAAATAGTAACTCGGATCAGAAATTTGAGACTACCGTTGAGCTTGTGAGGGCATGCTTCCCTTAGGCGAAACCTAACCTCGACCGGTACAGTTCGAGGGTGAAAGTTAGTTTTCAGAATTTTCAGAAGAAGAATAAAATAACTTAAAAAGTTATTTTATTTTTTTTCTTCATCGTTAAGTAGTGGCACGTCATCATTGTGGTGCAGTGATGAGACAACGCTGAATATCATTAATGAATCTCATTAATGAACCTTATTATTGAGTTAGTGTAACAATGCTGCAACACAGTATAATAGAAATGTTGATTCATGTTTCATCAATTAATAGCCAAACAAGTAATGCGGGATTGTTAGAACAATCCTACGATTGCTATGAGGCTTTGGTGGGTGGCAACGAAAAATGAAGAATGCACTTTCTTCCACCCTTTAAAGTATCACTAGTGATAGTGGATTGCAGATCAAGAATGAAGAATGGAGGCACGTGATCCCATTTCTCCTCGATCAACAATCATATCCCAGGTAGGGGTTTGATGCTTTTCTCTGTAAATTGATTTTCCTCGTTCTCTCTTTTAAACGATGAATGTGGGTTAACTCACGAACAAGTTAACCCATAGATCTATTGTTCATGTGGGATGGTTAATGATGCAGGATAAAGGGGATATTTATCTTAGTGATTATTCCACCCTATTTTGGTTCTTTGTGATCTTGCTAACAAGAATGTATTCGGGTCAACATGAACAAGACCCAGATCATTATTTGGATGTTCATATGTGCGACTCCTTCCCCTTTTTCCTTCTTGCATTTTCCCATTCTTTGTATCACAATGGTCGGCAGCGCATTGACCGTGGATGTTCCATACAGAAGGGTCACGGCCAAGCGGGTCGTGGCATCGGCACCCCGCTGAGGCGGCGACATCAGGTTGTGGGACCTATATGCGGTGGCAGCACAAGGCCACAATGGTAGGTGGGAGGCGGTGTGCTAGCAGTGCTCTGTGATAGAAACAGGGGCCGCCAACTGGCGGCGGACGGATGCAGCCACCCAACCGTGTTAGAGGTACAAGCTGCAGTCTGTGGACTGCGACAGCGAGCTGGACTCACGACTCACTGCGGGTCACGAGGAGGAACCGGTCCGCGTGAGCGGACTAGGTGGCTGAAAACATGGTGCCACCCTGGCGCCATGTGGTCATACAAACCGGATGTTGCCCAGCATTCGGGCTGGGAGCAGACCGGCCCGCCAATGCGGGCTGGGCCAGTGAACTAAATCGGGTCATGGGGCAGCCCGGGCTAGAGGACAACCAGCCCACCGATGCGGGCTAGGCCGGGGGGGAAACTGGGCTAGGTCCAGCAAATCCCAATGGGTCAGGCCAATGGGCCAGGCCGGACCAGGTCAGACTAAACCGAACTGGGTCGAGTCGGGTTGACCGAAACAGGTCGGGCCATGCGGGACCCCCAGATCGGGTTGGCCCATACCCAACTAAGTCGGGTTGGGTCGACCAAAACAGGTCAGCCCATGCGGGACCCCTAGGTCGGGTTGGTCGGGTCGGTCCAACTAAGTGGGACTGGGTCCGGATGCAACTGAACCCTGTTTACTAAAACACCAATATCTTTCAGATCAGGCATTCGATTGATGCGTTGTCTGTGGAGTTGGGACCCTTGCGATAAGACGATCCTTTGGGAATACTCGAAGTGATATTCTGTGACAGTAGAGATATGACCTATGTCTCAGGGAGTAGATTCTTCTGGAATCAAGTGCACTGGAGAGCAGGAATCCTACGGCTGGTTGTGACATGAAGGATATGATGAGCTTACCTAAGTGGTCCAGTAGACGAGAATACCTTATAGGTTTAGAAAACAAGTGTACCTTAGTGGTCCAACAGACAAGTGGACCTCAGTGGTCCAGAAGACGAGCAGACCTTAGTGGTCCAACAGACGAACATACCTCAGTGGTTCAATAGACGAGTGTACCTTAGTGGTGGAGCAGACGAGCAGACCTCAGTAGTCCAACAGACGAGTGGACCTCAGTGGTCCATCAGATGAGCAGACCTGAGTGGTCTAGGAGACAAGAATACCTTAGTGGTTTAGTAGATGAGTAGACCTCAGTGGTCTAGCATATGATCAAACCTCAGTGGTCCAGCAAATGAGTAGACCTCAGTGGTCCAGTAGTCGAGCGGACCTCAATAACTCATCAGGGATGAGTCCCTCAGTAGTACAAGGTGAATCAGCTCTACGACTGATAATATTACTTTCTATATTTAAAGATATACCAGGTGTGAGTTGTCTTTACTTTGTGGTATTTTTGTGTGATCTTGTTGTATGGTCTTGCTTTATGGTCCTTACTTTGTGGTTTGGGGTCCCTACTGAGTATTGTGTTACTCACCCCTGCATGGGTTTTGCCCGCACGTGTCATGTCTTGTGTAGGTGATCGACACTTCGATAGAGACCTTGGTGGCCCAGGACCAAGTGGTGACTAGTGAGATGAGATGGACGAGATGTACTTCTACAACTACAGACAGCTACCCTCTTACCATTTAGGTAGGGCTTGAGTGGAAAAATCTTGGTAGTTGTACTTTTCTTTTTGGTTTTGGGCTTGTATTATGGCCCCTTTTTACTTTTCAATTTGTACTGTACTCTCTGTAGTTGTCTCAATGATAGTTGTGGTTTACTTTGCGTTTACTTTCCATAATTTGAGCTTTGTGCGTGTGTACAAGTTTAAAGGCGAATGCTCTCTATTTTTGGTATATGCCTATTTGGTGCTAGTCACCAGCCCTTGGCCTATGGAAGGAAGGCTTAGGGTAGTCATGGTATGGGCCCTGGGGGACAAGTCGTGACAAAGTGGTATTAGAGGCAGGTCAGTTCTACTAGAATAACTAAGAGTCTGTAAATTTTGATGGGGCAATAGTGTTAAGTGTTTTGAGTTTATCTTTTAGGCCAGGGAGTCCAATATTGGTGCGGTGACCAATATATCCATACACTAAGACCCTAAATTCTATTTTTCAACCTGATACATGAAAACACTGGTTACGTGAATCTTTGAGTGTTTTCCCATGGTATTTTTGTGTTAGAGTCATCTCATCAGGTATAATAAATTGATTGTGGATCATCTTGATCTCTTTCAGGATGCCTCCACGTACTCAGCCAGCCAGGATTCTAGTGTGTGACCACAAGGATGGTTCATAGAGCGACGAGGCTTCGGTACATGGACTATTACCTGAGATGGAACCTTTGGGCGGTATCCCAGAGTTACCAACACCCATTGGTTAGTAGTTACTACTGGCGCTACCGGTAGAGGACACACATAGGCTCAGTGCCTTACATGAGTTCTAGCGATAGAGACCTCCTAATTTTAGGGGAGAGATAGATCCTCAGGTCACCGAGGATTGTCTAGAGGTGGTGACGCGAGTCTTTCGCTTAGTGAGGACACCACTTGACCAGATGTCAGTTCTAGCAGTGAGCCTTCTACAGGTCTTGATGGGGAGATAGTGGAGTTTGACCATCTAGACTCATGAGGAGGCGACCCTCTCCTGGTCTGACTTTGAGCGAATTTTCAGGGCAAAGTTCTTCCTCGTGACTTTGTGTTCAGTGCACATACAAGATTTGCTTCACTTATAGCAGGACAACTTGACAGTGGTTGAGTACTCTACAAGACCTCACCTGTTACTCTACAGATATGGTATGAGACCCTTTCTTCAGGGCCTGAACATTTGAGTAGGGACTCCGACGGGAGATCAAGGCATCGATGATTTCCCTTAGCATCCATATGCAGGCTGGGGCATTGGAGAAAGCTCTACTAGTAGAGACTTTTCTCGCTGAGCAAGCATCGATGGTGGGATAAACCACCAGGTGACGGGTGGCTGAGTCATCCATGGCGGGTAGCCGACAGATGACGCGGAGGCCCAAACGTGCCAGACCATTCAGAGGATGACCCCAGGACTTAGGGTCGGCAGTACAAGGCTTCTGAGGCAGAGGGAGTCATCAGGGGAGTAGAGTATTCTACGCATGTGACGGGTAGGGGCACATGGATCGGGATTGTCTGACTCACCACGCAGAGGATCGACAAACTGTCGAGGGACTGCTGAGGCAATGGTAGAGATAAGAAAAGGGTGGTCTTCCAGGCAGCAGACATGGCAGAGGAGTGATAAATGCAGTAGGAGGTGGGCGTAGATATGAGGTACTACCAACACCACCCCCAGGTGGTCCACCATAGGATCCGGGAGCAGGTGGACAGGGGAAGGATCGGCTTCAAGAAGTCGAGGCCTATGATCCCGACATTCTAAAGATGATATGAGGTATGATTTGTGTCTTCTCTACTTTAGTTTCAGTTCTTATAGACACAGTTGTCAGTCACTCTTTCCTTACCATGGACCTTGTTCAGGGCTTGGAGATTTCGATCAAGTCGTTGGCTCGATCCTTACAATTAGAGACTCCTACGGGAGGGGATTCAATGATCAAAAACTAGTGCTGACAGTGTGAGATTACTCTTGGGGGTGAGAGCTTTGGCTGGGATCTCATAGTATTGGTGTTGAGGCCTTATGACTTCATTATGGGTATAGAGTGGCTATCATCAGTTCATGCTCAGATCGACTATTTTAGATGCACAGTGTGGTGTATCCGCAAAGATGGGAACTGGTTTTCCTTTGTTAGTGAGAAGGAAAATAGAGCAGCGTGGGATGGACTCACACATAGAATGTTGCAGCCGATCACTCATCAGTTGGCTAGCATGACCCTTGGTGCAGTGGATGAGATGATTCCATTGTTTCTTATAGTGGTGGACGAGTACGAGGATGTCTTTCCAGAGGATGTTCCAAGACTACCTCCTCACAGAGAGGTAAACTTATGCATTGATATGTACCCTAGGATGACATCAATATCTACACCTACATATCGGATGGCTCCCACAGAGCTTGAGGAGCTAAGGGTATAGTTGGAGGACCTGTATAGAAAGGGGTTTGAAAGGTCCAATGTTTCACCATGGGCAGCCCCAATGTTGTTTTCCAATAAGGAATATAGAAGCTTGAGGTTATGCATGGACTTTCGGCACCTAAACCAGGTGACTGTGAAGAACAAGTATTCTCTACTGAGGATTGATGACCTCTTTGATCAACTGAAGAGAGCGAGATGGTTCTCGAAGATAGACCTCATATCAAGCTATCACCAACTTCGAGTATGAGATGATGACATCTTGAAGATGGATTTCAGATTTCTCTATGGCCACTAAGAGTACTTAGTGATGTCGTTTGGCATAACGAGCACCCCAGCAGTGTTCATGGGACTCATGAAAAGGATCTTCTGGTCGTACTTATATTGGTTTGTAGTGGTCTTCATTGATGACATCTTAGCGTATTCAGCGTCCAAGGAGGAGCACGCGATACACCTAAGGATGGTTCTGGACACACTCTGAGAGCACCAAATTTACATAAAGCTCTCGAAGTGTGAGTTATGGATACGAAAGGTCTACTTCCTAGGATATGTCATATCATAGGCTAGAGTTGTGGTGGATATAACTAATATCGAGGCGGTGCTTTCTTGGGAGCCACCCAAGAGCATTATCGAGGTACAAAGTTTCCTTAGATTGGCTGGGTACTATCAGAGGTTTGTAGTCGACTTCTCCAGAGTGGTATCACCCATGAAGACATTGATAAATAAGGAAAAACCCTTTGTGTGGATAAAAAGATGCCCACAAAGCTTTCAGCAGTTGAGGCAGAGCTTGATGAGTGCTCCTATCTTAAGGTTGTGAGAGGAGGGCACCGACTACGTGGTGTACTATGACACATCAGGAACTGGGCTTGGTTGTGTCTTGATACAGGGGAAAGTAGTGATTGCTTATGGCTCATGAAAATTGAGACTGAATGAGAAGAATTATGTGACTTGTGACCTTGAGTTGGCAGTAATAGTCTTTGCACTGAAGATGTGGTGACACTACCTTATGGGTGAATGATTCATCGTCTACTCTGACCATAAGAGTCTCAAGTATATCTTTTCTTAGAAGGATCTGAATATGAGACAACGATGTTGGATAGAGTTCCTCCAAGACTATGAATTCGAAATAGTCTATACTTCTAGGAAGGGGAACGTGGTGACAGATGCTCTCAGCAAGAGATTGAGTTCACAATTACTGAACTAGGCCTCATATCAATTGGTCTCGCTTCAGATATCCTTTGTGTATAGAGATGAGGTAGATTATCTTCAGTCTATGGTAATTTCCCATCTACACTTACAACGAGTCAAAGAGGCGCAACTTGAAGATGCCAGTTGCGAGGCCACACATGCCCAAATGTCCATAGGGCATGCCCTGATGGATATTCAAAAGGTGGGGAGCATGCCGTCATTTTTAGAGGACGCACCATAGTTTCAGTGGCGTTACGGGAGGAGGTGTTGAGGGAGTTTTATACATCCCCTTTAATAGTACATCTAGGTGTGGTGAAGATGTACCAGGACCTCTAATGTCAGTACTGGTGGTCAGGGATGAAGAGGTAGTGGCAGAGTTTGTCTTGAGATGCCTCACTTGTCAACAAGTGAAGGCTGATCATTAGGTTCTAGCAGGTTTGACATAACCCCTTGAGGTACCGGAGTGGAAGTGGGATTGGATATCAATGTAATTCATAATGGGCTTACCACGTACATTCAGGGGGCACAATACCATCTGGGTGATTGTAGACCGACTCACCATGTCAGACCACTTCCAGCCCATTTGAGAGCAGGGTTCAGTAGAAAGCTTGGGACGCCTCTACGTGTAGTAGATAGTTCGACTCCATAGAGTCCCATCTATGATAGTATCAGATCATGATGCATGTTTTACATCCCGGTTGTGGAAGGGATTGTAGGGGGCGTTTGGGACTCAGCTATGCTTAAGCACAACCTTTTGCCTAAAGACAGATGGTCAGACAGAGTAGACCATACAGACCTTGGATGACATGCTTCGTACTTGCGTTCTTGATTTTGGTTGTAGTTGGGAGGACCACCTACCATTGGTGGAATTTGTGTACAACAACAGTTATCACTCCATCATTGGTATGTCACCATTCGAGGCACTGTACGGATGACCATGCAGGTCACCGTTATACTGGACAGACCCAGGGGAGTCAGCACTCATCGGTCCAGAGATGGTATAGGCTACCAATAAGAAGGTGCAGGTCACCCGAGAGCGGATGAAGACTGTATAGAGCTGATGGAAGTCCTATGTTGATAGGTGTCGAAGACCCTTGGAGTTCGAAGAGGGGGGCACATAGTCTTATGGGTCTCTCCTCGACGGGGGATACTGAGATTTGGTCGGGGCGACAAGTTATCTCTGAGGTTCATCAGACCTTTCCTGATACTACGTAGAGTGGGCGAGGTGGTATACCACTTGGATCTATTGCCGTAGTTAGAGAGGGTGCATGACGTCTTCCACATGTCCCAAATGAGGAGGATGCGTGCATGACCCCTCTCACGTCATTGACCATGACGAGATGGAGATTGATGACATTCGCGAAGTACCCAATGAAGATAGAGGATCGAAATGAGAGGATCCTTTGTGGATAGTTGATTCCTCTAGTGCGTGTTTATTGGAAGCACAAGAATCTCTATGAGAGCATGTGGGAGCGAGATGCTCAGATTCATGCTCAGTACCCCCATTTGTTTGATTAGCCATTGTTTTGCCTTATGAGGACGTCAAACCCTAAAGGGGGGGTAATGTAATACCCTATAATTCCATGTAAGTTTTTAAAAAAAATAAATGGGATTATTTCAAGACCAGACTCTGAGATGGCACATGATTTCAAGGCCCGGAGTGGCCAGAATGTATTTTTGAACTATTTTTAAAGTTTGTTAAATAAACATGTGAGCGAGTTTTTCTAACTTTTAAACTAGTGCCCGAATCAAAAATCTAAGGGCAACATTGAACTTAGAATGTTGAGATTCACCTAAAAAGGGCCTAATATTGGCCACGTGGGCCAACTGTGGAAGGTACTTTTTGGCCATAAATAAAATAATTGAATAACAATTATTTTATTTTCAAATCCTTATAACTCCTAAATTGAAACTTGGATAAAAAATACGAGAGTATTGTTGAGCTCATGAGGGAGTGTTTCCCTTAGATGGAGCCTAACCTCGACCGGCACAGGTCAAGGGTGAAAGTTAGTTTTCAGACTTTTTGAAAAAAAACTTAAAAAGTTATTTTATTTGAATTCTTCATTATTAAGCAGTGGAACGTCAGTGCTGCAGTGCAACAACGAGGTGACGTTGAATCTCATTAATGAATCTCATTAATAAACCTCATTAACGAGACAATGTAACGACATTGTAATGAAGTGTAACAGAAACGTTGATTGGTGTTTCGTCAATTAATATCCAAACAAGCAATGTAGGATTGTTGACACAATCCTGGGATTGCTCTAAGGCTTTGATGGGTGGCAACGACAAACAACAAACACACTTTCTTCCACCCTTCAAAGAATCACTAGCGACGGTGGGCTGCAGATCAAGAACGAATAACAGAGGTGTGTGATACCATTCCTCCTTGATCAACAATCCTATCCTAGGTAGGGGTTTGATGCTTTTTGATGTGATTTTTTTCTCCGTTCACTCTTTTAAATGACGGATGCGGGTTAACTCACGAACAAGTTAACCCACAGATCGATCGTTCATGCGAGATGGTTAATGATGCAGGATAAATGGGATATTTATCTTAGTGATTATTCCGCCCTATTTTGGTTCTTCGTGATCCTGCCAACAAGAACGCATCCGGGTCAACACGAACAAGACTCAGATCATTCTTTGGGTGTTCATATGTGCAACTCCTTCCCCTTTTTCCTTCTTGTGTTTTCCCATTCTTCACGGGGAAAAGATCGACGGCGCATCAGCTGCTGAGGCGCTAGACGGAAGGGTCGCGACACCCAGCCGCAATGGCGGCACTAGGCTGCGGCAACGACACCAGGCCGTGGCAACCAACCGTCGCCATAGCACCAGGCCACAACACCAGGCTGTGACACCCATCCATGGTGGCGGAAGAGGCCACCGACATGGAGGTTGGCGACTGGCGGCTGGCGGACACGGCCACCCGGTCCGCGTGAGCGGACCGACTGGCCGAAAATGCGGCGCCGCGTGGCCACACGAACCGAATGTCACCCGACATCCAAGCTAAGAGAAGACCAGCCCACCGATGTGGGGCAAGCTGGAAAACTAAATCAGGCCATAGGGTGGCCCGGGCTGGAGGAGAACCAGCCCGCTGATGCGGGCCGATTCGGAGGTGAAACTGGGTCGTTGGGCGGCCTGGCTAGGCAATACTGATCCGATCGAGTCGGGCCGGGCTGGAGAATGCAGACTAGGTCGTTGGGCGACCCAGCAGGATGGACCTGTGACCGAACCATTCTGGGTCCAGCAAAGCCCAATGGGCCAGGCTGGGCCGGGTTAACCAAGACCCAACCGGGTCAGGTCGAGTCAGCTGAAACAGGTCGGGCCATGCGGGACCCCCAGACCGGGTTGGCCCAAACCCAAGCGGGTTGGGTCGGGTCGACCGAAATGGGTCGGGCTATGCAGGACCCCCAGGTCGGGTTGGTCGGGTCGGTCCGGCCAAGTTAGACTGGGTCTGGATGCAACCGGTCCTCGTTTACTAAAATGCCAATATCTTTCAGATCGAGCATCTGATTGATGCGCCGTCTATGGCATTGGGACCGTTGCGATAAGACAGTCCTTTGGGAATAATTTAAGTGAGATTCCGTAATAGTATAGATACGACCGATGGCTTGAGGTGTAGATTCTCCTAAAATCAAGCGCACTGGAGAGCAGGAATCCTACGGCTGGCTGTGACGCGAAGGATATGACGAGCATACCTCAGTGGTCCTGCAGACGAGCGTATCCTAGTGGTCCAGCAGACGAGCGTACCTCAGTGGTCCAGTAGACGAGCAGACCTGAGTGGTCCAACAGACGAGCTGACCTTAGTGGTCCAGCAGACGAGCTGACCTCAGTGGGACAGCAGAAGAGCTGACCTCAGTGGTCCACCAGACGAGCGGACCTCAGTGGTCTAGTAGACGAGCGTACCTCAGTTGTCCAGAAGACGAGCGGGCCCGAGTGGTCCAGCTGACAAGGGGACCTTAGTCGTCCAGCAGACGAGCAGACCTCAATGGTCCAACAAACGAGCGGACCGTAGTGGTCCAGCAGACGAGCGGACCCGAGTGGTCCAGCAGACGAGCGGACCTCAACGGTCCAACAAACGAGCGGACCTCAGTGGTCCAGCAAACGAGCATACCTCATTAGTTCGGCAAACGAGCGTACCTCAGAGGTCCGGCAGACGAGTGGACCCTCAGCAGTACAAGATGAATCAGCTCTACGACTAGTAATCTTACTTTATATACTTAAAGTTATACCTGGTGTGAGCTGTCTTTGCTTTGTGGTTCTGCTATGTGATCTTGTTGTGTGGTCTTGCTTCGTGTTCCTTCCTTTATGGTTTGGGGTCCCTACTGAGTACTCTATTACTCACCCCACGGGCTTCACCCGCACGTGTCGTGTCTCGTGCAGGTGATCGATGCTTCGACGGAGGCCTTGATGGTCTAGGACCAGGTGGTGCCCATGGAGACGGGACGAACGAGACATACTTCTACGACTACAGACAACTACCCTCCTCCCACCCTTCGGGTAGGGCTTGAGCAAATGGACCTTGGTAGCTGTACTTTTCTTTGTGGTTTTGGGCTTGTCTTCTGGCCCCTTTTTACTTTTCAGTTTGTATTGTACTCTCTATAGTTGTCTCAGTGACAATTGTGGTTTACTTCGTGTTTACTTGCTGCATTTTGAGTTTCGTGCGTGTGTAAATGTTTAAAGGCAAATGTCTTCCCTTTTTGGGATATGTCTATTTAGTGCTAGTCGTCGGCCTCTGGTCTATGGAAGGTGGGCTTAGAGTAGTCACGACACAGACCCTAGGGGATGAGTCGTGTCACACTCACCATCGTCTTTAAATTATTTATTTTATTAATTTTTTGGGCATTAGGTAGTTCGGGTCGAGGCCCGCCTTAAAATTTCTGAGTTATTTAAAAACGTGTGTTTTGCCCTTGACAACGTTCGGCGCACCGCGGTCGCAGCCGCGGGACCTCGCCCAAGTCACCACGCGACCTCGCCCGACTCACCACATGACCTGCATGATGTTCAAGGCTGATAAATAGAATGTGATGAATAGTAAAATAAAAATAAAATAAAATAAGAATGAGAAGTGTAATAAAATTTAGAGGTCTATTTTAATTATAATAATATTGTTGAGTATATTGTTGTTATTGTTATTAATAGAGTTAAGAAAAAAAATCAATCAAGTTGTTATTAATATTGTAATAATTATTATTATCGTTAATATTAAATTAAGTTAATATATATTTTTTGTTTTATTTTATTTGGCTTCGAAACATTCTGTCGAGGTGCGGGCCAAGTCCCAGTTGGATTTGGTGTTTTAGTCGATAAATGAGTTTTTCGGGGTTTGACACCATGCGACGCACAGACGAAACATAATTGCGAAGCCGTGCGACTTCGCCAGCGCCGCCGTGTGACTTGCCCATCGTGAAATTAACCAAATAAAATGAATTAGCAATGATGAAATAAAATTTAAGGTGCGAAAGAATAAGAATAAAAATAAAATGAGAAAGATTTGCTAATAAATTAATAAACATTGTTTATAATGATAATAATAATAATATTATTATTTGGTGATATTATTATTAATGGTATTAATTTTATCATCAATATCATTAATCATATAATTTTAGGGTTAAAAATTTAGTTTTTATTAAACTAATAATGTTGTTGTCATTGTGATTATAAATATTAATATTGTTTTAAGTTAGTTTTATTTATTTATTTTATTATTTTTTCTTTTTTTTAGGGTTTCCTTTACCCTCTCTCTCCCTCTCATCTCTTCCACGAAGCCCCTTTCTCCCCACCTGGGTCGCGCCGCACCTCCCTCCTTGCCCTCCTCCTCGCGTGCGCCGTCCGCCGGACCAGCCGGCTCCCTGCCCTCCTCCTCGCCTGCGTCGTCCGTCGGACCAGCCGGACCAGCCGGCTCCCCGTTCTCCTCCTCGCCCGCGCCGTCCGCCGGACCAGCCCCCTTCATGGTCGACGCCTCCTCCGGCGCTGCTCACCTCCGGCGCCCCGCACCCCTCCGGAGACCATTCTCCGACGTCCCGGATCCCCTCGCACCGCCTCCCTCGTGTGACTCCGCCGCCGCACGCGCCTCCCTCCGGTAGTTGATTACTTCGTTTTGGTAAATTTTTGATTTAGGGTTTTGTGTGTTTTGGCTTGTTTTGATGGTACTGGTTCGTTATCTTGTTTTAGGGTTCACTTCGCGCCCCTCGTGGTGCGACTAGGGTGCGATTGAAATTTTGTGGTTTTTGACGTTGAGGTAGGTGGTTCCATGCCTTTCATTTTTTTTTGATAATTTAACTTGTTTGTTTACTTAATTTTAACATGTTCTATGCTTTAATTTGATGGTGTGAACCATGTTTTAGAATTTTTATTGGCATACTCGTTTGATGACATTGAATTTCCTAAATAATAGTCTTCTCGCATGTGTGTGTTATTATATAAATGCTTGAAAGTGTTTAGTGAATTGTTTGAGAGATGAAAAAAAAAATGTTTTCATGTGCACTTTATTTTAAAATGTTTTTTTTTTGCAAGTAAAAATTGTTGTGTTTTTAAGTGAGACCATGTGTTAAATCTTGTTGTGCCTTTTGGGTGTTTTATAAATTGTGTAAATGGTTTGTTTAATTAATTGTGTAATGCGAAACATGGTTGGAAAGGTTTTCAGGTTTGTTTGGTTGGTGCGAAATGTGTTTTCAAGGCACTTTGGGTGCGTGTGTATTTAAATGAGATTTTCAATGGAAAATTGATTGTTTTGATGTGTTGAGATTGTTGTGCACCATTGAAATTGTTTGGAAAAATGTTTAAGTGGTTTGTTGAATTGTGAATGTGATGCGAACCCTATTTGAAAGATGTTGTAATGTGAGTTTTGTTTTAATGAGGTGATTTTGAGTGTGTTTTTGGTGTAAAGTTGTTTTGCGCTTCTTGCAAGTGTTTCAAAAATTATGTGTATGGTTTATTAAGTTGCGTGAGTAATGCGGAATACATTTTTGAAAGGTTTGGCATGTTGTATGTTTTATGTGTGGGGTGCGGGTGAGTTTTTGTGTGTGCAAAGCCATGTGGGATTTCTTGAAATTATTTTATAATTTTTCTTAGTGCCTTATTTAACGGTGAAAATGTTTGTTTAATTGCGCAAATAGTTTATTGAATTTTTAAGTGATGCAAATGGTGTTTGAAGAAAGCATTGGTGTGTGTATTATTTCAAAGTGGAAATTATGAGTGCAAATAGCATTTTTTAAGTATAGTTGGTATTTTGTAACATATGGAACTTGTTTGAGCACAAGGGAAATCCTGGGTATCTAGGTGGGAGGATCGGAAATAGTATGCTAGTGAACGGAGGGGTTTTGACCATGGTTCACTTAGCAAGTTTGACGTGACAACACTAACAAAACTATATTGGAGATGATTGGGGACCACTAGGTTATGGGTATGCTCCCTATTAGTGGCTCGTGCACGAGAACGAATATTTGTTATGGTTACTTTTCACCGAGGTACGGGGTTCTAGGGATCCACACGAGTTAGATGACTCTTAGGGGATTTACCCATGGTGCTCTACTATTCATGACATGGTGCCTTCCGTCGGTATACGGAGGACCACTCGGGTGTGTGTGCTCTTTATAAATTTTCTTTTCCGCTTTAAAACAATATTTGTGAAATGGTTTTTCTTCAAGTGTTCATTCTTAAATCTCAATTTCTAAATGTTTTCTTTAAAAGAGTTTTAAAAAGCATGAATTTGAATAAACATGTTAAATTATCTTTTTGATGCTGTGGCATGGAATCTCTTGGTATGGTGGTATCCTATTGGGTCCTTGGCTCACACCCTACATACACCTTTGGGTGTATGTAGTTTCTGTTTCTTGTATATTCCAGGTTGAGACATCGTGCACAGCGATGATGGTTCGAGTCGTTAGTGGCCCTTCTCATGCAGGTCCTTGTTGGTAGTTTGTGGATGTTGCACCTCTCTTGTTGCGTAGAGCTTTGTCATATAGTTTTTTTACTCCCCTGTCGTAGTACTTTTTTGGTTTTGTCACGTTGTAAATCATTAAATTTGAAAGTTGTTAAGGGCGTGTTTGACTGAATTTATCATTTCTGAATTTTTAGTTTTTGTTGGTCATTTTAATATGTTTAATTCGGGTAAATCGTTCCCTTGTTTTATTTTTTTGATACACAGGCACTTGTGCCAGCCCGTGGGGATCGGGAACGCCCCTCGAGTCTTGTCGCGGACCAGGTCGGGCGCCGGGTCGGATGGCGACCCGGCTTGGTTCGTGACAGGTCGTGACACCACCCGATCACCACATACATCAAACACCACCCATAAAAGGAAAATAATGCAAGGGATTTATGAGGGTCTCACACACCCACACATTTGAAAAACTATTTAAAAATTCCAACCAAGACTTCTTGAAATCCAATCAGAATGTCAAGCCTTTTTATAACAATTTGAAATCATTTATATGACATATCTTAAAACATTTCATTCAAAACCACCCTTGAAATCTATTTAAGAATTACTCCCACCTTTTATAAAATTCCTTAAAAGCTTGAAACATCATTCCTTAATTTATCCCATGACCCAAACGAGGTTAAAACACTTTTAAATTTTGTGTTTTATTCAAAGTAAACCTTTAAAAGATCCATTCATGCAACATAATATAAAATGGTGTGCATGGTTTTTAAAAACATATCTAAACCATTCGTTAAAATAATAAAACCCATCGCTTTCCATGGAAACCAAGATAAAACCAAATTTTCTCTTTAGTAATTCAATGAACATAATTAATACTTCCATTGAATAATTAAAACATTAATTTAGGAGATAATCTATTAACAATTCTAAAATTAAAAGTTATAGCATGGTCACACCTACCTTAAATCAATATTGAATGGTCTCGAACATCGAATACGGGCTGAACAGAGCTCAGAGAAGACATCACATGCCTTAAAATCAAGAACTGAAACCAAATAATAACTGAAACCCTACCTAGGGTTCGACCGAGAAGGGGTGTGATGATGAGGAGAGAGAAAATAAGATAAGAGAGAGGAAGAGTCCCTACCTTACATATTTAGCCTTAAATCGTGAGGAAATAGTATGGAAACACCGTGTAAGAGAGACCAGAGGAGGGGAGGTCACATGCGAGCAGGGGGTCGTAAATGGGCGTCATTCGAGCAAGGGAGGGGGAGAAGGGATAAAATCCCTAAAATAAAACATGGGAAAAATGAGAAATCCATAAAATTTAAATGAAATAGGTAGGTTGAAATGCTCTGCACCATAGTTTTCACCACGCCATGGTGCCCTCCAAGCAGCCCATCAAACACCCTCAACCATTCCTAATTCCACACCTAGCCTCCCACTAGCTATTTCGGATAGGCGCCCTCAGGCACCCACCATAGAATTCACTACGTTGTGGTTTCACCAACCGTTTCCCATAAGGAAACTCCCATGTCGAAACGCCTGAAAAAAAGGCCAAGGTTGGAGGGCTACTGTGTGGTGAGGTCTCCCATAGCCAAAAGACCCTATAGGGCTCCCTAAAATGCCTGAAAATAATATGAACACTTGGAAACTTCAAAATGATCCAAAATTAAATAAAAATTAAGCAACAGTGAAACCAGGGTGTGACATGGTGTCATTGGTTCTATCACGAGGTAAATTGAGGGTGACTATTATAGGCACTTTCTTTTTAATGTGAAAAAAATATTACATTAGCATACTAATTGTAGGATATATTTATCGAATAAGTGTAGATAATAACAGGAGAGGAATGAACATAAATAGGTCAGGTGTTTATGGGTTATTTTTTTTGAAAGTAGTTGTGTCATTTAATGTGTATGGGTTGCCCGTGGATGATGTTGAAGGCTTATATAGGCCGATATTGGGGCAACTGGTATATGAGATGATATCCCTTCCCATCGTGTATCATGATTAGAGGCAATTCACAGTGATTTAAAAATGAGATTTTTGATAAATAATTCAAGGTAAGTAAAAATTTCATAGTTATAGTTTATTTTATCTTATGAACTAATCTAATTATTTTAGAATATTTTATTTATAGATGCTTTTCCATTTTGATGTGAATAACGCGCTTGTGTTCTAACAGACATTAAAAATTTTAGGAAACATGGAGGGACTTTAGGTATAGGTGATAGTGCAGGTTCAATGACACCTCATTGACTGCTTTTCAAGTGCATTTAAAAGTTCCCAAAGGGATACCTCAGGTTCAGTGGATGTCATTTTTTATCATACCAATTCACATTGGGTATTTGATAATTTCTTAGTGCATTTAATTCAATTTCTTAAAAATTCTACATTTTTTACGAACATTAACTTTTTTCCATTAATCTTTTAAAAAACACATCAAGTAGGGAGAAACAAGTCATTTCAAACATAGTTGGCTCTAAAACTTTTTCTAGGAGAAGATTGAGAAAGGTAATCTTTTAACATTTATTAAATATATATTTGTTGAAACTTAATGAATCAATTTTATATAATTGTTATTTTTTCCTTTGATGATATAAGAAAAATATGTTGATCATGAGTTTGTTCAAATCAATATGTTAATTTGACATCCATGATAAAGCGGATAGAAATTATATAAATGAACATGTTGCAAACATTAGGGCAAAAAACCTAAATTAAAATTCTATTTTATTTTTAAACAATATACATTCTTAAATTATGTTCTATTTGTAGCTTAAAATTGAAGAGGTATGAGATACAAATCCATTTCAGTCGTAATTAGTCTCTAAATGTTATGTTATTTCCCAAGTTTTGGGCAAGGAGCATGTCAATTGTGTGAGAGGGATGGGTTTTGGACTGTCCCCATCATAGGCTTCTAGGAGATTACATTATCCATTCACTATGTTGCCACCTTCTACAAGTCCAAGTACTATTACAGTTCAGGGTATTGAATCACAGAGGAAAATTATGATGTGTAAAAATAGAGTACACGATCATGAAAAGTTTATAGCGGTGGAGAGTGCATTGGCTAGTATATTTCAGAGCATTACAGGGAGAATTCCTATAGAAATTACATCTTCGATATGCCAGACTTCATCGTTGCTAAATTAGTTACATTTATTTAACTAGGTTTACATTATTATGACAATTTTTTAAATATATTTTCTACACATGATGTTGAAATGAAATTACTTCATATTCTAAATTATATTTAATGTAGACACTAGAGGCTTGTAACAGACATGAATGTAAGGAGTATTAGGAGCATGCATCATGAGGGGGGACTGACCTAACTAAGTTGGGGTGATGGTGGATTCCTTATGTGTTGTATTTCTGTGGTGCGTTGTGAGGATAAACTTACATGTTATCCTTGCAACGATGCACTTAGACACAAATCATTTTGTGTTTAATTAATAATGTGCTCTCATGTTTATAATTGTTATTTCTTAATTTTTTTATGTTTGTTATGATAGAGATATGTCCTAAAGCCTATAATTCATATGATATACTCTCTTTTATATCATACTATATGATATAGTGTATGTCACAGTGTACAACATATACGAAGACAAGGTATGCCACATGCCTTTTTTGGGATACCATAAGGTGCAGTATAAGAGATATTGCACAACTACTTATGGAATGTCGAGTTGTATGATATGACCATATCATAAATGTTATGGTATATAATTTATTAGGGGTGTTTAGACCTAGCCCGACCGGGTCTGGTTATGTGGAAAAATACTCGGGTCGGGTTTGTATTAGATTGATCCGTGCGTGGGTTAGATCAGGTCTTGGATTAGATTGGCTACATATATACCCAACCTAAAGGTGTATGGAAATAAATAAATAAATAAATAAATAAATAAATAAATAAAACTCGCTCGCGCCCCAGCCGGCTGGCCGCCTCTTAATTCCCTCCCTCCTCCTCTCCTCCTCTCCTCCTCCTTACCCCCGACCCCGACCCCGACCCCGACCCCGACCCCCGACCTTCCCTCACTCGTGGTGAAACCCTACTCTCCCTCCTTCATTCTTCCTTCCCTCGCAAGCGACTGGCCTCCCTCCAATTCTACTCCCTTCCTCCTCTCCTCGCTCGCCTCCTCCCTGGACATATTCCCTCGCGAGCGATCGGGAGAAATCTAACCTGGCTCGCATTCTCTACTCCTCCCTGTCGTGCGTGCGGTCTGGTGGCATTGGTAAGTAGTTATTTCCCTTATTCTTTATTTTGAGTTTGGAATCGACGATTTCATTGATTATTAATACCGTATTGAGGATTTAACGATTGCACACAAAAGCATTCTGTGACTGGCTAATGACACCATCAAGAACTGATTTGAGCTTATTTTCCATGACATTGGAGTTGATTTCATAAATACAACCCACAAGGCTAATTGGCATAAAGTCTTTTATGTTTGGGCCCCTTTCCTTTTAGGAGCAAAGACAATGAAAGTGGCATTCAAGGAGGTGACAAAACGCACCTTGGAGTAGAAATCATCCATAATGGAAAAAATTTCTTCTTTTAGGGCGTCCCAATTGGCTTGGATAAAAGCCATATAAAACTTGTGCGGACTGGAGGCTTTAACCCCCTCACAAGCAAAAATGGATGGAGCAGGGGCTCTTGAAGCAGGGGCGGGGGCAGAAGGATCCCAGCCTATATCACAACAGCAATCTCAACAGCAGGAAGAGAAGTTGAATCCCACTGTTTAACAACAACTCAATCTTGAATCGGTCAAAATTCTACCCATCGGCTTATTCAAGGCCATTTCTTGCATTCTTGAGGACTTCGATGCCTTTGCCCGCACCAATTTTGTCCCAAAATGGTGATCCCCGTCCCCATTCATCTACTTCTCACACTGAAGTTTACACATGCATTAAGGGTCGTTTGGTACAATGCATATAATTTGAATAAGCTGCAAAGTGATTGATTCCTATTAAATTATTTTGTAAAGTGTTTAAAATCACGACACCAAATAGCCCCTTAAATTTTAATTTCCATAACCCACATTTGTTGCGTGGGATGCTCAGTAATTAGGCTTTGGACCCGTGATGCAAAAATTCCCGTCATTTTTTTAGCGTTTCACATGATTGATCCATATTTTAGATTGGATGGGTTTTTGGTTTAAAGCACTGTATCAACAAATTCATGATTGAATTCCATATTTCCGTCACTCCCTTTTTCCGACAACGAGCGGGGCATGGTTTGGTAATACATTTTCTGTTGTAATCCCTGGGACCGCGATTGTAAATGGATTCAATTTCAGTCTCGTCACATGTTTTAGGTTTTAATTTTTGGGGATGACAACAATGATTTTGTTGGGACCATTTTCATCATTGGAGATATTGCCAATCATTACATTCCAAGGGCCTAATAATGGAATGCATCAATTTGATTATTGATTATATTCCCCGAAATGTCATTGGCAATTTACAAATTCATGCATATTTAATAAAAGCTACCGATCGTTACATCCTTTCCCTTCATCCTCTCAATTTCCAAATGAATTTCTCCTTCAAACTGATGTTCAAGCCAACAAACTTCCCCCTGCCTTATGAGAAGCTGACTCAATGCCCTCAAAGGAGGGTCTCCAAGTTTCTGATTCTGAATAAAGGTTCCTGTAGGAGGAAACACCACCACTTATGCCTTTCCCTTCTTCGAAAGAGATGCCATTAACAACAATCGGCCCCATATAATTGTGGCGCCTATGAGCGTAGCCATCTTGTGGAAGAAACCAGTTTTTTTATCCCCTTTTGACCAAAGGCAATGAAATTTCTCTCTAAAAGGGCTTGTTTGTTGGATGACATGATATGCAACTAATATTTGATTTTCTTCCCAATGAACATGCTATATTCTAACATATTGTTTCTTATGAGCCTTTACTTTTCATTCCACAGATTGAGATTTGTTGCATAGTGCATTTTCATTTTTGTTCCGTGCTTTGGGATGATCTTAAATTGAAGCAACCATGTTTCATAATTTCTTTCAACAATTCAACTCATGTTCAGATTGTCAATTTTAGCATTGGGCTCTTCACTGACTTTTAAGGCCTGTCAGTGAGGGATATTCATGGCTACTTGAATTGTTTTAGTGGTTACCTGTAGTTTGGCATTGTCATTTGTTCTGAACTCTCGGTTTTTGTTGGTATATCCTTCATGTCTAATTTTATATCTTTTTGCAGCTTTAGGTTTATATTTGTATCCCTTTGTGCTTTTTTTTTTCTTTCATGAATTTTGAAATATACTGAGCTGTACTTATGGACTTCATGGATGATATTTCAGGTGATGAGTGTTGTGACTGAATCCCCTGTGCACTCATCAAGCAGTGATGATTTTGCTGCATTTCTTGATGCCGAACTAGATTGTAGTTCATCTGATCCATTTCCAGAACCTGAAGCAGAGCATGAACAAGAATTTGAAAATGAGAGGTGCCATGTTTATCAATTTATATTTCATATAGATTATGTATTGATGCGGCTGCCACGGGCCATACAAGAATGATATTAAAATCCCAAAGAAATGCAACATAGCGGCAGATCTCAAGCTGTCTCTCAAGCCTGCAAACACTATGTCACTTGTTATATTATTTTTGGTATTTTTGAGTCTTTTTTTTGAAAACTGAGAAATGCAGACTGAGTTTTGGTTTTGATAAAAACAAAAGATAAAAGAAAATAAAAATGAAAATGTTGGAAAGAACAGTTGATAGGACTGTGCAGGAGGAGGGGGAGTATGGTAGTCAGGTTGGTGTTCAACATCTGGATGCTCGTCCCCCAATGTTGTTTACTTACCAAAGAAGGGGAGTGAAGTGAGGGGGAGTTCTTACCGCCAGGGGGTACTTTTGCAATTTGGCTATTAATTGCCTAAGTAGGGAAGGGGTATTAATAGAGCAGGTTGGATGTTAGGGAGGGGTGGTTAGAAGGTTGTTAGAAGTTTCGGTTGGGCCTTCTGGAGAGAGAAATCTCGAGGAGTGTAGCAGGAGGACAAGATGTCCAACCTTGGGAAAGTATGTAACGCGTTTTTCTCCAAACGTGTTGCTGCATCTCCCTCAGAGGACACACTCTGCCGGCGAGGTTCCTTTGGAACTCAAGGTGCTCTTGGCGTTTTCAAGCCAGCTCCATTTGGTTCGGCCTATTTGATGTGAGCATAGCGTTAATTTGTTGTAGACGTTGCCCCACTTCATCGAAAAGATCTAGATGATGCGTCGCCATGATCTGTTGGAGACACTGGTCTACTTGATCGAGCAATGCAACCATCCTATTTATTTTTTGTTTTTTTTGAGCAGCAGTGCACGTTTGGAGGACCTGGATGCAGCGCCAAAAAAGTGGTGGGAGCAGGGGATACCTGCGTAGCACCAACAAGAGAGGTTCACATGAATGTATGGACGAAATCCGGCAACACGCTCCGCTCGGAAGTATCGAGTACGGAATCCGGCAACACGCTCCGCTCGGAAGTATTGAGTAGGGCTATTACAGGCAGTGCATCCTCGTCGCTGCGAGTGAAACCGATAGAACGCCTCCTGCTGTGTGAGCGGAGAAAAAGAAACAACAAGACTCGCCTCCTTTTCGAAGTTTCCGCCAGTGCGTGTGTTGCTTATGGCGCAAGTAGGTGGGACGCGCCACCTTGGAACACGAACCCAAAGAGGGACAATGCGTGCCTCTTGAACGATCACCAACGATGTGCTCCTCTGAGACGAATCTGGCGGTGCGTGTCGGCTAGCCGTGCGTGCCTCCGTTGAACGTATGCTTGTGGTGCATGCCTCCTAGTAGGTGCCTTTGCAAAACATGGAGTGAAGAAGTCGGGCAATGCACGACTTTGCGCAAGGAAGGATGAAGAGCCAAGCGTCCTCCAGGCGTGAAGCGTCTTCTAGTGTGCACGTCCACTGTGTGAGATGAGGAGCCGACGACAGGTCAGACCAAGTGATAAAGAACATAGGACATACACTTGTATATTGCATAATAGGAATGTGCCGAAACAAAGGCATGCTCTCGACAAGAATGAGGCTGTAAGCTTGACTGTTGTTGTAGGAAGCTTGGAATGTTTCTTGTTTGGACGGGAACAGAACGACAAGTAAGAGCAGCTTGGTTTCAATTTTCAAGTCAGTTTGAAGCACCAGAGATTGTGGATACAAGCGAGCTGATTGACCAGCTGCGAGTTGAAACTACTGGTACCGGGGTTCGTAAAGAACCACCTCACCGTAAGGTGCATCAACGGACACCTAATTTTTTTGCTACATTAGAATCCTGCTTGTCTATGCAACACATCTAGATTTCAAACTTTATTAAATGGATGTCAAGAGTGCATTCTTAAATGGTTATATAATTGAGGATGTTTTTGTTGAACAACTCCTTGGTTTTACAAATCTCCATTTTCCAAATCATGTTTTTAAATTAACTAAAGCTTTATATGGTTTAAAGCAAGCTCCAAGAGCTTGGTATGATAGGCTCAACACTTTTTCTTATTTTTAAAGGTTTTACAAAAGGTATTCCTGATCGTACTCTTTATAAAACGAATTTCTAAAGATATTTTAGTAGTACAAATCTATGTAGATGATATTATTTTTGGATCCTCTAAAAATTCTTTGTGTTGATTTTTCAAAAATGATGCAAAGTTAATTTGGGATGAGTTTGATGGGGGAACTCAAATTCTTTCTTGGATTTCAAATATTTCAAAATAAAGAAGGTATTGTTTTGAATCAAAGTAAATATACTAAGGATCTTTTAAAAAGATTTGGCTTTGAAAGCACTAAGATTAATGACACTCCAATGAGTACCACTTGTAAGTTGAACCTTGATGAAGATGGTAAATCTGTTGAGATCAAACCACTTACAGAGGAATGATTGAGAGTTTACTCTACATAACTGCTAGTAGGCCAGATAAAATGTTTAGTGTGTGCACGTTTTCAAGCAAACCCAAAAGAATCTCATTTAAATGCTATCAAAAGGATTTTTAAATACCTCAAATATACAACTAACTTAGGACTGTTATATCCGAGAGGACAATCTTTTGATTTGCTGAGTTATTCAGATGTTGACTTTGGTGGCTATAAGTTAAGACAGAAAGAGCACCTCTGACACATGTCACTTTTTTGGGAAGTCTTTAGTTTCATGGTGTAGTAAGAAGCAAAATTTTGTTGCATTATCTACTGCCGAAGCCGAATACATAGTTGCTAGTAGTTGTGCACAAATTTTGTGGTTGAAACACACATTACTAGACTATGAATATCAATTCAAACATATCCCTATAAATTGTGATAACACAAGTGCTATTAATATTTCTAAGAATCATGTTTCACATTCTAGGGCCAAACACATTGATGTGAGACATCACTTTTTGAGAGACCATTATAAAAAAGGTGTTATAACTTTAGAGTTCATTGGCACTGAACATCAGCTTGCTGACATTTTCACTAAGCCATTGAACACTGAAAGAATGAACTACATCAGACATGAGTTAGGAATGATCAATCTATAGGACCTTATGTTGTTATTCCTTTGATAATTTTAAGTGAAGTTGTCATACCAACACTGGCAAAGTCAAGCAGGCAGTGTCATGCCGACACTGACAGTATGAAGCTGGAAATGTCATGCAAACATTGATAACTTTGTCATACCAACGCTATGTCATGCCGACACCGTTAGTGTTATGCAAAATCTGTCATGTCGACACCGATGATTCACTGTTTTTATCCGTTTTATGTTTTTACGAAACAACGCTGTTTCATTTATTTTGTTGAACCCGGTTCACAATTTCACATTTTTTATGCGATCTAAGCCCTAAATGATATAAATTTGAGTCGATCCACTCTACTCCTTTACCCTTACACTCACTCGGTCGTTGCTCTCTCCACCCTCGACCTTTCACCTCCTGACCTTCAAACCGAACTGTTGGAATGACACGTGTGAAGCGAGCTCTTGAAGGTGGTTCAAGCGACGGGTCTCATGCATCTAAGAAACAGAAAGGGGAATCAAACAAATCTTCTGGACCTGTGAATCCTGGCGAACCGTGTAGTGACTTCAGAAAAGGAGGTTCTTGTAGAATGGTTGTTGGAAAGCAAGTCTTTGCTGCTCAGGGTGTTACAAGATCAGGGATGGCTTGAGTGGTTCTCAGACAACGAAAGGCTCTATTACCTGAAGTTAGTACATGAATTTTATATGAATGCTGAGTTTCTGTTGGAGAGTAGTGATGTTGGCTGGATTAAGTCCATAGTGAAAGGCAAGAGAATCTCTTTTTCATCAAAGCAGTGGGCTGAATGTCTTAAGGTACCCCATGAGGGCGTGTTTGATGACTATCAAGGTAGCTCTCCATACGATAGTGACATTTTCTGCTTTGAGACAACTCTCAAGGAGCTTACTGACAATGATGAGCACAAGAGCACCAAAAGGTTTTTCTTTTGGACCTCTTCCACCACTTGCTTTACCCTCAGATGAACCCACTCTTGGCACTAATGGAGATGAGGAGACAGAAGTCTAAGGCAGTATAGAGTATGTTAGCAAGTCTGGTAGTCTGGTAGCTCTCCATATGAGAGTGACATTTTCTGCTTTGAGACAGCTCTCAAGGAGCTTACTGACAATGATGAGCACAAGAGCACCAAAAGGTTTTTCTTTTGGACCTCTAAGTCCACCACTTGCTTTACCCTCAGATGAACCCACTCTTGGCACTAATGGAGATGAGGAGACAGAAGTCTAAGGTAGTATAGAGTATGTTAGCAAGTCTGGTAGTCTGGTAGCTCTCCATATGAGAGTGACATTTTCTGCTTTGAGACAGCTCTCCAGGAGCTTACTGACAATGATGAGCACAAGAGCACCAAAAGGTTTTTCTTTTGGACCTCTAAGTCCACCACTTGCTTTACCCTCAGATGAACCCACTCTTGGCACTAATGGAGATGAGGAGACAGAAGTCTAAGGCAGTATAGAGTATGTTAGCAAGTCTGGTAGCTCTGAAGATGAATCTGAAGTAGAAGATGAGAGAGAAGAAGAAGAATGATGAGAGTGACATTTTCTGCTTTGAGACATCTCTCAAGGAGCTTACTGACAATGATGAGCACAAGAGCACCAAAAGGTTTTTCTTTTGGACCTCTAAGTCCACCACTTGCTTTACCCTTAGATAAACCCACTCTTGGCACTAATGGAGATGAGGAGACAGAAGTCTAAGGCAGTATAGAGTATGTTAGCAAGTCTGGTAGCTCTGAAGATGAATCTGAAGTAGAAGATGAGAGAGAAGAAGAAGAAGGTAACAGTGATGAAAGTAATAGTGGTAGTGAAAGTGGTTCTGGTTCATGCAGTGAAAGAGGAGGTGAAGAAAATGCTGATAGATATGAAGTGAAGAGCATGCCTCTGGACATAATGATGATGATGATGAAGGCATTGGTGAAGGCGATGAAAGTGATGGTGATCATCATGGGGATGATCAAGGTGGAGATGTAGAGATGGTTGATGCTTTGATTCAGACAGTTGTTGTAGAACCTTCTATAGTTGTTGTTGAAGAAAAAAGAGTAGTTGCAACTCAAAGCGAAGTGGAAGCTCAAATGATCCGTGCACCTCAGTGTATGAAAGGAGACCTCATGTTGAGGGTGAACAACCAGTGAGGAGAGCACAGATTGAGGGGGAGCTTCAAGACAGAAGAGCTCAAGTTGAGGAGGAGCCTCAAGCTGGAAGTGTGACAGTCAGCACACTCACTCTTTTGGAACCCTCTGTGCTATCTGAATGGCAAAGGCATCCTGGGTATGTTGTCCTTGACTTAGGATGTTCTGACTCCGATGCTGAGGAAAGTGTAGCAGTTCCATAGAGACCACCGGTTGAAGAGCATGTTCTTGTTGAGACACCTCACGTAGTAGCATCTGCCTCAGTCCCTACTTCTGTTGTTTCAGTTTCTAGTGACTATGTCACGAGATCAGATTTTGAGAAGTTAAAGGATGAAATCTGTTCAGCTGTGAGAGTATCAGTTCAATCTCAGATGGTCCATGAGATTCAACAAGCTAGAATGGAAAACACTCAGCCGAGTAATGAATTACACTCTCAAATCTTCAATAGAAGAGATGAAGCAGTCTGTGCAAGCTGCTCCTGTTCCAGTTTAGACAGTTGGTGTGCATGAGGCCGATGCAATTAAAGTTTCAGAGAAGGTTATAGTCGAGATTCAACCAAACTTAATCATGACGACTGAAACAATTGTTGCAAACACCACCAAGCTAAGAAAAGAAATGAGTGGGCTTGTCTCTGCAATAAATCATCTGACCTCTGAGTATAAAGGTTGTCTGGAGACAGTGCTTAAAGCTCTTAAGGACCACACCTCAGCTCCTGCTGTTCCTTCTACCTCTGGTCAGACATCTCCGGCCTTGAACATTGAGGCAGTTAGAAATGTTGTTAAGGAAGAGCTTCAAGCTCTGTTTGGTGCTTCTGGATTGGACATCCTTGCAAAAATTGAGAAGAACAGTGACTATGTTCATGATATGGTCAAGCTATATGCCAAGAGTGCTGAGACTACCAATGCTCAGATTACAAAGGTGGATTATTATTTCAAGAAGATTATTACCAAGCATCAGATGACCAACCTTTTTAAATATGTGACAGAGAATTTGACATTGTCTCTAGTGACAAAAGCTATCGAGTTCAAAAATTGAAGGACTTTACACCTCTTTTTGACAAGTTCATAAAGAATAAAGATGATTTTGAGAAAGCTATGATGTATGATGGTGAAATCATTGAGGATTTCATCAAGTTGTTGAAGCCATACCTTCATGTGCAAAGTGAAGCAATTGTGGTGCCTGCTGCTGCACCTATTGGACCTGCTGTATCAGTGCCTTCACCTCAGATGACAGTTGCTCAGGCTTTCAGTCAGATTCGGCCAGTTATCATAGAACAGATCCAACCTCCTGTTTTGTCACAGCACAAGCCTAGACTTGCCCTTACTGTTCCAGGAGTGATCCTACCTCCTATGAAGATCCATTCAGACCCTTTTACCTCTCAGCCTCCACCTTCTGCTCGACCTTCTATTGACCCCTTTGAGAAAGGGAATGAACCTCTTGATCCTAAGTAATGCGGATAACTTTCTGATAGGGCTGATGTATTGTACTTTTATTGTACTTTTACTGACTATTGTAATACTTTGTACTTCACTGTTTAATGGAATTCAGTGCTTTTGCCTTTCATCTATTTGTGTTATATCTATTATTCTCTGATATATCTTATTCCATTGATATTTGTTTTCTTCTTGATTATTCCTTTTCTTCCATTTCATTATTGATCTTATCCTTTGATACCCTTACACTTTGATAATCCCAAAAGGGGGAGAACAGTTTGACATTATCCTTATTTATTTTACCTTTGATATCACTCTTATGTATTTTATTTTCCTTACCTTTGATTACATATGGGAAGAAAATGCATTAGTCTTTGATACCATTATTTTTTTTGTTTCCTTTGATACCATTACTATTTATTTTACCTCTGAACCTTATCTATATATTGAGAAACTTCATCAATAATGGGAGATGATAAGTAGAATGATTATATTACACATCAAATGATTGCACTTTATATTGCCATGATTTGTGATCATCAAAAAAGGTGAGATTGTTGGCCCATAAGAGATTGTTGGCCACCCCCTCTGGTTTTAATAATCACAAATCATGTCAAATCTTATTAATCATGTCCAATCATTTCAATCATGTTTATTTAAGTTTCAATATGTGTAATTATGATTATCTATGATCACATATAAGTTTAACACATTTTGATAATATTTATGTTGTAAAACAGTCCAAACAGAAATATTTCCTAAGTATGAGAAGCCGACACCGACAGACAATTGAGTCACCAATACCGACAAAATAAGTCTGACTCACCGATGCTGACAACACAAAGGACTCACCGATACTGACAGACAGAATGTCTCACCGATAGTTCAAACGAGTCACCGACAATTCAATCGTCTCACCGATAAAAGAACTGACCTACCGACGCATGGTGCTACCGACGCAAGGACTCATCGACGCACAGACATACCGACAGAATGAGACACCGATACTGATAAAAGGACTCATCGATGGAATGAGTCACCAACGCATTATTCATCGACAAAGGAGTCGTCGATAGACTATTTAAATTTCCTTTTATTTAATATTTTTTCTAACGGTCACATTTTGAGTGTTTTAACGCGACTGATTAATTTAATGCTTTTTGCAGACATTTTTAATGTGGATGTTAGAAATTCGAGATACAACACCTACCTCAAACATGCACATTGTCGGGCTGCAAGAATACAAAAGAAAAGGACTTGAGTTGGAAGAAATAGCGCATGAAAGAGATATACAAAGATACGCGTAGACACAGTAGCTGACCCACACGAGCAATATACAGAAAGGAAGAACACACGAGGAACTCTTCATTCCTGCTTGCTGTGAATGAGAGAATTGTTGTCCCTGTCACGACCCGACCCAACGGGGCTCAAGCCGCGACTCTCGAAGCCCACCTCCAATAGGCCAGGGGCTGGCGTCTAGCGCCGAGTAGATTATCACACACAATGGAGACATTAGCCTAAGGTACCTGTACACACGCATTCACATACACCTCCATGCAACAATGCAGAGATATATAAAACTGAAAAGAAAAAAAATGCATGCATACATCTATCCCAAACCAGAGTACAACAAAAGTACAAAAGGGCAAAACAGGACCCACCAAAAGAAACTACAAAAGTGTCCAACCTGCTCAGGAGGGAAAACAATGCCAAAACACCTTCCGATAAGCTCCTCGGCACAGCTCCGGTAAACACCCCGGTCAAACCCGCTCACTAAGCTCCGCCTGCTCCGGGTCCTCCTGAGACTTCGTTGAAAGGCCTGTGGTCCGCACAAGACACAAACATGTGTGGGCAAAGCCCGTGCAGGGGTGAGTATAACAATGCTCAGTAGGCACCCCAAAAATCCAAAACAAAAGAGAGCAACTGAAAGACAACAGTTCGCTCATCCCAGCCAGTGGGAACCCAGGCGAGGGAGAAACTTCTTCTCGTGACCATCCTTGGCTAAACACAACTAGTCAGCTCAATCCAGGTGTATGCCCATACATACACCTTGAACATCCGCTCAGGTATACGCCCAAACATATACCATGAACATCTAAATATACTCAGCTCACGCACCAAACCACATGAGGTACTGACCTCATCACCAGCAACGGTTCATAACCAGGAGAGCACACTCCACGATCAGTGTCATCCCAGATGACACTCGTCCGAGAGATACACTCCATCAGGTCCCACACAAACATCTCAAACGCTCACCCGAGAGATCACGCTCGTCAGATATTGTCACTGAGAAACCCACGCTGAAACAACAAGAACAACAAACTCCTCAGACAGGGGATCACTTCTAGGGTCCGCTAGAGGATACCAAAACCCACACCGGTATATGAAGATCTCACAGATAGAGGATCACTCCTAAGGTCCGCTGGGGGATACCATAACCCGATCTAGCATTCGTAGCGCTCATAGATAGGGGATCATTCTCAGGATCCGCTGGGGGATACCACAACCCGATCTGACACTCGACAGAAACACGTCACTCAGATAGAGGATCGTCACTCGTGTCACGACGGTCACGACGATACCGAAACCCTATCTGGTACATCTCACGCTGTAGGGGATCGAACTGACGATGCCACAACCCTACGGACACCACGCGCTGAGTAGGGGATCGTATAACCAACGATACCACAACCTTACTATAATCCTCATGCTGAGTAGGGGATCGTATACCCGACGATGCCACAACCCTACTGAGCACGACCCACTGTGCATGAGATCATATTCCCGATGATGCCACAAACCCTACGGGGCTAACCTGCTAGATAGGGGATTGCCGCCCGTGGATAAACGGTCACAAAGATACCAAGAACTCGATATAGGAAAACGATGTTAGAGGATCCCGCTCCGGGCCCAACGGAGGGATGCCACAATAACAGATTAAACACAGAATTTTAAAATCGCGTCATTGCGGCCGCTATCACGCCGTCGCGGTGCGGAGCGGCGCCCAACCGCTTCAGGCGGGTTGATCGCAGGCGGAACCCGATCGCGCCACGCCACCCGCTATCGCGGCCGTCCCGCTTCCGCCGCGATCCCAACCGGCACGGTCGCAACTTCTTCTGGCGTCGTTTTTTTTTGCCCTGTAAGCGGTCAAATCGCTTTGCCCCTGCCCTACCCATCCCATTTCCCCTTCCTCCTGCCGCGACGAAGCCCTCCCTGCTGCGCACACTTTTTTTTTTCAGCCGCACCTTCTTGTTCCTCCATGTGCTGTTGCGCACATTGCTCCCCCCACCCCCGACGGCGATGACGACCCCCCCCATTCGCTGCTGCGTACACTGCACCCCCGACGATGACAACCCCCCGTGTCGGGGTCCTTTCATTTTTTATTCTCTATTTGATTTTGTTTTTTGTTTTGTTTTATTTTGTGTTTTAGTTAAAAAATTCCATTGTAATTTTTTTTTGTTTTTTTTGTTATTTTTTTTTGTTTTATATTTTATTTATCATATTTAAAATTTTCAACATATATGTGTAGAATTATATAATTTAAATTATATTTATTGGTCCGCGATTGGATAAAAAAGCGTCTGCGACGTGATCCTCGTCGCCGCTATCCCGATATAGGACCCCGTCGCATCGCGCCGCGATCTGCGATTGACTACTATGATTAAACATCCCATCGAGAGGATCACAAACCTATACGAAGGTTGTGATGCCGCGCGAACCCTTGTAGGAACGAACCAAGGGAGTAGCCTCAACCACTGCTGGTCCAAACGTCGCTAACCTGAGCGACCCGCCACAACGCCACATCGCGCACCTCCAAGGCCGATACCGAGGCCACCATCGCGATTTGCGTGGAAAACATGCAGGACAGAATGTTTACTCGCCCGAAACGGACAACCGGTGAAAAAGATATTATTCACCGAAGCCAGCTCGTGCGGACCCACACCACGATCTCGAATCTCATCAAGCGGATCATACCACTGCGATTCCCTCAGAAAAACACACGGGATCGACTACTTGTTCGTCCGAAACGGATACCCGGTGAAAAATGTACTATTCACCGAAGCCAGCTCGGGTGGGGCCCACAGCGCGATCCCGAAACTCATCGAACGAATCACACCATTGCGATCCTCTCGGAAAAACACACATGATCGACTATTCATCCGCCAAAATCGGACTCCTGATGAGAAAGTTGCGTTTCTCTGTAAACGCCCAAACCCGGCCTCGTGGGGCCCGCACCCCAAACTCGGTCCCAACACTCGAAAACCAACAAGAAAAGTCCGACGCACCATTAGGGCCTCAACGCCACTGACGGCACGTCAATCGGACGCTCCGGGTAGAAGACACAACGACCCGAAGTCGAATAATAATAAAATATTATTATTTTATTCGACGTTTCAAGCTCCAGGCCCACAATCCCAAAACTTAAAACTCCTGAACCCACCCCGAAGGGTTTGCCTCGTCGCCAGGGTCGCGTCACCGCAGACGGCGCGCGATTCGGATTTCTAGGGAGCAAGATACGGGGGTTTTAAAACCCCCTGTATGCATAGAGGGCTGGACCGACTGGCCTGGGCCGGCACGCACCGGCCGCCGCCGTCCTGCCCTGGCCGGCGGCCCTTCGCTGCGAGGCGAACCGTGCCGCCACGCTCCGCCGGCAAGGCCGGGGCGACGCCGTCCCGGGCGGTTAGCCGCTGCGCTTTGACGCGGGTCCGCCGGCCCCGCCGCGCCGGCGGAACTTCCGCGGACTGTCGGGGTCACTCCGGTTGTCCGTTTTGCGATCTGTGACCTCCTGCGCGACCCTCGGGACCTGATCTTCCCTGCTACGACAACAGAACGAAGAAATTTGAAGCAAAAAACAAGATCGGGGGATTAAAACTCAAACCGCCTACCTCGCGGGTGAAATGCCGAATCTTCGGGTGCAGAACGATGCTCGTGATGCCCTGAAGCTCGATCGACGCAGAAAACGGACGGTTGCGGCTCGATCTGGCGAAGAAACGGAGAAGGGGGGGGGGGGTCGTCGCCTCCTGTGCGTACAAGGTGGGGGGAGAAGATGATTGTTTTGCTTTTTTTAAAACTTCATTTAACTCCCCGCCAACACGCCTCTGACCCGGCACCGGACGCCTACTAAAGTTATGTCGCGCCTTTGGTAAACACGGCGTTCTGAACGCAACGACGGACTCAGAATTGCGATCTGAGACTCAGTTCAGGAGTTATTCGAGCTGACGCTCGTAAATAAACTTTTCCATTTATTTACGAAAACGCCCCTGGTGGCTTTACTCACAGCAGGTCCTCATCCACAAAATTTATACCCCACCTAGGGTAAACGACACGCTCCGGACGCAATCGTGCCCTCAGGTTCCCGTTCTGAGCTACCGTTTAGGAGATATCACACCCCCGTCACGTGTATAGTATAAAAATACTTAATATTTTTATAAAATTAATTCCGAGCACATCGGGTCTCGGAATCGCACTCCGTTTTCGCGCCTAGCTCTGGAATTATTCATAGGAATATTTCAAAGTCTGACTGGGTCAAAACCCGAGTCGCTACATCCTCCCCACCTTAAAACTTTTCATCCCCAAAAAGCCATAAGCACAAGGAAATCAACTGGACTCTCAATTTTGTCTACCACGCCAGCGAGTTCTCCAACAACCACCCATGTCCGAACACATAAGTCAGAGGGACTCATCCACCACACCTCAACATTATCAACTTTGGGCGACACTGACTCGCCCGCACGGTTTTGATCGCGTCACAAAAACGCGTCTCGGTGGGGGAATGATCCATCTTCCTCACGCATTCGAAGCACGCCGAACAACACCCACACAGGGTCTTACCAACACCCTGAACAAAACTCGAGCAAGCAACAGAAAGGGAAGAGTACCGCTAAACAGTGTCTATCAAACTACTGTAGAAAGTAGAAACGACACAAGGCGCACCTCTATCCATCCGCAGAGCCTCTGGGTCAACAGCCTCTAGGGCATGCAACTGTCCTCGCCCTCGCCCTCTAGCTCCCTGAGCTCGGCGTGGACCACCTGGGGGTGGTGGTGGTGGAATTTGATACCGCCTACTACCTCCTGCTGCTGCTCCAGCTCCGTCGCCATGTCTGCTGCCCTGTAGATCTTCTTGCTCGAGACGCTGCCTTTGTCAAGGCGGTCTGTCGATCGGCTCCCTCTCAGCAGCACGACGGGTCGGACAATCTCTAGCAAAATGTCCCCGACCGTCGCAAGCGTAACAACGCCTCTCCTGCGGTTGACCCAAACTGGCCTGCGAGCCCTGTGAGCCCTGAGCCTCAGATCCTCCATCCTGGGGTTGCCTCCTGAAACGTCGGCTACGTCCAGACCCTTGCGCTTGCCGCCGACTACCAGATGTCGATCCTACTGACGAAGTCTCAGCTCTCGCGTGCCCAGCACTAACAGGCGGGACCTGCTCGGCCAGAAAGCTCTCCACCACCAAGGCTCGCTTCAGCACTCCAGCATAAGGTGGACAGACACAAAGAAACCACACCTGCCCGGATGTCTCTGTGTAGGCCCTGCTCAAAGGTTTGAGCCCTAAAGAATGGGTCCCGAACCATATCCAGGGAGTAACGCGACAGGTCTGTAAACCTCGCTGAGTACTCCGACACGGTCATGCCCTCCTGTCGAAGCTGCAAAAGCTCCTAGATTCGCACTGACCTCAGCGTCACCGGATACAACTCTTTTCTGAAGAGCCGCTCAAACTCTGTCCACGTGAGCGCCTCCTCGTCGTGGGACTGCGTCACCAAACTCCACCATCGCCCGACCGAACCATGCAGAAGGCTCACCGCTAGGACCACCATCTGATCTGGGGGGTGTCCTCACCAGGCGGAAAACTCGGGTGACTGCTTCGAGTCAGTCGTCAGCTGCCTGAGGGTCTGGATCACCCCGGAACCTCAGAGGTCACTGCCTCTGGAACTCGTGTAGCGCACTCAACCTGCACGCAACCTCATCCTGCACTACCGGCACAACAAGCTGCTCGACAGGTGGTGGCTCAACTGGCGGACCACCTGGAGGTCCAGCCTCAGAACCTGCGCCCTGGTCCACAGCCTCTACACGGGGCGGATCGTCACCACAATCCCGCTGCGGAACTCTCGTTGGCTGTCGTCGTGGAGGCATCCTGAAATACAATCAAGACGCACCATGGTTAAAGCGTATATCTGGAGAGCTGACTCAAGGACAAGGAAAAACTCAAAACCCAGTCCTATATGATGCATGTACCGTTATGTCCCTGCGACTAGTGTCCAAACGTACCGAGTCGAAAGGCAGGTTATCAAAGTCCTAGTGAATGGATACGTTGGCCGTCGGACCAACACTAGAGTCCCTGACCTGAAAGCTGAACTCGAAACACCTTGACACTGTCGCTATGCAACCCAAACCAAACTCACAGCTAGACCATTTACACTCTGAGATCTCAAAGGTGGAACCTCCTCTGATACTACTCTGTCACGACCCGACCCAACGGGGCTCAAGCTGCGACTCCCCAAGCCCGCCTCCAATAGACCAGGGGCTGACGTCTAGCGCCGAGTAGGCTATCACACACAAGGGAGGCATTAGCCTAAGGTACCTGTACACACGCACCCACATACACCTCCATGCAACAATGCAGAGATATATAAAACTGAAAAGAAAAAAAAATGCATGCAGTTATCTATCCCAAACCAGAGTACAACAAAAGTACAAAAGGGAAAAACATGACCCACCAAAAGAAAACTACAAAAGTGTCCAACCTGCTCAGAAGGAGGGAAAACACTGCCAAAATACCTGCCGGTAAGCTCCTCGGCACAACTCCGGTAAACACCCCGGTCAAATCCGCTCACTAAGCTCCGCCTGCTCTTGGTCCTCCTGGGACTCCGTCGAAAGGCCTGTGGTCTGCACAAGACACAAACATGTGCGGGCAAAGCCCGTGCAGTGGTGAGTATAACAATACTCAGTAGCCACCCCAAAAATCCAAAACAAAAGAGAGCAACTGAAAGGCAACAGTTCGCTCATCCCAGCCAGAGGGAACCCAGACGAGAGAGAAACTCTATCTTGTGACCATCCTCGGCTAAACACAACTAGTCAGCTCAATCCAGGTGTATGCCCATACATACACCTTGAACATCCGCTCAGGTATACGCCCAAACATATACCATTAACATCCAGATATACTCAGCTCACGCACCAAGACACATGAGGGTACCGACCTCATCACCAGCAACGGTTCACAACCAGGAGAGCACACTCCACGATCACTGTCATCCCAGATGACACTCGTCCGAGAGATACACTCCATCGGGTCCCACACAAACATCTCAGACGCTCACCCGAGAGATCACGCTCATCGGATATCGTCATTGAGAAACCCACGCTGAAACAACGCCACAACGCCACAACGCACACCTTTTTAAGGCTGATACCGAGACCACCATCGCGATCCGCGCGGAAAAACACGCAGGATATGCTGTTTACTCGCCCGAAATGGACAACCGGTGAAAAAGACACTATTCACCGAAGTCAGCTCGTGCGGGCCCACACCATGATCCCGAATCTCATCAAGCGGATCATACCACCGCGATCCCCTCGGAAAAACACACGGGATCGACTACTCGTTCATCCGAAAACAATACCCGGTGAAAAATGTACTATTCACCGAAGCCATCTCAGGTGGGGCCCACGTCTCGATCCCGAAACTCATCGAACGGATTGCACCATTGCTATCCTCTCGGAAAAACACACATGATCGACTGTTCATCCGCCAAAATCAGACTCCTGATGAGAAAGTTGCGTTTCTCCGTAAACGCCCAAATCCGTCCTCGTGGGGCCCGCACCCCAAACTCGGTCTCAACACCCGAAAACCAACAAGAAAAGTCCGCCGCACCTTTAGGGCCTCAACACCACTGACGACACGTCAATCGGACGTTCCGGGTAGAAGATACAACGGCCCGAAGTCGAATAATAATAAAATATTATTATTTTATTCGACGTTTCAAGCTCCCGGGCCACGATCCCGAAACTTAAAACTCCTGGACCCACACCGAAGGGTTCGCCTCGTTGCCAGGGTCGCGTCGCCGCAGACGGCGTGCGATTTAGATTTTCATGGAGCAAGATACGCGGGTTTTAAACCCCCCCGTATACACTAAGAGGGCCGGCCCGCACCGGCCGACCCGGCCGCCGCCGCCGGCCCGCTCTAGCCGTCGGCCCTCCGCCGCGCGGCGACCCGCGCCTCCGCGCCTCCGCGCTCCGCCGTCGAGGCTGGCGCGCCGCCGTTCCGGGCGGGCGGCCGCTGCGCTCTCCCGCGGACCGCCGCGGGTCTGCTGGTGCCGGTTCCGCCGCGCCGGCGGAACATCCGTGAACCGCTGGGGTCACCTCGGTGGTTCGTTTTGCAATCCGTGACCTCCTGCGTGATCCTCGGGACCCGATCTTTTCTGCTACGACAACAAAACGAAGAAATTCGAAGCAAAAATAGGATCGGGGGATTAAAACTCAAACCGCCTATCTCGCAGGTGAAACGCCGAAGCTTCGAGTGCAGAATGACGCCCGCGACGCCCTGAAACTCGATCCGCTGGCGATTGACGCAGAAAACGGACGGTTGCGGCTCGATTCGGCGAAGAAACGGAGGGAGGGGGGTCGTCGCCTCTTGCGCGTACAAGGTGGGGGGGAGAAGATGATTGATTTTCTTTTTTTCTTTTTGTAAAAAAAAACTTCATTTAACTCCCCGGCAACACGCCTCCAACCCGGCACCCGGTGCCGGCTAAAGTTATGTCGCGCCTAGGGTAAACACGGCGTTCTGAACGCAACGACGGACTCAGAATTGCGATCTGAGACTCTGTCCAGGAGTTATTTGAGACGGCGCTCGTAGATAAACTTTTCCATTTATTTACGAAAACGCCTCTTGTGGCTTTTTTCACAGCAACCCGCGCCCGCAAAGTTTATACCCCGCTTAGGGTAAACTGCACGCTCTGGATGCAACCGTGCCCTTAGATTCCCGTTCTGAGCTACCATTTAAGAGATCACACCCCCATCACGTGCATTGTATAAAAATACTTAATATTTTTATAAAATTAATTCCGGGCACACCGGGCCTCGGAATCACACGCCGTCTTCGCGCCTAGCTCTGAAATTTTTCATAGGAATATTTCAAAGTCTGACAGGGCCAAAACTCGAGTCGCTACAGCCCCCTCCAAAGCTCCAACATCTCTGCAGCATTCAATCGAACCTAAGGAGAAGAACATCTCATCTTCCTGGAAGACAGAACACAGTGCTCCATGACACTCTGTTTCGGTGTCTGCTTCCAGAAGAGGACCCAAACTTCACATCTGCTACATGCAAAGAGTCTAGAGCTGCATTTCACAACACATAGTGCCTTCTAAACTCCATCTCTTTATTCCCTGCTCTGTTGTGTGCATTTTTACTACATTTCGAGCAGTGTGTATCTGTCTATTAAACACACGCTGTCTCTTGCACTGAACTGGAGGATACTAGATATCCTCACACTATCTTTTTACACTTGTTTATCCCACGTCGAACTGTGGTAGAGGTCCTGTGTGACCTGGTTCTATTTTGTTCTAATGTAGAACTGTGTAAGAGGTCTTGTGTGACCTGATTGTATTTTGTTCCCATGTAGAACTGTGTAAGAGGTCCTGTGTGACTTGGTTGTATTTTGTTCCCACGTAGAACCGTGGTAGAGGTCAGGTGACCTTGACAGCTGTAAACTGTTGTGTAAACCCCGATCCAGGGTGTGGATCCAAACCTTCATCTATATAGACTGCTTGGTGGCAGGTGATCACCAAGTGGAGAGGACTAAGTCTTGGCTTGAGACTGTACCTCTTGTTTTATATCCGCTGTGTTTTCAAATTTAGTTTTCTCTGTATTTACCTATATTTCTGAAAATTGAATTTCATTTTGATAGTTAGTCTTTGCTGGTGTTTATAACTGTTTTATTAGATTAGTTTCAAAAGTTTTATCAATATCTCATATTGTTACAACTGAGAAATAATCAATCTTCTGAGAAATTAGTTGAATAATCAGATTATTATAAATTCACTACTTTGATTAACTGGCCTGTTAAGTTTTAAATTGGGGGAGTCTTTTAAATAATTTTTTTAAAAGAAATTTTTATAGGAACTCAATTCACTCCCCTTTTGAGTGTCCTACTCCGACCAACAAAAACAATGATTCAAAGAAGAGTAAAAGGGAAAAAAAAGAAACACTCGGGACACAAAGATTTACGTGGTTTGGGAAATGATCTCTATGTCTATGCAGAGGCAGAATAACGTAACTTTGAAAAAATCTGGGAGCACAATTTACAGGAGTTTGTCAGAGTTTCTCACTAAGGAGCCCTAGTCCGAAATGGGCTACAAAAAGAAGAAGACGATCCACTGTTCCACCAACCGCATAGGAAGTCCGCATTGCTACAATGAAAAGCGGCCACCCACGTCAAAAGTGTTACAGTAGTTGTCGGTTGGAAGTCCAAAGAGCTACAGTGAATGCCAGCTGAAAGTCCGCGTCACTATAGTGTCCTGTCGGTGTCGGTCGGTTAGCTCTGCTACAGTGGTCAACCTTGCTACAGTGCCTCCAAATTTGGGCCGGGGGCCTTCGGCCTCTGGACCCCAGAGCAAGGGCACGTTGCTCCCTGCAACCCTCAACGAGCTCACTGTGGAAGTTGCGGTCTGGTGCGCAGTACGGGCCACAAACTTTCGACCCAAACATCATCCAAACCGGATTGGGCTACACCAATCCAACATCCATTAAAGCTCCAAAATAATAATAATTTCCATTAAAATCAATATTAAGCCGCATTTGGCAATTATTCCAAAATGAGCTAAAATATTAAAAATGTGATAGATGCCCTATTTAAGTGAATTATGGGGGATTTTAATACTATGAATTGCAACTAAATCTATATATATATATATATATATATAAATTTAGCATTATCATTCATCCCAATCAAAATTATTTTTTACGACGACGTGACTATAATTCTGTGGTTCAGTTTCAACCTGAGCAGTTCTATGAAATTGTTATGATGGCACCAATTGATTTTTTATTATTTTGCTTTGTAGTTGCTTTTAAGTGGCATAGTTATACATTTTTATTTTTAAGATGAGCTTTTCTTATGATATTATAGGGCAAAAAGGCGCAAGGTGGAGTTGGGAAGCTCCAATGAGACACATGGGTCAGTTGAATCCCTTGAAAGTAAGTTGGGTATGTATTTCAATTCATGTTGTTTCTTATTCAGGTCGCATGTAAGAATATTATATGTTAGAGCTGTCATAACAAGGTGATTTTTAAGGGCTGATACCCTCAGGTAGCCAATAATTCTCTCTTTGGCATGAATTAATTGGGTAGTGTTAGATGAAATGGTTGTCAAATGATTGGGAATTGATTTTTCTCTATTAATAGTTTTTTAGAAAGTCTGTTTACTCCTGGCATGCCTTTTATATGAAGTAATGCATATTTTGTTGGCGATGCCCTACCAAGTGATGGGGAGCCACACCATTTTTGGAAGATATTCATTATTGAGTGCCGTGTGCCCTCAAATTTGTTCTTTTGATGTTCATTTCCTGTTTTATCCTTATATCCCTTTTTGTCATACGTAATGGGGTGAGTATATCTGACATTCCTAAACATCTTCCTTGGATGATGTGAAGCAGCAAATTTTTTTAAGGGTTCACATCATCGAGTTTTGCAAGGCCTCAAACATGTTCCTTGGAGTGATGTGAAGCCATGAATGTTTTGAAGGGTTCCAACTCATTATGTGGTGTGAGGGCTTCAAACATGTTTTTCTTGCTTTATTTATTTTTTTCCTTTTCATTTGATTTATTTTTTTCATACACGATGAGTTGGATGCACAGGCCCCACCTTTTTTTGCGCTGTGAAATTGAATGCTTCCATTTTTTACTTTACTGAAGTTCTGTGTCTGGTTTTGAATTATTGGTTTTCTTTAATTTCTGAAAAATTTACTGCTTTTTATTGCATTTCTTGATCACAATATTGCGTTGTTTGAGTTTCATTTTGATTATAATTAATTTTGAATTGCAGAAGAATCCATCAGGAGTGTAGTATGTACACACCCTGGTGTCTTTAGGGCAATGTGTATACGATGCGGGCAAAGGGTTGATGAAGGGTCTGGTGTAGCTTTTGGTTACATACATAAGGTGCATTTTATTTCATAGTTTTAGGAACTGATTACTTGATCATTGACTTTTTGGATTCACAGGCCCCACCTTTTTGGTTACATAATGTGCATACATAAGGTGCATTTTATTTCATAGTTTTAGGAACTGATTACTTGATCGATTGACTTTTTGGATTCTATGTTAGTTTTTCTCTTTCATCCCACTGCTTTAGAGAGGGAAGTTGATATATATATATATATATATATTTAAAATGAACACACATCAGCCCTCTGGTCTTGTAAAACGGTGTCTTCAATTTTTGAGCTGATGTCCTTGTAAATGGGAAAAAAGAGCATCTCTGACGTGACATTGGATCTTTTTTAGTCCACTACAATGCATTTTCTTTTTTATATTAGGAGTCTTCAGATCTAGAACTGCATGACTGTCCTAGCTCACCCAGTGCAATCTGCCTCAGTTATCTGTTATAGCAGTTTACTAGGAATTGGCTTGTGGTACCTGCAGGATCTAAGGCTCGGCAATGATGAAATTGTTCGATTACGTATCTCCGACTTCAAAAGTTTGTTACGGCGTAAAAAGCTTTATTTGATTCTTGATTTAGACCAGACTTTGCTTAATTCCACTCGGCTTGTAGACATGACTCCGGATGAGGAGTATTTAAAATGTCCAGCAGGAGCTTTTCAAGGTATTTTACTAGCTCCCGCGTTAACTCATATTTGTTTTAACTCTGACATTTCTCATATCTGTCTAATTGCTAATTTTAATTTTCATCCTTTGAAATTGTACTGCATTTATATCTATTATTAAGTGATATATGTTCACATAATGGCAGTTTTACATTACCATATGGAATCCCTAAGCCGCATTTCATAATTTTATTTTGGAGGCCAGGTTCTTAGTGCATGCTGTTGTTTTACCATAAAGCGGTGTTTCATAATTTCAGCATCTTAGGATATTAGTTGTATTTATTGAAAATGAATGTAATGTTTGTATGGCTGGGTAGGAAGCCTGTTCAAATTGGATTTTATGCACATGATGACCAAGTTGAGGCCCTTTGTGCACTCCTTTCTGAAGGAAGCAAGCACTATGTTTGATATGTATATATACACAATGGGTGAACGCTCGTATGCCATTGAAATGGCCAAGCTGCTTGATCCTGAAGAATTGTACTTTTCTTCGAGAATAATATCGCAAGCTGATTGCACACAAAAACACCAAAAGGGTCTTGATGTGGTGTTAGGCCAGGAAAATGCTGTTTTGATTCTTGATGACACAGAGCCTGTAAGTTCAACCCTCATTGTTTTTTTACCTCTTTTCCCGCCGAATCCTTAAAATCCATTTATTATTATCTTTGTTATGTTAATTATGTAAGTTCTGATTCTTCCTAATTACTGGTCTAGTTTGTCTAGAATTTTCCCAAAAGACGCCTAAGAAAATTTTAAACAAGAAAAAACTCATGATTTTTATTGTGTCGCTTCTTATGAGCATTGCTTTTACGCACATATTTTGTCATATTTGAATCGCCTTCACAATTCTTTCTTTTTTGCTTATTTTAATTGTAAATAGACAAGTAGAATGCATTGAATTTGCACAAATATGGTGAGTTGTTTTGTTCTGACTGTCTTGGCGGTTTGAATGGTGAGAGAGTTTTGAAATTTGAAATCGCTACAATGGTTGATGACAATTTTTGACAGCCATTGACAGATTTTGTCTACTTTTTCTGAGAATCTAATTTCTGAAATTGGAATTTGGTCACTGTAAATTATTTATTGGAAAGTTGTTTGATGGACAGTACAACACTCACCTCTATTCGTTCAGTGTAATAACATTTGTTGTTCAATAATAACTGGGTGATTAAAATGGGCTCCTCGAGTGGAGTAGATGAATTGTCAGTAGAGTCAACAGAATTTAAAGATGAATTAAGCACAACGCAATCATGTTATTGGTCAGTTCTTTTTTCATATCCAGCACTGTTAGGAATTTTCTACTGCTTCTTGCTCAGCTTGGGAGCTGATGCACGGACCGGTTTTTGGGAGGACTGGATTACTCTTCTGGAAGTGGTCTTCCAGGGAGCCGCCTACCTTCATCTTCTCCTTCCTCCACACCTATACTCCTCTCTCTCCCTACTGTACTCTTGTAATTCTGCTGCTACATCAATATATACTGTTTTACTTCTCTTTTCTCCCTCTCTCACAATTGTTACATAACATTTTGGTGATTCCGCTAGGGAAGAAAGTGGGAGAGACGATTGAAGAGGGAGTTGTATGCTTTTGTGAAGTCAATAGGACGATTGTAGCTTAGCGATCGTCGTGAGAATTCAGCCAGCAATTTTCATAGGAGCAGCTTGAGCAGGTGGGAACGGTTGTTCTCTAGACGTTGCTAATGGCTACTTGAAGTGCGTTGATCGCAGCTGTGTGCAGTGCGCGTCAGCTTGGAGTACGTTAAAAAAATAACAATCGCTGCAGAGAGACGAACGACGCCGTGGACGATCGCAGTGTGATTTGCTGTGGAAGACACGTTCACTGGAGGAAAGGCGTCGCAGGAGCTGGTTGAACTTTTTGCTGGAAGCGCGTGAGAGCAATGGAAGGCGTGCACGCTGCTGGTCGAACGTTTTGCTGGGGAGATAACTCAAGGGAAGACGATCCGAGCTTGCCGAACGCTAGAGAGAGAAGTCGCTGCTGAGGAGGAAAATGCCGGTCTGTTGCAGTGCAGACTCTTCCTCTTTCTTTGGTTTATTTTCTGATGTGAGACACGAATCGCTGGGAAATCACGAGAGAGGTCGAACGTCTGGGTGAGAGAAGCGAAGCAATCGCGGGAGAATGCAATTGCAGTTGGAAAACTCGATCATTAGGTTGTTGACTATCGTGATCGTAGGAGGGAGACACACACGTTGTGAAGAGAGCCAAAACTTTGTTGCGACGAACAGAGCTGAACGGTAGCGGTGAACGGTGGTGTCCAACACAGTGTGGAAGTCTGAAAACCTACGTCACCTAGGTGGAGTTTGCGGGCTGTGTGGTTGAAACGTTGATGGACGATCTTTGGAAGAAGCAATAGTTATTTCTCTCCCTTCTCCGTATAAGCTGTAGGAGGTTTTTTGGAATGGAGTTGGATTTTGCGACAGAGGTACGATTTATGCAGGCTTAGGCGGTTGTGATACAAGAACTGCTTACGAATGTAAAGGAACAGCTGATGTTCTTGCGAGCAGAAGCACGAGAGCTGGAGTCGCAAGAGTCTTGTTGCATAGATTTTGGAAAGCGGGGTGATGAAGCTGCATGTACGTTTGGTAGCGATCCTGCGAAGGAGCAACAACATGAAAACAAATTGGTAAGTCCTGAAGAGGTTATATCTGATCCGTATTTTAGCATGGAAGTGGATCAAATGACTGCGAATGGAGAGACAAAAAACTTGAAGTGTTTGCAAGCTAGACATAAAGGGATTAGCAGAAAGAGCTGGAGGAACGACTTGAAAACAGTCTAGAACGGCTTGCTGTGGTATACGTTGGACCGAATTTTAGTTTGTTTAAACTTGATGAATTTCTTACCGTGGGTGAGTCGAGAAGTAAGTTTGAGTCAGACAACATATGAGCTGGGCGAGCGGTTCAAAACGGAAAATGTGGTTGTTGAGGCTGGAAACAAGGGATCGCGAGCAGTACAGCCAGCAGCAGTTTGGAGCTACGGACAACTACTAACAAAAACTGTAGATATAGGGGGCCGAAAGGAAGGCTTGGAGGATCAAACACCACTATATCAGAAGGTCTATCAATATAAACCTAATGTTTTAGCTATGGAAGTGGTGTCTACTGCCGCTGCATATTCTAGTCTTGCCACTAAAGGGCGGGGCAATGCGTATTCTCTGGCTTTTAACTCTGGTTTTACTCCTCGACATGTAGAGTTTCCTTTGGTGGTGATTGCAGTGTATGCACTTTGCTCCTATTTCTCTTTTGTTGCAAGTAGTGAAAGCAATACAGTGTATGCACTTTGCTCCTATTTCTCTCTTGTTGCAAGTAATGAAAGCAATACAGTTTCTGAGTTTAGGCCAGCCCCTACTATCGGCTGATTTTTCATACCAGCAGATTGTTCCGCTCAAGTGGGTTCCGGACGTGGTCTAAACACAAGAAGCTGCTACTCTTTTGTCCGGAAGGCCGTAAGATCAACGCCTGTTGCAACCATATATGGTGTGGATCTAGGAAAAAAATTGGCACCAGTTTTTGCTGACAGGCATGGGGACCTTGAAGATACTGCTATATCAGTTGAGAAGGTAGGCAAAATAAAGGAAAATTCTCATCATTTGGAATCTGTCATGGCTGTAATTGATGCTGGACAGGATTTGACTTCTGTAGTAGAGGTTCTAGTGTTTAGTGGGAACTTGAATTCAAGGCATATGCGACTTTTGGTGATCAAATTTGGAGCATGTGTTCTGTTCACTTGGTTTCTAGGTTACTACATCCATTCCGGTTCACTAACCTTACTGGAAGGAGGTTCGGTTTTGTCGGGACCACCAAAAGATGTGATTTAAAATCCACTATGAGAGTGCTCGTTCCACAGTTTTGATGGATGGTGGGTATATTGGCAGTCTTAGGCCAAGCTCTTGCCAATGTTCGAGAAGATTTAACAAATGCCCCCAAAGTCGACAGCGGCTCACAGTTTCATGATTTTTTTCATATGGCAGTGCTCCTACCGAGATCTGGATCAAACCAGAGAAAGAGTGGGCTAGAAACTACTATTAGAAGCTTAAGAAAATATTTATCCCATGGTTTTCCCATCTTGCCTACAGAATATTTTGATGCAGAATATGCTGACAACAGGCGAGCTAACCTGATTTTAGCTTGCAGCATCAATGGAAAGTGGGAAACCGAAACCGAAACTGAACTGCTGGGTGGCACTAAAGGCCGCGGTGACAAGAAAATTACTCTACAGAGGTTTTCCATTTATCAAACTGGGGAATTCTTGAACCAGATTGCTGCAGAGGCAAAAGCTACAAAAGAGGCTAAAAGGGGTGAAAGGAAAAATATTCCCACAAAGGGGGAAATTGCCACCACGAAACTGGTTTATGGTTCTGCTAATACTAAGTTGAACAGACCGAAAAATATGGTTCTTGCCGGTTACAAAGCACAATGGGAGATAGTGATTGATGGGTTTGATCAGCTGAATACTGCTTGGGAAGAATGGAAGGCTTCAGTTGTTGCCAGGGGCGTGCACTTGAGCCTTATCTTTGCAATGGTGAGCTTTGTTGTGGCATGGCGCACACTGCAAGCTATGGAATGACTTGTGCTGGAAGTAATGATGAGTCAAGGGCTGCCATACCAGTGAACAGCCGAGCAAGGTGTTTTTTAGGTGGGAGAGAATTGTTAGGAATATTCTACTGCTTCTTGCTCAGCTTGAGAGCTGCTGCACGGACCGGTCCTTGGGAGGACTGGATTACTCTTTTGGAAGTGGTCTTTCAGGGAGCCGCGTACCTTCATCTTCTTCTTCCTCCGCACCTATACTTCTCTCTCTCCCTACTGTACTCCTGTAATTCTGCTGCTACATCAATATATACTGTTTTACTTCTCTTTTCCCCCTCTCTCACAATCGTTACATAACAGGCACGAATAAAATATCTGGACGATTTTTAATTTTAGGAGATTCGGAAGCCAAATCATGATGTGCAAACTTGGTTGGTGAAACACGTGAAAAATTGATTTCCATTGCATTAATAGAATTTAGATTGAATTCAGCAGCAGTGCATGCATGATACTTGTTAGCTCCATTTTGACATTCAACAATAACAGAATCATCGTGGGAGTCAATTGAAGCAAGAGATTTAATCATTTTACCATGACATGCACCTTCAGTTGACAGAAAATAAGGACACATTTTCAACAAATTTTTCAACCTCACTCCTTTTGAATTATTTGTCACCGATGTAAGAATATTTCCCTCTTGTGGATTGATTGCATCAATAAGCAGACTGATTGTACTAGTTCTCCATTGCTTTTTGGTACATAGAACAACAATAATTTCTTTTAAAATCAAATTTTAATACAAAAATGTTGGATTATAAAACAAATATTTAAACAATAAAAACAGCCATGTTATTTTTTAATTTAATTTATTTGTTTCTGCACACTAATGATTTCCTTCCTAAATTTTAGCGATTAGCACGTTTTTTTGACAATGAGTCAAATTTTTGTCATGCATTGCAATGTGTCAAAACAATCATTTATATACTAGAACTACTGCAGCCGTTTTCCCAATGAGCATGTATATTTCATGAACGCTTGTTAGATCTTCCTCAGCAAGAACAATGGGTGGTTATAGAGAATATGGGGAAATAAATTAAGGGATTAAACTCTAGTGAGATAAATGTAATTGATCCTTCAACCTAGATCCGTTGATATCTGCAACTGTTTACTAAAATATAAGTTTTGAATTCTGGTATTTCTACCACCCGGCATTTTTTTACCGTTAGTTTTTCTTGACTTGTAAACAAGCACACAGACATTGATGACATAGAGAAAAACAAATGGGGCCTTAGGTTTCTTTCGTCCTTGAGATGATATGCTGGAAGCACTTTGTTCTTTTTTATGTATTCATCTTTTATTTCCCAGTTCGTCTTGGTATGTCTTCTGTAATTTGAAAAAATTATGTAAATTATAACTCGATTATTTTAGTGTTTACCCTTAGTCGCCACAAGGATTATTTGGACGAATCATGCTTTGATGTTGCTGTTGATACGTGCAGGTTTGGCAAAAGCATAAGGAGAATCTGATACTAATGGAAAGATACCATTTTTTTTCTTCAAGCTGTCGGCAGTGGGGATTCAACTGCAAATCTCTTTCTTTGTTAAAGAATGATGAAAGTGAGAGCGACGGAGCGCTTGCAGTCGTTCTCAAGGTTCTCAAGCGGATCCATAGCTTGTTTTATTGTTCAGAATCCGAGGAGGGGTTTGAAGGCAAAGACGTAAGGCAGATTCTGAGGTGGGTGCGCAGGGAGGTTTTGGACGGCTGCAGGGTGGTGTTCAGCCATGTGTTCCCGATGGAATGCCGGGCGGAGGATCACTATATTTGGATGCTGGCGGAGCGGCTGGGGGCGGCGTGCTCGAGGGAGGTAGAGCCCTCTATTACGCACGTGGTAGCGGTGGACCCGGGCACTGCCAAGTCACGGTGGGCGGTCCGGGAGGGGAAGTTCTTGGTGAGTCCGAGATGGATAGAAGCATCAAGCTTTTTGTGGCATCGACAGCCTGAAAGCAACTTCCCAGTTTCGTAGCAATGTTGGAAGGGATCGTGTTGAAAAATGCTGCCAATGATCAATAATTTTTAAATGAAATGTTTAATGAATTGTAAGTCAACATGCTATTTGTTTTGTATTTTAATACATCATATTCATGATTTTTTAATTTCTAAATGACAAAATACAATTTCCAATCATACTAATAAACAATCTGCTCTTGTGGAACACAACGCAAATAAGAAAACTGATGGACTTGAAATGATATGTGATGCTGAACAATAAACAATTTGAAATTGCATGTGAGAGTTTTTAAAAAAACAATTAAATTAAAAAAGATATTTTTATATGAAAAATTTAATTTATTATTTATTGATATTAAATATAAGATTTAATTATATAAAAAATATTATTTTAAAAACTACATATCTGATTAGCCTAGGTTCATTGCTCAACTTGTCAATCATGACTCGTCTCGAAACATTGATCTAGCCAATGATCGAGGCTGGGTTGAGTTTCTGCACTGTACGGGTTAACCCCACTCTACTCGAACAATGCACTTCCTTGGCCTATTCTGTTTTTACACCCTTAGCATGATAGCATGCCCAGATTCTGACTAGCCACCTCGCTGGACATCTAGTGCGACACATGATTTTTGGTGGATTGGACAATATCTCATACATCCTAGAAGAGGCTAACCGTCTACAAACAGTAATAAGTAATTGAATTGAAGAAACCAACCGAGCCTGATTTAAATATTGGTGTCATGTCATTATTGTTGTCATTGTGCCCTAGACCCAACTTGAATTGTATTTTATATTATCATACCATATGTACAGTGAGTTACGCATGATGCACACTTACCATTATAGTGTAGATATTTTTGCGTCTACTATTTAAATGGTAATGTCCATAGATTATTTGTCGTATCAAAAAGTTATAGCAGTTCACAGACTATGATGAGAATTTCAAGATACTGTGACATTAATCTTAAATAAATGTCTTATGGTCTAAATACATCATTCTGTCTGGACATAGATGATGTTTGACTATCAGGTATTGAGAGCTCATAATCATTGAGACTTTTTTTCATGAAGTTCGCATTTGATTTCTAATTGGCGAGATCACGAGAATAGACATGCTAATAGGAACGCCACATGTTTTGAGTGTCATTGGATGTTTCTATCCACAAACATGTGTATTGGTCTCGTGACGTGAGATCATTATCAATGTGTCATTTGATCGCGTACTTTGATGCAAGGTAAAAACTATGACAATGAAGTCGTGACAATGTGACTTGTGTTGGGTGTGTCATTGGTGACATGACATTGGTTGAATGATCAAGATAAAATTCGTCAATTCTGAGTTAAGGAAGTGATATCTCGAGTCTAGTTGATCAGGATGGTAGTACCTTCATAAATCCTTGTCCAAGGTAGTCGGAGATATGTCTGTGCAATTAGATCAACAAATAATAAAATTAGAAAAGACAATGACACAAGTGTGTGTCTTGTTTTATGAGATATATAAAGACAGATATTATATTACACAGTGCGTGTTCGTAGGATGATTATTGTTGCTATGACATTTTCTTATCTCTTTACGGGTTTTGATTAGTTGTTAGACTCCGCTCTTGGTCTGTGAATACTATTTACTGGTGTTGAGATAAGAGTCTAGAGAACACACAATAGCGTATTCGAGAATCTATCTTATTCCGGTGAATATAAATATTCGACATCATGGGTCCCACCACAAGGTCCGAGAGTCCCAACTGAACATACCGCACGTTGATCTGATTTCGAGCTGAAAATTTTAATACATATCATTTTGTGGCTTTCAGGTATTAAAATTTTAAGAACGATATATATATATATATATATATATATATATATATATATTGACAAAGGAAAGATGATATATCAATCACGAAGGTCAGCAGTTACACAGTCATGCAACCAAGAAGGAAAGTGATCAAATCAGAGATGATTCGCGCCGGACGTGCTGAAAGAAGTCAGGTGATGGGTTGCTTCATTTCCGTCCCTTTTAATGAAGGAGAATGAGCATGTTGTGAAGTTTTGACTGAGACTGGATGTTCCTAACAACGGGGCTAAAGGATTGGAGGCCGCCATTATAAAGCCCGACAGCGTTGATGATGGTGAGACAGTCAGCTTCAATGTGAATAGCTTCCCATTCGCGCTCTTTTGCGAACGTCAATCCAGCAAGGACAACGAATGTTTCAGCAACCACGGGCTCCCAGAGAGCGTGGTGTGATTCATGTTTGGCAGCAATGATTTGACCATGAAAATCCCGTGCCACAAGCCCAATTCCGACAATTCCATCCATGGAGAGAGATGCATCCACGTTAATCTTGAGGATCCCTTCTAGGGGAGGGAACCATCTTGAAGCAGTTGTGTGAGTGCCAGAGAGCCCATGATGGTCAGAGTCCCGGTTCCACCCCTCAATCCAGGATGTAGCCCTTTCAATCCAGAAACTGGGGGGCTTTGCTGTGTGGTTAAAGATGAAGTCGTTGCGTCGCGCCCAGACAATCCATGCCACGATGCATAATGAAGCAACTTTGTCCACAGTAAAAGAAGACGACCACAACATCAGCAGCGTCGGAAGGTCCGACGCCGTATCCAACATAAGTTCCAAATTAGAGCCCCAAAATGTCCAGATCTCTTCCACCCCCGGGCACTGGGTGATCACATGCAGAGGAGATTCGAGACCACCCGAGCAGATGGGACATTGCTTGTCGTTCGTGACATGTCAGAAGGCGAGGAAGTCCATAGTGGGAAGGATACCAGTGCAAACCTGCCACCAGAAAAAACGGATTTTCGGGGGGACCTTAAGGTGCCAAAGGGTTTTCCAGAGCCCTCCTCTTTCCTCGATTTGAGTATTGAGAGCAATTCTGTACCCTGACTTCACCGTATAAGATCCAGAGAAATCATTTCTCCAAAAGGGATAGTCTGACCCCGCATCCCTCACACATGGGATGCTAAGAATGATCCTTCTGTCCCTTTCGTTGAACCATGAGTTGATTTGATCCATACACCACCCAGAACCATGATCGTCGAATAAGCAGCAAATAGTGGCGTTCTCATAGCCAGGTACGGCAGGGGAGGCGGCTTGCAAGCCATCTTTATCAATCAGCCAGGATTGTTCCAAATATTAATTTTTGTACCATCTCCGACCCTCCAGCCCAGCCCTTTAATAAGTAAATTTCGTGACCCCCAAAGGCTTCTCCATAGAAAGCTGGGGCGGGGGCCGAGAGAGGAGTTCAGGAAATCCGAGTGGGGAAAGTATTTTGCACGAAAAATCCGCGCACAAAGAGAAGATGGATGAATCATGAGGCTCCACCCTGTTTATCCAAAAGAGTATCATTAAAGAGTCTGAGGTCACAATTGAGAGGCGCAGTTCACGGGCGACAATTCTATGGTTTTCCACAAAAGAAAACAAAAGGGATTAGCGGCGTGGAATAATTTAGGTGGGCTCTACTATTTTTTTTCATTTAAAGTCAATAAAATGACAAAAGGGGTGGGGTTTCGGGGTCCAAAAATTATTTAAAATATAATAAAAATCAATTTATTAGTTTTGGATTATAAAAATAATAATTTTAATATTTTGAAAAATTAATTTAATTTTTGAAATAAAAGTTAAATTAATCTGCAAACCGAATAGAATTAAATTATTTAAATTGAAATAATTTATTTAATTTAATTAAATGTCCTCATACTTAAATTTATTGCATTTAATTTTTATCGCGCTTTACTTTTACTTGTTGATCGGTCTTGAACATTGATCGTCCGTGTATGTTTGATTTTATTTATTTATTTAATTATGTGTGATGGATGTAATTAATTATTTAAATATGACTATATGTGCATCACCATTTTTCCTCCTTTAGTATGTATAAGGGTATGCACACCCATATAAAAGCGAGTTATCTGTATTTTTCACTTCTGAGACCCCCTCGCCCGTGTGAGAGTATTTTTATATTATAATGAGGATGCCACAGGTCGCGGATCACGCCAAGTCAAAGAAAAATCTAGACGAGAAGTGGACACATTAGACGAGGGATTGGCTGCATCATGAGTCAAGACACAACTTCAGTATGATACCGTTAGGTCATGATTGATTCATTAAGTTTATATGGATCAACCAATATTAGATACTCAATACCAATCAGATAATTTATTTCCTTTATGAATTTGTTTATTATTTTATACATTTACGTGACAGCAGACAACACATAACATAATAAATAGTAAAATGCATAAAAACACGATGAATGTTTTTTCTATTAATGTTCAGTTGTGAGCGTGACAACATAGAATGAACATATTAATAGAAATGGATTACATTCGTCGAAAAATATTAAAAACCCTCACAGAATTATTAAGCCGCAAATGTCTTCCATCATTTGAATTTGAGCACAATTAGGTGTTCAGGATGCTCGTCATCCATAGTTGAGGGTGCAGCTTACTACCGAAGAGTTCTTATGAGAATGATGTGTTGATTTAACTAAAGTTGGCAGCAAATGAGTAACCATAGTTAGCTTGTTGCAACTTCAGAGTCAAGTGTTGAGTAAATCGTATTTATGATTTTAGAAATTGGGACTTCACTCAACAGATCAAAGAGCTGTGAGTTAATGTGGTTGGCTGGTCAAACACCTACCTTGAACTCTCTGAGTAGTGATTAGCCATAACTTGTAGACTATGAGAAGAGATTCAATGATCCTTTCCATTAGAATACTCAAGTGACATAGTATTCTGATTCTAGTATAGAGGGTTGCTAGAGTTTGATAAAATAGTGGGAGACATTTAATGATTTAATTAATTAATCAATAATGTATAAATCAGTAATCAAGATTAAAGTACTAATCTGCTAGATTTTTTATATAGTAAATGGTAAGAAATATCACTAGTATACTGTGATATTTATTGGACAAAGAACATGTCCAAACTGACACGAGTTTCCAAGAGTAGTACAAACACTTATGCAAAGTACTACAATATCATAAATTCAAGGTGTTGGTGTCCCCAATACCCATTGAGCCACCTCAGGAAGCGAGGGTGAGAAAAATGATTACAGAAGACTCATGTATACCACATATGATGGTTATGTCATAATCCTATCATCAACATCTGATGTGAGTTATGGATACAACATCGATACATGGATGATTTTACATGTTGTCTCATCTCTGAGAAACTTGCTAGGAGAAAGAGAAGCGAAGATATGAATAAATGATGATTACACTAGATATGTGTAAATGAAAGGCGAATCACGGTCTTTCAAGACATCCCATTCTTACATCTTTTTCACCCAGTTACTTCGGTTTCATTTAAGATTACAAAACGAACAATATAAAGAAAAATGATTCGTAACCATTTGGGTACGATATGCCAAGCAATAAGAACATTAAATAAATATTAATATTTAATTCTTATAGTGAACAAGTTGAAAGATAAGGTGAAAAGACCAATGGAAAAAAGCAACGTCAAATGAACCTTCACAACATCCTTCAAAGAAAAGAGGTTAGTTATCATATAGGAGGTTATATGCTTCACATGTCATGAAATAAATCTTTGAAAGTTTAAATGCAATGAACTGAATCGCAGAAGCAAGTAATCACTTCTTCTTCAAGTATATTAATCAATTATAAGTAATGTTTTTGTAATATTTTTTAGGTATTGAATACAATATGCCTATCACATATGTGTATTTAAATACAATAACCAAGTTAGTATAGAAACATTACTAGAAGTATGACGTGTTCTCCAAGTAGCTGAGAAAGGGTGGTGCCTAAGTCAGCAGTGAGAAGTACACGACTTATGTATTGCTAAGTGAATGATTCTAGCAGAAAATTTATTGAGTATATTTAAAACATTTATCTGATGTGTCCTTTGGACACTAGGAGACATTATTCTAGTTATGGAATGATTTTTTTTTGTGATTTTTAATACTCAACCAATAGTCCAGTGATACATGAATCATTGGAAATATGTGATAAATATAAAATGTAAGAATTATATACCTAGTTGTGGTGAGATAATACTTTTTCAAACTAAACTTAATAGTTTTCAAGGATATACTCAGTACAATTTTAGACTCTTTGTAGTTAAAGTCCTTAGGTATTATTGACACACTTATGTACTTAGTTTTGAAAAAATAAACCTTTAGAAATAAAGGTAATCCACAAAGCTTTTAGAACTAGTTCAGCTAGAGAGCGTGAACTATTCCAAGGGTAATCTAGTGTTAAATATACTTAATTAGATTCCTTTAAGTGTTTATTAAGAAATGAGAAAGTGAAGTATGGTATATTCATGGTTAGAAGATATGATTTTCTTTGGACTGGTGTGCCAAAGAATATCTTGACCAAGCATTTATCGATCAATATAATATAGTGTGGAGTAATTACTAAACTCACATTACCTTATCCACATCAAAGCTATGATACTAATAAGTAGGATCGATGAAGAGTCTTACATGTTAACATTGATAAAAAAAATGCACCATGAAGTAATTCCTAAACACACATTTCCTTATACACATCAGAGTTATGATGTGAGTAAAAGGAGCATCAATTTTAAAACTAAAATGCATTGCAGATACTTCCATTATTTCAATACTTGCATCGAAAATAGTGAAATTATCCCATAACCATATGCCAACTATGATGAAAAATGGATATCATATGAGTTACAGTATGATGGAAATCCATCATATCATAAGAACACGTGTTTCGATGCAAAGTGTTAAGGAAATAAACAAAATTGCATAAAGCAAAACACAATGTGCATCTAAAGTAATTATCCTAAAGTTTTCTAAGGATATTATAGAAATCCCTAAAATAGAAAATTTATAGTCAAGTGATAGACTTCATTTCTATAAAAGAGTGCACATATATTTTTGAGATTGTGGGATCAAGATTGACTTGGGTTTTGTCAATGTTAGAGATGCACAAGTAGTTGGCATAAAAAATGAGTTCCACAAGAGGTGTGAAAAGAGAATGTTCCAAAGATACATACTGCATAAGAAGGTTAAAACTATTGTGATGGTTATATACTCACCATAGATGATGATAAATTATTCATTTCGAATAATAAATCCTACAAGTAAGCAATATATGACAACTAGATATGATTGAAAAGATCAATTAAAATTCAATAGTTGATCCCATGTATCAAAGCACATGGGGATTATTATTTTGAATACTATGGTGGGTATTCAAGTGAGACTATACATGGATGGTACAAGCGTAGTACCAATAAGGCTCTATTGGCAACACCAAGTCGTTATGCCTAAATCCATTGGAATTTTACTTTTCATATCTAATTTTCTATGATCATATTATTGAGTATTGGATGTCAAGACCAACAATCATTGAAGGTGTCTGTATGAAGAAACCAAAAAGGGATGGTGAAACCAAAGAATACTAATAAGGGGTTCAAGTTACTGAAATATAGTTTAGGATTGAAGTAAGAAACAAGATCATAGAATATTCATTTGGAATGAAATGACATCATGTTTCTACAAGAGGTTAGTGGGAGTGCTATGATTTTCCAAGTGAAATATATGTTTGGTAACAAATGGAAAACATCTATTGGTCTTACAGTTAGTTGATATCAGGATAAAAATATCTCTCAAGAGATTGACTTAAAGTAGAAACCAATGTTTTAGGGGAATTCATCTTCTGAGGTAGATCTAATGGTTTCTTAGACCTAGTCAATAATACATATACTGATAAGGTATTGAAAAATAAAAGTTGGAACAATTCGAGAGAGAATTGTTACCAATGTCACATGACATAAATATCTCCAAGTAGACATGCGTGGTGCATAAGAGGAGATTAAAGATGTGAGTAGAATTTGATAAGCGTCAATAATAGATCTATCACATATTATATGTTATGTACTATGTATATTGATATTGACAATATATACTTAGTCATAGGTAAATATCAATTATATCTAGGAGAAATGAATGGGAAGAAATTAGAACTATCCAATTGTACTTAAGAAAGTACAAAGGATGTGTTTTTGGTATGTGGAAAGGAATGGACACTAGTTTTGAGGAGACACAAACTAGTCTTCCTTGGATCAATATGATCTAATATTGCTGTTAAGCTAAGGTAATGAGTAATATAAGATCATTGAAGCTAGTGGTAGCCATGTCTATATATAATGAGTGCATTTCATCTTCTAAGGTAGTTAAATAAGTAGTGTAAAATACGTAATGTTTTATTCCAGTTCTTGGAATCACATCTAGTAAGTAAAGTTTTATCACGATGATAATTATTTACTGGTACTAACCAAATTTCAAGTTTAGACAGTGGAAAAAGGATATATACATAGGGTTTACATCTCTTGAGGATTATTACTTAGGAGGGTGAGGGTGCACATAGAATAATAGCCACGTAGTGGAAACATGGCAGATTCATGACTAAAGCCACAACTCAGCAAAAATATCATCTTATCATATAAGAGCTGACAAGGATGGTTAGCAAGTTGGATCTAGTGCAAGTGGGAGTATTGTAATAGTGGGTTCCCTAAACCCTACTTGAATTGTACTTTTGATTACCATACCATGTGTATAGTGAGTCATGAATGGTGTACACTTACCATTATAGTGTATATATTTCCACATCCACTATTTAAATGGTAATGTCTATAGAATATTTTTCGTATAAAAATGTTATAGCAGTTCCCAACCTATAATGATAACTTTGAGATACTATGAAATTAATCTTAAATAAATGTCATATATCCTAGATACATCATTATGACTAGATACATATGATGTATGACTATCTATTTCTGGGGGATCATAAGCATTGAGACTTCTTCTCATGAAGTTTTCACTTAGTGATCTCTAGTAGGTAAGATCATGAGGATAGAACCGCCAATATATTCAACACATGTTTTTGATGTCATTAGATTTTTCTATCTACGGCCATGTGTATTTGTCTCCTGACTTGAGATTATTATAAATGTGCTCCATTTGATTGCGTACTTTGATGCAAGGAAAAAAACATGACAACAAAGTCATGGTGAGGTAGCTTGTATTGGGTGTGTCATTAGTGGTATGCCATTGGTTGAATAGTCAAGATAGAATTTGTCTCTTTCGAGTTAAGGAAGTGATATCTCGAGCCTATTTGATCAGGATGGTAGTACCTTCATAAATCCATGGCCAAGGTAGTTAGAGGTAAGTATTTCCAGTTAGATCAATAAATAATAAATCTAGAAAGGATGATGACATAAGTGTGCATCTTTCTTTATGAGATATCTAAAGACAAATAGATTATATTACACAGTGTGTGTTTGTAGGATGATTGTCATTCCTATGACTTTTCTTTATCTCTTTAGGGGCCTTGATGAGTTACTAAAATACACTCTTGGTCTATGAATACTATTCAATGCTATTAAGACAAGGGTCTAGAGGGTCACACACAATAGCATATTCGAGAATCTACCTTATTCTAGTGAATAGAAATATTGGGCATGGTGGGCCCCACCACAGGGTATGAGAGTTTTCCAAGTAATCAATCATCAAAAAATAAATAAATTCATCATTATTCAAGTATTGAATAATTGGGTTGAATTTATTTATTAAAATTATTCACAAGGTATTAAGTGAATACGTGGAAAATATTATACGATTGAATATTATTTTAATATTGAAGGTTTGTTTAATATTAGTGTGAATTTTGAGTCGAGTTAATGATTCAAGTATTATCACATAATATATTTATTATATATTATAAGTATATGATAAAATATAAATTAAATTTATGACACAGTTAATTTGTTACAATGTGTTATTTATTGCTTATTTAGTGGGTGTTGAATTTCTGAGGGCCAAGGAACCCTTTCTAGGTATTTGAGCCTCCCATTATATAAGTAGTAGGAGGAATTCAATCCATATATTATTTATTCATTTAGAATGAGAGATTCTATCTCCTCCCACATTCTATAGAGAGAATGTCTCTCTCCGAGCGACTCATCCAAGAACGCCTTTGATGGATTGAAGGGGTGAGATCGAGGTGATCATTGCAATGCTGAAGGATTCATCGGAGCTCTGTGCTAGCTCCCATAATTCAATGAACGGAGAGTTTATATATTTTTGGATCATGTGTGGATGATCTTGAGGGGTTTGTCTTTAGATCCTTCAAGCAACGATCATCGACGACTTGTTGCATTCGAACGCACTGTCGAATCGAATGATGCACTCATCTTTTAATTTTGTGATCTGATTATTTCATGCGAGATAATTAGACCTATATTGAGGCTCGGATCACCAGTGATGATGATGTTTCATTACACTAGTAATAAAAAATTTTAAATCCCCGATCCACCGGTTTTCGTTACGTTCCCTGGTACCAAAAATTATATCGGCCAAATGCGTTTGGATTGACCTAAAACACATTTAAGGGTCATTATTCTTATTGGATATTATTACAACTAGAGATTTTTATATTGGATTTTTTTAAAATCATTGAAATAAAACATCTCAAAAAGTGCATGATAGTAGGTTTGATCAATCTATGGGTGAATTGATTATGAAAGATGCTGACAGTTATTGAAGATGAAAGTATGAAAGTTAAAGAGGTGCATCAGGATTGGTATTGCACTATTGGAATTGATTGGATTTTTTGCAAATATATTGCTTGGAATTATTAGATAGAAATTTTGAATACATTCAATCAATAAGTTTTTGGTGAAGAAGTGCAAATGCCAGCACTAGTGAAGAGGTTGCATGGCTAGATGAAAGAAAAATGATGAGGTTTCATGGTTGGATGAAAGGATAAAGATATCTATAATGGTCATGGAAGTTGTGTGAATTGATTTGAAGTTGGAGATATTGTTAATGAAAAATTTCCCTAGTGTTTTCCATATTTTTAGGAGAAAAATTATTTTATGAGATGTAAAGTTTATTGAAGATCATTATGAAATTCTAGAGAAAAATAGTTTTTGTATGGAATAAGGTCATGGATCACGCCGCAAAACTAAGGACCAAGGTCCATAGAGGATGTGGCTACACCATAGGTGCTAGGCAAGAGAATTTAAATTGCACTGGAGATTTGGAAATCCCAGTTCCGCTGTCTATGACCATACCGAAATATGAACGCCTTTCATAAATTCACATTGCAGAATTGATTTACATTGTGGAGAGTGTGAATTTAATAAATAAAAATATTTTTCACTTTATGTCTACAAGTTTTCACATCACAAAAACAGACTAGGCTACATAGGATTGTAATTTAACAGATCGAAGGAAATCCTAAATATTGTTGATTTTGTATATCTACAGATGTCCATGATGCACAATCCATTTATGTCATGGAAGGTATAATGATTCGATTATTTTTATACAATGAAGGATTGTTCTACACCATAACTCACATTGCAATTGAGAAAAAGTTAAGTCAAAACTACCTCTTCACACCACAAAGGGTATGTTGCATCATAATTTTTTTTCTGGAGAATTTGAATAGAATTGATAATGTGGCCTTTTCTCAAAGGTTTGTTAGTTTCTTAAACTTCCTAAAATTTAAAATTCAAATTTCAATGGATATGATCAAATCGAACAAAGATCCAAAGGTTGAATTTAAAGTGGAAAAATCCAGAATTTAATTATAGTTTGAATTTCAAATTTCAAATTCAAATTATTATTTGGATTTATAGACGACAGCTATATAGATTTTACAAGTACTCATATAAAGAGAAAATAATTGAGAGAATAAATAAGTGTTATGAGAATAAGAGAGGAATTGTGTGTTCATAGAGAGGATATGAACTTTGTGTTCCTAGAATGTTAAAGGAGGACACCTATAGCAACCCATACCTTTCATACATAGTTATTACATATTTTTATATGAATATTCATAACATAAGATAATGATCCATGCCAGAATCATATAGGTATAGTATCTTTGGAAACTTGGATGCATAAAAAACTAGTTCATAAGTGTACTACATCACCCCCACTAAAATATTTATAACCAGAACTCTTCTTATACATATCATACTTAGTAGATTTTTGGAATACACATAAGCATAGAAAATCATTTCTATAGTAGTCAAGGATCACTTCCAAGATTATCATAGTGGATTGGGTTCAGTCCCCAAACCATCATAGTAGTCAAGGTTCACTCCCAAGACTATCATAGTGGACATAGTCTCTTACTGAACTGGGTTCACTCCCTATTCTAGTCATGTTGATCTCATGAGATATCTATATTTACCCAATGGATTGGAGGGCTATATAATTCTTGGAACACCCATCACATAATGAAAATTATATAAATGTGTTTCAAAATATCATAAAACATTAATCATATCATAAATCATGAAAAGAAATGAGTTTCATAAACATTTCATTAGGATATAACCCATGGAAAAGAAATGGGTTTCATAATAATTTCATCAATTCATCATAGTATAACCCATGGAAAAGGAATGAGTTTCATAAAAATATTGTCATCATAATCATAAAACATCCATAGAGATAATAAAGATGGTATAATTGGATAATATACCCAGTAAATAATCAGTAATTTCAAAGGATTTCATCTTAAATGAAAACCCCTTTAAATATCACTTGGAATATTTCTCGATGAAAATATCTTTTTCACTTAAATCACTTCTTTAAAATACAAAAATTTACAAAATATCATGGAAAAAATTTTATTTGAAAAGAACCATGAAAATTTGTAAAGTAAGCTTTAAATCATTAACTGGTCATGACAAAAGAAAATTTCGTTCATGTTGTATAAGTTAAAAGAAAACATTCCTTTCATACTTTTGTAAAAAAGAGTCAAAAGTACCTCATTCAGAAAAAAAAATAAGATTCCTTTTAAAACACATTGTAAAAAGTAAATCATGCATAAAAGTGACTTTAAAAAATCATAGGAGAATATTAACAAAATTCTTGAAAACATTTTTAAAAAACATGATGTAAGAAAAAGGTTTTTTGATTGAAGAGATAAATAAAGTCGATTTTCCTTAAAAACATTTTTTTAGTCTATTGAGTTATTAAAGAGAGGAAAATGAATTGAAAACATGTATTCTCCAAAAATAACCACATGAGAAGAAAATTAATTAGTTTATTGAGAGTTAGACCATAATATTTCATCAATGGACCTTAAATTATAAATAATCCCGATAAATAATGATATTATAACATAAAACCCTTACCACTTTGGTAATATTTGAATCGTAATCCCGATGGAAGAATAAATTAAAATGAGACTTTAAATATAATGAACATAAGTATGATCATGATATAACATATCAAAGGGAAGTATATACACCTCATAAAATAATATTGGTGTATGACATAACATATGTCTCGAAGAAGATAAATTTAGACAATAAACCCTTACCGTGTGATTGAATTGCTCTGAAAGCACTCTAACATTATGTATAATAAATTTAAATTTATTATAATTATATATAAGAATCACGTATATACTTATAATATCACATGTGATCCATTTATAACATTTTAACACCAATTTATCAATAAGTCTATATTAAAACCGCTGTTTCTAGGTGTTAACTGTTTCATTTATCATGAATATTTCAATTTAGTAGTTTCAGTCCTTATACTTTGATCATGGTTCCACTATCTACAGAATGTTAATAATGATATAAATATCATATATATTAATTATATATATATATATAGATTCATCCATAAAATTTAGAGATAGAAAAAATAAATTACACTGTTTATGGAGATGAAAGGCCATACACACGTATGAATGCTATTTTTACTTTTCAAAAGATGGAATAAAAGAAAGGTAAATAATAATACAACTTTATAGAATCATTATTATATCATAAAAATAATGTATATTAATAAAATCTATCCTTATTATCATCCAAGTAAAACAGAAATGAAAAAAAAATCACATCATTTCGTGGAGGTGGTAGTCCACACATACACATGAGCGACATTATCGTTTTCCAACAAATTGGAAGGTAAAAAGGTAGATTTGATATTGTAATTATAGAATTATAATTATTTAATAAGTATAATATATAAAAATTAAACCTATAATAATAACCATCCATGAAATATAGTTGCGAAAAATGAATTGGATCCCTATGTGGAGATGGTAAGCCATACAAACACGAGTGATACTTTTACTTCCAATTTGTCGGGAAAGATGGTGGATAATAGTGATTTAATAATCATAATAATATTTAAGTATATTTAGGATAATGAATTTATTATTTTATGATATATACCATATATTTATAGAAGTTAAAAAATAAGTAAAAATAAATTGATCGGTTAAGGTGATTACCTATTATTTGAAAGAACTCCTTTAGATCCCCTCTTAAGGATCCCCGGGTTGGTCTTTTTGGAAGAACATAACCTATATAACATGTCTAATGAAGTTGAGAAGGGATTTTGGTAGAGGATGGTTGAGATATATGGTTCAAAGTGTTGTAAGGAAGAGGAAGGAGGGGTGTCCTTTTATAAAGGAGGGAGAGGACACACATGGAATTTATTAAAAGATTAAAATATAATAAAGCCATTCTCAATAAAAATGCTCCAAAATGGCCATATATTAGAAGATAAGGTAGTATGTGGTTGTAATAACATTAAAAATAGAATTTGGATAGGTTTAATTGGTCTTTTAAACCTTATATTTTGGTTTAACACCTGAGTTATCCCATTTTAACCTTAATCACGGTAATGCCTTTTTCACTCTTAAAGGGTTATAATTTTACTTATAAGACAAATATTGAATCATAAATGGAAAAAAGATGAAATTTTTGACCAAATATTATCCTAATTGTCTTATTTAATTTTTTTTATAATTTTTAAATAATTTTAAAAAATATTATTTCCATAAAATGTCATTAATTTTATTTTTGACACTATTCATTTAATTTGACTTTTAATGACATAAATACAAATATGGAATTAAAATTTAAACCTTTAAAACATTCATAATAAGTAATAATTATCTATTTTTTTGGGACACACTAATTTTTCCAAATTACATTACTTTTAATGTTTTTAAAATCATTTATTTTATTTTTATGTTAATTGAATAAATACCATATTAGCATTGCATAAGAATTTATGCGAATTATTTCATTCTTAAAAATTAGAAATGAATTCACATGATAAAAAAATCATTTATATTTAAAACAAAAATTTTAAACATAACTTAAAATCTTTTTTTTCTTATGTAATAATTTAAGAGATATTAAATTCAAGAGAATGACATTTTTGACTTTATCTTTCACTGAAATATTATAAATTTCATCATCAGGGGAAAATGGCACCAAAATACCATATATTAAATATTTGAATGGAATTAGTAGAAACAAACTCATCCAATAGGATAAAATCAAGTTTTAAGTTGATTTTGAGACCTTATTATATTTTTTAATCCTAATTAACCCATTTTACATTTATCCTAATAATAGAAATTTTCTACGGTTACTATTCAACATGAGCAAAAGTAAAAGTTAAATATTTAAGAAAAATTAGACCTCATGATTTAAATTATGGAATACAATTTTAAATATTCAATTCCTAGATTTAGCATAAATTAATTTAATATGAAAATGAAAAACACAACGAAAAAATAGTTTTTTCAAAAAAAATTTCTTTTAAGTATAAAAATATTTTTATATCAAATTTAAATATAAAATTCATTAAAAAGACCATAATCATATTTTATTTAATCAAAATTAACTATTTATATTTTAAAAATAATTCAAAATATAATTTTACTTTGTAAATACTTAAAAAGAAAATACAATGTTCAATAAAAATAAGCATTTTTCACTGTTCATTGAAAAATCAAACTTTTCAGAAAATTCTCAAAAATTAATCATAAGATTATTTTTGACATGCTTAATTCAAAAATTATACCCTTTTTATCAAATAAAATTTAAAAAAGTTCCAAAAATTAATTTTAATATTTTCTCACAAAAATCAATAAAAATCATTTTGAGGAAAACATATTTTTGAAGCATAAAATGACTTTACTAAAAATTCAATACCCATTTTCTAAGAATTAATCAATAAATTTTTATTGATTAGGAACCTTATTTATATATATATATATTTTATAATGTGGTTAATCCTATTTATACCCATCAATTCAACGGCTAGGTTATAGTGATAACATTTCATGGTTTGTTTAAGCTTGCTATTGCGTATCTTGTATAATATCAAACACCATGTTATTTTAAAATACAGGGGTGTTACAAAAAAAAGGGATTTATAGAAGATTTGAATTAAGGAAGGATCATGTTTCCGCTATGAATCTCATTGAAGAATCAGTATTTGAAGAAGTGATAGAAGTGGTGTATGCATATTCATTGAATATTAAGGTTGCGGATTATACTAAAGATCAGTATTTGAAGAAGTAGTTGAAGTGCTATGTAAATATCATGGAATAATAGACTTGTAAGTTTCAATATGCATATCTAAGAAAATCAAGTTTTAAGTATTTCAAAGTTATTTCTGGTTCATTTATGAAATGGAGGATAGATCATAATAAAGAATATTTCAATATTGGAAATATTATCAAGAGTAATTACTACTGTGATGAAAGTTTAAATTTCAAGGATATAACTCTCATATCAATGAGTTGCATATATTTTAGAAAATAATTATGTGCAACACTAGAATTTACTAGAGCATCAACATTTGGAATCAAATGATGTAAAATTCATGGATAGATCTTAGAGTGACCTTCATTTCATTAAACTGAGGAAGTAACCCATAAGTTTATAAACTGATACCTTCACCAAAGTAGTGTAAAAAAGAGAAGAAGAGGTAGTTAACCCTAGTATTATGTGATCTATCCCTAAAACTTGTATTGGTAGTGATATTATCCCTAAAAATTATATCTAGACAAACAATGAGTTATAGTGGATCCTGGTACACCGACACAATGCTGAGTGTATGATGTTGAGTCATAGAAATACTTTACTCTACTTACATTAAAAACCATGGAACAATTCATTCATTATTTGATTTAACGTGAGTTTGTTACTTTTATCTTTGATGAATGAAGTATATAAAACCATTAAATGAATTACCAATAACTTAAGGTTTTATGAAATACTAATGGTTTTAGGATTCATGAAAATATGACGACCTTAAAAATTTCAAAATACCAATGGTTTAAGGTCTAATGAAATATCGATAGCACTGTGATGGTGTTGAAAAACTTCATCAATAGACATGTAAAGACGTTAAGTACATCAAAATATGAAAAATAATTAGATACTGATGCCATTACAATTGAATCTGAGATGTGGGAAATTTGACTGTTAGAGGATCATCTATAAATAGAGATGCAACTCAATTATTATAATAGAAAAATATAATATTAATGATAACTCTTAGAAAGCTTCAATATCTTGAATTATTCAACAACATGTTGACTTAGAGTGATTATGATTGTTTTATTTCTAAGTTTTTGTTAAGATATTTCAATTATGAGGATCCATTTAAAAATATATTAGAATTTCTTATTGTATTTTTCATGTTACTGATTATATTGATCGAGGGATTCTAGTGTAATGAAAATAGATCCAAGCTACCAATTATATTAACAGGTATACCAAGATACTGGTTGTAGTACCAGATTTACTAAGATTTTATTTTTTTCAAGTAGATACCTACCAATCAGGCTGATTGAGGGCTTCTAAGATAAGGAAGTCAGAGCCAAGATTCAATCTTAAATAAGAAAATACCATTTAAAATGTCTACAGTCAAGGTAACCTCAAATTAGGTTTAGGATTTCCCTTATGCTCTAGGTAAAATTAAAATTTTTAATATCCTTTAAGGATTATTTTCTTCTTCCAAATAAATAATACGTTCTTTTTTTTAATTGTATTGTGTTTATTATCTCATTAGTAGATATAAAATACAGATAGTTTTATTTTTCTACTTCATATATTAATTTCATTGGTAGTTATAAAACTCTAATCATTTTAATTCTGTTTGTTGTGGGTATATCAGTATTCCATATTAACAATAGATTTAATACTTGAGGAGGTTTAAATTTGTGATTTCATTTCAAACTACAATTTACCCCCTCTTGTAGTGTGTTTTCTATATATTATATGATCTAACATTTAGTACCAGTGCAGGTTTCTACATTTAAAACAAAATCCAATATCTTTGTTTCTTATTTTTTTTGTTTATTAGATTTTTATTTTAAGATTCTTTTCACTTAATAGTGTGTATATTTTTTAAATAATGGTAGGTATGCATGTTGGTACCATTGAAAATATTAATCCAAATAGACCAATTATTTTCACGAAAATGATTATGAATACTGGAGATATATGATATAAAACATTATTATTAACACTAGAGTTGAAAATTATCTTATGCTTATTGGTAGTTACAAAGTACCATTGAAATAAGTTTTGATTTTTTCATGTGAACAAAATAATGAATTTCAACTGAATTTTAGAGTTCAAAAATATACTTATTTGTTCAATTTAATGGAATATCTATAGTCAAGTTTCATCATGTATAAATGCTTGGGGAATATAGAAAAAGTTATAAGTTACTAACTATGCAACATAAAAATTTATTGAGATCAAGAGAGCTTTGCTAAGAGTATATTATCAGGATTTTGATTTTATAGTTGGTGAAAGTGTTTCCCAAATTCATCAAATACTAATGACTATTTTCAATAGTTCACAATCATTAGAAAAAAGGAATTTTATGATGCTTAACTTTTGGATAAAGTTATTTATATTATTTTGAAGGAGAAAGAATCTAAAAGAACTGATATTGATGATATAAAAAATATTACAAAGCTGAGCCTTGATGATTTAATTGGAACCTTGATGAAATTTAAAATTTATCTAAAAAGAGATGAAAAAAAGAGAAAAAAAATAAAGTTTCTTTTACAAAAACTAAAACTTCAAATATCTAAACTTGTAAATAAAGCATATATAAAAGAAATTAAATAAAATTTTATGATGATAGTGAATGTGAACCAATATATGGTGAACTTTCTAACATTTTAAGAACATTCAGATAGAAAATTTTTCAAAGAAACTATTCAAAATACAAAAAATAGAAAAATGATACCACTGAACCGATTTGTTATGAGTGAAAAAAGTAAGGTTATATTTGACCTTATTTTCATAAATTAAAGAATAAAGTTAGAAGAAATTCTAGAATGACTTCAAAGAATAAAATTAAAAAGTGTTTAAAATATATGGATACTTGGAGTGTGAGTGAAAGTGATACTACTTTAGAAAGTTCATCAGAATAAAGTGACAACAACTAAACAACCATAGGAATTTATGCAAACACATAAAAGTGTTTTATAGAAAGATTAACTATTGAAGTTATTACGAATATATATCTAGATTCAAAATATTTCTATACTTATAAAAATTATACCGATGATGAGAATTCATCTTATTTAGATGATGATGAGAGAGCTTCTAAAACTATTTAAGAAATGAAATCTAATATTACAGAATGTGAAAGTATGTATCATAAGTTATATAATAAGTACACAAACCTCAAGGAGGAAACTACTGATAGAAAGTATTTTTTTGAAAGTTAAGGATAAACTCATAAAAATTAGAAAATAAATTAGAAATATTGTTTTCAAGCTAGATAAGTCACATGAAAAAATTACAAAACTTACCACCGATCTAAAATGGAAAAGCAAAATCAAGATATCAGAAGTTCATCTTAAAATAGATGAACAAAAGAAGAAAATTAAAAATAAAGAAAAGTTATAGAATATTAATTTTTATTATAAAAGTGATATTATTAAACTTAAGTCATAGGTTGATAGCCTAAAGAAGTTGCTGACCAACTTTACTATAGGAAGGAAGGAGTTTCAAAAAATGTATATGTAATTGAGATCGTCTAAAAATTAAAAATCTAGATTTGGAAGTAAATCCACTGGAAATTCGATTTATTAGTCGAATTATTTTGTACCAAGTCAAGAACACTTTTTCAAAATGTGTCATTGGGGAGGACATTAGAATACAAGTTGTTCTTTAAATAAAGTCTAATCTTTTGTAAGATCTTGAGCTTTTATTTTATTGTAACTTACTACATATGAACATAAAAAATATACTCAAATGGGGGATACTAAGATATTATTTTCAAAAAATTATAGAATGAAAGTGGTATATCTTTCGAAGAAATAGTTTGAATGATTTGAAATGCTACACACCGACAACTGAACAACAATCATCAGTTCCCATGAAATTTTCTTTTAAGTTTATTGAAACTATATCTTGAATGTGTTGTATCTTCTTTGTAGTTTTTATAATTTAATTTTTTCTTAACATATTGAATTTATTCCTTTTATTTAGGGGGATTTTTTTTAGTTATTTTTGGCTAATTTTTAAACAACTTACTTTAAAAATTACAAAGATCTTATAAATTTCAATTTCAATTTTTTTACAACTATATTTAAAACAATAAAGTCAAGTCATGATTAAACATAAGATAATTTCCAAATAACTGTGACTATATTTCTTTCAATTTGTTGAATTTTTAGAATATTTTTTTAATTATAGAAATTTCAAAATATCTTCAAGAATCAGAAATTTGAAAATTAATTATTCTTTTAAACTTAAATATGAAATCATGTGTTTTTATAGGGATTCAATCTAATCAATTAGATCATAAAAATTTATGAACTTTTATTTTATCTCAAACCTTTATAAGGAGTTGGACCTAGAGTTCATTGGAGGAATTCATTATGATTCCACATTGAAGGTATTTGGGTTTTTTCAAATTTTTTCCCTTCTACTGTTCTAGCTATGGTATCATATGGAGAACTTGAAACACAAGAGATTGTTATAGAGAGTCTTGTTGATTTAGATATATTCAATAAGTATGAATTTATGTTAAAATCCATATTTTATTTTCATGGGTGGAGAAAATTAGTTTCTACAACCGAAGTTCATGAACTATACTATCATCTTTTGATCAAAGAGTTTTATGGTTTAGTGAATCTTTCTAATTAAAGTGAAATAAAAAAGGCAACCTTTGTTCTTTTCATCCATAAGTTCACCTTAAATTTAGAAAATTTCTTTGGAGCATTGGTAGTAAATTTTGAGGTAGAATCCTTATTCATTTCACAAAACTAACAGAATACTATAGAGATTTTATGAAAGCTGATTTAGAAGATTATTTGTTTCTAGTTAATAAAAAATTTCAAAAAACAACTCATTTATCATTCAAAGTTTGTATAGTGTTTTAATGGGAAATTTTTTTCCTTACACCAAGAAAAGGTGATAAATATGTGATCAAGATTCAAGGAATTTATTTTATATATTTTTTAGTAAAATTTAGGAAGATAAATATCTAAAATTTTATCTGGTCTTTAATGGAATTTATTTGAATTGGTTTAGTAAAGATGAAAATTCTGTTATATGGTTGGATTCTCAATAGAGTTTGTAACACCCTGAGATTTTAAAAAATGAACTTCATGTTCGATAGTGTATATATGACTCAAAAAACCAAGATTATAAGAGAATGTAACACCCTAATACTTTATAATATATTTCTTTTTAATAAATTCAATTTCTTTGATAGCTTCCATAACATGCAACACTGAGTTTTAACAAACCATGATATATTTTTAATATTATTATTTTAAAAAACCATTATAACCTAGTCATTAATTTGGAGGGTATGAATATGATTATATAAATTATAAAAATTATATGGTTTACACATTTATAAAATAAATCCACTAGTTATCTATTGATTAGAAATAAAATAAGAACCATTTGAAAGAAAAAGAAAAGTTTTCTAAAAAACTAGGTTTTTATAAAAAGTGATTTAGTCTCACCTTGCACACATAATTTAAAATTAATTTTAAAAAATAAAAATAATTTTTTAAATATGTATTTCAAAATTATCTTTGGGTTATTTTTTGAGAATCTTCTAAAAATATTAATTTTTTGATGAATAGTGAAAATATTGATTTTTATTGAAAATCGTCTTTTCGTTTAAATCATTTAAAAAGTTAAATTATATTTTAAATTGGTTTTAAAGTAAAATTATTTCAGTTATATTACAATTTAATTAATTTAGGTCATTGAAATAAATTTCATATTGCATTATGATAGAAAAACTTCTTAAACTTTCAAAAGTTTTTCTTTGAAAAAAATGTTTTTCAACACGTCTACAGGTTTAATCTTAAATTGAATTATACTAATTATATGAATTTAATTTGGAAAAATGGATTAAATATTTTTAATTATAATAATTTTTATTATATAATAAGTTCAACTTAATCTTTGTTCATAATGAATAGTAAAAATAGTTAAAATTATTTAGTGCGGTTAAAGTAAAAACGGGTTTACTGGGTGGTTAAACTTGGAATATAAGGGATTCAAATGACCAAAAACTTTTATAATTCATATTTTATGATCATATTTCGACATTATAACATTAAAGGTTCAAGAATAACCAATTTTTAGGATTTTTTCATGATAAAAATGGGGGTATAACTTTTTATTTTCAAAAATTCCAAGTGTGTCTTATCACCCATTTATAAAAAGGCCACCCACTTTCCTCCCCTATTAACATTTCCAAAACCATTTGGTTTGTACAATAAATACCAAAATATCCTCCTTAAATTTATACTAAATTATTATATTCCTTATTTTGATTAGGAAACCCTTCTAAAAAGGCTTTAGGTATAAACCTAAAGGGGTTCTCCAAAGAAGAGGTGAAATTCTTAACGTGTGTATTTGTTTTATTTATTCTTCGACCTCCTTAAAATATTATTAAAATATGATAATATAATAAAACCAATATATTAAATATACTTATTTTTATTATGTTAATGGAATAACCTATATCAATATACACTTCCATAAAATGGAAAACAAAACCATTGATCATGTGTTTGACAGACTACCGCCTCGCGAACCGATGCAATTCGTTTTCCATCACCACTTTTCAAGGATGGATATAATGATGAATTTAACATATTTATATGATATTTATAAAATTATTATTATTATTATTGAATTATTATATCACATATACCTTCTTAATTTACATGTCATGGGGGGATACGATAACGTCGCTCGTGTGTACGACAGTTCATCGCCTCACGAAGTGATGCAATTCATTTTTCACGTACGCTCTACATGAATGGTATTAAGGATATAGTTAATTAATATATGTGTTTTTTATGAACTAAAAATAATTTTGGAAATATAATATCACATTTAAATTTTTACCTTCTAATCTATTGGAAAACAATAACATCGCTTATGCGTACATGTGGACTACCGCCTCGATATAGTGATGTGAAATATTTTTCATTTTTTACGTGGATGGTAATATAGATGGATTTTATTATTATAAATGTGATATATAAAATAATAATGATTTTATAAATGTGATTTAATATTTATTTTCCTTTAATTCCATCTGTCGAGGAAATAAAAACAATATTCATACGTACGTATGACCTACCGTCTCCTTGAACGATGTAATACATATCCTATCTTTAAATTTTATAGATTACTATAAATAAATATATAATTAATATATATTATATTTATATCATGTTTTACATTCTTTATATTATTTAACCATGATAAAAAAAATATAACCAAAATTACCGAACCAAAACACACCTGAAAAACAAAGCAATTATCACTAGAAATAGTGATTTTATCAAAGCATTGTTAATAGATAGGTGATAAAAGACTATAAGTAAATAATATATTATATGAAATATATATTATTATATTTATTAAATATATTTATAATAAATCTATATTTATTATATAGGAGTTACGAACACATATGAAGGAAATCAGACCTGAGGTAAGGGTTTCTTATCTCACTTTTACTTTCATGAGACATATTCCATATTCACCAATTATTTATTTTGTGTGGTGTATATACTACCCATTTGATATTTTATTTCATTAATCTATTTATATTCATGGTATTTAAAGTTTCATTTGAAGTTATTTATTTCATGGGGATTATAATCCAAAAGTTACCAAAGTGGTAAGGGTTTATTTCACAATCCCATCATCATTTGTAATTTTTTATGATTAAGTATCCCTTGGGATAATTATTTGATATATCTATATTAAACCCAATATATTTTCTTATCCTATGGTTATTCATGAAAATTTCAAGTAATAACACCATTTTCATCTTTTTGGTACTTAAAATGATTGAGAAAATGTTTTAAAGAAAATCCAACTGTATTTATCTTTTCAGCCAAAAATTATTTCTCTTCCATGTTCATGTTTTCTAAAAATGCTTTCGAATTTTTTTTTAACAATATCCAAATGATATATTAAAGACATATTTACCCATTATTTCATTTTTATAAATTTTTTTAAAATTATTCTTCTTGCTGTTTTCCAAACAAGGTACTTTTGACTTTTCTTACAAAAATGTGAAAAGAATCTTTGTTCTAACATACTCAGCATGTACGAAATTTACTACCATAATGACCAATCATTTCTTTAAAGATTAATTTATAATTATACAAGGTCATTTTAAAATAATATTTTCTTCCTAATATTATGGAAATTCTTAGTTTTATTTAAAAGCATTTTTCAAAGTGAAAAAGACATTTTCCCCAAGAATATTTTAATGGAATTTTTATGGTATTTCTATTAATCAATGAAAACAAACCTCATTTTACATTATACTCCATTGGGAATATGTTTTAATGATACCATCATTATTATTTCTCTGAATGGTTTATGATTTGTTTGACTGGGATGTACTATTTTGACACCATTCTCCATAGTACTCTAGATGGTTTATGATTATGTTTATTAATTGGGGAAAGTATTGACATTTCATATGATAGTTTTTCAATATGAATATTTATGTTGATTTTGTTTTACCCCTTTCATATGAGGATTGAACTGGACTTAGTAAGAGATGCACGATTCCCACTATAGCCCATCGATGCATTAGTAAGTCTCATGAGACAAACGAGCTTGAGTTTTTAGATGAGGCAATATCAATTTATGTAAGATATCTTGGCATGTGTACTTAATGGTATGATTATGATGTCTAAAATTATGAATTATCTCATTATGAGATTAGTTATTGATGTTCCATGAGATTATTCTATTAGTTAGAATATCTATGGTTAAGTTTTAATCTCATGTAGTTATTTATATGGAATTATTTGATTATAATTTATTCCTACCATATTATGATCAAGAAATTAATTTAATTACACGTGTTTTAGTTATTTACCTTTCTATATTGATTATGCCTTATTTATTCAGGATATCTTACATTATACGCATACAATTATTGAGCATTAAATCTCACCCCTTTCTTATGTTTCCTTTCCCTAGGATACCAAGAAGTGTATTATGATTAATAAGAAAGGATATGATAAATCTAATAATGGTGTATTCAAAGAAAATAATTTGTTGTATTTTATGTTTTCAAAATTATGTGAAATTGAAGTATGCATCTATTTGACCAAGACTAATAAAATATTCAGACATTTGGGATATTATTTCTTGTATATAGTGACAATGTAATAAAGTAACCACCATCTCTAGGATACTTGGGTTAGAGTCTTTACAGTAGGTATCAGTGTAAGTTTAATGGAAAAATTTGGAACTAGATTTAAAAAAACATAGATTAGGTAATATAACCCTACAGATTACTTTAAGGATAAGTATAAGTATAAGATAACATCCTAAATTTTTGGTAAGGTAGAGATTATGTGGTTTTACTAGAAATATTTCTATCTGTATACTATAGGTGTACTTGGTTCTATAATAAATGTACCCAGGGGTAATAACTCTAAAAAATATGCATCAAGCTTGACTCGAGCATTACCTAGTATATAATAATGAGCCCTAATGTGCACCTGGTTTAACACTCTCGAGGGATATGCTTGGATTAATTCACATTTTCTTTATAAAACATTATAAAGGATTTAAAAATATATATTTTTGATTTGAAAACATTCCCAAACAAACCATGTTTATGATTTTGATATTAGCCATGAATAAAATTTTCAATTTATGTTAAGTGTTTCACTAGTTTTGTGATTATACATTATGTTTCATAATTATATGGTCTAATCTAGTGTATTTCATTATTTATAAATGTAAAATAGTATAAGGAATGGAAATATTATCAATTCACATACCCCATGTAGGGATTTACTTCCTTGGAAAGATAATGAATTTGGAGCTAGATCTATAGTTGGAAATGATCAAATTATAACCATATTGGGGTAGTAGACTCAAGTTATGACCAATAAACTTGCCTATATAAAGTATATTGTTGATACACTACATGGTTTAAAAATTTTAGAACACTTTATGCATCATAATACTATATTATTTAATAGTACCACAAATCCATTTATAGATGAGTAATGGATAAGTTCCTTAGAGAAGATATTTATCACTTTGAAAAGAAATAAAAGGGATAAGTTTTCATGGAAGTTTATAATCTCTTAGGAGATGAAGATTAATGGTGGTAATTGATTATGGTATACCAAGTATGAATAAGAGATAGAAAACATAGAATGAAAGGATTTTAAAGTTCTCTTCTTGGAAAACTATTTTCCTTATGAGAAATGAGTGGATATGGAGAGACACTTCTTGAGTCTAATAAAAAAGGAATATTAAAATGTTTTTAAGTATGAATCCAACTTTACATGGTTATAAAGTCATACTATGAACTATTTATGTAATCCAAAGAGAAATATTGGTTGTTTCTTTGATGGTATTAAGATAATTGTTTAAAGGAAACTAGTCTCCAAAACTTTCTCATCATATAAGGACATAATATCATGTGGTATCAAGACATGGACATAATTATCCAAGTCATATAGCTTTTAAGGTAATAAATAGAAGAAGAGTATGGCATAAAAAATATGGTTCTAGGAAAAAAGGTAAGAATTATTTCCCCCCATGTGATAACTATGGAAAGAAACACCCTGACACTTACTTGAAGGTGATGAGAGTTTTTTATAAGAGTGGAGAGAAATTACACCATTCCCATGATTTCAAGGGAAAGAAATAAGTTTTCAATATTCAATGATTCAACTATAAGGATATGGGTCACTATGAAAATAAATGGCCCAAGCGTCAAAGGAATATACCCCAGAAGAAGCTAAGGGATCAAGGTCAATCTTATGCTATTACCATGACCAAAGTAGAATGATTAAAGTTATTGTGTATTTTGATTTAAGGATTATGTTGTAGAATTATTTTAACAATTATATTCTCATTATAAGAATAATAAAACATATAAGTATTTTACTATAGTAGCTTTTATATAAGGATTTGATGATATATGTTGAATGGAACTGATTACCAAGAAAATTGATACATCGAAAAATTGATCTTTTTGGAAAACACATAATTGAGGGAGGATAAAACTTAATATATATACGATGTTGAGATAATAATGATAAATGGATATTTATGGGATAGTATTAGTGACCTTGAAATTAGTGAGTGATTTGATGGTTTATGTTATCTTTATTGAAGTTCACTGCATTTTTTGAATTATGGAATAAATTCCATAATTTAAGATTTTGTTTAAGGAATAAAGAGAGAAATAATTTTTGGAAGCATGCATATTTTCATTAAGGTTTTAAGGAGATCAAGGTATTAAAATATTTTTTATGTGACATTAAGAGATATATTATTTTGTTTGGTTAATCTAATGTTAAGTTGATTTTGGAAATTTAGTGATCTTCCTTCTAAATTTTTGGACTTTAAATTTAGGTAAACATATTCTAGATGATTCTCAAGGTTAACTATTTACGAAATGGATTAAGTTGAACTTTGGGGTTATTATTTAGTTTTTATAATTTAATGTATTATTAGAAAACTCATTCTAATCATTTTTTTCTTGGAAGATATCTAGATATAATAGGAATGAATTATTATTCTTTTTATGATCCATTAAGAGTTAATTTTAGTGCTTTAGGCATAAAAAAACCATCTTGGATATTCATTTATTAGATTATTAAATGAACTATAAATTGATAAAATAACAACCAAAATATGAAATTTTTCCCATGAAATAGAAAAATATCAAGTAAGTATATTTCTTTATGTTCTTAGTCTAGACGGTAAAGGGATTCCTCAACACTATGAAAAGTATCTTGAAACAAAAAATGTTATCCTAGTACCTTTATTTTTAATGAATAAAATGGTATTTTAATTCATTGAATATTTATGGATTTGTGGTTATTAAGATTTCTAGATCATTAAATTTCTTATAATCAATGATCTCTATCACTCTCCAAAATTATTTATACTTTTCTTCTATGTACATATCTTCATTTCCCACTAATGTTTTCCTATTTGTAAATAAATCAATGTGTTATTCTAGTTAAACTTCATACTTCCATTTCTCTCTTATCAAGAGGAAGTTTTTTAACCCTTTTTATTATGTGAGTTTTAAATAAAGGAATTTTCAAACGTTAAACCCTTAATTACCGAGATCAAGATTAAATTATAAGGATGCAATTTATTTAAGGGGTAGAATGTAACACCCTGAAATTTTAAAAGAGGAAAATCATGTTTGATAACATATATGACATGAAACACCATACTTAAAAGAGAAAACAATACCCCATGACTTTAAAATCTATTTATTTTTAATAAATTCTATTTCTTAGATATCTTGTGTAACACACAACACCGAGTTTTAACAAACCTTGACATAATATTAATATTATTATTTAAACAAGACCACTAGAACCTAGTCGTTAAGTTGGTGGGTATGAACATGACTAAATAAATTATGAAAATTATATGTTTTACACATGTATAAAATAAATTCAATGGTTATCTATTTATTATAAATAAAATAATAACCATTTGAAATAAAAAGAAAAGTTTTCCAAAATATTGTATTTTTTTAAAAGATGGTTTAGTCATGCTTTGAGCACATAATTTAAAATTAAATTTTAAAAATTTTATAAAATTTATTTTAAAAAATAAACATAATTTTTGAAATATAATTTTCAAAATTATCATTGAGTGAATGTTTGATAATTTTCTGAAAAGATTAATTTTTTTGATGAATAGTGAAAAATACTAATTCTTATTGAAAACTTCCTTTTTGTTTAAATTATTTACAAATTTAAATAATATTTTAAATTATTTTTAAAGTAATATTAGTTAAATTATATTAAAATTTAACTAATTTATATCATTTTAATTAATTTCATATTGAATTCTGGTATAAAAACTTTTTTAACTTTTGAAAGTTTTTCTTTAGAAAAACCATTTTTTCGACGCATCTGCGGGTTTAATTTTAAATTAATTTTTTCCACTTCTGTGAATTGAATTTGGAAAAATAGATTATATATTTATAATAATAATAATTTATATTATATAATAGGTTAAAATTATTTTTTTTCATAATGTATAGTAAAAACAGTAAATTTTTTTTACTGCAGTTATGGTAAAAATGGGTTTACTGGGGGTAAAACTAAGAAGATAAGGGTTAAAAATGACCTAAAACTTATATAATTCCTATTTTATGGTAATAATTGGAACTTATAATATATAATTTTTAATAATTAATCTTTTTTTAATCTTTTGGAATGAGAAAAACGCGAGTATCACTTTTTCTTTTAAAAAATTCCAAGTGTGTCCTCTCCCCCAATTATAAAAGACCAACCCCTCTCCTACCCTATTCACACTTAAGAAAATATTTGGGTTGGAAAATATAATCCCAAATAAATTCCTTAAATCCATAAAATCATCATATATTCCTTATTTTTATTATGAAACCCTTATATTAAGGCTTTAGATATAAACCTAAAGGGGTTCTCTGAAGAAGAGGTAAAATTCTTAACGTGTGTATTTGTTTTATTTATTCTTCCACATCCTTAAAATATTTTTAAAATATGATGATATAATAAAAAATTATATCATATATACTTATATTTTATTATTTTAATGTAATAAACTATATCCATCTCCACGTCCATCAAATGGAAAATGAAACCGTCGATCATGTGTACCACAGACTACCACCTCCCGAACTGATGTAATTCGTTTTCCATCACCACCTTTCAAGGATGGATATAATGATGGATTTAACATATTTATAAAATATTTATGATATTATTATACTTATGGAATTATTATATCACATACAACTTCTTACTTTCCATTCCTTAGGGGGATAAGAAAACGTCGCTCGTGTGTACGATGGACTACCACCTTGTGAAGCGATGTGATTCATTTTTCTCTTAAACATTACATGAAAGGTATTAAGGATAAATTTAATGAATAAATTTAATATTTATAACCTAAAAATACTTCTAAAAAAATAATATCACATCTAACTTCTTACCTTACAATCTGTTGGCAAACAATAATGTCGCTCGTGCATACGTGTGGACTACCACCTCCACGTATTGATGTGAAATGTTTTTCATTTTTTACATGGATGGTAATAAAGATGGATTTTATTAATATAAATTATATATATAAAATAATAGTTATTCTAAAATGCTTAATTAATATTTATTTTCCTTTCTTTCCTTCCATTGAGAAAATGGAATCAATATTCATGTGTACGTATGGCGTACCGTTTCCATGAACGGTGTAATGCATTTTTTATCTTTAATTTTTTTTGGATTACTATAAATAAATATATAATAAATATATATGATATTTATATAATATTTTAATTTTTTATATCATTTAAAAATTATCAAATAAAAAGGACCAAAATTACCGAACCAAAACATAAATGAAAAAAAGCAATTATCACCTAAAATAGTGATTTTAATAAAGAATTGTTAAATAAATGAGTGATAAAAGACTAAGTAAATCATATATTATATTAAATATATGATTATGGTTATGTAATATATTTATAATAAATATATATTTATTATACAGGAGGTATGGACACTTATGAAGGAAATCTGACCCGAGGTAAGGGTTTCTCGTCTCACTTTTACTTTCATGAGACATATGCCATATTCACCACTTATTTATTTTATGTGATGTATATAATACTAATTTTATAATTTATATAGTTAATATATTTATATTCATGGTATTTAAAGTTTCATTTTAAGTTATTTATTTCATGGGGCTTACGATTCAAAAGTTACAAATGTTGTAAGGGTTTATTTCAAAATCTCACCATCATTCAAGATTGCTTATGTTTAAGTATCCCTTGGAATAATTATTTGAAATTTCTATATTAAAACCAATATATTTTATTCTCCTATAGTTATTCATGAAATTTTAAAGTAATATTACCATTTTACTCTCTTTGTTACTTAAAATGACTGAGAAAATGGTTTTTCAAAAATGCAAACTTTATTTCTCTTTTTGGTTGAAAATTCTTTCTCTTCTAAATCCATGTTTTCTAAAAATGTTTTCAAAAAAGTTTTTAAAAATATAAAAATGGTTTATTAAAGTAATTTTTTCCCATTATTTAATTTTTATAAAATATTTTAAAAGTATTCTTCATACTATTTTCCAAACAAGGTACTTTTGACTTTTCTTACAAAAAATGTGAAAGGAATCTTTATTTTAACATATCTGGAATGTAAAAAATTTCCCACCATTATTACCACTCATTGCTTTTAAGACCCCTTTAAAATTTTACAAGGTTATTTTCCTATAAATATTTTTCCTAACATTCTATAAATTATTAATTTTCGTTAAAAGTGATTTTCAAAGTGAAAATGATATATTTCTCAAGAATATTTTTAATTTCATTTTTATGGTATTTTTATTCATAAACAACAAAAAACCTCATTTTAAATTATTATCCATTGGGAATATGTTGTAATGATACTATACTTATTATTATTTGGATGGTTTATGATCAGTTTTATTGGGATGTACTATTTTGATACCATTTTCCACAATACTCTGGATGGTTTATGATTATGTTGATTGATTGGAGAAAGTATTTACATTTCGTATACTTTTTTTTCAATACAAATATTAATATTTATTTTGTGTCATGAATTTAATATGAGGAATTCATTAGACTTATTAAGTAACGTTCAAGTACCGCTATAGCCCCTCAATGCATAGTTAGGTCTCGTGAGGCAAAATAGCTTGAGTTTTTTAGCTGAGGCCTTACCCATTTATGTAAGATGTCTTGGAAAAAGGCCTTGAAATTATGGTTATTATGTCAAATATTATGAATCCCATCATTATGATTTTAGTTATTGATGTTCCATATTATTATTTTATTTGTTAGAATATCTATGGTTAAATTTCAAGCTCAATAAATTATATGTAATTATTTGATAATAATTTATTCTTGCCATATTATGCTCAAGTAATTGATTTAATGACATTTTTTTAGTTATTTACATTTAAATATTGGTTATGAATTATTTATTCATGATATATTCCACTGTACTCATACCCTTACTAAGCATTAGACCTCACCCCTTTATTAAGTTTCCTTTCCCCATGATTCTAAGAAGTGTTTTATGATTTATATACAAGGATATGCTAAAGGCAATAATAGTGTACTAAAATAAAATACTTTTTTTTTGTATTTTATTTTTTCAAATGTATTTGAAATTCAAGTATGTGTCTAGTTTACCAAGACTACTAAACTATTCAGCCCTTTGGGATGCGATTGTTTATATCTAATGCCAATGTAATAAAGCAACCACCAGGTTAGGGTCTTTATAGTTGATATCATATAAAGTTTAGTAGAAACCTTGAGAACTATATTTAGGAAAACATAGATTAAGGAATATAACTCTATGACTTAATTTAATGTTAAGTCTAAGTATAAGATAAAATCCTAAAGTTTTGGTAATGTATATATTATTTTGATTTTCTATAAATACATACCTATATGGATACTACAAGTGGAAATGGTTCTGGTATAGTTTTACCTAGGGGTAATAACTCCAAAAAAGGAATGTCAAGCTTAACTCAAGCATTACCTAGCACACAACAACAAGCCTTAATGTACACATGGTCTGATATTCGTGGGGTATATTCATGGACTAATTAAAATTTTCTTTACAAACCATTATGAAGGATTTGAAAATATTTTTATGATTTGAAAGAATTCCCAAATAAACCATGTTTATGATTATGAGATTTTCCATGCATAATTTTTTCAATTAATGTTAAGTGATTCACTAGTTTTGGGATTATACATTATATTTCATAATGTTATTATCTAATACAATGTATAAAATTATTTATAAATGGAGCCTAATATAATGAATGTAAACCATATCAATTCACATAACCCATGTAGGGATTTATCTCTTTGGAAAGATAATAATGTTGGAACTAGATTTATAGCTGAAACTGATCAAATTATAACCATATTAGTATGGCTGACTCAGGTTGTGAGAAATAACCTTGCCCTTATATAGTATCTTGTTGATCCACCATGTGGTGTAAAAATGTTAGTATGATTTATATATTATCAAACTCCATCATTTAATGGGACTACAAATCCATTTGTAGCTAAGAAATGGATAGGTTTTTTGGCAATTTATCATCTCTCAAGAGATGCAGATCAATGGTGGTAATTTATTCAAAACACTAAGGATGAGAAATAAATAAAAAACATGGAATAAAAGTATTTTAAGGTGTTATTATTGGAAAATTTATTTCCTCATGTGAAATGAGTGGATATGGAGAGACAATTCCTGAGTCTAAGACAAAAAGAAGATGAAAATGTTGCTAAGTGTGAAGACTACTTTACGAGGTCAAGCTTATGCTATTACTACAACCCAAGTGGAATTATTAAAGTTCTTGTGTATTTGGATTCAATAATTATGTTGTATAAGTATTTTATCAGTGATATTATCATTATAAGAATCATAAATTGTATAAGGATTGTACTATAGTAGTTTTTTATAAGGATTTGAAGACATATATTGAATGATAATGATGACCAAGAAAAGTGATATAATAGAAAGTTGATCTTTTTGGAAAATACATGATTGAGGCAGGAAAACCCTTAATATATGCCCGATATTGAGATAATAATGATAAATATATGTTTATGGGATAATATTGGTGAACTTGAAATTGGTGAGTGATTTTATGGTTTATGTTATCTTTACTGGAGTTTACTAAATTTTTTGAATTATAGAATAAATTTTATAATTTGATATTTTATTTAAGGAATAAGGATAATTTTTTTTGAAAGTTTGAATGTTTTCATTAATTTTTTAAGGTGATCAAGGTTTTGACATATTTGGTGTGAAATTAAGGGATACATTACGTTGTTTGGGGAATCTAATGTTAAATTGATTTTGGAAATTTAGTGACCTTACCTCTAAATTTTTGGACTTTAAATTTGGACAGATATATTTTGGATGAGTCTTAAAGTTAACTATTTATGAAATGGATTAAATTTAACTTTGGGGTTATTTTTGAGGTTTTAGAAAAAATATATATTATTGGATAACTCATTCCAACCATTTTGGTCTTGGAAGATATTTTGAGACATGCAGAATAACTTTTTATTCTTTTTATGATATATTAAGAGTTAATTTTAGTAATTCAAGCATAAAAAATTCATCTTGGATATTCATTTCTTGGAGTAATTAATGAATTGGAAATTGATATAATCAAAAATAAAATATTAAATTGATCTTATGAAATAAAAATACATCATGTAAGTATATTTCCTTATGTTCTTAGTCTAGACGTTAGAGGAATTCTTCAACACTGGTAAAAATATATTGAAACAAAAATGTTATCTTAGTACCTTCATTTTAGATGAATCAAATAGTCTTTTAATTCATTGAATATTTATGTATTTTTGGTCATTAAATTTTCTAGATCATTTAATTTATTATGATCAATGATCTCTATCACTCTCCAAAATTATTTATGCTTTACTTCCATGTCCATATCTTCACTTCCCACCAATGTTTTCTTATTTGGAAACCTAGTAATGTGTTATTATAGATATCCTTCATACTTCCCTTTTTATCTTATAAAAAGGAAGTTTTACTAACCCTTTTTATGGTGTGGTATTCCAAAAAATGTATTTTCAAATGTCAAACCCTTAATTACTGAGATCAAGATTAAATTATGGGGAAACAATTTATTTAAGTGGGTAGAATGTAACACCTTGAGATTTTAAAAGAAGAACTTTATGTTAGACAACGTATACAACACACAATACCAATATTAGAAGATAATTTAACACCTAGATACTTTATGATATTTTTTTTAATAAATTCAATTTATTCGATAGCTTGTGTAATACACAACATCAAGTTTTAACAAACCATGATATACTATTAATATTATTATTTTAACAAGACAATTATAAACTAGCCATTAAGTTGGTGGGTAAGTATAAGAATAAAAAAATTATGAAAATTATATGTTTTACATATGTATATAATAAATTCAATGGTTATATATTGATTATAAATAAAATAATAACCATTTGAAATAAAAAGAAATGTTTCTTGAAAAAATGTATTTTTCTAAAGGCGGTTTAGTCACACTTTGCGCACATAATTTAAAATTTAAAATTAAAATTTACTAATTTTAGAAAATTTATTTTAAAAACTAAACAATTTTTTTGAAATACTCATGTTAAAATTATCGTTGGATGAATTTTTGATAATTTTATGAAAAGATTGATTTTTTGATGAATAGTGAAAAATACTGATTTTTATTGAAAGCTTCATTTTCATTTAAATTATTTAAAATATTAAATTATATTTTAATTTGGTTTTAAAGTAAAATTAGTTTATTTATATTACAATTTAACTAATTTAGGTCATTGAAATCAATTTCATATTTAATTCTGAAATAAAAACTTTTTAAACTTTTAATAGTTTTTCTTTAGAAAAACCCATTTTTGACGCGTCTATGAGTTTTACTTTAAATTGAATTATTCTACTTCTGTGAATTTAATTTGAAAAAATGGATTCTATATTTTTAATCAGAATAATTTATATTATATAATAACTTCAAATTAGTTTTTTTTCATAATGAATCGTAGAAATAGTAAAAATTATTTACCACGGTTAATGTAAAAACAGGTTTACCAGGGTTTAAACTAAGAAGATAATGGTTAAAAATAGACAAAAAACTTTATAATTAATATTGGATGGTAATATTTCGACATAATCACATATAATTTTTTATAATTACCCATTTTTTAGGCTTTAGGAATTATAAAAACATGGGTATCACTTTTTATTTTAAAAAATTCCAAGTGTGTCCTCTCCCCCACTTATAAAAGGCCACCCCTTTCCTCCCCTATTAACACTTAAAAAAACATTTGGTTCATCCAATAAATACCAAAATATATTCCTTAAATCCATAAAAAAATTATATAAGACTTATTTTTATTATTAAACCCTCTTAATAAGTATTAAGGTATAAACCTAAAGGGGTTCTCCGAAGAAGAGGTAAAATTCTTAACATTCATATTTATTTTATTTATTCTTCCACCTCCTTAAAATATTTTTAAACTATAATAATATAATAATAAAAGTATATAATATATAATTATATGTTATTATGTTAATTATATAACCCATTTCCATCTATAATTTCATCAAATGAAAAAAAAACTGCTGATCATGTGTGTGGTAGACTACCGCCTTGCGAACTGATATAATTCATTTTCCATAAAAAAATTTCAAGGATGGATATAATTATGTATTTAGAAAATTTAAATAATATTTATGATATTATTATACTTTTGGAATTATTATATCACATATAACTTCTTACTTTCCATTTTGTGGGGGGATATGATAACGTCGCTCATGTGTACGGAGGACCACTACCTTGCTAAGTGATGTGATTCATTTTTCACTTATGATTTACATGAAAGGTAGTAAGGATAAAATTAATGAATATATGTGATATTTATATCCTAAAAATAATTATATAAATATAGTATCACATCTAACTTTTTTTAGTTTCCAATTTGTTGGAAAACAATAACGTCGCTTGTGCATACGTGTGGACTACCACCTCCACGCAGCGATGTGAAATATTTTTCATTTTTTACATGGATGGTAAAAAGGATGGATTTTATTAATATAAATTATATATATAAAATAATAATTATTTTATAAATATTAATTAATATTTATTTTACTTTCGTTCCATTCATCGATAAAATAGAAACAACGTTCATGCGTATGTATAACCTACCGTGTCCATGAACAATAAGTGTGATGCATTTTCTATCTTTAAATTTTATAAATTAATATAAATAAACATATAATGAATATATATGATATTTATATCAGGTTTTAATTTTTTTATGATGTATCCATGATTAAAGAAAAAGGACAAAAATTACCGAACCAAAACACACATGAAAAACTAAGCAATTATCACTCGAAATAGTGATTTTAACAAAGATTTGTTAATAAATGGTTAATAACAGACTATAAGTAAATAATATATGGTATGTAATATATGATTATAATTTTTAATATATGTATACTAAATCTATATTTATTATATAGGAGGTACAGACATGTACGAAGGAAATCAAACATGAGGTAAGGGTTTCTCATCTCACTTTTACTTCTATGAGACATATTCCCTATTCAAAACTGATTTTTTATAGTGTATATATTATGTAACATCCCAAACCAAATCACTAGATCTAAGTTGGAAGATCACATGAACTCATGTTTGCCTCCCTGTATGCAAGAGGCTGCTGACTAGCAGCGAGGGTCTAAGTCCATCAGTGAGGAGACTATACCCTTAGTATCTTGTCATAGGATAAATAATAAATAATAAAGAATATAATAAAACATCATAGTAATCATGAAGAAGTAAATAAATGGAATACATTTCATACAAATAAAACATATCCTAATGTGGAAAGCCTTTCTAGAGTAATAAAGTAGATAAATAAACCAACTAATATACTGTGGGCCACTTGAGTCTACTCTTGCCCACTACCAGCTCCATCCTCCTCTGCTTAGCTATCAACCACATGGCCCTTCCCCTTTATTTAATATCTCATGAAATCTACAAGAGTAATGAAATTCTTGAGTATGGTGGGAGTATAAGACTCATAAGGACAACACCAATGCTTCCTATCCTTATGTTCTCAAATGTAACAAGTGCATGCCAATAATGATAATAAATGTGTAATAGACAGTAACACACAATACAAAACCAAGTGGTTGAGCACTGACCAAGCCTCAAAAAACCCCTGACTATACCTACATTGGCTCTATTCTATAAATATAATGGAATATATTGGAATTAACTAAACCATACCATGTACGATGTCCTCATGGTGTCATGGAGATGATAATTGACACCATATATCCCTCAAGAGGACCATGCCACCCAGATTATCTACAAGAAAATGCCCTCGACATGACACCATGGATACCTCATACCTCTAGCCTATGATTAGGTCCCTCATCACCATTATTGTAATTAGGAACGCTCCACTATAGAATTATTTGTCATCAAGGTCCACCTGTCTCAAGTACCAATCACAACCTCCAAGGAAATGGTAACACACATACATAGTGAGCACACAAGTAGGAATAACATGTCATCATGAGTATATAACATCATACACAATAGTATGTGATCACAATTAAACATGTCAACAAGATACTCTAATTTTACTCATGGAAATCAATATCATAAGGGGTCTCATCAATTACACACACACCCACACCCACATGTGATCATAATCAAGCACAATATCAAAACACTATCAAATATAATCATATAATGGAAACAAGTGTAAATAATATACCAATAAGTTAAGTAACTTCCTACCTCAAATTCATAAATGTCAACAAAAAGGATAATCCACCAATGTGTGGTTCAAAAGCTAGAGTGGAAACCTTATCAGCCAAGAACACCTCCTCATAGGTCTTATTATTGTATTTGTAAAAACTTCATCATTTGAGGTTCATTAAAGGCTCCTAGAACCAAGACCAACTATTTTATTTCAAAAATAAATAAAATATCACTTACAATGATACTTTATCTATCTTATATAATTTTTAAATTATCATTAAAATATCACATGTGATGATATTTTCTCTCTCCCATATAATTTCTAAATTATTATTTTAGGTTAACGCATGTTATCAAAATATTTTACTTAGAATAATTATAAAACCACATTTGATAATTTATATCTCTAAATTAATTTGAGAACACATGTGGTATTCTATATAATTATTATTTAAGAAAACCATATAATTATATTTGAAAATTTTATAATTAACCTCTGATAATTTGGTATCTTTGTCACATGATAATTTCCTTATAATTATCCTTTCACAATTCATATAATTATCCTTTTATAATTTTTAGTAGTTATCATTTGATATTTATTAGTAATTATCATTTGATAATTTTAATAAATTATCCCTTGATAATTTGATATGATTATCCTTTTATAATTATATTATGAAAACTCAATGAAATTATCATTTTATAATTCTTATAATTATTTCTGATAATCTCATAAAAACTATCATCTAATAATTTCATAAAAATTATCATTTGATAATTTTTTATAGACTACCCTTTGATGATTTGGTCTAATTATCCTTAGAAAATTATTTTTTTTCTTATGAAAGATTCACATAAATTATCTATTAATAATTTCGGCTTATTTTTTTTATTTAAATTTAAATTATTTTTTTTTCATAAATTAAGAATAATAATTATGGATGATAAATAAAAATAAAAATAATAAAATAATAATAAACCAACCTATTTTACTTCATAGCACTACACATAGGGAAGAAGGGGAATAAGGGTTTTCCGCATGTCTAGAAGCCGAATAATAACATTGACCATGATCAGGTAGACTTCCCTTATCACACACAAGGAGGTATGAGATCACTTGGACTCAATAAAATCATCTAATTATGAAAACTTGATGGTTTAGCTATTTCAAACACCAAAACCACATAAATTTTATCCCAATGTAATAATATCAATTTAAATTTTGTTTAATCCCAAACGGAGTGTTTTAAAACACATCATTAATGCATTGGTGATTGAAATGGTCAAAAAACGAGAGGGAATGCAAGGTTTCCAATCATGTCGTGCATGAAAAATGGGGGTTTTGTGTTATTTTTGGGGAAGATGAATAGTAAAATGATTTTTAATATTTAAATTAATAATAAAAATAATAAAAAGTGGTATAATTCATTAATCTTACGTGTGATGTTACCAAACACCTGACCCACTCAATGGCTATGTCACGCCTAGGGTAAAACCCATATTATGGACCTAAATGTAGTCTCATATTTCTCATATGATATAAATTTTAGGAGATATTAAATTAATTATATATAAATATGTAATAAAAATATTAAATAAATTACCCACACATGCGATTTGACCAAACTCCAAACACATATATATGTTATTCCATGCCTAGGGTAAAACCAACATCCCAGACCTAATGATGGTCTCAAATTTCCCATATAAAACACCTTTCAAGAGATATTCCATTATTTTTAGAAATTTAATATTTATATTCTTTCAGTGCCAAGGCTCTATGGCCCCAGAAATCCCATGCTATCTTATTACCTAACTCCAAACATATTCTTTAGAATATTCCAAGGTGTTAATTGGAAATTTACCCTAGGATTCCAAGAAGTGTATTATTATTGATATACAAGGATATTATAAATGGAATAATGGTGTACTAAAATAAAATAATTTGTTTTATTTTATGTTTTTAAATTTATATAAAATTAACGTATGTATCTAGTTTACCAAGAATACTAAACTGTAATGACCCAAGCTGGGATGCCATCCGACCCAACACCCAACCCGGTCTAAGACATAGCCTGAAGGGCGTTACTGATCCCCATGGGCTAGAAACTAGTGCCGATCATCAAAGTAATCATCATGGGAAAAATTTTCCCCAAATAAACTAGGATAAAATAAAAATAAATAGAACAAAATGAAGAACCAACAACAACTGAATCTCAAATAAATATATGTAAACAGATTCAGTTATAACAGCAAAAAAAAGAAGATAATTAAAACAAAACTAAAAATGAACCTTGCTACTACGATCTAAATGTGACCTCTTGGTCACTAACAATCACAAGAATGACCTGCTCCAACAATATGCACATGAACTAGGAACCCTGAACAAGAAGCTGAACCTGTAAAATATTTCGGGTCTACTGACCCCAAATGGTACAAGTAGGGTGTGAGCTCCATAGATTAGTATAAAACCACCAAAAAATACATAAATTTCCTTTACCAAAATATTCCACACACATAAGTTTTAAATACTTATATAAAAATAGTTTTCCTTTTTTTAATAAACAACACCGCTTTTCCTTTTTTAAAACATTACACCCCAAAACGTTAGTTTGAAAGTAGTTTACCATTTTATAATTAAAACCCAAACTAAAACATATACAAATGAAATAAATCTATGCTAAAAGATAAATAGTCATAATAAACAAGAAATCAAATATAGTGAAAGTAAACAAGAAAATACAAGTAGTAACCATGGTCATTTCCTAAACACCCCAAGAGCGATCCCTAGATATACTCGATTTGGAACCACCTACCGGCATATAGTGAAACTACATAGTCTATAACCAACTGGCTGCTCTAAACTAGCCTCACCAGTGACACAAACCACATGGACTCTAAAACATCCAATGCGTACCAACCTGTCTAATCAGGGTTGATAAGAAACTATCACTTGAACCTCTAAAATATGTCCATGAAACCCATGTTAATAGTATACTATGTAAGTAGGATGACCTTGCATGTGTGACTCACCTTACCTTCCGTCACTGCACTTGTATACCCCAAACATTAACACCACCTATATGATAACCCATAGAGGGAAATCCCTATATAGGTGTTCCTGTCATATAGAAAACCTTTCTCAAGTTCCAACTAGTCCATCACATCACACAAGATTTTAAAAAATCCCACAAAATGTTTTAGAATTCCAACCGATTTCACATCATACAAGTTTTAAAACAAAACTCCCAATGCATATTAAGTTCCAAATGATCCTTTCACTTCTAAAACCAAAATACACTACAAAGATGCTTTCACATCATTTTCCAAAAAAAAAATCAACACTTTGAAATATATAATTCCAAATATTACTTTAATATTTCAAGTTCAATTCCTTTTCCCCACACCATTTTAAAACCAACATGGAAACACAACATGCTTAAAAGTGCTAAAAGAGCATAACTTTGAGGTTTACATTTGAAACTACCATTAGAAATCACACCAAGGGACTAATATACCATTTAGAAACCAAGGGACCATTGGGAAAATGAGGTTCAAGGAGAAAATTATTTTTAAAGTTCCATATTCATTTGAATGCCCATCCATGTGTGCACCTTGTGCACCCATGGATGTGACAACATCCAATGGCATACCATAAATTCCCATAGAGACACCCAAAATCATTTTAATTTCCAAAATCATCAATTTCTTTCAAACCAACCAAAATCTAATGATTTCACATAATTTATAATGTTGTAATAAAGAATTTAAAAACCAAGAGATCCATCTAAAACAATATACAAAACACACTATAAAAGTTACCATGTTCCACATGTAAAGCCCAGATCACAATCCAAAAATTTTGTAAAATATTTATAAAGGAAAACACCAAAAAAACCATCCAATATTACCTTTAAAGCTCAATTGACATTTTATTAAACACATTTTGTTCATATATACTTAGGAATATATGAAGAATCACTTTAAAACCCATTTTTAACAATTTTTAACAATAATAAAACACCATAATAAACTAAAAAAAGGTACTATAAGTATGAAAATTATATTTATAAATTTATTGAAAGAACCCAAGCATTACTAGAATGCATCAGAAATTAATATTATGTAAACACCTGCCTCAATGGTGTACGAATGCAACGAAACTATCAGAGAAGGAATAATACACCTCAAAGATCAAACTAAACACCCTAAACATCAAGAAAATAAAACTACAAATCAAACCTATCTTCTAGGTTCAAAAAAGAGAGAACCCACGAGAGAATAACCAAGAAATAGAGATAGGAGAAGAGTAAGAGGGAAAAAAGAGACCAAAAACCCTAAAAACTCACCTTAGATCTTTGGAGGAGCACCCATGGGGGAGGAGGATCCAAGGAGAGGGGGGTTTTGGTACCCATTCATATGAAAAAATTGAATAAGAGGGAGGGGACCCAAATTAGGGATAAAAATAGGGGAGAGAGAAATATGTATTTTAATATTTAAAATTTTTGGGCAGCTCACACAGTTTGGCCTCATGGTTTACTAAACCATGCACCAACCATGCGCCCCTAACTATTCATAAGGGGCACCCCACATGGATTTAAAACTGTGTACCAAGCATTCCAAACTCCAATGCCCAAAAATGACACCAAGACACATGATTTCTGGGGCAAGGTGCACAATTTTCACTTACTGTGCACAAATCATGCACAGACAAAAACTTCACCCAAAACATCCAAAATTCAAAATTTTAAATTGTGACTCAACACAAACCTCAACAAAAATATCCAAATCTAAGAAAAGAATAAAATAAAGGAGTATTCAGGTCGGGTTGTGACAATTCTCCCCACCACATACACTTTCTTCCCTAAGAAAGTGACCCGACCGAATGATAAATGAAACTTGATTCCTTGCGTGATAAAAAAATGAACCTAAGGGTGAAATTTCTTTTCACAAGACACACTTGACTGATCTAGAGAAAACTAAAGTATGAATAACAATAGGAGAACATGGTAGGGTTCTCCCCACCATAAGAACTCAACTAACATGTCCAAGAAAACTAGGAACTCACAACGTGAGCTGACCCAAACTTGTCCATATCAACTGAGAAACACCCTCAACATAACCGAGAACACCAAAAACAACCAACCCTAACCTATACATACAAGATAAATTACACCACCATCAAATTTAAAAATTTCCCACACCTATCAAAAATCCAAACACCAGAAGATAAACCCATGAAAATAACTTTAACTCAAACAAAAAACTCAGAACCACCATCCATCAATTTTACAAAACTCAAGAACATCCAAATGAGAACAACTGAAACCAAGACCAACTGATGAAATATCTAAGAACACTAAAGATGAAAATTTCATTCAAATAACTGCATTTAAATAAACAAAACTACTCAGGTTAGGATAAAACAATTCCATCACACTTTTACAACTAAATGATTAACTTACAATAAAAAATCTACAAAAGGAAAATTTAAACATATCCACCCAACATGGGAGGAAAAAACTGAACCAAGGTTCCCCATACCCTGATGATTCCTAACTATGCACGAGTTTCACTCCGGGGTCTATGGATATAGCCCTAATGGTTGAAGCATTTACTACTTCACAACCAGAAGCTGATATCCTTTGATCAAAACTTATTCTTCAAATGACGCTTCCTAAAAAACTTCTCCAGATGACCCAAAAAACCACAATGATGGAATGTATTTGGTGGATTCCAACAAGATGGATTCTAATGCTTAAACTGAACACATTGGTGGAACACAAGAAAATAGTTTGATTAACTAAAGGTTAGAGATAATGGAGGAGACTCTTTAGAAATAGGTTCCTCTGGAACACCCCTCTTGCTAGATGGGGAACCCTCATGAGAAACAAGAGACACTATATTGGCAACTGCCTTCACTCTGGAAACTAAATCAGCTAAAAACACTTCATCCACCAGCTTCTCAAAACAAATATCCTTTGAGGATAGGACTCACTCCTTGATCTTAAGATGAAGACCTCCAATGAAAAGAGAAGCCTTCAATAGATCCTGTAATTCCATCTCCAATGAAAAGGAAACCAACTCCTTGAAGTGGTCAACACAAGACCTCACTATCCATTGGCCTTGCTGAATACTCATGAGCTCTTCACTTTTCTTCGTCTTTAACTCCTCAAGTATAAACCATTGGGAAAATATGTACTTAAATACTTCCCACATCATTCCAACTTGCATCGATGGAAGAGAAAACATATCCCATTATTCCACAAACCCATAACCACATGAACCCTCAAACAAAGATGGACCCTCAAACAAACCCATAACCACATGAACTCTAACATCTTTGGGAGTTCCCAACATTATGAAAACACTCTAGACTTCCTCAATCCATTCCACTACCTCTAACGAACCTCGATCACCACAATAATTAGGAAACACTCAAGAAAAACTAGAAACTGAGCATGAATCATTAGAAACTTTGGGGACCTTTTTGAGCAACATATTCTAAATAACATAAAGATCATAAAATCAGGTTCAACACTAACCCAAAACTCAACCATAGAAATAATCTCAAGGAAAAATAATAGTCTAATAGGCCAAACACATGAAATAATAACCAAAAATCCTCTTTTCAAAAACCACCTTTCCACTTCAATTTTCAAAATTGCCTAATTCCAAGGCTACTTCCCAAATACCAAAACCCTATTTGTAAAACAAATAAAATTCCCAAAATTATTTCCTCATTCAAATCCATTTTATAAAAACTAGTCCAAGCCTTTTATTTCAATTATCCACCCATGGAATCCCATGAACCATCACATATGTGTCCATCCACTTCTGCTTTCATCATCCACACACAAGTTTCCATATACACCTTCCACACGCACCCTCACATATGTAAACTTTCATAAGGAGTACCAAGGGTCCTGCTTACCATTTCATTATCAAAACCAAAGAATTCATCAAATTTTCAATCCAAAACATTTTCCTTAATTTTTTTTTCTAATCTAAAACCATTCAAAATAAATCCTTTTCCATTTCAAAATACCTTTCACTTTAAAATATTATTCACATCAACTAATACTGAAGCAAGACATAACTCATTCCAAACTACTTGAGTAAGGAACTAATAGTCATGCCTAACTAGATGAAATGGTAGTGGGATATTCACCAAATAAGCATAAAAAACTAGGAGCTTAAATCATGTACTTGGACTCTACAAGGGTTACTACTCCATGTGAGATCACAACGTAACACCGAATCACCTCCATTTTCATCCTTCAATCTAAAACAAAGACAAAATACTAAAATCCTAGAATATACCTAGAAAATTGAGGATCATAATGTGAAATAGTACACAATGATCTTCTTATACCTACCTCTCAAGCCCTGAAAATCCTAATCTTCAACTACCTGACACCCAAAATAATAAGAACCTCCTATGATACCATTTTTTTATGAACTAATCTAGAATGCCATCCGAACCGACACTCGAACTAGTACGAGACATGGCCCGAAGGGAATTATCGATCCCCATGGGATAAAAACTAGTTTCGAGAATCAAAGTAATCATTATGGGAATTATTTTTCCCAAAAAAACCAAGATCAACTAAAAATAAACTGAAAAAACTAAACAAACAACAATAACTAAATATCAAATAAATATATGTAAATAGATTCAATTAAAATAGTGGAACAAAGATGAAAAAAATAAAAAACTGAAACTGAACCACGCTAATACGATCTCCACATGACCTCTTGGTCACCAACAACCACAAGACTAACTTGCTACAACAATAAGCACATGAACCAGGAACCCTGAACAAGAAGGTGAACCTGCAAAATAGTTTGTGTCTACTGACATTGAATGGTATAAGTAGGGTGTGAGATTCACAACTCAGTAGGAAACCACCATAGAATACATACCTTTGATTTCTTGAAACAATACACAAACACTAGTTTTAAATACATATTTAAAAATATATTTTCCTCATTTTAAAAAACAACATCACTTTTATTTTTTAAAACATCACACACCACAATGTTAGTTTGAAAATAGTTTACCATTTTATAATTAAAACCCAAACTAAAACCCATAAAAATGACACCAATCTATCCTAAAAGATAAACTGGTAGAATAAACAAGAAACCAAATGTAGTAAAAGTAAACAAAAAAATACAAGTAGCAATCGTGGACATTTTATAAACACCCCTAGAGAGATTCCTGGATGTACTCGATTCGGAACCACCTATCGACATATGGTGAAACTCCATAGTCTATAACTAATTGTCTACTCTAAACTGGCCTCACCAGTGGCACATCCCACCTAGACTCTAAAACATACAAGGGATACCAAACCATCTAATTGGGGTTGATAAGTAACAATCACTTGAACCTATAAATTCCTAGGAAATCCATGGTAATAGTATACTATGTAAGTAAGAGGACCTCGCATGCATGACTCACCTTACCTTCCATCACCACACTTGCCTACCCCAAACACTAACACCACCTATATGATAAAACATATAAGGAAATCCCTCCATAGGGGTGCCCATAATATAAAAAAAATTTCACAAGTTCCAACCAGGAAGTCACATCACACAAGATTTAAAAACATTTCACAAAACATTTTAGAATTCCAAACGGTTTCACATCATACAAGTTTTAAAACAAAACTCCCAATGTATCTCAAGTTCCAAAAGGGCCATTCACTTATAAAACCAAAATACATTACAAATATTCTTTCAAATCATTTTCCAAAATCAATACGAAAAACCACTTTGAAATATATAATTCCAAACATACCTTTAAGACTTCAAGTTCAATTCCTTTTTCCATAACCATTTCAAAACAAACATGGAAACACAATATGCTTAAAAGTTCCAAAAAAGAATAGATTTGAAGTTTACATTTGAAAACACCTTTAGAAATCACACCAAGGGACTAAAATACCATTTAGAAACCAAGGAACCATTGGGAAACTAAGGTTTAAGGATAACATTATTTTTAAAGTGCCATCTTAATTTGAATTCCCATTCATGTGTGCACCTTGTACACCCATGGATTCACCAAAATCCAATGGCATACTCTAAATTCCCATGGAGACACCCAAAACCATTTTCATTTCCAAAATTACCACTTTCTTTCAAACCCACCCAAATCCAACAATTTCACATAATTTACAATGGTTCAATCAATCATTTAAAAACCAATAGATCTATAAAAAACAACATACAAACACACTATAAAAGTTACCATGTTCCACATGTAAATCCTAGATCACAATAATTTTTTTATAAAATATTTATAAGAGAAAATACCAAAAAACCATACAATTTTATCTTTAAAGCTCAATTGAAATTTTATCAAACACATTTGGTGCATATATACTTAGTCATATAAGAATAGTCACTTAAAAAACCATTTTTAAAAATTTATATCAACAAGAAAACACCACAATAAAATAAAAAAAGGTACCATAAGTATGCAAATTATGTTTATAAATTTATTGAAAGAAACCAAGAATCAACAGAATGTATCAGAAAGGAAGAGTATGGAGACACCTACCTCAATGGTGTGCGAATGTGAAGAAAATATCGTAGAAGGAATAATACACCCCGAAGATCAAATATCACACCCTAAACATCAATAAAATAAAACTACACATCAAACCTAACATATAGGGTTTATCCACGAGTGAACCCACCAAAGAAAAACCAAGAAATAGAGAGAGGATAAGAGGAAGAGAGGGAGGAGGATCCAAGGAGAGGGGGGTTTTGGGACTCCTTCATACACAAAAATTGACCAAGAGGTAGGGGGACCAAATTAGGGATAGAAATAGGGGAGAGATAAATAGGGATTTTAATGTTTAGAATTTCTGGGCAGCTCACACGGTTTGGCTGCATAGTTTACTAAACCATGCACTAACTGTGCGCCCCTCACTATCCATAAGGTACAACCTACACATCTTGGTCGCATGGTTTTCAAACCATGCATCAACCATTCCAAAATCCACTACTAGAAAATGAAACCAAGACACACAATTTTCAGGACAAGGTATACGATTTTCACTAACCGTGCACAAATCGTGCGTAGGCCAAAAATTCACCCGAAACTTCCAAAATTTAAAATTTTAAACTAGGACTCAACCTGAACCTAAACCAAAAGATCTAAATCCAAGAAAAGAATAAAATAAAGGAGTATCTAAGGTCATGGTGTGACATAAACTATTCAGTTCTTTAGGATAAGATTGCTTGTATCTAGTGCTAATATAATAAAGTAATCACTAGATCTGAGCTACTAGGGTTGGGGTCATTACAAAGTTCTTTTAAAACTGTTGAAATAATAGAATGTTGAAAATTAGGATCATTATAATTATACAACCTTAAAACATTACATAGTCTTGAGTTAAGTCAATAATTTCACTTTCTATCACATTGAGGATCTTTTCAGGTTTAGAGTTTTAGAGAAGTAGGCCATAACTCATACATAAAAATACATAAAATAAAAATTGGACACTTATGATCAGTATCCATTTTTTTCACCTTATTAAAATTTTAAAAAATAAAGCATGATCTATTTTATAAAAACTCTTCATGAATTTCAATGTGAATTCTTCCAATCCTTTACTTATCCTTAAGTCCTTCAAAAAACATTAAAAAACATGGGATGGGCATAAAAAGCTCGATAAGGGATATAAAAATAAGGAAAACATTAGTCCATTGATAATAATTAAAATACATGAAAAATTTATTATAAATTAATAATTTTCACCCTTAATAAGTAGTAAATACTTTCCTTAAAAAATACTCTCATTGCATACCTTTTTTATAATCATAAGATTACTATAAAACCCATAACAAGAATAGAAAATACATAAAGGTATCATGGAACATCATTATACTCATCACTATTATAAATGGAATAACCATGTGGTCAAATTACATACATGTCACTCTTACAAATGGAATATCCATATGACCAACTTTCATACCTAATGCATTGTAGGGCTATCACAGACCCACCCTTCATTGGTTTATCATGGAACTACCCCATCATTAGTTTATCATGAAACCACCCTTAAAATGTTCAAGAACTATTATATAATCGTAACACATGAAAGATTTCAATTTTAAACATTTCACTCATAAAATTTCATTTGTAATCACAATTAAACATTTCAAGATATTGAAATAATCAATCCTTTTTAAAAACCAATTTTTAATAAAAAATACCAAAAAAAATGAAAAGAGGGGTTTCTTTTTATTTAAAAACATGAAGGCTTATAAAGGAATAAAAATACAAAAATAGAAATAAAATTTCATTTATAATCCTTTTATATCCATATAAATATGTATTTAAAATAATATTAATAATTTTGAAATGAAGGAAAGGATCAAATCTTTAAACATTCAAAGTGTCCCATACCACTTTGAACATTTAAATTATAAGCCCTATGAAAGAATAAATTTTCAAAAAACTTTAAATAACATGATAATAGATAAAATATAGATCCATAATGTCAATGAGGATTTATATACACCTTATAAAATAATAAAGGTGTATATAATCAAGAAATGCCTCAATAAAAAGAGATTGAGATGAAATCCCATACCTTGAGTCTGACTTGTCATGTGTGTATTTATCTTCTTGAATAATAAACTTATTTTAATTATTTAATTTATTTAGAACCTTTTTAAAGTTTATCATTAATTTTATTTCACTTATTACAATGTTTTAAACAACTACTTAAATAATTAAGTTTACGTCGGGTGTTTTGACCATATCCAATTTATGTGTCAAAAACAACTTTGGTAGGTCAACTATGGTCAAAGGGGTTATTATATAAACATTTAAATAATATAAATAATAACATAATTATCATATTTATACATAAATTACACTTTTAAAACCAATCATGAAAGTTGGTTATGAAAAATGACCCAACGTTACAATCATGGAGATAATAGGCCGTACGTACGCATGAGTAATGTTCCCATTTTTCAATAATCGTTTTGAAAAGAAGGTAAGTAAAATTTATCTTTATATAATTATAATTATATCTTAAATACCATATTATTTATTCATATATACTTATATATATAAATATTTTGATGTAAAAGGAATCACATCACGTTGAGGAGGTGGTAGTTCACATGTCTACAAATGACATTATCACTTTTTCAGTGCGTGAAAGGGTAATAAAGAAAATGATATATTATATTTATAGAAAGGTAATTATGTCATGAATAAATATATATGTTATGTATTTCACATATTTTTACTTAAAACCACCCTTAATACATTCCATTTAATGTGTGAATGTATCACATTTCTTTGAGGAGGCGGTAGTCCACACATCCACAAACAATGTTATCATATTTACAAAAAATGGAAAGCATGAAGTTATGTATTATATAAAAATTAAAGAAGAATTAATACAATATAAATATAATATATATCATATAAAAATAGTTTTTACATCATAATTACCAACTATGATATGTGTTAAAGGAAAAACAAATGATATCATGTCATGAGGCGGTAGTTCCCCATACACACGAATGGTAAGTCCGTTACCCATTTGATGAAAGTGTGTGTTGGTGTAGGTTAAAAAATTAACATAAAAACATATAATTGTATTTAATATAATTATTTAATTATATAATCATTATATAAAGTTAAATTAATGTAGTGGATAAGTAAAAAAGGTAATAATACATATTGATAAAAGTTACCTCTTCTTCGGGTAACTCCTTTCGGTTTGCACCAAAGGACTTCTTGGTTGGATTTATGAAAAAAGTGGTGAATCTAGGGTGAGGGTATGGATTTTTGGAGATTATTATTTTTAGTTTTTGGATGATCCAAAGGGTATTTATAGTTTTTAATAAGTGAGAGGTTTGGGTGCCTTTTTATAGTGGAGGGGGAGTGACATTCTTGTAAATATAAAAAGGTAAACACTATTGAGAGGTATCCCTTAGATTATGTGACTAAAATAATGGTAAAAATTATATAAAATAGGTGATATGGTCTAATAATTTACATAAAATTGGTATTTTACAAGTTTCTAGGTCATTTAGACTCTTAAGATTAAATTTTAACCATTAAGTAACCATATTTTTACCTTAATAGTTGTAATTAATTTTAATTACTTTCAATAATATTTTTGGTCAAAAACCAATTTTAACTTATTAAACATTATAAATTATTATTATTTCAAATATGGAATCCGTTTTTCCAAGTTACAATCACATAATTGGTAGAAATTAATTTAAAATTAATCTTGTAAATGGGATGACAAAGTGGGTTTTTAAAGTAAAAATGTTCAAACATTTGCTAAGTTTTTATATCTAAATTCAACGTGAAATTGTATAAAATGATCTAAATTGGTTTAAATGATATAAAATTTATCTAATTATACTTTTAAACAAAACAAAAACAAAATTTAACTATATAAAAAAATTGGATGAAAATACAGTTTTGAACTAAAATTCAACATTATTCACTATTCATCAAAATATGAATATAAATAATACACCCAAAGTAAATTTTGATATTTTGATTTCAAAAATGAAGTTTATTTTTTCATATAAAAATTAAAAAAGTTTCAAAAATTATATTTAAAATAGGTGTGCCATTAAAAGGTGATAAAATTGTTTTTTTAAGAAGGCTTTTAAGCGTAAAACTTGATTTATTTTTATCTTATGCCTATAAAATATATTGGATGAATGATTTTTTTTATAAATATGTGTAAAAATAATTTATTTAGTTCTATTCACTCCCACATATACAATATTTTTATGATAACTTCCATATTAAAAAAAATATTAACAATATATTATTGTTTGGTATAACTTAGTCTTGTGTGTAACACAAGATTTCATAGAAACTCATTATTGTGTTTCATGTACGCTATTGGGAATAACATCCATTTTAAGGTAAAATTACTATTTAACTCATAAATATTAATAAATATGATTTTTTTATATCATTACCTGGGATGTTACACTCATCCTAAAAGAGAGAAAGAAAATCCAATCAACTCTAAAAACCATTTCTAGAATAATGTTGATGTATGATTTCAAAGAGAAAATATTTTTTGAAAAATCATATATATATATGTGTGTGTGTGTGTGTGTACTGAATTTAAAAAATTATATGAATGATAAGAGACTAAAAATGTTTTAAAAACTCTAGAAAATAGAAAATCAATGAATACTCTTGGAATTAGAAAATCTTCTGAAAATACTAATTTTAAAACGGTAGCAAAGGAAGTTTTGAATAAGAAAATTCTAAAAAATAAATTATATAAGAAAAAATATAGTAAAGAATATTTTTATGGAATTATTGAATCCTATAGTGGGTTGTTGAAAGAAAATGTCGAGGAAGTGAGAAAGAATAAAGAAGACAGAGAAGCAGTAAAACCATTTTTTGGTCTTGATAAAGATGAAGAAAAAAAATCTTAGCGGAGAAATAGAACAAAATTTATATGGATAAAGGAATAAGAAAATTTAATCTTAGATAATAAATTCTTCTCAATTAACTCTAAATATATCAATTGGGGTTACTATCAAATACCATGTTATTTAAGAATAAGTTCAGAAGAGAAAAGTGGAGTTTGAAGGAAAGGTAAAGAAAGATGCTTTGGAAGTCCAAGAGAAATCTGTATCCCTATCTTCACTTAATTTAGAGGTTGGTGAGATTTGAAATGTTTCTACTAATATTAAAAATTTAATTTTAAAATAAGTAAAAAATTCAAAATATACTCTTTAAAAATATTTGGAATTTATTCCTATAAATCCTTCTATATTTGTGATTTCACCTACAGAAGTCCCCTCAAAGGAAGTTATTACTAAAAAATCTATTGAGAAATATGTTAAATTACCGGTAAAAAAAAATCTAATGTTGAAGATATATCTCCAATAGAATATTTTTTTCATACCTATAACGTAATCACTTCATCAAATTCGAATAAACCATATAAAAAATCTAGTTCATTAGAATAAAGATTTATTTATTCATCTTCAGAATATTCTGAGAAAATAATAGATTATAAAAATTATCTTTCTAAAGATACTATTAACATTGAGGGATTATCTCCTAAAAATATAAATATCCTATTTTTTCTGCCTTTTGTTTCCAAACAAAATAAGAATTTGAAGAGAAAATAAATGTCTATTAGTTCTTTTTAATCTCAAACTTTTATTTCAACTTGATATTTTGATTAGAATATTAATGAAATTAAAAATAAACAATATCATTGATATGACTATTGAGTTTAGTGAAAATTCTAGTATGATTCAAAATAATATTATACTTTCTCAAAATTCTGAATGAAAAAAACATCTGATAGATTGTGTAGATAAAGTTAAGGAAGATATGATGACAATTAAATAAGTCTATAATTTTAATGAATAAAAGTTGAGAAATTTTAACAATTAGATGAAATAACAGGATAAATACATCAATTATATTGATGAGAAGACAAATTTACTTCATAAATTTTTTGATACTCTTTACAAATGATATGTGGATATAGAAACATTTTCTAAGTACCTAGGAGATAAACTTGATGATATTTATACATCTATCAATGATTTTTATATTTTAGCTATTACTTATGATAAGCACATTACTGATCAAAATTTAAAGTTTGAAGAGAAGATATCCAAGAAATATCAAATTTTGAAGGCATAAGAAGAAAGTTTTTTGAGAAGATAATGATTTTTTTATAAGTTCAATTTTCAGTATGAGATGATGGATTAACAAAAAAAAATACATTAAGAAAATAAATCACATGATTAAGAAATCAACTAAGAAATATTGATTTTAAAAATTTCATTTTCTTAAAATTTTAAAACTCGAACTATGTATAATTTCATGACTATTTTCAACACCTTAATCTTCTTTACATAAATATGAATATTTTCCTATGAATATTTTTTTTATTCATTTAATGTTTTTTTATTATTATTTTTAATTATAATAATATTTCTCTTTGTTTGTATAAAAACTATCATCTTTCCATCAGTTTTTCATAGTTATTTTTTTTAAAAAAACTTTGTTTTTATTTTTATCTTCTTTTTAAAAACCACAAAGTGGAAGAAATATTCAAAAAAAATTAAAATATGACTATATGTATGTTTATTTTACAAAAGGGGAGAATAATTAATTTTTTCAGGATTGTACCTTTTTAATTGATTTATGGAGGGATAGATATAAAGGGAGAAAATATTTAAGGGAATGGTTTTTTGATCATAAAATATGAAATATAACAGGAGTATTTATTTTAAAATTATGATCATTATAATTTTTCATTATGTGTTCATACTTTTCAAAAAGGAGGAGATTTTTGAGTCATAAAATTATTTTACTCTACTTTGTTGGAAACCATGAAATACTTATTCAATATTTGATTTAACTTAAGTTTGTTTATTTTATCTTTGATGAATGAAGTATATAAAATTGTTAAATGAATTACCGACAACCTAAGGTTTTAATAAATACCGATGGTCTAAGGATTCATAAAAATCTGAAAGCCTTAATAATTTCAAAATACCGATGCTTTAAGGTTTAATTAAATTTCAAGAATACTATAGTGGTCTTGAATAAATTCATTGATAGATGTAGTAATATGTTTATTCCATCAGAAGATAAACACTAATCTACTACTGATTCTACTGTATCTAACTCCGAGATGTACATAATTCAACTATTAGATGATTTTCTATAAATAGAGCTGCACCTCATATACAAGAAGAGAATAAGATAATAAGGGAATAATAATGACATCTCTTTGAAAACTGCAATCACTAGAAGTATTCAAGAACTTATTGACTTAGAGTGATTACAATTGTTTTATTTCTGAGTGTTTGTTAAGAGATTTAGATTATGAGGATTCATTGTAACATATATTAGCATTTATTTCTACATTTATTGTGATACCGACCAAATTTATCATTGGATTCCGATGTAAGGAAGTTAGAGTCAAGCTATCGATTATATTAGAGGGTATATCTACCTATCAGTTATAGTAGTGGATTTACTAATATTTTGGTTTATTGAAGTAGGTATCTACTGATTAATCTAATTTATGGCTTCCAGGATAAAGAAGATAGTTCTAATCTTAAGGCTTAAATAAGAAAATACCTTTCCATAGGTCTACAGTTGAGGTTATCTTGAATCAGCTTTAGTATTCCCCTTATTATTTGGGTAAAATTACAGTTTATAATATCCTTTAAGGAGTATTTTTTTTATAAAAAAATACTCCATGATTTTTTTAATTCTATTGTGTTTATTATGTCACCAGTAGATATAAAATATTGATAGTTTTTTTCTCTATGCATATTAATTTCATCAGTAGTTGTACAACTCTAATCATTTTAATTTTATTGTTATTACTCTAATTTTTTGTGGGTATACCAATATTCCATATCAATGATAGAATTAATAATTTATGAGGTTTGAATTTATTATTGTATTTCAAATTTCAATTCATCCCCTATTTTAGTGAATTTACTATATCTTATATGATTTGACATATGATTCATAGAATAGCCTTTTAAGGTGAACCAAGAAAAAATACCAGTGTACGTTTCATTTACAATTCCACATTTATGTGTTTGTTTGTAAAGAAATAACTATAGGTTGAATTGTGTTCCTTCCAATGGGGTAACAAGATCCTAAATAAAAGATCTAATAGGGACTAAGATAAAATATGTTAAATTCTACTCACACCCTAATTCAATCCCCTATTAGGCTATCTTGAGTCCTATTAAGTGGTATCTAATCCTAAAGGTTATATTATTATTTAACCTTTCTAATATAGTATGTGAAGATCTTAAAACTTGTATTGAAATGAAATCAACTATGAAAGTTATTGTATTAAATGGAAATAATTTCTCCAAATGGAAGGAGTTTTTGGTAAGCTTTGAAATACATGTGGCTATTCCTTTATTATGTTTTGACTAATGAGAACATACTACTAATTTATCATGGAATTATATATGAGTATGATAAAAGAAACATGAAAATTTATTATTAAGATAATAAAGTCTTGAAGGATGCTATAAAATAAGATATATTCAACAAGGGATCTCATTGAAAGTTTTCAAAGGATATGTGGATGAAGTTAGAAAAGTTTTATGATGAAGATTAAATATTAAAGGAAGATAAACAAGTTGTTTCTAATGATTTAATTGAATCTATGTATAATATAATTGTGGATTCTATTGAAGAAGAATGTCATATAAAAAAAATATATAAGAAGAATAAGAATAAGAATAAGGAGGTCAAGAAATTGAATATCTCCAAAGAGGTGAATAAAATCGTTTCCTTGATTATTTTTGAATCTAACTCTATAAAAAATATTACTTTTAAAAATGAAATTTTAGGTTTCATTTCATACGGATTCTTGATGAATTATTATAGAGAATAAGAAACCACAACATGTGGTAGATATGGAAATTATTTATACAGTAAAAAAGAGCTTTCAGATTTGAGGAGTGAAATACAATTCTTAATGGTTGAAGGTGAGAAGAATGATTCTTATATAATAGATTTGGATAAAGATAATATAAAGTTGATAGAATAAGTGATGGATTTTAGGAAGTATATCATAATTATGAACAATAAAATTAATGGATAAAGTGATGTTATGGAATATATAATTTAGGAATTTAAGATGATCATGGAATAATAAAAGCTTTATGAAGCATTAATGTTTTATTTGAGAAAGAAGGTTGGTGATGAATTAATGAAGGAGACTTATAATAGTGATATTATTCTCAAACCAAAATGGACATCAAGATATGAAAGAAGAATAATTCATGTTCAAACAACCAAAAATAATTTTCTCTATATGGTGTTTCCCAGAGAAAGATTTTGAAGATATTAGATGTAAAAGGATTCTTTTTATGACCAAACATAATCCTTAACTTGAGAATGATAGAGAAAACCCTCTCATCAAGGTGTATAATTTGTTTATGATGTATGATTAAGGGGTAGACATGATCCATGAGGTGTATACATTTTAATGGGATGAATGTTTAATGAAAGATGAAGATGTACTATGTGTGTGGAAATAGAAAATTATATTGCACTATGTGTACAATGGAAGAAGATTATTTCTAGATTTAAAATAAGGGACCCATTTCTACATGTTACATCACATATAAGTGGTATTATTATTTTTAATAGTGAAAAATACCTAAAAAACAAGTGAGTAGGAACTATGAAAGAAAAATTATATGGAATATGGAAATAAATACAATTATAAGAAGTTTCAAATGGTGTCAAGAAACCACATTTATTTCTCAAGGCCAAATTTGGATATTTCATGTTGTGGTAAAGTGGAAAAAAATGAAGAGCCTCATCTGAGTTGAAAAAGTTTCAAAGATATATCTAAATATTTCCAATGATATTGAGTAGACATTGAATATTTAAAAGTATCATAATTCCATATGTTTATGTGGTTTTAGGCCATTTTAAATAAGAATATTTATTTTTGAAATAAACATCACAATTTATTCATTATAAGTTTATTTTGTTATTGAACTAATAAGAGGTATCAATTGATTGTTCCCAGGAAACCTAGAATCTACTGGATGAAGAAATAATTTTTCAATAAGGTGGTTATCCATGTTGAAAATTTTTCTGAAGATATGGTACCATTCCAAAGATAGATATATCCAGGGGAAGTTATTCAAGAGTATTAACAATTGATTAGCCTTATATGAAATTAGAAGATAAGTATTGTGTTAAAATGGAATATAGAGTATATCAATTGGTATAAGTTATTTACTATTAAAAAGTGGTATCAATTGATTCTATATACGATATATCTCACATTATTATACTACTAATAGTTTTTTGTGAAAGTGATTGAGTTCATAGGAAAATTATGTTGAAATGAAAAGTAATGGATCAATATGAAAGTATAGTACGAGAAATAGTGTTTTACATGGAAAACGTTGATTCCCTTAATAAAAAATCTTGTTTCATATATAGAGTTATAACTCAATAGGATTAGAGTTTTTTTGATGGGTCATTTTCAAGTGGTAAATTCACTCATTAGAATTATTTTTTGAATAATGAAACTATCAGTGAAAGTGAACATGATGTTGAATAAATTTGGTGCAAGAAGTTTGTTGATAAAGAAAAAGAGAACCCTTATATCAATGATGTAGTATTACTGTGTTGAAGAGGAGTCCCTATGAGATTATATAAGAAAGGGGGAGAGAATGAAATAGTAAAATATGGAGTTGAATTCTCTCAAAATTTTATTTCCAATGGGGAAGAGAAAAGGAATTCATAAAATCTAGTAGTTTGTAGGTTCTTAGATTATGAAATAAATGGGGAGAGTACTATATATTTCTCATATGGTTCATGGACTTTTTGGAAGTATTTTCAACAAAATAAAAAGGTGGATATTTTTATAACCAAAGAGTTTTATATTTTTTTTATTGACAATAATTGAAGGAAGAAATATTTTAAAAATCATGATAAAAGGTTTAATAAATCTATGATGAATTGATTGTGAAAGATGTTTAAAGTTATTAAAGATGAATATATAGAAGTTAAAGAGGTTCATTATGATTTCTAATAAAATTTTGGAATTGATTGTATTTTTTTAAATATTTTTCTTGGAATTATTAAAGAGAGAAATTATGAAGAGATTCAATCAAGAAGGTTTTATAGAACAAGTGAAAATGCCAGTACTAATAAAGATGTTTCATGGTTGGATAAAAGCATAGTGAAGAGGTTTTATAGTTGGATGAAAGAAAAAATATATTGAGAATGGTTATGGAAGTTGTGTGAATTGATTTAAAGTTGGATATATTGTTAATGATAAGGTTTTCTAGTGTTTCTCATATTTTTAAGGGAAAAATTGGAGCATGAGATGTGAAGTTCATTGAAAATCATTCTGATATTTTGGAGACAAAGGGTGTTTTTTCACAGCATAAGTGCATGTATCATGCCATAGAACAAAGAAATAAGGTCCGTAGTAGATGTGGATATTCTTTATGTGATAGAAAAGATAATTCTAGTTACATTATAGATTTGACGATTCTCATTCTATAGTCTATGACTATACCACAATATAATTTCATTGTATAGCTTCACATTGTAGAATTGAAGTATGTTATGGTGTGTCTAAATTTAATATATCAAAATAAATCCTAGAGATTTTTGAATTTGTTTCCATAATTGTTCACACTATAGAATCATACTATGCTGTGGGGGGTGTGGATTTGATAGATTGAAGGAAATACTAAAGATTATTAGTTTTGTATATCTATAGATGTCCACACCACAAAATATATATACACTATTGGAGGTATGGTGAGTTGATTATGTTTTAATTGTGAAGGATTTTTCTACACCATAGATCACATTATATTTGATAAATAGTTATGTTAAAACTACCTCTTCACTATAAAGGGAATGTTGCACTATAATTTTGGTTTTCTAGAGAATTCAAACAGAATTGATAATGTGGAATTTTATCAGAGGTTTAATAGTTTCTTAAACTTCCTAAAATTCAAAATTCAAATTTCATTGAAGAATATTGAATTTGAAAAATATCCAAAGGCTTAATTTTAAGTGAGAAAATATGGAAATTAATTATATTCTGAATTTAAAATCTAAAATTCAAATTATTCTCTATATTTATGGAGGAATACTGTGTAGATTTTAGAAGTAAACATATATAGAAAAAATAATAGAGAATGGGAAATAAGTGTTTCAAGAAGAATATAGGAACATTGTGTTCTAATATAGAATAATATCTTTGTATTAATAGAATGTTAATAGATGATATCAACAAGGGATTTATAGAAGATTTTAATTAAGGAATCATCATGTTTCTATTGTGCATATCATTGAAGAATCAACATATGAAGAAGTGATAGAAGTTCTATGTTCATATTCATGGAAGATCAAGTATATAGATTATACTGAAGCTTAGTATTTAAAGAATTAGTTAAAGTGTTGTGTTCATATCATGGAAGAATACACAAGGAAGTTTTGATATGAATATCCAGGAAAATTAGGTTTTATGTTTTTTAATGTTATATCTAGTTCATTAATAAAATGGAGGATATATTATACTAAATAATATTTAAACAATTGGAATATTATTTAGAGTAATTATTTCTATGATGAAAGATAAAATTTCTAGGTTATAAATCTCATATTAATGAGTTGTATATATCTATAATAGGAATTAAGTGAAACAATTCAATTTACTAGAGAATCAATATCTAGAATCAAATGGTACAAAATTAAAGTAAAAATATTTTAGTGAACTTTATGTCATTACAATGAGGAAGATGCCTACAAGTCTATAAAATGATACATTTGTCAAAGTAGTGTGTGGAGGCGATGAAGAGGTAGTGAGGCTTGGGATGAAGTGATCCATCCCTAAAAATTTTAAATATAGTAAGACTTGGGAGGTAGAAATTTTATCCATAAACATTGTATCCCCACAAATAGTGAGTTATAGTGGATCCTAATACACTATCACAATGCTGAGTGTATTCTCCTTGGAGTATCGTTTTAATGATGAACCAAGTAAAAATATCTATGTTCCCTGTATTAAAAATTCTATATTTGTGTGGTTGTTTATGAAGAAAGAATCAAAGGTTTAATTGTGTTCCTTCTAATTAGGGAAAAAGATATTAAATAAAATATATAAGAGGTTCTAAGAGAAAATATGTTAAATTATACTCACACCATGAATCAATCACCCTCTCAGGGTTTCTTAGGTCCCAATAGAGACCCACTAAAATTTGAATTAATTTTTAGGTAGAAAAAACGATCATTAATTCATGGATATAGAAATTTTTTTTCTGGATAAATTAGGTTGAGATCTAGTTAGAGTTTACCTTCAATTTTTGAAATAATTGGGGAGGTACAGGGTTCTAAAATTTATAAAAAAGTACATGTGTTGAAATTTATGAAGGATCTTGAGGACTGGATTATACATCAAACTGAAGATTATTATTCACTCAAAATAATAAAATATAAATAAAAATCTAGAGTGGTTGTTTATATCATGAGGGGTCATGATAGTTTATCTTTATTTAATAATAGGTCCAATGTTTTCTCCTAGTAACAAACATGTTTCATTTTGTTTTTTTACCTTTCTAAATATGATTTATTTTGCATTAATGTGGGTGATGGTTGGAATTTTTGGGAGACATATTTGTAAAATATTATAAGATCATTCCTTTTCTCTTACTTGGTTCTTCACCTTGATGAAAAATTAAGACCATTTATAGTGTTTTAATAACCAAAACACACCAAAGATTAACTTCTTACATAGTGAAAAAAAACTTGTAATTTTTTTTGTGAATTTCTCATTGCTGCTTTCAATATTCACTCAATAGAGTTCAAATTGAACAAGTGACTTGAAATGATCATTTCATTTTCATCAACAATGAATACTTGGTTTGAAAATTATTAAACATTTTAAAAGTGTTATCTCATTGATTCAAACCATTATTAGTGATCCTTGATTTATATACTAATTAATTGGTATATAAGCACCCCATTCTCCTTATAAGATCATACAAAAATCTCCCTAAGAAGCTATTTTATTTTTTATTTCATATAATATTATAATTATTTCAATATCAAAGGAATCCCACCATTTTATGGAAAGAGTTTTTGTAATGTTTGATACCATTTCAACCCATTACTTTATGAGATTTGGGTGTTGGAGGTTTTGGAAAGAGTTTTGAGGAATAAGAGTGTTCTTGGAGCTAGAATTTTAGTTGAGAGGGGTAGGTCATGGTTTGGTATTTTGAACCACATGATGACTAGGTTGGTTATAGTGTAGGGTCAGTTTGTAGGTGACTAGTTACAGTATGAGTTCCTACTATCGTAGTGTGGTGTCTCAGGGTAGATTTATAAGGTTCTTCTTAGTGTTTTTCATGGAACATTCTTGTGTGTCATGGTGTGAAGATTTAAAGTTTTATTTTTAGGTGATTCTATCTCTATCTAGATTAGATTAGATTCTTTAACCAAGTTTGAGAGTGAGAGATTTTTGGGATTCATGGAATTAATTCCAGATCTTCAGTTGATATCGACCTATAGTAGCATGGATATAATTTTCTGTGTTGTGAATTAGAATTTTAGTATGTTCATGACATGGAGATGTCTTATAGTTCCATAACTGATTGTTTTTCCATACCGATATAAATTTAGAATACCCCTTTATTTCCTTAAGATCCCTTAATTTTCTCTCAATCTACCAATGACCTAAGGTATGGTTTTGGAGATTCTTAAGACCCTTTTGAAGACTCTTAACTCTTGGGCTTCATGAGATTGATAATTTTACCAATAGAGGTGAGTACTTCCCCTTTTCTTATTGGTTTTATCTATTTTCATCATTTTAAGAAGGTTGTGGCTATGGGGTATGGTTGAATTATAGTGAGTGGTTGATGATGGATGTTTTGCTTTAGGTTTTGAATGTTTCCCTTGGTGTGATCTCAATCTTGGGATTGTCTCCTTCCCATATTGTTCCTATGAAGTGGATTGTGTATCTTTAGTTGAGGCAGGGGATTTGAAAACTCTCATCCTTTATGTGTAAATTGTGGGGGTTTCATTCTTATGTTTTCCTTAGTTGTATATTATGTATTGTCTTTGTTAATATAATGAACTAAAACCTAAATGAATTTTATGGAAAGGGAATTATTTTCATATGTTTACCTATTTTTATGATATCTCTAAAGAGATTTATGCTTGCTTGTTGTTGTTACTGATTTTTTTATTGATTCTATTATGTTGATAATATTATTTTTCTATTTTAATCACATTTAATAAAATTATAATCACTTAATGATGGTAAATTAAGCTATTGTGTGAAAATTTGATAAGATAATTGTGTCACTTATAAGATAAAGGGGATGTAATAGGGTTTGCATTGGTTAGAATGGGATGTGTTGTGGGTTAGTTTTATGGTAGTTGGCTGATGTCAATTGGGATGTTAGTGTGGGTTATTCAGTGGGTGCTATAGATGATTCCATTTCTGGAATAGTGTGATATGGGTGAGGATGCATAATTGTACAGTGGGGCTATAGTTTCCTTGCCACGATTATCAAGAGGGAATGTAGAGTTTTTTGTGGGGGGTAATGGAATGGATGGTATTGTGGGTTTTTTTGCAATTTCTTGGCAGTAGTAGAATATAACTAGTAATGATGATGTAGTAATAGTAATGGCTAGAATTAATGTGAGTATTTTATGGAAGTGGGTTGTCATTGAAAATGTAATTGAATGGATTAATGAATGTAAATCGATTGGAAAATGATAAATCTAGAAATGAAGTAATAGTATGATTAACTAGGGTTTTGAAAATGTTTGTGGTGACTATTTGTATAAGAAGTGGTGCTGGTTTTGGTGTTATATTTTATAGTAGTGGTGATTTGTGGAAAAGTTAGTATGGCAATGTTGGTAGTCTGTGATAGTGTTGTTCGAGTGAAAATTCTTGGTTGGGATTGTGTATGGTTATAACTATGCTTGTATTTTTCTTATGATTTCTAAACTAACCTCACATGAGTTAGATACCCTTAGAAAAAACCAACATTATTTGGGTATTAGGTGTTTTCCCCTATAATATAGGTTGGAGAGGGAGCATATGACTGACTTATCCCTTTCCCCACTCCCCCTTCTATGTTTATCACAGACTATGATGGCTCTAGGTTGGTATAATCATACCATACAAGGCATTGGTGTGATGATAGGTATATGATATATTGGAATACCCTATAGGGTAATGATGTGGAGGTACATAGTGTACTATAAGTCCTTTTAGACTATTAGATGAGATGATATTGCATGGTGGGGGTCATACATGGTAAGAGGAGGGCACACAATTGATTTACTTCATGTTCACGATACCCTACCATACCTGATATGTGGTGGTGGACATGGGTGTAGAGAATGATATGGATATGGAATTTGGTATGGTTATGGTATGAGAGATAGTGTACTGCAACATAGATTCATAAGGTATTAAGAGCACAATACATTTAATGCTGGGGTATGAGAGAGACAAACCAATGAGGAAGTGACTGCAGGGTGCTTTATTATTATATCATGGGGGTTGCATGCTTTTGTTTTCCTCAGGGGAATAATATGGATTTTATTAACAATGATAATGAATCAAAACTGTATTAAGTTTATGGGAAGGGTATGATTCACACATGTTTACCTTTTTTCATGATATTTATAATGATATTTATTCATTCTTGTTGTTGTTGCTAAAAATCATTATTATTATCGAGCCTTGTGTGATGATGTTGTGATTTTTCGGTTGGAATCATATTTCATAAAAGGATAACCACTTAAAGATGGTAAATGAAACTTTTGTCTAAAAATTTGATAATAGAAGGGTGTATCTTGAAAGTGAAAGGTGTTGCAACAAGGGTTGTTTCTAGAATTGGTTATTATGTGTTTGTTATAATTTTATGGCATATATTGGGCATTTTTTGTAACTATGATTATGTGGTTAACATGTGGGGCTGCCATGAGGGGACATTATGGTTTGATTATGTAAGGTGGTGGGAATATGTTGGTTAGCATGATATGTTTTTAGGTTGGTTTTTTAGTGGTCGATTGATTTTGGTCGGACTATTAACATGGGAAATACAGTAGGAGCTACGACTAATGATATGGGTGGAATATTATGATATTCTTGAGAATGAAAAATTATGCAACATGACTGTGGTTTACTTTCCATGGTTGAAAATATAGAGTGTAAAGTTTTTCATGAGGTTATGGAATAAATGATTGTTGTGGGTAGGTTTGTAGTTTCCTGATAGTAGTGGAATATAACTGGTAATGATGAAGTGGTAATAGGTAATGGATGGAATTAATGCGGGTATTGTCCAAAAGTGGTTTGTCATTGAAGATAGAATTGAATGTATTAATGAATGTAAATAATTTTTTAAATGATAAATATGGAAATAGTTTAATAATATGATAAAATGGGTTTTTATGAATGTTTTTTAGTGGCTATTTTTATGTGAAGCGGCGTTGGTTGTGGCGTTATAGTTAAAAACATTGGTGCTGTGTGGTGAAGGTAGTATGGTGATGCTGGTGGGATATGGAAATGCTGTTTTGATGAACTTTATAAGTTGGGATTGCGTGTGGAAATAAATATATTTTTATTTTCCTTGAGATTTATATACTCACCCCACTCGAGTCAGATACCCTTATTGACACCCACCATGATTTGGGTACCAGATGTTTTCCCCTAACATCTAGTATGAAAAGGGGTAGATGGATAACTTCTCCCTATTCCTTGCTTTTCCTTCCAAGAATAGTATGGTATGTGATGGATTGAGTTGGTATGATCATACTACCATAGTATGTGGTGTACTAGAATACCCTACGGGGTATTGGTGTGATGATAGGTACATAAAGTACTACAAGTCCCTATGAGGTATTGATAGGGAGGAACACAGTGTACTGGTAGACCCTATGAGGCAATATATGTGATTATATTGCATGAAGAAGGTTGTTAATTATAATAGGATATAATGAATTTGGTATCTTTCATGTTCATGATACCCTAATGTATCGAATATGTGAAGGTGGACATGAGATAATGATGATATGGATAAGTCATGTGGTATGGTTGTGATATGAGAGACGGTGTGCTGCGACATGACTATAGAAGGGATTGGGAGCACATGACATTTGATGTTGGGGAGTGATAGTGACAAACCAGTGGGGAGGTGTTTTGGGGGTACCTTATTATTATATTCTTTGATACCATTTTACTATACTTGAATGTGACATTGGTGAGTGGGACTTGGTGAGACTAGGAGATAGTTTTCTTGATAGGTGCTAGTATGTTCTGCTTTTTTTTCTTAATGCATTAGTTTTCTTCTTACACATTTGGATAAGGGGTATTTGGTATGATCCAACTGAGTATACATGTTATGATCACCCATATATATAAAATAATTTTTAAGTTTATAGGGTTATTTTGGTGACTGAGCTAGACAAACTAGCATGGAGATTGTGATTGTCTATGGAGTTGTTGCATTCTTCAGTAAAACCCATATTTGGTATTTTTGTAGGATTTGTATTTGTATTCTATATTAATGAATTGTGGGATTATTATAGATATTTTTTTATTAATATATGGTGTTGAGGTGGTTTTATTTATGTAATCCTAGGTTATATGAGGGTAATGCCTCACATTGTATGTTTTATACCCTCGATGCTAGTTTCCAACCCGAGACCTATTAGAGGCAGGCCTCAGGGGTCACTCTCATCTTCAATGTAGTCCTTGGAGGGGTTTCTAGTGGGGGATAATCATGATAGTTTTAACTTACATAAATAGTGTATGATACTTTATCTCTTTTTTCTTGGACTTAGTTTACTTGATATCACAACTATAGGTTTTACTTTTTCAGAAATAGAAACCACATTATCTAAAACTGATTGAAAGAATATAAATGTTAATGGTCATGCATGGAATATATCATCATCTTCTCTATTAGAGAATGAAATCAAAAAATTTATGGAATAAAAATGGTTAATAAATCGATAAAAAAATTGCTAATATCTACGAAGGGTATAATAAGGATAATGAATCCAAATTATAAATTTGGAAGGGAAAATAAAGAGATATTCATATGCAAGAAGATGAATATATTGATGAGTTATTCACATAGTTAAATAGATTGTAAACACTATAATAAAATATGGATAGAATATTAAATACTATACTATTATGAGTTTTTTAGAATCTTACTAGATAAATTAGATGCAATGATTTCAGAATTGAATGATTAAGAGTTAGATAATTTTATTATTAATGAACTTCATGACATTTTAATTGATCATAAAATGATAAGGGGTCCATCATTGAAGAAAAATAAAAAAGGTAAAATGAATTCGGTATCCAAATCATTAAATTTATTTAACACCAATGATAAATAAGATATATATTAGGAGGAATTAGAAGAAAAAGATAAAAAAGATAGCTACGTGGATATCCGGTCCTTGTTATCAAATAATTTTAAAAGTAGAATGGGAAAATGTAAATAATTAATTCTATTTAAATCCTTTATTAATGGTAACATATATCATTTTTACCAATTCTTGAAAGTAAAAGAACAAATAAGAATAGGAATATGAACCATACCAAAAATTTACTAAAAAGAAAAATTATAAGAGAGTTTCTTATAATAAGGGTAAATATTTTTATAAGGGAAAATAAAAATGATCTTCAATAATAAATAATATATATATATATAAATAATATGTCTCATGAAATGAAATTGTGATTTTGATGAAGATATCTCGGGTGTAATGACTCTACCTGGACCCTTTTTAGACTTGGATTGGATTGCCACATGCCCCAGTTTCATTCCCTAATTACCAAGGGTTGAAGACTAGTGTTGAGGCTCTAATTAGATAATTGAGAAATTATTTCCATTATCAATTATTTATTAATCATTTTATTTGTATACATAATCAAGAGGGGCTTACGTGAAAAGTTCCATGGAAATTTTAGTATCATGGTCTCCATCTTCATTATTTTTCCATGAGCACCTCGTCTATAGAAATGAAAAGGAATAATAATTCCATAAATTTTTATGTTTCATAATAAATTCATCATAAGTACTGATTTGGTTTGAAAAACCGATGTTTCATAGTTCTATAGTTCTAGGTGGTATATCCTATAGGCAAAAACAATTTAGGTACCCACTAATTTTTAGCTACTTAAACCTTAACTCATTTAGCTTATGGACTATCCAATCCCTATCTGAAAATGTTTATTATCATTTATTATTTAACTTAACTTGAATCCAAATAATTATATGATACCTATTTACTAATCAAACCCATTTAATTTTATTATATATATATATATTTTATTTTTTTCTTAATATGCATCGGTGGGATGAAAAAGTAGGGTGTCGTTAGTGGCAGATGACGGTGGCCCCAGGTGGATCCAATTAAGCAGTAACATGCACATGGGGGATTATAAATCCCTATTCCCACATCAATTCTCAAACTTAGGGTGTATGGATTTATAAACCCCTTCGTGCCCCCTACTGGTCAACCAGCTCCCCCAAGTAGCTGTCACCCGCCACCTACTCCATTAGCCGTGCTAATATAAAAAAAATTGACACTTAGTTTTGTTTATAGCCATGTTTTATTAAAAACATGGCTAATTTGGTCATTAATTTTTAACCTCATTTTAAAGCATGTCTAATTTTTAATTTTTTTTGTGTTTTTAGTTATATTTTAAAACATTTTTAATTTAAATTTTACAATGTTTTTAAAACAGGGATAAATTAAATAAGAAATTAAAAGGTATTAATTACACACACACACACCCATACATACATGCATATAAATACACACACACACATACACACTAGTTATAATTAATTAATTTACAATTGGTTAGGAACAAAGGAGAAAAAAAAAGAAAATCCAACACATGCCTAAAGAGGCTTGAACTCAAGGTCTCCCTCTACTACTATAGGGGAAGAACCACTAGGATATATCCCGTTGGGTATAATTAATTAATAATAACTAAAAAATGATCATTATTATGATATATATAAACATATTAATAATATTACATATATAATTGTATTATATAATAATTAAAATAAATATTATTTATATAAAGTTATTATACATATTCATGAAAACATACATATAAACACACAAACACAAAAGTTAAAATATAATTATAATTAATTTATAGTAAGTAAATAATTGATTATTAATATATATACAATCATTTTTAGGTTAATTTATATATTAATATATATATATATACAATAACAGATATATTAATCTGTATATTAATATATAATATATATATTAATATATAATAACATATGATAACATACATACCTACATATATATGGAACATTCAATATTATATATATTAATTTATATATAAATATATAATAAAATATACATTAATTTACACACACACACACACACATATATATATGTAACACATATATATGTTGCATATATTAACATATATGTTAATAATATATATTTATATATAAATACATAAAATTTATTAATTTATATATTAATATATATATAATAAATTATATATATAATTATATATATAAATAAATATATAAATTTATAAGTATAGACACACACACAAATATATTAACATATATATAAATATAAAAAATATATAAATGTATATATATGAATATATAAATTTGTAAGTATCATTATATTAATTTATATATACATATATAAAATATATTAATATATATAATTATATAATTCTATATAAATATATATTATTTTTATTTATATACAATATATTAACATATATATAAATTTTGGATAATCCCTAATATAACAACAAAGACTCCCAGGCACAGTGGTTTGTGCGTTTGCTAAAAACTAAAAAATATATATACATTTACTTATGTTTATGGAAACACATTCAAATTAGCTAAATTTACCGACACCTCATTTAACAATGTAGAAATGTAGGTAACTACCTTAATCAAATTTATAAACATGGATAATGTCAAATAGAAGTGTACTTCGCCTCTGATATGCCGATTGTTTATAAATATATATTTTTTAAATATAATATAAAATAAAATAAAACTCATTAGAGTTTTCAAGTATCCTATCCCATATACCAAAACCCTATCCGATTATTAATTGGGTAGTCTATATGGAACATGAATCCTATCTGAACCCATTTGGATGATACCCAAACCCATTTTTTGGGGTTTGGTAGTGCTTGATACATGATTATCAGGTACCCATTTCCACCCATAGTATAATAGGTCATAAAATAATTTATTTTAAGAAATCATATGAATTATCCCTATAAAAATTTAAAATATTAAAAATAAATAGAATTTTATATTTATCCAATAGTTATAGGGTATTAACTAGGTATGAAGGCATTGATTATCATAGAAAAGACATCGGTCTTAAAGGTGGTAAAAACTGACCATATAAGTATCATTTAAAAGGATATGAATAGTAAGAATGACTTAATATTTTAATATTATATTCATATTACATAATACTTATAACATATATTTATTTAATGTTCTTATAAAGGTTAGCTTGATTATGTAAAATTAATAATATAAATAAGAATGAAATAGCTAGAATATAATCATTACCTCTTGGATAAAACAAACCCATTACTCATGACCTTATAAGTTCTATAGACATGGGTTTTCTTGTGACCAAAACCTCACTGACATGGGGAAGTGGTTTAAGATATAAGATTTAAGTAAATTTTGTGTATAGTAATGAATTTTAGGAGTGGTTTTCAATGAGTGGTGAATGTGAGTATTTATTGATGGGGGAGGAGGGTATTTAAAAAAATTAAGTATAATATAATTTATCACTAAGACTCACAATAGTATTTGATTTTGTGATATATATAATATTTAAATTAATTTGATAAAAAATAGTTCATTCTTACTAACTGAATGATGCTTTTATAAAATGATATCATAATTACATATTTACCACATAATACTTTATATTTTTATGAACATTATTAAAATTTTATCATTACCCAATTTCAATACCTCGATTCAAAAAATGTAACTGATTTTATGAAAATAAATATCTAAATATAAAAAATTTAATTATTAAATAAAATCACATAGTATATTAAAAATCTAGTTTTCATGGTGAAAGAAATATATTAACCATTAAAAATATTATTTATTATTTCATAAAATTATATTATTATTTATTAATTAATAATTATTATTTTTATATAACCAATTTATAAAGGTTAGTAAGTATTTTTAATTTATATATAATGATCTCCCATAATGGTTATATAACCCAATGATCTAACAATCATATTCCCAATAGTCATTTAACTAATGGTTATATAATGGACACTTTAATATCTTACCATACTATATATTTCCTTAAATCATTCTTACAAAAACCACTCTTCCTATTCACTATGTTATTTCCCAAATATTTTTTATACTACATATCAATCCCTTTGCTAATATTGTTTTCTTTGTATAACGACTATCCTAGAAATGGTAGTTTTGAGAGACTAAATGCTAATAGATTCTCAAATTTTAGCTATTATCTTTATTTATATTTATTATATTTTTTATTTATAAATGTTTTGTTGAATACACAACTTTTATTTTTAGTGTTCTTATTAGAGAATAATAATACCATGGTGTTTTTATTTTCTTATATTTTGACTACAGTGGTGAATTTTTATTGGGAATCATAATTTTAAAAGTGAAAGAAAATATCTAAAAATGATATTCTTTCCCCCTTTCAAAATTTTACCCTTAAAATTTTAATTTTCACAAGTATTTGTATACAGGTGGGGATATCCTTATTTTATTTCTTCTCCAGGTTCCCATGTCACCTCTTAATACTTCTTATTTCACAATAATTTGATAATATTTTTTGTCTTGTTTTATAGTACTTTCTCTCCACGATTCAATATCTATAGTGATTTTTTATATATTAGAGTTTATGTTTTAGTTCTACCACCTTTGAATTTAGTACATGTGAGGAATCTGACATGTACTTTCTCAAAAGTGATAAATAAAATACACTGTATATTTGAGAGATTTTTAGTGAAAGAGCCAATTGATAATACATAATTCCCACATAATAAATAATTTTAAAGGTTACTATATACTTAAGGATTAAATTTACCTTCTTACCGAATCAAATAACTCTATTCTTATGAGATACTCAAAGAAATATATTTTCCCAATGATGAAATCAAGTTCATGCTAGCAATTATCAATATGATTTTTTTCAACTTAATACTGGTTTAATATATTATTGAATTATTTAGATCTTCTATATCATTTATTATATAAATTATATAGAGCTTATGAAGTTGGAGTTCTATATATCTTCCCTTATAAATCTTCATATGGTTCCATATGTATGCTTGAGAAAAATCCATTATTATATGAGAACTGGTCTTAAAGAATTTGTTGATCCCAACCTCCTTTAAATTCTATCAAGAAAGATCTAATAATTTATTACAAAGTTTTAATGTTCATTTTATATTGAACATATGTTTTAGAATCACAGGACATACCAAATTTCAACTCCACATTCAATACCCATCAAAGATTCTTTACTTTGAGGTGAAAATTATATCTTGATATGACATAATCAAAATTAGTGCCCCATGAAACCTCACCACTTATTTGATATATATCATTTAAAGTTTATTAGGTGGGAAATATTCTCAAATAAAGATTTAGTGAGATAACTTTGTTATTATATAAACTACAACCCATATGAAATTATTATCTTTGAAGTTACTTGAAAGTCCTGTGATGAAATTTATGGCGATGTTCTCCCATTTCCATGTTAGTATAGATAATGGTTTTTTCACCCTCTTATACTTCTGAAATTATTTCCTAACTTGTTGGAATACTAAGAAACTTTATCTATATTATAAAATATCCTTCATCACGTTGAACTACCAAAAGTTTCACTAAATATCTCTATACATCTTGGTGCTTCCTAGGTGAATAGAGAAATATAAACTACATGAATCATTAAAAAACTCCTTATTTAACTATGGAATCTATGAAACATATAATTGTGTTTCAAACCTTATAAATATATCCTTATTGAAGTTAAAATCATAAATTTTTCCATAATTTATTGTTTTTACTTTTTTTTAAGTGCTAAATTATTATATTACACCTCCTTGATTTTCTCTTGTATGGATTATTGGTTATTAATTTAGGAAAGGTAGGATATCATCTCCACCTTTATTATTTATTGATATATATTTTTAATATCTATGAAGATTTTAGTTTTTTCAATCCCCATCATTGATAAAATAAAAATATCCTTTCTACTAAGAGCATATACTACCTTATTTTCCTTCCCATAATTCCAATTTTTTTGAGTAATCATAATCCTTGATTAGCTCTAACCATGTTCCTTGTCTCGTATTCAGATCATTTGGTGTGAATATATAATTTGAGATTTTATAATCAATATATATATATATATATATATATATCACCCTTCTCACTATATATATAATGCCTCCATGTCTTCAATGTGAAAATCACTAATGCTTACTCTATATCATGCATGAGGTAATTTTTCTCATAGGTCTTCAATTATCACAAGGAATATGCTATAACTTTATCATTTTTCATTAGTATTCAGACCAATCCCTTATTTAAATCATTATTATATATTATATACCCTTATTAACTTTATTCACTTATGTATTAAATTGGTTAGTGGATTGTAAAATCATGAGAAATTTCTCAAAATGCTTGAAAATTCCTATAAAACTCAAGAAAACTATGAATCTATATCATAATAATTGGTTTAGACTATTATTCAATAACCCTTTTCTATGAATTATTAAAAATTTCTCCTTGATTATGATTATATTCCCTAGGAATATCACATGTTGCATCTAAAATCACATTTTCTAAAGATAGATAATTTATTCCCCTTTTAAGAGTCCTCAAAACAATACTTAAATGTTTCTCATACTCTTCATGGATTTTTAAATATATAATAATATATTCTATAAATACTCCCCAAAATTAATTGAAATAATTTCTAAAAAATATATCCCTCCTTATGAAAAAATTTATTGACTAAACCCGCAGTTACTTGTTCAGCAGGAAAATCTATCATCAGCTAAGGGGAAAGTTTAGTTCATATAATTGAATAAAACTTATGAAAATATTAATTCTAAAAATTAAAAAAACTATCTTCTAGGTGTGGCTGAGGATTTATATGATTCTCAATAAATAATTTTACTTAAATATTTTAGCTTAGATCAAATCAATTTGGAAGAATTTATTTATGTTGAGAAGTTATTGGCTAATAGTATGGAAATTCATGTTTCACATAACCCCTTTCTTGACATCATTGGTACATCATGGAAGTTAATTTTTGACTCTATCTATAATGTGTTAGTTATTTTATATAATGATCATATGGGTGTGTCCATTATAGAGGGATTGGTTTTTTTATACTCATAACATTATATGTTTATTGAAAGGAGAAAGTTCATAATAAAAGGGGGTTGGAACACAAGAGGACCCTGAATTAGGGGGGTCTAAAATAGTGGATACTGAGGTAATCCCCCAAAATAAGATTAACCCCATCAGGATTGAGGGATATGGCATTAGGATGACAAGTGTCAAAGAGCCCGGGGCTACGAGAGAGGCGAGGTAATCCACAACTTTGTTCCCATCTCTCCAGGTGTGGGTGACCCAAGGCTGACTGTTGAGGAGCTATTTTCATTTCCTGATTATGTATAACACTGACCAAGGAGTAGAAACTTTACCTAGCAAGGAATCATGTATAATTCTTGAGTCTATTTCCACTTCAGAGAGAGAAATATTCTTATGTTTGCTTATATTTATCCCCATGGGGACTACATTATCCTCTACTTGAAAAGAACTTCCATCACCATAGTGTTCTGTGAAAGCAAGGAAAACACTCTCTCCTAGATTGTGACCACTCTTCCACCTCACATGTCACCCAAGATGCATGAGCCATCAATATTTAATTTAAAACCAACTGTTGGTGGAAACCATTTAATCTAATGTCCTCGTGATCTGCCAATGGGAGGATTGGATGAAGGGGAACGGATCTACATGATATGTAGGGAGGGATATTCATGCCAGTTTTCAATAAGGGTGATCATATCAATCAACAAGATTCTGGTTCTCATAATGAAAAAACCTCCTGTAGAGGAATTCCCCTCAAATCTAGCCTTGTTACGAGCCTACCAGAGGCACCAGCAACCGACACTGAGGATAATTGACCTCGTTTCCCTCTAGGGTTCTTTATTCGTAGTCCCCTGAAACCACATCTGTAAGAATGATCGGTATCGAAAGTTAGGTGAAAAGATCACCATGAAATATCCAAAGAATTTCCATACTTCTTGTGCCCACTCCCCTTCAAAGAATATATGATTAGTAGTTTCTTATTTCAAGTTTTTGTAGCACCAACAATATGAAGCAAGGTTGATGCCAATTTTCTTGATGCCTTCATCCGTTGGAATCACAGAGTTCCTAATTCTACAAACTAGGAAGTTATATTTGGTTGGGAGTTTATTATACCACACAATATCATTCCATCTATCCTACTAAGCCCGGGGCATTGAGAGACTTTGAAAATAATTGGTATTGAACTTCCCATACCAAGAGGGGGTGAACACGCATTGATCCGGTTCTAAGTTAATGAGGATAAAATCAAAGATGTCATGCTGTTATTTTTCAAGAACTACCTTGATGAATTCTGGATATATACTCACCTCCATAAAGGTAATCATTGGGGCCGAACACCCTGGGAAGCCAAGAACTGATCCCACCCAATTTTGTTTCCAGAAAATATACTGCCTTCTCCCACTGTCCACCAGAAGTGCTATTGGAGGCTCAAGATAAGGGAGCATACTGATTGCTAGAGAGGGGTTCCCTACATGCTTTCCACTTCCATGTTACTATCATAACTATAGAACATAATCATCCCCCAGAGGGACCGATCCTCCACAATCTCCCATGCGAGTTTGACATGCATACCCTAAAGCGTGTCCCTCAAACTTCTAACATTAATACCCCCGCCTGAATGGGACAAGCCATTCTTCCCCATGAAACCTAGTGTCTCTTCCTTTCCATAAGCACATCCCAAAAGAATCTAGACATGACCCTATCGATTTCTTTGATCACCCCCTTTGGCACTTAAGTGGAAGCCATCACATGAACTGTTATAGTATCCATGACACTATTAACCAGTGTAATACGCCCTCCAAAGGATAAAAAGTGGCTCTTCTAGTTGAGGATGCAACCTATAATCCTACTCACCACCGATATAGTATCCAGGACACTGTTATCTAATTCATTGTTCTTTGATTTTTGGTATTACCTCTGACTACTATACTTTTTGTTTTCCTTAACCATAATTGGGATAATTAATAAAAAAATGTTTTTATAAAATGAAATCACTATAAACCAATAATTTATGTGAAATACTATATTTGGAATATATTTTATTTTCACCTTCCATTGATGATATCCTGAATGATGATCCATCTTTGAGAAGTACCAAGATCCATAAAGTTGATCAAACAAGTCATCAATCAGATAAAAAAGATTTTTTTTCTTTATCACGATCTTGTTAGGCTCTTAATCAATGAAAAGCTACATTTACCCATCATTTTTATTGAAAAATATAACTAATATAACCCAAGGTGATGCACTGGTTCATATAAAACCTTTATCAAAATTATCTTATAATTGATTATTTATTTAATTAATTTTTATATAGGTCATTCTATAAGGGTTATTTTATATTTACATTGAAATAATTATAAGTTCTATTGATAAATCTACCTCATGATCTAAACAAACACTAGAAAAATCTTCAAGGAATAAATCATCATATTTTCATTCAATAAATACATATTCCATTTTGATATTTTATTCATTGTTGACCATTTTTTCTAAATATGAATCTTTATTGGGTAATAAGACCCATATTTGTAAAGGAGATTCCAAAATAGATTCATAATCCTACTTATATTTATATAGAACCATGTTCTAGTTATGTATATATAATGATATTTCCTTAAACCAATAGTTAATATTGGATCCATATAAGGTGAGTTAATCTATGCCTAATATGATATCAAATTTGACCAATAGATGAATCAATATATTTTCTAGAATAATAGTCTCACAAATATTAATTGGGGAAGAGTTATACACTTGGGATAAAATAATTACACCATATATTGTTTTCATAAATAACTCAACTTCAATTATTTGAGGTGTTTTAAGTTCCTATTGGATTGCGATTGTATTTTTTGTTAATAAAAATGTTAATATGTGTCTTTCAGATCATTGGTGATAGAGTAAGTATCTACATAACCAAAGTAAAACATGAAAGCTTCCCATGCATTCATGAGTAAAGGATAAGAGATGGATACTTGTTGAGAATCCCCTAAAATTAGATGATTTATTGTGATGATCCTCATGTGAAAGAAATGTACTAAAGTGTTGATTAATTTCTAAAAAAATTATAATAAGTGTAAAGGTATGAATGGGTGAAAAAAATTTAAGAATATATCACTAATAGAGTTAAAAAATATCTTAAATAGAGATATTGACGACCCAAGGTTTTATAGAATTCATACTAGAGTAACTGAGCATGATGGTTGTTGATTTAGTAAAAAAATCACATGGATGAAAGTTTTTTAAAATTATTAACTGAACTTATAATTTAAGTTTACCATGTACATGAAATACTCATCTTGAGTATAAATACTAAGAGAACTTGGGATGGTGCTGAATAGGATCAAGAAAGTTTTGAAAAATTCAAAAAATTATTCTGGAATTGTTTAATGTGTTTTTGATATGTTTGAAAATAGACTAAAGTGAATTTAAAATATTCTAAACTTGGTTGGAGAAATATGGAATTGTTAACCTGTTGCTAAAAAATTGCCTAAGCCTTACTCTTCAAGACTTTTCTTGTAGATCATAAGTCTTTTAGTACATAATAATCTGAGAAGGGAACATCATACTTTACGATTCCTAGCATAATAATTTTGAAGTGGGCATATGAATTTGGACTACATATTGTAAAATATCAACAAGAAATCTACCTATGACTCATATAGGTGGCATATGACTTTGGGGGGGGGGGTGTAACTTTTGAGTTTTCCATGTAAGAATTCTTGGCAGACCATAGGACTTTATCTTCTGAGGTGCATATGAATTCAGGGAACAAGTGTATGACTCCTGAATATTGTATATGAATTCTAATGAGGGAATTAATTATATCGGATTCATGTATGGATTCAGTGATATGTATTAATTTAAACTTAGAGAAATTTTTAGAAACTAAAAACTAAAATTTCATGTTTCTAGAATTTATTTCTGAATAAGGTAAAATTATTTGGGTTGATGTAAGATCCATTATTTCATGTTGAAAAAATCATGAATCTTAGTTAATACATGATTTAGTCTTTATATTAGGAATAATAAATGATATGGATGATGATAATATTATATCTCTTTTCATGTGAATCTCAAATGAGAATATTTTAAATTTAATATTGGTGATCAAAATGGAAGATAAAATTGGATGGTGATTGAGCTATTCTTAACTATTTGAAACATCAAAAAAAAAAATTATGATCCATGCTAAATTAATTTAAGTATATTATATTCATGGATGATTTAAATAAGATCAAAGTAAGATGATTTTTTGAGAGAAAAATGAGGCTGAAAAGGATGTGCTTATAGATTATCAAATTTAGAAATAAAGAATTAAATATGATGATGCTAGTGTTGATTTCAAGTTTTTCTAAATGTAAAAAAATAAATTTTGATTTAAGATAAAGATAAAGATAATAGAGCTAAGCTACTACATAGTATTTATAGATTCAATTTGAAATTGTGCATGTTTTTATTGAATCTCTCCAATTTTAAAGAGATGAGTTATTCCACAACTATAATTGATATTTATTAATCATACAACAATGATAAATTCTTATTTGTAAATTATAGTATAAATATTTTGATAAAGAGAATAAAAACTTGATCTTTTTAGAAGTATCTAAAATATATGTTGGATAAGATAAATGAGAAATTAAAATAGATGAAAAGAAAGGGAACTCCAGGAAATGTAAATGAGATAGTCAATTGAGGAAAAAACCATAAACAAAATTGTGTGGTCACACCCACATAAAAAATTCATGAGAATATAAAGGGAGATCATGGGAGACACCCATATACAAGATGTTGAGAAATAATAAATATTACCCCACATAGATTCGAGCAGATAGTTGGAAACTAGAGAGAATAACTTGGAACTCTCAAAAAATAAGAAGAAAAAGATTACAATCCTCTATTGAAGAGAAGATTAACTGGGTATCAAAGATAAAGTAAGAGTAGGATTCTATTATACCCATTGTTTTAGAAGCTTGAGAATAAAAATAAAGAAGAATGTTGAGTATAGAATGAATATGTTGCTGATATTATGATATATGTGTTAAGAATTTTAGAGATTTAAAAGCTACTGTATTCATGAATATCACAAGATCTTGAGTTTGAGTTGAGAAATACAAGTGGGTAGATTTTGTTAAAAATATGTGAATCTAGTTTGAAATTGGGACCAAGATTCATGTTATGCAAGTGAAGATATACTGGCATTTGAAGAACTTATAATGAGAGGGAGGGGATCTATATTTTGGATGCAATGAAATATTTGTATTGATTATATATATAATTCAAAAATAATTATAAATAAACACTTTTATATACATGGTGGGAAGTTATGAAACTAGTGAAACCTTGGGTATTCAAGGATAACATAGTGTGAAAGTGTGTCTTCAGTGTGAAGCTAACTTTGTAGAAGTCTAATGAGATGTTAGAAAGTGTATGCATAGTGACACTATATGTAAGTGTGATAATAACAAAACCATTATATCCAAACATTTATTATAGTGGATAATTCATTATTGAGTTAAAAAACCAATCATAAAAATGAGTAGGTTTCCCACATAAGGTCCAAACCTTTTAAAATTACCACATACCATCTTTAATTTCATTATTTTCATTATATGTGGTTGTTTTATGTTGAGTAATAGTTAAAATGGATTCATTAACAATATAATAGGTAACATATTTTCAAGTACTAATGCATTGAAAGGTTAAAGGAAAAATTGGAATTTGGTAACAAATATGCAACACCTAATTCACCCCCACTCAGTTGTCTGCTATAACACCCATTAATATAATCAACCTATAATTACATGATTTATAAAAAGGGTTGAATTTTTCTAAAATTATAGGATTTTTGTAGAGTTTTTTATAATTATTAAAAACATTATATGACAATAGAAACATCCATACAATGTACCTTTTCCAACAAAACAAAGCATTAAGCTTACACCCCTATTTCATTCAAAACACTTTTACTTATTTTAAGATGAGATCAAAACAGAAAATATGACCTTGATATAGTTATTAATCATACTTAGATCTTGTGAAAAACATTTTAAAACATGGGATGAGCATAAAAATCTCAGTAATGCATATAAAGATAAAAGAACCTCATTATTCTAGTGAAAACATAAAAACTCATGAAAATGTTTACATTTTTTCCAATAAAACTTTGAGCACATAAATATTTCTAGATATGAAAATAAAAATTTACTCAACTAAAACATCTTATAACCCATTATTAAGCATAATAAAACAAATAAGGCATCTTGATTCACATGGGAATTCATGATAACATTTCAAAACTTTCACCTTTAAAAGTTTATAAACTTTCCTTACCTCATGAAATAAAACAATTTCCATAAAAAACCATTAGGAAAGAATAATATAGGTATCTTGAAGCATCATATTCATAACTCATGTTCACTCTTTTATAACCCATTCCACAATAACTTAATCTCAGTTAATTATATAGTATAAACTAACCCATTTATCTCGTTTATTTTATCCTTCTAAGACTACATCATTACAAATGAATTAGAGAGATATATTAGGCTCACCTGTCATCATGAGATATATCAAGTTAACCCATAATTACATATAATTATGAAGTAACATATCATGAATTTTTTTTTTGATCTTTCAACTTTTCCTCATAAAACTCATTTGAAACCAAAAAACTAAACACTTTCCATTTTTGAAATCATAAAGAGACATATCCTTTTTCTTTGAAAACTCTAAAAAATGAAAAATTTCCAAAAGAGGGGGAATATGATTTACTTTGAAAAAACATGTTAAATTATAGATAAATATTGATAATTAATGATGAATATGATGGGGGAAATGGTAGTCAACCTATATACATTAAAAAACATTTTTTTTCACTTTTATAAAATGTTAAAAATAACCCATACAGAAAGCATTGAAAATATTTTTTACCATTTGTAAATAAAGTAAAATATATTCAAAAATAAAATTTAGAAACATTTTAAGAATTAATAGTAATGTTCTTGAAACATTTAAATGAATATCTTCATGGAATAAAAAGTTTGAAGGAAAATTTAAAAAAAAACCCTTTTTAAAAAGAATGCCCCTTACGTCGAGTCCCAACTCATTTTGTTCATATGTATACTCTCTTGAATAATAAAATTATATTAGTTTTATATTTTATTAATAAATTTTTTCATGATAATTAAATTATCATTATTCTCATTATTTCACTTGTTACCATGTTTTATTTAGTTACTAAAATGGTTAATTTCATGTTGGACGTTTTGAGGATGTTTAGTTTATAACCTAAAAACAACATCAGTGTGTTGACCATGGTCAAAGGGGTTATAATTAAATTACCTCTAGAATCTTAAAAAATTTATAATTATAATATTTATACATTAGATACACTTTTAAAACCAACCTTGTATGATGGTCATGAAAATTGAACAACATCATTTCTTAAAGATGGTAGTTCGTACGTACACATGAACTATGTTTTCATTTTTCTACCAAGAGGAAAAGTAATAAAGTATATAATATTTTAATTTTAAATAATAATAAATATTTTATTAATTTAATATTTATTAATTAATTCCATAACTATTACCTTTATTTTAAGGTGGAAATAAAAATGAATCACATCGCTTCATGAAGGTGGTGGTCACACGTACATATGAGCGATGTTATCATTTCCAACAGATGGAAGGGTAAGAAGGTAGGTAATATATAATATTTAAATAATAATAATTTTGTAATAAATATTATATATACCCATTTTATACATCATTTTAACCATTCATATGATTTGGTAATAAAAAATGAAACACATCGCTTAGTGGAGGTGACAATCCATGCACAAGAACAGACACTGTTTTCAATTCCCATAGAATGGAAAAGAAGATGAAAAAGTATTTTTCAAAATAATAATAAAATTTAATTATATATAATATATTTATTAGTATTTTATCATGTTTAAATAATATTTTAAGGAGGTAGGGGAATAAATAAACATGAAAGCTCTGTTAATAATCATACATCTTATTTGGAAAACCTCCCTTGTCTTACACCTTAATCCATCTTAGGTTGATTTTTTGGCGATAAGAAGATATATAGTAAATGGGGAGGATATTTAGTAAGGTATTTGGCCAGTTTTTTTTCCAATATAGAGTTCTAAAAATGTGTGAATAAGTGAGGATATGTGGTGACTTTTATAAGTGAGGGGAGTGACACTCAAGTAAATACTTGAAACTTTTAAATATATTATATGTATTTCTCAAAGTAAAGTGGAACCAAATGATTTTTTAAAAATAAAATATAGTTTAAGTCTGAAATAAGCTCAAAAAATATTATTTAAAAATTTTTAAATATATTTTATACCTTATATATTAGTTTAATCTACCATTAACCCTTTTAGCCTTTACAGGGGTGATAAAGTTTCACCCGAGTTACTATTCATAATGAACAAAAATAAAAATAAAATTATTACCAAATTTTTTAATCCTAATTAAAAATATTAATTCAATTTTACCACATTAAATTTACAAAAGCGATAAAAATTAATTTTAATATAAATACACAAACCGTAATGAAATCATTTTTTAGAAGAATGCCCGTTTTATGCATAAAAATGATTTTATACCAAAATAAAGTATAATGTTGATTAATATAGAATTAATTTAATTATTTTTTTAATGGGGACTAATTTTTCTTTAATACCCATCCAAAATACAATGTTACTTTTTAAAATTCTTGAAAAGAAATGACAGTTTTAACAAAAATCTGTATTTTCACTATTGACCCAAAAATCAATATTTTCAGAAAAATACCAAAAAATAAACCTAAGATAAATTTATCATGATGAATAAAAAATTAATTTATGTTTATCAAATTCATATTCTAAAATAAATAAAATTTTCTTTTAAATAAAACTATGTAATACATGGAAAACAATTTAGTTTAATAATAATATTCCCTTTTCAATAAAATTATTTACAAAAAACTATGATGAATATATAAACATAAAATGAATAATTATAAATCATAAAATTAATTTATTTCTAGTATTACTGAGGTTTTCACATTCCTACCCCCTTTAAGAAATCATGTCCTCATGATTTTATTCATTTCTTAAACAAGTGAGGGTGTTTTCCCTCATTAATTTTTCTGATTCCCATGTTGCTTATTCCATTATGTGATTATTCCATAAAACCTTAACCTTGTGAATCACCTTATTTCATAATACCCACTCTCTATGATCTAGATTCTAAACTATATTTTCTTCATAAGATATATTCTTCTATAAATTCACAACTTTAGGGCTAAAAACATGAGATAAAGTAGGTACATAATTTCTTAACAAAGAAACATGAAACACATAATGTATGTGAAACAAACTTATAGGTAAGGCTTACTAGTAAAAAATAACCCAAATTTATCCTGAATTTTATAATTTTCAATGAACCACGAGCTTAAGTTTCCCTTTTTACCAAAATTCATTACACTTTTCCAAGGATATTCTTAAAGAAAAGTAGGATCTCCTACCTCAAACAAGAGATCTTTCCTATAGTTATCTACACTCATATGGTGCCAAATCATATTTACCTTCTCAAACATATCTTATAGAAACTATGTTTCCAATAAATTATTTTCACTGTATTTATCCCAACATGATGGAGTTCGACATCACTTTCCATATAATTCCTTAAAAGGTTCCATATGTATATTGGAATTAAAATTGCTATTATAATAAAATTCCATTAATGAAAGATGTTTATCCCAAATTCCCTAATAATACAAAGAGAAAGATCAAATCATATCTTCCAAAGTATAAATTATTCGATATGAATTTCCACTAGATTGAGGATGAAAAAATGTACTGAAATTTAATTCAGTACCCAACAACTTCTGAAGTCTATTCTAAAAATTATTGGTAAATCTAGGATCATAGTTAAATAAAATAGAGAGAGGGACTCCATGTAATCTGACTACCTCTTTAAGATAAATTCTAACAATTTGATCCAAAGTCATAATATCTTTAATAGGAAGAAAATGAATATATTTATTAAAATGGTCAATAATAATCCAAATTACATTATTAACTTGAGATGTATTTGGTAATCCCAGTATGAAATCCATGGATATATTCTCAAAATTCTATTTAGGAACTAGAAAAGGATAAGTCATCCCATTTGGTAGTTTTATCTTAACTTTAACCTATTTAAAATTCAAACATTTCATATCAAAATTAATTATATATTTATTTATTCAACACCACCAATAATGCTATTAAAGGTATCTATACATATTAGTATTTCTGGGATGAATGTAAAATAGAGAGCTAAGAGCTTTACATAACAATTTATTCTTCAACTGGGTATCACTTAACACACAAAACCTCTTTCCAAATATCATAACACCTACTTTGTTAATGAAAAATTTGAGAAACTTACACTTATTAACCAATTACACTATTTATTGAAAATCAAGATATTCTTTTTGAGCATGCTTAATTCTATTTGACAAATATGACTATACTAACACATGAACTAAAAGATAGGGAGAACCTATATGCCTAATTTCTAGGCCAACATTAAATTATTAACCAAATAATCATGTTCCAAATGTATCATGGTTAATGATATATTATCTTTTTTACTTAAGGAATCATCTTCCTTGTTTTTTTCCTAGATGATATTGAATTAGTAAATTATAATCCTAAATTAGTTCCACCCATATTATTTGCCTCAGGTATAACTCTTTTTGAATTAACATACACATTAAAATTTATAATAAATATATATTTAAAATTCTACCCCATATAAAATATTATTCTATATTCTTAAATAAAAAACTACCATTTCAAGTTCAAGATCATGTATAGGGTAATTATTCTCATGGAGTTTTAATTGATGTGAACTATATGAAATTACCTGATTATATTGTATCAAGACACAACCAAGTACCTTTAAATATGCATCACTATAAAGATAAAATTCACCATTTATTATTATAAAGGCTAAAATAGGAGAATTAGACAATATTATTTTTAATTCCTGAAAACATTCATCACATTCCTTTATCCAGATGAATTTATCTCTTTTTTGGGTTAACTTAGTTAGTGGGATAGATATTCAAGAATTTTTTTCAACAAACCATAATTAGTAACCCAGTAATCCAAGAAAACTTTGAATCTCAATGACATTTGTAGATCCTAGATAATATTCCACCACTTTAGTTCTAGAAGGATCAATAGTTATACTATATTTAGAAATAATATTCCCAAGGAATGAAATCTCCCGTAACCAAAATTCAAATTAACTAAATTTTACATAAAAATTATTATTTTTAAAGATTTTAAAAAAATATTTTAGTGTTTATCATGTTCCTCATAACTTTTTGAATAAACCAAAACGAAATCAATAAAAACCACAACAAATTTATCTAAATACCCACAGAAAACTCTATTATGAAGGTCTATAAATATAGTGGGATCATTAATCAACATTAGAAGAATAAACATAAACTCATTATGACCATACCTAGAATGGGAATATATCCTAATAATTTCTTTATCCTTCACCTTTAGTTGGTGATACCTAGACCTAAGATCAATCTTTGAAAAATACTAAGTACATTGAAGTTGATAAAACAAGTCATAAATATATGAAAAAAATACTTTTTCTTAACAATGATGTTATTGAGTGCTCTATAATCAATGAAAAGTCTCATATAACCAACCTTATTTTTAAAAAATAGAACAGCATCACCCTAAGGTGAAGTGATAGGGTGGAATAAACCCTTATCAAGAAGCTCTTTTATCTACCTTTTTAATTTCAGAAGTTCTAATAGAGACATTCATTAATGAGATTTTGAAATTAGCTTAGCATTAGACACTAGTTCAATAGAAAATTCAAGCTCCTAATAAAAAACAACACTAGACAAATCATCAATAAATACATCCAGATATTCATTTACTAATGAGAAATCACTAATTTGAATATATTATTTCTTCTCACCAATATGTGCAAGATAAATTTCACTTATATATTTTATTATTTTCCCATATTATTGATATGTTATCAAAGGTATGAATTAATTCTTATATGTAAACTAAAATTCATTATAAAAATAACTTTTTTATCTCTACCATGATAAATTGAAATAAAATTTATACCTATAATAACATAAAACTATACAATGGTAAAGATAATAATATTTTTATTAAAAACTATTCTACTGATTATAAAAAAACATTTCTATAAATTCTCACTTCCTTTATATTACCCCCATGAGTTCTTACTAAATGTTCTGACTTCATTTCTTAAGATGGTATTTCCATTTTACTTATAAAATTTCAAAATATAAAAGAATTCATATATCCCAAATCAAAAAATACATTGGAATAATCTAAATAAACAAGTAATGTACCTATCACCACTTCATTTTAGGGACCCACATATGCTATTGTAGTAGAAAAAGACTGTTCCACACCTTTCTATTTATGATCTTAATGATTTCCACCTTGAATAACTAACTTCAAGAATGATTTATAATGATGAACCAACTCATTGAAATTAAAACATATTATTTTTGGATAACTATCTATTTTCCCATTAATTTTTATATTATAAATCTTTTCTTTGGATTCATGATTTAAATGATCAAGATTACTACATCATTAACACTTTCCTAACCTTATCAAATATTATTTAAAATTACTTTTATAACATTTTTAACATTTGGATAGATTACCTCCAGATTTATTGGCTGACTGCTTCTCCATTTCTTGCCACCTTGTACACTTATTACCCTTGTTGTCATGAAGTTCATAACTATCAGTAAATTCTATCCCCAATTTAATATCACAAAAAACAACCCCTCATAACTTTTAAATTAATAATAGGATTACACTCTTCATAAACTTGGTTTTTTCCTTGTGTAAAATCTACCAATTTTAATATGATGGTCATGAAAAAAATCTGATGCGTACTTGTCAAATATGGTAAAATTTTCTTTGTAAGTGGGAACAAAGTATTCTTCCTTTTACTTCAAATCTAGAAATTTTCTTTATATTCTAAGTTGAATAAATTTAGGAAAATACTTCTCAAGAAAATTTTCTATAAAGATCATACACTCCATGAAATTAATCTCATCATTTTTCTTAGTATTCTTCATTAGAGACCACCATAAACCAAATTCACATTCAAAATGAAAAATATAAAGAATTAAATTTTAATTTTCCATATATCCCAAAAAATTTAATATTTTCTCCAATGAATTTATTTATCCTTCATATTTCACTGAGTATGAAGATCCATTGAAATATAGAGGGTGTTGTTTCATGAAATTCTCTACTATAGACATGTTCCTCTATAGAGAATTTAGTTTTTATCAATCATGGGTTCTACCATTAATATCTCATGTTAACTAATTTAACACTACCACAAAATATTCTATTACAATCATTCCAGGTTTTTGATTTGGAAGGTTATTATCCTCTTGATGATTTCCTACTTCAACTAATCTGTTTCCTCTGTGAAAAACCATTCAGAACAGACATGGATTAGATGAAGTAACATGGAAATGTTAAAAAGTTATCTTATGACAATATATATATTAATTACATTCTCATTAAATTTTATTTTAACATTATCCTAACCTATAAAGGTATCTAAACTTTTCCTATAATAGTAACTATAATTCCCCATAACAAAATCACCCCATAAATATAGGATTTATAAAAATGTTTGAACTTTATAAAATTTCCAATATATTTTTGGTTTATATATTTATATAATTAAGAAAAAAAATTACATAATAAAGCTGACACTTCCCTAGAATTTACATTTTTTCCACAAAATTATGGCATTATGTTTTCTTTCATTCCAAACACTTTTTCTTCTTTTAAGATGAGTCTAAAATAGAATGTTTGAACTTAATATAGTTCATACACATTCTTATATCCTATAAAAAACATTTTAAAATTTGGTATGAACAAAAAAAGTGAAATAAGGGATATAAAAATAAGGAATCTTTTTAGTATATTGAAAATATAAAAAGTCATGAAAATGTTTACCTTTTTTACAATAAAAATCTAGTCACATAAATATTTCCACATATGAAAATAAAACTTTACTCAAAGAAAAATTTTTAGAGCCCATTATTAAGAATATTAAAACCATGAATGTGTCTTGAGGCATATGGGAACTCATGAAAACACTTAAAACCTTTCACCTTTAAAAGTTCATAAACTTTCCTTACCTCATGAAATCAAATTTTTTTTCGTAAAAACCCTTTTTTCAATCATAATATTAAAATATTATAGAATCATATTCATAACTTGGGTTCACTCAAGTTTAACCAATGTAATAATAACTGAATTAAATTTAATTATATAGGATAATCCAACCCACCTAAATCCCTTATTTTCACCTTCGAAGACTATATCATTACCTAATACATTAGAGAGCAATATTGGGCTCTCCTGTCATTATGAGCTATATCAGGCTCACCCATCATCATATATATCTATAAAGTAATATATAATGTAAATTTTTTTTGTTAGTTTTTAATTTTTCCTCAAAAAACCTCATTTTAACCCATAAAAAACCACCTTCCATTTTAGCACAATCATAAGGAGAAATGTCCCTTTTATTTGAAAACTCTAAAAAATAAAAAATTCCCAGAAGAGTAGAAATGAGATAAATTTTGAAAAACCATGTTAGATATTGTAGGAATATTTATAATTAATAACATCCATTATAAAATTAAAATGGTTTAAAATTCTATACATTTAAAAAACATTCTTTTTACGATTCTGTAAAAAGTAAAAAATAACCTATATCAAAAACATTGAAAAGATTATTTTTTAACCTTTATAACAAAAGTAAAATATAGTTGAAATTTTTTTTGAGACCTTTTGAGAAAAATAATAACATTATTACAAAATTTAAAATATCCTCTACAAGGAAGAAAAATATTTGGAAGGAAAACTTAAAAATAAGATTTTTTTTAAAATGAAAGTCCCTTACCTCAAGCCCCGAATTTTTTCATTTGTATGTATGACCACCTAAGTAATAAAATTATATTAGTTTTATAATTTATTAATAAAATTTTCACTATAATTCCATTATAATTATCCCCTTTATTTAATTTGTTACTATATTTTATTTAGTTACTAAAATGGTTAAGTTTATGTTGGATGTTTTAAGGATGTTCAATTTATAAACTCAAAACAACATCAGTGCGTTGTCCATGGTCAAAGGATTTATGGTTATAATACCTCCATAATATTATTATTTTTTAGTTATCATAATTATAAATTATATACACTTTTAAAACCAACCATGTATGATGGTTATAGAAAATTAACCATATTGTTTCATGGAGACGGTAATCCATACATACGCATGAACATCATTTTCATTTTTCTAATAGGTGGAAAATAAATAAATTAGATAATATTTAAATTTTACAAAATCATAAATATGGTATAAATTTAATATTTATTCATTATTTCCATCTTTATAACCATCCTTGTAAGGTATAAATGAAAAATGAATCACATCTCTTCATGGAGGAGGCAATCCACACATACGCACGAGCAATATTATTATTTATAACAGATGGAATTGTAAAAAGTTAAGTAAAATATTATATTTATATTATAATAATTATGTTAAAAATATTATATATATTCATTTTATCTATCATTTTAACCAAACATATGATCCGGTAATGAAAAATGAAACACATCACTTTGGGGAGGTGGTGGCCCACATGTATGCACGAGTGATGTTTTAATTTATTATAGGATAGAAGAGAATATAAATAAGGGTTGTAACATAATCATAATAAAATTTTGGTATATTTAGTATACTTATTTTATTATTTCATTATGGTTAAATAATATTTTAAGGAGGCTGAAGAAGAAATAAATATAAAACAATTGATTAAGAATCATACAACTTCTTTGGAAAACATTCCTTAGATTACACATTAAACCTTCGTTGGTTGGTCTTTTGGTAATAAATGGACATCTAGGACATTTTTAGGATAGTTTTGAAGATATTTTTATAGATTTTTCTGAGATATAGTTATAAAAGTGTGTAAACAAGTGAGGGGAGAAGGTTCCCTTTTATAAGTGACAAGAGTGACACTCTTGTAAATAATTTAAAATTTTAAATATATTTTATGTATTTATAAAATTTGAGTAGAACCAAATGGAAAAAATTTAGAATACATGATAATTTAAGGTAAAAAAAATCAATAAATCATATTTATCCAAATTTTATAGATATTTTATACCTCATCTCTTAGTTTAACCCCCCTAGTTGATAAAGTTTTACCAAGGTTACTATTCATAATAACCAAAAATGAAAGTGAAATTATTAAAACAATTTAACCATATGATTAAAAATATATAATTAAATTTTAACATATTAAATTTATATAGGTGGTAAAAATTAATTTTATTATAAATACACAAACCACAACGAAAATATTTTTTAGAAAAATTCCCTTTTAAGCGTAAAAATGATTTTATATAAAAATAAATTATAATATAGATTACTATATCATTAATTGGATTATGCTTATTAAAATTAGTGTAATCAAAATTTAAAACCAATACAAAATACAATGTAATTTTTTAAACAATTTTAATTAAAATCTGTATTTTTTACTATTCACTCAAAAAATAAATCTTTTTAGAAAAATCCAAAAAATTAACCCTAGGATAAATTCATTATGATGAATCAAAAAAATAATTTTTTTATCAAATTAAAATTATGAAATAAATAAATTTAACTTTTAAATAAAACTATGTAATACACAAAAAAACAATTTAGTTAAATAAAACTCTTCCTTTTACAAAAGAATTATTTATAAAACTATAATGAATAGAATCCATAAAATGTGTAATTATAAATAATAATATTTATTTATTTTTGGAGTTATATGGGTTTTCACATCTATACCCAATCCTTATGGGTATTTCAATTGGTATTAGAGAAATGGTTCAATCTAATTGGATCAATTTCACTTGTCCCAATATTTTATTATCATAAGTTGATAAAGTGAAAATTTAAGTTGTTTTAATTAGAGACACAAATGAAAGAACTAGTTTCTATTATTATTAATAAATAATTATAATTCTCAGCCAAGAATGTAAAAATTTGTAAGATAAAAGAGGCCAATAAGTATATAAAAATCTCAAAGCGACACGAGGATAAACCATTGACCAATGGTATTCAAAATGGTGAATGTCTTGAAAAATATATTGAAAGATATTCATCTAATGAAGCATGTTCATGCCATAAATATTATCAAGAGTATATCATTTAAAAATCACATATAAGTTTTTATTCTGAGGTAATGTTCTATCTTGACATAGTCCTCATTAAAGTTATTACTTAAATTCTTACTTATATCAAGGGGATACAAGATAAAAAGTCACATCTTGAATAAGGAGATAATGCCATCGAAAATGCATTATCTAAAAATGTTGGATAATGAAACACCCTCACAAAACTAGTGAGAGAAAATTATGGAATTGTCCCAATTTGTAATGAAATATATTTTCAAGTTGTTAAATACATTAAAATAAGTGTTTGTGAGAATTATGTGTTTAAATATACTATTTTAGAAGTATTAATTTTATTATAAAATTTTTATAAAGTTATATTGAATTTCAAGTATGGAAAACATGATGTAAAGGTAAAATGAGTGAAATATATTGACAATTATCTATCGGAGGAAATCCTAATTCATGAATATTATGTTCAAAATTTTAAGAGAGTTTAGGAATATAAATTGAAATTAGTTAAGGTATATAAATATTCCATCATCATGAAGTGTCTAATGATGGAGATAAAATTGAAGAATCTAGAAGACACATAACTTAGAAATTATTAATCTTCTAAGAAGAAGTGTAATGCCACTAAAGTTTTAGAGAAGTATTTTAACTCAAAATTAATTCATGCTAGTAGTAAAGAGAGATTTAAAACACGTAGAGAATCCTTCACCTCATGCTCATGGAAATTAGTATCCCACTGCCTTGATAAATATAAGAGTACAAAATATGTGTTATCTGTAAGTTCTAGTAAAAACTCAAAATTTATAGAAATATCGATAAAAAAATATTGAGAAACTAAAATATATATCAAGGGTGGATACAAGATTTTATAATAAAATAATCTCCTCAAATGGATCCCAAAAGAGTAGTGAAACAACTCAAAAATAGTCAGGGTATAGATCTATATAGATTGTAGTTAAAGAGAAAAGGATGATTTATTGGACATTTTTGGTATTGAAAGAGGTTTGGGAATAACTCCAATGAGTATTGGAATAATATTATGATCTATGAATACTATATAAGCTTGAAGTTAGGGGAAAAAGTTTTGAAATAAGAGAAAATCCTACTGGTTTAAAGTTGAATTCATATAATAAAATAAATTTTTCAAACAAAAATATATTTGATTGGTTATAATACTTTTGTGAATATTGAAACAAATCTATCCACACACATGATAAATGTTGGCATGTTACTACCAACCAAAACTCTTATACTGATGTGAATAGAAGTCCATAAAAGTAGATGTAAAGGAAAAATATAAATAAAATCATGGATTCCATGAGGATTAATTAAGTTAATAAATCTGCTAAGGATATTATTACTAAGAAGTTAGTGATGAAATATAAGAAATATGTCACACCAAGAAGAGAATATTCTTCTACTGTGGTATGAAATTCCATATCATAGACCATTATAAAATGTCCATTAAGTGTAATATTCAAGGGAGTAATTTGAAATAAAAAGGTAGTTAATAAAATAAATGTAAAATAAGATTAACATGGTAGCATATATCATGGATGATGATTTTGAGAGGTTTACTAAGAAATAAAAATCAAAAGATGTTGAAGAATTTTTTGGAAGGTATAGGAAGGAAAGACACATAGCCACTAAATTTATGACATGACTGCCTAGTTAAAAATATCCAATAAGTTGAAAAGGTAAACAACCATTGATTCTAAGTGCCATGGCTGATAATAAAATAAATAATTCTACACCTATGAATCAAGTTGAAAATATTAAAAGGGATTGGTTTATTATATGGCCTAATTAGTTGGAAATGGATAAACAAAAGGAGAAATATAAAATATATATCTTTAGTTTATCAAGTGAATAATCCATTTCTAGATAATAAAAAATATATAAAATAAGATAAAACCATACAACTTAAAAAAATTACATCTATAAATCTAAAGAAAATTCAAGCATGAACATATCTAGATAGTTTTGACCCTCAAAGAAAGGAGTCACTGGGTTGAGAAAAAAATTATTATCCCTAGTGCTATAATTAAACATCTTAAGGAGACCCACCTTATTTCCACAATTTATTTGCTGTGTATCTTGAAAAAAGGGATTTAAGGTGAAGTAATAAAGAAGAAATCATATGGAGGCGATGATTCTTAAACAACCAAAATATAATCCTTCATAGTGTATTGAAATTTCAGTTTTTATTCATTTTAAATTGGTATCAGATATCGACTACTATTAATACTTCTTGGATATTATTTTTAAATAATTATTCCATGATGAAGATTAATGGAAAACATCCCTTGAGGGGGATATATCAAATGAAAAAATCTTCTAGACATGAATTATTTGTTGTTGAATCTGTAATCTAGATAAAACTAACAAAACCTAAAGATAAGGTATGATTCCCACCCTTTCAATAAATATTTTGATTATATTTATTTAGTTTATAAAAGGGGAGTGATTATATAACAAGATAAGGAAGTAAAATAAATTTCAACTGAATGTTTTAATGTGATTTGTAAATTTGAGTACAGGTTCATACACATAATTGAAAATTTGTTTGGATATCCCCAAAGAAATGATTTTTTATTGGTATCACAATGAGGAAATTTTATGGACAACTTTGATGCTTTGGTAAAATCACTATAGTTTTCTAAAATGGGTTAGCCCACATGGAATTAGAGTTGACTTATGTAAGTCTCATTGCTAAGTAACCTGTGGTGACACCCTTATCTTATGTAATTATCTAAGTTAAATAGAAGTGGGAGACTAAAAGTGGAGAAGATGATACTCAAATTTAGAAGACTCAGGGGGAGAGGAATTTACCATTGCAAGACTATCCCATACATTTATGGTATTGAAAAGGGAGAGAGAAAAACAATTTCCTCCTTTTTATTTATTTTCATTAAGGGGGATATGAATAGTGTACTTATAATAGAATATTGGAATGCATCCCAGGTATTTATAAGTTCAAAGAATTGAAAACAAATCCAAAGGGGGATTTTTAAGTGCCCATTGGTTTGTGATTTTATTTTTTTTCAATGGACATGTTAATATGTGTTTGGATATCATGGGTGATATATTAAGTATCCAACCAACCAAAGGAAGACATGAAGGATTTCCATGAATTCATGGGTAAAGGAGAAGAGATAACTACTTACTGAGAATCCCCTGACATCAGATGATTGATTGTGTTGATCATCATGTGAAAGAAATGTATTGAAGATTTGAGTGATATAAAAAACATTAAGAACAAAAGTGAAGTTATGGATGAGTGAACTGTAATGATCCAAAATTTTATAAATTAAGTTCCTTTTGTGATTAAATTAAATTCCTTATTAAGAAATGGAGTTATAGAAAAAACATGCACTATTTTTGTTTTTTAGACTAATATAAGTTATATTATATAGGATTTAAAAGTTTGTTAAGAATCATAACCATTTCTAATATATCCATTGAATAATTATCATATTACTAGTATATATAAAGGGTTATGATAAAGTCTAATTTATACAAATGAAAGAAGTGATGACCTCGACCAGTAAGATCATACATTATGAATCCCATTTATCAGAACTTATGAAGGAGATAGAATCACTTGGATTTTCCCTTGACCAAGACAAAGCCTATATTCAATAACTATATCATGATCAAAAACATTTATGGTAGTAGTTAAAGATAATTAAGATCATGACCTAAACCATGTATGCCAAACCACCCCAAGAAAATCTCACTATCATGCACCTTACCCTTAGGGTGTTCGTTGGTGTAATAAAGGGTTATGTATCTTGAACCTAATAACATGAATTTTTATATGTTTATTTTTTTCTAATAAAATAATTATTATATTTATCCTTTTATTATTAATTTAAAATGATTAAATAATAAGTTTGATAAAATTGAATTTCAATGTGATGAAACACAAATTGATTTTTGGGAAATATATAGTTTCAATTAAGAAACCCCTTTTAATGAATTCAATATTTTTTGAAATAAATTATATTTTTATAAAATAGTATTATTAAATAATATTTACTAAATATAAATTATAATATAGTTTTATGAAGTCAAAAATAATTTTTATAAGGTCCAGGAAATTGTTATTTAAAAAAACCAATATTTTTTTAATAAATGTGGGTTTTTGATTTAAAAGGGTAAATTCTCATACTTACAGAATTATTTGAATAAAATAAATATTATTTTTTAAATCATCATATAAAAAATATCCAATGGTAAAATTTTCATAATTTTCAGAGACAATCGATTTTTTGGGTCAAAATTAAATACAATATAAATATACAGTGTGTATTATGACATCATAATGACCTAAAAGTGATGTAATATATTCCATAAAATGTATCCAAGACCAAATATATATTTCAACTTTAAAATAATGCGTTTTTAGGTTATTTGATTAATTTTATAAATCCTTAATGAATCCTCCCAAACCTATATTATATTTTAAGGTTTTAAAATCAATTATTTATAAACCCGACTCAATTCTATATCACCAAGGGTATTATTTTAATGATATAAATTATTAAATATTTAAAATAATTAAATCCACTACAATTTTATAGAAAATTTGGGAAAAACCATGGTATGTCTTGTGATTTTGATTAATTTATCATATAGAGTCTGAAGCCTAAGTTTGGAAATTGATAAAGAATTATCCTCTCTTTTTCAATATAAACCCACCCAAAATCCCATTACTATTCACTAAATCCTTTGTATCATGAAATTAATATATAATTACCCATCTATATCCCACCTAAGGTGTCCCTAATCTATTAAGAAACTCCTCTCAAGATTTTGGAAATACCCACTCAAGGTAAGGGATCCTCTCCTTCTCTTTATTCATGCACCTCCTTTATGTTATGCCTTTTGTTTTCCATTTGTTCATATTTTTATATTTTCTCAAAAATACCTATTAATATCCTTATTATTTATAAGTTATTATATAACCCTTTAAATATCATTAATACATCCCATGAACCTTTATATACCCCCATTATGCGGCCAAAATTATCCTGTAATTTTCCATGAAAATTATTTGTGTAGTGAATACTGTTACCCGTTTATACTAGAGGGTATTAAACTAGATGTAACTATAATTAATTTATATGGTAATTCTATGTATTTATCCCACAATACTTAATAATGGGATTAAATTTGATGAAATATGTATTTATTTTGAATGATATATGTGCCACACATGGACATGTACATATTATGATGGGTGCACCTAGATAGCGCTCCAATGCACTGGGTAATGTTTTAGTCTCATGAGACATCATGTATGGAATTAAGGAGTAAAACTAATATATTATGGGAATATATTTATAATGTGATGTTTTATTATTAGTTATCCTTGACTTATTTTTATGACATGATTTATATTGTTTCCACATTCCCATGTTGCCTTTATTCTATCATGTTATATCATGACTAATTATTCAAGATTATGATTTTCAACCCTCTTATGTTACCTTGATATGCTTATTGGATCACATTTACTTATTTAACTTATACTTTACTTTGTTTATTACCTTATTAGTATTTATAGTTCACCCCTTATGTATGTCCCTAGGTTATCCCGTGTAGTTTTAGAAGAATGATGGAATTTTATGAGTATGTTAAGTAACTTGTAAATAATGTTGTCGTATCAATGTTTCAATTTGATGTTCCATGTAACTAATTTCCCAAATAAAATATACTTCATTATATTATGATACTGATTTATGTGTACCATTATGTAATGGCCCAGACCTCTCCGGCCTATTCCTTTGTCAAAAGAAGGCCACAAAGTGTTCTGGAGGGTAAGATAGACTTTTCCCACACTTTCCAGAATTTTGAAACTACACGCCGTGTAGTTTGAGTACACGCCATATACCCCCTTGTCGGGTATACCCCGTGTTGAAGGCTGTTTCCTTGCCGTGTGAGATAAATGAGTGCAAGCCGTGTGTCCAATACTACACGCCGTGTAGTCTCTCCCCGCATACGCGTTACCGTGTGTTCACCAGTCAACAGCCGTGTGCCATGTTGGAGTCGTGTGAAATAAATGGGTACACGCCGTGTGTATAAACTAAACTCCGTGTAGTCCTTCCCCTCTTATGCATTACCCTCAAACCATGTGTTGACCAGTCAACGACCGTGGAGCAGAGTTCTCCCAAGAGACTCGAAGGCTCTTTCTTCCATAACTTCTTTGTCCGAGCTCCGATTTACGATCCGTCAGCGGCCATGGGATCGTAACGACGAGGTGAAACTTATGAGATTGGATCCATTGTACTTCCTTCATCCCTTCCTTTACAACTTCCACCCGAGGAGGTTTTTTCAGGACTCGACGGAAGTGACGGACGCCGACGGACGTCTTCTAAGGCTGATTTGGGGGAGCATTGCGATCGAAACCTGTTGAGGTAGGGATCTTACCTTCGTCTCTCTAATTTGTGCATCATGCAGGGTGGGTATCATCTTGTTTTCATGAGAAACAATTGAACCATTAAATAAAGATAATAACTGGCTTAAAGAACAGGGATGGGAAAGTTGTTATGTTTATCTTATATCCTGTGATATTATGTTGTGAATTGAATAGGATTATGCCTACTGAAAATCACGATCGTTGGGGGACTTTGCTTGCACAATTAAATGTTTTCCTATCTTTCTAGACCATTTTGTGGATGGAAACTTCGTTGAATGTGGAAATTGGTTAATCACGTAAAGTTGGCTGATTTAAAATCTAGAACCCTTGTGTGATCACCCCAGTTAAACAAAATGGAATAATGAATATGTGGGTGTTGGCTTGGATACGTGGCATGTGATGGGGGTGTTTTGTGGGTTGTTTTGGATCGGGTGAGCAGCAGGGCTGCAGTTTACTTGGTTGTGGGATGGTGTGAATGTTATGTTGGTGACGGGCAGCGGGGCTGCGATAAATGGTATTAAAGGGATAATGATGTATGGTGCAGTTGTGGTTATGGCAGTTGGAAGCGGGGCTACAGGGATAGGTTTGAATGTGAACGGACTATGGGTTGTGAATAATAAATAAAAAGTGGAAGAGTTAATTAATGGTGGGTCATGGTAATGTAATGGGATTAATAATCAATGGATTGGTTGGTTGATAAGAAGGGATTTGTTGTGCTGCTTGTGTTTTCCTAACTTGATTTGTGGATGGCATAGATATGTTTTACGAATGATCAATGTGGTTGATTATGGATAGTTGCCCAGTATTTAAGGAACTAATAAACTAATTTTTCTAAAACGTGAAAAACTAAATGGGGTTGGGGTTGTTTGTTGTATGCATGCTTCGTAGTAGCAGTGCCGAGGCACGTGCTCAGTTTCTCTGTTTAGAAGCCATAGGTTGGGCTGTGTGCTTGGTATACATATATATATATATATATCTGTATCTTTTTTGTTTTATCACACCCCACCCATGTTGAGCACTTAGTGCCGAACACTCCCATTTCATGGGAGAGGGTGTTTTACCTTAGTTACTAGCTCCTTCCTGCTCCTTCTCCCCTAGGCTGTGATGGCTTGAGGCGACCTTACACCTAAGAATCTTCGGGTAGGTTTCGATTGGGGTGGTTTTAGCCCAAGACTCTTTGGGCAGGTTTTAGTGTTTCCCAAGAATCTTCAAGATGATGCCCAGGTGTGTGTGGGTGGGATACATGGTTGTGAGGCCCAGGTGTGTGCGGGCGGGATACATGGTTGTGAGGCCCAGGTGTGTGCGGGCAGGATACGTGGTTGTGAGGCCCAGGTGTGTGCGGGCGGGATGTGTGGTTTGTGAGGCCAAGGTGTGTGTGGGCGGGGAGAGTGTGGCAGCGTCAGGACGTTCGCCGTTAGGAAGAGCAGCTAACTACAGGGAAATGGTGCAGGGTACCCAAATACTCTTGTTCTTATATACTACTACCTGTTGTGATTGTGTTTTTGGTGAGTGTGGCTAGTGAGGTTGGGTGGATAGAATTCCTTTCTAGGTTACTTCTGTTGTTCTCACGGGACATTAGGATGTCTCCCCACTTGTGCACGAGAGATTTAGGTTTACCTACTGAGTATACTTGTATGCTCACCCTACGTTTAATTTCAGGTTTCCAGGAGGACTACCAGGGCCGTGCGAGACCCTACTAGTCGGACAGTTGAAGTTGTTGCAGTTGCTGTACTCTTTTTTTCTTTTGGTATTGTACTTTGAGCTTTCCTGTACTTGCACCTTGTTGTAAAATTGTTTAAACATGCATGTGGTCTTGGTTTGGGTTTATTTCTTTACACTTGCTCTTTTCCTTTTTGGTGGTTGACTTTTCCAATTTCTCGATCTTAAAATAATAAAAGGGTAATGCCTCCCATATTTGTGAAAACTCATACCCTTGGTGCTAGTCGCCAACCCAGGGCCTACTGGAGGCAGGACTCGGGGGTCATTATCTCCCTTTCACCATTTCTAGCTCAGGAGGGGCATCTTTGGTGAGAGGGGGTCATGACAGAATGGTATCAGAGGTGATGGTTGAGAGATAGGATGGAGTCTAGAGTTTGGCACAGTGAGGATTTCATGTGATGGTAGGGAAATAGTGTTAGTTAATCTTGGTGCGTGACATAGGCCAGGGAAGACTGGCTAGGACACGGGATTTTAGGGCCCCCCGTGATCCGTTGCAAGGACTCTGAGCCTACCGAACGACCAAGTGAGACTACATTGATTGAAAGGTAGAGACCCTAGGGAATGTACATGCATCATAATGATTTTGTTTTACTTGATTTCATTGTTCTGGGAAAGAAATTGAAATAAAATGATAAAATAAGACCTTGAGAAATTTCCTTACTACTTGGGCTTAGGCGATCTTTGTTTACCGTACAGCTATGGCACCTGGACATCATCCCCGGGTGGCTCAGACGGCTAAGGCCCAACAGATTCAGGCGGTTGATCAGTTGAGGATTGATCGAGAGGAGGAAGATAGCCAGTGGCAGGAGACTCTCTGTTCTTTTCAGCGACAGACCCTCAAGAAGTACGAGGGTAGTACTTCGGATACGGAGACAGAGGGGTGGCTTGAGGAGCTAGGGATCACTTTTACCTTGATTCATGCTCTGAGGGAGTACTGGGTTCCCCTAGCAGTCAGTTAGCTGAGAGGCATGGCGCGACAGTGGTGGAAGCTCTACCTCGGAGAGAGGATAGAGGCAGAGGTTCCATGGGCTGACTTTGAGAAGGAATTCTTAGAGGAATTCCTTTCTTCCATGATCAAGTCAGATAAGCGGCAGGAGTTACTCTCCCTTCAGTAGGGGAGTATGTCAGTACGAGAGTTGGGGATCAAGTTCAAGTATCTCCCGTGCTTTGCTCATGATCTCTTTATAGATGAGGAGTCTCAGGAGAGACGTTTGGAGGAGGTGCTTCATCCTTCGATCCAGTATGCTGTCACCCCCTTCACCCTTCCGATGTACTTGTAGGTATAGAAGAAGGCAGAGGTTGTAAAGAGGATGAACTCGCTGGGAGGTTCACCACGAGAGGGGATTTAGACGGGCTCGTTGAAGAGGAAAGCAGTCAGCAGCAGGTCTCCTGCGATGGGACCTTCCAAGTTCAAGCCAGTGGGGAGCAGGCCCCAGCAGTTCCAGTTCAGATCTTCTGGTCCTCGTCCCTTTTTCACGAGCCCGAGACCGAAGTGTTTTTCTTGTGGAGGTTTTGGGCACGTTCAGAGTCGGTGCCTGACCCGAGCTCAGTATGGTGGAGGTGGGTAGGTTCAGCGCCCACCTTAGTAGCACCAGTTGCCGGCGAGGCCCTTCCAGCAGCTATAGGACCATGCTCCTCTGAGGTCAGACTTTGTGGGAGGAGGCCGACCTCAGGGTGCTCCTCAGGGACCTCGACCAGGGCATGGTCGGGGAGGTGGATGACATCAGAGATGCAGAGGAGCTGGGCGTGGAAAGTTGCACGCAGTAGAATTGATAGCTCTAGTAGGACCAGAGGTGGTGCGAGGTACAATTTGTTTGTTCAGTACTCTTGTTTCTGCTTTGTTCGATTCGGGAGCTTCACACTCCTTTGTTACACCTGGTCTAGCCCATGCTTTGGGACTAGATGTAGAGGGACTTTCCGTACCACTGGTGCTGAGTACACCAGTTGGACGCCAGACCAGCATATCTTGTGTTTGCTGGAGATGTGGGCTGACGTTGGGAGCACATAGATCTAGTGGGGAACTTATTCTGTTACAGATACATACATACGATGTCATCCTAGGCATTGACTGGTTGTTTTCTGTTAGCGCCGTTATCGACTACTTCTGGAGAAGAGTCGTGTTCTCCTACGTGGATGGGTAGCGCGTATCTTTTGTTGGCGAGAGGAGCTATCAGGTAGGAAGCTGGCATATGAAGCCTCTCCTTTCCTTGTTAGGTGGGTTATCAGTGGTTCCAGCTGATACAGAGATGATGGATGTCCTGGAGGTTGTTGGGGAGTTCATTGATGTTTTTCATGAGGAAGTTGTGACTCTACCCCCCGACATGACGCTGAGTTTGGGATAGACTTACAGCCTGGTTCCCGTCCGATTTCTATGGCCCCTTATCGGATAGAACCTTCGGAGTTGCGGGAGTTGCGGATTCAGATTGACGATCTGATGGAGAAGGGTTTTGTTCGACCTAGCGTATCACCATGGGGTGCTCCAGTTTTGTTCGTGAAGAAAGCAGATGGTGGTCTCAGGCTATGCATAGAATACCGAAGGTTGAACCAGGTAACGGTCAAGAACTTTTACCCCCTTCCAAGGATAGATGATCTCTTCGACCAACTGAGGGGAGCAGGTTAGTTTTCCAAGATTGATCTACGATCTGGATATCATCAACTGAGGGTAAAGGATAGTGACATCTCGAAGATGGCTTTCAGGTGCAGGTATGGGAACTTCGAGTTTGTGGTGATGCCGTTTAGAGTTACGAATGCACCGGCTGTGTTCATGGGACTTATGAACTTTGTCTTCCAAGAGTTTTTGGACCGGTTCGTCGTTGTGTTTATCGATGACATCCTGATCTACTCAATATCAGAGGAGGAGCACATTGAGTATCTCAGGGCAGTCTTAGAAGTCCTTCAACACCACCAGCTTTACAGGAAATTGTCAAAGTGTAAGTTCTTGACGCAAGAAGTACACTTCCTTGGGAACGTGGTGTCTCAGCATGGAGTGTTAGTGGACCCGTCTAAGGTGGAGGAAGTTGTTTCTTGGTCAACACCCAAGAGCATGGAAAAAGTTCGTAGTTTCCTGGGGTTCTCAGGTTACTATCGAAGGTTCGTTTCGGACTTCCCTCGAGTTGCTGATCCATTGATAGCTTTGACTAGGAAGAACTAGGTCTTCTTATGGAGCGAGCAATGACAGATGGATTTTGACTACCTGAAGGAGAAGTTGGTCAGTGCTCCCGTACTCAGGTTTCCAGAGGAAGGGTTGTTGTATGAGGTGTTTTGTGACACTTCTGGCCTTGGTCTGGGGTGCATGCTGATGCAGAAGAAGGGAGTGATCTGTTATGGGTCTAAGTAGTTACGCCCTCACGAGCGTAACTATGCCACCCATGACCTAGAGCTTGCAGCAGTAGTGTTCGTACTGAAGTTGTAGAGACATTACCTCTTTGGGGAGTGCTTTGTGGTCTTCTCAGATCACAAGAGCCTGCGTTATATCTTCTCCCAGCGTGACCTGAACCTGCAGCAGCGGAGATGGGTCGAGTTTCTCCAAGACTATGACTTTGAGATCTCTTACACTGAAGGTAAGGGAAATGTTGTGGCTGATGCCCTGAGCAGGAAGTCACATAAGGAAGTGGTTTGGGAATCCACTGATGCTTGGAAAGCAATGGGAGAGTTGGCTGCCTTACACTTGGATTCCAGGGTAGAAGGTGTTAGAGGCTGTTTGTTTCAGATGACGGTGCAGTCCTCCTTGTTGCATCAGGTGGAAGAGTCTCAGTGGGGGGAATCCGAGGCGGAAGTGATGCGGGATCGTGTCGATCAGAGGAACGCTCCAAAAGGATGGTCAGAGGACAACCGACATCAGATGCTTTTCCATGTAAGGTTGTTCGTCCCAGAGAAAATGCGTGAGGGAGTTCTCCATGAGTTCCATAGCTCAGCCTTGGCGGTACATCTAGGAGTTTCAAAAATTTACCAAGGCCTGAGGGAATAGTTTTGGTGGCCCGGGGTGAAACGGGAAGTGGCGGAGTTTGTGGCTAAATGTCTAGTGTGTTAGTAAGTGAAGGCTGAACACCGTGTTCCCAGTGGTTTTTTGCATGCTTTAGATGTCCCCGAGTATAAGTGGGATGGCATCTCAATGGAATTCATCATAGGACTACCCAGAGCTCAGAGTGGTTATGATGCTATCTGGGTAGTGGTGGATCGACTGACGAAATCAGCTCACTTCTTAGAAATTAAGGAGTCAGGCCCAGTGAGTACCTTAGAACAGAGGTACGTAGACGAGGTTGTGCGATTGCATGGAGTCCCGAAGACTATCGTCTCAGACTGGGATACTCGGTTTACCTCACGAGCCTGGAGGGGGTTACAACATGCTTTTGGCACCCAGCTACGCCTTAACACTGCTTTCCACCCCCAGACCGATGGGCAGATAGAGCGGAATATCCAGACGTTGGAGGGCATGCTGCGAGCATGCGTTCTGGATTTTGGAGGATCATGGGTACGACACTTGTCTTTAGTAGAGTTCACCTAAAACAACAGCTTCCACTCTACTATTAGCATGACACCATTTGAGGCTTTGTATGGAAGACCATGTCGTTCACCCATTTTCTGGACAGAGGTTGGTGAGACAGGTGCTCTTGGGCTAGAGGTAGTATAGAGCACCACAGATAAAGTCCAGCTTGTACGTGAGAGGATGAAAGCGGCTCAGGACCACCAGAAGTCTTATGCTGACCGTCGGAGGAGGCCCTTGGAGTTTGAGGTGGGAGATCATGTGTTCTTGAAGGTTTCCCCTTGATGAGGGCAGCAGAGGTTTAGAAAAGGGAGAAAGCTCTCACCTAGGTTCATCGGACCTTTTGAGGTGCTGAGGCAAGTCGGAGAAGTGGCATATCAGCTGGACCTACCACCTCAGTTGGAGAAGGTTCATGACGTCTTCCACGTCTCCCAGCTTTGTCGATACTTACATGACGACTCTCACGTTATCGACTGGGGAGAGTTAGATATGGGAGACGACGTGACCTTCGAGGAACGACCAGTCAGAATCGAGGATCGTAAAGAGAAGGTGCTCCATGGACGAACCATTCTGTTGGTTCGTGTGTTGTGGAGGAATGGAGGCCTCGAGGAGAGAACTTGGGAGCGAGAGACCCAGATGCATGCTCAGTACCCAGATTTGTTTTGACTTGTGTTTTCCCTTGTTCTTCTGAGTTTTGTGTTGATGTTTTACTCTGTGCCTTTGATATATGGAATGCTTGGCTTGTCAGTTGTGAGACCTTTTGTTTCCTTGTTCTCTGGAAGTGTGTAACATGTCTGGATGTGTGGGGAAAGGGAGAAACCTGACCCTTAATAGAGACGCATTAATGCGTATGCGATTGAACCCGTGTGGGCGAGTCAGTGCCGTCTAAAGCGGATAATATCTCGACATAGGAGAATGCATTTCCCAAAAACACATGTTCGGGCAGTGTGTTGGTTGTGTGGTGTTAGGGGCAGTGTAAGTTGGAAAATCCTAATGTATGAAAGTGGGAAGACCCAATTCTTAATCGAGAAACATTAATGAGGATGCGATTAAACCCGTGCAGGAGAGTCAGTGCCGCCTAAAGCGGATAATATCTCGACATAGGAGAAGGAATTCCTAACACATATGATTAGGGTTGTTGGTTGGGTTCCTGTTATAACAAGAACCCTAAGAGGTATCTTGTTGGGTTCCTCTGGGTTGGTTTTTGAATTCTTGGGGACGAGAATGTTTTAAGAGGTATCTGATGTAATGTCCCATACCTCTCCGGCCCATTCCTTTGTCAAAATAAGTCCATGAAGTGTTCTGGAGGGTAAGATAAACTTTTCCCACACTTTCCAGAATTTTGAAACTACACGCCGTGTAGTTTGCGTACACGCCATGTACCCCCTTGCCGGGTATACCCCATGGTGAAGGCCGTTTCCTTGCCGTGTGAGATAAATGAGTGCACACCATGTGTCCAATACTACACGCCATGTAGTCTCTCCCCGCTTACGCGTTACCGTGTGTTCACCAGTCAACAGCCGTGTGCCGTGTTGGAGCCGTGTGAAATAAATGGGTACACGCCGTGTGTCTAAACTACATGCCGTGTAGTCTTTCCCCGCTTATGTGTTACCCTCAAACCGTGTGTTGACCAGTCAACAGCCACGGAGCCACGTTGGAAGCCGTGTGGAGACTGTGTGAAATAACCGAGTACACGCCGTGTACCATAAAGTACACACTGTGTACTTTTTCTTTTCTCACCTATAAAAGGAGGGGTCCCCTCATCCTTTTTAACTCACCCCTCTCCTCCCCTTTCCTCTGAGCAGAGTTCTCCCAAGATACTCAAAGGCTCTTTCTTCCATTACTTCTTCGTCCGAGCTCCGATTTACGATCCGTCAGTGGCCACGGGATCATAACGACGAGGTGGAACTTCTGAGATTGGATCTGTTGTCCTTCCTTGAGCCCTTACTTTCCAACTTCCACCTGAGGAGGTTTTGCCCGGACTCGATGGAAGTGATGGACGCCGATAGACGTCTTCTAAGGTTGATTCGGGGGAGCATTGTGATCAGAACCTGTTGAGGTAGGGATATTACCTTTGTCTCTCTAATTTGTGCATCATGCGGGGTGTGTATCCTCTTTTTTTCATGAGAAACAGTTGAACCATTAAATAAAGATAATAAATGTCTTAAAGAATGGGGATGGGAAAGTTGTTATGTTTATCTTATATCCTGTGATATTATGTTGTGAATTGAATAGGCTTATGCCTACTGAAAATCATGATCGTTGGGGGACTTTCCTTGCACAATTAAATGTTTCCCTATCTTTCTAGACCATTTTGTGGATGGAAACTTTGTTGAATGTGGAAATTGGTTAATCACGTAAATTTGGCTGATTTAAAATCTAGAACCCTTGTGTGATCACCCCAGTTAAACAAAATGGAATAATGAACATGTGGGTGTTGGCTTGGATACGTGGCATGTGATGGGGGTGTTTTGTGGGTTGTTTTGGATCGGGTGAGCAGCGGGGCTGCGGTTGACTTGGTTGTGGGATGGTGTGAATGTTATGTTGGTGACGGGCAGCGGGGCTGCGATAAATGGTATTAAAGGGATAATGATGTATGGTGCAGTTGTGGTTATGGTAGTTGGCAGCGGGGCTACAGGGATGGGTTTGAATGTGAACGGACTGTGGGTTGTGAATAATAAATAAAAATTGGAAGAGTTAATGAATGGTGGGTCATGGTAATGGAACGAGATTAATAATCAGTGGGTTGGTTGGTTGATAAAAAGGGATTTGTTGTGCTGCTTGTGTTTTCCTAACTTGATTTGTGGATGGAAAGGATATGTTTTATGAACGATCGATGTGGTTGGTTGTGGATAGTTGCCCAGTAGTTAACGAACTAATAAACTAATTCTGCTGAAACGTGAAAACCTAAATGGGGTTGGGGTTGTTTTTTGTATGCATGCTTCATAGTAGCAGTGTCGAGGCACGTGCTCAGTTTCTCTGTTTAGAATCCATAGGTTGGGATGTGTGTTTGGTATACATATATATATCTGTATCTTTTTTGTTTTATCGCACTCCACCCATGTTGAGCACTTAGTTCCGAACACTCCCATTTCATGGGAGAGGGTGTTTTCCCTTAGTTACTAGCTCCTTCCTGCTCCTTCTCCCCTAGGCTATGATGGATTGAGGTGGACTTACACCTAAGACTCTTCGGGTAGGTTTCGATTGCGGTGGTTTTAGCCCAAGACTCTTCGTGAAGGTTCTAGTGTTTCCCAAGAATCTTCGGGATGAGGCCCAGGTGTGTGCGGGCGGGATATGTGGTTGTGAGGCCCAGGCGTGTGCGGGAGGGATACGTGGTTGTGAGGCCCAGGTGTGTGCGGGCGGGATACGTGGTTGTGAGGACTAGGTGTGTGCGGGCGGGATGTGTGGTTTGTGAGGCCCAGGTGTGTGAAGGTGGGGAGAGTGTGGCAGCTTCAGGATGTTCACCATTAGGAAGAGCAGCTAACTACAAGGAAATGGTGCGGGGTACCCAAATAATCTTGTTCTTATATACTACTACCTGTTGTGATTGTGTTTTTGGTGAGTGTGGCTGGTGAGGTTGGGTGGATAGAATTCCTTGCTAGGTTTCTTCTTTTGTTCTCACGGGACATTAGGATGTCTCCCCACTTGTGCACGAGAGCTTTAGGTTTCCCTATTGAGTATACTTGTATGCTCACCCTATGTTTACTTTCAGGTTTCCAGGAGGACTAACAGGGCCGTGTGGGACCCTACTAGTTGGACAGTTGGAGTTTTTGCAATTTCTGTACTCTTGTTTTTATTTGGTATTGTACTTTGAGCTTTCTTGTACTTGAACCTTGTTATAAAATTGTTTAAACATGCATGTGGGCTTGGTTTGGGTTTATTTCTATACACTTTCTCTTTTCCTTTTTGGTGGTTGACTTGTCCTATTTCTTGATCTTAAAATAATAAAATGGTAATGCCTCCCATATTTGTGAAAACTCATACCCTTGGTGCTAGTCGCCAACCCGGGGACTACTGGAGGCGGGACTCGGGGGTCATTATCTCCCTTTCACTATTTCCAGCTCAGGAGGGGAATCTTTGGTGGGAGGGGGTCGTGACACATTATGTAATAAATCATGAAATAAGGAGAATTAAAATATGGGTTGTCATAGTTGGTATCAGAGAAAAGTCTAGTTATTTTTAATATTAAGGTTAAAAAACTCTAGATAAGGTCTTAGTTATAAGACTAAACATAAGAAAAAATCCCTAAATTTTGGTAAATTTTAGAGTAAGTGGTTTCCAAGAAAATACATCCCTTTATAGATACTATAAATGGATGTGGATATGGTGCAGAGGTACCTAGTGGTAATAACCCTAGAAAGGGACCATTGATATGGACTCAATCATCACCTAGTGTAAAAAAATAGGCCTTACTGTACACCTAGTTTGAAACTTCTGAGGATATATTATTTTTTAAATTCAAATTATCCTTACCAGCCATTATTAAAGGAAAAAAAATCCCATAAAATTTTATGCTAGGAAATAGATCATGAATAACTTATATTGAATCATATAAATAAATAATTTTTGGAATATATTTCATTTATGAGTTATTACTTTAAAGTTCATGGTCTCCTATTTATATGATTACTAGTTTAAAAATACCCATCTCGAATTTTTCTTTTATTATAGTCAATGGATGGGAATAGAAGGAACCAAGTCAACAACCAATGTGAAGAACAATGTAATGACTTCTCAAATGAAATTCCCAATCTGATGGGAGTAGGAATCATGAAATTCATGTAAATAATTTATCAATTTACACAAGTTTTTAACTAAATCTTGAATCATGAGGAATAAACAAATCTCCCCTAAGAAAGATTAATTTTCAATTGAGACCTTTATGTGACAAATGCCTCTAACTTTTATTGGATATTCTGATCCCTTAATCATAGTGCAATTGATCAAATCCACTGAGAAGATCTCATCCATACTTTAATTCTTTGAGAAAGATAATTTCATAAAGGATATTTATCACATGGAAGTATAATATGATCAATAGTGGATGTCTTTCAAAAATACAAAGACCAAGGTGGAGATCGATGTGATGAAGTGGAAGGAATTCCAAAAAATATTTTTCAACAAATATTTTCCTCACTCTCTTCGACTGAAAATGGAGAGGTTCTTTCTTAGCCATAAGAAAAGGATGCCAAATCCATTAGGGTGTATGAGAAAAACTTAAAAATACTTTCATGATACAACTTTAGATTTATCGTTACCCTTCAATATAAAGTTGAACACTTCTTTTGTGGGATGAATTTGAATCTAAAAAAAATCCTTACCCATTCCAGACTTTGATGGATATGAGGAAATTTTTGATGTTCCCTCAAAGATTAGATGAATATAAAAAAATATCAAGGTTTTCATGGTACTAAGAAGAAAAAAATGGAGTTTTATTCTGGTCTTATTATGGAGAAATATAATTGTGGAAAGAAATATCAACATCCCACTTGTAAAATGTTAGGGAAAAAGTATCCAATAAATTGCCTAAAGGGGATACATAAATGATTTAGGTGTGGGAAGGAAGGGAACATAACTAGCGATTTTTGATGGGAGAAACCAACCAATGTGATGAAAGAAAGGAATTCTCTAGTCAAACCTCAGGTAGCAGTACTGTGTTTCAATTGTAAGGAACATGAGAATTATGCAAGCCAATAACCTAAGCCAAGGGTTTTTTAGAGATAATCAATGCCAATAAACTAAAAGAAAGAAAGGGAATTATTTTTCCATCAAAACTACTAAGGTGGATCCTAACAATGAAGAGGTTACATGTATGATAATTATTCATTCAAGGATAGAAAATTTACCTTTTGATTATGGTTCTAAAAATTCTTTCATATCGCACCGGTTTAGTAGAACCATTAAAATACCACCATAAAGCATGGAAGTAGAGTTGTTGTTGAAAATAGAAAATGGGGAAATTATTGCATCCCAATTATATAACTCCTCCCCTATCAAAATTTTTGGGATAAAATTCCCAGTGAACCTTTTGATACTCACTTTAGTATAATTTGATAAAAATTTTGGTATGTATTGGCTTTCATTATATAGGGATAACATAAATTTCCAAGAGAAGGAAATCACCCTCCACATCCCAAATCACCCTCCAATTTTATACAAGTTTAAGGAGGCGGATGAATCTTATTTGGTACCAAAATCTCAATCATGGATATTATTTCCTTATGAGAAAGTGTATCTAGCTCAAATGATTGAGACTAAAGAAAAGATCATCCTTGAAGACATGCCCATTGTGAGGGAATACATTGATGTTCTTCCTAAAGAATTACCCAGTATTACTCCCTGTAGAGAGGTTGAATTTTCAATTGAGAATATACCTATATCTTTTTCTAATATCCAATATTCCATAGAAAATGGCTATTTTTTAACTTGAGGAGCTGAAGAAGTAACTATAGAAGAATATGGATAAAGGGTCCATACACTCAAGTTCATCACTATAGGGTTAATCAGTCTTCTTTATCAAGAATAAGGATGTGTTAATGAACCTATGAATTTATTATTATAAGATAAAAAAGATCATGATAAATAAAAATTATCCTTTACCACATATTGATGATTTGTTTGATTAGATATGTAGAGACCAATATTTCTCTATGTTTGATCTTAATTTGTATAACAAACCTACTATTTATTACACATTAATTCATGTTTTATTACATAAAAGTGAAGTTAATACAACCCAAAATATCGAGAAGTCTAGTATATTTGGGAATTAGGTACATTACATAACCACTTATAACATGGGGTACAAAAAATTATTGAACACTTATTTTACATGATCATAATATTCCAATGAACTTAAAAATGCATGGGATAACTTGGGGATAAACATAAGAAAGGGGTGAGCTATAAAGCCTAGTAAGAGTATAAACAAGGCATAACATGAATAAGATAATACATTTTAGACATTAGGAATATCAATGGTGTATAAAAAGAGTAGGAATCTTTTGGCACCAAAATATGTGCATTTGGAAAAAATAAGCAAAGGAAACTAAATGGTTCTAAAGGGGATGCTTTGAGATGCACCCTCGCAAATCCCTTAATCACCATGACTAACGAAAAGATGAGGCCTTCTCTGCACCAGTCACAAAGAAAAGTGAAGGTCAAATCCACAGCTACGATGAACTTTATGGAAGTATTCACACCACATAGGGAAGGAAGATCGCCTCCACAAGTCCTTCAAAATTGGTAGAAGCCTCTGCAACCACCGCAGAGGGAACAAAGGAAGCCTCTATGCCACAGAGGGGATGATGGTTGACTTCATAACTCTGAGAAAATTTATGAAATATTCTTCTGATGGTGGAGCACAAGTTACTTTGTAGCATGCCCTTAGAGCATTTTTCCCCCCTGGCGCTTATAAATACCTGGTTCCCCCTATTCCAAAGGATTAGGACCCCAACCTTTCGTCTTCTGAATCCCCAAATCGTGAAGCATTATTTTCTCTAAAAACCAACTAGGAAAATGAAACATATAAGGTTATTGATAATTACAAAAACCATTTTACTTTTCTAAGATCTATTTCTGTTTGAATAAGGGATTCCCTTCACAAAGCCTATTGTCCATCGTAAAGGAATGAGACCCGTTCGGGTTCTCGGGACTTCACAAAGAACCCAAGATTCTCAAATAACCCTCCAAAAACATGTGTAATACATGATTAGTATGGGACACTATGATTCATAAAGATCTCCTCTTTGTGAATTCATATCCTCTGTGATCCCTTCTGCTCTATGAGCCCATGAGCTCTATGAAGCTATGTACTCTGCGATCCCCTGTGCTCTGAAAAACCATGAGCTCTGTGAATCCATATGCTATGTGAGCCCCTGTGATTTGAGAGCCCATGATCTCTAAGAATACATGTTCTCTATGATCCCCTATGCTATTAAATCCCCCGATCTTTGCAAATCCCCTCTCTTCAAGGCCCCTTGCTTCACGAACCCTTATCTCGTGCGGCCCTCCAGGATTATATGAAGTGATTTCAAAGTCCGTTGGGCGGTGCTTCATGTTATATTGCTTTGAATCATTCTTCTTCGCATAGGCACACTAATGTATATTTATTCTTCAAATATCCACACTAACATGATCCCCTCAATGGATCACTCCACAACCCTATCTTCATACGGAATTTCTAGCGCCTTCCCTCCACCAAGGGTTAAAATTTGCTAGCTATTTAAGTAATAGGGGTGAGGAGTGAATCCTCCCCATCTGAGATGCAGGATATTAAACTACTAAGCATCCAATTCCTCAACAAATTATGTTAAACTGTGATCAACGCATGAGTGACAAGCCTGTGGGGACCACGAAGGGGATGCACATCATCACCCTCTCACTTCTCTTCTCCTGCTGTACTTTGTCGCCATGTGCATCTCAGGAAGCCCTTACGTAATCCCCAAAACCCATTTTATAGGGTTATCAATGTATGATGACCATATCATCCTCATAAATCTAGACCCCTACTTGGGATTCCCTCCTAGAGTAAGTCCCAACCTCCCTTTCTATGGGCTGCTAACTACGTGTAAGCCCCACTCCATCATCTTCACATCGGTTACATCCTATTCATCTCATCCACATCATCAAATCATCCATCATCCATCCTAGTTTTACTCAGGCCACCACATCCCAGTGAGATCATGTCACCCACTTCCTCACTACTCCTAATAGTACTTGGGTAGCTAACCATGCGTATTCCCCAACATGTCTTTGGGTTGTTTTCTTTGGTTCACCCTCATCCTACATGACGTTAAACTGTATCCCCCCTTCATCCCACATGATGCTAAACTATATGATTTCGAACTATGTGGGTTTTGATCCCTTTATTCTAAAAAGGGTATGTAGGAAGCCTTTACGAGGTTCAATACCAACCAATGGTAAACAATGGTGCCCCCTCCTGGGGGTGCACCATCCCTAATTCACCCTCAATGGTGTCCCGATCACCATTCACGGTGTGACATCTTCCCTTTTTGGGACACGCCACCCTGGGCCCATCCTCATTGGGAATTATGATCCATCTATCCGATACTCACTTTTTGGGATGTACCTCCATGGTGTGACATCTTACCTTTATGGGACACACTACCCTAGGTTTGTCCTCATTGGGTGTTCTAATCCATCCATCTGGTAAACCTTCCAGGTGCATCCTCCTAGGGATGTACCCACCTGATCCACTCTCATCAGTGTTCTGATCAGTCTGATCTGTCTCTGCTAGATGTTAAACTTGTAGAATACCCCTTTTTAAAAATGGGAAGTTGTGGAAAACCTTGGATACATGACTCCATCATATAATTATGCACATTCGATGTGGGATTCCTCATGCTTCTGTGTCCTTGAGAATCCCTATCATAAGGGGAAGAAATTCAGGTGTACCAGTGTGTCAACATCTATACACGCCAGTGATTCCCAATGTGAGTAATTACCTGAACAAAGGTTACTAACCTAACTTGAACCCATGTAATGTCCTAACACAAGCAGTGTAATTAACTAGCATCCACAAAGATATAGCATTGAGAAGAGTTTCACAAACAATGTCTTAATCTTTAAGGGAGACCCGGACTAGGTAATGAATTTCAAGGAGAAATACCCGAAAGGAGAGGCCAACATACCATCATCCCATTTAGATCAAGGAGAAAAAATCCCTGAAGAAGTGATGGGTGTTGCCTGCCTTTGGAAAGTGGGAATGCGGGGAAACAACCAGCACATCCCCACAGATAGTTGCGCACCCTGACAAAAGCATAAAAAAAAATGTTGAACACGACATGAATTTATTCTCCTCAATATGGGGATTGGTAGCATTTGGTTAATCGGTAGATAAGAATGTCACTAGATCTATCTATACGGCACTACATCCAGCCAATAAAATAATGGTCATGGCGTGAAACTCTCTAAATTTTGGGGTAGTTAATCATTGGGAATCCTAGTATGCGACGTTGTGAGTGTGGAACTTTCTATCCAGTCATGGAAGACTAAACTGTACTGGGGAATTGTTAATTTCTTTCCTACTATATATGCTTATGGATGAATCTTCCTTCTTTGTAGGGACCAAGATACAATTGTAGGAAACCAATCATCGCCATCCCATGGATGCAGGGGAAGGGGTAGGGGAAACACAAATATAACAATCCCGCACAGTCTCACCTCTTCTATGACGACTCCCATGACCACAAATATCGAGTGACTATGCCCCATCTCACCCTCCAAATTTATTTAAAGGAGGGTGATTAATACTCTTTTCCATAGATACAAATAGAAGGGGGTCTTCCCAACCAAGGACATGGCTTGCCAAGATTTAGAGGCTTCTATGCCTCAGCATCGCCGCTGCCCCCGAGGGCCACGTAGGGAGTCACTGCTCCCCACTTCGGTCTACAATAGATTTGGGATCCTCTCCCTATAGTGTTCTTATGACTCACTCCCTTACATTGAATAAGTAAGGGACGTCCAAGTCCCCCTATCTATGACTTCAGCCCGGGAGCCACCAAGGATGGCTCCCACTAGGCCACGTCAATGCCGCTAGCCAGTCTTACAGGAAGAAGAGTTGGTAGTTCACACCCCTGCACATCTAGTTCTAGTTTGGATAACCCGACTTCAATTTCGGGTATAGACTCGGGAGGATTCCCGCTAGGAGGCATCATTTTCCACATCTCTAGTGGCCCAAGACACCATCAGCGCAAGACATTAGCCCCTTATTACTACTGAGTAGGGGAACCTCCTTATTACTAAGCTGGAGAACTTCCATGCCCAGTCAGGTTTGAGGTACCAACCACCCTATGAGTAGATTGGTTTGACTCTCCCGATTACCAGGGGAAGTATCAGTCATCTCAGGGTGACCTGTGATGAAGAATTTCAATACGGAGGCCCTCTCTATACCACCACCAGATATAGTGGAGGTCCTCCCCACTCTCTCATCCAGTATGGGGTTCCTCCCCATGCCACTATCACCAGTCCAATCAGAGGTCATCCCCATCTTGTTGACACCAGACACAAAGGTCCTCCCCATGCCCATAATCTCAGGTATGAAAAATTTCACCACATACTAGTTTCTTAACATGAGGGTTCCCCTCACCCAGTCACCCATAATCATGGAGGTCCTCCTTGTGATCATGAGTCTAGCGAAGGTCCTCCTTGCTTCATTGAAGGTCATTACAAGGGTCTTTCCTGTATCCAGTATGGTCAGTACGAAGGCCCTCTTCATACCATAACTACTAGAGCTAGTCAATGTGGAGTTCCTCCTCACGCTACTGATGATCACCATAGAGGTCCTCCCCATGTGCTTTCCATCTCCAGTAGAGGCCCTCCCCGCTCTAGCTCCCTCAATCATGAAGGTCCTCTCTATGTTCCATTTGACATTTTCCTAGGTGCTCCTTGCACCTCTATTTGTCCAAGCTAAGGTCATCCCCACTCCATCACCAACCTAAGATGAGGTCCTACCCATGTCATAGATCTACCCTACCCTGAAGAACCATCTCGAGGTAGGAGGGTGGGTCATCACCACCAGAGGAAGAATCTTGAGAAGCCTAAAACTGCAATTAAACCCATCTGCTTCTCAAATTTTGAAGCAGAGTGTGATTCAATGATGGAACCTTCACTCTGTTCCTCTATGTAAGGGGATGGGACAAGAATAAAGCGTATTGGCCTCATCCTTCCAGAAATTGAGGTCCACTATATCCCTGGATCCCTTTAAAGATACATACATGAGGATGAAGATTTGGCCCCTTTCTAGGGCTTGGACATGCAATCCTCCTTATCATCAGCAAGATCATTCTATACCTCAAAAAGAGATCATGGAGAGTTTTTTTTGGAAAAAATTGAGGACAAGCAATAGTGTGACCCACCACCAATGACCGAAGCCCCTACACAGAAATCAGTGGTCATTAGTCCATCTTACAAGGATGTGGTGGTGCAATCATTGCATTCTTCAGAAGACATCCCAAGATGCACCGGTTTGTCATCTCATGTGTTGTAATATCCACCAGCCAGTCTACCACCACAATGGTCCAGTTTAGTTCCATTACCGGTCCCATAATCACCCCTAGTCAAAGAGTGGGTTAATCAAAGGATGGATCTTGAGTCTGAGCTGAGAAGTTTGTGGGACATTCTCGCAGCGGACCATTTCCCAGAGATGTTCTGGCCAATTACAACTGAAAACTTCAACATTATGGAGTCCCTTACCTTGGATGAGGTTATGTGCCTCTGCCGAACCTTAGTAATGACTCATTTCTGTCTCCGTTGTTGGTGGTCAGCTTACCCCAAGAGACAGTAACACTACGACGACATTGGATAGCAATGCTGCCTGGTCGAGTTGGCTGCACTTCCTGTTTCTTAGCACCCTGCGTCGCCTGTTTATCATCAAACTCTCTAGAAAAAATACATTTATAGCTTCACTGTTCTCTAAAAAGTTATCAAGGAGGCTTTCCCACATGTCCAAATCTGTGTCTGGGGGTAGTCTACCACCCTATATTTCAGTCCTATCCTACGCCAACTTGGTTTACCTAGTGATATCAAAGATATGCCTCCAGGAATCGCCAAAGTGAACATGGTCATTCCTGACATATATACCTAGAAGGAGAAATTGGCATAAGTCCTGGAGAAGAGGAATAGCCCACTGGGGTATTAAAACACCTGATAGATCTTACAAGTGTCCATACTTTCCAACAAATAATTTTTCTTGTCCTCCTTGTACCTTCTGAGTCATTGCCTCTCAGTCGAGACCCCAACAAGGGAAAAGATAAAATTGGGACCGTTAAACCCTATAACCTATCTAGATCAGTGAAAAAGATTAAAGATGACCTTGAAAAGGCTGCGTTGCATCAAAAACTTGCTGAACAAAAAAATATGGTTAATTAGCTCCTCACTGAGCATGCCAAGGAACAACAACTCAATTATGGTAATCCTCGATCGGGGCAGTAGGGGCAGGTTCAGCTTCTTCCTGGTGAGTTTCCTCTTGGATATCTTGACAACACTGCCCATCTAGATAGGGTATAGGCTAGTGTTTATGGAAATCTTCCATGATATATGTCACAAAATCCACCTAAGATGCACAAAGACCTACCTTAGAACCCAACTTAAGTTCTTCCAGCTACTCTACAAGTCCCACTTGCCACTCTATAGGTTATTCCCCTAACTCCTCGAGTAATTATGCCAATCTCCCAATGAACCACTGGGCCCGCTTACCACATTGAAGAACCTGACAATGCGTTGGTGGTTAGGGACCCTCATCAAGATCATAATCCTTATCCAGATGATCCAATGGCAGTTCTTATTGATTTCCTCAAGGCTCTGAAAACTCGACAGATGGTCATCCCACCTGATGGCAAGCCATATTCGGAATGGGTGGATGATATTCCAACACCCTTGGGTTTCAAAAATCCTACCTTCTCCCCATTTAATGGGATGAGAGATCCGCTGCAGCATCTGGCTCACTTTATTTCAAGGTGTGGACCCATGCTAGGAACTCCAGTGTAATAGGAGGCCACCAAGCTCCAATGTTTTGTACATACACTAGAAGGACTCACTTTTGTTTGGTACATCCAGTTACCCATTGGGTCAATAAATGGTTGGGAGGATCTTCGTAGGTAGTTTCTTTACTAGTTTAGTTCCACCACCTGAAAGACTAGTATTTCCAATCTCCTTAAGTGAAAGCAGAGGCCTGATGAGCATGTCGAAGACTTTGTCGCTAGGTGGAAGGGCCTCACATATTCACTCGATATTACACTAACCTAGGAACAACTGCTAACAATGTGCATAGGGAATGTGAAGACCGAACTATTCTCTTCTCTCATCACTCAAAACTTCCCAGACGAGTTTTGGAATTTCTATGACAAAGCTCAACATTTAGAGTAAGCCTTTCTTCTATCCAAACAAGCATGTCCATTTCCTCCTATAGCCTCTGAAAGAAGATCCACCAAGACTGAGACCACCATAGTAGCACAAATAGAGGTCCCTAGGTAACTAGAATTGTTATCGATAGAGCCACCTCCATGACTTTTCTAAGGCCCGCCACCTCAGGCATAGCCTCCGGCTCAGTAGTGCTCACCTCAGAATCGATAAGCACCCCCACATAATGTTCCACCACCACCTAGGTGAGATAATCAGGTCTCACCTCCCCTATAGGCTCCACTAACCCCTCATCAGGGCTAGGTTCCTAGTGCTCCTTTCCCAGATCGAAGGAACTATAACTACTCATTTAACATGGATCAGGTTTTTGGTTATTTTCGAAGCACCATGGACTAGGGAATCTTGTGGTTGCCAAAATAAAAGAGGCCTAAAGAGGCAGATCTCATTGATCACCCCAATTACTACCCCTATCACTAATTCCTTGGGCACAACATCAAGAAGTTATATGTGTTTAAAGACTAACTCAAAGGCTAGGTTGATAACAACATAGTCAGATTGGGTCTAGCCCCAGCACAAGTGGCATGTGTGTTTATAAAGCCTGAAAGTGACAACGAGGGTGAATGGAATCAAGTTTCTAACCACGGGTCTCAAAAATACGATGAATAGATAGATCAAAAGGTAGTCTCCTATGCTCATGGTATTATCCGTGCATGTTTAAATCAGCCCGATCCTTCAATAGTTTCTACGCTACCATCATCTACTACCTCTGCATCAATATCTCAGCCTTCGTCCTCTTAGGAGAGTAAGCACCGACAATGCAAAGGAAAAAAATTACCTCTGCCAGTTCCAAATCCATCCCATAATCTCAGTGATTTTAGGTCCCCCAGGATGGGGATTTCCTCTAGAATCCAACCAATGATGGAGGATTATTCAAGTGATGACTAGGGGTAAGCTTCAGTCAATACCATCGAGATGGTAAACCCTCACATGGTTCCCGATGAAGAAGTGCTCCAGGAATACCCTCCCAATGTCCCCATTCGATGCCAGTGTTAACAAATCCATGGGTATGTGAATAATTTTAATGAATTATCTAGTGCTTCCAGCCAAGACATTCACACCACTAATACCAGGAAGTAGGTCCAACACAAAGCTCAACACGCACAAAATTCTCATCTTGTTTCATCTGATCTGCCTCCACCACCATTTTTATGACTTGATCAAGAAGATCCAAAAAGACCATGATAAAATAAATCACATTCTGTTGTGGATGAAACTTATTCATCTGGTTGTCATCCAATAGTCAATCTATGTGGTTCAACTAGTGAGCAGCGGGACATTCCTAGCACCATCCAAAATCCGTCAGTTTAATAAGTAGTGCCTGTAATACCTCCTTCCATAGAGAAACCTCTTGTTAGTATAATTGTATGACTTTCATGGAAATATGATTTCCTAAAGCATCTTTCCATCATTCTTGTGAGTATCTCTATCCTCGAGGCTCTCTGCCTGTCATTAGATATGCATGATTCCCTTACGGAGGCATTAAGAATCCCCATCCAGTTTGAGATAGAAGTAGCAACCACAGAAGCCTTCCATGCTGAGGAAGTCAAGCATACATAATGTAAATCTGTCATATCTTTCTCTAGATAAGATCAAGGTTCTATTATATAGGGGAACATCCACCCACTGTACATCACTGGCCAGTTCAATGGTGTGGAGGTCCGCCACTGTCTTGTCAACATGGGCTCTGGGATTAACCTTATCCCAACCCAAACACTTCGCAATATGGGACTATCTGAAACAGATTTGAGTCCTTTGACCTGAATATTCAAGGTTATTATAGGATAGAGTAGGCACCAATTAGAAAGATCCACTTGAATACCTAGTTTGGTGGCCTATTTTCCAGCACCAAGTTCATGGTTATCTCAGAAGACACCATTTACAATGTGTTGATGGGTAGACCATGGATCCACCTACATGCGACAATCCCTTACTCATATCACTAATGCCTTAAATACTCCCTTAATGGTTGAGTAGGCATACTACAAGGTGATGCACCTACCTTTTACTCTTTTGAAACCCACTACCTAGATGTCGACTACTACAAGAGAAAGGAAAAGAAGATTTAGGATAATAAGGTTGAGCATGATATGGCTGCGACTGACCCATGGACAGACCTAGATGATGCCTATATTTTCCCAATTCACCGATTGGAGGCCATAACCCCATACTTGGGGAAATTTTTTGTTGTATTTGGAATGAGAGGAAACACGTTACCAAGTCTAAGGAATTCTGAAAGATCACCTTGTATTCCTACACAAATCAGGCTTGGGTGATCCCATAGCCCCCTACTACTATAAGGTATCAGGATGTTTGACCTATGTAAACAACAATATGTCATAATTTTCTATTCCGTAAGGCCAGGTTGAATCGGTTTAGGCCAAAGAGCCATTACTGCTTTGATATTATCAAGTGGGGCCCCTTGGTTTGAAGGACTAATGGGATTAGATCGATAACTTTTGTCTCTATGATTTCAATGGTACATGAGCCTTCCAGTAAATATTCTACCACCGTTCAGGCCGACACTAGCATTTCATCAGGATATGTCAACTTGTAAGAGTTTCCTCCTACGTATGATCCTATCATTGTAGAGGAATAAGAGGATTTAGAAGACACCCCTACCACATTCCAAGAGGACATCTTCACTATTGTCAATTAATTGGTACAGGTGAACCTCAGTACCAGGACAGATCTGAAACCAACACTGATTAGTGTAGCTATGCTTGCAGAAGATCTACAGAGATACGTGGAATTCTTAAATCAGCATCATGATGTATTTTCCTGGAGTTATGAAGAGATTCTATATCTAGATCCTCAGGTCACTATCCACCATCTCAGTATCTCAGTAAATCATCACAGGTTCAAACAACCTCCCAGAAAGATGCACCCTTCTCACGGTGCCATGGTTGAGGCTGAGGTTGATAAGATCATTAAGGACAACTTCATCAAGGATGTCTAGTAACGAAAGTGGATAGTAAAAATTGTTCCCATCCAAAAGAAGAACTGACAGATTAGAGTCTGCATTGACATTCAGGATCTCAACCGTCATTGTTTGAAGGATGATTTTACCCTTCTGACAACAAAGTTGTTGATCAACATTACTGTTGGTTTCCAAGCTCTCTCCTTCATGGATGGGTATTTTAGATATAATAAAATATAAATGGCCCCGAAAGATGAAGATTTCACTACCTTCAGAGAACCACAAGGTACTTTCTATTAAAAGGTAATGCCTTTCGGTCTGAAGAATACAGGTTCCACCTATCAGCGTGCCATGCATTGCATATTTAAGCCCATCCTTGGAACATCAATGGAATTCTATGTGGACAACCTAGTGGTTAAATCTCACCAGTTTCAGGACCATATCAGAGATCTTAATAAAGTGTAAGGATTCCATCGTTCCCACCACCTAAATATAAACCCCTTGAAGTGTGCCTTTGGGGTCACCTCCATAAAGTTTCTCAGCTTCTTTTTCAGATGTAGAAGAATTAAGATAGATCTAGAGAAGATCAAAGCTATCATCCAGATGCCTCCTCCAAGCAATATTCGGGAGCTCCAAGGCTTTCAAGGCCACTTAGCCTACATGCACCGATTCATCACAAATCTAGATGTAAAGTGTAATCCATTTTCCTATATCATGAATAAATGTACTGATTATAAATGGGATGAGGAGTATCAGACTACTTCTGAGGAAATAAAGAAATACCTGCTATAGTCTCTAGTTCCGATGCCACTTGTCTCTAGGAATCCACTGGTCCTTTATGTGACCACACTAGAATGATCCCTTAGCACCCTTCTCACCTAGAAGAACAAAGAAGGGGCAGAGAAAATTTCATACTATCTTAGCCACATTATCCTCGATATAGAGACAAAATATTAATCTATTGAGAAGATCTACCTTGCGCTAGTATTCACATTACAAAAATTAAAACATTACTTGCAGCACCATGAGATATAGCTGGTGTCCGAAGTGGATCCACTAAAGTACATCCTGAACCATACCATGTTAATAGGCCATCTAGCTCAGTGGGAAGTCATCCTTTAATAGTTTGACATCACATTTTTCCCCTAGAAGGATATCAATGGGTAGGCACTAGTAGAATTTCTTGCTTCCCATCCTGCCCCCATAGAGCAGTCTCTGGATTATGATTTCCCAAATGAGACAATCCTCTTAGTGGATCAAGACATACCATGTTGGCAGATGAACTTTGATGGTGCTTCATGAATCCTTACTAGCAGGATACTCAATGATCCTATACTTAATAGAGTAGGCCTAGATATCGTCTTCATCACACCTGCAAAAACTATACTGCCCTATTCATTCCTATTGTCAGAAGGCTATACCAACAACAAGGAAAAGTATCAAGCTCTCATTACTGGTCTCGAGCTAGCCCTTGTGATTAATGTTCCCTATTTTCATGTGAAAGTTGACTCTGATATGGTTATTAAGTAGATCAACGGTGACTATGTTGTTAGGAAGCTGGGTCTCATACCTCTGTTAGAGTGTACTCGTCAGTTGATGGTCCATTTTTCTTCTCATCCAGAAGTTACTCATGTACCTCGAACATATAATGGTCAAGCCAATTCCTTGAACATCCTTGCTACATCTCTTGTAGATCATGACTAGGATGATTTGATTATCCATGTGGCACATCGAAGATTCATCTCTCCTATCACCCCAGATGATGACAATAATCAACAGGTAAGACATCTTACCACCAATGCCTCCACATAGAGACCTCTAGGTCCCCTTTACACAACATTGGAGGAGACCCCTAACTTGATGACTCCCTTTATCGAGTATCTTCAGCATAGTAATCTCCTAAAATAATGAGCCAGACATGAGCGAGTTCGTTGGTGCACAGTGCAGTTCACCCTCCAAAGTAGTCCCAGTCTTAAGAAGAACCTCTAAAAACGTGGGTTAAATGGAGTTATACTCTATTGAATTCAAGTATATGAGATTCCTCAGGTTATGTAGGAATTCCATGCCGATTCCTGTGGGGGATCATCAGGCCGGGTTGAAGCCCTCTCATCAGATCTGAATATTAGGCTACTTTTGGCCCACCATAGTCCATGATTGCATTGAGTTTTCCAAGAGGTGCCATGCATTACATATCCATGCTAATTTTGTGCATCTCATGCCAGATACTCTCCATACTACCAAGTACTCTTGGTCCTTTGTGGTCTGGGGACTCAATGTCATGGGACCGTATCCACTAGCAATGGCTCGCCAGCGCTGGTTCATCCTGACCGCTACAAATTTCTTTTTCAAGTGGGAAGAGGGTGTTTTGTTCATGGAATTTAAGGACTATTCCATCACTGAATTTGTGATCTCCAATATAATCTACCATTTTGGAGTCCCTCACACCATTCTCACTGAAAACGACACCAACTTCTGGGTATCCAAGATGAATAAACTATATGATAAGTACAATATCTGTTCTAATCATACCTCTCTTTATCATGCGCAAGAAAATGGGATGATAGAGACATTCAACAAAATACTCTCTAACATCTTATAGAATATAGTTGGTAAGAATAAGAAGATTTTTCTAGAAAAACTCCCCAACTCTCTCTGGGATTACCGTATGATAACTTGTAATTCCATCAAGGTGACCCCATATTCCTTGGTGTATAGAGAAGAGGAAGTCATGCCCATCGACATTCAGTTAATATCTCTTTACACAACCATCTATGATCAGAAGATGCTAGATAGAGTAGCAGATGTCCATATGGCTGAACTAGAATCCCTTGAAGAGAATATCCTCCAAGCCTTGCGCAATCTAGAGAGGCTTCTGAACAAGACATCCAGATCTTTCAAAAAGAAGGTTCATCTCCATTCTTTCCTTAAAGGTGACACAATATTGGACCTGATAACTTTAATGATACTCGGTAGGAATCCACCAAAGTTGGAACCTAATTGGGAGGGACCTTACATCATTCACAAAGTCTACCCCAATGGTGCATACTCCCTAGTCACTATGGATGGTGAGCACATTTCTCCTCCCACTAATTCCAAAGTCCTCAAGTAGTATTTTTATTAAGAATAACTTCTTCCATCCTTACTGAATGATGTTAAAATTTGTGATATGTCTGGGATAAAGGACGTAAAACCACTCACCATTCGTCCCATATGACGATAAAATGAAAAATGGTCTGAGCTCTATGAACTTAAACTAAGATCTTTTTTGTCCTTACCACAATATGTTAACTACATGGGTTCCACCATGCTTCAAGCATTCCCCTCATTTGGACCTATATAATCTTTCATATACAAAAGGACCCCCTAACGGTAGGGTTACATGCCACCTTGGATCACCTACCATTCTAGTCCAACACCCCAAATGATTTTGAATGACATTATGAGACAGGTCCCACGTTGAGAATATGGTTAGCGGATGACCCTCACTTGTTTGTTTCCATTCTAGATCACATGATATAGGTACTTTGTTGAAAACATGGTCAATAGTTATCCTCTATCGTTATCTATATCCCCATGATCTTCCAAATATCAGGCGTAGTGATTCTCCATTTTCTTCCCTTCCATCCCACACACATGACATTAAACTAGGCATTTACAGTCTGAGATCTATGACCATAAACTAAGTTATTTTACATCCTTACCACATGACATTAAACTGCATGGATTTTCAAGAACTACATATGGCTTTATTCCCATACTTATGGGATACGTAGCGACGCCCAGACCTTTCGTTTGTGGCCTACCCTTAGGTCCCTCGACCTTTACAACCTCTTGGACCAAGATCTCTCTTAGGATTTCATGTGGTGTGGTGTAGACTCCTTATATGATCATTCACGTCAGATATGCTTTATCACGCCATGAACAATCCCTTTAGAACCCCTTCCTTATTATCCTTATCACACGATGTTAAATTTTATGGCATTTTCAGAACTACATATGTCTTGATTCTTTCCCTCACATGATACTTAGGAATGCCCAGACATTTCATCTTTGAGTCTAGCCCTGAGTTCACTATCCAATTTTCCCTAAAATCCATTTTGGAAGCATATGGTATGGTGTAGAATTCCTATGTCCATATTCATGCTGGATTTACAAACAGTCATGCCCCATGCCCTCCTTAGGAATCTATCCCCTTCATCAACATCCTTAACGCACGATTTTAAACTTCACAATATTTCAAGAACTATGTGTGGCTTGATTCCCATCTATATAAGATACATTGGAATTCCTGAACATTTATTCTTTGGGTCCATCCCTAGGTTCATCAATCTATTTTTTCCCTTTTCCTCCACTCACCTCCTCAAGTGGTATACACTTAACTGGACTCCTTGACCCTTTTTATGCCTCACTAACATGCTTAGATGTACTATGGTTTAGGACTTAGAGTGTTTGATTCTTCATGGACCTGATTTCACCCATTTACATGCTTTATGTCTCCCTTTACTTGGGTTTCCACCATATTTCACATCTAAAAGGACCCCTGGATGGTATGGATACTCGGCCTTATGGACTTCCTACCGCTTTGGGCCAACATCACAGAGGATTTTGAATGACATTATGAGACAGGTCCCGTGTAGTGAATTTGGTCAATAGTTATCCTCCATCATTATTCCACCCCCATTATTCCCTAGATATTGGTCTCGTGATTCACATCCCTTTCCACTCCATCATGTTCAAGTGGAATTTTTACACCCTTGGTGTTATCCCTCCATCACCTTTGAACATTAATAGGATGAATCAGCTTGTGGGGTCATCTTTGATTCCACAATGTCTCCCCCTACTGAGTATTCCATGTGTTTTAAAGATCTTCTCCACAATTATTTCCCACACCGAGCACAACTCACGTGGGATTAGGGACTTGGGTAAGGTTTATACCTGCATGGAAGAACCAAACTTCCTTTCAATCTGAACTCTATGACCTTAAACTAGGAGCTCTGGTCTCTTAGTCTAGGCATCATGAATTTAAACTATGAGGGTTCTTTTAGAAATTTGTGGTCCGGTGTGGAAAATATTGTCCCCATTCACGTCGGGTTGCTTTATGGCACCACACCACATATTTTCTATTCAGGAATCTTCCTATTTTGGTCTAAGATCTATGAACATAAACTAAGATCTCTTATATCTTTATAGCACGACATTAAACTACATTTTCTTCATCCAGGTTGTGTGCTAATAACTACCCAACTATATGATGTCTTTATTTGAGAAGACATCATCCCTCTAGAATTGTCCTTTTTTCCATGCCACATTTAAGAACTACGTGTGCATTGGTTCTCACCCTTGTGGGATACATAGCGATGCCCAAGCACTTTTATTTCAGGTCTAGCAGTAGATTTTTGAACCTTTTCTGTCACCTTGTTTTGGGTATGGGTCCTTTCTTCTCAGAAAGGTGTGATCTGGTATGGATTTCTTCTGTCCTACCCATGTTGGGTCTGCCCCGTGGCGCTACGCCGCACCTCTACACACCTTAAAATCCAAAATCTATGACCTTAAACTAGTATCTTAGATCATAAAGTCCTTCCATTATGACTTTGAATCAAAATTATTCTTTCAGAAGTGTGTGGTTTGGGTTGGAATTTTATGTCCTCATTCACATAGGGTGTGAAATAACCACACCACACAACCCCCTTAAAAATATCTCCATCTTCTTCATCCTTACCGCATGATGATAAAATGCACAAGAATATCCCACACACATGAAATTAAACTGGGCACCTTACAGACCATGCTCTACGACTTTAAACTAATATTATTACCATAAATGTTCTCACAGTATTAAACTATGTAACAATTACAATATTCCTCTTTAAAAGAGGATATCGCTCCCTTTTAGTATTGTCCACATTTCATACCACCTATCCGAAATATGCATGGCTTGATTCCCATCCTTATGGGATATGTAGTGATGCCTAGACTTCTTGTCTGTGGCCTAATCACAACCACTTTCACATCCCAAGCCCCTTATATCCCGGTTTCTCCCAAAAATATGTGGTTTGGTGTGGAATTCTTCATCCCTCATTCATGTTGGGTTTATAATAACTGCGCCATGTACTTCCTTAGAGATTAACACTCCTTACGCTCGTCCTGCATGATGCTTAAACTGCATAGGTTGTGTTTTCATTCCACACATTCCTTCATTTTGGGTTTTCATTATCTTTAACATCCAAAGAAACCCCCTAAACGACATGGATTCTAGGACTCAATGCTCTCATACAATTTTGGGCCAATGTCCCAGAGGATTTTGAATGACATTATGAGACAAGTTTCGTGTATCAAATTTGGCCAATGGTTAACCCTCATTCGTTTATTCATGTTCTAGTCTAACATGAAATGGATGCTAAATTTCAAACATAGTAAATAGTTATCCTTCATAGTCATGTCACTCCCATTGCATCCTAAATATCAGATGTTGTGAATTTCATGTTTAATGCCCCTTTCCGTTTTATAGATCCTCAACACCCCTGGTACTGTAACTCCACACATTCATGCACATTAAGTAGGAATGTTAGTTCATATGGGATTTTCCCCACCTGAAATTTCCTTTCCACCATTTCATGATCTTGTTAGATAGGGGAGGCCTGAAAACCCTCCTTATTTCCTACACCGAGCATGGATCACATAGGCTTAGAGGTTGTGGTGGTGTAATATTCATATACAAGATGGTGTGACCTGTTGTTCTTACCATATAACCTTAAACTATGACACTATCATCCTCACCACATGATGTTAAACTATTCAGAATACAAATTACTATGTAAGTCTTGATTCATGACCTTGCAGGATACATAGAGAAATTCGGGCATCTGATCCCCAGGTCCAACCAACTGAATAGTAAACTCCCCATCTTGGCCTTCTCAGCCCCAAATTCTATTTTAGGAATGTGTGATGTGGTGCAGAACTCTCTGGTCCCCATTCACATCAGTTTATGAACTGCACCACACATTTCTCATTTGGGGTAACTCTGTCCTTGATGCATGACTTTAAACTGCGGCCCTACCATGAACAAGTTAAGGATTCCCCATAATAATTATGGGATGCGTCAGAATCCTTGCTCGAGAGGATTGACCCCACCATCATTGGTCTCTGACCACACTATGCTCAAGAACTACGTTTGGCTTGATTCTCATCCTTATGGGATATGTAGCGATTCCAAGACATTTTTGCTTGGGCCCAGCCCCGGGACCGACTTTATTGGTTCTTTTCCCCTAATCATGGTCTGAACTCTATAACCTTAAACTAAGGGTTCTTATTCCATGTAACATGAATTTAAATTATTGTGTAGGATCCAGGCAGTGCGAACTTAAACTAAGTGCAACGTCTTGATCATATGATGTTAAACTATTCATACATCGTCCTCACTACATAATGCTAAACTTCACACTTATCGTCCTTAATGCATGATGCTAAACTACATGTTTATTATCCCTATTTACATGACGTAGAACTATATACCATTTTAGATACTCGCTAGAGAGGTCCCTCCTAGAAGTAGGACTGATCTCGATTCAAATTGATATGCTCACCCAATGTGATTTCATCATGGTGGCATAATTTTAAGAGTGTTGTAATCCATTCAAACAACTCACCACTCCACCGCGCACTTTGTGTACCCCTTATTCAGATCCTCATTCCCTTTCAAATCTAAAGGAACCCCCTAATAGTCAGGATTCTTGGCCTTAAGGCTCGCCTACCATCATGGGATAACATTATGAAGGAAATCGGAGGACACTTTGAGTTGGACCCATGTTTTTGAATGTGGTCATTGGTTGTCCCTCATTTTTTTGTTCCCATTTCAGGTTAACATGATATGGATGTCATGTTTTAAATTTGGTCAACATCTATCCTTTTTCATCATGCCATCCTCACTACATTCCGAATTATGGGTGTCTTAATTAATATTATTCATTCCCCTTTGTTCGTATTTATTCCAACACCCCTGGTGTTATCCCTCTTGTGTGATATAGCATGTTGTGAGAGGGAATTTTGGCTGTTTTGAGAATTATATTCTCTAACCATGGCCCCCCATTTTCTTCCCAAAAACTCAAAGTGGTCATTCAGACCCCAAATGTCTAGTGATTGGTTGGCACTATCATATGCAAGGGAAATAATTATGTGATCATACCTTGTTTCTCACACTAGGAATGACCCATGTGAGCTTAGGGATTGATTATTGGATATTTCACTGATACGATTGAGATTCAGCAATCAAAGCAGATAATGAGACTCATGTGTGCAACCAAAATAAACAAGCAAGCATGAAAGTATGTTTGTGAGTTTTTTAAAATTACAGCCCAATGGATTAACCCCTATGATAAATGGGTTGACCTATTCCATAGAGCATTCCAGATCCACCACTCTCTGGATTGTGACATCCAAGATTTTTTTGTCTCCTATTAAGATACCTATCATCTTCAATATAAATGGGGTGTAGTTCATCAACCTTGATCTATGCCTGATCCTCATCATCTTTGATAATAGCCATCTCTTGGGATGCTCACCTCATCTGTTCCTTGGCCTTTATCAATTGTTTCTTCAATCATGATATGAGTTCCGATTATGCATCAAGGAAAGCAGAATGTACGTTTGCCCGAACCCTTAAGCATTGGATCTCTTATTCAACATCCTAAAGTTTCTTGATATTGACAGAATTCCTCTGCTTCCAGCTAACACTGAGGCCATGACCATGTTTATTTATCTTCTCTTCCATATAATCTCAGATGAACATATGAGGGTGTCAAGAACCCACTCCTCCAGTGCATAGTACTTGCATCTAGGAACAAAGTCTCCCCATCCAGTTCATCCACTCTTCTTGTGGGGTATCCTTGACAAAGTTCTTGATTACTTTCTAAGAATGATGATAGACAAACTTGGTATCCTCTTCATCAGAAGTAGTCTCGTCACAATCCTCTGGGTTGGTAGGTTCATATGATGGGAACGCCTCAAAAAATTCATTATCAGGGTATTCTTCAGGTGTCCTATTAGATAGGCCAGGTTCTATGTCATTGGGTTGATCCTCATCACCGGATTCCACCTCAATAATATCAGTTTATATTCTACTAGTGGTCTTATCCGTTTCTATGATCGATTTAGTCTGGTCAACGTGAGCATCTGATTCCACAACGATTGGCATTACCCTTGGAAAAGGAGTTCTGGGAGCCCCAAACATCCTTGCTAGGGAGGTCCACACCATTTGAAGAACTATTCACGTAGAAATACATAAATTTCAGTTGGCCCGGCTCAATGAACAATAGTTACAGATTCTATGAAGGAGAGGACTTACAAAGATAAAATAATTGGCCTCTCCCTTGAGCTTCTGTTGTCAAAATCCTAGTATTTGGCTCCCCATACATGGTTGGGAACTCTGAAGACTCCAATAGAACCACCCTGGGTGTCGTAGCCCTACTAGATTCTGTAATCACCATTATCCCAGGTGTAGACCCTAAAGCTATTTCCGCTATTAGGTGAGAACTAGTTTTACATATGAGTTTCTCATCCACATGGTAAATGTCAGTTGAGAAATCCTAGATGACCTGAATGATGAACACATCGTAATGGTTTATTTTTTACCTCAAGAGCCTTAGAAAACTCTTCCAACTTCGAGGTTACAACTTCACCTTCATCTAAAGGGATCCATTTGTTAGCCTCTTCCCCCAGGAGGACTCTTATGATTATTCAGGTAAGGGGAAACACTCCCTTAACTCAATAATGGACAACTATGGTGGTACTGTTTGGTTAAGAATTACTTTCACCCGATCCTTCATTAGATACAAAGTACCTTGAGAGTGCACAAAGTCCTCTAGCTCGGTGATGTATCACTCCCCTTCCGCTCAAGACACTAGAAAGTCAGACTTGGCATGGCCAATTTTTGATAGATCCATCTTGAGATGGTTAAGATGGTGCCACATATGGGAATGACAGAGGAATTTCCCACTGACGTCCCAGGTGTCCTAAGACTTCTGAAAAAAAGTATCCTTAGGCATTTCTATGGGGCGTATCCACTTCCTAGGAGACCGAGTGGATATCCTACAGAACCCCATGGGTAGCCTCCCTTCCTAGAAACTTCGATCATCTGGGACCGCTGGGTCCACTGCTGTCGCTTGTCTCCCACTCAGTGAAGGTCCTAGAGTTGTTTGACTCATCACTATTACAATACCGACATCATGGCATGTTATTTCTACTTTTCAGACCCAAACTCGAGGTTGAGTGGGGCACCCCATCATTGGCACAAATGGTTCGTCACTTCAGCATGTCCCCTGGGTAGGATGCTTCCTAGCTCTTGGAATATTCTTTGACTAACCCAAAGATAGCAGTAGATGGAGGCATCTCATTCCACATCTTCATGTCCTCCTGTGTAAACATGATTCACATTTTCTTCATCACACATGGGTGATCCTCATGGTGTACCCCTATATATACTTGTGGGGTCAATCTCTGTACTTTTTATCTCACCAATTTCTTATGTTTTTCCCCACGTTATCCCATGAAGTTTTAAGTTTGTTAGAATATTATGATCATGTCAAATAAGTGTTCAATAATGTTTTGTACCCTGTGTTATAATTTGTTATTTAATGTAACTAATTCCCAAATAAACTAGACTTATCGATATTTTGGGCTGTATTAAGTTCACTTTTATGTAATAAAATAGGAATTATTTTGTAATAAAGAGCATGGTTATTATAGTTAGTATCAGAGTAAAAGTTTAGTTATTTTGGGATTAGGATTAGAAAAATCTAGTAAAATATTTAGGGATAAGACTAAGTATAAGAAAATATTCCTAAATTTTGGTAATTATAGATTATATTTTTTATCAAATAAAATAAAACCATTAATGTATACTACAAGTGGATGTGGTTCTAACACATATGTACCTAGGAGTAACAACTCCAACAAGGTGTTCCAGACCTAATTTGAGGTAACCTAGTACACAACAACATGCCTTATTGTGCACCTGGTTTGACACTCTTGGGGGATATTCTTTTTTAAATTCATAATCTCATTATGAACCATTATTAAGAAAACAAAAAAATCCCATAAGAATATATGTTAGGAAATAGATCCTGGATAACATATATTAAATCCTAGAAATTCATAAGTTAAAGAAATAAATTTAATTTATATGTTATCCCTTTAATGACAATAGATTCCCCTTTATGTGTTCAATAGTTTAAAAATAATCATCCCTAAGTCTATATTGGATAAAGTAAAACTAGAATAAAAATGTAAAAGTTAGGGTTATCACCCATAGTTCTATGTATTCCTTCATATAACAAAATTTTTGTATAACTATTCAAACACTACCACAAATAATGGAAGTATAGATATTGGTGAAAATGGAAAATGGGGAAATTATTGCATCCTAAGTATATAAATCCTCCCATATCAACGTTTGTGGGGTGAACTTACCAACAAAACTCTTCATAATTTAGTAGAATTTGATTCAATTTTGGGCATGGATTTTTTTCTCTGTATAGTGAAAAAATAAATTTATACAAGAAGGCAATCACTTTTCATATAGAGAATTGACCCCCAATTCTATACAAGTGCAAGGAGAAGGATGAATCTTCTTTAACGCCATCATCTCAAGCATGGATATTACTGCCCTGTGAGAAAGCGTATCTTGCTCAAATGATTGAGTCTAAGTAAAGAACCATCCTCGAAGACATGACTGTTGTGAGGTAATATGTTGATGTGTTTCCCAAGTAATTTCCTGATCTTCCTCCTAGCCGAGAGGTTGATTTTTCAATCAATATTATACCCGAGGAATTTCTAATATCCAAGACTTTATATAGGATATATTTTTTGGAACTTGATAAGCTAAAGAAAGAAATACAGGAGAATCTGGACAAATTATTTATACACCTAATTGCTTCACCAGGGGGTGAAACAGTCCTATTCATCAAGAATAAGGATGGTTCGATGAAAATTTTCATTGATTATCGTGATATCAACAAGATCATAATAAAGAAAAATTATCCTCTACCTTGAATTTATGACTTTTTCAATCATCTACATGGAGATAAATACATCTCCAAGGTGGATATTCGGTCAGGATATTGTTAAGTAAGGGTGAAGAAGGAAGATATCCCCCAAGATCGCTTTTCGTACAAGGTACAAGCACTATGAGTTCATAGTGATTCCATTCAGACTCACTAATGATTCAATAATCTTCATGGGCATGATAAATATAGTCTCTAGATATTACCTCAACAAATTTGTTGTAGTCTTTATAGATGATATTCTAATATACTCCAAAACTAAGGAGGACCATGAGGAGCATTTGAGCATTGTTCTAAATACCTTGTAAAAGGATAAGATCTATGAAAATTACATCAAGTGTGAGTTATATTTGAGGTAAGTTTCATTATTGGGGTATATCATCATAAGAAATGGGATATCTGTGGATCCTTCAAAGAAAAAAGCAATTGAAGGATGGTTGAGGCCAACATCCATGACAGATATCCATAATTTCCTTAGGTTAGTTTGATATTATAGCTGATTTATAATAAATTTCTCATGATTTTCAAACCATCTTAGTAAGAAACTCTAAAGGGATTCAAGTTTTCTTAGAATTATTAATTTGAAGAAAGATTCATGGAGTTTAAAAGGAGGATTACCACTACCCCTCTGCTCACACTACCCACAAGTGGGGAACTTTCCGCAATTTTCAGTTATGCTTTGAATAATGTATTGGGTTGTGTGTTGATGAAAAATAACAAATTCATTGCCTATGCATCAAGTCAGTTGAAAATTAATGAGAAAAACTATCCCATGCATGATCTGGAGCTGACAGTTGTGATCTTTGTGTTGAAAATTTAGCAGCATTATCCCTATGGGGAGAAGTGTGATATATATATTGATTACAAGAGCCTCAAATATACATTCAAATAGAAAGATATTAATATTAGGTAGGGTATATGGTTGGGGCTCATCAAGGATTATGAATTATCAATCCACTACCATCCTGGTAAAGAAAATCAGGTGGTGAATGCTCTAAGTAGAAAGGATCCATCAATTTTATCATTGATGAGAATTGAGTGGGATCTAATATTCTTATATTTGGAAAGGATGGACATGGGAATCATAAAGGAAGGAACATCATCAATCCTTTCAAAAATTATTACTCAACCATCCCTTATAGAGAGGTTAAAGGATGCTTGAAAGGATGATGTGGGTATTTAGAAGAAAGTAGAAACTATAAGGAAAAGGAAATCCTCATAGTTAAATTTTAATGAATAAGGAATTGTGAGATTTGGTTCAATACTATGAATTACATCAAATCCTGAGTTAAAGAAGGAACTATTGGATGAGTCAAATAGTTCAACTTTCTCCATTCACCCATAAAACAAAAAGATGTATAGAAATATCCGAGAGAACTATTGGTGGGACAACATGAAGAAGGAAAATTACTAAATATACATCAAAGTTTCTGGTATGTCAGCAAGTGAAGGTTGAAAGGTATAAATCTAATGGGATGATGTAACCATTACCCATATGAACAAATAAATGGGAAAACATCACCATGGACTTTGTCATTGAACTTTCTAAGACATATAAAGGAAAAAATGATATCGGGGTTGTTGTGAATCATCTTATAAAGATTAGAATCTTCATTGTATTTAGATAATATTTCTCACTGGATCAACTTTCATGGATATACATCATAGAAGTGGTGAGTCAGTATGGAGTACCAATATTTATTCCTTTCAATCGAGATCCAAGATTCACCTCTATATTTTGGAAAAGTATCCATCATACTCTAAACATTGAGCCAAAATTTAGTATGACTTATCACCCTCAAACTAATGGCCAATATGAGTAGACTATCCAAAAACTTGAATACATATTGAGAGAATACTAAATTGACTTCAAAGGAGTTTGGTACTAACACCTTCCTCTGGGTGAGTTCTCTTACAACAACAATTTCCACTTGAGCATTCAACTAGGTCCCTTTATGGGAAGAGGTGTAAAACATTGTTATGTTGGGATGAAGTTGGGGAATGAAAACTTCTAGGTTCCAAAATGGTTAGGGAAATGGTGTATAAGGTTAAGACCATTTAGAAACACATTAAGGATGCTCAAATTTGATAGAATAGATATGCTAAAAATCATCGATGAGACCTAGAGTTTGATTTGGATATATGTCATTCCTCCATATATCTCCATGGAAGAGAGTGATGAGATTTGGGGAAAAGGGAAAGATCAGTCTCAGGTACATTGGCCCTTTTGAGATTATTGATTGCATTGGAGTGGTGTCCTATCAACTATCACTCCCATCAAACCTATATCAAGTACATGATGTATTCTATGTATCCCTATTGAGAAAGTACATACCAGACCCCACACATGTACTTAATCCAGATGTGGTACCATTTGAGAATGACATTTACTAAGAGGAGAAGCCAGTGATGATCTTAGATCATAGAGAAAAGTTTTACGAAATAAGATAATTCACCATGTCAAAGTATTGTGGAGAAACCACAAGTTTGAAGAATCAATGTAGGAATCGAAGGAGGTTATGAAACAAAGTTACCCTCATTCTTTTAGTGTGGGAAAAAAATTTGAGCACAAAATTTTGAAAGGGGGGAAGATTGTAACGACCCAAAATATTATAAATAAAATTTCCCTTTTTGATTTAATTAATGTCTTATGGTTATAGAAAACACATGCACTTATTTTTTTTATTATATAAAGTTGGATTTAATTGAACATTGTGAATAATTACTATTTATAATATATCCATTTAATAGTCATCACATGATTATTTTAAATATAGGGTTTAAAAAAATCTAATTTTTACAAAGGAAGTTATGGCCTCAACCAATAGGATCATACCCTATGAAGCCTATTTATCGAAGATTCTGAGGGAGATAGTATTCCTGGGATATTCCATTAACCAATCCCAAGTCAAGATCCAACAACTTAATCATGATAGGAACCATTTATTGGATAATTTCAACCTCATTGAGATCATGGTCCAAACCATGTTCATCAAATGGACCTAGGAAAGCCCTACCATCGCACACCTTAATCTTAGGGCGTATGCTAGTGTATTAAATGGATATGTATCATGAACATAGAAATATTAGTATGTAAATTATTTTTAATAGATTAATGAATATATTTTCATCCTATTATTGTTACTTTGTAAATGAATTTTATTTTGATACAATAAAACACAAATTATATTTTTGGTTAATATTTAAATTCAATTAATGAATTAATGAATCAATGAATTTTTTAAATAATTAATATTTTAATGGATTATTATTATTAAATAATATTTATCAAATATAAATGATTATATAATTTTTATGATGTCAAATGTAATTTTTATTAGGGTTCAAAAAATATTATTGTTAAAAATATTTCATTTTCAATAAATATTGGTCATTATTTTAAAATTGAAAATTTAAATATTTAGAAAATTATTTAGATAAAATTAATATTAGTTTTGGAATAAAAAGATTGAAATTATTTAATGGTGAATTTTTCATAATTATCTGAGACAACTGAATTTTCAGGTAAAAATTAAATGTTGTATAAATATACTTTGTGTTTTATGACATCATAATGACCCAAATTTGATGTAATAAGTAATTTAAATGGGATAAAAGACTAAATATATATTTTTTATTTAAAATAATTTGGTTTTAGGTTTATTTTATTTATTTTTTAAATCCATTATGAATCCCCCAAGACTTGTAATATGTTTTAGGATTTTTAAATCATTTACTTAAGAGTGTGACTCACCTCCACATCATCAAGGGTAATATTTTAAAAATTTAGGACCTTGGCCTTATAAAATAATGTAAACCAATCCTCTTTGGTAGAAAAATGGTTAAAAATAATGGGATGGTTTGTGGTTTCGGATATTTTATTATGTAGAGTCCAAAACCTAAATAATAAAGAAATTCCCCTATTTTCCTATATAAACCCACCCAATATCTCATTTATCTTCACTTAAACTCCTTTTAGAATGTCCATACACTTACCTACACTATATATATTCCTCCCAAGGTTCTCACAAGCTCTCAATAATCTTCTACCAAGCCTTTGGAGTCACACACTCAAGTAAGGGATCCTCACCTTCCTCTCCTCCTTTCAATTCAAGCACCTTCTTTGGAATTAGTTCTTTTAATTTCAATTGTTTATATTCTAATTCATTTTTAATCATTACCTTACTGTAAATTTTTTGTTATTTGAGTGAGGGATTGTTTTTTATCCCTCATTTAGACCCTTACCTATGTCATTACTATGAAAAATTTTCGTAAGGGATCTTCCACTCTCCTCTTTTATCAAGCACTACTTTTTGTATTATGTATTTTAATTTCCATTTGATTATGTTGGGATATATTCTTCTATATACACCTTAATTTAAATTTTATTTATAAATTATTATATCCCCTTTCACTCTCATTTATCCATCCTATTAACCTTCACTCTTTACTATGCTGAAATTCCGTAAGGGATCCTCTCCTTCCTCTCCTTTCAATTCAAGAACCTTATTTGAAATTAGTATTTGTAATTTCAATTGGTTATATTTTGATTTATTTATTTATCATTACCTTAATATCCAATTTATGTTATTTTAATGAGATATCATTTATACTCTCTCATTTTGACCCTTACGTAATTCGTTCCTATGCTGAAATTTCATAAGGGATCTTCTACTCTCCTCTTTTATCAAGCACTCCTTTTATGTATTTTAATTTTAATTTGATTATGATGGGATGTGATATTACATATTCCCCTTAATATAAATTTTATGTAAAAACTATGAGGTCTTCCTTTCACTCTCATTAAGCCTCCCATGGTTCTTAAAGTACACCCATTACCATGCCAAAATTTCATAAATATTATTTTCTCTATTCATGTTTCTTTATTAGCTTAATCCTTATATTTACAAATTTATAATGTTGGGATATGATTTTCCATGTCCCTATTAATTCTCTTTTTATTTCCAAATAATTAGGGACCCCTTTCTTCCTCATCAACCATTTTTTATTAATTTTTAAGTAACGTTATTATGCTGCCAAATTTTTTCCATGATTTCCATGCCAAAACAATTGTGTAGTGAATACCATACTAATTATTCTATCAAGGGTATTCACATTTATGAACATATAATTATTTATAGGGTACTTACATGTATTAAATTCATATTATTTTACCATGTAATAAATTATGATGATGAATGAGTCCATATCATATGATTTATGTGGCACACTTAAGCGTGAGAATGAAATGATTATGATTGGTGCGCCTAGAGAGCGCTCCAATTCATTGGGTAATGTTTAGTATCATGATATGTCCTTTTTGGATAGGGGTGTACCTGATTCATTTATGGTACATTGTCCACCATAAAGGCTTGGTGGAATTATACTTGAATTATTTTTATTATGCAGTGTTTTAAGTCTTTGTCACATTTACCATGTTATGATTATCATGCTATATAATGTCTCATTGTTCATTTTTATGATTCTATTTCTAACTCTTTCATCGGGGTGTGCTTCCATCTATGTAGATGCACTAGTTTTTTCCCTGCATACTCACCTTCCAAAGGAAGGCAACATCCATCGCTTCTTCAAGGATGTTTTCTCCTTGATCGAAACAGGATAATGGGATGTCAGACTCTACTTCGAGGGATTTCTCCTTGAAATTCATTACCTAGTATAGGTCTCCCTTAAATATTAAGATGTTGTTCATGAAACTCTTCCCAGTTCCATATCTATGTGGATGCCGGTTAATTACACTGTTTCTGTCAGGACATTCCAAGGGGTCAAGTCAAGGAAGCAACCTTCAGTCAGAGGTGTAGTCACATTGGGCATTATTAGAATGTTTGGACACAGAAACACTAGTATACATGAATTTATTCCCATTATGATAGGGATTATCTAGGGTGTGGAAGCCCAAGGCATCCCAAATCAAATACGGGGAATTATATATCGGAGGCATGTCTCCGAGGTTTTCCTCAGATTCCCATGTTTAACATGGGGTATGCTATGATTTTAATGTCTAGAGGAGATAGATCAGACTGATCAGAACACTGATAAGAGTGGATTAGGTGGGTACATACCTAAGAGGATGCACCTGGAAGGTTTAACATATGGATGGATTAGAATTCCCAATGAGGACGGACCCAAGGTGGTGTGTCCCATAAAGAGAAGATGTCACATTATGGAGGTAAATCCCAAAAAGGGAGTACTGGATGGATGGATCGGAATTCCCAATGAGGATGGACCTAGGGTGGTGAAGATTTCACACCATGAATGGTGATCGAGACACCACTGAGGGAAGATCAGGGATGGTGCACTCCTATTAGGGGGTACAAATGTTTACCATTGGTTAGGATTGAACCTCGTGAAGGCTTCCTATGTACCCTGTATAGAAGAGAGGGATCAAAACCCACATAGTTCAAAAGCATACAGTTTGGAATCATACGGGACAAAAGGGACATATAGTTTAACATTATGTGGGATGAGAGTGAACTGAAGACAACAACCTGAAGACATGTTGGGGAATACATATGGTTAGCTACCCAAGTGCTGTTAGAAGTAGTGAGGAAGTGGGTGACATGATCTCACCAGGATGTGGCGGACTGGGTAAAATCAAGGTGGATGATGGATGATTTGATGATGTGATGAGATTAATGGGATGGAACTGATGTGAAGATGACAATGGTGTTTGGATTGAACCTCCGGGAGGATTCCTACGTAACCCAGTGGGTGGAAATCAAAGTCCATGTAGTTTTTTAGGGCGATGAGACACCTGAGGAGGTGGATCGTGAGAATGGATGCATGGATGAGACCTAAAGGAAGTAGATCCTTCAAGTTGGGGAATGACCTTCCTGAAACAAAAAGGCTCAAGGGAGTGACTAGTATGGGACATGAGTGATGGGATTTAACCTTAGAAAGTCTTCCTACGTATCTTGATAAAAAATGGAAAATATCAAATTCCATGTAGTTCAGGAATGGGGCCTTGAATTGGAGTTTACACAAAGGACAATGACCTGGAGACATGTTGGGGCTTACATGTGGTTAGAATCTCATCACATGAGGGACAATCTTGGTTGGAATATTATAGGTTGATTGTGGGTATTATGCATGGTTAGCTGCTCAGGAACTGGTCTAACAATGCTAAGGGGTGGACCAAGGATGTGGGTCCCAACAAAGGGAACACTAAAATTTACCGGTGTTTGGGGTTGAACCTCAGGGAGGCTTCCTACGTACCCTGTCTTAGGATACAGGGATCAAAACCCACATAGTTTGAAATCATATAGTTTAACATCATGTGGGATAAAAGGGATATATAGTTTAATGTCATTCAGGATGGGGTTAAACAGACATTAAGTGTTCGGGACCGATGGGTGATGGGATTGAACCTCAGGGAGGCATCCTATGCACCTTTCTTGAAAAGGGAAAAGATCAAAGTCCATGTGGTTCGGTAGGATGGGGTATAGGGATTACACAATAAGGAAGCCCGTGAGAATTTCATGGTTGGCGCTTACTCTAAGACCATGTGAGTTATTCTTAGTATGAGAAACAAGAGGAAACAAAGACCTCATGATCACGTCATGAAAGGTGTGTCTGCGAGGAATGGAGCGGAGCTTACATGTATTTAGTGGACCATAGAAATGGAGGTTGGGAATTACTCCAGGAGGGAAGCCCAAGTAGGGGTCTAGATGTATGAGGTGGATATGGCCATCATACATGGAGCACCCTGTCAAGGGGTGTTGGGTCTTACGCAAGGGTTGACCGAGATGCATATGGAGACAAAGCATAGTGGGAGAGGAGAAGTGAGACGGTGTTGGTGCACATCCCCTTCACAGTCCCCACAGGCTAGTCACTTGTGCAGTGATCACAATTTAATGTTGTGTGTTGAGGACGTGGATGCTTGGTAGTTTAACATCCTGCAACTCGGATGGGGAGGATTTCCTCCTCACCCCTAATACTTACATAGTTAGTGAATTTTAACCCTTGGTGAAGGGAAGGCACCAAAAATTTCATATGAAGAGAGGGTTGTGGAGTGATCCATTAAGGGGATCACGTTAGTGTGGCTATGTGAAAAAGCAATAGCCATTAGTGTCCCTATGCAAAGAAGCATGTGTCAAAGCAACGCAACATGAATCATCACACAATGGATGTTGAAATCACTTTGTACAATCTTGGAGGGACACATGGGAGAAGGGTTTGCGAAGTAAGAGGCCTCATAGGGAGGGTCTTCACAAAGATCAGGGGCTTATATAGCATAGGTTCTCACAGAGCACATGGCTTTACAGATCTCGTGGGCTCGCAAAGCACAGGGGCTCGCAGAGTACATGGATTCACAAAAATCATGGGTTTGCAGAGCACATGGGATCACAGAGCACATGGATTCATAGATCTCATGGGCTCATAGAACACAAGGTCTCATAGAGGATATGACATCGCAAATAGGAGAGCTTTAAAAAGTATAGTGTCCCAGCCTAAGCATAAAGTACACATGTTTTTGGAGGGTGCTATGCGAAGCTTAGGTGCTTTACAAAGTCTCAAGTACCTAAAGGGGTCTCTTTCCTTTGCTATGGTCAATAGACTTCAGGAAGGGAATCCCTTTTTCAAACAGGGGTAGATTTGAGCAAAGGGAAAGGGTTTTCTCAATGCTCAAGTACCTCAGATGATTCATTTTCTCAGTTGGTTCACAGATTAAAGAACTCTTTGTGATTTGGGAATTCATAAGATGGAAGGTCAGGGTCCTAATCCTTTGGAATGGGGGGAGCCGGGTATTTATAGGTGCTAGGGGGTATTATGCTCTGAGGTCATGCTGTGAAGTAACTTGTGCTCCACCATTAGAGGCATATTTTGTCAAGTTTCTCAGAGTAACGAAGTTGGCCATCATCTCCTACATGGCATAGAGGATTACTGTGTTCCCTTTGCAGTGATCGAAGAGGCTTTCATCAATTTCTAAGGACTCGTGGAGGCGATCGTCCTTCCCTCCATGGCATAGATACTTCCATCAAGTTCTTTGTATTCGTGAAGTTGACCGTCACTTTTTCTCTTTGATAGTCACAGAGAAGGCCTCAACTTTGCGCTGGTCATTGTGCTGAAGGGCTTTGCGAGGGTGCATCACAAAGCATATCCTTTAGAACCATTTATCATAATTTAATTATTTTCCCCAAACACACATATTTTGGTACCAAAAAATCCCCCCCTCAGAATTAGAGATGAGGAGAAAATGAGGGTCAGATTCTGAGGGTAGATCGCCAAAATTTAGGTAGATCGTGAAGTAGAAATGTGATGAGGGTGTGAAAAGCGCAGGCTGAGAGAGCTGTGAAGCTTTCCACATCTAGGCATGCCGAGAATATCAATGGTCATCGCCTATAAATATAGGACAAATACCCCTCTTTTTTTCTCATCTATTTCGGCATCTTCGTGCTTGAGCTCTCAATTTTCGAAACTCTGCGTGCTCCGTGATCTCTCTTTGTGAACCGAGTTCTTTTTTACTCTGCACCATACAGCAAGTCCTTAGACTCTAAAATTGTGCACTCCATGAGTTGTGTTTGAGAGATTTGCGGTAGAACTCTATGACCGAGATCTATAATCGAGCTTTGCGATCAAGATTTGTGATTAATATCTACAATCTAGAACAAAAATACTAAATTCTTTGGACAAAATTACCAACCAAGAAGTTGCTCGGGGTGGTCCTTGCAGATGCTACCTGAAGGGAAGAGATGGAATATAATCTGTGCATCGGGGAATATGTTCGAAGCCATTTACATCATGAATCCCTAGTGGAGCTCCTATAAAAAATCTAAAAGAACTATCCTTTATGAAAAATACTGCCTATGTATGGATTTGGTCTGAGGGATGAAGTTCTTATCCCTAAAGCTAGTAGGGATGAACCAACTTATTGGTTCAGGAGTATGCCATGTTATCATTAGTGGTTCAGGGATATCGATGGTCATACATGGGAAGACCGTATGCCTATCAATGTTGAATGCCTGTATAACCATGTCAATAAAATTGACAGGAAAGTGTTGCAGCCAAAGGTATCTCCCCTATAGTACCAACCATCTTCAATGTGGTTTTAGGGAATCCGAAAAAGGGGTGGACCAACTATTGGGACCTACACTAGGGCGACAACTTCCTGGAGGATTGGGCCTGGACTTACTGGGTTTGTGCATCTTGTGAAAAATTCAAGGTAGAGATGAAGCAATTAGGATTGTATAAAGCCATGTGGGACTCCTAATTCTACATTTACTAGCTTAAACACATGATACCAGAGTTTTTGAGAAGATTTTCATCAATGATCAACACTTTTCATCTTCACCATGGGGAGATCAGCATCAGCATCTAGGACCTTCATAAGCTATCATGGATTCCAATCTTAGAGGTGATGTATGATGAGTTCCTCCCTGCAGAGAACACATGGGAGGATCCAGAGCATATGTCTTGGCAAGAAAAGGCACTGATGGATTTGGTGCTGGGTGAGGACAAGAAGTCGGTGAGGGACGTCCATTTCATGTTGTGGTTTAAGCATTTCATAAAATTTCTGCCAAAGCATGCTACTGAAGGGGAGGAGGCACCCGGGAAGCTACCAATCAGGACTCCCACCTGTCTAAAGTAATCCCAACATAGTAAATGGAATTTCTATTGGAAAACCCTAGAGGAAATACAATGGAATATATGGGGGTACAATGTCAGCATCGAAAAGCAATCGGTGGTTAGGCTGGATGGGTTTATCTCTACACTCATCTGCATCTAGATGTTGCTTGTTAGGGACAAAAACATGGGTGTGCGACCGAGCACATTCATTATGGCATCCATGCTGGTGACAAGGCAATGCGTCAACCTGAGGATCCTAATTCTAACCAAGCTGTACAAGGTGTTGTGGAACATCAGCGAAGGTAATAATCCATAGGGAGTATGTGGACCACTCAATTTCTTATATGGATGGATAGCGACACAAATGAGCATCTATGAATATCTGAACCCCATTTCTCTCCTCTAGTCAGACTTCCAACTAGCCATATTGAATACAATGGGAAGATTTATAGCCAAGATGACTCTGATGACTATTCTGAACAACATATGGAAGGTGGATGAGTTCAACTTACATCCATTTATACTACCAATAGGTGTATTCAATGATAAAGTTCAAAGAACTGAGGAGCATCAGTCTCATCTCCTGGCCTTCCAGGGTGGAATTATAGCTGAATGGGTATAACATGAGCCTATCTGTGAGTTATATACCCCACATCAATTCGTGAGGTAGTTTTATTGTATGTAGAGATTGACCCCACAAGTATATATAGGGGTACACCATGAGGATCACCCATGTGTGATGGGGAAAATGTGAATCATGATTACATGGGAGGAAATGAATATTTGGAATGAGATGCCTCCATCTACTACTATCTTTGGGTTAGTCAAAGAATATTCCAAGAGCTAGGAAGCATCCTACCCAGGGGACATGCTAAAGCGACGAACCATTTGTGCCAATGATGGGGTGCCCCAGTCAACCTCAAGGTAGAGGTTGAAAAGTGGAAAGAACATGCCATGATGGTAGTATTGTGGTAGTGATGAGTCAAACAACTCTAGGACCTACATTGAGCAGGAGACAAGCGACAATAGTGGACCCGACAGTCCTAGATGATCGAAGTTGCTAGGAAGGGAGGATACCCATGGGGTTCTGTAGGATATCCACTCAGTCTCCTGGGAAGTGGATACGCCCCATATAAATGCCTAAGGATACATTTTTCAGAAGTCTTGGGAAACCTGGGATGTCAGTGGGAAATTCCTCCGTCCTTCCCATATGTGGCACCATCTTAACCATCTCAAGATGGATCTGTCAAAAATTGGCCATGCCAAGTATGAATTTCTAGTGTCTTGAGCAGAAGGGGAGTGATACATCACCGAGATAGAGGACTTTGTGCACTCTCGAGGTACTTTGTATCTAATGAAGGATCGGGTGAAAGTAATTCTTAACCAAACAGTCCCACTATAGTTGTCCGTTGTTGAGTTTAGGGAGCATTTCCCATTACCTTAATAATCATAAGATTCCTCCTGGGGGAAGAGGCTAACAAATGGATCCCTTTAGATGAAGGTGAAGTTGCAACCTCAAAGCTGGAAGATTTTTCTGAGGATCTTGAGGTAAACAATAAACCATTCTGATGTGTTCATCATTCAGGTCATCTAGGCTTTCTCAACTGACATTTACCCTGTGGACGAGAAACTCATATGTAAAACCAGTTCTTGCCTAATAGCGGACATAGATTCGGGGTATACACCTGGGATAATGGTGATTACAGAATCTAGTAGGGCTACGACACCCAGGGTGGTTTTATTGGAGTCTTCAGAGTTCCCAACCATGTATGGGGAGCCAAATACTAGGATTTAGATAGCAGAAGCTCAAGGGAGAGGCCAATTATTTTATCTTTGTAAGTCTGCTCCTTCATAGAATCTGTAACTATTGTTCATTGATCCAGTACAACTGAAATTTATGTATTTCTACGTGAATAGTTCTTCAAATGGTGTGGACCTCCCTAGCAAGGATGTTTGGGGACCTAGAACTCCTTTTCCAAGGGGAATTCCAATCTTCGTGGAATCAGATGCTCACATTCACTAGACTAAATTGATCACAGAAATAGATAAGACCACTAGAAGAATATAACCTGATATTATTGAGGTGGAATGCGGTGATGAGGATTAACCTGATGACATAGAACCCAACCTATCTGATAGGACACCTGAAGAAGACCCTGATAATGATTTTTTTGAGGCTTTCCCAGCATACAAACCTACCGACCCAGAGGACTGGGACGAGACTACTTATGATGAAGAGGATATAAATGTTTTCTATCATCAGTCTTAGAAAATGATCAAGAACTTCATCAAGGAGACCCCACAAGCATAGTTGATGAACTCGATGGGGGGACTTTGTTCCTAGCTGTAAGAACTATGCACTGGAGGAGTGGATTCCTGACTCCCTCATATGCTCATATGATATTATATGGTAGAGAAGATATAGAAACATGGTCATGGCCTCAGTGTTAGCTGGCAGCAGAAGAAGTCTGTCAATATCAAGAAACTTCTGGAGGCTAAATAAGAGATCCAATGCTTAAGGGTTTGGGAAAACGAACATTCTACTTTCCTCGATTCACAATCGGAACTCATATCGTGATTGAAGAAACAATTGATAGAGGCCAAGGAAGAGATGAGGTGAGAATCCCAAGAGATGGCTATTATCTGAGATGATGAGAATCAGGCATAGATCAAGGTCAATGAACTACACTCCATTTATATTGAAGATGATAGGGAGATTAATAGGAGACAAAAAATATTGGATGTCACAAGCCAGAGAGTGGTGGATCTGGGATTCTCCATTGAATAGGTCAACCCATTTATCATAGGGGTTAATCCATTGGGCTGTAATTTTAAAAAACTCATAAACATACTTTCATGCTTGCTTGTTTATTTTAGTTGCACACATGAGTCTCATTATCTGATTTAATTGCTAAATCTCAATTGTATCAGTGAAATATCTAATGATCAATCCCTAAGCTCACATGGGTCATTCCTAGTGTGAGAAACAAGGTATGATCACATAATTATTTCCCTTGTATATGAGAGTGCCAACCAATCACTAGAAATTTGGGGTCTGAATGACCACTCTAAGTTTTTGGGAAGAAAATGGGGGGCCATGGTTAGAGAATATAATTCTCAAAATAGCCAAAATTCCCTCTCACAACATGCTATATCACACAAGAGGGATAACACCAGGGGTGTTGGAATAAATTAGAACAAAGGGGAATGAATAATATTAATTAAGACACCCAGAATTCGGAATGTAGTGAGGATGGAATGATGACAGAGGATAGATGTTGACCAAATTTGAAACACAACATCCATATCACATTAAACTGAAATGGGAACAAAAAAATGAGGGACAACCAATGACCGTATTCAAAAACACGGGTCCAACTCAAAGTGTCTTCTGATTTCCTTCATAATGTTATCCCAGGATGGTAGGCGATCCTTAAGGCCGAGAATACTGACTATTAGGGGGTTACTTTAGATTTGAAATGGAATGAGGATATGAATAAGGGGTACACAAAGTGCGGGGTGGAGTGATGAGTTGTTCGAATGGAGTCCAACACTCTTAAAATTATGCCACCATGATGAAAGCACATTGGGTGAGCGTATCAATTTGAATCGAGATCAGACCGACTTCTAGGAGGGACCTCTCTAGCGAGTATCTAAAATGGTCTATAGTTTTACGTCATGTAAATGGGGACAATAAACATGTAGTTTAACATCATGCATTAAGGACAGTAAGTGTGCAGTTTAGCGTTATGTAGTGAGGACGATGTATGAATAGTTTAACATCATATGATCAAGATGTTGCACTTAGTTTAAGGTCACAATACCTGGATCCTACACAATAGTTTAAATTCATGTTACATGGAATAAGAACCCCTAGTTTAAGGTTATAGAGTTCAGACCATGATTAGGGGAAAAGAACCAGGAAAGTTGGTCCTGGGGATGGGCCCAAGGAAAAATGTCTTGGCATCGCTAAGTATCCCATAAGGATGAGAATCAAGCCAAACGTAGTTCTTGAGCATAGTGTGGTCAAAGACCAATGATGGTGGGGTCAATCCTCTCGGGCGAGGAAGCTGACGCATCCCATAATTATTATGGGTCATCCTTAACTTGTTAAAGGTAGGGCCACAATTTAAAGTCATGCATCAAGGACATGGGTACCCCAAAGAAGAAATGTGCGGTGCAGTTCATAAACTGATGTGAATGGGGACCAGAGAGGTCTTTACCACATCACACATTCCTGAAATAGAATTTGGGGCCTAGAAGGCCAAGATGGGGAGTTTACCATTCAGTTGGTTGGACCTGGGGATCAGATGCCCGAATGTCTCTACGTATCCTGCAAGGGAAGGAATCAAGCCTTACATAGTAATTTGTATTCTAAATAGTTTAACATAATGTGGTGAGGATGATAGTGTCATAGTTTAAGGTCATATGGTAAGAAAAACGGGTCACACCATCTTATATATGAATATTACCCCACCACAACCCCTAAGCCTACGTGAGCCATGCTCGGTGTAGGAAATAAGGAGCGTTGTCGGGCCTCCCCTGTCTAACGAGATCATGAAATGGTGGAAAGGCAATGTCAGGTGGGTAAAATCCCAGACAAACTAACATTCCTACTTAACGCACGTGAATGTGCGGAGTTACAACACTAGGGGTGTTGAGGATCTGTAAAACAGAAAGGGGCATTAAACATGAAATTCACAACATCTGATATTTGGGATGCAATGGGAGTGACATGACTATGAAGGATAACTATTTACTGTGTTTGAAATGTATCATCCTTTTCATGTTAGCCTAGAACATGAATAAACAAATGAGGGTTGACCATTGACCAAATTTGATACATGAAACTTGTCTCATAATGTCGTTCAAAATCCTCTGGGACATTGTCCCAAGATGGTGTGAGAGCATTGAGGCCTAGAATCCATGCCATTTAGGGGGTTCATTTGGATGTTAAAGATAATTAAAACCCAAAATGAAGGAATGTGTGAAATGCAAACACAACCTATGCAGTTTAAGAATCATGCAGGATGAGCGTAAGGAGTGTTAATCTTGAAGGAAGTACATGGCACAGTTATTATAAACCCAACATGAATGAGGGCCGAATAATTCCACACCAAACCACATATTTTTGGGAGAAACTGGGATAGAAGGGGCTTGGGATGTGAAAGTGGTTGTGATTGGGCCACAAACAAGAAGTTTAAGCATCACTACATATCCCATAATGATGGGAATCAAGCCATGCGTAGTTCGGATAGGTGGTATGAAAGTTGGCCAATACCAAAAGGGAGCGATATCCTCTTTTAAAGAGGAATATTGTAATTGTTACATAGTTTAATATTGTGATAACATTTATGGTAATAATATTAGTTTAAGGTCATAGAGCATGGTCCATAAGGTTCCCAGTTTCCCTTAAAGGAATTTGTTACACCCCTGTACCAACATGACATATCATGATTCAAAACATTACCAAATGCATTGGAGCACTATCTGGGTGAACCTATCATAATTATTTCATTCTTATGCTTAGGTGTGCCACATAGATCACACAACATGGATTCATTCATAATAATAATTTATTACATGATAAATTAATGTGGATTTCATATATGTAAGTCCCCAATAAACAAGTATAAGTTTATAAAGGTGAATACCCTTTATAGAACAATGGATATGGTATTTACTATAATTTTTTTTGGCATGGAAAATAGAAATGAAATTTTGGAAGTACAAGGATTTTACGTAAAAATTAATAAAAATGGATGATGAGAGAGAAAAGTGTCTCTAAATAGGGACATGCAAAATCATATCCTAAAATTAGAAATTTGGGAGTAGAATTCTTAAGGAAATAAAGAAACATGAATAGAGAAAAGAATACTTATGAAATTTCAGCGTGGTAATAGGTGTACTTAAAGGATCATGTGAGGATTAATGAGAGTGAAAGGAAGATCTCATCATTTTTACATAAAATGTAAAGTAATTTTAATATGTAATATCATATCCCATCATAAGCAAATGAAAATTAAAATACATAAAAAGAGTTCTTGATAAAATAAGAGAGTGGAAGACTCCTTATGGAATTTTGGCATAGTAACAACTTAGGTAAGGGTCAAAATGAGAGAGGATAAATGATATCGCATTAAAATGAATTCAATTATAAATTAATGGAATTATAATAAATGAATTAAAATATAAAAAAATGAAATTATAAAGACTAATTTCAAATAAGGTTCTTGAATTGAGAGAAGGGGAGGAAGGTGAGGATCCCTTATGGAATTTCGGCATAGTAACAGGTGCACATAAAGGTTCATAGGATGGATATATGAGATTAAAATGGAATATAATCATTTATAAATCAAATTTATAGTAATTGGGATATGTAAGAATATATACCAACATAATAAAATGGAAATTAAAAGACATAACATAGAAATAAGTGCTTGAGAAAAGAGGAGAGTGGAAGACCCCTTATGGAAATTTGACATAGTAACATCTTAGGTAAGGGTCCAAATGAGGGAGGATAATTGATAAAACACTCAAATAAAAAAATTACATTAATTTATTTATTTAAAATGAATTACAATATAACCAATTGAAATTAAAATAACTAATTTCAAATAAGGTGCTTTAATTGAAAGAGAGGAAGGTGAGGATCCCTTACTTGAGTATGTGACTCCAAAAGATTAAGAGGGAATTATAGAGATATTTTTGGAACTTTGGGAGGACTATAGAGAGTAGAGGGAAGATTATGGATGCACTCTAAGGAGTTTGAGTGAAGATAAATGGAATCTTGTGTGGGTTTATATAGGAAAAGAGGGAGATTTCTTTATTATTTTGGTTTTGAACTCTACATAATAAAATATCTCAAACCACAAACCATACCATGGTTTTTACCCATGTTTTATAACAAAGTAAATTGGTTTAAATTATTTTATAAGAAAAAGGGAAGAAATTATTAAAATATTACTCTTGGTGATGTGGAGGTGAGTCACACTCTTAAAGAAATTATTTAAAAATCTTAAAATATATTATAAGTCTCTGGGGATTCATAATGGATTTAAAAAATAAATAAAATAAAATTAAAACCAAATTATTTTAAAGTTAAAACATATATTTGGTTGTTTTTACAATTTATATTACTTATTATAGCACATTTGTGTCATTATTTTGTCATAAAAGACAAAGTATATTTATATGGTATTTAATTTTTACCCAAAAATTCGACTATCTCAGAAAATTATAAAAAATTCACTATTGGATAATTTAGAAGTTATAATTAAAAAAATAATATTCATTTTATCTAAATAATTTTCTAAATATTTTAATTTTAACTTTTGAAATAATGACTGACATTTATTGAAGATGACAGGTTTTTAACAATAATAGTTTTCGAACCCTAATAAAAATTACATTTGACATCATAAAAATTATATTATTATTTATATTTGATAAATATTATTTAATAATAATATTCCATAAAAATATTATTTATTTAAAACATCAATTAATTCATAAATTAATTAATTGAATTTGAATATTAACTAAAAATATAATTTTTTCTTTATTGTATCAAAATAAAAATCATTTACAAAGTAACAATAATATGATGAAAATATATTCATTACTCTATAAAAAATAATGTACATACTCATATTTATATGGTCTTGATACATATTCCTTCAATACACCAACATACACCGTAAGAGTAAGGTGTGTGATGGTGGGGATTTTATGGGGCCGTTCAGCGAACATGGTTTGGGGCGTGATCTCAATGAGCTTGAAATCCTCCTGTAAATAGTTTTTCTTGTACTTAAGTTGTTGGATCTAGACTTGGGATTGGTAAAGGGAAAAAACTAGAAATACTATCTCCCTTGGAATCTATGATTAATAAGATTCATAGGGTACAATCCTACTGGTTGAGGCCATCACTTCCTTTATTTATGAGAATTGGATTTGTTAAAACCCAATATTTATACTAATCATGTGATGACTCTTCAAGGACTATATTATCAATGATAATGATTCTTAATGGTCAATTAAATCCATTTGGATATAATAAAATGAAATAATTTCATGCATTTTCTATAACCATAAGACATATAATTAAATCAAAAAGGGGAATTTTATTCATAACAGTTCTAGTCATTACAAGTTGGGATACTATCAAGTAAAGGTGAAAAAGGAGGATATCCCCAAGACTAATTTTCATACAAGGTATAGACATTAATAGTTCATAGTGATGAAATATTTACTCACTAATTCTCTAGAAATATTTATGGAATTGATAAATAGATTCATTAGAGAATACCTTGATAAATTTTTGGAATTATTTATTGATGATATTATCATCTACTCCAAAAAAAGAAGGAACATGAGGAGCATTTGAATATTGTACTAAAGACCTTGTGAAAGGAAAACATCTATGTGAAGTAAAATAAATGAAAATTATTGTTGGATAAAGTAACATTCTTGGGGCATGCTATCACCATCAAAGGAAAATCTGTAGATCTTTAAAAAATAGAGGAAATTAAAGGATGCCCAAGACAAAACTCTTTGATGGATTTCTATAGTTTCCTTGGATTATCTGGGTACTATCATTTATTTTTGAGAAAATTATCATGATTATCAAGACCACTAACCATGATATTTCAAAATGGGATAAAGTTTATCTGAAATAAATAATGTGAGGAAAGTTTTAAAGAAGTGAAGAAAAGGCTTATCATTTCACCTGTGCTCACATTACCCACTAGTGGGGGTGGATTTGTGATCTAAAATATTACATCAAAAAATGGATTGGGTTTTTTACTCTTGTAAGATGACAAATTTATAGACTATACCGCTCTCCAACTAAAGATCCATGATAATAACTACCCAAATCATGATCAAGAATTGATTGCAGTGATCTTCACATTAAAAATTTGGTGAAATTATCTCTATGAGGATAAGTATAACATATATATAGACCATAAAAGCCTCAAGTATATATTCATACAAAAATATATTAATATTAACCAACAAAGGTGGTTAAATATGATCAAGGATTATTACTATTCAATCCATTACCATCCTATAAAAGCAAACAAAGTGGAATATTCTATGAGTAGGAAGGACACTACAACCCTATTTGTGATGAGGATTACAAGGGATAAAATATCCTTTGACATGAAAAGGATGGATATGTGAATAATAAAAGTATCTTTATCCTAAATTACTCAAATAACTTCTCAACCATCCATTATTGGTATGATCAAGGAGGATTATAAAGATAATGAGGTGCTATAGAAGAAGGTAGTAGATATTATAGAGTTAAACTTTGATGAAGATGGAGTTATGAGGTTTAGAACCCAAATTTGTGTCCCATAAAAACTATAAATGAATAGGGAACTTGTGGATAATGTTCAAAACTCATATTTATCTATTAATCTGAGAATCACCAAGATATATAAAGATTTTAAACAAAATTTATGATGAGATAACATGAAGAGAGAGATTCTGGAGTTCATATCTCGATTCTTGGTATACCAGAAAGTCAAGGATGAATGATATAATTCTAAGGTTATGATGTAAACATTTCCCATACTTGTTTGGAAATGAGAAAACATGACCATGAATTTCATCGTAGGACTCCCATATCATCTAAAGGTAATAATTCCATCTAGGTAGTATTCAATCACCTTACAAAGTCAACAATTTTCATTGTTATCAAGGAATATTTCTCACTTAAAAAAATCAACAAAATATATATAAATGAATTGGTAATACCTCATAGAGTTTCAATCTATATTGTATCTGATTGAGATCCTAGATTTACCTCGATGTTTTGGAGAACCCTTTAGTAAGCATTGAATAAAGAATTGATATTTAACACTTATTATCACCATCATATGGATAGTAAGTCTGAAAGGACCATTAAAACTATGGAAGATATACTGATATCATATTCCATGAATTTATAAGGATGTTGGGATCAACACCTTTCCCTAGTGGAGTTCATATGTAACAATAGTTTCAATTCTATAATTCAAATGACACTTTATGAGTCTCTATATGGGAAGAGATGTTGGACTCCAACATTTTGGGATGAAGTTGGAGAGAAGAAGCTAATGGGACTTGATCTTATCTAAGATATGACAAAGAATGTTTAAACCGTTTAGCCCAATATGAAATCCAAACAAAGTTGATAGAAAATCTATGAAAATAATCATCTATGAGACCTAGAGTTTGTGGTAAGAGATAAAGTGTTCCTTCATATATTTCTATGGAATAAATTCATGAGGTTTGGGAAGAAGGGAAAGATTAGTCCAAGATACATTGGAACCTTTGAGATCCTTGATTGCATAAAAAATATGGCCTATTGACAGGAAATCCCACCTAACCTATCTCCAATACATGATGTGTTACATATCTCTCTCTTGAGGGATTATATTCCAAAATCCTCACATGTATTGAATCGATAAGTGGTACTATTGGAGAATGGTATTTCCTATTAGGAGTATCTAGTGAAGATCTTATATTGTAGAGAAAAATTTCTAAGAAACATGACAACTCACATGGTCAAAGTGTTGTGGCAGAACCACAAGTTTGTGGAAGTGACATGCGAAAGGGAAGAGGTAATGGAATATAATTACCCTCATCTATTTTAGTTTATGAAATGAAAATTTCAAAGGAAAAATTTATGAAGGGGTGAAGAATGTTATGACCCAAAATTTTATAAATGAAGTTCTTTTTTATTAAATTAAATGTATTATTAAGAAATGAAGTTTTAGAAAACATATGCACTAATTTGGTTATTTTAGATCGATATAAGTTATATATTTTCATATTTAAAATAATAGTATGAATAAAAAATATTTAAAATATAGTCATTGATTAGTTATTATATGACTAGTATATATAAAGGGTTATGATAAAGCCCAATTGACATAGAAGGAAGAAGTGATGGCCTTAAAAATTAGTATTATACCCTATAAAGCTCATTTATCAGAGCTTATAAGGGAGATAACATCACCAAGATTTTCCCTTGACCAAGACTAAGTTGATATTAAACAAATAAATCCCAAAAACACCATTTATTGGAGAAGTTCAATCTTATCGAGATCACAATACAAACCATGTATGCTGAACCACCAAAAGAAAATATCTCTATCACGCACCTTACCCTTAGGTAATTTGATTGTGTAATAAAGTGTTATGTATCTAGACCCTAATAGTATGAATTTTTATATGTTTATTTTTTCTAATAAAATAATTATTATATTTATCCTTTTATTTTTTACTTTAAAATGATTAAATAATAAGTTTTATAAAATTGGATTTCAATGTGATGAAACAAAAATTGTATTTATGGGAGACATTAGTTTCAATGAAGATACTATTTTTAACGAATTAAATAATTTTTGAAATAAATTAGTTTTTAATAAAATATTATTTTTACATAATATTTATTAAATATAAATGATAATATAATTTTATGGAGTCAAAAATAATTTTTGTAAGGGCCAAAAAACTTTTATTATCAAAAAAAAGTATTTTTCAATAAATGTGTATTTTTTATTTAAAAGTATAAATTAAATTATATTATTATTTGGATAAAATAAATATTATTTTTAAAATCATCATGTTGAAATTATCCAATAGTGAATTTTTCATAATTTTCCAAGACAATAGAATTTTTGGTTCGAATTTAAATACGATGTAAATATACAGCATGCATTATGACATCATAATGACCCAAAAGTGATGTAATATATTACATAAAATTTATCCACAAATAAATATATATTTAATATTTAAAATATTTTTTTGAGGTTAATTAATTAATTTTATAAATTCTTAATGAATCCTCCAAAATCTATATTATATTTTAAGGTTTTAAAACCAATTATTTATAAACATGACTCACTTTCACATCACTAAGGATATTATTTTAATGATATCATTTCTTAAACATGTAAAATAATTTAACCACTCCAATTTTGTAAAACTAATTGGAAAAAACCATGGTATGGTTTGTGATTTTGATTACTTTATCATATAGAGTCCAAAACCTATGTTTGGAAATTAATAAAGAATTATACTCTCTTTTTCTATATAAACCCACACAAAATCCCATTAATATTAAATAAAAACCCTTATATAATAAAATTAATCTACCCTTATATATATAAATCCATCCCAAGGTGTTATTAAGATCATAAGAAGCTCCTACCAAGCTTTTGAAAACACTATCTCAAGGTAAGAGATCCTCTCATCCTCTTTATTCAAGCACCTCCTTTATGTTATGACATTTGTTTTCATTTTCATAATGTTGGGATATATTCTCAAACATTCCTATTAATTCCATTATGATCTCTAGGTGATGATATATCCCTTTAAATCTCATTAATCCCTCCCATGAACATTTATGTACCCCCGTTATGCTGCCAAAATTATCCTACTATTCTCCATGCCAAACCTTTATGTAGTGAATATCCATACCCATTTCCACTCAAGGGTATTCACCTAGATGTACTTATACTTCATTGATTGGAAAATTATATTTATTTAACCCACACTCATTAATCATGGGATTAAATGTGATGAAATATTTCTATATCTTTAATGATATATGTGGCACACATGAGCATGTACATATTATGATGGGTGCACCCAAATAGAACTCCAATGAATTGGTTAATGTTTTAGTATCATGAGATTTCATGTAGGGGGCCAGGGAGTAAACCTATTCCATCATGGGACTCTATACACCATGTGATGTTTTTCGAGAAGTTATCCTTGACTTATGTTTAAGGCATGATTTATATTTTTTCCACATTACCATGTTGCCTTTATGCTATCATGCTATATCATGCTTCATTATTCAAGATTCTGATTCTCAACCCTATTATGTTACCTTGATATGCCTCTTGGATCACATATACTGATTTAACTTATGATATAATTTTTTTACTCCCTTACTAATATTTATAGCTCACCCCTTTCTTATGTACTCCCCTAGGCTATCCCATACAGTTTTAGAAGATTGATTTAATTTTAGGAGCATGTTAAGGAAGTTTTCAATAATTATGGTGTATATATGTTTCACATTGATGTGATATGTACATAATTTCCCAAATAAACTAGGTTTTATGATCTTTTGGGATTGTTTTATCTGTACCATTATTTAATAAATCATGAAATATGGTGAATGAAAATATGTGTTGTTATAGGAATAAGTTGAAGAAGCTGTTATTAACAGAGTTAAAATATATATTAAATGGATATGTTGAAGATCCAATATATTGGATAAACCATTATAGTGTAACTGATCATATTGGATACTGAATTTAGTGAAAAAATCCATTGGATTAATGATTTTACAAAATATTAAGTGAACCTAGAATTCAGGTACAATGAGTACATGAAAATATATATCTTAAGTATAAATTTTGATAGAGCTTGGGAATGGTGATGAACATGCTCAAGGAAGTTTTGATAAATTCCCAAAATTATTTTGTAATTTTTTATTTGAGGTGTTTTTAATATGTTTGAAAATGGACCAAATTCAATTTATAAGATTCTGAACTTACTTAAAGTAATATGGAATTGTTGAGCTATTATTTGAAATTTACCAAGTCTTACTTTGTAAGGCTTTGATTTTAGATTATAAGTATTTTAGCATGTAATAATTTTTAAAGGGAACATTAGAGTTTTAAATTCATAATGTGAGACTTTGAACTTATTGTATAAATTTGGCTAGAATCCTATAATACTTATTAAAGCACTCCTCATATGAATTTTATTCGCGACACATGAATTTTAGGGGTATGAGTGTGAATATTGATTTTTTAATGCAAGACTTCTAGTAGAGCACACATCCTTTTCTAATAAGTTGTGTATGAATTCAAGGGGCTAGTGTACGACTTCTAAATATCATGTATGAATTCTATTGAGTATATAAATTTCGTCTGATTCATGTATGGATTTAGTAATATGTATGAATTAAAACTTAGAGAAATTTTGATAATCTAAAGACTAAAAATTTTAGTTTCCAAAATTTATTTTAAAAGAAGAAAAAATTATCTGGGATGATGTAAGAGAAATTATTTCTTATTGAAAATATCATGAAGCTTATTTAATCCATGATTCAATATTAATACAAGGAAGAAAAAATGGGATGGATGATGAGAGTATCATTGTTCTTTTTTTGAGAATTATAAATGAGAATATTTGAAATTCAATATTTATGATCAAAATGGAAAAGAAAATTAGATGGTTCATAAGATGGTCTTAAATGTTTGAAATATTAAAAAATGATTTTTTAAACAAGATAAATGAATTTAAGAAGCTGATATTCATGTTTAATTTTAAGAAGATCAAATTTATGTGAGTTTCTATTAAATGAAAGTGGCTAGAAAGTAAGTTCTTCTAGATTATCAAATCTATAAATTAATAATTAAATGTGATGATACTGGTTCTGATTTTAAGTGATTTTAAATATCAAAAAATCATTTGTGATTCAAGATAAAATTGGGGATGTTTGATCTAAGATACTATCAATGTTTTACAAATTTATGTTGAATTTGTATAAGTTTTTACTAAATCTATCAAGTAGCAAAGAGATGAGTTATGATGTAACTATAAGTGATGTATATTTTTCATATTATAATGATAAATATAAATTTTTGGATTATAGTATAAATATTTTGAGAAAGATAATAAAAACAAGATCAAGATGGAAGTATATGAAAGATCTGTTGGTTGAGAGAAATGAGAATATAAAATAGATGAAAAGAATGAGAACTCTAAGAAATGTATAGGAGACAGTCGATTGAGGAAAAAAATCATAACCAAAATTGCAGGGACACACCCTTGTGGGAAATTCATGAGAATGGAAATGGATAATACTAGAGACACCCACATATAATCAATTTAGAAATATTTAGTATCACCTCATACAAATTCTAATGGATTTTCCATATCAAAGTATATAAAAATACCATACTAGTGACCAACATATGATATATATATATATATTTTCAAAATTGTTGAAATGATAGCTGGATTTGAGTGAGAAGAATTTGTAACTTTATAATAAGAAGAATAAAAATATGTTAATCTTATGCTAAAGATAAGATCATTTGGGTATCAAAGATAAAGGAATAAGAGGATCCTAAAACACCCATTATTTTAGAAGGTTGTGAAGAAGAATAAAAAATAAATATAAAGAGAGACAAACTATGATGTTACTATTATAATATTTATGTATATCCTTTAAGATATTGAGGAGCTGATGGATTCATAAAAAACATAGGATCTTGAATTTGGGTTGAGAAATCTAGGTGATTTTTTTTATTAGAGAACTGTGAAGCTGATATGAAATAGGGACCATGTTTCATGTTATGCATGAGAAGATCTACTAGTATTCAAATACCTTATGATGTTATTAATGAGATCTATAATTTGGATGTAGTGACATCCTTATGATGACCAAAGGTCTACTTTAAAAGGATTTATAAATAAAAACTTTAATATACACGGTGGGAAGCTATGAAAATAGTTTGAATCTAGGTATGAAAGGATAACATAGTGTGAAGTTGTGAATTTATTATGAAGCTAACTTTGTGTAATTCCTATGAGATACTAGAAAGTGTATGAAAATTGTGAATATGTGCAGGTGTGAGAAGTACCAAACCATTATAGTTATAGATTTATTATAGTGGAGTATCCATGATTAAGGTGAACAACTAATCATGTCAAGGATTAGTTTTCCCATATTGTGGTCAAAGATTATAAAATCACCCCATGCTATCTTTAATTGATTTATTTTCATTTCATGTGTTTAATACATGTTGTTTAAGATATAAAAATAATTTATTCATACCCTAACAAGTAACAAAGTTTTAATTAACAAGGGGATAAAATGTTAAAGGATAAATTTTAATTTGGTAAAAAATAGGCAATACCTAATTTAACCCCATCTTATGCACCTACAATCGATCCTTAGGGGAATTTAAATATTGATTAAATATTTATAAATAACTTTAAATACATGAAATAATGTTTCAAAGTAGAATCAAATAATAAATTTATCATTATTGAATAGATAATAAGTGTACTGATCATTACTTTATTTTATCGATCCACATCAGTGGTGGTGGTGACATAATATTTTTCTTTCTCACTTAGATTTGGTATCTATTGGTGTTATGACCAAATAAGGTGTTTTATTTCATAAAGAGATTATTGTGACATGATAAGGAGTTAAAGGAGGAAATTATTTTCCAAATATGTTAAAATGATTATGATTTTAATTGTTGGTGTTGGATTTTATTAGTGACCCATAAATAAAGTAATTAATATTATTTTAAGAGTGTTTAAAGGATCACCATTTTATATGTAAATTTAATATAATATATTGAAGTAAAATTTTAAGTTAGATGCTATTTAAAGTGTATATTTATAAAAAATATGCGGTGTTATGAAAACCATGTTGTCGTTTAAGCCTTAACAAAATAGATTATGAAGGTTCGAGAACAATGGGTATTAAGATAATCGTTTTTTTCATATATTTTTTATAGAAATTACATGATAAAATAGGTAGTAAAACCATGACATGGTTTAATTAATTTTTTTATGGTTAGTATTGAAAAAGATCATGTCTTGAAGTGAAAAAATCATGGTGTTATACTATGTTGAAGTAAAGCAGGGAGTGACTATGGTTCCATGATGCTGACAATAAGATAATGAAAGAAAAATTCTATAGTTTTTCATGTTAGGGTTATTTTTTGATAGTTAAGAACATGGTTTTGTCAAACCACATAGTGATTAATACCACAATTCAAGTAGAGAATAAAAATAAGTAAGAAAATGCCTCGATTTTTTAGTTTTGGTAGTGGTTTTCAAATTATAAGAATCATTTTTAAAGAATTTTTTCTGGTTTAAGGAAAAAACATAATATTTTTAATGCCTCAACTCATAATACCCCAATAGTACTAGATGAGTGGCACCACGTGACCAACAGTGCACCTCCCCATACACTAGAGGCTTCTGATTAAAAATGAGAGTTTGATGAACCGTATGGGAAGACTATACCCTCTAGCATCATCACAAAAATAATAACCAATATAGAATTTAAATAATATATATAAAATTAGTGTTCATGATATGGGATTATAGAAAAAATAAATCTATATAAGTAACATGAACATGCTATAAAAATGTACACGTGAGATATATAGTTATAAAAAAGTACCAGATCGCCCAAAGGGATGATCATATAAAGTATAATAAAACTGATAAATAAATAATAGGAGAATCAAATACTATCCTCATATTCACCTCAAACCTATTTACCTAACCACATTGAGCTGTATCAACTAATATTAGGACCATCGCCCAAAACCTATATGATAACCATATGATCTTTATTTGAACCAGAGTGCCTATGCATGGTGTGAGAATAAAACTTAGTAGGTCCCCACCAATGGTGTCCCTAATAAAAAACATTATATATTTTCATTCATGTAATGAATGAAGGTAATATATAACATCACACACACACACATCAATCACCTCACTGGATACTCATAGAGCCTCCCTAACAATCGATGCTTACCTACTTCAGCATGCTAGAATGGGAGGATGATCTCATAGTTTGAAAAAAACCTGAGTGAAAATGATCTATCACCAATAATATAATTAATCAAGGGAAATGATCTATCACCATAACATAACACATGAGTGAATAACTAATTTCTCATAATCTAGTCAAGGTGAATGGTATATCACCAATTCATATATAAGTTGAATGATATATCATAATCTCATATCTAATGTGAATTATATATCACTATCTCACATCTAAGGTGAATGATATATCAAATTCTCATATTTAGGGTGAATGATATATCAACATACTTATCAATAAGGGTGGTTGATGCACTGAAAAAATCAACATTGTGAATGAGGTATCTTCTAGTGAATGATGTATCACCATAAAATAAATAGACAAATGACGTATCACCAAGATAATGATATATCACCATACAAAAACTGGGTGAATGATGTATAAACAAGTGAATGAGGTATCACCCATAAAAAATAGCAGTGAATGAGGCATCATGGGTGAATGAGGCATCATCCATCAACTATGGTGGTGAACGAGGCAATGTCAAGCGAACAAGGTATCACCCATTAATAATCACTAAGGTGAATGGCATATCACCAAGAATATACAAGGGTAATTATTCATCACTAAATCATAATATTCTGGGTGGATGATCTACCACTAGTACTACAAACAAGATGAACAATCTATAACCAACAAAACATCATTCTAAGTGAATAACTAATCACTATAAACACAAGTATATAAACACCTATCATAGCTATGGTGAATGAGATATAACCATAGGAATTAGTACCAATAACCCTATATCTCTCTTAGATACACATTAACATTACGTACCACACATGAAACACATTCATGAGAATCAAACTTCTAAGGACTATCTTTGAATCTCTTATAATTACTCATCCCATAAGGGTCAAACCATAGAGACACTTGTTAGACCAAAGTATTATCACAAGGATTTACTACCACATAGCCTAACCAATAAATGAGTGTCAATTACCAAGAAATACTCAATATTACCTTACATAGATCACAATATATTCTAGGGAATGAGATACCCCTCATAGTTATATTACATAAGTATCACGACACATCTTAAGGTACCATGTCCATCGATGGACACATTCTCAATATGCCAAGGTCAAGGAACATAACAAAATATAGGTATCCCAAATTATCTCTTAAGAAGCAAGGAAACCAAATTTTATTCCAATTAAAATCAATCCTATAATCCCACTCAAGACCATATTTTATATGGTTTATTCCATATAAATAAAATAAACTCACCATTAGGTACCACTCTAGGTGGGCATTGATTACTATTACACGACTATCCTACGTTTTGAGATCCATAACTCAAGGAATGGAAACCCCTCGTGGTTATATCTATTTATAACCAAGACCCACATAGGCTTAATACCCATCAGTAACCAATCACATGTTTATAACTTTTGAGGGATTACTAAGATCCTAAATAAACACTCAAACCTTTCCTTATAAAAGTGAAACCACTCACGACTCCCACTCAAGACATTCATACCCACTTACCTAGCCTTAAAATCCACAAAATATATGAATCACTATATAAAAGGTAATATTAGACACCAAATAAATTAAGAATAGAGTTAAACCCACAAGATAAGATTGATCTATCATTGTATAAGCAATCACCTTGTTCCATAATCAACATTGACCCCTAACTTATCTTAGTGGATTCCAAATTAATTATAAAGAATTTATAATTAATTTACCCAATAAATAAATTATTATATAATTTGGTATAAATGAATAATAACTCATAGAAAAATGTAATAGTGTTAATAACTTGAAAAAATGCTATAAATCACTCCCAGCACACCCATGAGACCACTACCAACCAAACCCATAACACCCTACATAAATTTTTCAATAGATCCCTTCCTAATTTTATAAAAAAATATAAATTAGGGAAGAAACATTCCTTAACCAAAACCAAATGAAACCATGCATTTTATCTCTATTGGAGGCTTATTTATCTAAGACACATAAAATAACCATCATTTTGATCTGATTTTACCATTTATCGGTGGAATCACCACTAAAACCATAGATCCAACCCATTTAAAATTAGAGAAAAGGATAGGGAAGGAGATGAGGAGAAAGAGGGAAGTGGAACCTACCTCAAATCGAAACCACCCCCAAATGTCATAGATCTAAGGGGGATAAAAGATAGGGAGAATAGTAAATGAGTTAAACCTCCCCGTTGATTCGAGCAACTAAAATAAAGAAAATTTGTAAGGGGTTTAAAATGAGAACCCTCCAAAAGACAAAAAATACATCTATAAAAAATAAATATGGGAAACACCAGGTAGCTAGTCTACCATCACTAGTATCCAAGTGCTCCACTAGATAATAGGTTTAATAACTAGCCACCAGGTGGCTCTAGTTAGAGAATAGTCCCCATAAACCTCTCTTGGGTACTTGATTTCACCCAATTGGGTGCTATATGGCTTACTACAACCACCAACTTGCATTTCCTGACTCCCAAACCCCTAAAATATAAATTCCAGATCCAAATCAAAGAATTTAAAATGATATTGATTACCACCTCATTATAAACTATATTTTCTATATTTTTAATGACTCACTCTAGTATGGGTATTTACAACCTCCACACCATAACATTTATCATCCCCGAGAAGTCTTTAAATATATTTCCTATGAATCGCACTAGCCTCTAGCATCATATACATGTACCAAATCCTGACGTCCCACCAGTCATGTCCATGAAATTTTTTCTCTTAAACTAGTAAAACACTATAATCCTTGATGCCTCCTTCTCTAGTCTATCATAACATTAGATATCACCCGAATGACACATGTAGATCCTTATCCTAGTCATCATGTTCAATTGCATGCGAAACATGCTAGCTGATAAACCACCACACTAATTGACTCCAAAAGACCCTATGGGCCATGCATCATGACACTAAATAATTTTAATACCCCAATATTTAGTTTATATTTTTTCTTAAAAATAACACTACATTCGATAGTGTGTAGCACACACAATACAAAGCTTAAACAAACCATGAAATGATATTATTTAAATATGAATGTTATAACCTAGTCATTGAATTAGTCAGTATGAATAGGAGTAACCAAATTATAATATATATGTATATATATAAAGGTTATACTCAATAAAAATATATTGATTAATTCTTAGGAAATAAGCACTACATTTTTAGTAAATTCATTTTATGCTTAAAAAATATGTTTTTTAAAATGGTTTTTATTTATTTTTTATGAGTGAATATTATAATTAATTTTTTCTAATTTTAGATATTATATTTTATAAAAATGATATAATTTATGAAATCATCATATCAAAATTATCTTAGGGTAAAATTTTGGGATATTTCTAATTTTTTTATTTTTTAGTGAATAGTAAAATTACCATTTTTTTGTAAAACTATCATTTTTTTCATTAAATCAAGTAATTTAAAAGTATAATTATGTTTTTAATTTAAAATAAATTAAAATAAGTCTCATTTAATTATAAATATTCTAGTTAATTACATATTAATTTTTATTATATTTGAAATTGGTGGCTTTAATGATATTTTCAATGTCAAGATAAGATAATATCATTACAAATGGATTTAATGGTATTTTATGTTAAATAAAATATTATTAAATGATTAAAAAATCATAAAAATCTTGAAAGAGAAAATTAGGATGGATATGGTCTAAATTTAATCATTTTACCTTCTGTGATCCATTTTTTAACTTATAAGTAAATTTATAACCCTTTAAGAATGAATTTTTTTTACCACACTTAAACTTAAAGTCGGTTAAAGAAGGGGTTAAAAAAATATAAGGTTTAAAATGCCACATAAACCTATAATAATTTTATTGGTTGAAGGGATTTCAAAAATAACCTATCTTAGATTCTAAATTTTTTCCACTTCGTGTCACTTTTACATAAAAAATAATTTATTATGTTTAAATCTTTTTAGTAGTTCCAAGTGTGTCATTTACTTCATAATAAAAGGAAACCATATCTCATCTATTATTCCCACCATTTAAGATCCTAGAATTTTCTAGAGATATATTGGGATCATTTACAGGTACTTTTTTCCTTATGTTGAGTAATTTTCATTTGGGTTTTAACTTGGGGTGTGTTTGGGTGAAATTTTGTGAAAAATGGAAGAAAGGGGGAAATTCACAGTTGGCTCATAGTTTTCCCTAACCATGTACCCTATACCAGAAAACCATGAAACCCTAGACAAAGGGGTTTTACATTGATGTTGCATGGTTTTTTAAACCGTTCACCCCAAAATGAGAAACTGTGCACCCCCTAGAAGAGGTGCATGGTTAAGGTGCATAGTTAGGGGAAACCATGCACCCCGAGCAGCAAACCATGCATACGAGTTTTTACTCCAAAAATTATTAAAATATTTCCCAAACCCCCCTTATTATACCCCTAAATGCCCTATATTGACCCAAAAATGATTTCTATCGATTCCATAGCCTCTCAGAGAGACTCCAAGGCAGTCCAAACTCTATTATTATCAATTTGAAGCCTAGTTGGTATATCTGAACCTCTTTGAATATGTAGTTTCCTCTCGAATGATCTCCCATTATTCTCCCATTATTCTGGTGGGTTTTTCCTTCTTGTTCTGGTTAGATCTAGATATGGTTTTGTGGATCTAGATCTAGTATTGTAGATATAGATATTGATTTAAGTGATATTGATTTGTTCGATCTTGATATAGGGATTAAGATTCGGATCTTATATTGTAGTGTTATTCCATCAAAATTGGGGATTATTCTGTTAGAAAGAGTTGTTAAAAAATTGAGGTAGGTGGTCTATAATTAAAATCCCATAGGATTAATTAAAATTATGTGTATATAATTATATAATTTCTATTTTATTTTTAGAAATTGAGTTCTTGATTGAATTTTTTTTTGAATTAATTAATTATGGAAAATGTGAAATTGGGATATTGGGATTATAGATCCTAAATAATTAATTGATGAATTAATTATGATATATTGAGATAGTTTATTTGAAATAATTTATTGATTAATAAATTACGAGATATTGATAAATTTGATTTGGGATAATTAATTGATGAACTAATTATGAGATATTGAGATAGTTGATTTGAAATAATTAATTTTTGAATTAATTATTAGATATTGAGATAGTTGGTTTGAGATAATTATATAATGAATTAATTATGAAATATTGATATTTTTAATTGAGATAATTAATTTTTGAATTAATTAAGGGTTAGTGATTAATTAATTATTGAGTTAATTAAAGATATTTATGTGATTAATTGACTGGGGAATTAATTATTGAGAATCATGTGATGACTAAATTTTGAATTATTAATGAGATTAAGATAATTAATTAATTAGTGAATTAATTAATGGAATTGTTATGTTTGACTATTTTTTGAATTATTAATGGATTTTATGTGAATAATTAATTGTTGAATTAATTATGTGTTGATGAATGGTAACATGGTCATTAAATTGTGAAGTTATGAATGGTAACATGACCATTTAGTTGTAAAGTTAATAATGGGAACATGGTCCTTCAATTGTATAAAGTATGAATGGAAACATGGGAATTCAATTATGAATTATGGAATGAGAACATGGTAATTCTATTGTGTGAAGTATAAATGGTAACATGGGAATTAAAGTATTAATTAAAGAATGGTAACAATGAAATTATGAGATATGATATCCCTTGGACATACTTTATGCTATAACATGAGATAAAGTAGGTGTTGAGGTATGAGTGTCTATAGGAACCTATGGGTTTATGTGGTTAAATAAAGATTAATTGATGATGTGATAACTATTTACTTATTCATTATAATTATTTATTTATAAAACTTCATACACTATTATTTGAATGGATATTATTTTAGACACCTTTGGTGGTGGTCTACTTAGTTGTACTCACGCCCTACTCAAGCTGCATGATCAGTACCCAAATAGACTTCATGTTTTCAGGAGAGGATAAGGGAAAGGGCACTATGTTAGATGAATGATTTTGGATGAATAATGAATGAGGGAACCAGAAATGTTTTGAGACCCACTTGGGAGTTTTTAGTGTCTTTACTCTTTGGTGTTTTATATTAACACTTGAAACATACTTGGAATTCCATATATACTTTTTTTGGATATTGTATCTCTAGGTTTGGTCATCATGTGATATTGGTATTGTTTTTTTTATAATTATATCATTTGGTTATTGTTTAATTATTTTTTATTGGTGTTTTACTATGAAAAATAGGTTATAGTCTCCCCATGATTGATATTAGACCCTCACTGCTAGTCAACAACCTTTGGAGTATGGGGAGGTGCGATTGAGGTCATGTGACCGACCCGTTCGGGGAACCATTGTGTGACACCTGAGTCGAGATGTTACAAAGTGGAATTGGAGGAATTTTCTTTTCTTTTATTTTATCTTATTATTTGGGAAAGGTATACAGAAGACTTAGAAGAGTCAGGACTTGGTTATGAGATCATTCATGGGAGTAGGTAACCCATGAATGGGGGGAGAACCAAAGTACTCATGGTGGGATTGTTGTTATTACTATTACAGTTGAATATTATTTCACCTTGGGTGACACACTTGTGGTGTGATGTTATTATTGTTTCTAAGATTTTTTGATAATTTACTTATGCCCCGGTATGGAATGAGAGTTGAGTATGCATGAATTATTCTAGTCATTCAAGATTATTTTTTTGACATGCATAATTTTAGGCATTCATAGGAAAATAGGTTATGGGTAAGTTGTTGAACTTGAACTATCTTTCCTTTCTTGTGAACATGAACTAAAAATGGTCTCTAACATGAAATTGATAAATATTATAAAATGAAGCAAGATGAGAATAAATGTTTATCTAAATGATAACATGAATTATGAGAATGAGTTTACCCTTGTTAACAAATACCTAGGTGTAGGATGGTTAAGGGTAGTGATAACACCTCAGTTTTTACCATGTGATAGGTTCGAGGAAATGAATTTTTGTGGATTATTGTGTTTCCCATAAATGTGTTAATCAGTGTTATGTTTCCTAATGTATGTATTTGGAATTGTAGAGATATGCCTCCCTGATGACTCTTGTTGAGAGGAAGACAAGAGGATATAGATGGAGATGATCTACTAGTAGTGGGTCCTAAGGCACTGATTGTGCCAGGTGAGGAAGAAGGGGAGAAGTTCTGAGATAACTTTGCCTGCTTTATACAATTCATGGAAAGATACCTAAGTTAAGTTATGAAGAGTATGTCTAATCTGATGAGGGAGTTTCAGTTGTATCACCCTATGACTTTTAATGGAGAGGGTGGACTTGAGGGAGCTGATTTATAGGTCGAGTCCATCAAATTTATACTTGACCATTTAGAGACTCCTACTAAGATGAGGGTCAAGTTGGATATTATTATGATACAAGGATGAATAAAGCCCTTGTGGGAAATTCAAGTGCAGAGTAGAAATGCTGATTGTGTGTTATGGAAGGACTTCATGGAGTGGTTCTTGGAGAAATTCTATCCAAAGACACTGAGGCAGGAGAGAGCAATTGATTTTATGAGGTTGGATCAGGTTAGTATGTCCGTGATGGACTATGATGGATGATTTATAGACTTGTAGTGATTTTTTCTAGTATTGTCAAGGGATGATGTGGATATGGTGATATGTTTCTAGGATGGAATTAAATGTGAGATTAAGTCCAAGTTAACCTATTTCATTAATGAAGTTTACTGAGGTTGTAGATCAGGCTCTCATAGATGAGGGGAACCTGAAAGAGGCTTGAATTATAAGAAAAATAGTTAAAACTGGATGATCAAGAGGTACGAATTCCAAGATTTGGAAGCGTCGCTATGACAATGTTAGTCAGGGTAGTGGGAAGCAGGGTCTACTGATAGAGGGATCAATTTCTTAAGATCTTACTCGAATGATCTTTCACCAGTGTGGTAAGTTAAGAAAATTACAGAGGAAATTCCCCTAACCACTATTAGAGTGCTGGTATTATGGGAATATGGGACATCTAAAGAAGTTTTACAGGACACAACAACTGTTGAGTTGATACAAGATCTAGACAAAACCAGGGTGTGGGAATGGGATATTTTTCACCATATCAGTCTGACGGTTGGAGTTATATTAGCCATGATAGTAGTGGAAGTGGACATAGTGCTTCTAGGAAAGAGATCCTGTATCATCAGAGTAATATAGCATATGGGACTCAGGTTGAATAATTGGTAATAGGATCAGGATAGTTGCATGAAATGCATCCTACACTTGTGGATATAAAGGCTGGACTATCGATAGTGAGAGGTATTATTCTTGTAGCTTCTACATTATCTAGTGCCTTAATTGATAATGGTGCCTCTCATGAATTTATTTATACACAACTTGTAAATGGTTTGATCCTAGAAGTAGAGTTCGTGAGTGAGGTGTTTATGATAGATACACCATTGAGAGTATGGTTGAGTGACATTTTCAAGGGGTGTTCTCTTGAGGTTGGAGAGTATCAATTTTTTTTCAGATCTTTACATCCTAGACATGCCGAGATTTGACCTAATTTTGGGTATGAAATGGTTAATATCATACCAATCTCATATATATTGCTACTAAATGAGAGTAACCTTTATGTCTTATAAGGGTGAAAACTATATTCACCGTAGAGAGTGGGATATCCAAGCGGTCCAAGCAGGGCTAATTATTAAGAAACTAAGAGAGATCACAACCCAAGATACAAGTCTATTTCTAGATAATAGAGGTGTAATGTGATATGTCTTTCCACCCATAGTGGATAGGTTTCAGGATGTGTTTCTTGAATACTTCTCAGGTCTTCCACCTGAGAGAGATGTGGAATTCACTATTGATATCATGCCTAGTGTGGATCCAGTTTCTATTCCACCATACATAATGGAACCAATAGAGCTTCAAGAACTCAAGACATAACTAGAAGAGTTGAAGGATAATGGATTTATTTATCCAATTACATTTCCTTGGGGTTCATCGATGTTGTTTTCTAAGAAGGAAAATGCGATTTTGTGCTTATGTGTAAATTACCAGAAGTTGAACCAGATGAAAGTGAAGAACCAATATCCGTTTTCAAGTATCAAATATCTGTTTGACCATTTTAGAAAATTTTGTGTCTTTTATAAGATATAATTGATACTCAGGTATCATCAATTGAGAGTTTGGACTTTTGATATACCAAGGATTTCTTTCAGAAGAAGGTATTTCCTTTTTGAGTTTGTTATAATGCTGTTTGGGTTAATGAACACACCAGCAGTGTTTATGGCCATGATGAATAGAATATTCCATCCTTACCTTGATCAGTTTGTGGTGGTGTTTGTGGATGAAATCTTGGTGTACTCCAAGACTCATGATGATCATTACCAACATCTTGACTTCATTATGCGTACACTAAAAGAGCCTTGGATATACAATAAGCTATCTAAGTGTTAATTTTGGATTAATCAGGTACAGTTCTTGGGTCAAATCATCTTAGAGGAAGGTGTGTCAGTGGACCCAAATAAGGTGCAGGTAATTGTTTCTTGAGAACAACCCAAGAACTTATTCGATATCTATAGCTTTCTGGGGTTAGTAAGATATTATCAGAGATTCATCCAGAACATTTTCTATTTGGAAGTTCCACTTTCAAGATTTACCAAGAAGGGGGTAAATTTTGAATGGTTGGGAGCATGTGATAATGCCTTCTAGGAGTTGAATAAGTGTTTGAAATAGGCACTGATCTTGATCCTACCTAAGCCAGGTGAGGAGTATATAGTATATTGTGAGACTTCTAGAATTTGTCTTATATTAGTATTGATAAATGGGGATCGAGTTGTAGTGTATGGGTCTTGATATTTGAGGACACATAAACGGAACTACCCTACAACTAACCTCGAGTTGGTAGCAATGGTTTATGATTTGAAGTGTAGGTGACATTACCTGTTGGATGAAAATTTTACTATGTATACGAACCAAAAAATCTTAAAGTATATCTTTTCACAATGAGATTTTAACCTTCAACGAAAGATATGGGTTGATTATATGTAGTTATTTGATTTTGAGCTAGCATATATTCCAAGAGATGGAAACAATGTGGCTGATGATTTGAGTTGAAAGACACAGAATTAGGTTGTTTAAGAGTCTAGTGTTGAGTAGAAGATGATGACTTTGCTGTCTAAGATGAACATAGTGGTTCTGAGAGTTAAGAATAGTTGACCATGGTATCAATTGTAGTGAATTTTACACATTTGATATGGATCAGGTACATACAGTATGAGGATCTAAAATCCTCTACCTTTAAGGAAATCCTTGAATGCGGGGAGACACCTTTAGATTGGAGCATATATTAGAGCATAGATGAGGAGGAGATCATCTATGTTAGGAATAATGTTTTGGTTCCTATGAGAATGCGGGGGGAGTTGATGTATAAATTTCATGCCTTGAAGTGGGTTGTACATCCAGGTGTGATCAAAATGTTCAATGACTTACATCGATAGTTTTGGTGGTTGGGCCTGAAAAAGGAGATAGTAGGGTTCATGATATAATACTACAACTATCAGTAGGTGAATGCCAAGCATCAACAACCTGATGGTTTACTATAACTGTTACCAATTACAGAATGTAAGTGGGATGACATTAATAGAGATTTTGGTGGGTTTCCTAGGGATACCTCAGAAGAATGATGCTATTTGGGTGTTTGTAGACCGTTTGAAAAATGTACCTCATTTCTTTACAATATGGGAGACTTTCTCAGTAGAGAAGTTGGGATAATTTTTTGTACAATAGATTTTCCATTTGTATGGGGTTCCAAGGACTATTGTTTTAGACCATGATTCATGTTTTATTTTTTAATTCTAGAAGGGTTTACATAAGGTTCTTGGTATACACATTTTTTTGAGTATGAATTTCCATCCATAGACAAATGGGAAATCAGATCATACTATACAGGTGATTAAGGATATGATGTGAGTATGTGTTCTTGACTTCAATGGGTTTTGGGAGAAAAACCTAGATTTAGTGGAGTCTTACTATAAAAATAGTTATCAGGAAACTATTCATATGGAACCATACGAGGCTCTTTATGGTAGTCCATGTAGATATCCTGTATGCTGGATGGAGGCAAGTGAGTCAGAATTGTTAGGAACAAGTCTCATGTAGGAGATGTTAGAACATGTTAAGTTGAATTAAAAAAGTATTGGTATGACTTTGAGTAGAAATAAGTCATATGATGATATACATTGATGAACCCTATATTTTATAGAGGATGACTGTGTATTCCTTTGGGAGTTGCCTAGGTTGGGTCACCACAAGAGATAGAGGTAGCGCAAGCTAGAATGAATGTTCGTTGGATCGTTTTAGCTTGTTGATAGAATTGGGACAGTGGCATACCAATTGGATCTTCCACAGAGATATAGTTCTATGCATGATTTTTTACATGTGTCATAACTAGGTTGTATCACCCCAACCCTTTTCACACGATCTATGTGGATGATGTTGAGATTGAGATAGATGTGTCCTTTGAGGAGAATTCGATACGTGTGTGGGATCACAATGAGAAAGTATTGCAGGGAAAGACCATTCTGATTTTTTGTGTATTGTGGAAACATGGGAATTTTTAGGAGGAAACATGGGAGAAGAAAAAATATATGAGGGCTCAATGGCCTGATCTTTTTGACTCAGAATATTAGAGATTCTTGGGAGTACAACTCAAGGATGAGCTGTTATAAGGCGGGGAGATTGTAAGATATCAACCTTTTCTAGAGATATATCAATATCATTTATAGGTACTATTTTTACTTATATTCAACAATTTTCATTTGGTTTTTAACATGGGGCGTGTTTCTGTGAAATTTTGAGAAAAATGGAAGAAAGAGGGTAGGGTAAAGTTGGCGCACAGTTTTCCCTAACCATGTGCCCTGGCCCAGAAAACTGTCCAACCCTGGACATAGGGGTTTTGTATAGATGGTGAATAGTTTGTCAAACTGTGTTCCCTAAAAGAAGAAAATATGAAACCCCCTAGAAGAGGTGCACAATTTGGGGAAACTGTGCACCCTAAGAAGTAAACCTTGTGTACGAGTTTTTACTCCCTTGAAAATTGTTAAAATATTTCCTGAACCACTACCTTATACCCCCAAATGCCCTAGATCAACCCAAAAACAATTTATCTCAATTTCAAATACCCCTGTAGGGATTCTAAGGATTTTTGAACTCCGTTCTTGGTGATTTGAAGCCTGGTCAGTAGATCTTCACATCTTTGGTTATGTGGTTTCTTCCCGAATGATCTCATGTTATTCTCCCATTCTTTTGGTGGGTTATTCATTCTTATTTTGGTTATATATAGATCTAATTTTTTGGGTCTAGATCTAGGATTTTGGATCTAGATATAGATTTAGGAGATATTTTTTTCGATCTTAATTTAGGGATTAATATCTATATCTCATTTTGAATTTTTATTTCATTGAAATTGGGGATTATTCCATTGATGAGAATTGTCAACAAATTGAGGTAGGTGGTCTATAATTCAAATCCCATAGTCTTGATTGAAATTATGTGTATATAATTGTATAATTTCTATTTGATGGTTATAAAATGAGATCTTGATTGAATTAATTAATTTGGTGAATTATTTAATTATGGAAAATGTGAAATTGGGATATTAGGATAGTAGATCATGAAGAATTAATTGATGAATTAATTATAATATGTTGAGATAGTTGATTTGAAATAATTAGTCGATGAATCAATTATGAGATATTGAGATAGTTGATTTGAGATAATTAATTGATGAATTAATTCTGATATATTGAGATGGTTGATTTGAAATAATTAATTGATGAATTAATTATGAGATATTGAGATAGTTAGTTTGAGATAATTAATTATTGAATTAATTATTGAATTAATTATGAGATATTGAGATTGTGAATTGAGATAATTAATTATTGAATTAATTATGGCTTAGTGATTAATTAATTATTGAGTTAATTAAAGAGATTTATTTTCTTAATTGATTAGGGAATTAATTAAGGGGAATCATTTGATGACTAATTTTTGAATTATTATTGATATTGAGATGATTAATTAATTAGTGAATTAATTAATGGAATTGGTATGTTTGACTAATTGTTGAATTAATAATGTAATTGATATGGATAAATAATTGTTGAATTAATTACGTGTTTATGAATGGTAACATGGTCATTCAATTGTAAAGTTATGAATGGTAAAGTGGTCATTTAGTTGTGAAATAAATAATGAGAACATGGTTAATAAATTTTATAAAGTATGAATGATAATATGGGAATTAAAGTATGAATAAAATAATGGGAACATGATCATTTTATTATGTAAAGTATGAATGGTAACATGGGAATTCAAGTATGAATTAAATAATAGTAACAATGGAATTCTGAGATATGATATCCCTTGAACATACTTTGGGCTCTGACATGAGACGAAGCAGGTGTTGAGGTACAGGTATCTATGAGAACTTAGGGGTTTATGTGGTTAAATGAATATTAGTTGATGATGTGATAACTATTTACTTATTCATTGTAATTATTTATTTATATAAATACATAGACTATTATTTGACTGGATATTTTTTATATGCTGTTGGTGGTGGCATACTGAGTTGTACTCACACCCTACTCGGGCCATCTGATCGGTACCTGAATAAACTTCATGTTTACAGGACAAGATAAGGGAAAGGGCCCTATTTCAGATGGATAATTTGGGATGGAACATGAATGAGGGAACCAGATATGGTTTGGGACCCACTTGGGAGTTTTCAATGTCTTTACTTTTGGGTTTTTCTTATTGAAACTTGACACTTGGAATTCTATATCTAATATTTTAGTTTTGGATGTTGTATCTCTAGTTTTGGTCATCATGTGATATTGGTATTGTTTTGGTTATGTTTATATCATTTGGTTATTGTTTAATTATTATCCATTTGTTTTTTACTCTAAAAAAGAGGGTATAGTCTCCCCATGATTGATATTAGACCCTCTCTACTAGTCAATAGCCTTTGACATATGGGGATGCACACTTGAGGCCATGTAACTGACCGGTTCGGGGTATTGGTGTGTGACACTCGTTCCAGAACATTACACACCACATTGAGAAACTTATCTAGATGAAACCCTAAAAAATATCTCCCCAAAATACTTAGATATATTTTTGAGGTTTTGGTATTCTTAAAAGACAATCCCTAGGGTCCCTAAGGAGAGATATAAAGGAGGTTCTTCAAAGAGTTGGTGATCATCTTAACTGAATATTTTCATTTAATTTCCTATTATAACTCCTTAAAATATTTTATAAGAATGATCATATAATAAAATTATTATAATACATATACTGAAATTTTATTAAGCTGGTGACCCAACCCTTACTCATTTCCATTCCATTCTATGGAAAATGAAATCATTGCTCGTGCATGCGTACGACCTACCATCTCCACATAGTGGTGTAATTCATTTTTCATCAACACTTGGATAGTTATAAAGACATAATTAATGAATATATATGATATTTATGACATAATTATGTTTCTATTTAATCCCTTATGTTTTTTGTAGAATGAATTTCCAATAACAAATTTAAGAAATACCAAAACTCTAACTAATTTATGAAACCATTTATCCAAAGTTACAATGAAAAATTACTTCCATTAGATTTAGAATCATTGTAGCAGTGTCCAATCAACCCATTGGTAGATGAAGAAACATGATGATTTCATCTAAAGAATTTTCTACTGATACCATCACAACTGATCCCGAGTTTTGTGGAATTAGAGTGTTGGAGTTTGTTATAACATTTCCTATTAATAAAGCCTCATCTTGAGCATCAAAAGTAATAATTTATTATAATCTAGCATTCTAGAAGTTTCTATTCATCTTAAATATTTTCAATTTCTTATTTCTAAGTGTGCTTCTGATCAGTGTAATTTTTCTTTTCGAGTGTTTCCAATAAGAGCTACCATAGTGTGAGGTTAAACTTTAAAATATCTTAGTATTTACATTATAATCATTCCTATTATGATCCTATTTGATCGAGGGTTTTTGGGATAGGGAGACATAAAATATAATTTTCTAATCAAGGGATTCCAAATCTAGGAAAATAGAGCTTAGGAGCTTCTAGTGCTTGGAAGTTTAACTATAAGCTATTACTGACAAGTATAGTTAAGGGATTTTATGGATAGGAAGGAAGTACTTTTGATAGGTATAAAATTAAGGATACCTTATGAAATGTTTTAATTCATAGATACCTTAGACAAGATTTATATATCTACCTTTCAATTTGTTTTAAAAGTTAGTTTTTTAATAAATATCCATTATAGGAGTATTTGGTTTTATAATAAACCCTTTATGTTTTTTAAAGACCAGTTGTTCTATAATTTAATTATTTTATAGTTTTTCTACTTTAAATATTTTATTGAAAGTTTAAAATACTGTTCTTTTTATTTTTGACATGAAAAATGTATTTCAATACAAAACTTATTTTAGTTACTCTAATATTTAATCTCATCAGTAATTATAAAAACAAATGAATTAACAATTTTATTGGTAATATAAAAATTTTATTATTTCAAAACTTGAAGAGTATGAAAATTGTAAGTTTATTTTAAAACTAACTCCCCTAATGTATTTTTTTTCACAAACACACCCACAAACAATTGGTATCATAGTATCCTTTACCCTTATTTTGAAATATAATTTTTGAACTATATTTTTTATTTATTATAGTTTAACAAAATTTTAATTAAATTTCATCACACTAACCATATTGGTAGATGAAAGATCATTTGTGATGGTGGGAGTATCTATTTGAACACTTGAAAATTTAAATCTAACTAGACCACCTATTTTTGGAGGAGATGAAAATGATTACTAGTGTCATCATATGAAATACTATATCATTAATACTAGAGTTGAAAAATTTATCATGCTAACAAGAAACTAAAAAGTTCTACAGAAGGACATAGTTATATTTTCTCACGAAGAAAAATAAGAATATCATATAAAATATAAAGTTCATGATACTTTAATATGTTCTACTACTAGGAATATCTATGACTAGATGTCTTCACATGAAATAGAAAATAAATTTTTTAAGAAGCTAGAGATGACACATTTTGGAACTAACAAAGTTTTAGAAACTCATAGAGATATTATAAGATATGTTTATCAAACTTTTTATTTTCTACCTGATGAAATGGTAACCCAAATGCTTCAATGATTTATGAAAATAGTAAAAAAATTACAATACTTAGGTGAAAAGAAACAATTATAAGATCAAATTATAGAAAATATTATTGATATTATGAAAAAATAATGGTGTCTAATAGGATAACTATTGATGATACTAATCATTTGAAAAAGTCAAGTCTAGATGAATTAATCAAAACTCTTATGAAATATGAGAGAAGATCAAAACAAGATGATAAAAAAAGAAAAAGGAAGAATGGATTAGAATTTTCTTCCACTTTAGGTATTCTTAATACCAATACTTTTAATGTTTATACTAATTATTCTAAATATCTTATTTCAAATAAAAATGTAATAATTCAGATCCAAGTGATTTAGAAGATAAAAATAGTGAACTTGATAAAATTTCAAAAGGAAGAATAAGCTTATCAAAAATCCAAACTTCTAAAATGATCATCAGAAAGAAAAGAAAGATAGGAAAGATAATAAATATTCTTTAGAAGATATATTCAATGAATGTAAGAAAGAAGGCCATATGAGACTTGACTATCCTAAACAGAAGAAAAAAATAAAAAAGTTGGGAAGATATTATAAAATCAAGGGAATGATGTTCTTAAAATCCTTAGATACCTGGAGCTCTAGTGAAAGTTACACATCTTCTAAAATTTTATCAGAAGATAGTGGAACAAAAATTCAACAAATTATTTATTTCTACTAAAAAATTACTAGGAAGGAGAAATGTTATGTGGAAATTGTAATAGTAGAATCTATTAAAAATTTAAGAATTGATACAAAATTTTTTATAACACTAAAGATGATTATTTAACATCATTAGAAGATAAAAAATATGATCCATATAAAGTTAAAAGAACTTATTCATTAAAATATGATGAAAATTTTCCTTCTATAGTTGAAATGAATATATGTTTTACTCTTATGAGTCAAGATAATAATAAACTAAAAAATAATTATGACTTTAATTAATTTAATATTATTAAATATAATAAAATAGATTCAAAATTAACATCATAAATTCAAAAACTTTAAACTAAATTTTATTAAAAACATAATTATTCTCATGAAAAATAAGTTGATTGAAATTCATAAGATTGAATTTTAATTGATCAGAAATTATCTGATAAAAAATTCAATAAAGATAATTATAATTTGGCTATTCAAATTAAATCCAAATTTTTTTGTTTAAAGAAACTTTTATCCAATTTTAATTCTAGAAAATAAATTTTTTAAAAAATTTATAAAAAAATAATACCATCTAGAAATTTATATGGAATAGGTTTTACTTATGATAAACATTATTTTCAATAAAACTAATTTTGTACCTAAAATTGAACCTTTTTGAAATAAATTTCAAAGAGGATGTCACCAGAGTACATAATTTTCTTTGAATAAAGTTCAATCCTTTGGTTTTCAAATTTTTTTAATTTTACAAGTACTAGCAGATATACAATATAAAAGGGCTGGACAAATATGAGTTTTTAAAATTTTATTTTCTAATGTAACTAGACCCAAACATATATGGGTACCCAGAACTTAAACTTATCTATTTTAGGAAAAGATTATGAGTACCATTAGAAAACAATCATACATGGATAGTGGTTGTTCTCAATGTATGATTAGAGAAAATTAAAACTTTAAAAATTTTAATAAGTTGAAAGGAGGAAAAGTTACTTTTGGAGACAATGAATAAGGTGAAATAATTGAAATCAGTGATATTTTTTTTCTCAAAAAATCTCTTATTTCAAATATTTTATAAGTTTTAGGTATTAATTATATCTTTATCAACATAAGTCAGTTATGTGGTGAAGGATATCCTATGAATTTGAAGAATGAAAAATTTATTTTTCAAAGTTCATAAGGTAATTTTATTTTATTCGATAATAGGCATGAAAATGTTTACACACTCAATATAAAAGAATTAAGTAATCATAATCTTTATTTTCTAATTATAACTAAAAAACTATATTTGTTATGGAATAGGAGGCCAAGTAACTATAAATTTTGGACTTTAACTAAATTTTTTAAGAATGGAAATGTTAGGGATCTACCAGAACTTAAGTTTAATTTAACCAGAGTCAGTGATAAATATCAACATAGAAAGAAACATAAGTCAAGTTTTAAATCTAAAAGTCAAGACTCAACTACTGAGGATTTATAGTTAGTATACATGGATCTTTTTTAGTCCTATAAAAATTTAAAGTATTGGAGTAAAATACAATATATATATATCTTGGTAGATGGTTATACTTACTTTACTTAGGTTTATTTTCTTAATAGAAATTATAAAGATTTTAAATTTTTTAAGTTTATTTATTCTTCTATTAAAAAGTGAGAAAACTTACCTTTGGTTACATTTTGGGGTGATCATGGTTGTGAGTTTTGTTAATTATGATTTTGAAACTTTTAATAGAAAAAATGTTACTACTAATAAGTTTTTCCCCAAGAACACCACAGAAAAATGAGATAGTTTAAAGAAGAATTATAATTCTTTAGGAAATTACGTTGGATTTTCTAATTGAGTAATCTTTTATAAGACATTTTAGGGTTGAATCTATGAATAATGATTTTTATACTATAAATCAAGTTTTACTCAGAAATTTTCTCAATAAAACCCCTTATGATTTTTGGATTAGAATAATGAAAAAAATTCTTACTTAAAAGTTTTTATATTTAAAGTATTCATAATTAATACAAAATATAAGTTACATAAATTTGATTCCAAAACCAATAACAAAATTTTTATGGGTTATTATACAACTAGTAAGGATTATAGAGTTTTTAATAAAAGAACTAATATTTTTAATGAAATATTTCATATAAATTTTAATGAAACTAATCCATTTATTTTTTGTAAAACCATCATAATTTCAAAATATATATGATGTTTTTAAAATTTATGAAGATAATCTAGAATTACCGATTGTAAATCCTCCATAAGTAATTCTAATGAATTTCAATATCAGGAAGCTACTTTAATAGAAGACTTACATTTAATAGCTGAATATTATCCTACTAATTTACCTAAAACTACTTGATCTTAAGGAATCATACTTATGATTATATTACAATATATGTAAATCAATCTATTTAAACTATAAGTTCCTTGAGAAATCATTACGAGCATAAATTTTTTTATCTCAATTTGAACCTAAAATAATAGATTATGCTATAGGTGATGAACACTAGATAAGGTCTACGTAATAAGAGCTCTATTAGTTTGAAGGTAACCAAGTTTGGAACTTAGTTAAATTCACTATAGATGTATCGATAATTATAGTAAAATGGGATTTAAAAAAAAATGTGATGAAAATAGAACCATTATTAAAAATAAATCTTGACTTATTATTAAAGGTTATTTTATAAAATAAGGGATAGATTATTATGAAAGCTTTTCACTAGTATCTGGACTATAATCTTTCATAATCTTACTAGTCTTTTCAACACATCTAAATTTTAATTTATTTAAAATGTACATGAAAATTGATTTACTTAATGGATATGTTAAAGAGTAAGTTCATATTGAAAAACCGCCTAATTTTTAAGATAAAAAATTTATGAACAAAGTTTTTAAACTTAATAAATCTCTTTATAGACTTAAGAAATCATGAGAAGATTAGTATAAATGACTTTCCAAATATTTACTTCAAAATAAATTTGTTAAAGGAAGTGTTGATCCTACTATTTTTATAAGTGAAATGTTCAAATACACCACTGTTATTCAAATATATGATGATGTCATCATTTTTTGGTTCAACTCATAAATCTTTTTTAGAAGACTTTTCCGAACTTATGAAAAATGGGTGTGAAATGAGTATGATGGGAGAAATCATGTTTTTCCCTTGGTTTTCAAAATTTTCTAAAATCAAAAGGAAATATTTTAACTCAATATATATATTAATTATTTAAAAAAAATTGGTTTTAAAAGGGAATCAAATATCAGTACTCCTATTGCAATAATGGTGTATTTGAAAATTAGTAAATTAATAGATTAGAAACTAGTAAATCAGTAGATCAGAAACTAGTAAATCAGTAAATCAATAGAATATCAATACTTCTATTGCAACAATTGTGTATTTTCAACAATGGTGTATTTGCAACAATGGTATATGAATCTTGATCTTAATGAAACTAGTAAATCAGTAGATCAGAAAATTTATAGAAGTATGATTAGAAGTTTACTATATCTTACTACAATATGAATGGATATATTGTTTTCAGTATGTTTATGTGTAATATTTCAAGATAATCTAAAAGAATCTCATTTGAAAGTGGTAAAATACATTTTCAGATACCATAAAGGTACTTTAGAACTTGGATTATTCTATTCTTATGTGAATTATTTTGTTTTAAAAAGTTACTCAGATGTTGAATTTGGAGGATTTAGATTAGACACAAAATCTACTTTAGGAACATTTCATTTCTTTAGGGTATCTTTAGTCTCTTGGTCCTATAAGAAATAATATTTTGTAGCACTTTCTAGTGCTGAAGTAGAATATGTAGTAGCTAAAAGTTATAGTGCTCAAGTATTACAGATAAAACACACACTCATGGATTTTGGATTTAATTTTAATCAAACTATAATCATTTAGGATAATACTAGTTACATTTACTTATATATGAATCCAACACATCACTAATGTGGAAATAAAATAAATGTAAGACACTATTTACTTAGGGACCACACACTGAAAGAAGATATATTTATTGAATTTATTGGAATAGGAGTTCATCTTACTGATATTTTTACCAAACCCTTTACCTTTAATGGATTGAAATTCATTAAAAAAATTAGGAATGAAAATATTTAAGAGAGATTTAATCCACTTCATATTTCATCTATCTCCTTACATTAAAAACTCCTCTAGAAAAAGGGGTGAAAATGTTTCAAAATTTTCTAAATTTCAAAAATCTATCTAATTTTCAAAATTCATCTAATTTTTAGATTTTTTTTTCAAAATTATCTATTTTTTAAATGTATGTTTTATCATTTATTTTCTATAAAATATTTATATTTATATACTAAACTGTTCTTGAACTATCCTTGAAATAGGAAGATCATCCATAATATATGGAAGATAACTTCAAGAATGTTTAAACACTTTACTCATATTTTTAATAATCCATTACAATTATTGTTTAGTTAGGGGGAGTTTTTTTTTGAAATTACTCTTTTTGGGAATTTTATTTTAATTTTACAAAATACAATGTTTTATTTTATTTTCAAAAAATTATAAATTCAATTCTTAAGATAATTTGTATGAAATAATTTTGTGTTCTTTCATTCTATGATCCAAAACTGTGAAGCACTCTTACATTAAAGACTATTCTTTGGATTATAGTAATATCAAATGCCTATATAAAGACTTAAATATTAAGATTTTTTATCTAAACTATATTTATCCTTTTATTTTATGATAAAATGTTTCTCATTATATGTATATTTATGAAGAAGATATCAAAAGTACCTTTACTTTATACAAAAAAAGTATCAGAAGTTGTTGAAGCGATTTATCTTTTTATTAGAGAATAAATTGAAGTTTAAAGTCTAATAATTTATATTGATATATTTTATTATATAGATGTACTTGATAAGATCCATAAGGCTGGCGGAGAATATAAAGCTCAACCTAAACTCAATTTATAAGAAGATCTTATTAGATAGTAAAGCATGGTTGAAACAAAATTGATATAGAAAAATTAAATTATATCAACCATGCTAAAAGGAATTTTCCTAAAGATATAATGATATTAATAAGTTTCAAAGGCATCCAAAGAATATGATCAGATATATTCTCAAACCAAGTTAAATTTCTAATTTCTGATTATATTTTTTTCTCTTCTTTCTTCTATATTTTTTTTTTAAAATTACAAAGGGGGAGAAATTTAAGATTTTTTTTATTATTAAGTAGATTATTTTATTTTATCGAATTATTTTATTTCAATTCATAGAATCTTAATTTTATCTAATTATCTTTAAAATGGGGTTCGATTTTTATAAGGGATATTATTGGGAAGTATCATATTTTGATAATAATTTTTGTTTATTATTTTTTTCAAAACAAATGGAAGAGAGAATCCAAGGAATTAAAATCCCATATCATAAAGTCTATAGAGAGAGTTGCTTTTAAAATTTAGTTTATTCATTCAAATTTTATTTTATTTTTTGTGATTTCAAAAATGGGGGAGATTTTTTGGGAGATTTTTAATTCAATAACTCAAATTTTTTTATTTGGTAAATAAAAATACACTTCATACAAAAATGATCAAAATAAGTTTCTATTTAAGTCCTTAAGTTTTTGTAGAATAAAATTATGGTAATTGATTTAGGAAATACCAAAACTCTAACTAATTTATAAAAATATATTTATATGAAGTTACAATAAAATATTACTTCCTTTTGATTTACAAGGAATGTATAAATACCAAACCAACCCATTTATAGATGAAGAAACATGATGAGTTCATCTGAATAAGTTTCTACTGATGTTGTTACAACTAATCCTGAGTTTGGTGGAATTTCACTATTATAGTTTGTTACACCATTTCATATAAGGAAATATATCCCTAGAGCATTATAAGTATGAATCTATAATAATTGATCATTCTAAAAGTTTCTATTTGTCTTGATACTTTGTGATTTATTGTTCCTGAGTGAACTTTTGATCAGTGTAATTTTTCTTTCTGAGTGTTTCCACTATGTGATACCATTGTGTGTTGTTAAAATTATAAATATATTAGTATTTTTATTGTAATAGTTCATATTCTGATCCTACATTATTAGGATTATCTAGGAATAGGAAGATGTGAAATCCCATCATATGATTAACAGATTTCAAAGCTAAGAAGATAGAGCTAAGAATATTTTGGTGTTTGGAAGTTTAGTTGTGAGCTACTACTCCACCAATGGCCTTAATTTTTTATTTATTTTGATAATACACCTTTCAAGGGGTGAGGTGGAACCCTTAAAAGGCCCATAGGTTTAAGTATAACATGGATGTTTAGCTGTGAGCTACTACTGAAAGGTGTAGTTAAGGGCTTATAGGGATATAAAGATAAGTAGTTTTATTGGTATAAAATTTGGGATACCTCAGAATAGGTTGAAAGTGGTGGATACCTCAGATAAGGTTTATAGATATACTTTTCACTTTAGTTTAAAAGTGAAGTTTTTAACAACTATTCCCCATAGGAGTATTTGGTATGATAACCAATACTCTTTGTTTTGTTTTTAAAATTTTGTTATATTTTTTTCCCAAACTTTAGTTTTTATAAAATAGTTAGTTTTTAGTTCCACTACTTTAACTCTTTCATCAGTAGTTTAGAATACTGATCTTTTTTATTTTTGCTATGAAAACTGTATTTCAATTCATTACTTATTTTAGTTACTCTAATATTTATTCTCATAAATAATTTTAAAAACCATTATATCTCTGATTTCATTAGTAATAATAATATTATATTATCTCAAAACTTAAAGAGGATTAATATTGTAAGTTTTTTTACAACTAAAATTCACCCCTCTTATATCCTATTCACCATCACACCCACAAAAAACATTGACAGGTCTCATGTGACTAAATATTTGGATATCCTTATTAAATGGGTTTTGGTGTATAACTACACATATTTGAAATCATCTAGGAACAAGGCCTTGATCAATATGTATGATATTATGAATTTACTTTATTTTGATTTTAGTTATTATTACCCATGAGATTACAATATTAATATTTTCCATGGATGCATTTTGTGCTTAGGTTATTGATTAAATGACATATTTTTTAGTTATATACCTTTCCATATTGATTATTCCTTATTTACTCATGATATCTTCCACTACACATAACACTTACTGATCTTTTAAGATAACCCTTATTTTGTTTTCCTTTCCCCAAATATAAAGAATGAATATTTAAATAAGCTTTAAGGATATAAAATATTTATTTTTACTATGTTTTATATTTTATATTCAATATAAAATGATAATCATTTATGTATTTGGTTCTTCAAAACTATTAAACTTATCAATCCTTGGTGATGTGATCCCATATATCTTATGCCAATGTTATATAGTAGAAATCAACTATGGGTTATTGGATTTGCAGTTATTACACTAATTCAACCAAATATATAATGATGACTCACTCATAATGGTATTCATGAATTTACAATTCACTGATCCCATACACTAATGGTTTTTATCACTAGTCTATAACAAACCATCAACAGCTCAACACCACACTCAATAACCACTTGAACACTCTCATAAAAATATGCATTCTCACCCTCAATACCCTAATCATAATACAAACCCCCACTCCATTATTCCAATTTCCATACTCTTTTCATGAGTAATGACACCTTATATACCTAGTCACCATACCAATATGTTTCCCAAAATTCATATTCGGCCATTCCACGAAATTGTGACCCTCAAAACACATCGAAATATTATCGAATGTACCAAATTTACCTGATACTCACCGATTGATACCCATATCTAGGAATTTAACATCCAACAACCATAATTAAGATGCTTATGTATAAGAAATAATGAAAAACCACATCCACCTCAAGGTTTCATACACTACACATCACCTTGGATGTTTGCCATGATTCTATCTTAATGAATGCTATACACTTAGACCCTCAATTATTTTCTGATTACTATAAAATTTCCTTCATTTCCCCTCAATGATCATGATCCTACATTAAATTTACTATCAGCTAAATGTTGATACTCACATGGATCGCTATTTATATCCCAATAGGCCCATCCCATGATACCCAATATAGGGTCTATGAAATCATATTCCTCTACACTATCACCACTTAATTTAATCTAAAAACCACTGCTATAATATCTAGTTTTGACTGACTCACCATAACATTATTCTTATATCCCAACTAGCCATGAACCTCAATCGAACCCTATTATCAATTAAATATCTTATCAGTGCCTAACTTACCATAGTTGAGTAACACACTCAATTCCTTACCAATCACATTGATCCATTTTTTCCCTCAACATATCATAGGAATAAATGATCATTATACCACATTTCACATCCAATAGGGATTACAGCTCATTCACCATATGATTTGACTATTTATCCTAATTTAATTTCTCATAACCCCTCGACCATTTCACCATCACTCTATAGAGACCTCATCTCATGTATCTGTCATATCAAAATTCATTGGTTCTCACTGGTCAATCACACCTAACCATCACCATAGAAACCCATTCTATGACCAATGCATGATACAACATCAAGGTTCAACACCGTTACCCATACCTCACCCAAGACAAGGTACCTTATACCCTGTTACTATCACATCACACTTGATAAAAACTAAAATGTGATTATTCACCAAACTCCATGAACACCCCATGTCCTATATCTAATTATATAGGGAAAACTAAGTAGTCTTAGGCCCCACCATGATATATGGTCACATACTAAATTCCCATTACCATATGATATTAAGGGATCAAATATGCTCATATCAACCTAACCCACTTACTGAAGATGTTTTATATATGAATCACTAATCATCAATGTGACCTAACCCTGATAGTCACAGAATCTTCACAACCCAAACTCCCTATCCCCATAATTTTCTAAAATCCACCCATCGATGCCTCCTCCACATCTTCTAGGTCAATTACACATAAAAAATCACTAATCTCACAATCTAAGGCTAATCCTTGTTCATAACATCCCACATAACTTTTATGTCAGGTAAATGATTACTCTCTTATTCCTAAGTTATGAAAGTATCCAAAATATCACTCAAAATGGGCATTATAACCCTTGTTCCCCATATTACAAAACTTAGTAGGAATACAACCTAGTTCCACTTCACCATACCACTAAACTTATACAAACATGAGTCATATCCCATTGTTTCAAGGGTCACATGACTAATAAAACAGATTACCATGCCACCCATGCATGTCAAACACATTCCTCGCATGATGAACCATTTGTACCATCATTTAAAATTCATAACTAATGCACCATCACATGCCTATACTATATACTTGATCCTAAATCCCACATGTAATATCTATCACATGAAGTATCTAGTATGATACACATCTCTAAGGAATACATGTGCTTGGGATAACCCTTACCCTCTAGGTATACCCTCACATATCATATCTCATTTGAATAATCATAAGAAAAGTTCCCCATTATTATACTAACATACCCGACTCACCAACTCCCAAGTCATATCTCATCATAATCAGCAACCCCACTGAGTCTATAAACCAAACCCCTTTAGATGAATGCTTAAAAATAACCCATGATGCTTTCGTCTCTAAACATTGAGGTAACTTATATTCCATCACCAATCCCAGGGATCTCATCAAAATTTTCCTAAACCCATACTACCCACTCAAGGTACACTTCCATATCCATAAGAACAACTGAGATTTTACCACCAAGAAACACATCACATTAAGTCCCCAAAACCACAAAAAGTAATAATAGTCAATGAACCTTGCTACTATATATGCACCATGTGACATAAGGGTCTCATATAACCTAGGAATGACATGATCCCAACTCACCTACTCTCAGTATAAGTATCAAATACACATAGGTCCACATAACCAGTCATCATAAATGAATCAAGAGTTGAAATACATGGTTTAGTTGAGTAGAATTCCACCAAGAATATATCAGGGAATACACCATATGAATTGTTATTAACACTTTAAACAACTAAATTATCCTCATAATTAGATCATCAATCATACATAAGCATAACAATTCCATGTGGATCCTATGTTCCAAATATGATGCATGGAATCATGCAACTTGAAACCCCAATCCAAGAGAAAATAAATAAATAAATATAGAAAAAAACATACTAAGAATAATGAAATAACTTAAATGCAAGATATAAAAGAAAGAACAACCATATTACCTCCATGGTAACTTGGATTTAAGATCATACAAGTTCTAGATAATCATATACATAAATCCTATCCCCATCTACTATATCTAAAATATCAAGACAAAGAAAAAAAAGTGTTTATAACACATTGTAATGTTTCGATTCAGTCTACCCAAATAGTACCGGACTAGTGGATCCACATTTTTTTAGGTGAGACTCCCCATTTTACAGACACTATTGGATCACAATGAGGGTATGATAAACCATGTGGGAAGATTTTACCCTCCAGTATCATCTCAAGAATAACAACTAATACTGAATTTCCATAACATATATAACATCAAAGTGAAGAATACAAGATTAAAGTAGAAAGAAATCTATATTAGTAACATATCCATGTTATAAAATAATGTATATATAGGTCACATAGTTATACAATAGAATTGGATTACCCAATGGGTAAATCATATTAAGTATAAGAAAACCAAAAAATAAATAAGTGAAAACTCAAAAAATATTCTAAACCTTTCCTTAGACCTGTTTCTATAACCCCACCAAGATTCTCAAGATCATCAAATAGTACTGGACCATCTAAATGAAAACCATAAGGTCTGCATGCACACTAGTGTGTCATCAAGGTGTGATCATAAAACTCCACAAGCCACAAAAATATCGTCCATAATAAAAAATGTACATGAATTTACTGAATGATTGTAATCAATAACCTCAAATACACACACCAGCCTCCTTGCTAAATTCTCATAGAGGCACCCTAATATCCAACACATACATGCTTTAGGTAGTGCCTAAATGGGATGATTCTCCCATAATATGAACACAACCTAAGAATGAATGATCTATCACCACTAATACCATCAGTCAAGGAGAAAAAGTTATCACCAGAACATGACACATGGGTGAATGATGTGTCACCCAAAATCTATTCAATGTAAATGATATATCATCAGATCAAATATAAGGTTAATGATATATCACCACATCATATGTAAGGTGAATTCTATATCACCATATAACATCTAATGTGAATGATATATCACCATACTTATCAATAAGGTTGGATGATGCACTACCAAAATTAACATAGAGAATGAAGTATTTCCTGGTGAATCATGTATTTCTAAACAACAACTATGTAAATGATGTATCTCTAGGTAAAAAATATATAACCACACAAAAACTGGGTGAATAATGTATATATTGGTGATTGAGGAATCAACTATTAAAAAAAGTAGTGAATGAGGCATTTTCGGGTGAACGAGGCATCACCCATCAACTATAGTACAAAATGAGGCATTTCTAAGTGAATGAGGCATCACCAATTCATAATATATATGGTGAAAAACATATCACCAAGAATATCCATGGAGAATGATCTATAGTCCAATCACAAGTCTCAGGGTGGATGATCTACCACCGGTACCACAAAAAAGGTGAACAATTCATCACCACATGAACATAAATTTAAGTGAACAACTAATCATTATAAACACAATAATATCAACACTTATCATAACTATGGTGAATGATTTTTTTCCTAAGAATCAGCCCCACTGGCCTGAGATCTTTCTAGGATATACACATCAATTATGTACCAAATATATAATACATTTATGAATCTTGAACTCCCAAGGATTGAATTTGGATCTCTTATAACTACCCATCCTATAAGGTCCAAACTATTGTGATTATCATTAGAACAAAGTATTATTAAAAAGGATCACCCACCAATAAACCTAAACAACATATGAGTTTTTATTACTAAAAAACACTAAATATTACCTTACATAAATAACAATATATTCTAAGGACTAAGACACCCATCATGGTTCCATTCCCTAAGTACATTGAAACTTCCAAAGAAATCATGGTTATTTATAGATGCGTACTCAATGTACTAAGGTCAAGAGACCTGAAAAAATATTAGTATCCTATCCCAACACTTGAGAATAATAGAAACCCCATTTGGTTCCAATTAGAATCACTCCTATAATCCCATTCGATCAGATATTTCATAGGGCTTATTCCTTAGAAATCAAATAGAATCACCCTTAGGTGCCACTTTATGTGAGAACCAATTACCTTTTCACAACTATCCTAGGTTTCAAGATCCATATCTTAAAGAATGGTCACCCCTCTCAGTTCCATCTCTTTCTAACCAAGCCTCTCACATAGGCCTAATATACATCAGTGGTCAATCATGAGTTCATAACTCTTTAGGGATCACTAAGATTATAGACTAACACTCTAGACCTACCTTACAAAAAGGTAAAACACTCATGACTCCCACTTGGGGCACTCACACCTACATCAGCCATAGAGTTAACCCCTCAATCCAAATGTGCTTTTTCCATTTCCAAGAAATCACTTAGCACCATCATCGAACTTGATCCCCTAACTCTTCTAAGAGGATTCTAAATTAATTATAAACAATTTATAATTAATTTAATAAATCAATATATAATTATCTAATTAATAATAAATAAGTAATAACTCACCAAATGATGTAACAATGACAATAAATCAAGGAATGTGGCACATATTACTATCAACACACCCCTGATTCCACTTGAAACCAAATACTTGACACCCGAAATAAATTTATCAATTCAGACAAACCCAATTTTATGAAAAAAATAAAATAAAATAGGTTATATAAACACCTTAACTGAAAATTCATGAAACCATTCATGTTATTCCTCTTAGAGGATCCTCTAGCTAAGCCACACCAAAGCCCCATAATTATGATCAGATTCCTTCATTCCCCAGTTTAATTATAACCTAAAACCTAAATCCAACCCCTAAAAATTTGAGAAAGGGATAGGTAAGGAGATTAGGAGTAATAGAGTAGAGGAACCAGCCTCAAATCATTAAAGAAACTACCCCCATATGTCACATATTAAAGAGGGATGAAGTAGAGGGAGAGAAAGAGAATGAGATGATCTCCCTTCTTTGACCAGATGAAACTAAGGAGCCCTATAAGAGGTTTAAAATGAGAAATCATGAAAGAAATAAAATTTAGTTTGTAAAAAAATGGATTTGGGAAGCATCATTTACCTAATCCACCACCATCATCCACCCAATGATCCACTAGATACCCTATAATATGCATTATCCACTCAATGGATTTAGGTAGGGAGTTGGCCACCTGGGACCTACAATAGGTACCTGGTTCCACCCAACTGGGAACTCAACAACTCACTATGACCACTAAATTTCATTTAATAACTCTTAAAACATTGAAAATTTATTTGGGACTCCTCCACCCAATCTACCACCTAAAATCACCCTCTTTAATATTTAACACACATTTATAAATGTAAATTATCAATCCAAATAAAATAATTAAAAACAGTCTTGATTCACACCTCATTAATACCTAGTTTATAACTATTTCCAATGAATCACTCTACCATGTTTCATTGAAGTTATTAAACTCCCAAATTCACTTTTTTCATGAAATTTAGGTTGACTTATATTTAAATATGTGGTCTAGTTCATTCCATATGGAATGATCCAACTTGATCCTTAAAAACCCTTTATCATATCTTAAGTTATGTAAAGGTATTAAATTATTTAATGAATCAAATTGAAGTAGGAGTTATTGTAAGTTTAATATAAATTTTTTATTTTGAATTTGAAATTTCAAAATTCAAAAGTAACTAAAGAATAAATGGATGTTAGTGTGTATTGTATTTATGTGTGAGAAAAAGTGGAGTGAAATGGAGTGAAGAAGGAGTAATATACATCTATTGAAGATAATATTCAGTCTTTTTTACTTATAAACAAAAATTATTAAAGGAGTAATAATTAGATACTGATGTTTTTTAACCTATGTTAAAGAGGAATATAGACTGATTTAGTTTTATAGGGTTCTATATAGGGTTTTCTTATTGATTGATGATCTAACACTCATTTACACATCATGATATCTTATTGGAATAAGAATAAAGATTTTGGAAAATCATAGAGAATTGTTTATGCACTAAATTTCATAGTTTAAAATTTTTAAGAGAAGAATATTTGTTAATTCATTTATATCTATTTATAGAATCTTGTTGGTGATAGGAGATCCAACTATCATGAACCACATAATGATGATTTAATTAAATTATGGGAAATTTAAAATTTTAATTGCAGGTAGTGTTTAAGGGTAAAAATGGTAATATATTCTATCATAAAATCTCAGATAATATTTCTAACCACTCCAATATTCATGAAATAGGGTTTTTACCCTAGGGTATAAGTATGGTGGAATTTTGAGTCATTTGAATTTTGAAGGAATATTTAATATTTAATTAATTAAATATTATTTATTCACACATGTATGTTTGTTGATATCTTATTTTCAGAGTGTTATATTGAGAATTTAACTCCATGGTTTAATCTAGAATGGTGTTTTTTTCCTAGGTGAGGCATAACCTTGAGTTGGGCACCATGCCTAGGTGAAAACCCCTTTTCCTTTTCTTTCCTTTTATTTTTCTATTTCTTGATTTCTCATCCTCCCTTTAGCTTGGGGAATACATGAATACCTTCCATATGGGTCACACCCATACAAGAGGTAAGAGAGGGATATGGAGATTGCATCCAGGAGCTTGATTGGTCTTGGATCAGAGTGTGGTGATGACATGGCATGGATTTGAGCTTGAAGCATCGAAGTTTTATGCTCAAAGGTATTCCATTTTTAATGTTTTTTTAAAAACAATCCTCATAGTGAATCTATTTTTTATTTTTAATCCTATTATTGGGTTCCTAGGGACCCACTGAGGATGAATCTAGTGTTTTTTTGGGTAAATTGTTGGTGGTGGGTGATCATAAAAGGTTTTCTATTCAAGAAAACCCAACCACACACAACATGTTTTATTGAATAAAAAATCATGTTTTCTTATTTTTATGTGGAGGTTTAAGATTTGGGGTCACATGAAATGTGTGTTAGGGATATTAAATTTTAGGGTGACTTAGAGTATGATAAAGGGAATGTCTAGACACCTCATGTCGGGCACGTGGCCAAAGCCTATGTGAGGGGAACACAAAGTTTGTTTAGTGTATGGTTTTTTGTTGGGAATTATAAATGCTAAGTTGGGATGAGGTACAAAATATGGTATCCCATATAGGGTATAATTATTATAAAGGGTATTCATTCCATTAAATTTGATAATTTCATGCCATGCTAATCCAAGATACATGACCAGGGAGGACCCTTGCAGGTACATGTTGTGTACTCGAGGCGAACACTATATAATTTTCTCTTTGTGGTGTGTTTTGATTTTTTTCACCCTAGAGCTATAATAAGGCTTGTTAGTAGTCCATTATGATTATTTTTTCCATTTATATCATGATGGTGGAATACTTTTGGAATTTAGAGGATATTTGGATGGTGTTTTGTTTTCAGTGTGTTTTAGTAGGAGGTTTTCCTTGAGGGTTTATTTAGAATCCTCCAAGGGGATGGGTTGTGTGCCGTGAGGCCTGAGTGAGGGTCATGAACTTGTTTATCACCTTGTATTGAGAATTATAGGTGATCATGTTTTAGGTTATTTGGATAGATCCTAGAAGGTAAGATCAAGTGGTTTCTTAGATAATATATTTAGTCGGTTTCTTGAGTTTTAGGTCTGATCACTTGAGATTTGTATCGGTTGGAGTCTTCAAGATAGATTTTCATTATGTGGTGTCTATCATAAATGGGTTCCAATGATTAGTGTTTGAGATAGGTTTAAGGGACATGTTTGAGTAATTCTCTTATGGGAATGGTGCTATATGTGGTTTCCCTTCTAGGTGGAGTGATCTTTAGGTTTGTGTTGGGAGGATGTATGGTGTTTATTTGATAGGATTGGACTAAGGTTCAATTTTTCTAGGGTATACCCTCATAGGTTGTACTATTTATATTAAATTTGAGATGACTGTTGAGGGTTCATCATGATTTTTGACCCTGAGAGGTTCGATCATGGTTTTGTAGGTGTTGGTTACCAGGTTCAGTTGCTGGATGAACCATTGGTTTTTTTGGCTAGTGGCCAAGGATATTGAGACTATTCTTATTTAGTAATGGATGAGATATGAGACCTTTTGGATAGTTTTAGTTCTAGGTGTTGGTCTAAATATTGATTCATATGATCTCATCTATTGGTTTGTGTTGTGAGGTTGGTATAAGAATCTAATTAATGATCTGGATGAGTATAACCCCATAGTTTAGCTTTTTAAAATGTCTATGGGTAGTGAACCATGGAGGATATTGTTCTCCTAGGGCCTAGTATAAGATTTTGATCTTATTCATTCATTATTTACCTGATATGTATTTTATATCCCAATTAGTCATGTAGTAATTTTGGGACATGGGGAAGATTTTGTTAGGGTCGACAGAGTTTCTATCTTCAGTTCAGATCATTCTATTTGAGTCCTAGAGCATGATAAATATGCTTCATCATTTAGATTCCTATGATGAGATCCTATGATCTAACATTCAAACATGCCCTTGCATTAGATGTTTTAAGTTCTTTCATGATTCAGTTAATATTCCTGATGTTGTGGCTAGATGATCCACATTATATAATTACTATGGCTTATTCTAGAGTAGGGGTAGATCTACCTTGGGTTTCAAACTAGAACCCAAGGTTTGTTGTTTTCCATTTTTGTTCACCCATTTTTTTGTCTTTTTATTTATTTTTATGACAGTAGTTTTGTTTGGATAATCTAGGTATATCATGTGTTTCGTGAACATGTTATGAAAACATATGTTAGGACCACCATTGGGGGTGACCTACTGAGATTTATTATTCACCCCCTTTCAATTCATGTTAGTGTGTTTGTAGACCTTATGTATACTTTTTGATTGAGCAGATGATGATAGATTGAGTAGAATCCCAGTGGTTCATGATCAAGTAGGATTTCTTGTATGGAGTTTGAGGCTCATACTGGAGAAGTTATATAGTTAAAAAGATTAGGTATGTGGTTCATATTGGACTAGTAGTAGAGAAATGTGTATTTATTGCCTTCTAATTTATTCTGTACATGTGGTCATCCAAATGGGATACCAACATCTATTTGTTTTAGATTGCTTTGAGTTTGTATCCTATATTCCATTTATTATAGAGTTCTTATGTTTATTTATTTATTCATTCTATGATTTTTTTTATAAATATGTATGTTTTTAGTTTATTTACATTGTTCTTTCACTATGATATGAGGTCATAGTCTCCCCACTACATACTTTTAGGCCCTCTCTACTAGTCAGCCACCTATAGCATATGGGGAGGCACACTTGAGTCCTTGTTATGAGTAGGATTACGTTGACCTAGGACTATTTGTGATAAAATATTACCAAATATTTCCTATTATATGACTTGGATATTTTTTAGATAGGAGGTTTAGGAATTTTTTTAAGGCTTTTGATGGATACTTAGATGGTGCATCATGAACACCTATTCCAGTAGGAAGTCTAGGTTACCAGGGTTATGGGATTACTATTCTTAGTTTTTGATACTATGGTTGTGTGATTTTCACCTTGGCTGATGAACTTGATTTTTTGTGTTTATTTATTTATGATTTATGAGTTTTTGGAACTGGGCCTGATAACAAGAGGCCCGTGATTCATGAATTATTCTAGGAACATAAGATTTCTGTGAAATTTTCCTAACTGTGTGTGCTTTTACTAATTATTGAGGTTCAATTGTCTAAATTTCAACAACAACCTATATGGATTTGTCCCATATAGATTCTTAACATCATTCTAATCAAATGAACCATGAATATTTTGTTTCCAATGATAGGTAATGTGGATCTCATGGTGAGATGTTATATGGTGGAAAAATATTTGTACCTTCATCAACGTATGGATGGATACCCTTGTGGATTGGTGGTGTGATGTCCCGAACCCAAATGTCACTTAATAGGTTCCCCAAGCTTAGTGGGTCACATGGCCTCAAGCGCATCTCCCCAAATTCTAGAGGATGCTGACTAGTAGCGAGGGCCTAGGGTGTGTTCATTGAGAGACTATTTACTCATTACCAGAATGTAACATAATGGATAAATAAAAACAGAGGTAAATAGTGGAATCAATATAAGTAAACAATGGAAGAATACAAATTAATAGATAATTAAGGATAACAATAACTGAAACAACTAGAATACTGATGATGAAATGTTATGTCACTAGAAATTTGGAAAACATGTATACAATACAACAAACATAACACGTCCCACAAAAGTGTAAGGAAATAAAAATACATCCCAAGAATCCCTATCTCTAGATCGATCATATACTATCAATATCCATCCTAAATAGAAAGTAATCATATCTTCAAAGCCATATGATTCCCTTTTTCAACACCTTCATTCATGTAATCCACTCTAGGAACCAAACAATGCCTGAAGAGGGTGTGAAATAAATCTCATTGGGACACCACCAATGGTGTCTATAACATCTGGCCTATATAATGGAAATATAACAGTGTGAAAGAATTCATATATAAAGTAAATCAATACGATGTAACTAAATACCCAAGTACCCACTTCAGCCCTTGGATAGTGTCTGGACATATAACCAATTCATTATTTGATTGTACCAATTTATAAATAAGACACATGTAAGAAATAATGAAGGTTCCAAACTATAACTGGGAAACCTATAATAATATTTAATAATGAAGTTCCAAGGTAATAACCAAGCCAATATAGACCTCAAGGGTTTCCAACCCAGTAATAACTATAGCATGTCTAAGGGTAAGACTGTAATACAAGGAGCATAGTCCAAGTTATTCAAAAATGAGATGCCTACCGAGTCCAAGGGGTTTATCCAAGGTAAAATTGGGATAATTAATGACTTGGACCAATGTGATATATCCATGGAACCAACTTTTCAATGTTGGATCCGAGGAGTATATCTAAAGAATCCTTTAATACTAAATGAGGGTTCCTACAGTGTCATACCAAGTATAAAAGAATATAAAAGGATTAGGATCTAGGTGGGTCTTAACGTAAGTAGTCCATATCCTTGAATTGGAATGGGGTTCCCAACTGATCAAGGCATTCCTTGATAAGAATACAAGGTGAGCTCGAGTCAGGACACTCCTATTTGATAATGAGGTCATATATATAATTTCAATTGGCTCAATACTCGCCTTTCATTAGTGTGAATAGGCCAAGTAGCATGCAACCCTTTAATCAATTCCTAATCAATCAATAAGTCCATTTGGTTCAAGCCTTGACTTTAATTAGTGTAACATGTACAATTAGAATGAAACCATTCATTTAATCCATTTAAGGATTATTCAAGAATTAAGGTCCATTTCTATACCTTCCATTAATGTGGTAAGGGGTTCTATGGACATGTAACCTATTAATTATTTACATTTAATCCGTTCAAGTCATATACTTAGTACACTTTCCAATTTCCATTTCAAATTTAATTATTAATTAAAGCACTTACCTTAGGAGGGTCAAGTGGTGAGAATATATGGTAATTTCCATTATGTAATTTACAACATAAATCAAGACATTTAATATATAAAATATTACCCTTAGAAGGGTCAAGCTAAGTCACACCTGAATGATGGATCAAATGTTTCAAATACTAAAATCCCAATTATGGCATAACATCCTACATGGTATGGATGTAGTTATGGGAATAACCACTAAAAACTAATCACATATTTGGAAATATCATAACCATATAGTTCTAATGAGTATAATAATGACATATAAATTCAATGAACGACACCCAATGAAATTGGTGGGCCCCATATAACAATTCCAAAATCAATGAATTTGAGGGATGAGTTATAGAACACCCATCTTAGGCTTGTATGAATCTCCTCCTCCGATATCAGCCTCTGATTTAGCTTATAATGGAGTATATATGAGAAAAAGGGATAAATTATCATACCTTGATAACTAGGTTGAGAGAAAGAGAGACAAAGAAAGGATCATACAAACCCAAGTACTTACCATTGCACATCCAACTTGATGAACGAAAGCTCAATCAGATCCTAGATTAAGGATATCTTTCAATACCCATCTTAAGCCTTCAAAAGGTCCCAAAAGTAGACAAATGGAGGATAATCCCATAGGAATTTAGATTAGGAGGAAAGAGGAGGCTTAATTATATCATTAAGGAAAAAATGGTCATTTTACCCACAAAATAACCTATGCATGTTTTGTCCACACGTTTTAAAAAATCATATGCAAACCCTACATAGGTACTTTGGAAAAAAGGAAACTAGCACAGTTAGGTCACATGAGTAGGGAAACCGTGCACCAACCATGCGGGGTGGCTCTGTCCAAAATGAATATTATCTGCATGGTTAGATCTAGCCATGTGGCCTACCCACACTGTTTACTATAACCAAGAGACATGCCTAGTTTTCATAAAAAGATGGGTTCTAGGCTCTGAAAAATCCCCAAACACCATCAGGACCTTCTCTTACCCACTGACATCCATATTTTGTCCAAAATAATAATTTAGACTAAAATTTAAAGAATCCATACCTGAGTAAAAAATTGGGTTCTTATTCCCTCCTTAAAAGAACTCATCAATGAGTTCACCTTCTAAGGGTGGAGAAATACTATCTGAGAACAACTCTGGACATTGGGCATGTATGTAAGCCTCCTGCTCCTAGGTCTCATCCTGTATGTGGTTGTGCTGCCATAACACCCATACTAGAGGGATAGACCGGTCTGGAAGAGTCTTTATGCTCCGGTCCACGATGCATACTGGATAATCCTCAAAGGTAGAATCAACATCTAACTCAAATTCTTCGAGATCAAAGGTATGAGACATGTCAGAATGATATTGGGGAATTTGTGAAACATAGATGACATCATTCATGACACGATACCTCTAAGGTAGTAGAAAATTATATGATACCGAACTGACCCTCTATAGTATCTAAAACATCCCTACATAATGAAATGATAACTTCCCTTGCTTCCATAACCATCTATGCCCTAGCCTGGGCGATACTCGAAGGAAAACACGATCCCCAACCTCAAACTCTAGAGGTCATCAACAATGATCAACATAAGATTTATATCTAGAATGAGTAGTAGTCATATGCTTTCTCATCAATTGAACCTACTCTTAAGTCTCTTGAATGAGATGAGGACCTAGTAGGTGTCACCTACCTTTAGCTAGTATAGGGGTGAATAAAACAACCTACCATATAAGGCTACAAAAAGAGCCATCTTAATTGTCTCCTGAAATCTCTTATTATAGGAGAACTCAATAATAGGGACATGTTTCTCCCAAGAACTACCAAAATCAAGGAAACATACTCAGAGCATATTCTCTAGAACCTGTATTATCTATTTTAATTTTACATCAGTCTGAGGGTGAAAAGCTGTGCCTAGAAGTACCTGTGTTCCCATAGATTTCAACAATCCTTTCTAGAACCGTGATGTGAAACTAGAGTCCATATCTAAAATGATAGTATGTTGAACCCCATTTAGTCATATGATCTCATGGACATACAATCTTCCTATCTCATCAACTAAGAAAGTATCCCAAATAGGTATAAAGTGATCCACATTCATCAGTCTGTCAATAAAAACCCATATGGTGTCACTACCTCTAGGCGACCTAAGAAAACCGACTACAAAGTCCATAGAAAAATCTTCCCATTTCCATTCCAGGACTGGAAGTGGCTGAAACAAGCTTGTAGGTATCTGGTGCTATAATATCACCTGTTGATAGGTGGAAAACCTAGTGATAAATCCTACTATCTGACATTTCATCCCAGGCCACCAATATTGGCGTCAAATATATCGATACATCTTAGAGATGCCTCGATGAACTACCCACTAAGAAGTATGGGACTCATGCAAAAACTACTCTATCATATCTGTAGGAACGCAGACACATCCATGAATATAAAGAATTCAGTCTCTATCCACAAACCAATCCGGAGGTAGGATATCTTCTGATATACTCTCATAGAGAACCGAGCCTTCGGGATCTGAAAATTATATACTCTTTACCTTCTCAAGGAGGGAAGATGTAACTTCCAAATATGAGATATAATACTGCTCGTGACTATCATGAAACTCCAAATGTATCTCATAGAAAAGGGCCATTAACTTCCCTTCCTCACTGGCTTCCCATACAGACTATGCCTAAGTTTTTCGAATCAGTGCATCTGTAACCACATTGACCTTTACAAGCATATTGGAAAGTTCAAAATCAAAGGATTGTAGATATTTGACCCATATCCACTGTCTGAGGTTCAATTCATGCTCTGAAAATATATATTTAGGGGTCTTGTGATCTGTGTACACCAAAAAGCTCTCACACAACATATAATGTCTCTAGAAATGTAAGGCAAGGACAACAACTACTAGCTCAAGGTTGTGCATCAGGTGGTTTATCTCATGAGGTCTCACATGTAGAGATCCATATACAATTAATCTATCCTCCTGCATCAACACTACTCCTAGGGTGATTCCAGATGCACCAGATAAGATGGTATAACCTATGCCAAGCTCTGAAAGAGTTAGAATAGGTGCCAAGAGAAACCTCCCTTTTAGATCCTGAAAGGATTTCTCACAAGCTTCAGACCATAAAAACTTAACAACCTTATTTTTAAGACTATTAAGAGGTTAAGAAAGGATGTAAAAGTCTTGTATGAAATGCCTGTAATATCTATCCAACCCTAAGAAACTCTGTATTCCAAACACGTTCTTATGTTGTTCCCAAGAAACTACAACACTAACCTTTTCTGGGTCAACAGATATTCTTAATTATGATATTATATGACCCAATAAGTTAACTTTATCGATATAGAAGTTGAACTTAGCAAGATTTGCATAAATTTGATATTCTATTAGTGTACACAGGATGATCTCAAGATGATTGGCATGGTCACTATGAGTGTAAGAATACACCAATATGTTATCGACAAAGACCATGAAAAAAGAGTACAAATAGGGGTGGAACACCCTATTCATCAGATCCATGAAAATGGGGACCACGTTCATAATATTGAATGACATGACGCAGTAATCATATAGACTATACTTTCCATGGAAAGATATATGCGGTATGTCTGATGACCTAACTCGTACCTAATGATAACCTTATCTCAGGACAATCTTAGAGAAGACCCTAGCTCCCTAGAGTTGGTTGAAGAGATCATCTATTAAAGGTAGTGGATATTGTTTCTTAACCATACGTTGGTTCAACCTTCTATAGTCCATGTATAGATGTAACATTCCATCCTCCTTGGAAAAAATCACGAGATAAACCCAAGAGGATGTACTAGGCCAAATAATACCTTTGGCCTCTAAATCTCGTAACTACTGATTGAGCTTATAGAGCTCAGTAGGTTCCATCCTATATAGAAGAATGGACAATGGAGTTTCTCCTAAAACAAGTTCGATCATAAACTATAACTCTCTCTAAGGAGGTAATCTAGAAAAATCATCGAGAAAGATATCCATGAATCGATCCACTACTAGAGGGAAATCTGCTTTTCGTAAACCATAATCCTCCATGAAGATATTGGTGATATGGGTGGTCACTCCACCTAGCCCATGATGTTTTGGTCTAGATCTACCAGCCTGGACATCCCAGTAAAACTTTTGTAGATAACCACTTCCCTATGGTGATGTAATGGATACCCTACAACAATAGCAGTCTACAAAAGCATGATACTAAACCAACCGGTCCATCTTGAGTATGACATCGAATCCCATAATATTGAGAACAGAGAGGTTACATAATAAAGGGTAACTGACTACCTCATGGGGACAATCCCTATATTGGCGTATTACCTTTGACCATATCCCTAACAGTGTATCTATGGTTATTACACCACATTAATGTCGTATCTTCAGTCTGAGACTTTCTATGATAGATAGAGAGATAAAAGAGTTCAAATCACCTATATCAAATAAATAAGATACTATAGTAGATGCCACGAGAATAATACCTTGTACTATAGATGGTCCCACAACTTAATCCTTGGGTATTGGATGTAGTGCATGTAACTGGCCTGATTCACAACCCTATGCGACAGCTATACAACCATGATCATAAATACTCTACCGGTGTTGCTGGTGATCTGGGGGTTGGCTACCATAGCTACAAACTTATCCTTGGCTCAACCTACTTGTGCTATTCCAACTCCCTACTTGACCCGGTGTAAAAGAACCTGCTCTTGAAGATGGAGCTGGAGCAGATCCTCTTCCACTTGAGGCTGGTGGAAAGGTCCTATAGAAACAGTAAAGATGCCCCATACTACTACATGATCAACACTCCATTGGGTCTCTATCACAATGAGGCTTCCAGTGCCCCCATTGTCAACACCTATGAAACACTTTAGAGCTATTAAAATGAGCACTCTGGTTGTCACTGCCTTGATGAGAAACCTCAAGGGAGAGTTTCCTACCTATAAGAGAACTACTAGCCTACCATGAAACTGATCCTGTAATCGCAGTGCTATTTCCATCCCTCAGTTTGTGCTCAGTGATAAGAGCCTAATTGACTATCTCAGAAAAATTAGGCAGATGGAAGACATTCACCTGCATACAGATGGCATGCTGGAGCCCATCCTTAAAGCATATAGCACGTGAAAGCTCATCACCAACTAGAAGAGGTGAAATGTGTTTTAACTCTATGAAATGAACTGAATATTCCATAACTAACATAGAGCCCTATTCGATATGAATGAACTCTTTAGCTCTGTCAGCGCTCAGAATTTGAGGAAAGAACTAATCATAGAAAGAAGTCTAGAAATCTACCCATAACATGACTTAATGATGACCAGCCTGAGTAGTCACATACCACCAATTCTTGGCTGAGTCCTGAAGCATGTAAGTAGCAAGTTTGACCCTCTGCTCTAGAGGAACCTATAGATGATCAAATATAGACATGTTGTCTTCTAGACAAGACTCAGTTGTCTGTGAACCGCCATCCCCTGAGAAGGTTGGAGGATGCTGCTATTGGAACTCACAAGTCAGATTAGCCATCACAAGTGCAACTCATGGAGTACCATGATTGGACTGCACCGAACATAGGAAACTATCACAAACTTGGGAATTAGTTCCCAGATTAGGTATAATAGGTGGTGCCTCGAGTGGAACTCTTATAGGTAAGACTGGAAGCTCATATCCCACCATGTTTGAATGATCGTCATCACCATCCTCGCATATGATATGAGGATGTCATGGTGTAATTGGTCTAAAAATTCTAACAGACCTAAAAAAAATCTTTAATCATAAATATAACATCACTTACGGAATCTAAACAAGGAAGGCTCACTACCCAAGGTATACTACCCCAACTACCCACTTATATGTCCAAGTAATGGTAAGTGCTCAAGTATAAGTTTCATTTCATTTTATATTTAATTAGCATGTTCACTCCTTTACCTTTCATAAACATGACCAGGTGGGATAAGGATATGAAACCATTTCATAGTTTAAGTCATGTTTCACTTTATAATGGATAATAATTCCCATTTAATTAGTGCCCATACACCTTATCAGTGAAAGAAACACTCATTTATTTATAGAATAATGGATGGACTTAGTAAATTAGCCACCCCAACCCACAAGGTCCCATACACCTTAGGAATTTAGATAGGAAATCACTCAATTGCAACCAATATTAATACAAGTATAAGATAACTATCACAACATCAATAAACAATCACAGGCATATCAAGCAATGTAAAGTAGTGAAATGCACCTATATGTCATGGAAATATGCATGACATGAAAATTATAGGTGCCTATAATGATTCATCTAACAATTATCCTTTCCCTCATATCATTAGGACAAGGATGAAATGAAATTCTCAATCAAAAAAATTATCAACAACCCCACACAACATGTGCATCACCCAATGGTGAAATAATATCAACTATGATAGGAAAAATTAGAACAACAATTATAATTTAGAAAACTTGGATTTTACCCCGATTATGGATTCATGATGCCCAAGCACAGCTTATAACCAAGTCCCAAGTATTCATGATCATCTGACTATTGTCTCCAAATAGTAAAGTAAGAAAGGAAACTCCTCTGATACCACTTTGTGATGTCTCAGACCTAGATGCCACTTAATAGGTTCCCCGATCTTGGTGGGACACATGTCCTCAATAAAATCTCCACAAATTATTTAGGCCACTGATTAGTAGTGAGGGCATAGTGTGTGTCCGTGGGGAGACTATGACCTCATTACCAGAGTGTATCACAATAGATAAATATAAATAGAGAAAATAGTGATAGAAATATAAGTAAACAATAAAAGTAGACAAAGTAATAGATAAACAAGGATAAAAATAACTGAAACAACTGGAATATTGATGATCATATTTCATGTCACTAGAAATCTTGAAAACATGGATACAAGATAGCATACATAACATGTTCCATAAAAGTGTTAGGAAATAAAAAGACTATCCCAAGAATCCCGAGCTCTTGCTCAGTCATCTACTATCAAGATACATCCTAAACAAAAAGTAATCACATGTTTGAAGCTGTATAATTACCTTTTTCAACACCTTTATTCATGTAATCTACCATGAGAACCAAATGATGCCTAGAGAGGGTGTGAGATAAATCTTAGTGGGCCACCACCAATGGTGTCTATAACATCCGACCCATGTAATGGATATATAACAGTGTGCAGGAATGCATATATAAAGTAAAGAAGTATGATGTAACTAAATTCCCAAGTACTTGGTTTATCCATTTGATGGTTCCTAGACATGTAACCAATTCATTATTTTATTATACTGATTTATAAATAATCCAGATTTAAGCAATAGTGAAGGTTCTAAACTATAACCAAGGAACCTGTAATAATATTTAATAATGATGTTCCAAGGTAATAATCAAGGAAACGCTGACCTAAAGGGTCACCAACTTAGTAATAACTATTTCCTAGATAAGGGTAAGAGTGTAATACAAGGATCATAGTCTAAGTAATTCCATAACGAGATGCCTATCGAGTCTAAGGGGTTCATCCTAGTTAAAACAAGGCTAAGAAATGATTGGCCCCGATGGGCTTTAGCCATGGAACCTACTTGTCAATGATTAATTCAAGAATTGTATCCAATTCAACCTTTAATATTATATAATAGATCCTATGGTGTCATATTATGCATCCAAGAATATACAAGGATTGGAATCTAGGTGGGTCTCAACCTAAGCAAGCAGCATCCTTGAATCAGAATTGGGTTCCTGAGTGCTGAAAGCATTCCTCGATAAGAATCCAAGGTGAGATCAAGTCAGGAAACTCTTATTTTATAATGAATTCATATATATAATTTCAATTTCTTCAACCCTTTCCTTTCATTAGTGTGAATAGTCCAAGTAGCACACAACCCTTTAATCAATTCATAATTAATCAATAAGTCTATTTAGTTCAAGCCTTGCCTTTCATTAGTGTGACAAGGCCAAGTAGCATGAAACCATTCATTTAATCCATGTTTATTAAATAATTATGGTCCATTCATTTACCTTAAATTAATTTGGTAAGGGGTGCTGCAGACATGCAACCTGTTATTTATTTACATTTAATCCGGTCAAGTCATATATTTAGTATACTTGCCAATTTTTATATCACATTTAATTATCAATTAAATCAAATAACTTAGGTGGGTCAAGTGGTGAACATACTTGGTACTTTCCATTATACAATTCAAAATATAAATTGATCTATTTAATATAGAAAATCTTACCCTTAGAAGGGACAAGCCAAGTAACACCTGAATAACCGATCAAATGTGTCAAATACTAAAAACCCAATTATGGAATAACATCCTACATGTGATGGATGGAGTTGTGGGTGTAACCACTAACAAATACTCACATATTTGGAAAGAGAATAACCTTATTATTCTAATGAGTATAATAATGACATTTAAATTCAATGAATGCCACCCTATGAAATCAATGGATCCCACATGACAATTCCAAAATCCACAAACTCGAGAGATGAGTTATAGACCACCCACCTTTGGCTTGTATGAATCTCCTCCTCTGATATCACCCTATGATTCAACTTATAATGGAGTATATCTGATAAAAATGAAAAAATTATCATACATTGATAACTAGGTCAAGAGTAAGAGAGATGAAGAAAGGCTCAAACGGACCAGAGTATTTACCATTGTGCATCCAACATGATGAACATAAGCTCAATCAGATCCCGAATGAAGGTGATATTTCAATACCTATCTTAGAAATTAAAAAAAGATCCAAAAGGGGAGAAATGGAGGTTAATCCTATATTAATTCAGATTAGGAGGAAGGAGAAGGATTAATTAGATCATTAAGGGAAAATGTTCATTTTACACACAAAATAGCCTATGCATGGTTTGTCCACATGGTTTGATAAACCATGCACGAACCATATATGGGTACCTATGAAAAGGGTGACTAGCATGGTTAAGATGCATGGTTAGGGAAACCATGTGGAAACCATATAAGTTGGCTTTGCCCGAAATGTAGACCATCCAAACGGTTAGGTCCAACCATGCGGCCTACCCAGATGGTTTACTCTAACAGTGTGACAAGCCTAGTTTTCCCAAAAATATGGGATTTGGGATCATAACAATCCCCAGACACCCTCATGAACTTTTATAACCCACTAGGTATCCATATTAGGTCCAAAATAAGGAATTAGTACAAAATTTAAAGGATCCACACCTGAGTGAAAAACTGGGTTCTTATAGGTGGAATATTTGGGATGCCCTCCTACTATGGTTGGATCAATTAAGGTAAGAATTATTAAGATATTTCTAGATTGAGCTCAAGTTTCTTTGAGGTTGTGGTAGCTCTAAGAAGTTATGTAGATAGGGAGGTGGTGCCTTGTGGTTTAGAAGTGAAGTGCTATGAGTGCTCTTAGTGTTTTGTCTAGTTTTAGAGGGCATGTTTGGATAGATTCCTATCCTTATTAGTTCTGGTTGTGATTTGGGTAGCACGATTAGAGCGTGGTAATGTTATCATGGATATTTATTGATGGTAGAGTAAAGAGCGGTCATATGGTAGATCTTGGTATGAGAAAGATGAATTTTTTAATAGGAGTTCTGAGGGTGATTCTGTTTTTGGAAATGACCAGCATGAGGATCATAGTCAGTGGTTTTAGGAATATTATCCTAGTATTGTTAGGTGAAATATTATTTAAGTATGATACCCTATTAGCGGTTCTTATTGAATCACTATAACATGAGGATGAGAGTGGAGGTTGGCCTAGATTTTTGGGAGAAAGCCTTATTGTGTATGGGAAAACTTATGGTGGGGAGTTCACTATAGGTAGTCAGGGGTTATCATCCTAATTTAAAGTGGATCATTGAGTGTGGGAGATGTTGTTCCTGTTAAGTCGGGAATGGGTAGTTGTTTATGTTTTGTGTTGGCTCTCTAGTGTGAGTAGTTTGGACACATCTAACCATTGTGTTCAGTAGTGGATGAAGCATGGGTTATGGAGTTAGTTTTGGTTGAGGGGTGATGATTAGGATACTCCTATAGTAGGGATCATCAAAACTGATATGAATGAATGACCCTCATATTTTAAGAGTCATGGGAACTATGAGACTGGTCGGTGGATGGCCGTGGTAGTGTTGGAATCACCATCATTCATGGTAATTATTTGAATATTCCATGTGAGGGAGACTTATGGTGTGTCTAGGGGCACGAAAAGAAACCTCGTGTTAGTCACATGGTTTTTTAGGGCACACATCTAGATCCCATGTGAGGGTCATGCCGTGTGTTTTTAGTTCATGGTGTGTTGTTAGTCATTTTACTCACCAAGTAGGGATGAGGTACACAGGATGGTAAACCATATAGGGTTCACTTTGTGTACAATATATCCACACCACATACTTTGAGAAGTACAAACCAGTTTAGGTTAGGATGAATGGTCAGGGAGGACCCTTGCAGGTACACTCCATGTACTCGAGGTGCACGCCATGCACTCAAGGTGCATGTCATGTATGTTTTCTTTCTTGGTTCATTTTTCCTATTTTCATCCTAGATCCATAACGGGACTTGTGAGTAGTTAATTTTGATAATTTTACATGTAGATCTCAAAATTTTAATCCTTTCTAAATTCATATGACACATGGATAGTGTTTTTTATTTTTTGAGTTTTAGTGGGAGGTTTTACTATAGGTTTTCTTTTAGAATCCTCATGCGGGGTGGGTTGTGAGTTGTGAGGCCCATGTGAGGATCATGAACTTTTTGATAAACATGGATTAAGAATTATAGGTGATTATATTTTAGTTTATTTGGATAGATCCTAGGAGGTATGATTTAGTGGTTTCTTGGATGATTTTTTAGTCAGTTTCTTAAGGTTTAGTTCTGATTGCTTGAGGTCTAGATTGGTTGGGGACTTCATGCCAAGTTGGAATCATGTGGTTTTTGGGAATAGATGGGTTTCATTGAATAAAATTTGAGATAGGTAAGAGGAACCCATTTTAGGAATTCCCTTATGGGAATGATGTTTCTATAGAGACCCTAGCCTTTTACATATAACATTACATGATTTTAAGAATAATTATACATCAGAGTACAAGCCAAGGATCGTTAAGTCTAGTGTCTTGGAAGACTAGGTACATAATCAAACATTATAATTTTTTTTATTTAATCTCCATAATGAGATTATATCTTTCATTGTGATCATACATCTTCATAGGATAACCTAGGGATAAGATAAAAAATGGGTGAGCTAAAAATCCTAGTAAGGGAATAACCATAAGGATAGAGAATTAGCACATGGGATAAAAGGCATGAAATGATGATATAAAAAGACATTTAACATATGGATTCATAACAGATAAACATGGAATAATATAAACATGGAGTCAAATAAATGTGGTAGAAATATAAAACATGACTGTATTACGAGTCAAGGCTAATTTCCAAGATCGTTTCTCATAATAGCACAAGCCAAGGCTAACCACAAAGACCATCACACACAACATATCACGAGACTTAACTTTACCCAATTAATTAGAGCACTATCTAATTTCACCCATATTAACTTTTCATGAATATATTTTCCACATAAATAATCATACATAATCATACATAATCAATCTTATATAAGCATAAGGATTACCCATGGAAAGAATTGAGTACCATAATCATGTCATAAAGCATAAAAAATGGTCATAACACAAAAGTGTCCATGAAAGAAGGAAACTAAATTATACGTGGAAATTAATAAGGGAAAAATATATATGTATCATGGTGAGTTATTTCAAGTAGAAGTGACAACATGTAATAAAATTATTCAATAAATTTTGGAATAAAAACATTTTTGAGCGGTTTTTAAGGAAAATACTATGGAGCCTTTAAAAAAGAAAAGGATACAATACTTTATAAAAAACCAGAAGTGAACCAGGAAGGTTTTCAAAATAAAAATACTTATTTTATAAATACAATGGTTTCTTAAAACATAAGATAGAGTGCACTTGAAATTGGGTAATAATTCAGGAAGCTCCATCAAAAACAGGTTTGCTTATCAGGAAGTATTGAGGAGGGAATCACTTAAAAACATGTATATATCAAAAATATAATGATGTAAGGGTATTGATAAGTAAATTTTGTACATGTACATATAATTTAAAATATTCCCATAAGTAGATAAGATAACTTTATTTGGTATAAATAAAGATAAGGCAACCCGAAGGAATAAAGGAGATTCAAGTAGAATTCCTTATGGATTATCAACATGATATCAGGTGTACTTAAGAGGGATTTATGATAGTTAAAGGAGTTTATAATCACTTATACACATGATTAAAGTATGGGGGAGGTAAAAAATCATACCCCATAATTAGGGATTACACATAAAATGTCATATCCTAGAGGAAATTCTTGAATAAATGTGAAATAGAGAGGATCCCTTACCTTAAGTCCGATGGTGTTATCCACTCGATATTAATGACATGAATAATAAAATTAGGCACATTAATTAATAACTAAAGAAACTATTATATATTTAAAAAATTATTAGAAAATTTTTAAGTTTATTCAGGACCTTTTTGATGAGTTAAGTGGTTCAATTTCATTGTTTGGGTCTGTTTGTTTTCTTGGTTTTTATGATCAGTTTACTTATTTTCATGAACGGAGAATCATGTAAAATGAGAATGTTTGTATAGAATTGATGTTATATGATGTTATTAAACATAAATAAGATTAAATTATTATAAAATTCATTTTTTTATTTATAGGGAAGGTGAATCATTTTATAAAACATTAATGATAAATGCTTGATTTAATTTTAGCGATTTTTCTCACAATTAACTTTTTTTGTATTATTATTTTACATCTTGAGTGAATAAGGATTACAGAACATTAAATAAGATAACATACACATATAATAGTATATTTCAACCATAAAAATAGTTTTATGACTATAATTGAATATAGTAATAGAAATGGATAACCCATCATCCTTGAATGTGCTAAATTAACACATCTCAAATGGTTTTTTCATTTCTTTCAAATAAAAGCTGGAGAAAAGAGAGATGATAATGATTTATCCCATTATAATAAAAACATTACATAACATGTATGCTACTATATTTTTCATTCCATTTGTTTGAGTAGAGATTAGGAAAGAAAAGAGAACAAAGGAACTTAAAAATGAAAGAAAAGAAAATGTAATTTTACCTCTTGAATCAACCTTCCTTGAGATCCTATTAAGGGGAGAGGATTTGGTCTTTTGAAGAGGCTAAGGGCTTTTGAACATGGGGGTGGGGGAGCTTGAGGAGATATTTGGGAATAATATAGGCAAGTTAGAAGTTTTGAGAGGAGTGAAGAGAAGAGATATGGATGGGTGGTATTTATAGTGGGGGTGAGGAGGGTTTTCATAATATTATAATCATTAATTTATTATTTTTCTATAAGACAAAAAATAGTGATGATTCAATGACCAATAATAGTAATAAATTCATGTGAGTTATATATTTGGGTTCTTACATCACTTATGATGTTATGAATAGTGTATTTAAATTATAATGTCTTTATATGGTAAATTAATTAATTTTACTATTTACAAAAATTCAAGTATTTTAGAAAAATACCAAAAATTCACCCTAAATTTTTTTCAACATGTAGAATCCAAAAATGAACTCCATTTTTCAAAAATAATTTTCTAAATATGATTAATTTAATATTTAATGAAAATTAAAATTTATTCTAAAAAATAGTTTTAAAACATTTATTTACTTATTCCAAAATATAGGTACATCATAATTTCACTTGAATCTTATTTATATACTATCATAGGTAAGTTTACTATTCATTAGGGTATGTCACTATTCATAAGGGTAATATTACTATTCTTAAGGGTATGTTACTATTCACCAAAAATTAAGTTGTCCCTATCAGAATCCAAATAACTTAATGATCGTAACTATGTATGTCGGGTTTTCAAAATTCAAATTAGAGAAGTGAAAAAATTATATTTAAAGGTCACATAGAACTTAGTAGTTCATTATGCTGTGATTTCATGTGATTATATAACATAATTATAAGAAGGAAATTTCAATTGAAAACTTTGGGTCATTACATTATCCCCCCTTATGAAATTTCACCCTCGAAATTTCGTTTTACATTCTAATCCATAAACAGGCATGGGTAAATTTCCTTCATTTCCTTCTCCAGTTCCCATATTGCCTCTTCGTACTTGTGGTTCCGCCACAATACTTTGACCAGGTGAGTAGTGTTGTTACGTAGAACTTTATCTCTACAATCCAAGATCTTCACTGTCTACTCCTTGTAAGAAAGATCATTCTACAATTGTACCACCTCTGAAGAGAGTACATGTGAAGGATCTGGTATGTACTTACTTAAGAAGGATACATGAAAGACATCATGTACTTTGAAAATGGTAGGTGTAAGTTCCAGTCGATAGGCCACAGCTCTGACTCAATCAAGAATCTCGAAGGGGCCGATGTACCTGGGACTTAACTTTCCTTTCTTCCCAAACCTCATAACCTTCTTCCATGGATATATGTGGAGAAATACCATGTCTCCAACTTTGAACTCAAGGTCTCATCGACGATTGTCTGCATAACTCTTCAGTCGAATTTGAGATACCATGATATTATACTAAATGGATTTCACATTTTAAACCATTTCTTCAACCATTTCAGGTCCTAGAAGCTTACACTCACTGACTTTATCCCAACACGCTGGTGTTTTTCACCTTTTCCCATAAAGGGCTTCATACAGTTCCATTCAGATGCTTGAGTGGAAACTGTTATTGTAGGAGAATTCAACCAGTGGAAGATGTTGGTCCCATCCTCATTTTAATTCCATAGAACATGATCTCAACATGTATTCTAGTGTTTGAATAGTCTACTCAGATTGTCCATCAGTTTCAGGATGATATGCCGTACTAAAGTTCAGTTCTGTGCTTAGAGTATATTGGATAATTTTCCATAACTTTGAGGTGAATATTGGATCTTTATGAGATACAATAGATAGTGGTAATCCATTAAGACTTACTACTTATTTGATGTATATCCATTCAAGTTGATTCAATGAAAATCCCTCTCTAATTATAATAAAGTGAGTTTTCTTTGTAAGATGATCCACAATGACCCATATATCATTGTTTCCTATGGATGTCCTTGGAAGTCTAGTGACAAATTACATAGTGATGTTCTCCCACATCCATGTTGGTATGGGTAGTGGTTGCATCATTCCATTAGACTTTTTTCTTTCATCCTTCACATGTTTACATACCATACACTTTGATGTATATTCATAAACCCCTTCTTCATATTGTCCCACCAAAAGTTCTCTCAGAGATATCGATACATCTTTGTGCTTCTTGGGTGAATATAAAAGGTTGAGCTATGTGCGTCATTCAAAATATCCTTCTTTATCTCTGGATCATATGGTACACATAATCGTGACCCAAATATTACAACTATATCCTTTTCAATCTTGAACTTAGAGGATTTTCCATTTCTAACAACTTCCACCCTTTTCAAAATTTCCACATATTTTCTTTGAGCATCCTTCATTTTTTCCATGAGAGATGGTTGAGTAATCATTTGAGAAAGGATTGATGATATTCCTCCAGTAATGATTCCCATGTCGATCCTCATAAAATCTAAGAATATCAGATCCTTTTAAATTCTCATCATTGATAAAGATTCATAATCCTTTCTACTTAGATAATTCGACACCTTATTTGCCTTACCAGGATGGTAGTGGATTGAGCAGTCATAATCTTTGATGAGCTCTATCCATCTTAACTGGTGCATATTAATCGTTTTTTGTGTAAATATATATTTTATACTCTTGTGATCAGTATATATCTCACACTCCTCCCCATATATATAATATCTCTAGATTTTCAATGCAAATATCATAACTGCTAACTCCATATCATGCGTGGGATAGTTTTGGTCATGTATTTTCAGTTTCCTTGAGACATAGGTTATCAATTTATCATTTTGAATCAGCACACAACCTAAGAACTTCTTTAAAGAATCACATTACACCACATAGAGTTCTCAACTTGCTAGGAGTGTGAGTACTGGTGTAGTGATTAGCCTCTTTTTCAACTCCTTAAAGCAGTCATCACATTCTTGAGTCCAGAAAAACTTCAATCCCTTTCATGTCGACTTGGTCATTGAGTTTTACAATCATGAAAAGTTCTTCACAAATCGTTGATAATACCCGGCTAAACCCATAATGATGTGGATCTCTATTACAGATGTTGTCCTGGTCCACTCTTTAATTGACTTTGTCTTAGAAGGGTCCATAGATATCCCTTTGCTGGTGATAACATGCCCCAAAAATGATACTTCCTCCATCTATAACTCACATTTACCATACTTTTCATACAACTTCTCCCTTCTCAAAGTCTTCATCATAGTATTCAAATGCTTCTCATGTTCCTCCTTTCTCTTGAATTATATCATAATATCATCGATAAAGACTACCACAAAATTTTCAAGGTAATCTCTAAAGACTCTATTAATTTAATCCATAAAAATTTCTAGAGAATTAGTGAGTCTGAAGGGAATCACTATGAACTCATAGTGTCCATACCTCATTCGAAAGGCAGTCTTGTGAATATCTTCCTTCCTCAACTTTAATTGGTGATATCTCAATCAAAGGTCCACCTTACAGAAATAACTGGCCCCACGAAGCTGATCAAACAATTCATCTATCCATGGTAGTGGATACTTGTTCTTTATCATGATTTTATTGATCTCAAGATAATAAATGCAGAGGCACATTGATCCATCCTTCTTCTTGATGAAGAGGACTGGTGCACCCCATGGTGTAGCACTCGAGTGTATAAAACCCTTCTCCAGATTCTACTATAACTGCTTCTTCAACTCCTCTAGCTCTATGGTGGCCATTCTATAAGGTGTCTTTGATATAGGTAGATATTTAGGAATAAGTTCAAATGATAACTCAACCTATCTACCAAGAGGGAGGCCAAAAAACTCTTTAGGGAATACATCAGTGTAATCCCTCATGATTGGCATGTCTTCAAGAATGATTCTACCCTTTGTATCAATCATTTGAGCTATAAATGCTTGCTCATAAGGAATTAATATCCACACTTGAGACAATGATTTTAATAGAGATTCATCTTCCTCATTACACTTGTAAAGAATTGGAGGATACTTTGGGATGTGAAGAGTGATATCCCTTTCCCAACAGTTGATGTTTTCTTTGTATAAATATATACAATCCATTCCCAAGATTGCATCAAACTCCACTAAAATAAGTATAAAGAGATTTTTTGGGATGTTCAGTCCACAAATGTTAACTGGGGAGGAGTTATAAACCATGGAAACAATAATTTCCCCATTCTCTGTTCTCACATATAACATATCATCCAAATTTTGAGGTGGTTTTTGAATAGTTCTACTAAACTTGCAAGATATGAAGGAATGCATAGAACCAGAATAAAATAGTACGTTCACTATTCTTGAATGAATAACTAGCATACCTGTCACCACATCATTGTTTGGATCCACCTTAGTAGTAGTGATAGGAATAATAACTCCCTTGTTTCCTTAGAGGTTGTTGTTGATTGCCTCAGACAACCCTTGGATTAGGGAAATTGTTCACATAATTCCCATGCCCCTTGTAGGTGTAACACTGCACTACATTCTGAGTGTTGATCTAAACCTTCTTTTATTCTTCTACATTAGCATGATTTTTCATATCCCTTCGACAATTCTTGTCCATATGTCCTATATTTCCACATTTGAAGCAATTCCTGGTTTCATTTAGATAGTTCCCATGATTCTTATTCCCATAACTATTACAAGTGGGGTATTCGGGCTTCTTTCCATCATGGGATTTGTTTATTGAACCACCCATGTTGTTATCCATTTTTCTCTTCTTATCATTATGACCACGAGACCACTGAGAGTCTCCAATATCCATTTCAACCTTGAGGGCACAATGAATAATATTATCATAACTGTCGAAGTCTCAAATTGACAACTCTTTTCACAGACCCGAATTTAGCCCGCTAAAGAAGTGATCCACCTTGCTTTTGGTGTTCATGAAAAATCCAGAGGCGTACCTTGGAAGACTTGTAAAGTTTTATTCATACACCCTGATTGACTCATCTTCCTTCTACTTGAGTCCAAGGAACTCTCTTTCCATCTTGATATGGAGGGTTTAAGGAAAATATTTATTGAAAAACATCCTCTTTAATTACTCTCAATCCATGGAATCAATTATATCCTAGGGATTCATATTCTTGATCAGTGTCTACCACTAATCAGATTCCCCATCAAAAAAATAGACCATCGGTATAACTTTGTCTTCTTATAATCACTGGAGGATGGAGAATATCTTTTCAATGGAGTTAATCCACTATTCCACAAGGAGGGGATCAGAAGATCCGCTAAACATGGGAGGCCTTTTCTATATGAAGGATTCTATGGAAACCTTCTCTTTTCTTAGAGTAGGATGACATTCCACATGATTTAAGTTATTATTAAAAACTTTATCCAGTTGTGTAAGTACTGTCATGAAGTTTTGAGAACCCGTTCCCATCATATCAGGCATATCATTAGGGAAATATTCACATTACCTATCACATTGGTTATTGAAACGTATTATTATATTTCCAACCATTGACTAAGAAAATGAACATATAATTAGAGATAATTAATACTTAGTTATTAAACATACAAAAGAAACTTTTGAACATAGAAGGATAAACTTGTAAAGGATAAGTATATCCTTACTTGTGATTCGTTATATTTAAATCTAGGTTATCCCCAGTCTATTTATTAACTTATATTCTTATGGGATTTTAATTTATTACCTTAATAATGGTTTGTACTAAACTCATGAATTTACCAAAGCATATCCCCTGGGAGTGTCAAACCAAGAGTGAAACAAAGCCCATTTTTGTGTACTAGGATACCCCAGGTTAGGCTCAAAACTCATTGTTAGAGTTTTAACTCCTAGGTACATCTGTGCCAGAGCCACCTATACCCATTTGTATCTAGACAGGTATGTATTTTCCTGATAAACCACTTACTCTATAGTTACCAAAATTTAGGGATGTTTTCTTATACTTAGTCTCATCATTAAGGTTCTAACTAATGTGCTCTATTCTGAATATCCAAAAATAACTAGACCATACTCTGATACCAACTATAGAAACCCTATCCTTTTACATATAACATTACATGATGTTAAGCATAATTATACATCAGAGTACAAGTCAAGGATCATTAAGTCTAGTGTCTTGGAAGACTAGGTACAAAATCAAACATTATAAAAAAACTTTCCATTTAATATCCATAATGAGATTTTATCTTCCATTGGGATCATACAACTTAATAGGATAACCTGGGGATAACATTAAAAAGGGATGAGCTAAAAATCCTAGTAATGGAATAACCATAAGGATAAAGAATTAGCACATGGGATAAAAGGCATGACATGATGATATAAAAAGGCATTTAACATATAGATTTATAAAATATAAACATGGAATCATATAAACACGGAATCATAGAAATTTGGAAGAAACATAAAACATAAATTTAGTATGATTCAAGGCTAACCACCAAGATCATTTCTCATAGTAGAACAAGCTAAGGCTAACCGCCAAGACCATCAAACATAACATCTCATGAGACTTAACTTTAACCAATTCATTGGAGTGCTATATTGGCGCAACCATATTAACTTTTCATGAATATGTTTTCAAAATAAATAATAATACATAATAAATCATACATAAACCTAAGGGTTACCCATGGAAAGAATTGGGTACCACAATCATGTCATAAAGAATAAAAAATGGACGTAAAAAACTTTTCCATGAAAGAAGGGAACTAAAGTATAAATGGAAATTAATAAGGAATATATATATATATATATATATATCTTGGTGAGTGATTTAAAGTAGAAGTGACAACATCTAAGAAAATTATTTAAGAATTTTTTGCATAAAAACATTTTTGAGCGGTTTTTAAGGAAAATACTATAGTGCCTTTAAAAAAGAAAAGGAAAAAATCTTTTATGAAAAACCAGAAGTGAACCAGGAAAGTTTTAAAAATAAAAAAAATTATTTTATAAATATATTGGTGTCTTAAAATAGAATATAGAGTGAACTTTAAATCAGGTAATAATTTAGGAAGCTCCCTCAAAACAGGTTTGCTTATCAGAAAGTATTGAGGAGGGAATCACTTAAAAACATGTATATCCCAAAAAGATAATGATGTAAGGGTATTGATAAGTGAATTTTGTACATTTAAAGAGAATTTAAAATATGAAAATAAGTATATAATATAACTTCATTTGGTATAAATAAAGATAAGGCAACCCGAAGGAATAAAGGACATTCGGGTAGAATTCCTTACGGATTATCGGTATGATATCAGGTGTACTTAAGAAGGATTCATGAGAGATAAATGAGTTTATAATAACTTATAAATAATTAAGGAAGTATGGGTGAGGCACGAAATTATACCCCATAATTAGTTATCACACATAAATGGAATAATATAGAGTATATTCTTGAATAAAAGTGAAATAGAGAGGATCCCTTACCTTAAGATCGATGGTGTTCTCCACTTGATATTAATGACATGAATAATCAAATTAGGCTCATTAATTAATAATTAAAGAACCTATTATATATTTAAAATATTTATTATAACCTTTTTAGGTTCATTCATGACCTTTTTGGCGAGTTAAGTGGTTTAATTTCATTGTTAGGGTTCGTTTGTTTTCTTGGTTTTTATGATCAGTTTACTTATTTTCATGAATAGAGAATCATGTAAAATGATAATGTTTATACAGAATTGAAGTTATATGTTGTTAGTTAACATACATAATATTAAAATATTATAAAATTCATTTGGTTATTTGGAGTAAAGGTGAATCATTTTATAAAACATTAACGATAAACACTTGATTTAATTTTAGCGATTTTACTCACAATTAAATTGTTTTGTATTATTATTTTACATCATGAGTGAATAAGGATTAAAGAAAAATAGATAAGATAAAATACACATATAATAGTCTTTTTAAAACATAAAAATGGTTTCATGACCATAATTGAAGATAGTAATAGAAATTGATAATCCGTCGTCCTTGAATGTTCTAAATTAACACATCTCAAATGGTGTTTTCATTTCTTTCAAATAAAAGGTGGGGAAATGAGAGATGATAATGATTTATCCCATTAGAATAAAAAAATTACAGTAAATTTATGTTACTCTAGTTTTAATACCATTTGGATGAGTATATATTAGGAAATAAAAGAGAACAAAGGAACTTAAAAATGAAAGAAAAGAAAAGAGGAATTTTACCTCTTGAATCAACCTTCCTTGAGAGCCTCTTAAGGTTAGAGGATTTGGCCTTTTGAAGAGCATAAGGGATTTTGGAGTTGGGTTAAGAGATTGATGAGATATTTGGGAATAATATAGTAAAGGCACAAGGCTTTATAGGAGTGAAGTGAAGAGGTAAGGATGGTTGGTATTTATAGTGGAGGAGAAGAGAGTTTTCATAATATTATAATCATTTGTTTATTATTTTTCTATAAGACAATAAATAGTGATTATTCCATGACCAAGAATAGTAATAAATGAATTTGAGTTCTATATTTGTGTTATTACATCACTTATGATGTCAATTATAGTGGATTTTTATAATGTATTTATATGGTAAATTAATGTGTTTTACTATTCACAAAATTTAAGTATTTCAAAAAAATCCGAAAAATTCACCCTAATCATTTTTCTATGTGTAGAATCTAAAAAGGAACTCCATTTTTCAAAAATAATTTTCTAAATATTTTTAATTTAATATTTAATTAAAATTATAATTTATTCTAAAAAAACCGGTTTTAAAACATCTATTTACTTATTCCAAAATATAGGTACATCATACTTTCACTTGAATCTTATTTATATACTATCATAGGTAAGGTTAATATTCATTATGGTATGTAAATATTAATAAGGGTAACATTACTATTCTTAAGGGTATGTTACTATTCACCAAAAATTAATTTGGTCATATTAGACTCCAAATAACTTACAGATCACAATCGTGTATGTCATATTTTTGAAATTCAAATCACAGAAGTGAAAAAATTTTGTTTAAAGGTCACAGAGCAATTAGTATTTCATTATTTTGTGATTTTATGTGATTATATGACATAATTATAAGAAGTAAATTTCCATTCAAAAATTTGTGTTGTTACAACTACTTTTGGTTTACCTTTTGGGTGAAGTTATCTTTGAGTTTGTACTGGGAGGTTGGCTAGTGTTTCTTTAATGGTCTTGGCTTGGGGTTTGGTTTTTCTAGAGGATCCCCTCATAGGGTATCCTATTTCTATTATAGTTAAGAGGACCATTAAGGGTTCATCATGATCCATTGAACATGATGGGTTAGTGCTGGTTTCAATGGTTTTGGTTGGTTGGTTCAGTTGTTGGATGACCCTTAGTTTTAATAGCCAATGTCTTGGGATTTTGAGATTATTCATGTCAAGGATTGGATGAGTGAGGAGACATTTGGTTTATTACTTTAATGAAATTTATAACTAAGATTTATTCATATGATCTCCTATATTGGTTGGTTATTATGAGGTGAGTCTAGGGAGATAATGGATGATCTAGATGAGTATAACCCCGAGTTTATCTTTTCACCCTGGATAGGGGTAGTAGACCATGAAGGATATTTCACTCCCGAGGACTAATATTTGAGTTTGGGACAGGTCAAAAAGTAATTTTCTAACTAATCATTTATATCCTGATTAGTTCTATAAGACTTTTGGGATATGAATAAGATTATATCAGGGACAAAAATAGTTCTTACCACTAGTTCAGATCATACCATTAGAGTCCTAGAGACCGATATATGACTTTTTTTGTTTATATGCCTCGAATGAGAACTTAGGGTCCAACATTCATTCATATCCCTGCATTGGAAATTTGGAGATCCTTATTAATTTGGAATACATGCCTGATATTGTGGATAAATGATGCATGTTCTATAATTCCTATGGTTTAGGCTAGAGTATGGGTATATATAGATCATGTGTCAAAATATAACCTATGGTTTACTATTTTACATTTTATTCATCCCTTTTTTTTATTTCTCTCTTTTATTTTTTTTAAGCTAGTAGATTTTTTTGACTAGGTTGGAAATATGTTGTGTTGCATGAACATGTTATGACATCAGATATTAGGACCACTATTGGGGTGGCCTGCTGAGATTTATTAATTACCCCCTATACATGAAACATTGTGTTTGTGAAGACCTTATGTTCTATTTCTGGTTGAGCACAACAGGATAGATCGAGTAGATGCCCAATTTTTCATGATTGAGTGAGATTACTCATGTGGAGTTTGAGGCTTGTGCTGGAGTAGTTCAACAGTTGTGTAGATAGAGTATGCGATTTAGTTTAGAGTAGCAGTATATCCTTATGTATTTATTTCCTTTTATATTATTCTATATATGTGGTTGGCCCAATGGGTGACCAATGTCTATATATTTTAGATTGTTTTGAGTCTATATGATGCATTCTATTTATTACAATATTCTTCCATTTATTTATTTATTTATGAATTATTTTATATCTATTCAAATATGTGTTTATTTTTAGTTTATTTCCAATATTATTTCACTCTAATATGAGGGCATAGTCTCTCCACTATATCCTTTTAGGAACACACCACTAATCAATAGCCTCTGACATTTGGAGAGGTTCTCTTGAGGCCTTTTTATGATCCAGATCAACTAGTTGGCTGGGTTGATCTAGTCCGGTTCATGAAGCATACTTTTCATAGAATTAAAAAGTAATATTTTAGTGTATGAGAGAAAATTTTACTTAATGTGATACATTTTTATACAAATAATTTTTAAAAATAAACCATGCTCATTGTACCCATTGGATGATACTAGTGGATCATATAAAAGTGTATGATACCATTCCATTCCAAGTATTTATCCACTCATTTAAAATGGAGAACCTTATAAATATCCATGTTAATTATGGTTGTATAGATGCGTATGATCAAAATTAGTTACTAAATTAAATTGAGTAACATTATAAAATTAAGTGTTATAGAAGAGTATTGGGTGACAACTTGTTTGTATTAATTTTAACCAGTGAAAAAGGTTTATTATTGGATAGTCCTAATATATTTATATTCATTGATTCATCCCTCCCTCTAATTTAATTCTTTTTTGGTACCTCACTATAATTGGTTTTCATACACAAAATTTTATAATTTTATTATTTGAAGAGGAGGAGATTATTTTTCATTCTTTTAACAGTGACTTTTAGATTCTTATTAATGATATAAGACCCTAATTTCTATAACATTAAAGATAAATATTTTAGTGTGTTGGAGAAAATCATACTTGTTGGGATACATTTTTATTCACATGAGTTCGAGGATAAACCCTACTCAATGTACCCTTTGGATGATACTAGTGAATCATATAGAAATAGATGACACCATGCCATTCCAAGGATATTTCCATTTGTTTTTAATTGTGAATATTGTAAATATATGTGTTCACTATGGTTGTATAGATGTGTAATATCAAAATAGTTCACTAAATTAAATTTACTAAGATTATAAAACTAAGTGTTAAATAAGAAAGTTGGGAGAAAAATTATTTCTGGTTACCTTAATCAGTTCGGCAGGTTGATTTATAGACAATCATAAAATATTTATATTCAGCGATTCACCCTTATCAATAAATAATTTTTGTAGTACCTTACTATAATTTTTATTAATGATTATATTGTTGACATTAATTATCCTCAAGGACCTATATATTGGTTAATTAGCTAGAATATTTCCCATATTCCTTAAAATTGAAACATTGAACTGTGAGTGGTATGTTGAGTGAAGCCTTCCTTTATTCTTTTTTACTAAGTGGAAACTTCCTATACCTTTTTAAATCTTGCGTTTGGTTACCTCCTTTTCCTTATATAAATCATTTACCATCCCCCTTTAAGATATCTCCGTAGGCACTATATCCCACATTTTTTTTCATGTGGGTAACTTGTTCTTCTTTCCACAATGAGATTTCTTATTCAAATCCCCAACATGAGAATTAATTATTTAATTATTTTATCCAGGTCCATGAGACTATTGTAACTCTAAAAATTACATCTCTACCTTGATATAACATCAAACCACTTCCTTATAGTTCCCAAAGTCTCAAATTTATATATCTTTCTATATATATGGTTTTAAAAAGTAAAGAATATATCATTTTACTTTTTGGGTTGATAACCAAACCAGTGAAATACCTTGAAATATAGGTAAAATTTACCCATTAATCACAAAGGATTCATTTTGTAACATCTTATATCCATATGAGCTATAAATTTAATTTAATGTTCATCAAACCTCAAGAATTTCAATTTTTTTAGGTTATTGATGGTTCTGGAAGGGACCCAGGGGGTCGGTCTTGGAGTTGAACCTAGGGTATGACTAATATTTTGTTATAGGTGGATCGTTTTACCATAACCAAGGGGTCTGTGCTATGATAAGGGGCTATGTAAGATTAATTTTTTTATAAAAGGTCAAGGGTTATGCCAAAATAGAGGTGGGTTACACCATGATAAGGACTGTGTAAGAGTATATCCTAATTTGTACAAGATAAAATTATTTTTTTTGGTGATTGGTCATACCAAAACCTCTAGTGTATACCATGAGGTCATGCTTGAGGGGGAGGTGTCACACTACAACATGTAAGGGTTGATTCATGAAGTTGGTATAGTGGGGGAGCATTGTACCATAAAGGGGAGGTTACACCATGAAGCAAGTATGGTGGGGGAGCATTGTGACAAGAAGGGGATGTTGTTCCATGAAGCTGAACCAGTGGGGGAGTGTTGTGCTGTGATGGTTGAGGGCGTGCTATGAAGACTTGGGGCTTAGGTTTTCTTGATTCTCCCTTGGAGTAGGGCGCTGTGCTGTAACCCTTATGATCACACCAAAATAAACCCTTTAGGATATTTTTTAGATTAAGTGGTTAATTACTGTGAATTTTAAATATCAAAGTTAATGATTAATCCCTTATTTATTCAGTAGCCATGACCATATCCCCATCTCCTTGGGTTTCTTCTCTTCTAAGATGAGGTCTTTGTTTGTAGCCTAGTTCTAGTGTCACTAATAATAGAAGGTTTCCTCATGTAAATATATGTCTTTTCTTTGATCCTTCCTTTCTTTATCTCACTATTTTCCCATAAATAATCAACTAATTGATAAATCATGGGGTTTTTAGGTTTTCTGATTTCAATAGATTTAATCTATATAAATTAGTGATATTCAGGGGGCAAGACCCCGATAGACATTGGTAGGTGGTCCCATTCCATTTTTATGGTATTTACTCATCTAACATGTTTCTTATAAAATTATGGAAACACAAATTTGTTGTGTATGAACTAAAAATTAACTAAATTTGTTTCTTTTAATTCTTATGGGGTGAGAAGAACTCTTGAGACCATTATTGGTCCATGAGAGGTTTGTTTCAATACCATTGGTCTTTAATGACCATTTTCTAGGTGGTATGAAATGTGATTACATGAATTTGGCCCCAAAATGGGTTCCTTTGCTTGATAATTTACCCTAGGAGACCTGTGTGGTGTCTTAGCATGTTCTTGGGTAAGGATTGGTTTGTAAACAAGCTATGATAGGGGTAACATGGAATAGTCATGAGACTTTGAGTTGGTTGGTGGATTGAGAGTACAAACCTTGAAGTGTTAAATAATTTTAAATGATTTATATTAGTTATAAATGAAAAATCATTTATTTTAATGGATGCTTGGTATATTAGTGGTACCTAATCCACCTAGAGTTGGTTTGTATTGGTGCATCACCAACCCTTGCTATGTTATAGTAACTCATCCACCAAAAGTGAGCCAATGATCAATTTTTCAATACAAGACTGATGGAATAGAAAAGTCTAATCCACTTTTGGATGTCATTTCATTGGTATATCATCCACTTGAGGTTTTATACAAGTGTAACACCATAAAAATATAAGATACATCCTAGTGTTTTATCTTACAATTAGGGACTTGTTTTAGCAATATACCAACCACCTAAGGTTTGATGCTATTGGTGCATCAACCACTAGAAATGTGATAAAAGAGGTATATCCTCCTAATAAAGGATAATACTAGTGGTTAATCATCCACTTAGAGGTACTATCACACTGGTACATCGTCCACCCAAAGACCAAATTTTGTGATGTATCATCCACTTGAGGGGTTGATATCAGTGGTTCCTCATCCACCTAGGGTGTGCTATATTGGTGAAGTATCATACAAATAAATTGTGAAAAAATGGTAAGTAATCCACCTAATGATTGGTATTGGATGTTGACCTTCCACCTATGAATGATAATTTCTCATTCATTGGGATATGTATCATTCACCATTAAAATGAGATTAGTGTTTAATCTTTCACATAGATGGTTTTTGACGTTGATGCATCATTAAATTAACATATTCAATGGATATGAATTGTTCACAATTTTTATGGTATGAGGAGTGATATACCATTCATCCTTGAGGCATGTTCAGACCATGGGTATATTTTCCTATTCTAAATTTGGATAAGGTAGGTATAGTAACACATGGTTTGGAGGGATCATCCCTTGTTATGAAAATTTATTTATTTATTATTATTTACATTACTAGCATTCCATATCAAGAATAAAATTGTATTTACATGACATTTAAGGAATATTTTTTGCGATGGCCTATTGGGTTATACTCAAAAGCTGGATGAAACCCTAATACTTGAGAGGAATTTAGGTCTTTTGACCTAGGTAAGGAAAAAGTCTTTAATGCCTCAAATGGTTGAGTTGATACATAGTCATTGTTGGAAAATGGAACTAGGACAAGACATAAGAGAAGTTCTTTGGATTTCTCCTTTACTTTTATTTACTCCTAGACCCAGTTGTATATGATCTTTCTATGGGAGATCTTACCATGACTTTTATAACTTGTATGACATGTATAGTTGTTTATTTTGATATAGTAAGATCATGTTACCTACTTTTCATTGGTATTTAGTTAAAATTTCTATTTTATACTATTTTTATTATGGTGAATGAGTTTATTATTTATTAAAATATGTTTATGGTTATGTATACCGAAGGGTATAGTCTCCCCAATCCTTATATGTTGACCCTCATAGATAGTTGGTAGCTTATATTGTATGGAGAGGTGCTATTGAGGTAAAATAACAACCTGGTTTGGTCATAGTGGAGGTGAAATGGACCAAGGACATTACAAATTAGTATCAAAGACTTGTTTTTATTTTATATTACTATTTAAGATATGGTAGACATGAGGAATGATGTTACAACACTTAGTATTGACCTTGTTCCTAGGAGTAGATATCCCATATTTGAGAATTCCAAGTTACTAGGGATATAAATATTGTTTTAATTTTCATTGGTATAGTTTTTTTAATATTATAAGAATAAAGCTTTAGGGTTATAGATTTACTAATTGTTTGTTTTAATATTATCTTGGGGGGAAAGAGAGTGTGTGTTCATGCATCATATTCAATAATGAGGGATTATATGACAATTATATTCTTTCCTATTATTAATATTCATGACTAATATTCTTGTTAAAATGTAGGGTTGGGTCATTTAATGTCCCAGAAATAACTTATATAGAGTTTTTCTGTATAAATTCTTAGTATATCTATACTTGAATAACCTATGATTATTGAATATTATTTTTATATAAAATAATTATTATATATCCCTTTATGAGATTTTACCTAACCAAATAGTGGGTAGGTAAGGCTAGACTTGAGCTTAGTTTTAAAACCCTTGAATCTCAGGGTGTAAATTTAGTTTAGAGTGGGTTGTGCCTGTTAATTATTACCCTAAACTATGATATCTATACTAGTGATAAGATCATGATAAGAGTCATGTGCCTGGTATTATAGAGTCATGACATGGTGATGAACTCTCATTGATCATCATGAGGGTGGGGATGATCATACCTCATGATAAGTGGAGTGGGACTCACCTACTGTGCCTATTCCTACCAATAATTAATAACTCAAAGAGAGATTACTTCATATGTTATAGTATATTCTAATTAGGGTACTAAGCACTAGTATGACCATATTATACATAAATCATGAGTTATAACTATAAAATCCACCACTCTTTATGGGTGAGGGTGGAACCCAGACTGTTGATATTTTTATTGAGTCCATGAAAACCATTTTTGATCACCATGGGACCACCATTGATAGGCGAGTGAAGAATGATGCCTACATGATTTAAGGAACATTGAAGATATGGTGGGATGTTCTTATCCAACATACTAGTATTTGGGTCTATCCTTAAAGGATTTTAAATCATGATTATTCAGGAATTTATTCCCGTAGATTTTGATAGTTGATAGGGATAGAGGGTCATTGCATCTGGTATATGGGAGCATGTAGGTGGTTAATTTTTTCACCTTATTTAATGATCTACTATGATTCAAATTTTCACTAGTGGGTGATGATACTTCAAGGGTAAGACATTTTTGAGGATGGATTGTGAAATTATATTTGGTCATAGGTGAATATATTTTGATTTATATTCTTCTCAAATGTTGTGAATTGGGCTATGATTACATTGTTAAACCAGAATAGGGGTAGATTTTCTAGATAAGAGGATCCTTATTTTGGGTAAATGATATGCTCATTGGGTAGTTGTAAGTGAAGATTTTAGGGTTCTATCCAGGGTAAATATAGGTAAGCCAGCCAATGAAGGGGTTAATCACATAATTCTAGAAGATGAGCCCCTATCGAGTGTTATAAGTGTGGTAAATAGGGGAATATTTGGCCTTATTACAATATATTTATAAATGAGTACTATTTATATGGGGATATGGGTCACATTCAGAGGTACTATAGTCAAAATCATGTTTGGAAAATAATAATAAATATGGATAGATCTAGAGTTGCTGGCTAGGTTTAGGAGTGTAGTAGCGGTCAGGTAGCTGGGGATACTTCATCCATTCAGGCCTTGGAGAATGTCATGGTACCTAGATTCAGGGGTATAAATTTCATTAGGGTGATATCCTTAAGGGGATATATGCATTTGTTGCTCAAGTCTAGGGTTCAGGTAATATCTATGATATTGAGTAGACTCCTACCATTCAAGGTAAGGAACCTTCAAAAGTTTGATATATGGTTCTTGTGTAATTTACCCTAGAATCTATTTTTTTAGTACGATAATGTCACACTAATTCATATTTGAGTAGTTATCTTGTGATTTAGGGTTACTAGTGCAATATCAATATAGGGTTATGTCCATCAATACACCCTTAGGGGTGTGGTCTAAGAGCATATGAGGTGTTTTAAATTATCTATCATGAACAATGGGAATAAGTTCCCCCAATATTTCTTTGTATTGGAGATATATAGTTTTTATGTGATCTTAAGGATGGATAGGATAACTCAATATCATTGTAACGCCCCAAAATTCTAAACTAAGAACATTATATTCAATAGTGTGTATGCCACACAACACCAAACACGCAAGGAAATATAATATATCGAGACTTTAAAATATCTTTAATATTTTAAATAAAATAAATATATGATATATCTTGTGAATTTGATACCGAGTTAGCATGTGTCACACGAAACAATGAGTTTCTTCAATGACTTTCATTACACAAAAGACCAAGTTTTTTCCGAACAACAATATATTATTAAAATATTATAATTTAATATAATAAGATATAAACTAGATGTTAAATTGATTGTTATGAATAGTATTAAATAACTTATAAAAATATATGTTTTAATTCACTGGTTATAAATTAATTATAAATGAATATAAGAACCAATTCAATATAATGTGAATGTTTTTATAAGAAACTATTTTCTTGCTCACAAAGGCGTTTTATCATAATAAATCAAATTAGATGTAATTAGTGAGTTATATTAATTAAATATATATGTTATATATTGAATAAAATATTTTTTACATTCATTAAATAGATTTTATAATCATAATATAAGAGCAGACCTAATATTTCTTATAAAAATCAATATTTTTCTAAAGACGCTTTTACCACCTTTTAAGGAAGAACCTATTTTAAATACAAATTTTAGATCTTTAATAAATATTATATTTTAAAATAAAATTAATTTTTTAAAGTGAAACATAAAAATTATGTTAGAGTTAATTTTTGGTATTTTTATGTGAAGTTTCATTTTTTGATGAATAGTGAAAAAACTGAATTTTAATTCAAAACATATTTTTCATCTAATTTATTTATAATATTAAATTAAATTTTTGATTAGTTTTAAAGTTTAATCAGATCAATTATATATTAATTAACCCAATATATTTCATTTCAATCAATTTTACTTTGAAATTGAATATAAAAATACAGAAAACTTTTGAACATTTTACCTTAAAAACCCGCTTTGTTGTCCCATCTGCAAGATTAAATTTAAATTAATTTCTACCACTTATGTGATTGGAATTTGAAAAAATGGATTAAATATTTATAATAATAATAATTTATAATTTAAAACAATGTAAAATTATGTTTTTACAAAAAATATGAGTGAAAGTGATTAAAATTAATTACAGTGATTAAGAGAAAAATTAGCATAACGAGGGACTAAACCTTAAAATTAATGAAAAAATTACCTATAAACTTATAAAAAATAAATTTTATGGCCACATTTATATAATATACTCAATTTTATAAAATTTTGTTCATTATTGTATCCACTTGTCATAGGAAAAATGTGTGTGGGATTCCCTTTTAAAAAATTTACAAGAATGCCACTCCTCCTCCACTTTAAAAAAGACACTCATCCCTCCCACTTATTCATACATATAAAACCACTTTTTCTTGAAAAATATATTCCAAAATATATCTTAAAAATACTTACCCTAATCATAGAAGCATCAATTTGGTCATAAATCCATTCAAGGAATCCCTTTGGTGCAAACCAAAAGGAGTTACCCAAAGAAGAGGTAACACCGTTCCCCATGATATTTTACTTTATTTTCATTCTACACAAACAAAAATATTATTATTACATTATTATATAATAAAAAAAGTATAATAAATATACTTATAGGTTTATATTATAATTTTTCTACTTAAACTTACACACAATTCCATGTAATGGGTAACAAACTTACCGTTTATTTGTACGATAAACTACCACCTCACAAAACAATGTCGTTCATTTTTCATTGACCACCTCTCATGGTTGATAATTATGATGGTAATGGTATTTATATATGATATATATTATATTTTTAATTTATTAATGCTTATATAAATTTTATATAACAAATAACCTTATGATTTCTATTTTCTGTAAATACGATAAAATTGTTTGTGGAAGTGTGGACTACCACCTTTTCAAAGTAATGTGATTAGTTCATGCTATACATGGAATGTATAAAGGATAATTTTAATAAAATTATATGGAATATATGAAGTAAATATAATAATGTGATTATAATATACATATATATAATTTACTTTTCATTATTTTAATATGAAAAATAAATGAAATTAGCGTTCATGTGTACATACAGCCTACCGTCTCCATGAACGGTGAATTCCATTTCTTATCTCCAAATATTATGGATTATTCTAAATAAATATATAATAAATATATATGATATTTAAATAATGGTTTAAATTATTCATATGATGAAACCATGATAGTAACAACAAGTAACAAGTCAAAACATACTTGACAAACTAGGCAATTAACACCAAAAATAGTGAAAATAATGAAAGATTACTAACAAATGAGTAATAATATATTATAAGAAGATCATATATGATGTCATAAATATTAATATTTTTATTGAATAATTTAATAACATGTTTAAAACCATTATACATAAATTTAAAGGATGTTCAAATGAAAGGAAATGCAAGGTAAGAGATTATTGTCTCACTTTTCCTTCTGTGTGCCATACAACATTTTCACCACTTACTTATTTTATGTGCTGTATCTACTACCCCTTTTGATATATTATATAATGGATTATTTTATATTCATGTTATTTAATGTTTCACTTGAAATTATTTATTTCATGGGGATTATAATTCTAAAGTTACCAAATAGTAAAGGACTTCGTCTCAATCTCTATTCTTTGAGACATACTTTATTATTGTGCACATAATTTCATATATATGGTGTAAATACTACCAATTTCAAATATATTATTATGATTAAATCATTATTCATGATAATTTTAGTTTCAAATTTAATTATTTCATCAAAGGGTATTTTAATTAAGCATTACCAAGTGGAAAAAATTTCATAACCTAATTTCTTTTCATTGGGTTATATTACTTCCTCGTTGTCATTAATATTATAAGATTATTTGTGTAATCACTTTTTACTACATATTTTTTTATTTCCACCTGGATTATGTGGATTTACATTTAAAGTACATAATATATTCATTGATTTATTCTCACATCAATGTTATGGTCTTTTCATGGGTTTATTTCACAATCTCATTTTGTTTGGGATTATTTAAAATTGAATTTACATTAGAGTAAATTTTTAGATAATTGTTCAATAAACCCTTTAATTTTATTCTCCTATAGTTATTCATGACCTTTTCCAATTAATATTACCATTTTCAACTCTTTAGCACTCAAACGTTTTTAGAAAAGTTTTTAAAGAAAACTTGACTTCACTTCTCTATTTAGTCGGAGAACCTGTTTTCTTATAAAAAACCTATTTTCTAAAAATATTTTAAAAAATGTTTTAACCTTTCAAAAATTATTTATTAAAGAAATTTTTACCCTTTTTGTCTTTTAAAAATGTTCTCAAATTAATATTATTGTCTCTTTTTGAACATGTAATTTTTCTAACTTTTTACCGTGTAAAAGGAATGATCTTTTTACCTTATAAGACATGTGAGGATTTTACCACCATAATTTCTTTGAAGCTTCATTTGTATGTTTCAAAGTTTAATTTAAAAAAAATTAAAAATTTATTTTCAAAGAAAATTATTTTCAATTTTTTTTCAAAATAAAAATGATATTTTCCTTAAGAATATTTTTAAAAGATCTTTTTATAATATTTCCATTCATCAATAACAAAAACCATTTATTTTTACTCCAGTAGGGATATGTTGTATTGATACCATCCTTATTATTCCTTAAGATGTTTTTTGTTTGATTTTGATAAGGATAACATTGAAATTAAATTCCTTGATTTCTTTGTTAATTCCCCTTGAATTATTCAATTTCCTATGATCATTAAACATTGAATTTCCCATAATTATCCATATAATTTATCTAGGATATGTTTATTTCCTAAACCATATATCATTTTTAAATAGGGTGATCACTTTGAAATTTATTTTATTATTTGGGGAAATATTGATAAATCCATATTCTTTATTCAATATGGATATTTGATAAGGCATATTGTTTATTAATTAAATCAATTATTCTATATGAGGAATGATTGGGAGAGGTAATTATGGATGGGGACCCGACTTTATATATCCCCTTGATGCATCAATAGGTTATCAGGAGACAAATAAGTTGCACAAATTGAATGGGGTTCTATTTGTAGTTTTAATCCATCTTGTGAAAGGTCTTGATGATATAGGTTTTCATGTTCCTTAGATATAACATCCAATAATAAATCATTTCCTTCATAATGATTCAATATTCATTATCTCTGAGATTTTCACTATGAAAAAGTCTATTGATGCATTTCATTATTAGTATATTAATTAAGTGGTATGTGTTTTTAGTTTTTTACCTTTTCATATTGATTTTTCATTATCTAGATATTTTAATGGAATGTGTTTCCAATTATTTACCTTTCCTTATTTTTTACTCACTTTATTATCATTTTATTGATTTCATGGCATGTGTATTCAGTTATTACCTTTTCATATTGATTATTCTCATTGACTTGTTATTTATTCCATTGTATTTACCATTAATGAGCATTTGAGATCACCCTTATTATGTTTCCTTTCCCTAAAATTACTTAAAGATTACTAAGAAAGTTATGAAAGGATACACTTTATGGAATAAAGTTATCCTAAAAAAATTATGATGTAATTAGTGTATTAATTTGTAATACCAGACTCTTGTATGTATCTAGTTTACCAAGGCAACTAAACTAACCAGTACTTTGAGATTTTATTCCTTGTAATCATACCAATGTAATGGTAGTATACATTGGATCCAAGATTCTAGGGTCAGGTCGCTAAAGTTTGTATCAAAGGAAGTTTAAAATCAAACTTGAGAACTAGATTACAGAAAAAATCCCTAAGGTATACTTTGAGGATAAGTATAAAAGAACATACTAAAGTTTTGATAAGATATAGATTATGTGGCCTTTATTATAAATACATCCATATCTAGAAACTACAATTGGGTGTGGTTATGGAAAAAATGTACCTAGGGGTGACAACTCTAAAAAGGTGCATCAGGCCTAATCCGAGTGTAAGCTGGTACACAACAATAGACCTTACTATACACTTGGTTTGACACTCCTTGGGTATATGCTTAGTATAATTAATATTTTATTTACAAACCATTATGAATGATTTGAATATATGATGAAAATGAATAACCTAGGTTAAACCTAAGGTGTTTTAGATTGAAAACAAAGTGTCATGATTTTGATATCCTATAAATGGTCATACACTTTTATCACTATGACTATTGTTACTCACACTACGCTTTATGGTTTTAGTCAACAGAAGGAACCCAAAGGAGTCATGTTAACATTGAAAATGATGGAAAAGGTGGTGAAAATTAGAAACCAAATAAGGTGTTCATTGGAGTGAAAGATATCATGTTTATGCTTAATCAGTTTTCCCAAAATATGATTAACAACATATACCTTAACCAAATTCTGAACTCACCAAAGAAGTGAAGGATGGAGTTTTATAAGAGATCAAGTTGTAGAGACCGTGGAGAGAAGAAGGTTCAATTTCCATCACACAATAAATGTGGAAGGAGACACCCAAGAAAGTTTCTTGATGAAACAAATAAATGATTTATGTGTGGGGATGAAGGACATATAGAAAATAATTGCTGAGGAAAAATGAAGAGTATAATGGAAGGAAATAAATATCATCCTAAGGATCCATTTATGGTTCATTGCCTTAAATTTAAGGAACCTGAACATTACTCGAGTCAATGTACTCTTCAAAAGGATAAACCATTGACCAAGGAAAGATCTATGTGGAAATAAATGGATGAAGTATTTATGTATTGAGGTTGTATTTAAAACCTTAGTTAAAAGGTTATTTAATAACTAAATTCCAATGATGTGCATCATATTTATTAATATGGTTTTTGAAAAGGATGACCTGTATGATGGGTGAAAACCTATCAAGTCTGGAAAGGCCATGAGACTTGAACCCATAACTAAAAGACGATAAGGGTTTAGCACCAACCACTAACCTACACAATGTCCTGGTTAGTATGTCATTGTTTTTAGTTAAAAATTTGACGAATATATATTAATGATGAATATGTAGTGTTTATTTTTAAGTTTATATATTATTATATCATCCATATTGTATTAAGAGAAAATTTAGAGACCAATAGTTAGTATTTTATCTCTTTTATGGGCCTTAAGATCCATTAAAAGTTTATTTTAGTTCTCTAGGCATAGAAATTCATTTTTATATATCCATTTCTTAGAGTGAAGGGATAAAATTTAAAATTAATAAAAACACAACCAAAGGATGAAATTATGTTCATATAAATATATCAAGTAATTATATTTATTATATTCTTAGGTAGTAGAATATTTTCTCAACATTAGAAAAATGATCAAAAATGTTGTCCTAATACCTTAATTTTTATTGAAAAGATGGTCTTTTAAATCATCACAAATTTATGGTTTTAGGGCCCTAAAATTTCCACTGATCATTAAATTGTTTGTTATTTGATGACCTCAATCACTCCTTATAAATATTTACACTTTCCCTCCATGTACGTATCTTCAATTTCCACTAATGATCTCCTACTTAGAGACCTAGTTATAATTTTGTTATTGTGACCTTTTTACTTCCCATTCTCTCTTTTCTAGAGGATGTTTTATGAACCCATATCTCTTTGTAGGGTTTGAACATAGTAAATACCAAAAATATATTACCATGATCAATTTTAAATTGTGAGGATACAATTTATTTAAGGTGGGGAGAATATAACACCCCAAAATTTTAAAGTAAGAACATTGTTATCGATAGCGTGTATGACACACAACACTAAGAGCATAAGGGAATATAATATCCCAAGACTTTAAAATATATTTAATATTTTAAATAAAATTAATCTATGATATATCTTTCAATATAAATGATACTGAGTTAGCATGCATCATACAGAACATTGTGTTTCTTTGATGACTTGTGTTATGCAAAAGACCTAGTTTTACCAAATAATGGTATATTATTAAAATATTATTATTTAATATGATAGGATATCACCTAGATATTAAATTCATGTTTATGAATATTATTAAATAAATTAATAAAATATATGGTTGAATTCACTAGTTATAAATTAATTAGAAATGAATATTAGAACCAATTCAATATAAAGGGAATGTTTTATAAGAAACTATCTTTATGATCATAAAGTTTTTTTATCTTAATAAATTAAATTAATTACAATTATTGAGTGATATTAATAAAATATATAATTTATATACTGCATAAAATATTTTTTACATTCATCCAATAGATTTTATAGTCATAAGATCGAGAAAACCCAATATTTTGCATAAAAATCAATATTTTTCTAAAGGCGCTTTTATTGCCTTTTCATATAAAACCTATTTTAAATCCTAATTTTGGAACTTATATAAATTTTATATGTAAAAATAAACTTTATTATTAAAATAGAAATATCAAAATTAGGTTATTTTGATTTTTTGGTATTTTTCTGTCAATTTTTATTTTTTGACGAATAATGAAAAATTTCTGAATTTTAATTCAAAACTGCTTTTTCATATAATTTATTTATAAGGTTAAATTGTATTTTTTATTGGTTTTAAATTTTAATTAGATAAATTTTATATAAATTAACCCAATTTATGTAATTTTAATTAATTTCACTTTGAATTTGAATAAAAAAACATAGAAAACTGTTGAACATTTTACTTTAAAACCCCGCTTTGTCGACCCATCCGTGGGATTAAATTTAAATTAATTTATACCAATTATGTGTTTAGAATTTGAAAAAATTTATTAAATATTTGGAATAATAATAATTTATAATTTATAATAATTTCAACATATTTTTGGAAAAAAAATATTAGTGAAAGTGATTAAAATTAATTACAGTGATTAGGAGAAAAATTAGCTTAAAAAGGGACTAAACCTTAAACTTAAGAGACAAAATGAACTAGAGACTTGTAAAAAATCCATTTTCTGGACATATTTAGACCCTATACTCAATTTTATAGATTTTTCCTTATTATTGGATTCACTTTTCATAGAAAAATGTGGGTGGCATTCCCTTTTCAAAAAATTACAGGAATGACACTCATCCTCTAGTTTTAAAAGGCACTCAGTCCTCCCACTTATTCACACATATAAAGCCACTTTTTATTGAAAAATATTTGCACAAATATATCATAAAAATACCTACCCTCATTCTATAATCCTCCCTTTGGGCAGGAAGATATCCAAGGAAGCCCTTTTGTAAAAACCAAAAGGAGTTACCCAAAGAAGAGGCAACATCCTTCCTCAAGCTCTTTTGCTTTATTTTTATTATCCACCCCTCAATTATTATTATTACATTCTTATATAATAAAAATATAATATAAATATGTGAATATGTTTTTATTATAATTTTTATACCTACAATTACACACACTTCCTACTAATGGGTAACGAGCTTGTCGTTTATGTGTATGACAAACTACCACCTCACAAAATGATGTCATCTGTTTTTTCCTTTACTAGCTCTAATGGTTGGGAATTATTATGGAAATTATTTTTATATATGATATATATGATATTTATAATGTATTTGTGTTTCTTTATTTTTTATATAAAACATACCCTTATTCTTTCCATTTTGTGTAAATATGATAACTTTGTTTGTGGAAGTGTGGACTACCGCCTCCTTAAAGTGATGTGATTTGTTCACGCTATACATAGAATGTATAAAGGATGGTTTTAGTAAAAATATATGACATATATGAAATTAATATTATATTTTAATTATAATATACATATATATAATTTAATTTTCATTCTTAATATAAAAAATAAATGAATGTAGTGTTCATGTGTACGTACGATATACCCTCTCCATGAACTGTGCCTTCCATTTATTATATAAAAATATCATGGATTATTATAAATACACATATATTTAATATATATGACATTGAAATAATTTTTTAAATTATGGATATGATGAAACCATAATATGAACAACAAGTAACAAGTTAAAACATACTTGATAAACTAGGAAATTAATACCCGAAATAGTGAAAATAATGAAATATTACTAATAAATGAGTAATAAGATATTATAAGAAGATAATATAACACATAATAAATATTAATATGGTTATTTAATAATTTATTAACATGTTTAAAAATGTTATACTACAATTTTAAGTATGTTCACCCGAAAGGAAACACAAGGTAAGGGATTCTTGTCACACTTTTCCTTTTGTGAGCAACACATCATTTCCATTACTTAATTATTTTGTGTGGTGTATCTAAATCACATTTTTATATATTATATACTTAATTATTTTATCTTAAGGGTATTTAATGTTTCATTAAAAATTATTTATTTCATGGGTATTATAATTTTAATGTTACCAAATAGTAAGGAACTTCAACTCAATCTATGTTTATTGAGACATACTTTATTGTTGTGAACCTAATTTCTAATATATGGTGTACATACTACCACTTTGATATATTATATCATAATTAATTCATTATTAATTATATTTTTAGTTTCAAATTTAATTATATCATCAAAAGGGATTTGAATTAAACATTACCAAGTGGAAAATAATTTCATAACCCAATTTCATTTTCTTGAGTTATATTATTTTCTTGTTGTCGTTAATATTATCAGATTATGCGTGTAATAGATTTTACTATATATTTTTTATTCAAACTTTTTTTATGCGTATTTACATTTGAAGCACATAATCTATTCATTTATTTTTTTCTCACTTCAACGTCATGATCTTTTCAACGGTCTACATCACAATCTCATTTTTTGGGATTGTTTACAATTGAATTTACAATAGAGTAAATTATTGGATCATTGTTCAATAAACCATTTAATTTTATTCTCTTATGGTTATTAATGACATTTTAAAATTTATAGTACCATTTTCAACTATTTTGTACACAAAATGTTTTAGATTTTTTTAAAGAAAACCTGACTTCATTTCTCTTTTTAGTCAAAGAACCTGTTTTCTTATAAAAAACCTATTTTATTAAAAGGTTTTAAAAAATGATTTAACCTTTAAAAAATGATTTATTAAAGACATATTTAACTTTTTTTCTTTTAAAAATTATTTTAAAAGAATATTATTTTCTCTTTCTGAACAAGGAATTTTTCTCAACTTTTTACCATGTAAAAGGAATGTTCTTTTTTACCTTCTATGAATTGTGCCAATTTACCAGACATTATTTATTTAAAGCTTACTTTGCATATTTAAAGGGTTAATTTTTAAACAAAATGATTTCAAAAATTATTTTCAAAGAAAATTATTTTTATTTTTTTGAAAATAAAAAAGATATTTTCCTCAAGAATATTATTAAAATATATTTTTATAATATTTCTATTCATTAATAACAAAGCCCCTTTATTTTTACTTTACTTAGGATATAATGTATTAATACCATCCTTATTCTTAATATGGATGGGTTTTGATTTATTTTCCCAAGGATAGTATTGAAATTCACTTCCTTGATTCCTTTGTTAAGTCCCCTTGAAATATTTAATTTCCTATGATCATTGAACATTGAATTTCCCTTAATTTTCCATATTATTTATCATAGATACATTTATTTACTGAACCGTATATCAGTTTTACATAAATTATTCACTTTTAATGTTATTTTTTTTATTTTGGTAAATGTTGATAAATCCATATTCTTTATTCAATACAAATATTTGATAAGGTATATTTTCTATTAGTTAAATATATTATTTGATATAAGGAATTATTTGTATAGACAATGATAGGTAGAGCCTAAATATTATATATTCCCTCAATGAATTAATAGGTTCTCATGAGATAAATAAGTTTCACAAATAAAATGGGTTTCTACATGTTTTTTTAATCCATCTTTGGAAAGGTCTTGATGGTATAAGTTTTTATGTGCCTTAGAAATGACATCCAATAATTAATCATTGCCTTCATTTTGATTCAATATTTATTATCCATGAGATTTTCACAATGAAAAATTCTATGGATTAATTTCATTCTTAGTATATTGATTAAGTGGAAGGTGTTTCTAGTTTCTTACATTTCCATATTTATTTTTCCTTATCTAGTTATTTGAATGGTATTTGTTTCTAGTTATTTATATCTCCATATTTTTTACAAACTTCCTTATAATTTTATTTATTTCATTTCACGTTTCATTAGTTATTACCTTTCCATATTGATTATTTTCATTGATTCATTATTTCTTCCATTGTATTTACCCTTAAAGATAATTTGAGCTCACCCTTCTTATGTTTCCTTTCCCCAGGATTCCCTAAAGTGCATTGAGAAAGTTATGTAAGGATACTCTAGATAGAATAAAGTCATCCTTAAATAAATTATGTTTCAATTAGCGTATTCATTTTTAATACAAGACTCATGTATGTATTTGGTTTAAGAAGACTACTAAACTGATTGATCCTTCAGTATTTGATTCCTTATAATCAAACCATTATAATGGTAGTAGAAACTAGCTTTGGGCATCTGGGTTCAGGTCGCTATGATCATGAACACATCGATTCCTATCACTGAATAGTATCTTTCACATCTATAAAGGGTTTTTTCTTTATCTACATTGATAAGTGGGAATTATAGGTAGGATGTTTGAGACATAGATAACAACTCCAAGGGTGATCATGACCTATTTGGATATAATTATTTTTAGAGATAAGGTGACACACTAGGAATTATTTCCTTCTATCATTGATCATTTACAATATGTGTCTCCTAAGTATTTCTAGGGTTCCAATTGGGTGAGAGATCAAGTTTATGAACAAGATTATTCCAGGTACAGATCCCATATCCATTCCTCTTTATAAGATGGATAATATAGAGGTTCAATCCATGAAATATCATCTAGAGTATTTGGAGGTGGAGAGGTTTATTTTCCCTAGAACATCTCCTTGGGGTTCTTTTATTTTTTTCCAATAAGGAAAACAAATCATTATAGTTGTGTATGTATTATCAAAGGATGAACTAGGTGATGGTTAAGAATTAATATCCTTTTTCGCATATCTATGACCTATTAGATCAGTTGATAGGGACAATTTAGTTCTATAAGATTTATTTGAGGTCAATCTATCACCAGTTGAGGGTTAGGCCTCTCAATATTCCATGCACGAATTTTAAGAGAAAATATGACCTATATGAATATATTTTGATGTCATTCAGATTTATGATCACATAGGTTGTATTTATAACCCTGATGTATAGGGTTTTCTATCCTTACCTAGATTCATTTGTGGTTGTATTAATTTATAAAATCCAATGTACTCATAATCATGAGTATATCACACTAGCTATTTAGATATTGTTCTGAGTACACCAAGGGAGAACCAACTATATTCCAAGATTTAAAAGTACTAGTTTTGGATCATTGAAGTGAACTTCTTGGTTCACATTATATCTAAGGAAGGTATATCAGTTCATGAAAAGAGATTTAAGGCCATGGTTTCTTGGAATTTACCCAAGAAAATTTTTGCGATTTGTAGTTTCTTGGGCTTGGAAGGTTACTACTATCAGTTTATCTTGGAAATATTATATTTGATAGTTCTAATTATAGCCTTGACCAAGAAGGGGTAAAGTTTTTCTATCATGGATCTTATGAGATATTCTTTTCAGAGCTAAAAAGGATATTGATTTCTGCACTGATACCAACTTTACCTGAGGTTGGTAAAGATCACATGTTATAATATGATTCTTTAAGAGTCAAGATTATGCTAGTTTTAATGTTTTATGGGTGAGTTATTTCTTATGTGTCAAAGAAACTGAGGATTCATGATTAGAACTACCTAAAACCTGATCTAGAGATGAAAATAATAGTTAACATGATGATTTGTTTATGTTACTACCTTCTGGGGAAGAGTTTCATGGTGTATACTAATCATATAATCCCCAGACATATCTTCTCTCAATGTATCTTAAATCTTCAACATAGGAGGTGGGTTGAGTACATGTAATATTTTTGACTTTTATATTGCATATACCCTTGGGAAGAGAAATTTCATCGATGAAGCACTGAGTAGAAAGTCCCAAAAGTTATTGGTGCGGGTGTCTAGTAGTGAGTGGTATGAAATGAGCCCTTTCACTAAGATGTGACTTGATATTTAGAAGTATTAATGAAATTTTACCCTAACATATTTAAGTATTACATCCTCACTCCTGGAGTGAGTGAAATAGATTTAGTTAGGTAACTTATATTTCTTGATGATGAGGGTTAATATATATGGGGGGGGGGGGGGTCTTCCACCTAAACGATCCTTCAATTCGGGTGAGAAATTTTTTATGGAGGTTCATGTGATATTCTCTATGATCATGTGTGATTATCTGACATAGGAATCACACTCCTTGAGATATGCCATTCAACCATGGATTAACAAGATGTTTTATAACACCCAGAGGTAGAATTGACTGCTCAGGATAAATAAGTACATAACAGGGTTCATTTCATGATGCTTCAGTTTTGAACAAGTGAAGGATGAGTATCATCCACAAACGGATCTTCTTTAGCCATTACCCATTCCAAATATGAAGTGGGATGATGTGACCATGGATTTCATGAGAGTATTTTTTAGGTTTTCTCATGGTAGTGATGTGATGGTATGTGTTATCATGGATTGGTTAACAATATTTACACATTTCATACTGATCCTGGAGATATATTCTGTTAATGAGTTAGGTAGTATATATTTCCATAAGATAGTGTGTCTCTATGAAGTGTGTAATAGAATACCATGACACCTATTTTAATTTTTGATTCTAGTAAGGGTTATAAAAGGAACTTCATACATAGGTGAATATAAGCATTGCTTACCATCCTTAGAATAAATTAAAGTCTAAGTGTACCATTTGGGTGTTATAGGAAATGTTTTGGGAATGTTTCCTTGATTTTGGAGATTTATAAGAGAACTATCATGATATTTTGGATTTTACCTATAAAAATAGTTAATAGGAATTGGTTTTGATAGTAGTGTTTTAGGCCTTAAATAGAATACTATGTCAATCACCTTTATGTTGGATAGAGCCCTGGGAGTTAGTGGTTATTTGGATGAGTATCATAAAGAAGATTGCAGAGAATATTCAGATGAACAGGAAGTGTTTAGAGAATAATTAGAGTAGAAATAGATCTTATATTGACTAAAAATTCTAACCTCTGGAGTTTAAAGTGGGTGACCATGTATTCTTATGTGTGTTTCCTCAGTTGGGAAACCAACATTTTTAGAAGCAGGGGAAGTTGGAGCCCAAGTTCATGAGTCTGTTTGAGGTTTTCAATAATATTAGTACCATGGTGTATCAATTATATATTCTTATAAGATATAGTTATATGCACAATTAATTCCATGTATCACTACATTAGAGATACCATCCCGACCCTTATCATGTGATCAGTGTCGATGAGGTTGAGTGGGATCCGAATGCGTCATTCATGGAATTACAAGTTCAGATAGTGGATCAGAGTGAGAAGAATATAAATGGGAATAATATCTATATAGTGTGGGTGAAATTATATAATGGGTGCATATAGAAGAAGACTTAGGAGTAAGATTCTGATATATAGGTGAAATGGTTGGATATTTTCACTAACAAGGCTCAATGACACTCCATGGTGCATCTTGGGGATGAGATACCATATATTAGGGAGGTTTTAACACTATAAATACATATAAGGTATGAAATTGAGTCAATATTCACCAAAACTCATGTATTTTGGTGTTTTGGGCTTTTAGAGTTGTTGTATGTGACCTAGGGGCCTTGGTTTTGGGAGTTAGCCCTGGGTTCATATTGAGATTTTTCTTTAAGTGGCCTATTTTTCCGTAACCAAGGGGTCTATGTTATGATGATGAGTTACATAAGATTATTATTTTAATAGTGGGTTGAGGGTCATTCTATAGTAGAGGAGGTATTTCCCATGATTAGGGCTATGTAAGAGTAACTCTTAAGATACACATTATTAAATCCTTCTACTGAAATGTTGTGCTTTAACCCCTGGGTTATGCCATAAAGTCCTACTCAAAATGGGGATGTGTCATGCCACAATGCATGAGGGTTGTGTTTTGAAATAATAGCCATTGGGATATTTTTGTTCCATAAAGGATAGGAGGTGTCATAAATCTAGATAAGTCGTGGAGTGCTATTTCATGAAAGGGAGAAGCTTTACCTTGAAGTCACAAGGCCGAGGTTTTATTGATTATACCTTGGAATACTAAATTATGTAGTGAATATTAATGGATTTAGAGTGTAAAATTTGATGTTTTAATAATTTTAAATTATTTATATTATTTCTAAATGATAAATTTTTCATTTTAATGGATAATTAATATTTTGGCAGTACCTCATCCACCTAGATTTGATTAGTGGTGGTAAATCATCCACCCTTACCATGTTGTGGTAACTCATCCACCCAATGTGAGACGATAATCTATCATTCACCATGAATTTGATGTAATAGTGTAATTTCATTCACTTTGTGAAGTTGTGTTAGTGGAATATCATAAAATTTTGGTTTTTTATTAGAGTAAAATCATTTACTTATAAGAGCCACCCTGATTGCTCATCCTCCACATGAGGACTTGTTTTAGTGGTATTCCAACCAATTAAGGTTTGATGATAGTGTTTTATTGGACACTGGTGATGTGATATAGGTGGTACATCATATAATTAAAGGATGGTATTAGAGGTTAATATTCCATATAGAGGATATCTCAGTGGTGAATGATCCACTTAGAGTCTAGATTTGGTATTGTATCATCTACTTGAGGGGTTGATATCAGTGGTGCCTCATCCACCCAAGGTGTGTTGTATTGATGGTGTATTATCCACTTGATTTGTGAAATAGTGGTAAATCGACTAACTGATGATGGTTCATAGTGGTAGGCTATACACTAATAACTGTTGAATCATCATCCACTGAGATATTTCTCATTCTTCAACAATATTAAATTGGTGTTGGATCATTCACTTGGATGGGTTGTGATGGAGATGCATCATTTACTTAGAATATTCAATGGAGATAGATTGTTCACTCTATTAATGATATGAGGAGTTATATACCATTCAACCTAGTGGTGTGTCTAGACTATGGGTATATCTTACCATTATAGAACTAGTCGAGGCCTGTATCACCACATGTGTTTTTTCATGAGAACTCAACATTATGAAAAGTTATTTGTTTATTATTATTTAATTTACTAACATTCTATACTAAACATGTGATTTTATTTTATATAATTTTTAGGGTCACTGTTTCTAGTGGTCTATTGAGTTGTACTCACACCATTATTGGGTTCCCCAATACCCCAACACATTTAATATTTCATGACCTAGGTAAGGGTAAGGGCCTTGTTCCCTCATATGGTTAAGCTTATGTGGAGTGAATATTGGGAGACATGACTAGGACATGACATGAGACCATTTCTATGAACATATAACTTAATTTTATTTACTTTTGGACCCATTTATATGTTATCTACCCATGGGAGACCCTTCTATGACTTGTATGACATGTACAATAATTTATTGTGATATATTATGATCTTGTTACCTAATTTTCATTATCATTTAACTATGATGTATATTTTATACTATTTTTATTGCGATGACTGATTTTTTAATTGTTTCTAAAATGTTTATGGTTATCTATACCTAAGGGTATAATGTCTCCACTTATTATATATTAACCCTCACTACTAGTTGACAACTTCTTGTGTAGGAGGAGGTATGATTAAGGTATGCAATGACCCAGTTTAGTCATAGTGGAGGTGAACCAAATTCGGGATGTTACTCATATACCTCTATTTAATCTCTAAGAATCATTTCTCCATTTTTATTTGGATAGTATGAGGAATATTTTTAAGAAATATTTTCTTGAATTTAAAGTTTCAAAGGATTAAAGAACAACTGAGAGGGGGGGGGGGGTTAAATCAAATGTTCACTTTTTATAAGTTTCAAAACTTTTAGGAACTTAACCCTTACAACCTATTAAGATTTATTTCCTTATCAAATTTTAGTAAATGCTCATGCCTAAAAAAGTAAGAAAGAAAGTAAATCCCACAATATTTACAAGGTTTGAACTCAGTGTGAGAACCTACATCCTTACTACAACCACTCCTATGGGTATATAGAAATCTACTATTTTGAAGAAGTGAGTACAACTTGTTCCAACTCCCATTAGACACCTTCTATCTCCCGATATGAAATATTATACTGAAATCCATTAGTTTAAAATTTTTTCTTATAAAAAAATTGATCCAAACAAAAGAATAAAGACTTTATTGAAACTCATGCACAATTTCTTAGTTCGAATCATCTATCCGATTTGGATGGATCTAATTTTCTCAATATGATAAAGATGGATCCAATTCTCTAAATAAAAGGACAGTGGATTTGATTTTCTCAATATTCTAAAGATTTATCTGATTCTCTAAATACAAATATGTTGGAACCGATTTTCTCAATACGATAATGATGGATCCGATTCTCTCAATATAATGATGTTGGATCTGATTTTATGAAATGGACTCAATATGATTAACTCATTATTTAATATAAAAAATAAAAATCTTCTAGAATAATCAATACAATTCTTATTTAATCAGATAAGAAATTTCACTTCAAATCCTCCAGCACTCCGTATTTTTCACGTATGAGAAAGTTGAAAATGGATGAATGATCTGAGCAATTATTTATAGAAAAATCAGAAAAAAGTGGGAAACTTAAAAAATTTCATTGCTTACTCAAATTTAAAAACTCTAAAAACCTATCACATTTAAACTTTAACTTTTAATTATTCAATTCTCCTTAGATTTGAAAAATATTTACTCAAAATTTAATTTCAAGTTTGACTTCTTCAACTTTTTTATATTTTTCTCATATCATTATGATATGTTTCTTTCTTATCTCATTACAATATGTTTCTTTCTGAGTAAAAACTATTCATTATGAATAATTTAGTATGATTTAATTAGTATGAAAATCTGAGTATGAAAATACTAGTATAAAAATATCAGTACGATTTTACCAGTATGAAAAACCCAGTACGAAAATATCAGTATGATTTTCCCAGAATGAAAATCTCATTACGAGAATCTGAGTATGAAAATCTCAGTATGATTTTCATAGTATAAAAATACTAGTATGAAATCCCATTAAAAAAATATCAATATGGAAATCCCAATACGAAAACTCCAGTTCAAAAATCTCTATACAAAAATCCCAGTATGAGAATCCTAGTACGAATCATTCTTTCCTCAGGATCAACATCATATTTTTCATTCTCAGTACATTACGATGTAATTCCCATTATGATGGAAATACCATTACAATGGAAATCACATTTTATAACTCTAAAATTCATAAAAAATATCCACTATTTCTTACAAAGATTTTATCATGAGATTTATCATGATTTGTGAGAACTTCTTGATCAGCAAAGTATCGTCTGATTTAGTTTAGAAATTACGAGAATTTTCTAGCTCCTGAATTTAAAAACTTATTTAAAAACTCATCAATAACAAAACAAATTCTAAAATCCATAACTTATTTATTTCTGACTTAGAAAACTATTTCTTTCTCTGAATATAGAAAAGATAAACTTCTAACAAACAACAAATTCTTCCTCTAATTCTACTGAATCTGTTGATTTTCAATGTCATACCGATAGACCTAAATACAATAAAGTGTCTAATCAATTGCTTCATCTTCCTGACTTCTTCTGTGTATGGTGTAGCTTAATACAAAAACTTGGGTCTGGAAACTTGTGTCCAGAAAACAACCTCATTACGATGAGCTGGGTCTGATTCCTGAATAACAAAAATATTCTTTAACAAAAAGGTTAGTTGTCAAAAACTACAATTTTTTTTAAAACAATTTAACCACAAATGTTAATTAATTTACCCCTTTTTATTTTGTTAAAAATACCTGTTAAAAAATTTTCTAACTCATAATTTTTTCACAACTAAACTTTTGAAAACAAATCAAGTTTTTTTTTACTTTTATCAAAACATAGCTTTTCTTGAAAGAGAGTGTCTTGAAACCACACTACTGAATAAAGTAATGTTTTTTAAGGAATTCCATCACCCAATGGAATTTTCTTTTGTTTACATGTAAATATAAACTCCCCATTAATTTTATCTTTCCTCTTATTTTTCATTTTATCTCCCCCAGTTTATTATAACCATATATTTAGATTCATTTAAGAAGATAAGCAAACAATTCTTACAATGTAAAAGTTTTTATTTTATCTCCCCCTTTGTCAAAATAATCAAGATCATGGTGTTAGTTCTTCCTTATGAGGTTTAGAAAGACATGGGAGGTTGCTGAACATGAAGTTCCAGCCACAATTCCACAAACTTTTCTTTCGGTATTGCTTTTGTAAAGATATCAGAAATATAATACTTTGTTGAAATGTATTCCAACAAAACATCTCCAGAAGAAACTTTTTCTTTTATAAAGTGAAAATTTATTTCAATTTGTTTTGATCTTGAATGTTGGAAATGATTCTTAGAAATATCAATTGTAATAGGATTATCAAAAAGAAACTTCAATGGTTTAGAAACTTTTACATTCAAATCTTCTAGCTGAACTTTCATCCACAACATTTGAGTATAATATTAAGTAGATGAAACATATTTGGATTCAGCTATGCTCAAAGTTTTTAAACATTGTTTCTTACTATGCAAACTCACACAACATTCACCCAAGAAAAATGTTCCTCCTAATATTGATTTTTGATAATTATAATCTCCATCCAAATCAGTATCAATATAACCATGAAACTTTATATAACTATTTCTATTGTATAACAAACCATGTGAATTTTTTCCTTTGAAATATCTCAAAATTCATTTTTCTGCTAACATATATGATTCTTTATGATTACTTTGATACCTTGCACATAAATTCAAAGCATAAAAAATATCAGGCCTTGATTCTGTAAGGTATAGAACACTTCCTATCTGCTTCAGAAAGTATTTCTAATTCACACTTGTTCTAGATTCATCTTTACTAAACTTTTTGTTAACTATAATATGAGTCGAAAATTCTTTGGATTATGCCATCCAATTTTTTTTAACAATTCCCTAGCAGAATTTTCTTGAGATTATAAAATTTATTTTTCCTATTATTGAAATTGTAAGCCCAGGAAGAAAATTAATTCTCCCAATATAGAAATTTCAAAATTCTTCTTCATTTCCTCAGAAAATGTTTTACAGACATCTTCTATACCCCCCAAAAAATTATATCATCTACATAAACAATTAAAAATAGAGTTCCAAAGCCAAAATATTTCACATATAAGCTTCTATCAACTTTTCCTTAAGAAAGGTTCAATATTCTCAAAACAATTCAAGTTTTTAATACCGATCACGTAGATCTTGTTTCATCCCATACAATTCTTTTTTCAATTTACAAATTTTTTTTCTTCATCCTTATCAAGTTAAAATCCACAAGGTTATTCAATGTAAATTTCTTCCTCAATATCAAAATTTTAAAAAGTGGAAATTACATCCATCTGATAAACTTTGTAATTCCAATGCATAGAAACTGAAAGAAACATTCTAAAAGTTTCTAATATTGAAATTGGGGAAAATTTTTATTCAAAATACACACCTTCCACCTATAAATATCCTTTAAAAACAAGCCTTTCTTTGTTTCTTGAAACCTATCCATGATCATTTAACTTGTTTCTATAAACCCAATTGGTTCTGATAACATTTTTATTTGCTGACTATGAAAAAAGTTCCCATATTTCATTCTTCTCAATATGATCCAACTCTTTATTCATAACATCCACCAATTATTTATGTTGAATAGCTTTTTAAATTGATTTTGGTTCAAATTTTGAGAGAAGTGAAGTCTGGTGATCTAATCTCAACATTCTTCTTGCCTAGACTAGATCCTTATTATTCTTAATAGTGTTTTCATATTAAAAATGTTTTTCTAAGGTAGGAAATTTTAAAGTTTTTTTCCAAGTTTAAATTTCATAATAACATGATTCTTTTGAATCTTGATAAGGATGTTTTGAATTACTTTCACTATTTTTTGAATTCTACAGTTTATCCTTCTCATCATTATCAAAAAAATTTATTAGGTAACTTTTATTTTCAATTACCTTCACATCATTTGAGTCCACCAAAGTTTCTAAAAGTATTTTCCAATATTTTTATCTTCTTCCATTTAGTGAATAACCCATAAAAGTTCCTTCCTAAATTTTCTCATCAAAATTTCCAAAAAATGGATTTTTGATTTTGAGAAATCATAGACTTCTAAAAACATTAATGTATTTAAATGAAGGTTTTTTATTATACTAAATTTTATAATGAGTCATGTTAGTTTCTGGTCTAAATAAGAATCTATTTTGAACATGTACTACAATACTAACAACTTCTTCTAATATAATTTTGAAGGTTTTTATTCTATTAACATAATTCTACCCATTTATACCAACCTTCTATTATTTATTTCTGATACTCCATTTTGTTATGGAGTATAGAGAGAACTATAATTATTAATGATAACATTATTTTTCAGATAAGTTTCAAAATTATTGTTTGTGAATTCGGTACCATTATTTGTTCTCAGTTTCCTAATGTAAACCCCCATTTCTTTCTCAACATATTTTCTGAAGAATTTGAACATTTCAATAGCCTTTGACTTGTGCTACATAAACATGATTTTTTTCATCCAAGTGAAATCATCAATAAAAGTGATAAAGTAAAAATATACTTTTGCTTATCTATGTCTCATAGTCCCACATAAATCAAAATGAATAAGATCAAGTGGTATGGTAGATTGAATATCAGCTCTAACAAACTCAGGATGTGGACCATCTTTTATTTTGAGTAAATTATCTAATTTTATAAATTTTATAGGTTTCTCACATACTTTCTCCACCAAAGTTTTTTCAATACATTTTTTGGAACCTAAAATGATAAAAGAATCAGATGAAACATTATTTTTGGTAAGAGAATATTTCAACTAATTCTTGTATTGAGCCTTCTCAGAGACTTTAGAAGTCTCAACTTTTACTTTTGAAGCATTGTTGAAGTTTTCATTCATCTCCATCAAGGTAATTTAAGACTTAATAAGTTTTTATTGAAACTTTTTAACTTATTATTTCTTAGATTCTAGCTTCTTACTAAGATCTTCAATCATCTTTTCATGTTCATCAATTATAAGCTTGTAAAAAAAATATCCTTGATGTATTATTCCTCCTTCTTGATAACATATTTTCTTACATCAAAAAATTCTTCACAATTAATCTTTGTAAATCTAATTTATTTCTTGAGATTTTTGTTTTTCACAATACAAGTAATAAGTTTTTTTCAGAGTTGATACTCTCTATAATATTATTCACCACCTTTTCACTCTCTAAGGAATATTTTTCTTTCTCAAATTTTGAAATGAAGGTTTTGAAATTTTCTGAACTTTCATATTCAAAAGATTTTTTCTAGTTGAGTTTGATTCAAATTTCTTACTCAATATACTTATTTTGTTTCCAGTAAACTTATTCTTGTATTTTTTAGAATACTTTTATTCTTAATAATTTTTGTTCCACTACTTCCATTGAGGTTTTTCATTGGAATCATATCGATATTCTCCAAATTTATTCATGGGAAAATTCATAGCAACATGTCTGATTCCACCAAACTCAAAATACTTGTGGAGAATGTTTTCTCCATAATTTCCTCTTCATATTCAATAGTTTTTAGAGATGAGAGACATAATCTCATCATTCAATTCATCATATTCTTTATCTTCAGACTCACAAGGACCAGATTCTTCAACATCTTATATTTTCATCATTCTCATAGCTTCAAAATCTATTTCAAATTTCATCTTATTTTTAAAGAATATAGATTTACTCATTTTATAATAAATAATAAAGTTATGAAATTCATCAAGAGTTAAATCATCCTTATATTCCAAAGAAGAAATTTTAGAATCAAATCTGTTAGGAAATTTTCTCATAAGTTTCTTTAAAATTGTAGAATATTACAAGACATCTATGAATACTCTGATGTTGTAAACAATTTCATTTAATCTGATGAAGTATTCATCAATTGTTTGTTCATCTCTCATTATAAAGTATTTATACTTACAACACAATATTTTTATCTTTTCTTCTTTAACTTTAGTATTCCCTTAAAAAACACTTTCCATATTTTACAACATACTTTTTTAAAGTATTGATACCCATCACCTTATGATAAACATTCTCTGATAATGAAATAAGGATGTCATTTATATAATTTCCATCAACTTCTATATTTATGTTATTAGAAAACATCATAGGAGCATCTTACCTAATAGTTAGAAAAAAAGTACTAGCAGCATCAACAACTTCCGAGCCAAGAGATATGAGATATGGAATCATCCTATTTTTCCATCCATAATAATTTTTTCCATTAAACATATGAATTCATATACTATTGATATAATTAATATTTTCCTTGATAAGGAATCAATAAAGGAACCTTTCTCTAATAACAATTAAAGTTCCATAGGATCGAATAACAATGGGGGGGGGGGTGAATCAACTATTCACTTTTTATATGTTTTAAAACTTTTAGAAACTTAACCCCTAAAACCTATTACGATTTATTTCCTTATCAAATTTTAGTAAATAATAATGCATGAAAAAGTAAGAAATAAAGTAAAGAACAAAAGATTTACAAGGTTCGACCTCATCTTGAGAGACTACATCCTTAACATTGCTACTCTCATGGGTATATAGAAATCCACTATTATGAAGAAGAAAATAAAACTTATTCCAAATCCCATTAGACACCTTCAATATCTCAATAGGAAAGATTATAATGACTCCTATTAGTTTACACTATTTTATTATAAAAAAATTGATCCAAACAAACGAATAAAGACTTTGTTGAAACTTATCCCCAATTGCTTTGTCTGAATCGTCAGTCTGATTTAGATGGATCCAATTTTCTCAATATGATAAATCTGGATATGATTCTCTCAATAAAAATAATCTGGATCCGATTTTTCAATAAGATAAAACTATATCCAATTCTCTCAATAAAAATATTCTCGATCCTATTTTATCAATATGATAACGTTGGATCGGATTCTCCCAATAAAATGATACTGGATCTGATTTTCTTAAATTGAATCAATATGATGAACTCATTCTACAATATGAAAATATAAAACTCTTTTATATTGATAAATATAATTCTTCTTCAATCAAATTATAACTTTAACTTCTAATTCTTCTGTGCTCCACCTTTTACGCGTACATGAAAGTTGAAAATTTATGAATGATCTGAGAAAGTATTGATATGAAACTCAGAAAATACAAGAAGGGAACTTGAAAACTTTCCCAACTTCCTCAAATTTTAAAACACAAAAAATATCTCACATTTAAACTTCAACATTGACTTATTTAATTATCCTTTGATTTCTCTGAGATTTATGAAAAATTTAATTTCAAGTTTTACTTCTTCAACTCTTTATATCTTTCTTATCTCATTATGATATGTTTATTTCTCAGCTCATTATAATATGTTTCTTTCTTAGTACGAACTCTTCAATATGAATACTTTAATATGATTTCCTTAGTACAAAATATGAGTATGATAATTTGAGGATGAAAATGTTAGTATGATTTTCCCAGTATGAAAATCCCAGTATGAAAATATCAGTAGGAAAATTTGAGTACAAAAATCTCTGTATGATTTTCCCAATACGAAAATATCATTATCGAAATCTGAGTATGGAAATCTCATTAAGATTTCACAAAACAAAAATCCTAGTAAGAAAATATCAGTATGAAAATCCCAGTATGAAAATATCAGTACAAAAATCCCAGTACAACAATCCCAGTACAAAAATATCTATACGAAAATCCCAATACAAAAATCTTAGTACGAGAATCCCATTACAAATCATTTATTCCTTAGGATCAACAACATATTTTGCTTTCTTAGTACATTATGGTTTAATTCCAACTTTGATGGAAATATCATTTTTCCTCTCTGAAATTCATCAAAACTCTCCACAATTTCTTCAAAATATTTTATCATAAGAGTTTTCATTATTTGTAAGAACTTTTTGATCAGAAAAGAATCGTCTGATTTTTTTTAGAAAGTATAATAACTTTCTAACTATTGAATTAAAAATATTATTTTAAAACTCTTCAGCAACAAACTGACTTCTACACTTAACAAATTTTTTTCCCTTGACTTATAAACTTCTCTCTTTCTCTGAATAAGGAAAATAAAAAATTCCAAAAAATAAAAAATTCTACCTCTGATTCTTTTGAATATGATAATTTCTAATGTCATTCAAAAAAACTGAATGCGATAAAGCATCTGATAAAAAACTTCATCTTCCTGACTTCTTCTATGTACGATGAATTTCAATAAAAAAGTTGGGTCTAGAAACTTGTGCTCGTAAAACAACCTCATTACGATGGACTGGGTCTGATTCCTAAATAACAAAAATATTATTCAACAAAAAGGTTTGTTGTTAACAAATAAAAAAACCTTGTTTAAAACAATTTAACCACAAAGGTTCTTCAAAGGGTTATAAGGATAAAAGTGATAAGAAAGATGAAGCCACTTTCTATGAATGTAAAAAAGATGGATATATCTACCCTGATTGTCTAAATATATATAGGAAAGATAGGAAAGAAAGAAATTAAAATATAAATGCCAAAAGGATTTAAAAATCTAAGGGAAATAACATCTTGAAATATTTTGACACATGGAGTGTAACAACCCAAGATTATACACATAAATTTAATATTGAATTCATGAAACACTAAGTCTCTATGAAACACCACTTTGTTATAACCTAGTTAGTAAACATAATTTTTCCACCTCTGTGATTTGAATTTTGAAAAACTAACATACACGGTTGCATTCTGTAAGATATTTAGAGTCTGATAAGACAAACTTAATTTATGATAAATAGTAATATACCCTTATGATGTGGCCCACATAAATCGGAATGAATAATCTTAAGTGGTCTGGTATATTGAATATCAGCTCTAATATACTCAGGATGTGGACCATCTTTTCTTTTGAGTATGTTATCTAATTTTATAGATTTTATAGGTTTCTCACTCACTTTATTCACAAAAGTTTTACCAATAATTTTTTTGAAACCTGAAATGCTAAAAGAATCAGATGAAACATTATTTTTGGTAGGAAAATATTTCAACTGATTCTTATATTGAGCCTTCTCATCAACTTTAAAAGTCTCAGCTTTTACTTTTGATGCCTTTTTGAAGTTTTAATTAATCTTACTCAAGGTAATTAAAGACTTAATAAGTTTTTATTGAAATTTTTTAACTTATTATTCCTTATATTTCATCTTCTTACTAAGATATTTAATCATATTTTCTTATTAAGAAATTCTAAGTTTGTAAATTAAAATATCCTTGATGTATTCTTCCTCCTTCTTAATAACATATTTTCTTACATCAAAAAATTCTTCACAATCGTTCTTTATAACTCTAATTTATTCTTGATATTTTTGTTTTGCACAATACATGAAATAAGTTTTGTTTGGAGTTGAGACTCTCTTTAAGATTCTTCACCACCTTCTTAACTCTTTGAGGAATCTTTTTCTCTCTCAAATTTTTAAATGAAGGTTATGAAATTTTTTGAACTTTCATCCTCCAAATATTTTTTAGTTGAGTTTGATTCAAATTTCTTACTCAATATACTTATTTTTATTCCAGTAAACTTATTCTTTTATCTATAGGAAGACTTTTCTTCTTTATAATTTTTGTTCCACTTCTTCCATTGAGGTTTTTCATTGGAATCATATTGATATTCTCCAAATTTATTCTTAGAAAAATTCATAGCAAAGTATCTATTTCCACCAAACTCAAAATATTTTTGTGAAATATTTTCTCTATAATTTTCTCTTCCTCTTCAATAGTTTTTATAGATGAGAGACATAATCTTATCATTCAATTCATTATCCTCTTTATCTTCAGACTCACAAGGACCAGATTCTTCAACATCTTATATTTTCCTCATTATCATAGCTTCAAAATCTATTTTTTATTTCATATTCTTTTTAAACATTATAGATTTCCTCATTTCATAAGAAATAATAAAGTTATGAAATTCATCAAGAGATAAATCATACTTATCTTCTAAAGAAGAAATTTTGGAATCAAATCTGTCACGAAAGTTTCTCATAAGTTTCTTCAAAATTGTAGAATCTTCCAAGACATCTATGAATCCTATAATGTAGCGAACAATTCCATTTCATTTGATGAAGTATTAATCAATTGTTTATTCATATATCATTATATTGTCTTCATACTTACAACAATAGATTTATATCCTTGCTTCCTTAACTTTAGTATTCCCTTCAAAAACACTTTCCAACTTTTCCAACATAATTTTTAATATATTGATACCAATCAGGTTATGATAAACATTATCTGATAATGACATAAGGATTTCATTTCTAGACTTTCCATCAACTTCTATATTTCTGTTATCATCAAACATCATAAGAGCATCTTCCCTAATAGCTAGATAAAAAGTAGCAGCAACATCAACAAATTCTGAGCCAAGAGATATGAGATAGGGAATCATCTTATTTTTCCATCCATAATAATTTTTTCCTTTAAACATAGGAATTCATTTAATATTAATAAAATTAATATTTTCTATGATAAGTATTCAATAAGGGAACCTTGCTCTAATAACAATTTAAGTTTCATAAGACTAAATAACAATTTAGAGGGGGTGGGGGTTGAATCAGTAGATCACTTTTTATATGTTTTAAAACTTTTAGAAATTTGACCCTTATAACCTATTAAGATTTATTCCCTTATCAACTTTTATTAAATACTCATGCATGAAAAATTAGGAAAGAAAGTAAAGAACATAAGATTTATAAGGTTTGACCTCAGTTTGAGAACCTAAATCCTTAACGTAGCCACTCTCATGGGTCTATGGAAATCTACTATTATGAAGAAGAAAATAAAACTTATGCAAACTCCCATTAGGCACCTTATATATCTTAATAGTAATGATTATATTGACTTATGTCAGTTTACAATGTGTGATTATAACATAATTTATCCAAACAAAATAATAAAGACTTTGTTGAAACTGCTCCACAATTGCTTAGTCTGAATCCTCAATCGGATTTATACGGATCCAATTTTCTCAATATGATAAAGCTAGATATTATTCTCTCAATACAAAGATACTGGATCTGATTTTCTCAATAAGATAAAACTGGATCCAATTCTCTCAATAAAAATATGCTCGATCTAATTTTATCAATATGATAATCTTGGATATGATTCTCTCAATAAAATGATGTTTAATATGATTTTATAAAATGGAATCAATATGAAGAACCCATTCTTCAATCTAAAAAAATCAAACTCTTCTAGAATGTTCAATATAATTATTCTTTAATAATATAAGAACTTTAACTTTTGATTATTCTATGCTCCACCTTTTGTGCGTATGCGAAAGTTGAAAATAGATGAATGATCTGAGAAATTATTGATAGGAAACTTAAAAACCACAAGAAGAAAACTTGAAAACTTTATCCACTTCCTCAAATTTTAAAACTCCAAAAATCTCTCACATTTAAACTTCAACTTTGAATTATTTAATTATCCTTTTATTTCTCCGAGATTTATGAAAAATTGAATTTCAAGTTTTACTTCTTCAACTCTTTATATATTTCTTATCTCATTATGATATGTTTATTTCTCAGCTCATTACGATCTGTTTCTTTCTTAGTACAAACTCTTCATTATGAATACTTTAATATGATTTCCTTATTACAAAAATCAGATTATGAAAATATCAGTATGATTTTACCAGTTTGAAAATACTAGTATGAAAATCTTAGTAGGAAAATATGAGTACAAAAATCTCACTATGATTTTCCCTGTACAAAAATATCATTATGAAAATCTGAGTATGGAAATATCATTATGATTTCCTTGAACAAAAATCCTAGTAAGAAAATATCAGTATGAAAATCCTAGTATGATAATCTTAGTACGAAAATCCCAGTACAAAAATACCTGTATGAAAATATCTATACGAAAATCCCAGTATGAAAATCTCAGTACGAGAATCTCAGTACAAGTCATTTATTCCTTAGGATCAACAATATATTTTTTGTTCTCAGTAAATTATGTTGTAATTCCCACTTTGATGGAAATACCATTATTATGGAAATATAATTTTCCACTCTGAAATTATTCAAAACTGTACACCATTTCTTCAAAATCTTTTATCATGAGAGTTTTCATGATTTGTGAGAACTTATTGATCAAAAAAGAATCTTCTGATTTTGTTTAGAAAGTATAAGAACTTTGTAACTCTTGAATTTATAATATTCTTTTAAAACTATTCAGCAAGAAACTGAATTCTTCCCTCAACAACTTCTTTTTTCCCTAACTTAGAAACTTCTTTCTTTCTCTGAATACATAAAAAAAAAATCCAACTAATAACAAATTATACATATGATTCTTTTGAATCTGATGATTTCTAATGTGATGGAGATAAACCTAAATGTGATAAAGAGTCTGATAAAAAACATCATATTCCTGATTTTTTCTTTGTACGATGCATCTCAATACAAAAAACTGGGTCCAGAAACCTGTTCTCCTAAAACAACCTCATTATGATGGACTGGGTCTGATTCTAGAATAAAAAAAATATTCTTCAACAAAAAGTTTTTTTGTTAACAAATAAAAAAAACATTGTTTAAAATAATTTAACCACAATGGTTCTTCAAATGGTCATAAGGATATAAGTGAAACGAAATATGAATCCACTTGCTTTGAATGTAAAAAAGATGGACATATCTGCCTTGATTTTCCAAATCTAAACAGGAAAGATAGGAAAGAAAGAAATTAAAAAATAAATTCCAAAAAGAATTAAAAATATAAAGGAAATAATGTCTCGAAAGATTTTGACACATGGAAGTAACAACCCAAGATTCTAAACATAAATTTCATATTTATTTCATGAAAAACTAAGTCTCTACAAAACACCACTTTGTTATAACCAAGCTAGTAAACATAATTTTTCCACCTTTGTGATTTGAATTTTGAAAAATTGACATACATAGTTGCGTTCTCTAAGATATTTATAGTCTGATAAGACAAAATTAATTTTTGATGAATAGTAACATACCCTTATGATATGGTCCACATAAATCAGAATGAATAATCTCAAGTGGTTTGGTAGATTGAATATCAACTCTAACATACTTAGGATGTGGACCATATTTTCTTTTGAGTAAGTTATCTAATTTTATTGATTTTATAGGTTTCTCACATAATTTCTCCACCCAATATTTACCAATACATTTTTTGTAACCTGAAATTCTAAAATAATCATATGAAACATTATTTTTGGTAAGAGAATATTTCAACTGATTCTCATATTGAGGTTTATCAGCAACTTTAGAAGTCTCAACTTTTACTTCTGAAGCTTTGTTGAAGTTTTCATTCATCTTACTCAAGGTAATTTAAGAATTAATAAGTCTTTATTGAAACTTTTTAACTTATTATTCCTTATATTACATCTTCTAACTAGGATCTTCAATCATCTTTTCTTGATCATCAATTCTAAGTCTATAACTTAAAATCTCCTTGATGTATTCTTCCTCCTTATTAATAATATATTTTCTTACATCAAAAAATTCTTCACAATCTTTCTTTATAACTATAATTTATTTCTTGAGATTTTTGTTATGCATAATACATGCAATAAGTTTTGTTCTAAGCTGATACTCTCTATAAGATTCTTCACCACCTTCTTCACTCTTTGAGGAATATTTTTCTTTCTCAAATTTTGAAATGAAGGTTCTGAAATTTTATAAACATTCATCTTCCAAAGATTATTTTTTGTTGAGTTTGATTCAACTTTATTACTCAATATACTTATTTTTTTCAGTAAACTTCTTCATTTATTTGTTGGAAGACTTTTCTTCTTTATCATTTTTGTTCCACTTATTTCATTGAGGTTTTTCATTAGAATCATATCGATATTCTTCAAATTTATTCTTAGGGAAATACATAGAAAAGTGTCTGATTCCACCAAACTCAAAATATTTGTGGGGAAGATTTTCTACATAATTTCCTCTTACTCTTTGATAGTTTTTAGATATGAGAGACATAATCTTATCATTCAATTCATCATCCTCATTATCTTCAGACTCACAAGGACCAGATTCTTCAACATCTTATATTTTCATCATTCTCATAGCTTCAAAATATATTTCATATTTAATCTTCTTTTTAAACATTATATATTTCCTCATTTCATAAGTAATAATAATGTTATGAAATTCATCAAGAGATAAATCATCCTTATCTTCTAAAGAAGAAATTTTAGAATCAAATCTGTCAAGAAAGTTTCTTATAAGTTTCTTCAAAATTGTATAATTTTCTAAGACATATAAAAATCCTATGATTTTACAAAAAATTTCATTTAATCTCATGAAGTATTCATCAATTTTTTTATTCATATCTCATTCTAATGTCTTTATACTTACAAAACTGGATTTTTATCTTTGCTTCCTTAACTTTAGTATTCCTTTCAAAAACACTTTCCAGCTTTTCCAACATACTATTTAAAGTATTGATACCCATCACCTTCTGATAAAAATTATCTGATCATGAAATAATGATTTCATTTCTAGACTTTCCATCAAATTCTATATTTATATTATCAGCAAACTTCATAGAATCATCTTCCCTAATAGCTAGAAAAAAAGTAGAAGCAACATCAACACCTTCCGATCCAAGAAATAGAAGATAGGGAATCATCAAATGTTTTCATCCATAATAATTTTTCCATTAAACATAGGAATTTATCTACTATTGATATAATTACTGTTTTCCACAATAAGGATTCAATAAGGGAACCTTGATCTAATAAAAATTGAAGGTCCATAGGATCGAATAATAATCGAGAGGGGGGGGGGGGTGAATCAATTGTTCAATTTTTATATGTTTTAAAATTTTTAAAAACTTAACCGCTAAAACCTGTTAAGATTTATTTCCTTATCAAATTTTAGTAAATACTCATGCATGAAAAATTAAGAAATAAAGTAAAGCATATAATATTTACAAGGTTCGACCTCAATTTGAGAACCTATATCATTAACATAGCCAGTCTCATGGGTCTATGGAAATACACTATTATGAAGAAGAAAATACAACTTATGTCAAATCCCATTAGAAACCTTATATCTCTCAATAGGAAAGATTATACTGACTCCCATTAGTTTATAATGTTTTATTATAAAACAATTGATCCAAACAAAAGAATAAATACTTTGTTGAAACTGCTCCCTAATTTCTTTGTCTGAATCCTCAGTCTGATTTAGATGGATTTAATTTTCTCAATATGATAAATCTGGATACGTCGCTCTCAATACAAAGATAATGGATCCAATTTTCTCAATAAGATGAAAATGGGTTTGATTCTCTCAAAAAAAAATTCTAAATCCGATTTTATGAATATGGTAATATTGGATCCGATTCTCTCAATAAAATTATTCTGGATCTGATTTTCTAAAATGGAATCAACATGATGAACTCATTCTTCAATATAAAAAACTTAAACTCTTCAAGAATTATCAATATAATTCTTCCCCAATCAGATAATGACTTTAACTTCTAATTCTTCTATGCTCCACCTTTTGCACGTATGTGAAAATTGAAAATGGATGAATGATCTGAGAAAGTATTGATAGGAAACTCATAAAACACAAGAAGAAAACTTGAAAACTTTACCCACTTCATCAAATTTTAAAATTTCAAAAATCTCCAACATTTAAACTTCAACTTTGAATTATTTAATTGTACAAAGATTTCTCCAAGATTTATGAAAAATTGAATTTCAAGTTTGACTTCTTCAACTCTTTATATCTTTCTTATCTCATTACGATAAATTTCTTTCTAATCTCATTTTGATATTTTTATTTATTAGTAAAAACTCTTCAATATGAATACTTTTATACGATTTCCTTATTACAAAAATCTGAGTATGAAAATTCGAGTATGAAAATCTCAGTATCATTTTCCTAATATGATAATCCTAGTATGAAAATATCAGTAGGAAAATATAAGTACAAAAATCTCAGTATGATTTTCCCAGTATGAAAATATCATTATGAAAATATTAGTATGGAAATATCATTATAATTTACTAGAGAAAAAATCATAGTAAGAAAACATCAGTATAAAAATCCCAGTATGAAAATATCAGTATTAAAATCCCAGTAAGAAAATATCTATATGAGAATCCCAGTAAAAAAATATCAGTATGAGAATCCCATTAAAAATCATTTATTCCTTAGGATCAACAACATGTTTTTCTTTATGAGTACATTATGATGTAATTCCCACATTGATAGAAATACCATTATGATGGAAATACCATTTTTCCTCTCTGAAATTCTTCAAACCTCCCCACTATTTATTCAAAAACTTTTATCATGAAAATTTTCATGATTTGTGAGAACTTCTTGATCAGAAAAGAATTATCTTATTTTTTTTAGAAAGTATAAGAAATTTCTAACTCTTGAATTCACAATATTATTTTAAAAATCTTCATTAACAAACTGACTTCTACCCTCAACAACTTGTTTTTTCCTGACTTAGAAACTTCTTTCTTTCTCTAAATATGGAAAATAAAAAATTCCAACAAATAAAAAATTCTACCTCCGATTCTTTTGAATATGATGATTTTCAATGTCATGCTGAAAAAAATGAATGTGAAAAAGTGTCTGATCAAAAAAATCATCTTCTTGACTTCTTCTATGTACGATGCATCTCAATACAAAAAACTGGGTCAAGAAAGTTGTGCTTGTAAAACAACCTCATAACGATGGACTGGGTCTGATTCCTGAAAAAAAAATATTCTTCAACAAAAAGGTTTTTTGTTAAAAAATAAATAAAAACTTTGTTTAAAACAATTTAACCAGAATGGTTCTTCAAAGGGTCATACAGATAAAAGTGATAAGCAAGATGAAGCCAATTGCTATGAATTTAAAACAAATGGACATATTTTCCTTGATTTTCCAAATCTAAATAGGAAATATAGGAAAGAAATAAAATAAAAAAGAAATTCCAAAATGTTTTAAAAATCTGAAGGATAGAATGTATTGAAAGATTTTGACACATGGAGTGTAACAACCAAAGATTCTACACATAAATTTAATATTGAATCCACAAAATACCAAGTCTCTACAAAACACCACTTTATTATAACGTATCTAGTAAACAAAATTTTTCCACTTCTGTGACATACACGATTATGTTCTATAAGATATTTAGAGTTTGATAAGACAAACTTAATTTTAAATAAATAGTAACACACCCTTATGATGTGGCCGACATAAATTGTAATGAATAAGCTCAAGTGGTTTGGTATATTGAATATCATCTCTAACAAACTCATGATGTGGACCATATTTTCTTTTGAATAATTTATCAACTTTTTTTGATTTTATAGGTTTCTCACATACTTTCTACACCCAAGATTTACCAATACATTTTTTGGAACCTGAAATGCTAAAATAATTAGATGAAACATTATTTTGGGTAAGATAATATGTCAACTGATTCTCATATTGAGCCTTCTCAGCAACTTTAGAAGACTCAAATTTTACTTCTAAAGCTTTGTTGAAGTTTTCCTTCATCTTACTTAAGGTAATTTAAGACTTAATAAGTTTTGATTGAAACTTGTTAACTTATTATTCCTTAAATTCCATCTTCTCACTAAGATCATCAATCATCTTTTCTTATTCAGAAATTCAATGTTTGTTACTTAAAATATCCTTAATGTATTCTTCCTCCTTCTTGATAACATATTTTATTACATCAAAAAATTATTCACAATCTTTCTTTATAAATCAAATTTATTTCTTCAGATTTTTGTTTTGCACAATACATGCAACAAGTTTTTTTTGGAGTTGATACTCTCTATAATATTCTTCACCACCTTCTTCTCTCTCTGATGAATCTTTTTCTTTTTCAAATTTTGAAATGAAGGTTCTTAAATTTTCTAAACTTTCATCTTCTAAAGATTTTTTTAGTTTAGTTTGATTCAACTTTCTTACTCAATATAATTATTTTGTTTCTAGTAAACTTTTTATTGTATTTGTTGGAAGACTTTTCTTCTTTATCATTTTTGTTCCACTTATTCGATTGAGGTTTTTCATTGGAATCATATCGATATTATCCAACTTTATTCTAGGGGAAATTCCTAGCCAAGTGTCTGATTCCACCAAACTCAAAATATTTGTGGGGAAGATTTTCTCCAGAATTTCCTCTTCATCTTTGATAGTTTTTAGAGATGAGAGATATAATCTTATCATTCAATTAATAATCCTCTCTATCTTCAGACTCACAAGGACCAGATTCTTAAACATCTTATATTTTCATTATTCTCATAGCTTCAAAAGCTATTTCATATTTCATCTTATTTTTAAACAATATAGATTTCCTCATTTCATAAGCAATAACAAATTTATGAAATTCATCAAGAGATAAATATTCCTTATCTTCTAAAGTAGAAATTTTAGAATCAAATCTATTAGGAAATTTTCTCATAAGTTTCTTCAAAATTGTAGAATCTTCCAAGACATCTACGAATCCTCTGATGTTGCAAATGATTTCATTTAATATAATGAATTATTCATAAATTGTTTGTTCATATCTCATTCTAACGACTTTATAATTACAACACTGTATTTGTATCTTTGCTTCCTTAACTTTAGTATTCCCATTAAAAAAACTTTCCAGCTTTTCCAACATACTTTTTAAAGTATTGATACCCATCACCTTATGATAAAAATTCTATGATAATGACATAAGTATTTCATTTCAAGAATTTACATCAACTTATATATTTCTATTATCAGCAAACATCATTATATCATCTTCCCTACTAGCTTGAAAAAAAGTAATAGCAGCATCAACAACTTCCAAGCTAAGAGATAGGAGATAGGGAATCATCCTATTTTTCCACCCATAATAATTTTTTCCATTAAACATAGGAATTCATCTACTATTAATAGAATTAATATTTTCCATAATAAGGATTCAATAAGGGAACATTTCCCTAATAACAATTGAATTTATATAGGATCAAATAACAATTAGGGGGGGGGGGGTGAATCAATTGTTCAATTTTTATATTTTTTAAAACTTTTAGAAACTTAACCCCTACAAACTATTAAGATTTATTTCCTTATCAACTTTTAGTAAATACTTTTGCATGAAATAGTAGGAAAACAAGTAACACAAATAAGATTTAGAAGGTTCGACCCCATTTTGAGAACCTACATCCTTAACATAGCCAATCTCATGGGTCTATGGAAATACACTATTATGAAGCAAATACAACATATGCCAACTCCCATTAGACACCTTCTAACTCTCAATAAGAAATATTATACTGAATCCTATCAGTTTACAATGTATTATTATAAAATAATTGATCCAAACAAAATAATAAATACTTTGTTGAAACAGCTCCACAATTTATTAGTATGAATCCTTAGTCAGATTTAGATCGTTCCAATTTTCTAAATATGATAAAGCTGGATATGATTCTCTTAATACAAAGATACTGGATCTAATTTTCTCAATAATGTAAAACTGGATCTGATTCTCTCAATAAAAATATGCTTGATCTGATTTTATCAATACGATAATGTTGGATACAACTCTCTCAATAAAATGAATTTGAATTCGATTTTCTAAAATGGAATCAATATGAGAAACTCATTCTTCAATCTGAAAAACTCAAACTCTTCTAGAATGCTCAATATAGTTCTTCTTCAATCATATAATAACTTTAAATTCTAATTATCTTGTGCTCCACCTTTTGTGTGTATGTGAAATTTTAAAATGGATGAATGATATGAGAAAGTATTGATAGGAAACTCATAAAACTCGAGAAAAAAACTTGAAAACTTTCCCCACTTACTCAGCTTTTAAAACTCCAAAATTCTATCACATTTAAACTTCAACTTTGACTTATTTAATTATCCTTTTATTTCTCTGAGATTTATGAAAAATTGAATTTCATGTTTTACTTCTTCAACTCTTTATATTTTTCTTATCTCATTACAATATGTTTATTTCTCAACTCATACAATCTATTTATTTATTAGTACAAAATCTTCATTATGAATAATTTAATATGATTTCCTTATTACAAAAACTTGAGTACAAAAATTCAAGTATGAAAATCTTTGTATGATTTTCCAAGTTTGAAAATCCCAGTATGAAAACTTTAGTAAGAAAATCTGAGTAAAAAAATCTCAGTATGATTTTCCCAGTACAAAAATATCCTTATAAAAATATATGTATGGAAATATCATTATGATTTCCTAGAACGAAAATCCTAGTAAGAAAGTATCAGTGTGAGAATCCCAGTATGAAAATCCCAGTACTAAAATCCCAGTACTAAAATATCTATACGAAAATCCCAGTACGAAAATCTCAGTACGAGAATCCCAGTACAAATCATTTATTCCTTATGATAAACAACATATTTTTATTTCTCAGTAAATTATGATGTAATTCCCACTTTTATAGAAATCCCATTATGATGGAAATATCATTTTTCCACTCTAAAATTCTTCAAACCTCTCCACCATTTCATCAAAATATTTTATCATGAGAGTTTTCATGATCTGTGATAACTTCTTGATCAAAAAAGAATCGTCTGATTTTGTTTAGAAAGTATAAGAACTTTCTAAATCTTGAATTCACAGTATTATTTTAAAACTCTTCAGTAACAAACTAACTTCTACCCTCAAAAACTTTTTTTTCTCACTTAGAAACTTATTTCTTTCTCTGAATACAGAAAATAAAAACTTACCACAAATAATAAATTCTACCTCAGATTCTTTTGAATATGATGATTTCCAATTTCATGTAAATAAACCTGAATGTGATAAAGTGTCTGATCAAAAACTTCATTTTCTTGACTTCTTCTATGTACAATTCATCTCAATACAAAAAAATGGGTCCAGAAACTTGTGCTCGTAAAAAAACCTCATTACGATGGACTGGGTCTAATTCCTGAATAACAAAAATATTCCTCAACACAATGGTTTTTTGTTAATAAATAAAAAAAACTTTGTTTAAAAAAATTTAACCACAAAGTTTCTTCAAAGGGTCATAAGGATAAAAGTGATAAGAAATATGAAGCCACTTGATATGAATGTAAAAATGATGGACACATCTGCCATAATTTTCCAAATCTAAATAGGAAAGATAGGAAAGAAGAAGATTAAAGAAGAAATTAAAAAAATTATTAAAAATATAAAGGAAAGAATGTTTTGAAAGATTTTGACACATGGAGTGTAACAACCCAAGATTCTGCACATAAATTTAATATTGAATTCATGAAATACTAAGTCTCTACAAAACACCACTTTTTTATAACCTAGAAAGTAAACATAATTTTTCCACCACAGTGATTTGAATTTTGAAAACTGACATACACGCCTAAGTTCTGTAAGATATTTAGAGTCTGATAAGATAAACATAATTTTTGATGAATAGAAACATAAACTTATGATGTGTCCCACATAAATTGGAATGAATAAGCTCAAGTGGTATGGTAGATTTAATATCAGCTCTAACATACTCAGGATGTGGACTATATTTTATTTTGAGTAAGTTATATACTTTTATAGATTTTATAGGTTTCTCACATACTTTCTCCACACCAGATTTAACAATACATTTTTTTTGGAACCAGAATTGCTAAAAGAATCAGATGAAACATTATTTTTGGTTAGAGAATATTTTTACTGATTCTTGTATTGAGCCTTCTCAGCAACTTTTGAAGTCTCGGCTTTTACTTATGAAGATTTTTTGAAGTTTTCATTCATCTTCCTCAAGGTAATTTAATACTTAATAAGTTTTGATTGAAACGTTTTAACTTATTATTCCTTATATTCTAGCTTCTTACTAAGATCTTCAATCATCTTTTCCTGTTCAGTGATTCTAAGTTTGTAACTTAAAATATTCTTGATGTATTCTTCCTGCTTCTTGATAACATATTTTCTTATATCAAAAAATTCTTCACAATATTTCTTCATAACTCTAATTTATTTATTAAATTTTTTGTTTTTAACAATACATTAAATAAGTTTTGTTCATATTTGATACTCTCTATAATATTCTTTACCACCTTCTTCACTCTCTGAGGAATCTTTTGCTTTCTCAAATTTTTAAATGAAGGTTCTGAAATTTTCTGAACCTTCATCTTCCAAAGATTTTTTTAGTTGAGTTTGATTCAACTTTATTACTCAATATACTTATTTTGTTTCCAGTATACTTCTTATATTTTTTGTAATAAATAATTTTGTTCCGCTTCATCCATTGAGGGTTTTCATTATAATCATATCGATATTCTGTAAATTTATTCTTGGGGAAATTCATATAGAAAAGTGTTTGATTCCACCAAACTCAAAATATTTGTGGGGAATATTTTCTTCATAATTCCCTCTTCCTCTTCGATAGTTTTTTGAGATTAGAGACATAAGCTTATCATTAAATTAGTCATCCTCTTTATAGTCAGACTCACAAGGAACATATTCTTCAACATCATATATTTTCATCATTCTCATAGCTTAAAAAGATATTTCATATTTCATCTTCTTTTTAAACACTATAGATTTCCTCATTTCATAAGAAATAATAATGTTATGAAATTCATCAAGAGATAAATCATCCTTATCTTCTAAATAAGAAATTTTAGAATCAAATCTATCAGGAAAGTTTCTCATAAGTTTTCCAAAATTGTAGAATCTTCCAAGATATCTATGAATCCTATGATGTTGCAAAAAAATTCATTTAATCTGATGATGTATTCATCAATTGTTTGTTCATATCTTATTCTAGTGTCTTTATACTTATAAAACTATATTTGTATTTTTGCTTCCTTAACTTTAGTATTCCCTTCAAAAACACCTTCCAGCTTTTCCAACATACTTTTTAATGTAATGATACCCATCACATTCTGATAAACATTCTATGATAATGAAATAAGGATTTCATTTCAAGACTTTCTATAAACTTATATATTTCTATTATCATCAAAAATTATATGAGCATCTTCCTTAATACCTAGAAAAAAAGTCGTAGCAGCATCAATAACTTCCGAGCCAAGAGATAGGAGATAGGGAATCATCCTATTTTCCATCCATAATAATTTTTTTCATTAAACATAGTAATTAATCTACTATTTATAGAATTAATATTTTCCATGATAAGGATTCAATAAGGGAACCTTTCTCTAACAAAAATTGAAGTTCCATAGGATCGAATAATAATTGAGAGTGGGGGGGGGGGGTGAATCAGTTGTTCACTTTTTATATGTTTAATGTTTTTTAGAAATTTAACCTCTAAAACCTATTAAGATTTATTTCCATATTAACTTTTAGTAAATACTCATGCATGAAAAAGTAGGAAAAAAGTAAATCACATATTATTTACAAGGTTCTACCTCAATTTAAGAACCTACATCCTTAACATAGCCACTCTCATGGGTCTATAGAAATCCACTATTATGAAGAAGCAAATAAAACTTATGAAAAATCCCATTAGACACATTATATATCTCAATAGGAAAGATTATACTAACTCCTGTATGTTTACAATGTTTGATTATAAAACAATTGAGCCAAATAAATGAATAAAGACTTTTTTGAAACTGCTCCACAATTGCTTAGTATAAATCCTCAGTCGGATTTAGATGGATCCAATTTTATCAATACGATAAATCTAGATATGGTTATCTTAATAAAAAGATACTAGATATAATTTTATCAATAAGATAAAACTAGATCCGATTCTATCAATAATAATATGCTCGAACCGATTTTATCATTATGATAATGTTGGATTCAATTCTCTCAAAAAAATGATGTTGAATCTAATTTTATAAAATTAAATTAATATAAAGAACTCATTATTCAATCTGAAAAAAAATCAAACTCTTCTAGGATGATCAATATAATTCTTATTCAATCATATAATAATATTAACTTCTAATTATTCTGTGCCCCACCTTTTGGGCATATGTGAAAGTTGAAAATGTATGAATGATCTAAGAAAGTATTGATAGTAAACTTAGAAAACACAATAAGAAAACTTGAAAATTTTCCCCACTTCATCATCTTTTAAAACTCTAAAAATATATCACATTTAAACTTAAACTTTGACTTATTTTATTATCCTTTTATTTCTCTGAGATTTATGAAAAATTGAATTTCAAGTTTGACTTCTTCAACTCTTTATATCTTTCTTATCTCATTATGTTATATTTTTTTCTCAACTCATTATGATCTGTTTCTTTCTTAGTAAAAACTCTTTATTATGAATAATTTAATAAAATTTCCTTAGTATAAAAATATGAGTACAAAAATTAGAGTATGAAAATCTCAGTATGATTTTCCCAGTTTGAAAATCACTGTATGAAAACCTCAGTAGGAAAATATGAGTACAAAAATCTCAGTATGATTTTCTCAGTACAAAAATATCATTTTGAAAATCTGAGTATGGAAATATATTTATGATTTCCTATAATGAAAATACTAGTAAGAAAATATCAGTATGAAATTCCCAGTATGAAAATATTTGTACGAAAATCCCAATAAAAAAATACCATTACCAAAATATCTATACGAAAATCCCAGTATGAAAATACCAGTATGAGAATCCCAATACAAATCACTTATTCCTTAGGATCAACAAAATATTTTTCTTTCTCAGTACATTATGTTGTAATTCCCACTTTGATTGAAATCCCATTATGATGGATATATCATTTTTCCACTATGAAATTATTCAAACCTATCCACCATTTCTTCAAAATCCTTTATCCTGATAGTTTTAATGATTTTTGAGAACTTATTGATTAGAAAATAATTGTCTGATTTTGTTTAGAAATTATAATAACTTTCTAAGTCTTAAATTCACAATATTCTTTTAAAACGCTCCATCAACAAATTGACTTCTACCCTCAACAACTTCTTTTTTTCCTGAATTAGAAACTTATTTCTTTATCTGAATATAGAAAATAAAAACTTACCATAAATAAAAAATTCTACCTCTGATTCTTTTGAATCTGATGATTTACAATGTCATGTTGTTAAAAATAAATGCGATAAAGTGTCTAATAAAAAACATCATCTTCCTGAAATCTTCTTTGTACGATGCATCTCAATACTGAAAACTGGGTCTAGAAACTTGTTCTAGTAAAACAACCTCATTACGATGGACTGAGTCTAATTCATTAATAACAAAAATATTCTTCAACAAAAAGGTTTGTTGTTAACAAATAAAAAAACTTTTTTTAAAAAAATTTAACCACAATGGTTCTTCAAAGGGTCATAAGGATAATAGTGATAAGAAAGATGAATCCACTTGCTATGAATGTACAAAATATGGAAATATCTTCCCTGATTGTCTAAATCTAAATAGGAAAGATAAGACAGAAAGAAATTAAAAAAGAAATTCCAAAAAGTATTAAAAATCTAAAGGAAAGAATGTCTTGAAAGATTTTGACACATGGAGTGTAATAACCCAAGATTCTGCACATAAATTTAATATTTAATTCATGAAACACTAAGTCTCTACAAAACACCACTTTGTTATAACCTAGCCAGTAAACATAATTTTCCCACTGATGTGATTTGAATTTCAAAAAACTAACATACACGGTTGTGTTCTCTAAGATATTTAGAGTATAATAAGAAAAACTTAATTTTTGATGAATAGTAACATACGCTTATGAATAGTAACACACCCTTATGAATAGTAATGTTACTCTTATCAATAGTAATGAATAGTAAATCATCCAAAAATTAGAAACTTCACCCATGAATGTATAAATACAATTCAGACATCTTATAAGTGAAAAAATGATCATAGTATAAGTATTGGTATTTTATATGTCATAGATATTTTAATTAAAATTTTATGATTAATTTAATAATTTAAAATTGAAATTTATTTTCATAAAATGTAATCATAAATTGTAATTTTCTTATCTTATGGTTATAAGGCAATCTTATGGGTTCTTGATTAATTTCTCAAGGTGTTATAAAACGAGTTATAGTTTTAAATTTGTTTTGTGGAATAAATTATGATTTTATTTAAAAAGTAAATTAATAATATTTAGAAAATTATTTTTAAAAAATTTATTCCATTTTTAATTATAAATGTTGAAAAATTGTTGGGTTGAATTTTTGGGAATTTTCTAAAATACTTGTATCTTTCATTATTAATAAAAATACAGTTTTGAGTTTTCAGTATATTTAATGAAAACATAATGATGAAACATTTAATATAAAATAATAGTTGAATTTTGTACATTAAAATATGATATGAGGTATCTCAATTGGCCAATACCATGGGTAATCCCAAGGTAAGAGAATCTACCACCCTTCTTTTTTTCAAGCACTCTTTGTATGTTATTCTCTTTTAATTTATTTTAAGATTATGTTGGGATATGTTATTACATATCCAACTTACTTAAAATATTATGTATGAATGATGATATAACCCTTTTTATCTGAACAAAATATTTTATGATTTTTTAAGTGACGTTGTTAGGCTGCCGAATTTTCATAAGGGATTTATCAACAATTCTTTTTTTTTCGAGTTATTTTGTTTTGTTTTGTTTCTTCTTTACTCACCTCCTTTAATAAAAATGTTTTGATAACTACACTACCTTAAATGTACTATAATTTTTTTGTAATAATTTAATAATTCTTCAGCATCTCTCCTTTCTTGTTCTTTTATACTAAAAATGAAAACACCACCTCAGATGTGTTAATTTATCACATTCAAGGATGACAAGTTTTCAATTTCTAATACTGTCTTCAATTCTGGTCATGAAACCATTTTTATGGTTGAACCAGACTATAATACATATTATATAACATATATAAGTTTCAGTAATCTTTTTTTACACATTATATTAATTTTTAAATCAAAATGATTTTGTTGTGATAAAAAATCACCAATTAACCCAAATAATTATCCTTAAAGTTTTATATAATGATTCATTTTCACTCCCAATAAACAAATGAATTTTATAACTATTAATTATTCTATATGTTCACTAATAACACATTACTTCAATTCTGGAAAACCATTCTCATTCTACATTTTTATCCGTACATGAATATATGTAATCAAATTAGGAAAAACAAGGAAGAAAACGCTCCCAAACAATGAAATGGAATCTCTTAAACCATCAAAAGACCATGAATGAAACTAATAAGGTTATAATAAATAAATTAAATGTTTATGAGGTTCTGGAATCATTAATTTATGAACCTAAATTTTATTATTTAAGTTTTTAAGATCAAGTGAGGAACACCTTCGGACTTAAGGTAAGGGTTTTCCACCCAAACCTCCATTTTCATTCGGGTTACTTTTATTGTATACATACCTCAATGAAATTATTATATATTATTATGTATCGATCATAAATTATGTATGAGTATTATATATATGTTTACCAACTATAATCCTTCTTTATTTTATAGAGAGTTACACATTTTAAAAGGAACTTTCAATTTTTTTCCTGAAATTCAAGCCCGAGTCAAGGGAATTTCTCAATTATTACATATTTTCAAGGGAAATATATAATATATTTTTAACAAAAATTATTCTTATAAAATAACTATTTTTACTATTATAAAACTACATAAAATTGAATCTGGTTTAATATAGATATTTTTCCAAAATAACTCTTCTTTTCCAAGTAAAAGGGTTTTTATAACAAGAATTGCTCGATGATTTTAAAAGAGTATTTTCACCCATTTCAACACTCTCATTGATTCTTATGTTTAAACGGGGTTAATTTTTTATGATATCATCCACTATGTTTTCACAGTGGCTTTTCTATCTTAAAATCATTCACCAATTTACTCTGAATGGTTAGTGTTTGTGCTTAATGTTCAAGGAAAGTTATTTACATTTTATATGTTAGTTTCAATATGAATGTATATGTTATTTATGTTTATACCCATTCATATGAATAATTAATTAGAATTAGTAAGTTTGGGGGGGGGGGGTCCCACTATATCCCCTCAGTGCATTTGTAGGTCTCATGATACAAACTACGGTCTTGGCCTGAGTCCTTGAAAAAATGGATATTTATGGTCTTGGCACAAGGCCTTGACGGTATAGTTATGATGTCCCGAATTATGCATTCCCTCATTATGAAACTAGTATTAATAGTTCATGTGGTTATTAGACCAGTATAATATCCATGATTATGTTTTATCATGGCCTTATTTATTCATCTCTTAATCCTGCTATATTATTTTCAAGCTTATTTTTTAAAGGCATGTGTTTCTAGTTATTCACCATGCCTCATGTTTATGTTTATGATATCTTATTCTATATTTCTTACCCTTACTAAGAATTTGATCTCACCCCTTTCTTATATTTCATTTTCTTAGGACATAAATGAGTTTATTATAAAATACCTACAGGGATAAACTTATATTTGTGGATGTTCCCAATAAAACTTATATGTTGTATTTCTTTTCAAGTTATAATGATGAATTTATGTATGTATCTTATTTCCAAAGATAATAAACCACTCAATCCTTTAGGATGCATATTCCTTGTTTATATGACAATGTAATAAAATAAGGTACCTACTTCAAAAATTGGGGTTGGGTCCTTAACGTTGGTATCAGAGGAAGTTTAGTCGAAAACTTAGAAACTAGATTTATAAAATGTAGATTTGGAAACAAAACCCTAATATATTCTTTGAGGATAAAACATATAAGAACATCCTGAAATTTTTAGTAAGTAATAGATTATGTGGATATTTTGATCAAATAAATACCTGTTTGGATACTACAAGTGGACATGGTTCTGGCACATATGTACCTAGGAGTAACAACTCTGATAAGGAGTTTTGAGCTTGACTTGGGGTATCCAGGTACATGACAACAAGCCTTACTGCGCACCTAATTTGATACTCCCAAGGGATATTCTTAAGATAATTCACATTTTCTTACATACCATTATGAAGGATTTATTCTTTCAAAGTAACCAAAGTATATGGTTCTCGGATTTATGATGCATAAATTTATGATATTTTCTATACCATGTTTAGAGTTTTAGAAAGTTCATAATTTTATAGGCTAATATCACATATGTAATTGATTAGAAATGGCGCCTATCAAAAGGAATTATAACATCACTCATGAATGTGAAGAAAATAGTAAGAAGGATTGTATCTCTCATGGTCTTAATCCATCGTTTCAAAGGAAGATAGTATCCTATACGTCCTCATCATATTAGGAAATAATATCATGTATTAATAAGGTATGTAACAAATTATTTGAGTCCTATGGATTTGAAGGGAAGAAAAATAAGAAGAGGATGGTAGATAAAAATATGGATAAAGGGAAGAAGGGAAAGAAGGGTTTTCCCACATGTGATAACTATGGACAGAATCACCCTAGTAAATGCTTGAAGGGAATAGGTGTTTATTATATGTGTGGAGACAAAGGACACAAAGTTCATGATCCCAAGAGTATAAAAAAGGTTTCCAATTTATAATGCTTCAACTGCAAGGAGATGGGACACTATGTGAATCAATGTCCCATGCGTCAAAGGAATATACCCCAAATTATGATTCTGGATAATGATCAAGTTATGATGCTACCATAGATGAAGTATAATGATTAATATTCCTAGTCAAGAATCACGTAATTTGAATTTTTTTCAGAAATATACTGGTTATAAGAATTACGGAATATATGAGGGTTGTACTGCAATACTTTTTCATTAAGTATTTGAAACCATAGGTTGAATGGTACCAAGAAAAGATATTCAGTGGAAAGTTATACATTTTGGAAAATGCATGATTGAGGGAAGGAAAACCCTTAATATTTTTCTAATGATGAATATACTGATGACGAAATGATTCATTTGGATATGTACTGACTACCTCAAATTTGATTTTTGACTTGTCAAAAAGTTGTCTATGCTATCATTTATGGATTATAATACATTTTTAGATATAAGAAGTATATACAATAGCATGTGTGGGGATGAATGCATGTTTTAAATAATGTTTTATAGTAATTTGATTTATTACCATATTTCAAGAGGAAAAATGATGAAGATATTCGCAAGTTTGGAATGTGAAAATTTAGTGCTTATTCATGTTGATTAAAGGAAAATAAGGCAGTAGATACATTGAGTAGGATAGATCATGGAATTATAAAAAAATAAGGATTTTACAAGGAACCCTTATACATGCATCTAGTAAGGATGGACATGATAATGGTTTTAAAGTATTGGATCATGATATTTTGTAAAGTTAAACCATTTGGGAAATGGTTTAAGTTGATCATTGTATGGGGTTTTAGAGTTTAAGGTCACCACATGACGCAAATTGTGTGAAGAGATGAATTATAGATATTTGAAGGAACAAACAAAGGATAATATTGTGTTTATGAAATAGAAACATATATTTATACTCTTATAGAATTGAATAATTCTTTAACTCCAAGAAAATAGTCTTAAATAAAAATGTTGTCCTATTACAATTTTTTCCATGATATCAATGAAAATTTCCATAATTTTAGTTTAAGGCTTTGTGGTAATGATCTTTCATCTAGAAATGTTCTCTATAAGTTTCCATCAAAACATGATTGTTTGTTTATTCTTTCGTGACCATTTTGTCTAATTAGAATGCATTGTTCTTTTAGTAACTGATGTATTTCCATTTCCATGTATTAAGAGGATATTTTAACTATATTCATGATGTGGGTTTCCCACAAGGTAATTTTCAAGTATCAAACATTAACTTTTGAAGTTCAATTTCAAATTTCTAGAAAGAAATTTTTGTGAGGGGATATTGTAACACTCCATGATTTTTCACATAAATTTAATATTTAATGCATGAAACACTAAGTCTCTACAAAACATCACTTTGTTATAACCTTGATAGAAAACATAATTTTTTCACCTCCATGATTTGAATTTCAAAAAAATGACACACACAGTTGCTTTTATTAAGATATTTAGAGTCTGATAAGACAAAATTAATTTTTTATGAATCTTAACAAACCCTTATGAATAGTAACATACCATATGCATAGTAATGTTACTCTTATTAATAGAAATGAATAGTAAATCAACCAAAAAATAGAAACTTCACCCATGAATGTATAAATACAATTCAGACATCTTATATGTGAAAAAATGATCATATTATAAGTATTGGTATTTTTGTATGTCATAAATATTTTAATTACAATTTTATGATTAATTTAATAATTTAAAATGGAATTGTATTTTAATAAAATTTAATCATAAATTTTTACTTTATTGTCTTATGGTTATAAGATAATTTTATGGGATCTTGATTAATTTATCAAGCTATTTATATGTGATATATATGAAATTTATAATTTCTTTATACTTATTTAACTCATATATAACATATACCTTTATGCACTGTATTTGTGGGAATACGATAACGTCATTTGCAGATGTGTGGACTACTGCCTCTTCAAAGCGATGTGATTCATTCATGATTTACATGGAATGTATTAAGGGATGGTTTTAATAAAAATATGTGACATATATTACATAAATATGATACTATAATGATAATATACATATATATCATTTATTTTTAATTATTTTAAATACGACAAATAAATGGATGTAGCGTTCATGCATACGTACGACCTATCATCTCCATGAATAGTGAATTTTATTTCATATCTCCAAATATTGTGGATTATGATAAATACATATATACTGGATATATATGATATTTAAATCATGTTTTAAATTCTATAAATTATGAAATCATGGTCTAATTAATAAGAACAACAGTAACAAGTCAAAACATACTTGAAAAACTAGGTAATTGACACCCAAAACAGTGAAAATAATGAAAGATTGTTAACAAAAAGGTAATAAGATATTATAAGAAGATAATATATGATATAATAAATACGATTAAGGTTTTGGTATAAGTTATTTACCTGTTTAAAACCATTATATAGGAGGTTAAAATATGTTCACCTGAAAGGAAATATAAGGTAATAGATTATTGTCTCACTTTTCTTTCTGTGAGGCATACACCATTTTAACCACTTAATTATTTTTTATGGTGTATATATTTCCAATATTTTATTTTATATCATGGATACATTTATATTTATGGTATTTATAGTTTCATTTGAAATTACTTCTTTCACGGGGATTATAATTCAAAACTTACCAAGTAGTGAGTAACTCTGTCTCAATTTCCATTCCTTGAGGCGTACTTTATTGTTGTCAACCTAATTTATTATATATGGTGTATATAATAAAACTTCAACATGTTATTTCAGGATTAATTCATTCTTTATGATATGTTAAGTTTTAATTTTAATTATTTTATCTCAGGGTATTTACGATTAATGTTACCCAAGTGATTGAGAAATCTGAAAACTCAATTACTTTTCATTGAGTTATATTACTTCCTCATTATTGTTAATATTTTATGATTATTAGTGCAATGAATTTGACTATATATTATTTTATTTCCAATTATTGTTTTGTATTTATATTTAATACACATAATCTATTCATTTATTTATTTTCACTTCAATGTTATGGTCTTTTAAGGGTTTATTTCACAATCTCACTCTAATCAAGATTTCTCATTCTTGAAGTCCCATTAAAGTAATTTATTTGATCATTATTTAATAAAACATTTCATTTTCATGTACTCTAGTTTCATCTCAATTTTCAAGTAATATTACCATTTTCACTCTTTGGTACTCAAATTTTTTTATAAAATGTTTTTAAGAAAACCAGACTTCATTTCTCTCTTATCCAGAGAACCTATTTTCTTCGAAAAAACATACTTTATAAAAAGGTTTTCAAAATAGAACTTAACCTTTATAAAATGATTTATTAAAGAATTTTTTTCCTTTTTTTCTTTCCTGAATGTTTTCAAAGGAATCTTCTTATCAGTTTCTATACAAGGCACTTTTCTAACCTTTTTACTGTGTGAATGGAATGATCTTTTTTACCTTGTATGACATGTTTGGATTTACCCACCATCATTTCTTAGAAGATTATTTTTCATATTAAAATGATTATTTTTAAATAATCTTTTTCAAAAGTTATTTTCAAATAAAATTATTTTCAAAATGACTTTCAAAATAAAAAGAATATTTTCCTCAAAAATGTTTTTAAGAAATATTTTTTATAGTATTTCTATTCATCAATGACAACAACCCTTTATTTTTAAACCACTCGGGAAATGTTATTTTGATACCATACGTATTAATTATCTATATGGTTTATGAATTATTTGACCAATGATAGTATTGAAATTAACTTCCCAGATTCATTTTATTCCCCTTGAAATATTCAATTTCCTATGATCATTAGAACTTAAATTTGTTGGGCGGAGAAAAGGAAAGTGATGGAAAGAGGGGGGGTGAATTGCCTTTAAAAAAATAGTTAACAATTTAAAATCAAAGTAAAAGGTGCAGCGGAAATAAAATAGGCAAGACACAAAATTGATAACGGAGTTCGGCTTAAACCCAAGCCTACGTCTCCGCTCCCAACTCAACCGTTGAGAGATTTACTACCGCTTGCTTTTTAATGGTTTTAGCAAGAAACCCACTAGACTTTAAGGTTAGTCTAGAACCTATTATAGCTTGCTTTTAATGGTTATGCAAGAACCCACTTGCTTTCAATGGTTGAGCAAGAACCCACTAGCCTTCTTACAGGTGAAGGCTAGCTCACCTATGAATCAAGCCTTTTAAAGGGAAGGCTTGACTAACCTCTTCACACCTTGAAGGTGGTGTGAGAACCCAAATGAAAGGGAGATGAGAGAAAGAGGGGTTTGTAGGCACAAACCCAAATTAAAGCTCAAAATGATAAATAATGAAAAACCGTAATGAGGAGAAGACTTGGGCGCCAAAGGATTGATGGAGTTGATGAAGAGCGCTCCCAAGCTTCTATGGTGGTGCTCCTTGGATGTGGAATTGAGTTGGAGCAAGTGGGGTTCCTTGAAGCAATCCGCCGGAGGTTTGCCAAATGATGTAAAATGTTTCACGTGGGCTTCCGTACGTTTCCGGGGCTTCCTAGTCCTTTATTTATAGAGGGGGAACCCTCAAATGGCCTTTGGGGGGCTTTAGAGCCGTTGGAGAGGCCTTCGGAGCCGTTGGGAGGCAAGTGGACAAGCCTGGTCAAAGCCCAACGGCTAGTTTGACTGGATCCACCGGCTGACCGGTGCTTGGCCACCGGTTGGCCGGTGCTTTGAAAAAGGAGAGGCCTTCGGGCTCAGGCACCACCGGCTGACCGGTTAGGAGGCCACCGGTTGGCCGGTGCTGAGGCAGTAGGTGTCACTATTCTGTCTGGGTGCCACCGGCTGGCCGGTGGTGGGACACCAGTTGGCTGGTGGTCTGGACAGAGGGATGCCTTCTGTCCAGGCTCCATCGGCTGGCCGGTGGTCATCCACCGGTTGGCCGGTGGACTGAAAATCAGTCCACTTTGGCTTCTTGCTTTCTTGGCCCAATTCCTTGGCCATCTGAAATCATGCCTATCAACCAAAAACACTTAAAACAATATTAGATAAATACGAGAGTGATTGTGATCATGAAAATTAAACCACGAGGGGTACGAGAGGTACAAAAAAATTTCACCTAAATATCCATATTATTTATCTTGGATATATTTAATGCCTAAACCATGTACCATTTTTATATACAATTTTTACATTGATAGTTATTTTATTTTTTGGGAAAATATTGATAAATTAATATTATTTATTCAATATGGATATTTGAGAAGGAATTTTTTTATTAATTAAATAAATTACTTAATATGAGGAATGATTTGGAAAGGTAGTGATAGGTTGGGAACATACTTTATATATCCCCTCAATGTAATGATAGGTTTTCATGAGACAAATAAGTTTCAAAAATTAAATGCGTTTCTAACTATTGTTTTAAAAAATCTTTTGAAAGGTATTTATGGTACATGTTTTAATGTTCCTCAGACATGACATCCAATAATTAATAATTTCCTTCATTTTTATTCTTTATTTTTTATCCTTAAGATTTTCACTATGAAAAAGTCTATGGATGCATTTCATTCTCAATTTATTGATTAGATGGAATGTATTTTAAGTTTCTTACACTTCTATAATGATTATTCCTTATCCAGTTATTTAAATGGCCTATTTTTCAGTTATTTAACTTTACATATTTTTAATTCACTTACTTATCAATTTATTGACTAAATGACATGAATGTTTTGTTATTTAGTATTCCATAACTACTATTCTAATTGATTCATTATTTTTATGTTATTCTTAACCCTTAATAAGATTATTATACACTAAATGATGATAATATTCATTGTTAATATATATAATATTCATGTTCTTTATTATTCATAAATGCCATTTTAGTTCATTTTACACTTTGAACATCATTTCACATTATGATTATAATTCCTTCTTAAAATGCACTATTATGTGGTACATTTTTGAACATCATTTAAAGTACCCAATGATATTTATTTTATTTTAATATTTAAATTTAAGGTTTATAATTATATTTGGAACAATTCATACTTGTGGAGTGTTGGAAGATTCAAATTGGAAGACCACCAAAACGGGATTTCATGCAAACAATTCTGGAGAAGGCAGATTGGACACCAGACCAGTAATGAGAATGTGGGGACCAACATATAGGACCAATGAAGCCCAAATTTCATGGGATTATATAATAAATATATGGGAACAAATAATTCTTCAGAATCCAGTGATAATTTGGCCTCCATGGTGGTTATTAAGGTGACCCAATTTAGAGATAAAATTCTGGGCCAGATTCTGCGGCCCAGAAAAACTGCCCACCAATTTAATCATATCTCGGAAACCACAAATCCATTTGGTCTGAAAGCATATAGAGAGATAATAAAAATCTGGAGATTCAATTTTTTCTTCTATGAACTACTCTAATTCTTCCATCTGTAAGGACATTCAGACGTGTCTGTTCGGTGGATGAAAGCTGGCTGCCACCTCGGGTCAAGGGTGGAAAAATCAACTCTCCATCAACTTTCCACCCACCTATGGCCTACAAAAATTAATTGAGGAGACTTGGAATATTGAAGGATATACCAAAGGCATAAAAAATTCCTATTTAAGGTAGTGGTGGTGGAGGAGTTTATCATATTTGGAGCTTTCTTTCATTGTAATGTTATGCTGCTATTTTGTTGTCTCACGTTTTTCTTTCACATGTAAGTTGTTTTAATTCATCCCAGTTTCTTAATAAAAGTTATTCTTATAATATTATTATGTTCTTATCCATATCAATTTTATACTGTTTCCTCAAGGTGTGAATTTATTAACACCAAACCTTGTTAAATTATTTACACAACGGTGAAGTGATCATTTTCTTTTTATTGTTTTATTTACTTCTTAAATTCCTCCCTCATGAGTCTACTTCCCGCTTCAATTGAAACCATAAAATCAATGGAGGGATAACCCACTTATGGGTTTCTCTAAGGGAGTAGAAAGGGGATGGATTGGAGGTTATTTATCACCCCATTAATGTATAATCACTTCTTTTAATTGAGAATTTTGTTTGAAGATATTTAAACTCCTTCATCCTTGTTGAATTTAAGGCCACACACTTTAAGTGCTAATAAAAACCTTTACCTTGAGGTGCTCAAAACTTTGATACTTCAAGTGTATAGGTGATTAGTATTAAAGGGTGTAGGTATTAAACTAGTAATTGAAGATATTGTTTGATATTATTAAATGAACCCATATCAAATATAAGAAATTGAAATCATTGAAAAGGAAATACATCCAATCCACCCCAAGTGATAACCTAGGATCAACTCACTCTTTTAAATTGAATTCACTTAAGTCTCTTAGACTTCATTTAAAAACATCTTAAATCAAACCAAGTTGGCCACTTCATGGATAAAAACAATCTATATAATGTACATTTCTGTAGGTTACTTCTTAGGTCTCTGAGGATTCGACAACCCAAGCTAGACTACAAGGACTATTCTACCTTCTTCTCTTAGGTAAATTTGAGAGTGAATCATAAGCATTTGAGCTCACCCTTATTTTATTTTCTTGCCTAAAAAATCCAAGATTTGTACTAAGAATGATATGAAAGGATGTTCTAGTTGGGAATAAAGTTATCCAAAAAAAACATTATGTAGTAATTTGTGTATTAATTTGTAATAGAAGACTAGTGTATGTATCTATTTTACCAAGATAACTAAAATGTTCAGTCATTTGGGATACAATTTACATGTATCTTATGCCGATGTAATGGTAGCATGGAACCGACTTTGGTATTTTTGGGGTTGGGTTGCTACACTTTGTATCAGAGAAAGTTTAGTAAAAACCTTGGAAACTAGATTTAGGAAAACATAGATATGGGAACATAACCCTAAGTTAGAATTTAAGGATAAGTTTAGAATAATATACTAGAATTTTGGTAAGGTAGAGATTATGTGGGTATTATTAACAATACATCCCTGTCTAGATACTAGAAATATACGTGGTTCTATCACAAATATACCTAGGGTTAACAACTCTGAAAAGGCGTGTCGGTCTTGACCCAAGTGTAACTTGGTACACGATAACAAGCCTTACTATGCACTTGATTTGACACTCCTAGGGGATATGCTTAGGATAATTCCCATTTTCTTTACAATCCATTATGAAGTATCTGAATATATAATGGAAATAAATTACCTAGGTTAAACCTTAGACCAATGAATGAATTATGTTGAAATAAAATGGTTGAATTATTTACTAGGAATTTAGGATTAAATTGTAGAATTATTTTTACCAATAGTATTTTAGTTATAAGAATCATGAAACATCTAAGTACTATTTAAAATTTTAGAATCACATATGTGTTTATTAACTTAAGAGTTATGGATAACATTATGGGATTATGTGTAACACCCTAATATTTTATGAGAAGTATATATTTTTTTATGTCTTATGTTATACGCAACATCAAAGGAATCTTTCACTACACACAACACTAACTTGGCTTGTGTTACATGCAATCATGACCTTCCTCGATAGCGTGTGTAGTACGCAATAACGAGTTTCACGAAACATCGATATATTATTATAATATTATTATGGACTAGCTGTTATGAATAGTATTAACTAAATTTTGAATTTTATAATATTATTATTCATCTTACATATTTTATAGAACATGGTATGAGAACAGAATAAATTTTTTGGGTAAAATAAGTATTTTTCAAAAAATACAGTTTTGCCGCCTTTTGATGGTGCACCCACATTAAATCTAGTTTTTGACAAGTTTATAAGTTCACTTTGGAAAAATAAAATTATAATTTGGAATCAGGATATAAAAATTTACTTTGGATAAATTTTTCATATTATTTTGATAAATTTCAGATTTTAATGAATAGTATAGACACGCTATATTTTAATTAAAAACAACTTTTTTCATCGCAATAATTTATATGGTTAAATTATAATATTGAATGGTTTTAAATTATAAATAGAATATATTTTTACCATTTAATATAATTTATGTCATTACAATTAATTTTACATTGAATTCATAGGTAAAAACATTTCAATCTTTGGCAATGTTTTAACTTTTAAAACCCGTTTTCTTAACAACGAGATTAATTTTAAATTAATTACTGAAAATTATGTGTTTTGAATTTTCAAAAATGGATTACATATTTGAATTAAGTGGGTCAAAATTATGTTAATAGGTTAATTTTATTTTTTTTGATACTATGAATAGTAACTACAATAATTTTTATTTACTATAGTTAAACGTAAATCGGGTAATTAAGTGTAAATATAAGATTATAAAATTACCCTAACACCTAAGAAAATTCTATTGGATGACTAAAAGAAGACCCTTATCACCTAAGGGTCAGAATAAATTCATTTTATGGACTTTTGACCATTAAATTAATTTAATTGTTATTAAAACCAAAGAAAGTGACAACATGTCACTCTATTAAACCTTATAAGTATAATAATTTTAATCTAGTGATAAACTTTATGAAACTTAAAAAATTAATTGTATAAAAAAATCTAATAAAATTATCTACATCATGAGAATTTATTTATAATTTTTAGGGATAAAATAATTATCATTAATGAGGACACAATAGTGATGTAGAAATTATTTCATTAATTAAAATATCAAATAAATGGTTTTAAAAATATTAAAATAAATATTATATGAACTAATTAATGTGATACATTAATTTTATAGATAAATATGACATGTTAGGAATCTATTAAATATTTTTTTTCGAACATATCTTCTGTGTGGATTTTATTTAAATGAAAATAAATGAATTGTGTCAAAATTGACACTATTGATATTTTATATTATTAAGTTGTTTTAAAATCACAAATATATTTTAAAAATTACAAATTAAAATTTATATGATCTAAAATGTCATAACCTATCAAATTATGTATAATTAAGAACACATAAGTAACTATTTATAACCATATAAAATTTATAACATTATTACCACAAATAAAATTAAATAGATTAAATAAGGATAAATCAAAATGATAAGGTTTACAATAAAATAAAAACATTTCTAAATTTAATTGGTTGATGATATTACAACTCTATATTATCTAATATTCTAATTTGACTCACTTTGGAAGTTTTTAAGTGGGGTTAGGGTTTATTATAAATTAATATTTTAGAGGTTTCCAAAGGTTCCCCTCTCCTCCCTTATAAAAGGGAACCTCCTCCCTCTCCTCTTTACACAACTTTGATCCTTCAAGCTCAGAAAACCCATAAAAATTACTATTCTCAACTCACCTAGTAATATTCTATAGGTCCTGGTCTTCTTCAAAGACCAACATTAGTGCCCTAAGAGGAGTTTTCAAAGAGGCATGTCGAAGAAGAGGTAATATCCGTTACCGATTATTTCTTCTTCTACTTCCTTTTATTTAGTTGTTTCATTATGAATTAATAACATCAGTATCACTAATATACTGATATGTTATTATAAATATGAAACAAACCTATTTCACCTTCTATTCATCCTATGAAAAACGAAATCACCGTGCGTGCGTACGTACGGAATACCGTCTCCACACCGTGGTGTAATCTGTTTTCCACCCCAACCTTACTTGGATGGGTATAATAGTGTAAATAATAACTATATATGATTATTTTAAATTTATATTGATTCTGAAATAGTATACATACACTTCAATTCAATTCCACGATCATGGGAATGATATCATCGCTCGTGCATACGTACAACCTACCGTCTCCACGATGTGATGCGACTCGTTCTACATGATCTTCATTGAATAATGATTATATAAATGAATTGAATGAATAAATATGATATATATTACACTAATACCATTCTGTAAATAAGGTATCTATAACCTAAAAAGAAGAATAAGAATTTATTCGACAAAACATGCATAAGAACATAAAGCAATGAACACCCGAATAACAAGTAGAAATGAAATATTACTAAAAAGAAGATAAGAATGTGACCATATATGATATCATAAAAAGGAATATGATTCTTTAATAAGCCAATGAAATTATTTAAATCATTATACAGGAGGTTCAGATACGTACGAAGCAAATTGGACCTAAGGTAAGGGAAAATATCATAATCTCATTTTTATTCGAGATTGTTTATAATTCATAATTTATTGGGAAATATTTATCATCCACATCCATGTTTCCTCATTATGTAATATTATTTATATCCTCCTATAATTTTTTAAATCCAATTTTACCCTTTGGTGAGTAAAAGATATGAAAGGAATCTTTTGTCGTTTTTAGTATGAGGTACTTTTTGAATTTTCCGGCCAAAGTATGAGAATAACATTTTTTTAACTTATACGGAATGAATGGATTTTTATGATTTCATAGAAAATTATTTCCATTAATATTCCTTTAAAATTTTTCAAGTTTATTTTTAATCAACTTGTTTTAGTTTAAAATTGTATGACATGTTAATAAAGGTAAAATATTTTTGAAGTAGAAAGGATATTTTCCTCAAGAATGGAGTTCAAGTGTTTTATCAAAATTATTTTCCATCTAAGATAATACAGGGTTCTGTTTCTATCCCTATTTTTACATTTATTTGATTATGTTATGACGGAATTAATTTTATGATGTCCTTTTATCTTATATGGATTATGTTATGATGGCATGATGTTTTCCCATTTTTATTTCATGGGTTATGCTATGATTTATAATTTTGTGGCACGCATAATAATGGTTTCATTATGAGATGGGTGAGACCTATATCTCCCTCCAATGCATTGGGTAAATATTTTTATCTCATGAGATAGACATGGCTGGAACGACAAGTTAATCTGGTTTAGTGATACAGGACTGGAACGAGGAGTGAACTCGATTTAGTAATGGACATTGTCCACTATGATGGTCTTTGAAATGAGCCTTGAATAATATGAAATGATTTTTTTTATGATTATGTGTGTATGCCACAAAGTCTCATGTTTTAAGTTATGATAATTGGGATTACATCTCACTACTATGATTTATCCCATGTTATGATATTATGATCTCTTTTTCAAGTTAAGATTTTCAAAATGTTATGTTCTTATGAATATGATATGATTGATATTTCTTTTTTTTACCATTACTAAGCATTTGAGCTCACCGTTTTGTTTGTTTTCTTATCCCCAGGTCAGGAATAAGGGTATTAAGTAGGATATGCCAAAATGGACTCTAGATATGATGAAATAAACAGGAGAAAATTTAGATGATTTATGAACCAGTTGTTTATGTTTCCCAGTTTCAAAAGATACTATACCTATACGGTCCTATCATGGTTTTGTTATATGTTGTAATAAGTATGATTCAATTCTGAAGTAATAACCATGTATGTAAAGTATGGGTCGTTATAGTTGGTATTAGAGGAATGGTATAGTCAACCTTTGGAAACTAGGATGTGAAATCCATAGTAAGAACCCTAAGGATATTTAGAAGCATAGAACACAATATTAGTGTTTTAGAAATGGCCATGAAAAACCTATGATAAGACCTAAAGTGTGAAATTTTATTCTTGATTATGTGGTTTTCCTATTATGATTAGTGTTTCTCACACTATGCTTATCGGTTTCAGTCAATGGATGGAACCCGAAGGAACCGTGTTAATGCTGAATCCGACGGGAAATGCAATGATTGTCCCCCTGATTAACCAAACATTATGGGAACTGGAATGAAAAATATTGTAGCCATGCTCACACAACTTTCTCAAGCTATGAATCATGCAGGACTTCCAAACGAGCCAAGAAAGGAGAAACATTCTGTTGAATCCCTCATGAGGCAGCTTCCACCTTCATTCAGCGGGTCTTCTTATCCATTAGTGGCTGAATAATGGATTAGTACCACTGAAAAGATATTTTCAGTCCTGCAATGTTTTGAACATGATAAAGTCATTTTAGCACTATATCATTTGGAAGGTGAAGCTGATCAATGGTGGAATATTATTAAGAATATGAGGCAAAGGGATGAAATTGAGTCCATGGAATGGGACGATTTCAAGAACTTATTTTTCAATATGTACTTCCCTTGTATTCTTCAAAAAAAGATAGAGAAGGAGTTTCTGGAACTCAAGTAAAAGGATGATGAATCAGTTGGTACCTACAAAGCAAATTTTACAAGACTTGCAAGGTATGCTTCTAGAATTATTATCCAACCTGAGAGTAAGATCAATCGATTCTTTAGTGGCTTAAAACCAAGTCTTCAAAGGGCGTTAGCCATAAGGGACTTCAATAGCTACGAGGAAATTGTTCGATGTGCTCTCAAGGTTGAGATAGATATTGGAGTATGCCATCAGTCATATGGGTTTGATAAGAAGAGGAAAATGGAATTCAAAGGAAAATATAAAGACCACAATGAAAAGAAGATGAGTTTTCCATTATGCTCAAAGTGTGGAGAGAAACATGGAGGGAATTGTCTTAAAGGGACAAGTAAATGTTTTAAGTGTGGAAAAGAAGGTCATCGGGCAGTTGAATGTCGAAATAATGGGAAGAAGATGTCTAATGATACGAAAAAAAGAAAGGGATACACATAATGCACCACCTACACTTCAATGTTTCAAGTTCAAGGAAATGGGGCTTTATGCCAATCAATTCCCTAATCCAAGGGTTGTTGATGATGATCAACGTCAACAAACTATTAAGGAAAAAGAAAAAGGAAAGTCACATGCAATTTCTATTGGTGATGTGGAGTACGATAAAAAAGTGGTGACAGGTACACTTACCATTCACTCTAAAGTAGAAAATGTTTTATTTTATTCTAGATCCACTCACTCTATTATTTTTGAATAATTTTCTAAGGGTATCGCCATACTACCTCAACAATTAGATGTTGAGTTACCTATGACAACTCCTAATGACACAACAGTTGCATCAAAAGTTTATAATCATTCTCCAATTGAAGTTTGTGGGAAAGTGCTTCCTGTAAATATTGTGCTCCTTCCTATAGTGGAATTTTATGTTATTCTTGGCATGGATTGGCTTTCTTTATACGAAGCTCATATCAATTTCCAAAGAAGGGAAATCACATTTAATATTCCCGATCAATCTACTATCATCTATTGATGCAAGGATGAATATAACCTTCTAGTGGAAATTTCTTCCATCTTTAGGGTATTGATTCCAATAAATGAAGGTTATTTATCTCAAATGGTTGGAGAGAAACTCCTGATTAAGAATATACCCATTGCACGGTAGTTTGATAATGTCTTTTCGGAGGAATTTCCAGGTCTTCCACCAAATTGTGAAGTTGAGTTTTCAATAGAACTCATACCGGGTGCTATGCCCATTTCAAAGACACCTTATAGAATGACCCCAATTGAGTTGCAGGAATTGAAGAAGCAACTCCAAGAGAATCTTGATAAGGGATTCATACGCCCTAGTGCATCACCTTGGGGAGCACCTGTTCTGTTTGTTAAGAAGAAAGATGGATCAATGAGACTCTGCATTGATTATTGAGAACTTAACAAGATCACTATTAAGAAAAAATATCATCTCCCATGCATTTATGACTTATTTAACCAACTACGTGGAGCTCAATACTTTTCCAAGATTGATCTTCAATCAGGGAATCATCAATTAAGGGTCAAAAAAGAGGATATAACAAAGTTGACTTTTCGTACAATGTATGGACACTATGAATTTATAGTGATTCCATTTGGTCTTACTAATGCCACTTCTATATTCATGGATCTATGAATAGAGTCTTTAGAGGCTATCTTGATCAGTTTGTGGTAGTCTTTATAGACGATATTCTTGTCTATTTAAAGAGAAAGGAAGAACAATAATATCACTTGAGATTTGTACTAAAGACCCTAAGAAATGAGAATATTTATGCCAAATTTACCAAGTGGGAATTTTGGCTTAAAAAATTTTTATTTTTGGGTCACATAATCTCAAAAGAGGGGATATTTGTGGATCCAACAAAAACAGAGGTTATCGAAAGATGGTCGAGACCAACAACAGTAACTGAGATCCGAAGTTTTCTTGGTTTGGCTGGATATTATTGACGTTTTGTGAAAGATTTTTCACGATTACCTAATCCACTCACCAGGTTGACTCGAAAAGGAGTTAAGTTAATGTGGATGGAGGAGTGTGAAGAAAATTTCAAGGAGTTGAAAAGAAGGTTATCCAGTGCACCTGTGCTCACACTTCCTTGTAGTGGAGAAAGGTTTGTGATCTATAGTGATGCATCCAATAAGGGATTGGGGTGTGTTCTCATGAAAAACGAAATGGTGATAGCTTATGCCTCACGACAGTTGAAAATCCATGAGAAAAATTACCCAACTCATGATTTGGAGTTAGATGCAGTAATATTTTCATTAAAGATTTGGAGGCATTATCTTTATGGTGAAAGGTGTGATATTTATACTGATCATAAAAGTTTAAAGTATATTTTCACACAAAAGGATCTGAATATGTGCCAAAGAAGATGGTTGGAGCTGATTAAAAATTATGACTGCTTAATTCATTACCACCCTACACTAATACAAATACGAGTATTAACAGTGCTAAAAATGGGCATTAATAGTGCTAAAAAAATCTGTAAATCTCGGCACTGATAAAGGGTTACTTTATCAGTGCTAAAAAAGTGCTGATAAAACAACCCTTTATCAGCACTAAACAAGCACTGATAAAGTTAGAATTTATCAGCGCTCCTTTAGCACTGATAAACTTATCTTTTTTCAGTGCTTCTTTAGCACTGATAAAGGTGTAGTTTATCAGCGCTTTTTTAGTGCTGATAAAAGCATGATTTATCAGTGCTAAAAGAGCGCTGATAAATTCCCTCTCTACTGCTACGATAAATCTATAGCAGCACACCCAAACACCTGCAAAAAAAAAACAGCATCTCAATAAGCCAATCAAAGAAAGTATACCCATAAAAAATTAACTCATAAATCATAAGAAAATTAGACCAAGTATTCCCATAAAACAATTATACCCATACACCATTAACCCATAATTTATAAGTTAATCAAGTACTTGAAGAAATCAATTAAGAATTCAGGGGGTTTGGGGGCTGTTCAAGGGTTTGGGGTGGCTGTCCAGGGGGGGGGGGGTAGGGGGTGTCTGGGGGGCTTTCTAGTTCAATCCTAAGGCTCCATATGGGTGTGTTTTATCAATACATAAATATTTGTACTTTTCTCTATCCACTATGCATCATGTTCTCAACCGCAAAGAAGTTATAAGGTTTGTACACACACTGAGGTGCACATACTTATAGGGGATGAATCTCATTAACAAACCCCCAATATTAAACCTGCAATAGGCTGTTATAAGTGCATGATCAGGAAATATGCACAACCTAGTTGAGAAAGAACTTGAATAAAACTAATAAAAAAATCATCATTGATCCTCAAATCCATGACCATGATTAAACCCAAATTAATTTTCCAAGTGCTGAACTTTTACCAAGCATTTCACAAGGATCGTGTTGACATTATAAAAATATAGTTTGACCAAGTCCTACCCCATCTACATCAAGACACATTGATTCTCAATTATTAAAGTTGATCAAACATACCTACTTCATCCAATGTTAAGGTTTCTCTGAGTACATCATAGGAACCACACAAAACATATAATATACCATGGTCTCCCCACTATATACATAATTATCATTGACCTCCAATATGTGAGTTTTATTTATACTCCATCATGGAAATCCACTTATGAGAGTTTTCTCATCCAGGCAATACCCTCAACAGTATCTCAGACCACCCATATGTGTTCTTCCAATTCCGAGGCATAAGACCTACAAGGATCTCATCCCTATACTATGGGAGTACCCTTATTTAGGGAATAATACTAAGAATCATATATTCTTTACCAAATGGGAGTATTATCATCCAAATAATAATCCCTAGAATCATATCAACCCTCCAATATGGGTGTATTCTCATTTGAGGCATAATCTATATAATCATCTCAGCCCTCCCCTATGGGATTATTTTCATTTAGTGAATATTATCGATAAGAATCTCATCCCACTCCTATGGTTGTATTCTCATTTGGGGAATAATACCTATATACATCTCATCCCTCCCCTATGAGAGTATTCTCATTTAAGTAAAAAGACCCATAATCATATCCACCCTCCCAAATGGGAGTATTTTCATCCAGATATAAGCCCATAAGTATCATAGACCCAAACACATGATCACCCTAGTATACTAGGCCAACCATGACTTGATATATGTGAGGCCCCTGATAGATCACATTCCATGACCCCCCATTTAAAAGATCAATGCAATCCGAATGCGTTTGGTCGTATTTTCATAGGTTAGTTGTTGTTTTCAATTAAAATCGTGTCCATTTTAAACAAAATAGAGACCCTTTGAGTGCTAGCGGCCAAACCATGCCTCGTATTGAGGCGGGGTTGACTCATACACATCAAAAAGGACCCTTGTATTGTTCTTATAAAAGATCAATGCAATCCGAATGCGTTTGTTCATATTTCTGTAGGTCAGTTGTTGTTTTCACTTAAAATCGTGTCGATTTTAAACAAAATAGAGACCCTTTGAGTGCTAGAGGCCACACTATGCCTCAGATTGAGGCAGGGTTAACTCGTACATGTCACCAAGGAACCTTGGATCGTTATTATAAAATATCAATGCAATCCGAATGCATTTGGTTGGATTTCCGTAGGTCAGTTGTTGTTTTCACTTAAAATCTTGTCCATTTTAAACAAAATAAAGACCCTTTGAGTGATAGCGGCCACACCGTGCCTCAGATTGAGTCAGGGTTGACTGGTACACATCACCAAGGAACTTTTTATTGTTCTTATAAAATATTAATGCAATCCGAATGTGTTTGGTCGGATTTCTGTAGGTCAGTTGTTGTTTTCAATTAAAATCGTGTCCATTTTAAACAAGAGAGACCCTTTGAGTGCTAGCGGCCACACCGTGCCTCGTATTGAGGTGGGGTTGACTCGTACATGTCACCAAGGACCCTTTGATCGTTATTATAAAATATCAATGCAATCCGAATGCATTTGGTCAGATTTCTGTAGGTCAGTTGTTGTTTTCAATTAAAATCGTGTCCACTTTAAACAAGAGAGACCCTTTGAGTGCTAGTGGCCACACCGTGCCTCGGATTGAGGCGTATTTGACTCGTACACGTCACCAAGGACCCTTGGATCATTATTATAAAATATCAATGCAATTATAATGTGTTTGGTCATATTTCTTTAGGTCAGTTGTTGTTTTCACTTAAAATCTTGTCCATTTTAAACAAAATAGAGACCCTTTGAGTGATAGCGGCCACACCGTGCCTCGGATTGAGGCGGGGTTGACTCGTACATGTCACCAAGGACCCTTGGATTTTTCTTATAAAATATCAATGTAATCTTGAGTTCAAATGTTTTTAGCAAGCCGTTCACTATTGCGTCCCTTTTTGATGGCTCTATTTTTGTTATGTGTGTTGATGTGATATGAGGACTAAACAGTCCAATTCTTGGATCATGGGAAAATTCCTTCAATTATTTTTCATAAATGCATCTGTCAACAATATAAAATGAATTTAATCATAATTTTCACATTATATCAGCTTTTGGAAAATAAATTCATGGAAACATACCTCATATATACATTTACAACTGTGTTTCCTAGCCAACCATTTTCAAGGATTTCATTTACATTTTCAGTAGCAACGAAATCTTGAATTTCCTCTCCATATATATTCTCTTATAAAGCCACTATATGACTATTACCATATTTTAGCTTCGTATCCACATGAGCCTTCAATGCTAGTAAATGTGGATAGAGAACAGGTGGTGTTATTGTGCTTTCAGTAGCTCCTTGGGATTGGTTGGTCGATCCTTTAGATGGTTTTGAGCCGACGTTTGTCACCCCCTTCCCTTTCTCCATCTATAACAACAATCATTGGTTCAGACCCTTTTTTCATTAATTTTTAAGGGTTTATCCTGAAAAGAAAAGGAAATAAATACCTCTGTGTCTTCATGTACTCTTACAAGTTGTGACGGACATGCAATGAATGTCCCAATAGCCTTTTTGACCGTATGAATATCATCGTCATCAAGTGGAATATGTAGCTATACATTTGGATCATGAGCTATAATAATTGTCACTTTTAGATGATCTTTCGAAAGTGGTCTATTATGCAGTGTGGAATCTTGGATATTGAACACTGTAGCCCTCGCTACAAGGTGATAGGTGGGTGTTGACAGATATAAATCACAATCATTATCACCCTGTAGAAGATGAGTACAGAAAAATTATCAGTGTTTGTCTGATTCATATTTCATGGGAAGAATTATTAGAATATTGATTACCATGACTAAGACAGTTCTTTGAGGTAAATGACTCGCCTCAAAGCTGGTGGGGGGTGGGGTGGGATGTTCATGCAGTGGTTGTTCTTGAGTTGTGGCTTCCCTTTGATTCCCACCCATAAAAGTTTCTAGAAACTCTCCCTGCCATTGTAATTGTTCTTTAAGGGTTGCTAATTTTTTTCTCATTTATTCCAATTTTTCATATGTATCATCCATTTTTTTCTTCCTCTCAAAATATACTCGGGGTGTCACCCCAAACCCTGCACCTCTGACATGACCGTATTTTTCTGGCTGCTTCAAAGCTGTCAAAAATAGGTCTGTATTAGCTACATGATTAGCTGATCCCTGTGACTGTCAGATATAGGAAAATAACTAATTATTTTTATTTAATAGCAATTTTAAACAAATTCTTTTATCGTCGTTTCATACTTACACATATTTCCCACACTTTCTGTGTGTTCTCATCTAATAACTTCCCTTCTTTGTTCACACGTGCCTCCTTTCATAGCACATGATGTGGGATGGAAGTGAATTTGGTTTTAGACTCATCAATCTACATATAAACATAGAAAAATAAATGATTGCGAGATACCACTAAAAGAATTGTCCTCAACTGAATTTTCATCAGAACATTCAGTAGTTTTGGACGATAACAGAACAATCGACCACTTTCGGTTTGTAGGATCTGGAACATAAAAAACTTGTACCACTTGTGATGCCATTATAAACTGTTCGTCTTTGAACCCTTCTTTAATAAAATCAACTTTCACAAATCCCCATTCATCTATTTTAACACCACTATTGTTATCAATCCATTTGAATTGAAAAATCGGTAATTGGAATGTCATATAATCCAACTCCCATATTAGTTTGATAATGCCAAATTATGACATATTTGCATAAATTGGATTTATGTCCTTACTACCAGAAACATGCATCGCTTCAACCACTAGTGTAACTCCACTATTTTTCATGGTACTATCTTCATCATGTTCATCTGTATAGAATGTATAACCATTAATTACATAACCACTGTAAGATAATACATACACACTTGGTCCAATAGCTAGCCATCGAAGACGTTCTGAAATTGAATTCAGATTTTCATCCAACTGCTTAAAAATATGGTCCTGAAACCATCCTATAAATTGGTGATTATGTGTATCTGATAACCATTTTTCAGCCCTCGATGGATTCAACTGCCTAAGAATTTCTTTGTGAGTTTCAATATATAGAGCAACCTCCCAACTGTTATGCAAAACAAAAATATGAGCCTGCTTCCGATCTGTAATACTGATTGTCACAACTTATCTTCCAAAAATTCCCTCACCCTCAATACGTCCAGTGTGACGAGATTTCGGGAGACCAATGCTTTCCACATCAGATAGGTATTCAGTACAAAATTCAATGGCTTCCTCAACAATATATCGCTAGACCATACAACCCTCTGGATGACTTCGATTTTTGACATACCCTTTCAAAATATTCATATACCGTTCAACAGGATACATCCATCTATAGTGCACAGGACCACAAAGTCGAATCTCTCTCACCAAGTGAATCATCAAATGAACCATCATATCAAAGAATGTTGGCGGGAAGAACATTTCTAATTCACATAATATGATGACAATTTCTTTTTCCATAGCTGGCAATTTCCCCAGGTCTAAAACCTTGCTACATATAGCTTTGAAAAAGAAACAAAGTTTGGTTAACGTATGACGAACATTCTTGGTCAAAATGCAACGTAAAGCTACAGGAATTAGATCTTGCATCAAAACATGGAAATCATGTGATTTCAAAACTTTTAACTTCAAATAATTCATTGACATAATGTTCTTGATATTTTATGAGTACCCCTATGGAACCTTTACATCATTGAAGAAGTTGTAAAACTGTTATCTCTCTGCCCTATAAAGAGTATAAGAAACTGGAGGAAGAAACATTCGATTTTCACTCTTCATGGGAGCCAACTCTTCTCGTATTCCCATGTTAACCATGTCCAACCTTGCCTTAATTCCATATTTTGTTTTTCCAGGGGCATTTAGCAATGTTTCGATAACACTGTCACATACATTTTTTTCCACATGCATCACATCAAGAAAATGTCTGACGTACAAAAAATTCCAGTATGGTAATTCAAAAAAAAACTGATCTCTTTTTCCAACTGATTTTTGTAAGGTTTTTCGAAAATAGTTTACCAAAAATAGTGTTCAGATCTTTTACTTTCTCAAACACCTGATCACCTGTTAGTGGAGACGGTGTTGCACGTTTTTCTGAACTTCCATTGAATGATGACGTCCAAGATCGGTACTTATGCCAATGAGGTAGAAATCTACGATGTCCTAGAAACACTGATTTCGATGAATGTTTCAACCTAATTGATTATGTATCTTCTTCGCACATGGGACACCATTGAGTTCCTTTAATGCTATAGTCTGAAAAATTTCCATAAGTAGGGAAATCATTTATTGTCCCATACAAAATCGCTCTCAACATGAAGTATTCACTTTTATAATCATCATACAAAATTACACCTGAGTCCCACAATAACTTCAAATCCTTGGTCAAAGGAGCTAGATAAACATCAATATCGTTACCTGGTTGTTTTGGTCCTGATATAATCATAGATAACATAATGAATTTCCGATTCATGCATAACTAGGGTGACAAGTTATAATTTACCAACATAACAGGCCATGTACTATGAGTTCTAGTTTGAAAACCAAAAAGATTCACTCCATCTGTAGATAATGCAAGACGAAGGTTTCTCAGCTCTTTTACAAATTCAGGATACTCATGATCAATTTTATTCCATTAAGGAGAGTCGGCCGAATGACGTAATAACCCATCTTAATTTCTTTTATCTGCATGCCACAACAATTGTCTTGCTGTTTCTTTACTTCCATATAGACGCCTAAACCTTGGAATGATTGGAAAGTACTATAAAACTTTCATAGGATTGGATTTATCTTTCTTATATCGAGAAGCACCACACTTTGGGCATTCTGTAAGTGATTTGTTCTCTTTGCGAAACAATATACAGTCTTTCGGGCAGGTATGTATTCTTTCAGAAATCATTCCCATCGAGCGTAGCATTCATCTAGCTTCATATGTCCGGCTTGGGAGCTCATTATCTTCCAGGATCATGTCATTCAAGAGAGCAAGTAGTTCCGTAAAACTGAAATCACTCCATCTGTTGCCTGCTTTCAATTTATACAACTTCATTACAACTGACAATGTTGTATACGTAGTGCAAGAAGCATATAGTGGCGTCTTTGCACAACTCTTTAACTTCTCAAACAATTTTGGGCAATCATGGAGTTAATCTTGAATTGACTTTGTCATTTCCTCAATACGATCTTCATCATCATTGACATCTGTAATCACATCCTCCATACGGTCTTCTTCATTATCCATATTTGTATTCATATATGACGATCCATAAAACGCAGTTTTATCCCATCCAGTAGCTACATTATCTTTTTCTCCGTGTTTATTCCAACATTTATAACTCCGATCTATTCCGTGACATATCAAATGTTCTTCCAACTCCTCTGGAGTAAGTAGTATAGAATAACAACAACGTAAACACGGACAAAGGATTTGAGAAGGATCTTTTGTGTGATCCTTTGCAAACTTGATGAACTCTTTCACTCCATTCTCATACTCTATTGTTAAACGATTAACATCCATCCAATATTTATTCATATCCATCCTATTTGAATCTCAAATATTAGTATTTATGGTTCAAGTACACAAAACCAGAATTCCAAATATAGTAGAAGAGAACCACTTACTTATAAAAATGGAGATTCATAGAGCCTAACCATTAGTATTTATTCATCTTCATTAAATATAATTACTTTAGATTCATTATAGTTTCCTCAAATCACCCCAGACCAAACACAAGAATAATCAAGAATGATACATCTACCACTCCTAGGTCTTTTCCCTACATTCAATATCATCATGCCTAAATACTCATTGCTAGTGGAAGTGAAACCGTTCCTGATGATCATGCCAAGAAGAAATGGAAACCAAAAGGGGGGAGTGAATCAAAATACCCCAAACAAGATGAAAAAACATGGTATTTGAGAATATGTTACTGGATTTCATGTTGGATAGACACATATCCAATAGACTCCACAAGAGGTGATGGTCCCTAAAGTTGTTGCACCAGGTGAAACTATCACCTGAGAAGCTGAGATCAATGAGGCCCTTCCCAGCCATGAACTGAACAAACTCCATGATGACCTTTCTCTGGAATGGGATTATACGTTTCCTTTCCTTTGGGTTGGAAATTACATTAAAGTCACCCCCAACAAACAATGGATGGTGGTCGGGATCGAAGGTATTTTGTTCAAAAGGACAATCAATCCCCCTCAATTTTTTAAATTACCAATACAATAAACCATTAAAAAACAAGACATTTTAATTTATTTTGTAAATCATTCCCAAAAAAATTCAATAAACAAACACATGCCAAACCATTTGGAATTTTATTTAAAGAATCAACTCATCTTTATTTTAAACCATGATTTTCATTTATAAAATCAAATCCACCAATGGTATAAGGAAACCTAATTTATTTCAATGAAAAAGGTTAATTCACAACAAGATACCATCCATTCCATATATTATTTTCATTAATAGGGTTATTTTGTGCTTCAAAATGATCAAAACATGTCTAAACAACTTCAAATGGATAAAATATAAATTCATGAAACACATTAATCCCAAAAAGAAGATATAGTATAGAAACACCCACTTGGAATCTAAATGAGTCTACTCAAATGAAGAACATCATACATCTCCAACTACATCAATGCTTTCTCATATACAACGACACCACTAGCTAGATAGTGGCCCTCACCAAGAACATCATACATCTCCAAATAAGAGACTACAACCACTAACCATGAAGAACATCATAATATGGAAATATACTAAGAACACATCCCTTAACCCAAATAAGAGACTACAACCACTAACCATGAAGAACCACTAAGTGCATAATTTGAAACCTAAGGAAAGGTACACCCAAAACATACCAATGAATTCAAATGAAATACTTTCTAAACCAAACCATTGAAATCCTCAAATTTTCCTAACATCAAACCCCATTATATCTCCTAATAAAATTATTTTATAACACTATTTCATGGCCTATACCCATTTAGACCCCTCTATTGGTTAGTAGATTATAGTGTAGTGACCCCCTAAAACCATCCTCCAACATGTCATGGGTTAGTGAATGCACCGAGGGTATTTATCACAACCATGTGCAATGTAATTCTAATAAGAAATAATAAATATAGTTTAAAATCAAGTTGTATAGATGATTTTTTGAATTAAACCTAGTGAATGTTATAATGGTAAATATGTGTGATAAGACATTTTTGGTCTAAATAAAAGGGGATATAGCCTAATGAGTGTATTTTGGATTCACAAAAAAATACGACTCTATGTGGTGTAGGGTTTTTTCAACTAGTAGGAGTATGGACCACTTAGTGAATATGGTCCTCTATGTGTGGGAATGTTTTCATTTAGAGTATGGCCTAATATGTATGGTTCCCATAGAATAAGGCCCATTTTAAATGGATATTTGGGCTCATGGGTAATTTTTTGATGCCTCTACTGGGGAAATCACTCAGGATTGAATCTGTTTCCTTGGGATATCCACAATCCTCATAACCTACCTTACCTATTTACAAAGGTAGAAAGAGTCCACCTCCATGGTTGATAATATTTTCCCCTTGATTGGATTGGGAATATGGGATGTTAGATATTCCTTCTATAGTTTCCTTCTTGGAGTATGATTCCTATTCTGGGTCTCTATTCCAGATACAAGACATGTTTCTGAATCTAGTTTTTGGTTCTACTCTCTAGTGGACAAAAGTTAATTAAAATTATTATTCTAGTTACAGGGAATATACTTTTAGTTGAATATAATAATGGTGATGAGTGTATTGATAAACTATAAAATTCATCTAAAATTGAGGTTATTAATTTTTCATTAGCTCATGACATGAGGTGTATTATCTGTAATAAATGAGTCATACCATGATTGATAATTGGTAACTTATTCTTATTGCAGAAGGAATTCAAGTCTTATAACCTCTATAATCTTATGCTCATTACACAAGGTGGATCACATTTTTCATGTGAGGAATCTACACCAATTTGGATCATAAAATATATTCATAACACATAAGGATTTATATATTCATCAACTAATGAATTATGTTCTTATCACACCAGGTAAGAACATAAGATCATCTACTAAGGGAAGTGTTTAGAGATCGTATGCTCATCACATAGGGGATTCTTTGGCACATCGCCTAAGGAATCTCATGCTCCTCATGTGAGGTATAATCCTAGGATCATTACCTAGGAGATGAATAAGAGATCTTATGATCATCACTTAGGGGATTATTAGGCATATCCCCTAATGAATCTATTTATAATCTCATGAGGTATAATCAAGGGAACATTATTTGGGAGATAAAGAAGATCTCATATTCCCATAACACAGGGACTTCATATTCTCGTCACCTAAGGCAACCTAAGATTATCACATAGAGTTGGATGTTTCCTAAATTAAGAGTGGTCATAGGTTTATATCTCAGTAAAGGAACTCAAATATTTAAATTTTAGAAGAGGGAACTACCTGATACACTCATCGCGTAGTGGGTGAGAATAGTTTTATAGCCACCATTTCATTTTTATCCATGAAGTTATTCAATTCCCACCAAACCCTTTTCAATTTCATCATTAAAAACTATATTCTATGTCACTGGGAAACTAAAAGGAAAACCCATATCAACTAATGATGTCATCTCCCACAATAACCCACTCACTACATCCTTTTAACAGTGGAAAGGTTGATGCTTCCCCACTGCACGATTTACCACCTCAACCATCTCACATTTTCCCCCAATGGAATCTATCACAACCAAACTAACAAAAAACTTCTCAAACAACCCCACCAAAAAACAATGAATATTTTCATCAATAAAAGTAAACAAGCACCATGTTCTTGATAAATATAATGAAAATTAGTAAAAACATGTGAATCAAAACCTTTACATCATTTTCCATCAAGTATGGTTCATTTTATTCAATTGGTCAATCCATAATACTCACCCATAGAATAAAAAAGCATGTTAAAAAAATTATATACAAATTGGAGAGTAGAAAAATATTGAAAAAATATTTGGAAAACATGCCTTAAAAGAGGTCCGGCAAACTGAATCTTGAAAGCGTTGCGGGCGGCGGAGGTCTGAAAAACTGAAGCTCGAGGGCGGCGGAGGTCCGGCAACGCGAACTCAGCGGGCGACGGAGGTTTGAAAACAAGAAGCGAGGGCAGCGGAGGTCCGACAATGTGATCTCAGCGGGCGGCAGAGGGGAGTCGCAGGGTTCTAGTACCGCGAGAGCTTTAGGTCGCGATAAAACGAGGGCACTGTGCGACCAAATTTATAAAAAAATGTACTAAGGTTTTATCAGCGCTAAAAAAGAACTGATAAAGACTACCTTTATCAGCGCTAACATTTTAGTGCTGATAAAGGTGTCCTTTATCAACATTTTTTAGCGCTGATAATAGTACCCTTTATCAGCGCTTCAAAAGTGATGATAAATCCTTACTGTATCAGTGCTAAAATTTTAGCACTGATACATGGAGTCTTTATTAATGCTTTTCTAGCACTTATAAAGGGTCTTTTTATGAGTTCTATTTTAGCACTGATAAAGGTAACCCTATATCAGCACTAAAATTATAGTACTGATAAAGGAGTTCTTTATCAGCGCTTTTCTAGTGCTGATATAGGGCCTCTTTATCAGCGCTAGAAAAGCGTTGATAAAGAATCCCTGTATTAGCGCTAAACTTGTAGATAAACTTATACCGGGTGCTATTTATCTCAAATGGTTGGAGAGAAACTCACGATTAAGAATATACCCATTGTACGGGAGTTTGATGATGTCTTTCCGGAGGAATTTCCAGGTCTTCCACCAAATCGTGAAGTTGAGTTTTCAATAGAACTCATACTGGGTGCTATGCCCATTTTAAAGACACCTTATAGAATTCCCCCAATTGAGTTGCAGGAATTGAAGAAGCAACTTCAAGAGAATCTTGATAAGGGATTCATATGCCCTAGTGCATCACCTTAGGGAGCACCTGTTCTGTTTGTTAAGAATAAATACAAATCAATGCGACTCTGCATTGATTATCAAGAACTTAACAAGATCACTATAAAGAACAAATATCCTCTCCCATGCATTGATGACTTATTTAACCAACTACGTGGAGCTCAATACTTTTCCAAGATTGATCTTCGTTCAGGGTATCATCAATTAAGGGTCAAAAAAGAGGATATAACAAAAATAGCTTTTCATATAAGGTATGGACACTATGAATTTATAGTGATGCCATTTGGTCTTACTAATTCCCCTTCTATATTCATGGATCTAATGAATAGAGTCTTTAGAGACTATCTTGATCAGTTTGTGGTAGTATTTATAGACAATATTCTTGTCTATTCAAAGAGAAAGAAAGAACATGAATATCACTTGAGAATTGTATTAAAGACCCTAAGAAATGAGAATATTTATGCCAAATTTACCAAGTGGGAATTTTGGCTACAAAAATTTTCATTTTTGGGTCACATAATATCAAAAGAGGGGATATATGTGGTTCCAGCAAAAACAGAGGTTATCGAAAGATGGTCGAGACCAACAACAGTAATTGAGATCCGATGTTTTCTTGGTTTGGCTGGATATTATCGACATTTTTTGAAATATTTTTCATGATTACATAATCTACTCACCAGGTTGACTCGAAAAGGAGTTAAGTTCATGTGGAAGGAAGAGTGTGAAGAGAATTTCAAGGAGTTGAAAAGAAGGTTATCCAGTGCACCTGTGCTCACACTGCCTTGTAGTGGAGAAAGGTTTGTGATCTACAGTGATGCATCCAAGAAGGGATTGGGGTGTGTTCTTATAAAAAATGATATGGTGATAGCTTATGCCTCACGACAGTTGAAAATCCATGAGAAAAATTACCCAACTCATGATTTGGAGTTAACTACGGTAATATTTGCATTAAAGATTTGGAGGAATTATCTTTATGGTGAAAGGTGTGATATTTATACTGATCATAAAATTTTAAAGTATATTTTCACACAAAAGGAGCTGAATACGGGAAAAAGAACATGGTTGGAGCTGATTAAGGATTACGACTGCTCAATTCATTACCACCCTAGGAAAGAAAACAAGGTGGAATATGCATTAAGTCGACAAGACCATGCTAGCTTATCCATGATGAGGATAAAAAAAGATCCAATATTTATGGATTTAAAAAGGATGGATCTTGGAATTATAATGTAAAGTGAAAAAGCTTATATTTCTCAAATGAATGATCAACCATCTATACATGTGAAGATTAAAGAGGCACAAAAAGAAGATGTAGAGTTACAAAAGAAGGCGAGAAATGTTCCTGAATTCAACCTTGACTGTGATGGGATAATAAGGTTCAGGAATCAGGTTTGTGTTCCTCCCATCCTAGAATTAAAGAAGGAGCTACTGGATGGGGCTCATAGTTCTTCATTCTCTATTCATCCTAGAAGCACGAAGATGTATGAGGACCTGAAAGAGTACTTCTGGTGGGATGGCATGAAAAGAGATGTTGCTGAATATGTCTCTCGATTCTTGGTTTGTTAGCAAGTTAAAACTGAGAGACAGAAGTCTAAGGGGATGTTACAACCATTACCCATACCAGAATGGAAATGGGAAAACATCACTATGGACATTGTCACTAGACTTCCTAAAACATCAAAAGGAAATAATGCTATCTGGGTTATAGTTGATCATCTTACGAAGTCGGCACACTTCATTGCTATTAGAGAAGATTTCTCTCTGGATCAGCTTTCCAGGATATATGTGAATAAAGTTGTAATATTTCATAGAGTACCACTTTCCATTATATCTGATCGAGATCCGAGGTTTACCTCGAAGTTTTGGTGAAGTCTTCAGCATACTTTAGATACAGAGTTGAGTTTTAGCACTGTTTATCATCCTCAGACAGACGGTCAGTCTGAGAGAACAATTCAAACTCTAGAAGATATGTTAAGAGCTTTCTCTATGGATTTCAAAGGTGGTTGGGATCAACACCTACCTTTGGTGGAATTTTCTTATAATAATAGCTTTCACTCCAGTATTCAGATGGATCCTTATGAAGCTCTCTATGGAAAGAAATATAGGACTCTAACTTGCTGGGATGAAGTTGGGGAAATAAAGCTATTAGGACGTGATCTTGTTGATGAGATGGTAGAAAAGGTCAGATTTATTCAACAACACATAAGAGAAAATCAGAGTTGACAAAAAAGTTATGCCGACAACCAAACAAAAGACCTAGATTTTGAAGTGGCTGATAAAGTGTTCTTACAAATATCTCCTTGGAAGAGAGTAATGATATTTGGAAAGAAGGGCAAGCTATGCCCTAGGTATATTGGTCTTTTTGAAATAATGGATCATGTTGGGAAGGTAGCTTACCTATTGGTGCTTCCACCGAATCTCTCTCAAGTTCACGATGTGTTCCATGTATCTCTCCTGAGAAAGTACATACCTGATCCTTCACATGTACTAAGCTCAGAAGTTGTACCACTGGAGCAAGATATTTCTTATGAAGAACAGCCGATAGAGATTATGGATCTTAGTGAAAAAGTTCTACGGAACAAGACCACTCGCTTGGTGAAATTTTTATGGAGGAACCACCAATTAGAAGAAGCTACATGGGAGCTTGAGGATATGATGAGGGGGAGGTATCCTCATCTGTTTGTTACGAAGTGATGAATTTCGAGGGAGAAATTCATTTTAAGGGGGTAGAATGTAACACCCTAATATTTTATGAGAAGTATATTTTTTTATGTCTTATGTTATATGAAACATCAAATAAATCTTTTAATATACACAACACTAGCTTGGATTGCGTTACACGCAATCACGACCTTCCTTGATAGCATGTGTAGTACGCAATACCAAGATTCACGAAACATCGATATATTGTTATAATATTATTATGGACTAGACATTATTAATATTATTAACTAAGTTTTGAATTTTATAACATTATTATTCATCTTACATATTTTCTAGAACATGGTCTGAGAACAAAATAATTTTTTCGGGTAAAATAAGTATTTTAAAAAAAATGTAGTTTTGCCGCATTTTGATGGTGCAACCACTTTAAATATAGTTTTTGTAAAGTTTATAAGTTCAATTTGACAAAATAAAATTCTTATTTGGAATCAAGATATAAAAATTTACTTTGGATAAAATTTTCATATTATTCTGATAACTTTCATATTTTAATGAATAGTAAAAACATGCTATATTTTAATTAAAAACAACTTTTTTCATCGCAATAATTTATATAGTTAAATTATAATATTGAATGGTTTAAAAGTATAAATAGAATATATTTTTACCATTTAATATAATTTATGTCATTACCATTAATTTTACATTGAATTCATAGGTAAAAACATTTTAATCTTTGGCAATGTTTTAACTTTTAAAACCCATTTTCTTAACAATTGGATTAATTTTAAATTAATCACTGCAACTTCTGTGTTTTGAATTTTGAAAAATGGATTCCATATTTGAATTCATTGGGTCCAAATTATGTCAATAGGTTACTTTAATTTTTTTATATATTATGAATAATAACTACAGTCATTTTTATTTACTGTAGTTAAAGGTAAATCGGGTAATTAAGGGTAAATATAAGATTATAAAATTACCCTAACACCTGAAAAAATTCTATTGGATGACTAAACGTCGACCCTTATCACCTAAGGGTCGGAATAAATTCATTTTATGGACTTTTAACCATTAAAATAATTTAATTGTTATTAAAACCAAAGAAAGTGACAACATGTCACTCTCTTAAAACTTATAAGTATAATAATTTTAATTTAGTGATAAACTTCATGAAACTTCAAAATTTAATATTATCCAGAAATATAATAAAATTATCTACATCATGAGAATTTATTTTGTATTTTTAGGGATAAAATAATTATCATTTATGAGGACACAATAGTGATGTAGAAATTATTTCATTAATTGAAATATCAAATGAATGGTTTTAAAAATATTAAAATAAATATTATATGAACTAATTAATGTGATACCTTAATTTTATAGATATATATTACATGTTATTAATATATTAAATATTTTGGTTCTAACATATCTTCTGTGTGGATTTTATTTAAATTAAAATAAATGAATTGTATCACAATTGACACTATTGATATTTTAAATTATTAAATTGTTTAAAAATCACAAATATATTTAAAAAATTAAAAATTAAAAATTATATGAACTATAATGTCATTAAGTATAAAATTTTTATAATTAAGAACACATAAGTAAGTATTTATAACCATATAAAATTTATAACATTATTACCACAAATAAAATTAAATAGATTAAATAAGGATAAATCAAAATGATAAGGTTTACAATATAATCAAAACATGTCTAAATTTAATTGGTTGATGAGATTACAACCCTATATTATGTAATATCTCAATTTTACTCACTTTTAAAGTGTTTAAGTGGGGTTAGGGTTTATTATAAATTAATATTTTAGAGGTTTCCAAAGGTGCCCCGATCCTCCCTTATAAAAGGGAACCTCCACCCTCTTCTCTTTACACAAATTTGAGCCTTAAAGATCGGCCAAAACCTTACCATTACTCTTATCAACTCCCCTAGTAATATTCTAGAGGTCCTGGTCTTCTTCAAAGATTAACATTAGTTCCCTAAGAGGAGGTTTCAAAGAGGCTTGTCGAAGAAGAGGTAATATTCATTATCGATTCTTCTTCTTCTACTTCCTCTTATTTAGTTGTTTCATTATGAAGTAATAATATAAGTATCAATAATATAATGATATGTTATTATAAATATGAAACAACCCTATTTCACCTTCTATCCATCCTTCAGAAAATGAAATCACCGCGCGTGCGTACGTACGGAATACCGTCTCCACGCCGTGGTGTAATCTGTTTTCCACCACCACCTTACTTGGATGGGTATAATGGTGTAAATAATAACTATATATGATTATTGTAAAGTTATACTGATTCTAAAATAGTATACATACAATTCAATACAATTCCACGATCATGGGAATAATATCATCGCTCGTGCGTACGTACGGCCTACCATCTCCACGATGTGATGTGACTCGTTCTACATGATCTTCATTGAATAATGATTATATAAATGAATTTAATGAATAAATATGATATATATTACACTAATACCATTCTTTAAATGAGGTATCTATAACCTAAAAAGAAGAATAAGAATTTATTCGACAAAACATTCATAAGAACATAAAGCAATGAACACCCGAATAACAAGTAGCAATGAAATATTACTAATAAGACGATAAGAATATGAAAATATATGATATCATAAAAATGAATATGATTATTTAATAAGTAAATGAAATTATTTAAATCATTATACAATAGGTTAAGATATGTATGAAGAAAATCGGACGTAAGGTAAGGGAAAATCTCACAATCTCATTGTTATCTGAGATTGTTTATACTTCAGAATATACTGGGGAATATTTATCATCCACATCCATGTTTCCTCAATATGTAATATTATTTATATCCTCCTAAAAATTTTTAAATCCAATTTTACCCTTTGGTGAGTAAAATATATGAAAGTAATCTTTTTTCGTTTTTAGTATGAGATACTTTTTGACTTTTCCAGCCAAAGTATGAGACAGATCTTTTTTTAACTTATATGACATGAATGGATTTTTATGATTTCATAGAACATTATTTCCATGAAGCTTCCTTTAAAAATTTTCAAGTTTATTTTTAATAAACTTCTTTTAGTTTAAAATTGTATGACATGTTAAGAAAGGTAAAATGTTTTTGAAGTATAAAGGATATTTTCCTCAAGAATGGAGTTCAAGTGTTTTATCAAAATTATTTTCCATATAAGATAATATAGGGTTCTATTTATATCCCTATTTTTACATTGATTTGATTTTGTTAAGATGGAATTGATTTTATGATGTCCTTTTATATTATATGGATTATGTTATGATGACATGATGTTTAAGAATCCCATTTTTATTACATGGGTTATGCTATGATTTATGATTTCGTGGCACACATAAGAATGGTTTCATTATGAGATGGGTGGGACCTATATCTCCCTCCAATTCATTGGGTAAATATTTTTATCTAATGAGATAGACATGGCTGGAACGTCAAGTTAATCCGGTTCAGTGATACAATACTGGAACGAGGAGTGAACTCGGTTCAGTAATGGACTTTGTACGCTATGATGGTATTGGCAATGAGCCTTAAATAATATGAAATGATTTTCTATGATTATGTGTGCATGAAACAAAGTTTCATGTTTTAAGTTATGATTATTGGGAATACATCTCACTACTATGATTTATCCCATGTTATGATATTATGATCTCTTTTTAAATTTAAGATTTTCAAAATGTTATGTTCTTATGAATATGATCTGATTGATATTTCTTTTTTTTACCCTTAATGAGAATTTGAGCTCACCCTTTTGTATATTTTATTTTCCCCAGGCCAGGAAGAAGGGTATTTAGTAGGATATTCCAAAAGGGACTCTAGATATGATGAAATAAATGGGAGACAATGTAGATGATTTATGAACCCGTTGTTTATGTTTCCTAGTTTCTAAAGACACTATACCTATACGGTCCTATCATGGTTTTGTTATATATTGTAATAATTATGCTTCAATTCTGAAGTAATAACCATGTATGTAAAGTATGGTTCGTTATATTATGAGATTATGGTTGACCATAAGTCCAAAATCTTGATAATATGTTTAACTTTTTGGAGATTAAGGATAATTTGGAAGAAATTCATAGTGATACAAATCATTAGTTTAATATATTTTTAGTGGAAAATCTATTTGAGGAATAATTCCCTTACATTTAGAGACATGAGTTTAAAGGTATTTATAACCTTTAGTGTTATTATGATAATAGTTAAATTAGATTTTTAGGATTAAAAAAAAAATTGTGAAAAACATAGGGAAAAGGTTATTAAATGATTAAATTTTAATGATTTACATCATATTTATTTTAGATATTATATTAATATGGTTTTAGAAAAAGGAAAAAATATTTTTTTCGGGTAAAAACCCATAAAATTTTGCAAGGCTATGAGGCTTGAACCCATGACTGAATGATGATAAGGGTTTCATGCCTACCACTAGCCTATGAGATGTTCTGGTTAATGTGTAATTATTTTTAGTTAAAAACTTGAAGAAAAATTTTAATGATGAACTAGAAGTATTATTTTTTAGGTTTAGAGATTAATTTTTTAAACATATTGGTTTTTGAAAATAGTTAGAGACAGATGGAAATATTTTTCACTCTTTTATGGGTCTTACGACCCATCAAAAGTGTATTTTAGTGCTTTAGGCATCAAAGTTAATTTTTGGATATCCATTTCTTGAAGTAATGTATGAATAAGAAATTTATCAGAGCACAAAAAAGATGAAAATTATGAAATATTTTAAGTATATTTCCTGATATTCTTAAAATAATTACTCAACATTAGGAAAATGTTTAATTTTTTTGTCCTAATACCTTAATTTTTGTTGAACTGATGGTCTTCTATATCATCACATATTTATGATTTTGATACCCTCAACTTTTAATTGATCATTCCATTTTTTGTGATTGATGAATTCAATCACTAACTATAAATATTTATGATTTTATTCTAGGTATGTATCTCCAATTTCCACTAATATTCTACTACTTAGAGTCCTAGTTATATGTTAGTCCACGTGACCTTTGTGCATCCCATTCAATCTTTTATAGAGGATGTTTTATGAACCCTTCTCACTATGTGGGATTTAAAAATAGAAAATACCAAACAATTTATTACCATGTTCATGTTTAAATTTCAAGGACATAATTTAATTAAGGTGGGGAGAATGTAATGCCCTGAAATTACAAAATAAGAACATTGTATTCAATAGAATGTTTGACATGAAAAACCAATCACATAAGGGAATATAATATCTCGATACATTAAAATATAATTAATATTTTAAATAAATTCAATATATATATATTAAAATTCATGAAATACTAAGTTATCATGTGATACATGCAATAAAGACTTTCTTCAATAGCTTACGTTACACACTAGACTGAGTTTTATCATGCAACAATATAATATTAAAATATCATTATTTAATATAATAAGTTATAAAATAGCCTTTAAATTAGATATTGTGAATATTATTAACAAAATTATGAAAGTATATGGTCTACACAAATATAATATGAATTCATAGGATACTAATTAATTATAAATTATTATAAAAACCAATTGAATATAAAATAAATGTTTTTATGATCATAAAAGTGTTTTATCCTCATAAATTAAATTAATTAATATTAATGAATGGTATTAATGAAATATATATGTTATATATTCAATAATTTTTTTATATTCATCAATTTGATATTATTATAATAATTTTAAAATACCTCTAATTTTACGCATAAAAAAATATTTTTCTAAAGGTAAATTTACAACCTTTTAAAGGAGAACCTATTTTAAATCATATTTTTGGAAATTTTAAAATTTTAATATATTAAAATAAACCTAATTTTTGAAAATTTAACAAAAATATTAGGTTAGGGTGAATTTTTGGTATTTTTTTTGAGAAGTTTTATTTTTTGATGAATAGTGAAAAATAACGAATTTTATTTAAAAACTCCCTTTTCATCTAATTTATTTATAAGGTTAAATTATATTTTTGATTGGTTTTAAAGTTTATTTAGATAAATATTACATATATTAATCAAATTTAGGTCATTATAATCAAATTAAATATAAAAACTTACCAAATGTTTGACCATTTTTACTTGAAAAACCCGCATTGTCGTCCCGTCTGTAGGATTAATATTAAATTAATTTCTGGCACTTAAGTGATTTGTATTTGAAAAAATGGATTAAATTTTTTTAATCAGAATAATTTATAATTTATAATAATGTTAAATTATTTTTTTTATAAAAAATATAAGTGAAAGTGATTGAAATTAAATACAGTGATTAAGAGAAAAATTATCTAAACAAAGGATTAAACCTTAAACTTAAGATCCAAAATGACATATAAAATTATTAAAAAGACATTTTATGTTCATATTTAGACCCTATAATACCTTGTATCTAATGTTTACCATTATTGGATCCATTGGACATGGGAAAAACATGGGTGAAATTTCTATCTCAAAAATTTACAATAATTTCACTCCTCCTCCACTATAAAAAAGCACTCAACCCTCCTAATTATTTACAATTATAATTCCATTTGGCTCCAAAAATTCTTCCAAAATAAGATAAAAAAATCCATAAATTAATCATATAATCCTAAATTTGGGCATAAATAAAACCAAGGAAGGATTTTTGGAATAAATCAAAAGGAGTTACCCAAATAAGAGGTAATGTTCTTCAACAAACACTCTAGTCCTATTCCTTTTGAAAATCCTTCCTTTATTATTATTTCTTGTTTATATAATATCATAAAAATCATAAATATAAATATATTTTTCTATTATAATGTTTATACCTATACTTATACTCAATTATATCTAATGGTAAATGAACTTACAGCTCGTGTGTACGACAGACTACCGCCCCACGAAACGATGATTGTTCATTCTTTCATTACCACCTATCATGGTGGTAATTATGATGAAAATTATGTTTATATATGATATATATGATATTTATAATATCATTATACTTATTTAATTCTTATATAATGCATAACTTTATGCAATCCATTTATGGGAATACAATAACATCGTTTGTGGACGTGTAGACTACAACCTCCTAAAGACGATGTGATTCGTTCACGCTATATATAGAATTTATTAAGGGATGGTTTTAATAAAAATATTTTTAATATATGACATAAATATAATAATTTAATAATAATATAAATATATATAATTTAATTTTCATTCATATAAATATGAAAAATAAGTGGATGTAGCATTCATGCATACGTACAACCTACTATCTCCATGAACAATGCATTTTATTTCTCATCTAAAAATATTATGGATTATTATAAATACATATATAATGTTTATATATTATATTTACATAATTTTTTTAATTTTTGAGATTATGAAACCTTGATCTAATTAATAAGAACAACAAGTAACAAGTCAAAACATACTTGAAAAACTAGGCAATTAACTCATAAAATAGTGAAAATAATGAAAGATTGTTAATAAATGGGTTATAAGATACTGTACGAAGATAATATACGATATTATAAATATTATTATGGTTATTTTATAATTTAGGGAACAATTTAAAACCATTATACAGGATTTTAAAGGAGGTTCACCTAAAAGGAAACACAAGATAAGGGATTCTTGTCTCACTTTTCTTTCCATGAGGCATACAACATTTTCACCTCTTAATTATTTTGTGTGATGTATATAATGAAACTATTGTATTTTTAATCATGAATAAATTTATCTTAATTTTATTTAGAGTTTCATTTGAAATTATTTCTTTCATGGGTATTATAATTCAAAAGTTACCAAGTAGTAGGGGACTTCGTCTTAATTTCCATTCCTCGAGGCATACTTTTTTTCCACATAATTTATTATATATGGTGTACGTACAACCACTTTGACATGTGATATCATGATTAATTCATTAAAAATTATATTGTGAGTTGTAATTTAAATTATTTTATCTAAGAGTATTTATACTTAAAGTTACACAAGTGATAGTGAAATTTGATAACTCAATTCCTTTTCATTGGGTTATATTACTTCCTCATTGTTGTTAATATTATATTATTATGTGTATAATGAATTTGAAAATATATTGATGTATTTAAAATTATTTTCATGGATTTATAGTCGACACACATAATCTATTCATTTATTGATTTTCACTTCAACGTTAGGGTCTTTTAAGAGTTTATTTCACAATCTAATTGTAATCAAGATTGCTCATTCTTGAAGTTCCATTAAAGTAATTTATTTAATAATTATTTAATAAAACCTTTTATTTTCTTATATTATGTTTTAATGACATTTTTCAAGTAACAATACCATTTTACCACTCTTTGGCACTCAAAATGTTTTAGAAAATATTTTTAAGAAAACCCAACTTCATTTCTCTATTTAGCCAAAGAACTAGTTTTCTTCTTAAAACCCTACTTTATAAAAGTGATTTAAAAAATGTTTTAACCTTTATAAAATGATTTATTAAAGAAATTTTTACCATTTTTTTATTTCAAAAATGTTTTTATAGGAATATTCTTGCCACTTTCCAAAAAATTTACTTTTCTAACATTTTAAGCCTGTAAAAAAATATTTTTTTACCATGTACGACATGTATGGATTTACCCATCGCCATTTCTTCAAAGATTCCATTGCATGTTTATAAGGTTAATTTTTAAAGAAAATGTTTTCAAATGTTATTTTCAAATAAAATTATTACGATTTTGTTTTCAAAATAAAAATGATATTGTCCTTAACAATGTTTTTAAAAGATCTTTTTTAGTATTTCTATTTATCAGCGAAAAACCATTTATTTTTGCACCACTTGGGATATGTTTTATTTATGATATTCTTATTCTTACTATGTATTGTTTATGATTTATTTGACCAAGGATAGTATTTATATTCACTTACTTGATTCCTTTTATCCCCTTGAAATATTTAAATTTTTATTATCATTAGACATTAAATTTACCCTAAATATCCATATTATTTATCATGGATATGTTTATTTCCTAAACCATATACCATTTTTACATATGGTATTCACTTTGATAGTTAATTCATTTTCTGGGGAAATATTGATAAATCAATATTATTTATTCAAAAGAGATATTTCATAATGCATATTGTTTATTAATTAAACTGATCACTCAATATGAGGAATGCTTTAGACACGCAGTGATAGGTGAGGACTGCAATTTATATATCCCATAGATTAATTAAAAGGATATCATGAGAAAAATAAGTTTCAAAAATTAAATAGGTTTCTACCTATAACTATCTTTTGAAAGGTCTTGATGATATTGGTTTTTATGTGCCTCAGACACAACATTCAATAATTAACTATTTCCTTTATTTTGATTCATTATTTTTTATCCATGATATTTACACTATGAAAAATTATGTGGATTAATTTAGTTATTGGTTTATTGATTAAATGGCATGTGTTTTCAATTTATTACCTTTCTATATTGGTTATTCTTTATCCATTTATTCGAATAGAATCTATTTTTAGTTATTTACCTTTTCATATTGTTTATGCACTTCCTTTTTAGTTTATTGATTACATGGAATGCGTGTTTAGTCATTTACCATGCGATAATTATTATTCTAATTGATTTAGTATTTCTTCTTCTATACTTAACCCTTACTGAGAATTTGATCTCTCTCTTATTCTATTTCCTTTCCCTAAGAATACAAGAAGTGTACTAAAAAAGATATGCAAGGATATTCTAGATGGGAATAAAGTTATCCAATAAATAAAAAAGTATATTATAAATTTTTTATTCATTTTTAATACAAGTCTCATGTATGTATCTAGTTTACCAAGACTAATAAACTATTCAGTCCTTTGTAATGTGATTTAATTGTATTTTATGCCAATATAATGGTAGTATGACACTGACTATGAGATTTTTGGGTTCAGGTCACTAAATTTCATCTATCAGTTTAAAATAGTAAAATCATTCTTGAAAATATTTTAAAGAAAATATGGGTGTGGAAGTAAAAATAATTATGATTGAATAGAAAAACAAAGTCAGTTTTCCTTAAAAATACTCATTTATAATTTTGAGTACTTAGAGAGTGAAAGATTAAAATAAAACTTTTAATTTATATAAATAACCATAGTATAATAAAAAATAAAAATTTTAGATATAGATTATATAATTTCATTATTAGATATTTAAGCATAAAAATATCAGTAAAAAGTGATATTGTAACAAAAAACCTTACCACTTTGGTAACTTTTGTATCATAACCCCTATAAATGAAAAATGTTCAAATAAAACTTCAAATAACTGAATATAAATAGATTCATGATATAACATATCAAAGGAGAATATATAAACCACATGAAAGAAACAAGTGGTGAATATGTCATATGTCTCATAGAAACAAAAGTGAGGTGAGAAACCCTTACAAAGATAATAACTTTGAAGTGAGAACATATCAATGAAGTGATTATATGTAAAAAATGTAAATCCACATAAAAAATAGAAAATAAAACATAAAATAATAAAATTTAATTAAACACATAATCTTGGAATAACATATTCAATGTTGAAGTCATATAACCTAATGAAAAGAAATTTAGTTAAGAAGCCCTTACCTCAAGCCCGAATCTCTACGTACATACATTATCTCCAGCATAACAAACTTTTATTAAATTTTTACTTGCTTAAGAACCTTTTTAGGAGTATTTACTTATTATTAACCCTTTTATTTGATTTATTAATATGAATTATATAGTTATTAAATCTGTTAATTTCATATTGGACATTTTGAGGATATTTAGTTCATAATATTAAAACAAATTAGTTATATTAACCATGGACAAATGGGTTGTAAAGAACCTAACCCTAGTATACCAGAGTTAGTAATTACTTTATTGAATTGGTACTAGATGAAAGAAATTTCATCCAAGAGAACCAAATAGGTTAGTAGTCTTATTAAACTAGATACATACTTGAATATTAGATTACATTTAAAACTTGAAATAGATAATGTTATTTGATATTGAGTACACCATTATCCCCTTTAGTATATCCCCATATATCAATCATAAATACACTTCCTACCATCCTAGGAAACAAAAACATAATAAATGGGTGATCTCATATTCTAATTAAGGGTATGTGTGCAACATAATCTAATAATTCATGAATAATATGCCAATAACAAATGATGATGAAATAATACTATATAAATAATCACATGATCTAGAGACTTATCCATATATATTATAACTATTAAAATAACCACACTGACATTAGTAAATAATTTCATAATGATAAAATTCATAATATCAAACTTCTAAAACTTTCTATCGAGGCCTCATGCCAAGACATCTTACATAAATGGGTAAGGCCTCCGCTAAATACCTAATCTATTTTGTCTCATGTTACCTACCGATGAATTGATAGGCTATGTAAAAACTATAATAAGATTCATTTTAAACCATTTAAAAAAATAAAACATGGATAAAAATTAATTTAATAAATAATTTGATAATGTTAAGAACATAATTTTAGGAATTTTAAGTAAAATATGGACATGGAAGAGAAAAATTCCAGATCGAGTATTAAAATAATATCAGTTAAAAAAACATATTTCAATATCTTGATTACTTAAAGAGAGAAAATTTAAAGGAAAAAAAATTTAATTTATAGAAATAACAATAGGAGAAAAAATATATCATGTTTAATATAGATATATAAAATATTTTCCCCAGTAGATACATAAACATAAAAATCTCGTATAATGATGAAATTGTGAAATAAGGCCTTACATCAGGTTAGAATCCTTTAGAATGTATCTATAAGTCCTATATAATAAATATATATTTATTATAAATTTATTATATAACCATACATATAAATAATATCATATATTATTTAATTATAATCTTTTACCATCTGTTTAATAATAATAATTTGTTAAAATCATTATTTCAGGTAATAATTGGCTCATTTTTATGTATGTTTTGGTTTTTTAGTTTTGGTACTTTTACTTTTATCATAGTTACATAATATCCAAAATGTAAATAATTATATAAATATCATATATATTTAATATATATGTATTTAGAGTAATCTATAAAAGTTTTAGATAGAAAAAATAATTACAATGTTCATGGAGATGGCATGATATATTTACACATGCACATTGTTTTCATTTTTTGATGGATAGAATGAAATAAAGTTAAATAATAATTCAGCTTTAAATAATCATTATTATATCATATAAATAATATATATTCATGAAATCCTTTCTTATTATGCATGCACATTGTTTTTATTTTTTGACGGATAAAATGAAAAAAGGTAAATAAAAATTCAAATTTAAAGAATCATTATTATATCATATAAATCATATATATTCATGAAATCCCTACTTATTACTATCAATGTAAAAAATCACATCGTTTCATGGAGTCGGTAGTCCACACGTATGCACAAGCAACATTTTCTTTTTCCAAAAGATTGGAAGGTAAGAATGTATATGTGATATTATAATTAAATAAGTATAATTATGTTATAAGTTTAATATATATATATATATTAAATCCATCATTATATCCATCTGTGAGAGGCGACAATGGAAAATAAATTACATCGGTTCGTGAGCTGGTAGGCCACCCTACACACGATCGATGATTTCATTTACCATTTGATGGAAGAGGATGTGAATATAGGTTTTTATATTAACATAATAACATACATGTATATGTGATATACAAGTGTTATTATTTAATAATATTTTAAGAAGACTTGAAGAAGGTATAAAAATAAATAAAACAAAAACTCATGGTTAATAACTATACCTATTTTTCATACAACCTCTTTAATTTTATACCAAAAGACTTCATAGAATTATTTAATGATTAAAATAGGGACTCTAGGTCATGGGTAGGGATTTAAGGAAGGTATTTTAGTAGGTATTGTTTGAAAAAAATTCTCTTTAATTGTGCTGAGGAGAGGAGAGGGGGTGACTTTTTATAAGTGAGGAGTGACATTTTTCAAAATACCAAAAACTATTCAATAACGGGAAGTCAATATCGATATAAGTGCCAAAAAATTTAAAAAATAATGGATTTATGAGAATATAAGGCTGATAAAAATCTCCACCACTAAAAAATAATTTTTTTAAACTTCTTATTCCCTTAACCTCTAAAGTTACTCACTTTTAAAATTTTGGTTTTCACCACACTAACTAGTTTTTTAGTTATATAATTTATAATTTAGGAATAAAAATAGAATTAGACTTATTAGGTGATTTATACCCACTTATTATAATTTTAAAATCTAATTTATCAAATTAAAATCCTATGTTTTTGGAAAACTAATTTTAACACAAGAGAATGTAACACGAAAACCCCATTTTAACCTTAACCACATTAATTAAAATTTTACTATCTTTGCTATTCATTATGACCAATAATAAAGTTGATATTATTACCAAATATATATTATTATGGTTTAAAATATTAAATCTTTTTTATCAAATTCAATTTACAGACATGGTAGAATTTAATTTAAAATTAAACCCATAATTGCAATAAAAAAGCAGTTTTCCAAAGAAAAAGTTTTCTTAAGTTTAAATAGATTTATATCAAAATTTACATTAAATTGATTCAAATGACCAAAATTAGATTACTAATAATATAATAAAAATTATTTTAATTTAAAAATAATTTCAAACAAAATGTAACTTGGTAAATGCTTTAAAAGAAAATATTTTTTTAATAAAAATAAGTATTTTCACTATTCATAGAAAAATTAATATTTTCAGAAAATTATAAAAAGTTCACCCTTAGATAAGTTTGACATGTTTATTTAAAAAATGAAATTTATTTTTTGAAATAAATTTTCTAAAATTGGGATTCTTTTTAAAAAATGTGGTCAAAATGGGATGTAATCGCTTTTTAGAAAAATACAGTTTTTAGAAAAACATTACTTTTACTTTAGAATGTTTTTTTATTTTCACTTATAATAAATTGATAACCAATGAATTAATTTATACCCGTGTAAAACATATATTTTTTTTATTTAGTTAGTTATATTCATACCCACCAATTTAATGGCTATGTAATAATCGTATAATATATTAAAATTCACATAGACCTGGGATTGTGTGCATTTCAAGCAATTGAAGTGATTAAATTTATTAAAAAATATATAAACAAATATTGGGGTTTTACAGTATAACTCCTTAAAAATTAATTTACCCCTAAACATTCCATTACTTTGATACAAATAAATGAGGATATCTCTGCCTCATTACATCCTTGGGTTCCCATGTAGCTTTTTTGAATTTCATATTCCTTTCGAATAGTTTAAATAGATGAGTAGTCTTGATCTGTAGTAATTTATCTCTATGATACAAGAATTATACTATTTTTTCTTCATAGTAAATATCATTTTTGAGTGTTATGAACTCAGAGCTAAGTACATGTGAATTATAAAGTATGTACTTCATCAGGAGAGATATATGGAACACATCATGAACATGAGACAGGTGTAATGGAAGTGCCAAGTGATAAGCTACTGTCCCTACCTAATTAAGAACATCAAAGGGGAAAATATAAAAATTTATTAACATTAATTTATTCACAAATATCATAACCTTATTCCATATAGAAATTCATATAAACTCTTTCTCAACAAATTTAAACTCCATATCTCCTCGATGATTATCCACATAACTTTTTTATCAACTTTGAACTCCCTTGATGATCTATTAAATTGTTTTGACTTTATCCACCATTTACTCATCTAGATCAGGTCCCAATATCTTAATTTCTCTAAATTCAACCTTGAACATCGGATTTATACACTTCTTTCCATAGAGTTCTTCATAAGGAGCCATATGAATTCTCATTTGAAATCTATTTTATGAGAAAACTCAACTAGTTGAAGGTGTTGTTACCAACCACCTTTAAAACCCATAGAAGAAGATATTTACATATCCTGTAGGGTTTAAACGGGACTATTAAACTAACTAACTATCTAAGGATAGTAATAAGTAATAAAACTTAACTCATTATCTAGATCCCACTAAAGTATTCTTTATAACTTTGAGGTAAACCATGGATCTCAATGATTGTATCATGATTCACTGTTTTATTTCACCCTTAAACTAATGTATTAAAATGGGTTTTTATTGAAAATTAAAAGTATAATAAAAAATATAACTTCATGATTGATTAAATATATTTTTTTATTTTCACTATTAAAAATGTAAATTTCAATTGTTTTGATGATTTTATTGAAGGTGGAGGTGATTCAAGGACCCATGATGATGCAGAAGGAAAATGGTCTAAACTACATAGAAGCCCATGAACACATGTCCACTATTTTGCATGATCAGAGAAATTCATACATGCAATTGGGTTGATTTTTTTGATCCTATACATATATTCTTTTATTAAAAATTTTATGATGGAACTAAAGTCTAATTCATCCATGAAGAGGACTATAAGAATTGATCTTTCCAATAAAATAAATCTTCATGGGGTTGAAACTTCGCCTCTGTATTTTAGAAATATCTCTTATTATAAACAATATCCACACTCCAAATTTGACATGAAGATAGAAAAGGAGTCTAAAAAAACTTTTTAGTTTTGTAAAAAGTGATTTAAGACTTTATGACCAGGGAAAACCATAGACCAAGAATATTCTTGAAATCAGGGAACCCAAAACTACCTCCCACTTTGCCTAATATTGGCAACTTAGGCACCCCATTTGAAAGGTATACCAAGAGGAAAGGTAGTGCTATTTTTGAATCCCAAAGGATACCTCTCATGACCCCTATAAGTTCTAGAGGTTGTGGGAAGTTCTACCTCAATATATTCTTTTTCCTCCCCTCCCATGGATTTCTAAACCCCTTATGATCACTTGGGAAGGAATGTGATGTAATACCAAGCTTCATTTTTGTAATATTTGAATAATATTTTAAATTACAGGTTTGTGTGTTGTTTTTCAAAATCCTTTATTCTTATTTAATTGATTTATGTACTGGTATGTCATTATTAACTCATATGATCATGTTTGGGGATACCCTTTCATGTGATATTTCAGAAATCGTTAACCATTTTTCCTTTCTCTTTTAATTTCATTGTTTATGTGGTTCATATTTGTAAATTGAACTCTTAAAAACACTGTCAAGGCCATGTACATTTATTTCATGGTATCACAATGAAATAAAATACAAACATGGACAACACATCGAGTTCTTCATGTGTTTCCTTGGTGAGTTTCAGTTATGAAGTCAAACACAAATCACACGATCATTAGAAGTATCTGGTAAATCATTGTATGTTTTCGACTGAACCCTAGAAGGTATCCTAGTATAAAATCAGAAAAATTATGGTTCTAGGTGTTATGAACCAATTATTAAAATATCTAAACCCTATCTCTTGAAGCGATGAAGGATGAGCATCATAAGACTTACCTGGGTTGATACCGTTTACTTAATTTTGTTAGCTTACACTTTGTTTTTATCACTTTACACTTTCTTTTGTCATATTAAATCATGAAACCCCAATTTTTTAAATATCCCATTCCACTTATATTTTTATAATGGAAACCTTCTTTTTGAATTAATGATCTAAAGCTCTGTCGAGAGATGACCTAGGGTTCCTATAACATCCATGGATTATTTTAAAAGGTATTTTGTCATTTAATTTCCATTATTTATTTATTGTGGGGTTTTACCATACATTTTTGGAGGAAAGGGTGAGTTTTCATGATTTGGGCCAAACAGTGATCCCATTTCCAGATTTAAAAACTAATTTGGTTTCTTTTATAAATCCTTAATTTTTTAACATTTTACACCCATTCCACTTCTCAATTGGCATCCCTAGGTATATTAAAACCACCATATCCATTTGGACCTCATAAGAATCCATAATAATGATGGATTTAGGTTTTTTATTAAGGTATAGGGCCAACCCGAAAGCCCATTTCCTACATTTAATGTTTTTTTAATTCTGTAATATCTCATTCAACTTTTAAGGTTTTTCGGTGATTCCAACTCTAAACTGAGACCACTTACCCAAGATGTGCTCCCATACTCTTCTCCCCCTATCTGGAGCTAATATTCATCACAAAGTTGGGTAAAACTTCTCTAGATTTCTCAAATCAACCAGATTTTAAGAGGTAAATTGTTTATTTCATAACTCCTTCAATTTTTACTCTTTTCCACCATTCTAGTTATTACATGACCTCCTCCACCTTATTTGAAGCTCACTTGAATTTTTGGATATTTTTAAATTCAGCTACTGGTGTATTTGGGTCGTTTTATTCAGGATTTCTTCAAGTAAGTGTTTCTCTCTTTATTTCCTTCCTTATCCTTAGGGTTTCATCTCTCTTTCATGAAGTTCTAAAATGTATAGAAGTTAGGTTTCATACACATGGTTTGATTTTGTGTCTTTTTGGTCAAATATTGGGGGTTTAGTTAGGATTTATCTCTTTCATGGTGCGGTGGTGGTGCAGTTTAATTTTCACACAATGAATTGGTGTTTTGACATAAAAGGTAGGTGGATCCATGTGTAAGCATCCTAACATGAGTTTGATTTGATTCATTAATATCTTTATCATACTCTTATTACATTATGTTGTGTTCGAGAACTATTTTTGGTAGTATTGATTAAGCATTTAGTTTCAAAGTTTCATATTTGTTTGAAAATGTATGTTTTCCATGTGTATCTCTTGTTATATCATTTGAGGTAATTTGATAACATTTGAAAGTGGGTTAATAAATGTTTTGAGGGATTCCAAAGTTTTTTTATTGGTATTGGGGTGATTATTTCCTTGAAAGAGGGTTTTGAAATGGGTTTTCTGTGCAAAACATGGTTATACCCCTTGGGATTATTTTATGAAAATTATAGGTGATTTATTGAGTTAAAAAAGTGGGAAAAGGGTGTAAATGTGCTGTTTTTGTGAGCGTGTTCACTTAATATAGGTTTTTGAAAGGTAAAGTGGTGATTTAAGATGTTATTTTTTTTAGAATATTGTATAAATTTCTGAAATGATTTATCAAATTGCAAGAAAGGCACAAAACATGTTTGTGGGCTGTTTTGTGTGAGTGTGATGTAAAAAATGAATTTTTTTTTTATGAAAGTAGTATTATTTGAAATTTGTGTGGGATTTTTGGTCTGTGTGTGACTTGGAACTGGTATTTTCATGTGTAAATTTTATTTCAAGGCTTGTGAAACTTGTTTGAGCACAAGAGAGAAAACTCGGGTATCTAGGTGGGTGGACGTGTACTAGTTTGCTAGTGATCTTATGGGGTTGTTCCTAACATTCACATAGAAAGTTTAATGATGAAAAAAATAACTAAACTATGGTGATGATGATTATGATGATGTTAGTGGAACACTAGTTTATGGGTATAATTCATACTAGTGGATCGTGTGCACGAGAATAGATATTTTTATGGTTACTTTCACCGAGATATGAGGTACCTTGGACCCAAAACGAGCTAGTGGCTAGGGGTTATTTCCCATTGCTTGTGCTCATTAGATAATTTATTCTTACTGTTAGCATATGGTATGTTTGATTGGAAAATTAATTTTCTTTGGAATTTTATTCAAAAGTGTTGATTCTTTAAAGTATCCCACTTGAAAAATGTTTTTATTTAAAGTTGCATCTCTTTAAAATTATTGTTAGCATTTCATGTTCATGAAAACTTACAAGATTTTCATTCTTGAATGTTTATCACATGAAATATTTTAGCGGTGGAATCCTACTGGGATTTGTCTCACACCCTACTTACACCCTTAGGTGTAAGTAGACTTGGTTATTTTTTCGCAGGTTTGGGTAAAGCTTTTAGTGCCAGTGATTCAGGTTTCTTGCGGTCCATCTTGGAGCAGTGTCATGGAGATGGCTTGAGGGTAGTGCCCCTTTCCATGAGGAGGTTCTTGGGATATCCATTTTGGGTTTATTAATTTGTTACAGTCTTTGAGAATTATTTTAAATTATGTAATTCAATTCTGAATTTTTGTAAAAGATGGTTTGTTTTAAAAAACACAGATTTTTTATATTGGATTTGTTTGTTGTTTTATGTTTGTAAACTCAGGTAAATCATTCCAAAATTCAATTTTTCGATACTCGGGCACTTGTTCAAGACTATGGGTATCGGGAATTCCCTTTGGTCCTTGGCACATGCCGGGTCGGGTGCCGGTTTTGATGGCAACTAGATTTGGTTTTTGACAGTCCTACTATGCTGTAGAAATTCAAGTAAAACTAAACATCTAATTTGACATGCTCGAAAAAGTGATCACCCGACTAGATACAATAGATTTTGGGACTCCATTAAGCTTTAACACTTCCTTAATGTATACTATAGAAAGGTGATAATGAGGGAAATATTCTTTGATAGAAATGAAGTGTGTTGAATTTGTAAGGTGATTGACTAAAACCCAAATAACAATATTTCCTTTAGATGTTTTGGGGAGTCTTATGAAAAAATCCATAGTGATTTTTCCCATTTACATTATGGTATGGGTAATGGTTATAAAATAATCTTAGATCTCAATATATTAGCCTTAACTCTCTGACATACCAGACATCAAGATACATACTCAGCAATATGTCTCTTCATGTTGTCTCCCTATAAATATTCTTTCAGATCTCTATACATATTCATACTTCTAGGATGAATAGATAATGATGAAATATGAGCCCCATGAAACATCCCCTTCTTCAAAACTTTTATGGGTAGAATACATACATGGTTCCTAAACCTTTTCATTATATTATTTTTATGGTTAAAATTAGGAATATTTTCACCTTCTTTTGCAGCTCCACATCTTCCTTCTACTTCTTTTTAATCCTCACATGGATAGATAGTTGAACACCCATTTTAGAAATATAATATTTATCCCCTTACATCATTATTTATATATACATCCTTTTAAATTCCATAAATATTGGATATTTTGTGATCCTCATCATAGATAAACTAGAATGATCCTTTTGACTTAGAGCATTTGCCACCTTGTTAGCCTTCCAGGGTGGTAATGTATTGACCAATCATAATATTTTATTAATGGAAACCATCTTATTTGGTTCATATTCAAATAAATACTTGTAAATATATAATTAAATATTTTATGATCCTTATATAAAATAAAAAATTTATTATATAGATAATACCTCCATATCTTTAATGAAATAATTACCACAGTAACTCCAAACCATGAGTTGGGTAATTTTTATCATAAACCTTCAATTTTCATGAAGCATAAGAAATCAGCATATCATTATAAATGATTATTAATCCCAATAAATTCTTTTATGTATCAATATAGATTAAAAACCCTTCTCCACTTCAGGGTAGTGTAAGCACAGGTGCACTGACTAACCTTCCCTTTGGTTTCTTAGATTTTTACTCACATTCATCTTTCTAAAGTAACTCAGATCCCTTCCAAGTTAAATTGACGAGTGGTCTTGATATTAATGAATGATTTCCTACATAGAATCAATAATATCCATCTAAACCAAGAAAAATATGGATCTCAGTCACTGTGGTTGGTCTGTTCTAACTTTCAATAATTTATATCTTTAAAGGATCCACCGATATAACCTCTCTTAAGAATATATAACCCAATAATGAATCTTTTGAAAGCCAAAATTCACACTTGGTGAATTTGGAATAAAAATTATCTTTCCTAAAGGTCCTCATCACAATTATCAAATTTTATTCACGATATTACTTTCTATTTTAATATATAATAATATAGTCTATAAATACCACCAAAACTAATTAAGGTAATCTCTAAAGACTCTCTTAATTAAATATATGATGATTTCTAGAGAATTGATAAGTCCAAATAGAATTACTATAAAGTCATTATGAATATACCTCATATATAAATTCGCGTTGGGTATATCCTCCTTCTTGATCCTTATATGATGATATCCAAATCAAAGATCAGTATTGAAAAAATACAGATCTAATCATAATTAATCAAACAGATCATTGATATGGAGTAGATGGTACTTTTTATTAGTTATTATCTTTTTAAGATCCCAATAATCAATAAAAATATGCATCGACCCATCATTATTAACAAAATGAATAGGTTCACCCTATAGAGAAGCACTAATAAAAATCAATCCCTTATCTATATTATCTTATATTTTCTTATTAAATTACTAAAAATTATTTGGGGCCATTCTATATAGAGTCTTTGAAATAAGAATAACACCATATTAAAGTTTTATTGAAAACCTAACTTCATGATTCAAGGAAATACTAGGGAAGTCTTTAGGAAATACATCAAAACATTCACAAATAGTAGGTGAATTTTCAATGTTGAGTTTCTACCTAACCATTTAAGATAAATATCCATCATGAATAGGTAGAAAACCCATATTATGGAAGTAATTTCCATTTAGTGTTCAGGTTCATCCTAATATTTATATATTATTAAAGGTTATTTAGAATATCAAATATAACTTCCCTTCCTTGAAAATTGTTATGAGATATATACTGGGATAGATAATACATACCCAATGTTATGTCAAATTCAACTATAGTAGGAATAAAAAGATTCACAATAAGAAACAACCCACAAAATTCTATCATATATGAGTTATATACTTAAGATGAAATCATCCTACCATTATGATTTTCCTTGCCAACTAAATATCTAATCATTGAGGTGGTGATTTGATACCCATAGAAAATTATTTATAAATAAAAGTGTGGATATGAACATAATAAGATAAAACATTTTCAATCCTAGAGTGGATGATAAGTATACCTTTCACCACATTTCTGGAAAATTCTATGTTGTCTGTAGTAAATGTATAATCTTGCACCTCTCCCTTGGATTATTTCATGTTAAGTTACATTTATGTTTAGGAAACTGGTTAGAATATTTCACCATCTCATTATAGTTAAATCCATATACTTGGATGAAATCTCCCTCACCCCTACATTCATGAGCTTGATGGAATTTTTCTCCACACTGGAATCAAACCCCTTTTCCATTTAAGCATTTACTGGGGTGTTTCATTCCACAAGTATCACATGTTAGAAAATTTCCATTTATATTATTCCCATTATCCATTTTTGATCTTCCATTACATTTTTCTCTTTCTTTCCTTCAAATATATAAGACATATAGAACTATTTATCTACCCTTATAGAACATGATACTATATCCTCATATGATGATAATTTATATGACACTTGTTCCATTCGAAGGATTAGATTAATCCTATAAAATAATTGGTTAATATTGCTCTTGGATTACATACATAGTTCATAACATTCCTTTATAACCTTGTTAAGTTTTCTTCATAACTAAAAATATTTTTCTTTTACTTTTGACTCATACTCAATAATTTTCTCACCATATCCTCCCATTTTTCATGAGGAGAATAATTTTCCAAGAAAAGTTATTTAAAATCCTTCCATTCCATGATTGATATTTCCTCATCATCCTTAGTGTTTTGAATCAATGGCCACCATTGATCTTAATCCCCTAAGAGATGATAAACTACCATGACAACCTTATCCCTTTCATTACTTTCTAGAGAATGAAATATCTTCTATAAGGAACTTATCCGTTTCTCAGTTATAAATGGATTTTTAGTCCCATTTAAAAATGGAGGTTTCTAACACATTAAATGGTCTAACATTGTTACACAATATTGTGGAACCGTAGGATACTCTATATGGTCAATATTATTAATCATAACCTGAGTCAGATACCCTAATTTCTTTTATAATTTTTCCAAATATAGTTGAAAATCCAGCTCCAACTTCATTATCTTTCCTAAGAGGGAAATCCCTACATGGATTACATGCATTGATATGACTTCTATTTCTTCCTATAAATACCATTTATAAAAAATGAAATACAATATATTCGAACATAATATTATGATTCATAAGTTATATTTTCAAAAGTAGTGAAACACTTAAAATAATTGATAGATTTATACATAGCTACTCTTAGAATCATAAACATGGTTTATTTGGGGATATTCTTATATAATAAAAATATTTTAAAATACTTCACAATGGTTTTAAAAATAAATATGAATTAACTTAATCATACCCCCTGAGAGTTTCAAAATAGGTGTTTAATAAGGGAAGGCTCACTATGCACCAGAATGGTGGCTGAGATATACTCAAACCAACTCTTTTCAGTGTTATTACCACTTCGTTCATCTGTACCCAAACCAATTCCACTTTTAGAATCCAAAAAGAGTTTTATTGTTAAAAAAACCACATAATCTCTATCGTAAATAAATTTATGATGTTATTATATACTTATACTTTATCCTCAATGTTAGTCATGAGGCTATATCCATAAGCTATAGTTTCATAAATCAAATTCCCAATGATTCTACTAAAAATTATCTATTACCAACTATAAAGATCCTAAAACTATCATCCAAGAGTCGGTGTTTAATTTGTTACATTGGTTCTAGATACAAGATATCATATCCAAAAGGAATTAATAGTTTTGTAGTCTTGGAAAACTAGATACATACTTGAATCTCACATTACATTTAAAACCTAAAATAAAACATAGTATTTTCTTTGAGGACACCATTATATCATTTAGAATATACCTATATATCAATCATAAATGCACTTACTAGTATCTTGGAAAAATTAAATATAATAAATATGTGAGTTTAAATGCTTAATAATGGTATTCATACAACAAAAGCTGGTAGGGAATGGATAATATGGAAAGAATAAATGATGATCAAATAATGAAATATAAATAATACATGAGATAGAAAATTATCCATATATATCATAACTATTAAAATAATAACATTGACATCAATAATTTATTTCTTAATGATATAATAAATAATGGTGAACATCTCAAACTTACCATCAAGGCCTCATACCAAGACATGCTACATAAATAGGTAAGGTCTCAGCTAAATACCCAATCTAGTTTGTCTCATGAGACCTAACAATGTATATTGGCGCTATGTAAATCCCCCCCATCATCTAAAAATTTCAATGTATTCATCATATAAATAAACAATACAACTTAATCAATATGAATTAAAAATCAACAACTATTCATATAAGAAGAACTAGAATAGAGAATATCAATACTTTCCCCAGTAAAAGTAAACATAAAAAATATGGAGAAATATGGTGTATGGTATCATTAGAGTACATCTTAAAAATAACATTCAACAAAGGATTTTATCATATATGATTTTTTTAAAATATCACTAGAAAATTACCTGAGTAAAATACAATTTTTACTTTGAAACTAATTATTTAAATACAAAATTATTTCCCAAATATCAAGGGAAAAATTTTCAATAAAAGGAACCTTGTAAAAATTTAAATGAAGAATCAAATTAAAGAGTGGTAATTATGGTTAGAAATTTTTTCCATACCTTTTTAGTTAAAAACATTCCTTTCACACTTTTATAAAAAGGTCTAAAAGTACTTCATTTTCACAAAAATAAGAAGATTAATTTTAAAATTTCTTGTAAAAATTAAAAAATAGGTAAAAATTTATTTTATAAATCATTTAATAATGTTAAAAAAATACTTTTATACATTTTTAGGAAAATATGGACACATAAGATAAAAATCCAGATATATTAGAAAAACAATGTTTATTTTCCTTAAAAATATTATTTCGGTATCCTGAGTAATTAAAGTGAGGAAATTGAAAGGAAAAATTATAAATTATATAGATAACTATAATAGAATAAAATATATCATTTTTAAGATAGAAATATAAAATAATTTTTCCAATGGATACATAAACATTAACAACCCCGAATAATGATGAGATTATGAAATAAACCTTTACCTCATGCTCAAATTCCATAAAATGTGTCAAAACCTCTTATATAATAAATATATATTTTGTATAAATATTTTATAGAACCATAATCATATATATAATACCATATATTATTTAATTATAATATTTTATCATCATTTTATTAACTATTATTTATTAAAATCAATGTTTTGGGTAATAATTACTTCATGTTTTATGTATGTTTTGGTTTGGTGGTTTTATTACTTATAATTTTATCATAGTTACATAATATAAATAATTTTAATCATTATATAAATATAATATATATTCATTATTTATGTATTTAGAGTAATGCATACAATTTATAGATAGAAAATGAATTACACCATTCAGGGAGACGGTATGCTACACGTATGCATTAATGCTGTTTTCATTTTTTGACATATGGAATAAAGGAAAGGTAAATAATAATTAATCTTTATAGAATATTTATTATATAATATAAATCATATATATTATTCATCCATCCTTATTACCATTTATGTAAAAATAAAACTAAATATGAATCACGTTGCTTCGTAGAGGCGGTAGTTCACACGTATACATTAACGAAATTGCCATTTTCCAACAGATTGGAAGGAAAGAAGGTAGATGTGATATTATAATTTTAGAGGTATAATTATTTATTAAATATTATATATATAAATTTAATCAATAATTATATCTATTCGTGAGAGGTGGTGATGGAAAATTAATAAAATCAGTCTGCGAGGCAATAATCTGCCATATGCATGACCGAGAATTTCATTTCCCATTTGTTAGAAGAGGAGATAGATATAAGTAATTAAGTTAACATAATAACATATCTATTTATGGTATATAATAGTTTTATAATTTCATTATATTTTATGATTATTTTAATGAGTTATAATAAGAAATAAAACAAAAACTCATGGTTAAGAACTATACCTATTTTTCAAACAACCTCTTTAGGTTTATACCTAATTCCTTCCTATAGAATAATTTTATGATAAAAATACAGAACCTGTGTAATGAGGATGGATTTAAGGAATTTATTTTATTATGTATTTTCTTAACAAAAGGATCTTGAAGTTTTTAGAGGAGAGGAGAGGGGGTGCCCTTTTATAAGTGAGAAAGAGTGGCATTTTTTCAAATACCCAAAACTATTTAATAATGGGAATTTATTCTCAATATAAGTGACTCAAAAATTGATAAATAATGAACTAAAGGGAATATAATGTCCCAAAATAACCCCAATACTAAAAAATAAACATGTTTTAAACATTTTATTCCCTTAACCTTTAAGTTTACTCACTTTTATCATTTTAGTTTTCACCAATTTAATCAGTTTTTTTACCTATGTAATTTGTCATTTAATAATAAAAATAAAATGATAATAATTAGATAATTTATACCCACTGATTCTAAATTTTAAATATAATTTATCAAATAAAAATTCTTTGTGTGTGTAAAATTAATTTTAACACAAGCGCATGTAACACACCAAAACTCATTTTAACCATAACCACGATAATTATTTTTTTACTAGAATTACTATTCATTATGAAAAAATTAAGTTGAATTTATTAAATGATATTATTTATTATTATTATAAATATTAAATCTATTTTATCAAATTCAATTCATTTAATTGAAAAAATTTAATTTAAAAGTGAATTCACAATCATGATGAAAAAGTGATTTTCCAACACAAATGATTTCTTAAGTATAAGAAGTTTTTATATAAAACTTTAATATAAAATTGATTACATTGACATAAATTAGATTAATAATAATTTAATTTAACTAATTTTACATTTAAAACCAATTTAAAAAAATAGAAATTGGTAAATACTTTAAACGAAAAGGTAATTTTTAATAAAAATCAATATTTTTTATTATTCCATGAAAGACTAATATTTTCAGAAAATTCTCAAAAACTTATCCTAAAATAATTTTTACATGTTCATTTTAAAAATGAATATAATTATTTTTTTGAAAATTGGTAATTTTAAAATTGGTTTGAAAAATGTAATGAAACATGTTTTAGAAAAATACGTTTTTCAAAAAAACATTAATTTTACTTTCAAATTATTTTTATTTTCACTTATAATGAATTGATAACCAATGAATTTTTTATACATGTTTAAAAAAATTCATAATTTATTTAAAATTATTCAAACCCACCATTTTAATGGCTAGGATATAACAGTATAATATATTAAAATTCATTTAGACCCGAGGTTTTGTGTATCACATGCTATCAAAGAGGTCAATTTTTTTAAAAAATATATTATAAAATATTTGGGTATTATAAGTGTCATGATTATATAATATAAAAAATATTATCATGAAATAATTATCATTTTTATACATTAAATAAAATTTTATAATCATCCATGAAGGGTGTATATGAAAAATGAATCACATCGCTTTATGGAGGTGGTAGTCCACACATACGCACAAGCGACATTGTCATTTTTTTAACCGGTGGATGGGTAAGAAGGTAAGTAATAATTTTTTTTAAAAAATCATAATAATTTAATTAATATCCTATATATTCATTAAATCCTTAATAATTAACATCCTTATGAGGTGGTGATGAAAAACGAAACTCATCGCTTCATGGAGGTGGTAGTCCACACGTACACATTAGTGATGTTTTCATTTCCCATAGGATGGATATGGATATTAATAATGGTTATACCATATTCAAAATAAAATATAATTATATTTTATATATTTATTTTATTATATAAATATGGCTATAATATAATTGAATGATGTAGAAGAAGAAATAAAATGAAAGAACTAGTTAATAGTTTTACCTCTTCTTTGGGAAACCTTGTCTGGCTTAAACATTACGAATTATAGGTTAAACTTTTTGTGAAATTAGGGACTAAAGGTCATGGGAAATATGATTAGTAAGGTATTTGGGTAGATGTTTTTTAGATAAAGGTTTAAAAAGGTGTGGGGAAGAGAGGATATGGAGTTCCTTTTAATATGTGAGGGGAGTGACATAATTTTAAATATTAAGAACTTTAAAATATAATAATTATCATATTAATTTAAACTAGAACCAAATTGAAATAATATATAATTTAGGTCATTATAAAGATTAAATACCTTTAAATAATAAAATTTAGACATGTTTAAGTTTAATTTTAAACTTTATCTTTTGTTTCAACCCCCTCATTAATCATTTTTATCCTAAACCATGGTAACAAATTTTTCACTCTTTAAGGGTTATAAATTTAATTTAAAGTTAAAAAGTGGATAAAAATGGTCTATGTAATAAATTTTATACAATATTACACCACAATTTTCTTCTTTAAATATATTTTTTCAATATTTTAATAAAATATTTTTTATCATAAAATATCATTAGAGACATTTTTGAAACTATTCATTTTATTTGACTTCAAAGACATAAATAAGGAAATGGAATTATAATATAAAAACATTTAAAATTAATTATAATTTAAAATTACCTATTAAATTATTCTAATGGTATAATTAATTCAAAAAATATTAATTTTTTTTTTAAAATAATTTACCGTGATTTTTCTACTACCTGCACAAGCATTGTATCGATGTTGTGTAAAAATTAAAGGTAATTATAACATTACTAAATAGTTAATATCATAAAGAATGTATTAATCTTAAAAATAACCATTTTTAAATGATATAAAATTCTTTTTATCAGAATGAAAATATATTAGATATTTTAAAAGAAAGAGAGTGACATTTGGATTTATCATTTACTTAAAATAATATAAATGATATAATCAAAGGAAAGTGGTAAAAAATTGTAAAATTTTCAAATATAGGGTAGTATTTTTTTATTTAAACTCATATAATTGAATAATTTAAAGATTTATTCTGAGATCTTATTCTATAGTTTTAACCTCAATATTCTCATTTTACCCTTACCAAAGTGATAAATATTTACCACGATTACTATTCATAATGACAAAAAATGAAATGGAATTATTTAAAAAATTTGAAAATATTGATTCTAAATATGGAATAAAATTTTTAAGACTCAATTTATATAAGTGGAATAAATCAATTTTAATATAAATGTGTTGAACACAATGAAAAATAGTTTTTAGAAAAATGTGTTTTTTAAATCTAAAAATAAGCTTATACCAAAATTAAATTTTATGATAATTATTTTTTTAATTATTTAGATTATTTATAATTTAAGGATACTTATTTTACTTTAATACCAAGTAAAAAACATAATTATAATTTTTATTTATTTGAATTAAACAAAAGAAATGACAGTTTTGCAAAAATCTACATTTTTCACTATTCACTAAAAAATAAATCATTTCAAAAAATTCCCAATAATAATTCCTAAGAATAATAAAAAAATTTAATTTCAAAATTTTATCAATTTTTTAAAATAAAATATATATAATTTTTAAAAATTTAATTATAAAATCTTCACATAAAATGTAATAAAAATCATTTTTGAAGCATAAAATGATTTTATTCTCATTACTTGTATAATAAAAATAATTAAATGAATGTTAATTATTTTATTCATATATATAATATAAATATTTCATTAAAATCATTTATTTATGGTAATTAATTTAATTTTTTAATATAAAAACACACCATACACATAAAAACAGTTTTATGAAAAAATATCTCTTTTACCTTCAAATTTTTTTATCTTCATTTGAAAAAATTGATAATAAATGTATTATTTATTATTAATTTAATTGAAAAATTAATTTATATTTATATTTTATAATATGTTTATTCATATTGATACCCTCTAAACCAATGACTAGGTTATAACAGTCATATTTAAATAATAATTATGTTTATATAGTATATCACAATTCATTTAAGATTGGTGTTGCACATTCCAAATAATATAAAATATATTACATAAAGAAAATAAATTATGTAATATTGAGGTGATACACATCATGTATCACAACACATGAAACAACTTGTGAATATATATCCAAAATCCTATTTGATGAACTCTAAAACACTTTTAGAGCATCCATATGAGTCAAACTCAATCCCAATTCAGTCAACTACAAAGTGCAACCCCATAGACCTTTGTATCATTGAAAAAAATATAAATTCACAAATTAAAAAATTTAATCAAGGTGTGGCCTCTGTAAAAGCATCAGTTCTACTCAATCTACAAAATCATCTAGCATGATCTCTATCAAATACATATAAATTTATACATGTTTCCACTAGTTACCTCATATAGATGCATACATAATCATATAATTACTTTGTGTTGAGACCTCTGGAATATTGTTTAATTCTTCCTATGATTGTTGTTTTAAAAATCACAAATCATCAATTACTTAATCCGGTTGGATTTCTCATATACATAATCACAATCTCTTAGTGAATCTGTGTATATTGGTTGGATCATGTTTTTATCTCTTTGTTATTGATTTATAAGTATTCTGGAAGTCCTCTGGATCAAACGAACAACGGTCGCACCGATCCATATCAAAGGACACCAGTCGCACCGATCCATATCAAAGGACAACGGTCGCACCAATCCATATCAAAGGACAACGGTCTCACCGATGCAGATCAAATGAGTCACTGAATATGACACACCGATCCAGATCAAATGAGTCACCGATCATGACACACCAATGCTGATCAAATGAGTCACCGATCATAACACACTGATGCTGATCATCTGAGTCACCGAAGATGTCTCACCGATGCTGATCAAATGAGTCACCGATCATGACACACTGATGCTGATCATCTGAGTCACTGAAGATGTCTCACCGATGCTGATAAAATGAGTCACCGATCATGACACACCGATGCTGATCATCTGAGTCACCGAAGATGTCTCCCCGATGCTGATGCAGATGACCTACCGATCACTTGACTCACCGATAGTCATAAATAGCTGTTTGAATTTCTTTAACTTTATTTAATCTAACCAACGGTCATATTAGGAATATTTTAATTCTCTTTCATTTATTTAATGAAGGTTGTTGGATGTCAAGGAACCGTACCTCGTACCTGCAAAAAGAAATCATTTCTTTTACTGGATCTCGTGCCATAAATACAAGAAGCCCCTGCTGGTGCAAAAAGACTGGAGTAACAACGACAAGACATATATGAGCACAAAGAGTGGTGTATGAGATAGTGGTAGAAAAACACAGAACCTCATACACACTCAAGATTACTCAAGAAGAGTTTTGTACTTCCATGAGGACATTGAAGAACTTCATCCACTACATTTCTCACTATCTCTGAATCTGGATGCCAATCAGACGACACTCTGTTTTTCAGAAAAAAACTAGATGAGGACTCAGAATCATCTCTGATCAAACTCAAGGAGTCCGAAGCTTCATTTCAATCACTAGAGCCATTTCTAAACTCTACATCTCTGCTATGTGATTTATTATTTCACATTTCGAGCAGTGTGTGTTATCTCCTGCATTTAACACACACACTGTCTCTTATACTTTAACTGGAGGATCTGTAAATCCTCACTCAAACTCTTAAATCTTATATTTCCCACTGAGATAGTGGTAGAGGTCGTGTGTGACCTGGATAGCTGGTTGCTGTTGTTCTATTTCCCACGAATAACAGTGGTAGAGGTCTTGGACCTGGACAGTTGTAAACTGTTGTGAACCCCGATCCAGGATGTGGATCAAATTTATACAAATTGTTGAGAGGACTAAGTCTCGGCTTGAGACTGAACCTCTTGGTTATATCTGTTGTGCTATATCTTTCAAAGTTATTCTTTTATTTTGCTGCTAATTTCTTTAAAACCCAAACTGTTTTAAAGTCACTTTGATAATTAAATTCTCAAGTGTTTATATTAGTTGTAAATCAGTAAGTTGGTTTCAAAAGTTAATCAACCTTTCTGTTTTGATTAACTGGGAAATAATCAATCCCTTGAGAACCCAACCGAACCCTTACTTTGATATAAATTCACTATAGTTTAATTCAGTATTTTATTTGGGGGTTGTTAAGACAAAGTTTTAAAACAGAAATTTTAATTGGAACTCATTTCACCCCCCTCTTGAGTATCCACTCCGACCAAAAATTGGTATCAGAGGTTGTTTAAATATTTTCTAAAGTACTCTGTTTTTTCTACTGTGATTTTAGTTGTATTTTAAAGTTCTTAAATTTGTGTTATTTCTAAATTTTTATCTCTTTAAAATATTTTCTTTAAGTAAGCTATCATGGATAATATACTTGAAGGTGTTGCTACCAATAGACCACCATTTTTCAATGGCACTAACTATGCTCAGTGGAAAATCAAGATGAAAATTCATTTAGAAAGCATGTGTTTTGATATTTGGACTGCTATAGAATCAGAATATAAAATTCCTACTACTATTAGAACTACTTGGAATGAAGCTACTAAGGATACCTACAATAATAACTACAAATCTATGAATGCCTTGTACTGTGCTTTAGGAGATGAGGAATTTAACAGAATATCTGCATGTAAAACTGCTTATGAAATTTGGGATACCTTAGCTGTTTCTCATGAAGGAACAACTAATGTTAAGGAAATGAGATTGAAAACTTATACTGTTAAGTATGATAATTTTAAGATGAAGCCTGATGAACCCATTTCTAACATGTATCCCAGGTTTAATGAAATTGTCAACACAATGAATTCTTTGGGAAAGGATGTTCCATCAAAAGAACATATTATGAGAATTCTGAGATGTCTACATGAAAGATGGAGGGGAACTTCTGTCTCAATTAGAGAATCATGTGATATTGGTGAACTACCAGTCAAGGAACTAATTGGCAAGTTAATGATGTATGAAGAGGAACTCAAGGTTAACAAAGAAGAAGAAGATAAACCTAGAAGGAAGTCAGTTTCTTTCAAGACTTCAACTTCAAAGAACAAGTATAAGGAGAAGCTTCAAGCTATAAATGAAAGTTCAAGATGTCAAGATAGTGAAAGTGCTTCTGATAGTGATACTGAGATGGCTCACATTTCCAGAAGGTTTAAAAAGTTCTATAGGAAGAAGAAGTTTTTCAGAAAATCAAATTACAAAGAAAAGTATGACAATAAGGAACATTAGAAGAAGGATTGGAAAAAGACAGATAAAAGTAATGAAGTTGTCTGTTATGAGTGCAAAAGGAAAGGACATATTAAAGCAGACTTCCCAAAGCTCAAATTCAAGAAGAAATATGATTACAAGGACAGTAAGTACAAAAAGGATATGAAGGATACTTGGAGCGCTTATGAGGATAGCTCCACTGAATTTGAAGTTTCTGAAACTGAACACAGAAATAAGGCAAACATGTGTTTTATGAAAAACACCTCTGAGGTAACATCTGAAACTCCTGATTCAAATTCATATTTTTCTGAAGATGATTCTGACTCAGAAAACATGTCAAAATCTGAACTATTTGAATACTGTGATATGTTAGAAGAATCCTGTAATGAGATAAAAGACAAATACAAAGGTTTAAAGAAACAATATGCTTTAACTGTTAAACATATATCTGATCTTGATATTGAAATGAAAAAGAATGCTTAGTTACTTAATGGAATCACTGACCTAAAATTATCTAATGAGCAACTCAGAAAGGACTTAGAGAAATTAAAAAATGCAAAGGATACACTAACTCAAATGCTAGGAAATCATGTTGCACCAAAATACACTACTGGAATAGGATACAAACCTGGACAGAGACAGTTTACTAAGAATAGATTTATTCCTAAATCTGGACAGAATGCTGCTAATTCTAGTTCTGGAAATTTATATGCTTCAACTAGTTATATTCATAGTTATGGATCTAATAAGGTTTATCTTTCAAAGACTGTTGATTCTACAACTTTCATGATACCCATAAGGAAAATTTGGGTACCAAAAGCTTTGATTTCTAACCTGTCTGGACCCAAGAAGATCTAGGTACCAAAATCATTTCCTATCTAAATCTGTTTTGTAGGGAACCTGCTTAAAGAGATCTTGTAGAAAGCTTTGGTATTTGGACAGTGGATGTTCAAGACATATGTCTGGAGACTTCTCATGCTTTAAAATCTTAGTCAGAGTTGATGGAGGGTTTGTCACTTTTGGTGATAACTCAAAAGGAAAAATCATCGGCTTAGGCCAGATTGGTAACAATGACTCAGTATTAATTTCTAAGGTTTTATTTGTTGATGGACTTAAATACAATTTGTTAATTATTTCTCAGTTATGTGATGATGGTTTTTATGTTAAATTTGAAAATGATTCTTGTAATGTTTTTAATTCTAAAAATGATTTAGTGTTTTCTGCTTTAAGAAAAGAAAATGTTTATGCTGTCGATTTAAATTCTTTATCTAAGAAAAATATTACTTGTTTAAATTATTTTCATAAAGAGTCTTGGATTTGGCACAGAAGATTAGGACACTGCAATGTGCATTCACTTAGAAAACTTGTTAGAAAAAACTTAGTTAGAAACCTACCCAAACTTGAATTTCTATCAGACAAAGTTTGTAATCCCTGTCAAAAGGGAAAGCAACATAAAGTTTCTTTTAAATCAAAGAAAGAAGTTTCAACTTCTCAACCTCTCGAGTTGGTTCACATGGATTTATTTGGACCTTCTAGAGTTTCTAGTTTAAATGGGAAGCATTATGTCTATGTTCTTGTAGATGAATTTTCTAGATATACTTGGGTATATTTTCTAGCTCACAAAAGCGAAGCTTTTTCTTGCTTTGTAAAATACTCCAAGTCTGTAGAAAACCTTAGTGGACTTAAGATTAAAACTCTGAGAAGTGATCATGGCCGTGAGTTTGAAAATCATGAGTTTGAATATTACTGCTCACACAGTGGCTACAATCACAATTTCTTTGCCCCTAGGACACCTCAACAGAATGGTGTAGTCGAAAGAAGGAATAGAACCCTGCAAGAAATTGCTAGGACTATGCTTAATGAGTATGACCTACCTATTTATTTTTGGGCTGAAGCTGTAAATACAACTTGTTATGTTATCAATAGAGTCTTGATCAGTTCTGTTCTTAAGAGGACCCCTTATGAGTTGTGGAACCATAGGAAACCTAAGGTTAACTACTTCAAAGTTTTTGGCTGCAAAGTATTTATTCTTAATACTAAAGACAATCTCGACAAATTTGCATCCAAGAGTGATGAAGGAATTTTCCCAGGTTACTCTACTTCTAGTAAAGCCTATAGAGTTTTCAATAAAAGAACCAAATGTGTGGAAGAATCTGTTCACATCAAATTTGATGAAACTGATCCACATGAACCTAAGACCTCTCTTGAAAATCTTGAAGATGATCTCTCTGGTTTGAACCTTAATGATAAAGACAGTGGACCTGTAGTTAAAAAATCCAGTTCTGGAAATTTTCCAGAACCTGCTTCTGTTGAACCTCAACCTGTAGATGAACCTGAAATCTCAAGTCCTACCTTTTCTAGACCAACTAGGATTCTGAATAACCATCCGTTAGATGCTGTTGTAGGTAATTTAGATAGAGGAACACAGACTAGAGCTTCTCTAAGAAATCAGGTTGAAAATCAAGATTTTCTTTCAAAGTTAGAACCTAAAAGTTTCAATGATGCTATCAATGATGAATTTTGGGTAATGGCTATGCAAGAGGAACTAAATCAATTTGAAAGAAACAAAGTCTGGAAATTAGTAGAAAGAACTAAGGACACTATAACCATAGGCACAAAATGGGTGTTTAGAAACAAAGTTGATGAATCTGGAAACATCATTAGAAACAAAGATAGGCTAGTTGCACATGGTTACAATCATGAAGAAGGAATTGACTATGAGGAAACCTTTTCACCTGTAGCTAGATTAGAGGCTATTAGGATCTTACTTTCCTATGCATCACATCTGAATTTCAAGTTATATCAAATGGATGTGAAAAGTGCTTTTTTAAATGGTTTTATTGTTGAAGATGTTTTTGTAGAACAATGACCTGGTTTCTCAAATCCTCATTTTCAAAATCATGTTTTTAAACTTTCTAAAGATTTATATGGTTTAAAACAAGCTCTAAGATCTTGGTATGAAAGACTTTCAAACTTTTTTATTTCAAAAGGATTTAAAAAAGGAATAGCTGATCCCACTCATTTTATAAAAAGGATTTCAAAAGATGTGTTAATAGTACAAATCTATGTTGATGATATTATTTTTGGATATTCTAAAAATTCTTTATGTACTGAATTTTCAAAGGTTATGCAAAATGAGTTTGAAATGAGCTTAATGGGAGAGCTTAAGTATTTTCTTGGACTTCAAATCTTTCAAACTAAAGATGGTATTATTATAAATCAAAGTAAATATACTAAGGATTTATTAAAACGTTTTGGTTTAGATAGTATTAAGGAAAGTGATATACCTATGAGTACTACCTGTAAATTGGATGTTGATGAAACTGGGAAACCAGTTGATCAAACCTATTACAGAGTCATGATTGGGAGTCTACTTTATCTTAATTCTAGTCGACCGGATATTATGTTTAGTGTGTGTATGTGTGCTAGATTTCAAGCTAATACTAAAGAATCACACTTACTGGTTGTTAAAAGGATTTTTAAACATCTTAAGTATACTGTGAATTTAAGTTTGTTCTATCCAAAAGGACAATCATTTGACCTAACTAGTTATTCAGATGATGACTTTGCTGGATGTAAGTTAGATAGGAAAAGAACATCTGGAACATGTCATTTACTTGGAAAGTCCCTAGTATCATGATGTAGTAAGAAACAGAACTCAGTTGCATTTTCTACTGCTGAAGCAGAATATATTGCTGCTGGTAGTTGCTGTGCACAGATTCTGTAGATGAAACACACTTTATTGGACTATGGATTTGATTTTAAATAGGTTTCAATCAATTGTGACAATACTAGTGTGATCAACATATCTAAGAATCCTGTGTCTCACTCTAGGACTAAGCACATTGATATCAGACATCACTTTCTAAGAGATCATTATCAGAAAGGTGATATTTCTCTAGAATTTATTAGTTTTTAACATCAATTAGCTGATATTTTTACAAATCCTTTATGTTCTGAAAGAATGAATTTTATTAAACAAGAATTGTGTATGATAGATCTGTAAAACTGATCTGTAAAACTGATCTGTGAAACTGATATGTGAAACTGATATGTGAAACTGATATGTGAAACTGATCTGTGAAACCGATCTGTGAAATCGATCTGTTAAACCGATCTTTCTTTATATTACTTTTTATTTTGTTGTGATTAATTAACTACTTTTATATTTATTATGGGAACCCTAAATGATGAAATAAATGATACGCGACTATTTTTATTCCCCAAACCGTTGACCTTTTATTTCTTTCCCGCCAAACCTTATTTCCTCTCTTCTCCTCCACTTCGAACCTTCGAACTCCTGCTTTCCCCAGAATCGTCAAATGGCTAAGCAGACGAGACCGAGCAAAGGATCAGAAAGTCCTGTACCTTCAAAGCAATCTCGAGGCGAGTCGAGTAGTACCACTCAAAGATCAGTAAATCCGAACCTAGAAACTCGGATTGTTGCTGTAGAAAAGGAAGTCAGCTCTGCCTGGATTTTGACAAGTAAGTCGCTGTTATTACGAGCTTTAGATTTTCAAGGATGGAAAGCCTGGTTCTCAGATAACACTCATGTATACTACCCAAAGATAGTGAATGAGTTTTATATAAATCTACAAGTTACTTTAGATGGTGTCGAGGCTTCCAGAATGTCTTCTGTAGTGAAAGGAAAGAAAATATCTTTTTCGTCTAAACAATGGGATGAATGTTTGAATGTACCCCATGAGGGTCAATACGAGGATTATGCTGGAAAAATTCCTCCAACCACTGAATACTTCTCTTATGAGTTACCTTTAGAGCTTTTGACTGGAAACAGAGAGTCAAGGAGAATCACAGCCTCATAGATGGATAGTGAATGTAGAATTCTCTTTAAGTTTATTCAGCACCAAATTTTCCCCAGGAAAGGAGATTTTGCTGCTGTAAAATATCAGGATGTTTTTCTATTGTTTTTACTAAAGACCCATGAGAAGATCAATTTTTTAGATATCTAATGGTGCACATAGTTGGAATGGTGAAACCTTCTAAGAAAGCCACTGCCCTATTCTATTCCAAAATGATCTCTGCTATGTTAAAGAATCTGGAATGTGTTGATGAAGCTGATGAGATAGCCGAATCTGATAGTGATTCTTGTGTTAACAAGGAAATTTTTAAACGGATGAAAATAAACTGGAACCCATGGAAGAAATGCTGGGTTGCTGATGAGAACAAGTTGTATGAATTTTACAATCCCACTGATCATGGAAAGAGGCCGAAGGGTTTGAGAGACCCAGGTTTGAAATCAGATGAGGAGCCAATTTATTCTGATGATGGGGAAGAAGTAGATGTTGAATGGAATAAAGAAACTGAAGAGTCTAGTAAACAAGGGATGGAAGAAGCTGAAACAAAAGAAGGAAGCATGTCACCTCCTGATGATAGGAGTGATCCTGATACTGTGAGCCCTAAGAGAAGAATAGACTTTGGATCTGCCAGTCCACCTTTACCCTTACCTGAATCAGAACCAGTTCTTGGTGATGAAGAAGCTAGTGACACTGAAGTATCTGACAGTGAAGTTTCTATGAAGAATGAAAATGAGAATGGAGATGATGATGATGATGATGATAATGATGATGATGGTGATAACCGACCGGTGGATGGTCTTGCTGTACCTCCAACAGAAACACATCAGACTGTACCAGAAACAGATGCCAATGGAAAGAGAGATTCTCTTGAAATCAGTGGAAAAGCAAGTTATGATAAACTGAAATATACTCTGTGTGCTGCTATCTGGGATGATTACCCTGGTTTTTCTGTTTTGGGTTTAGAGTATTCTGAAGAAGAAGAAGAAGAATCAGAATCTACTACGGTTATGATGGAAAGACAACCAGTTTAGGCAAGGTCTGCTCATGCTGTTGATGCTGCAGATGCTCATCTACCTAGTTCTACTGTCTCTCAGTCTGATTTTAATAAGTTCAAAAGTGAGTTGCTTACTGCTGTGAGAGATACAGTCAGAGAAGAAATTTCAAATGCTATTAAACCAGACCTGGCCAATACTGGTGAGTTTATTGGCAGGCACATAGCCTCTCTAAATCAGATTTTGAAGGATCTACAATCTGGCTTAGTTTCTTTATCCAATGAATTTAGATCCAGCATCTCTGGTATGATGGAAGTGTTGATGAATCTGATTGAACATCTTAAGAAGTCTGATTTGAGAAAGTTGAAAGCTGAGATAACTCAGATAGTTGCCCAAGCCAGTACAACCAAAGTAACCAAAATCACTACTCGTGAGCTAGAGGCTCTAAGGCGGATTGTGCATGATGAATTGGCCGCCATTAGACAAGTTCTTGATTTGGACTCGTTGAGGAAGATGAAGGAGCACAATGATCACATTCATAAGATGGTAACAGTATATTCAGCAGATGCCACTAAAGCCCAGAGAGAGATCAAAGAAAAGGTTGATCACTACTTTTCAAAAATATATACCAATCATGAGATGACCGCGAATTTCAAAGTGTTAACTGACAATCTAAAACTACCTCCAGTCACTCTAGCTTTCAAGACTCAAGTTTGACAGTTGCAAGATTTTACTCCAACCAAGGAACGGTTCATGGAGAATAAAGATGATTTTGAGGAGGCTATGCAGTATGGTGAAGAAGTTATTCAGAATTTCATAAATCTTTTGAAGCCTTATCTGAATGCACAAGCCACTTCCATTGTGCTTCCTACTGCTGACCCTCTCAGTGCCTCTGATGTTGCTCTAAATCAGATCTCCATTTCTCAAGCTCTATCTCAACTCCGACTGGTTCCTCAGCAATCTTCTCAACTAGCTCCTACAGCTCCACAACAAATCCCAATGGCATCCTCTCCTCCACCCTCCAGAGTCATCTTACCACCTTTTCAAATTCTCCCAGTTCCACCTACCTCCAAGCCTTCCAACTTACCAACCATTGATCCTTCTGACAAAGGCAAATCCCAGTTACATCCCCAGAAATAGTTGTGCGTTGTTGTTGATAGGGTGAACCCTGTTGTGATTGTACTGTGATGTCTTATAAACTTTATTATCTTTTCTTTATATTCTCACTGATTCCTTCTTTTAATCTCTTCTTTATCTGTTTTCCCTCCTTTTTGATTATCCCAAAGGGGGAGAAATCTGTATATCTATGGATCTATGGGGGATATGGGGGAGATGCATCTCTCAAGGGGGAGATTTATATCTCATTATGGCAATGCTTGCTTAAGTATTGAAGGGCATAAATTCAGGGGGAGATTTATATCTCATTATGTTTTTATTCTTATTATGCCTTATTATTGATGATATATATTATATTTATTTATGGATATGATTTGTGATTATCAAAAAGGGGGAGATTGTTGAGCCCTCTGGAAGATTGTTGAATTCTTCCTATGATTGCTGTTTTAATAATCACAAATCATCAATTACCTAATCCGGTTAGATTTCTCATATACATAATCACAATCTCTTAGTGAATATGTGTAGATTGGTTGGATCATGTTTTTATCTCTTTGTAATTGATTTACAAGTATTTTGGAAGTCCTCTGGATGAAACGGACAACGGTCGCACCGATCCATATCAAAGGACAATGGTCACACCGATCCATATCAAAGGACAACGGTTGCACCGATCCATATCGAAGGACAACGGTCTCACCGATGCAGATCAAATGAGTCACCGAAGATGACACACTGATCCAGATCAAATGAGTCACCGATCATGACACACCGATGCTGATCAAATGAGTCACCGATCATGACACACCGATGCTGATCATCTGAGTCACCGAAGATGTCTCACCGATGTTGATCAAATGAGTCACCGATCATGACACACCGATGCTGATCATCTGAGTCACCGAAGATGTCTCGCCGATGCTGATGCTGATGACCTACCGATCACTTGACTCACCGATAGTCATAAACAGCTGTTTGAATTTCTTTATCTTTATTTAATCTAACCAACAGTCATATTAGGAATATTTTAATGCTCTGTCATTTATTTAATGAAGGTTTTTGGATGTCAGGGAACCGTACCTCGTACCTGCAAAAAGAAACCATTTCTTTTACTGGAGCTCGTGCCATAAATACAAGAAGCCCTTGCTGGTGCAAAAAGACTGGAGTAACAACGACAAGACATATATGAGCGCAAAGAGTGGTGGATGAGATAGTGGTAGAAAAACACAGAACCTCATACACACTCAAGCTTACTCAAGAAGAGTTCTGTACTTCCACGAGGACATTGAAGAACTTCATCCACTACATTTCTCACTATCTCTGAATCTGGATGCCAAGCAGATGACACTCTGTTTTTCAGACAAAAACCAGACGAGGACTCATAATCATCTCTGATCAAACTCAAGGAGTCCAAAGCTTCATTTCAATCACTAGAGCCATTTCTAAACTCTACATCTCTGCTCTGTGATTCATTATTTCACATTTCGAGTAGTGTGTGTTATCTCCTGCATTTAACACACACACTGTCTCCTATACTTTAACTGGAGGATCTGTAAATCCTCACTCAAACTCTTACATCTTCTATTTCCCACTGAGATAGTGGTATAGGTCGTGTGTGACCTGGACAGCTGGTTGCTGTTGTTCTATTTCCCACGAATAACAGTGGTAGAGGTCTTGGACCTGAACAGTTGTAAACTGTTGTGAACCCCGATCCAGGGTGTTGATCAAATTTATACAAATTGTTGAGAGGACTAAGTCTCAGATTGAGACTGAACCTCTTGGTTATATCTGATGTGCTATATCTTTCAAAGTTATTCTTTTATTCTGCTGCTAATTTCATTAAAACCAAAACTGTTTTAAAGTCACTTTGATAATTAAATTCGCAAGTCTTTATATTAGTTGTAAATCAGTAAGTTGGTTTCAAAAGTTAATCAACCTTTCTGTTTTGATTAACTGGGAAATAATCAATCCCTTGAGAACCCAACCGAACCCTTACTTTGATATAAATTCACTACAGTTTAATTCAGTATTTTATTTGGGGGTTGTTAAGACAAAGTTTTAAAACAGAAATTTTAATTGGAACTCAATTCACCCCCCTCTTGAGTATCCACTCCAACAAAAACTTTGTCTAATAAATTGATTTACATAGGAATTTAAGTATATAAATACCATATATCATCATCATATATTCTTGATTATATGAGTGTAGATTGGCTAAGTTGATGAATACATCACATGTCATTAACTTTTATGGAAAATACCATCATATTCCCTTTACTAGGTGGATAAGAACACCATATATCTTATCTATGTATGTTAATACACTTTCTTATTCTATTTCAATCAAATTTATAGATTTCACACTCATTATACTAGAGGAAAATCCCATTTTTTATAATCTTTAACCAAAGAAATGACAAAAAATATACCTAACCATCCTTGATTATCCAAGCCTCAAGGCTTACATAAGAAAGTTATCAAAGTATACAGGCTATCATATTTAGTATATCACCAACCTCATTTATGGGAAAATCCAAATATGAACCATACACCCTTATTATACAAAATACATAATGTATGAAACCCCATGTGATATAATTCATGGTTTATCCACAATAAAAAAACATTTTATGCCTTATGAGCATATTATCAATCCTAATTCAATAATACTAGTAAAATTAACCTTTCCATTTCTCCATATCTAATAATACACCATGATGAACATTAGTTAGGGATAAATTAAATTTATACATTGAGAGGTTAATTATCATTTCATTTCAAGAGTATATGAAACCAATATGAAAGAATTATAATTTAGATACTTCCTTTTGTATAACATGATATATTTCATAATATTAAACCATTTTAATAATTTTAACAAAAACATACATAAGAACCAATCTCATCATATAATATTTTATAAACTACTAGATCATCCTTAGTTTTTATACAATTTTATATATTTTTTATAGTCATTACAACTCTATGAAATTCTCGATACATATCTATGTGGCCATATGATAAATATCTCCCACTAAACTCATTAGTGAGTAGAATTTATAAATAAAATCAATTTAAATGATGGTGAGACTTAGGAATCATATTAATAATGTTAAAATCCTTGATGAAAATATTAAAAACCATTAACACCACAACATAAAATGTTATATTGTTAATAATTTATATTTTAGACTTATAACTATTTCTAACTTCATTATTATAATGACCTCGACTCTAATTAACTGAATTTGGTCTCTAATTTATTATATTAGTATAAGATAAAAGAGATCACATCACCAATGATCAATAAGTATGGTAGTATCACAGAACCAAATACATATATGGTACCCATTTTATATTGGATATAAAAAAAATCATAGTAATGGAAAACATTCAGCATCCTTGAACTCATTCAATGAATTCATCTTTATATACTGGGGAAATGAAAAAAGATAAGAGTTAGATTAAATTATCAATAAGGGTTACATAATGTGTAAGATATCATGAATCAAAAAGTAATAATCAATATGTTAAGGTAAATGACTTAATACACATTCTATTTAATCAGTAACATGACTATCATGATTATATAAGAAACAATTAATATAGGAAGGTAAATAACTGAACACACAAGAAATTTATTTTATTAGCTGTCAATGAAATGCATCTAGAGATAATATCAATGTGAAATATCATGGATAATAATAATAAATAAATTATAAATAAAGTAAATTCATAATTATTGGATGTTATAATCTCATGAATCATGATACCTCTACTATCAATACCTTTCACAAGATAGTTTAAAACTGTAGGCAAAACCAATTTAATGGTATATTTATGATTTGAATCACAATAATAATGATTCATAGAGGGGATATATATAACTAGGCCCCACTTATCCCTAAATTTCAAATAATTCCTCATATATTGAACAATCAATTTAATTTATTTATAATGCCTTATCATCAAATATCCGTATTGAGTAAAGAATATAGATTTATCAATATTTCCACTGACAATCAAATAAATTTCAAATTAAAAACTATATGTAAAAATTTTATATGGTTTATAAAATAATAATATTCATGATATAATTAATATGGATATTTAATATAAATTTAATGTCCAGTTAAAAATGATCATAAGAAAGTGATTGTCTCAATAGAAAGTTGACAATCACAAAAAATAAACAAGAAACGAGAGGTGAACCTAGATTCATCAGGACTATAGTTTTGTAAAATAAAATAATTATTAAGTAGTTATTCATTTTAAATACATAAAATGGGTATTATATACACCACATAAAAGTGAATAGGTTTATATTAATGAATATGACTCAATGAAATGGAAATTGAGATGAAATCAATTACCTCACATTTATATTTGGTTGAATGTAATTTAATCTCATATATTGTGGTTTTAATCATGTTATTTATTTATAACATAACCATATTTATATTTATAATATCATATATTATCTTTCTTTTACATTTTACCACCCATTTGTTAATAATATTTCATTATTTTTAGTGTTTTGGGTGTTAATTTCCTTGTTTTATCATGCATATTTGGTCATGAATGTTTTGGTTATTTTGTATAGGATATAGATAAATCATATAAATAATTATATAAATGTTATAAATATAATATTTACTCATTATATATATTTTTATAATCATTCTTGAATTCTATACCTGGAAAATGGATCGCATCGCTTCACGGAGATTGTAGGCCGTACGTATGCATTTGTGATGATATAATTTCATTAATGAGTGAATGGGTAAGAAAGTGGGTGATATATTAATTTTATATAACAAATATAGTTTCATATATAACACATATATTTATTAAATTTATCCTTATTATTTTTCATGCAAAGTATTAATGAAAAATGAATCACATCGCTTCGTGAGGCGGTAGTCCACCATACACATGTGAGATGTTATCGTATTTTAAATGGAATGTAAAGTAATAAATTATATGTGATATTATAATTGAATAATAATAATAATATAATAAATATTATATATTTACATAAAATCCATCATTATACACAATCTTGGGATGTGTTGATGGAAAGCGAGCTACATCGGTTCGCGAGGTGATAGTCTACCATACACACGATTGACAATTTTGTTTCCCATTTAATTGAAGAGGAGAAGGATATAGGTTATGAATTTAGAATAATAAAATCTAATTATATGATATATATTTATGTTATTTTATTTTAAGTGTTAAGACATAATTTAAGGTGGTAATAGAAGAAAGAAAATGAAGGATCTTTGTTAAGACGATCACCTTCTCTTAGAGAAACTTCCTTGGGATATCCTTTTAAGAAATATAGGGTTGGTATTTTTATAATAAAAAATGATATAGAATGTGTATACAGATTTTTTGGAGATAGTTTTTAGGGTTTTTTCTAGAAAAAGGGCTTGAGAGGTGTGAATAAGTAAAGAGAGGGAGTTTCCTTTTATAATTAGAGGAGAGGATACACATAGAATTTTTGAAAATAATAATGTGTAACAACATTTTTTACTTGAAAAAAGGATCCAAAATTGTCTATTATCGAACCATATAGGATATAATGTCTAAATATGTCTATAAAATTAGTATTGTATAGGTTTTAGGTAATTTTTAACTTGTATCTTCTTAGTATAACCCCCGATGAACCTGTATTCACCTTAACTGCGGTAATTAATTTTTACTATTTTCACTATTCAATATGATATAAAATTAAGTTGAAATTATTATGTAATATAAAGTATTATGATTAAAAATATATAATCCATTTTTTGACCTATATTCTCATAATTGGTAGGATTCAATTTATAATTTAACCCACATACATGACAAAAAATAATTGGTTTCCAAATAAAAACTTTTAAAAGTATAAAACATATTTATATAACAATTTAAAATATAATTGATTAAAATAATATAAATTAGATTAATAATACTAAAATTTAGATATTTTTTCTTTTTTTTTAAAATGATACTTGTAAATTCTTTAAATGAAAAGGAAGTTTTTAGTAAAAACCATATTTTTCACTATTCATCAAAAAATGAAACTTTTTAGAAAAATACCAAAAATTCACCATAAGATAATTTTGATATGATTATTTAGAAAATATATTTTAATTTTTTGAAATAAATTTTATTAAATTGGTAAAAATTAATTTCAAAATTGGTGCACAAAATAAAATAAAAACATTTTTTTGAAAAATACAATTTTCAAGAAACATTTCTTTTTCTTCCAAATGATATATTTATTTATAATAAATAGATAAACAATGAACATGTTTAAACCATATATTTTTATAAATTAGTTAGTCCTATTCATAAAAACCAACTTAAAGGTTCTGTTATAGTGATTGTATTTAAATAATAATATTTTATGTATTGTGTTTTGTTTAGACTTAGGGTTGCATATATCACAAGCTAAGAACTAGTATCATCATTAATGGTCCGGTAAGGGGTTCTTCCATGGAGCCAGGGTTTCCCCATCACCACCATTATCTCGGTTGGATATGGATTTTCTCCACAAATCTTGGTGAGTTTGTGGCTTGCTCTCATTGCTGTGGTGATGTCGTGGATCAGGATCTAGGTTTTAATGTCATTGAATGTATGAGTTCCTTGGTTTATAGGGTTCGTAGGTTTTATGGTGGAATCGTGGGTAGTATCCAATAATGGGATTCTACAATGTTAAAGGCTTTCAATCTTTAGTGCGCTTGGATTCTCCTTGGTTGCGTGTTGAAGGTCTATGGTCGATATCCAGTCTGCTGTGGTCTAAGGTCGCAACTGCGTGTCACCCCTATGCTTTGGGTGGATTTTCAGTATTCACGAGCGATGGTGGTGACGAGTTTTGGCTCAAGTCATTTTTGGTGGGGATTCTTCTATTGTCACTATGTTTTGGGGGTGATGAATTCATTTCATTGATTTTGCGATATGTTGTGGGTGTTTCTTCTTCTCATTGGTCCACGATAATTTGTTCAGTTCATCTTTCCACGAATCCAACTTTGGTTTGTGTATACTTATGTTCTTATTCTTTGATAATAGTTGTTCTAGATGATATATTTTTTGATGTTAATAATGAGATTCTACAAGTAGTGGAGCTATAATCTAAGTGGTTCTTTTTCTTGGTGATGGAATAATTTGGATGATGGATTGTTCCAGACATTGTACACAGAAGTCGATCTGTTGTGTGTTGATGAGGATTATGTGGTTTTAATTTTGTATGTTTTATTGTGGCACTATGGACTTGGTCCATGGGACATTTTTTCCAATTCACTTTCATGGGACTTCTCTAGAAGAGGTTCAGAGAAGGGATCATTCTCCTTATCATCACTATTCAGAATTGGAAGTTTTGAGAGGGTATGGAATTTTCCATCGGTATTGGGCCCGTGCATCCTTACATGGGATAACTAGACAAGAAGCAATGGAAATGTGGAAACTGATCATTTTGTTTTTGTTTCTAGGGCGGGGCTTTTCCTTGACATTGAATTGGACTATTTTTGGTCTTATAATCTTGGTCCATGGAGGCATGGTTGTGTTTTATGTCTTTTATGTCATTCTAGTTTTCCACTTTTTCCTCAAAAGTGCTTTTGAAATTAAAATTTAATTTTTAGTCATATATCTCAAGCTATCAAAGAAATTAAATTTATTCTAAAAAAAATATATTATAAACTATTGGGGTGTTATATTCTACCCTTCTACGAAAATTTAATCCTCAAAATTTCATGGATATTACCTTCAAAATAAATTAGTGTTTTTCTTCCTTATAACATCCTCTGGTTGCCATGTTTCTTACTCCTTTTTATGATTTCTACAAATTTCCATTACCAATCGAGTTATCTGATTCCTTAATAATTGATCACTAGTATCAAGAATCTATATGGGTTATTCACAATAAGATAGACTAGGCTCTAATTTTATCTCTTTAGATGTGATCATTTGTGTTGGGTCTAGTATGTACTTTCTTAACAATGATACATGGAACATATCATGTACTTTATAAAGGATTGGTGTAATTTCTAAACAATAAGCTGCACCTCCAATAATTTCCAATATTATGAAGGGTTCAATGCATATCAAGCTCAAATTTCCATTGTTACTAAAAATTATGACACCCTTATATGAATATACTTTCAAGAAAACATGAACTCCCTGTTGGAATTCCAAACCCTTCCTCCAATTATTAACATAACTCTTTTTCCAACTTTGAGATGATTTTATATGTGCTTGAATAGTCTTTACCTTTATTGTCTCCTCTTCAACAAGTTATGGGTCTATGAGTTTCCCTTCACCAACTTCATCTCAAAAAGTTGGAGTATGAAATCTCTTTCTATATAATGCTTCATACGATTCCATTTGAATAGCTGAATGGAAACTATTGTTATAAGAAAAATCCACCAAAGGTAAATAATAATCCCACATACCTTTAAATTCAAGTGAGAATGACCTCAAAATGTCTTAAATGTTTTAATAGTCCTTTTTCATTGTCCATTAGTTTGAGGATGGAAGGAAATGCTCAAATGAAGCCTAGTATCAAGAGTCTTCTGAAGTCGCTTCCAAAATTTTGATGAAAAATGGGGATTAATATTAGAAAAAATAAAAATGGGGTACCATAAAGTCTTTCAAATTCATTAATATATACCCCTATGAGGTGATAAAGTGGTAAATATTCTCTTATAGTGAGGAAATTTTCATATTTGGTTAGGAGATAAATAATAACACATATTTCATCACTATTTCTAGGAGTATTTAGTAGTCATATGAAAAAGTACGTAGTAATGTAATCCCATTTCCACACCAAAATAGAATTGGTTTCATCAATCCTATATTATTTTTTCTCTATGATATGACTTGTTAACAAAACAAACATCTAGAGAAATAATCAGAAATTTTCTGCTTCATGTTATCCTACAAATTTTTTTCCCTCAAATACTTATACATCTTAGTGCTTCTAGGGTGCATAGAGAAATTAGAGAACTGAGAATCATCCAGAAACTCCAATTTTATCTTAGGTATTGATGAAACACATAGTCTCTTTCCAAACATCAGAATTCCATTTTAACAAAAAGGCCTTCCACCTTCCCATCATTCATATCTTTAATTTTCTTTTGAAATTTTTTATCTTTTTCAATAAATTTTGTTTCATAATAATTTTAAAAAGGTTTGGTATCTCCCTTCCTTTAATAATTCTTATATCCATATTTACTAGATCCATGAACATACAATCACTTTTAATCCTTATTTGGGTTAGAACTCCCAGATTCTACCTGACTAATGCATCTAATACCTTATTTACCTTCCCTAGGTGAAATTGTATAAGACAATCATAATCCTTGGGTACCTAAATCCATTTTTTTTGTCTCATGTTGAGCTCTTTTTGGGAAAATCTATATTTTAGGCTGTTATGTTCCATGTATATATCACATGTCTCGCCTTATAGATAATGTATCCATATATTTAAAGTAAATATTACAACATCCAACTCAAGATCATGGGTTGGATAGTTATATTAGAGAGTCTTCAACAACCTTGATTCATATGAAATAAAATTATCATTTTTCATAATGACACAACCCATTCATTTCTTTGATGCATCACTATATATCACAAACCCATCATTTTATGATAGTAGATTCAAAATAAGATAATTAGATAATATCATATTTAATTTATCAAAACATTATTGACATTACTTTTTCTAAATGAACATAACCCCTTTAGATGTAATCTTGGTTAACAGGTTAGCCAAGAGAAATTTTTTTTGAATGAATCACCGATAGTAACCTACAAAATCAATGAAACTACATACCTCAGTTATGTTAATTGGTGTAGGACATTCTCTAAGTGACTTTGTCTTTGTAGGATCGAATGAGATTCCATACTTAGAGAAAATATGGCCAAGAAAAGAAACTTATTGAAGCTATAAAACACACTTGTTAAACATCTTATATAACTATTTACTTTTAAGAGACTCAAGAATGATCTGCAATTGATTCTCATGATCCTCAAAGATCTTATAATACAATAATACATCATCAATGAATACCATAAAGAATCATCAATATATTCCTTTAATACCCTAGTCATTATATTCATAGAAATAGAGGGTTTATTAGTCAATCCAAATAGAATTACTATAAATATGTAATGTCCATACCTTGTTTTGAATGTTGTGTTTGGAATGTTTTCCTTCTTTATTTACAACAAATGATTCCCATAATAATGGTCAATTTTTGAAAAATATTGAGATTCATGAATTTGATTGAACAATTCATCAATTCTAGGTAGAAGATACTTGTTATTTATCATAATGACATTGATTTCCCTATAATCAATTCACAACCTCAACGATCCATCTTTATTCTTAATGAAGAGAACATGGGATCTCCATGGTGAAACACTATGGTGAATAAATTTCTTGTCACATAACTCCTTTAGTTGTTTCTTTAACTCTATTAATTCCACAACAAAAATTATATAGGGTATCATTGATATTCGTCTCACATTAGGGATTAAATCAATAGAGAACTTAACTCCATGCTATAATGGATGTTTATGTATTTCCTTAGGAAATAAATCAATTTATTCTTGCATAACAGGTAAATCCTTAATTTGAATATTACCTCCTCCATCCATAGATTTTGTTTCTTCTTCTTCCCAAAGAATCTTATTCATATGTGCTACTGGGGGTGGATCTATAGACGACTCAGATGAAAAAGAATTCACTCTAAAGATAAGTAATTCAAAATCTAAATAATGAATCATAGTTTCCTTCTCCTTGTAATAATTTTTTTCATCATATTTTGAAATAAAATCTATAGACAAGATTTTATCAAATTCAACCATTAGTATGATAATAATGTCTTCAAATAAAGCATGTTTATGTGTCATAATGGGGACTTTATAATACATCAATGTTATAATGATACTTCTACTATGATTTTTTTATGACAAATACCTTCTTAATGTGCTAGGGTTATATTTAAATTCTTAGAAAACATGGAAGATATAAAAGAGTGTGATGATCTAGAATCAAATAAACCATTGGATAAATTTGAGTATATGATTCAAGTACTTACCATGGCTTTATTTTGTACTTCCACCTTAGCTGTAGTGATTTTATTAGCTTGGGATTCTCTCCTTGGCCTATTCTACGATAGATTCCCTTGACAATTGATACATAGGTTTGAATAATTCCTCATTTATTTGTAGTTGAAGCATTGGACACCATTGATTCTTTTCTTCCTCTTGAATTCATGAGCTAGATATCCATTATCTCAGTACTTATAACAAACTCACATTCCATTCAAAAATTTTCCAAGATGATTATTTACATAGTTTTTACAGGATGGAAATTTCTTCAATATATTATTCTTCTTTGACACATTAACTTTTTCTTGGTTCTCAATTGAACTCTTATTTTTTTTGAATTCCCTTAAACCTAAAGGTTCTAGAAAAATAATTCTCTGCTTTTATGGAACATTTAACTATTTAATAATATTATGAAAAAGTTTTAGATACCATCAAGATACTTGGTTTAATAACTTTAAAGAAATAGTTGATGTTCCATTTAATATTGTTTATGTAATCCATAACGTACCTGGAAAGTCTCGTAAAGGCAGCCTCATAATCCACCAAACATTCTTCTTAATTTTTCCTTAAGATAAGAAAATTTATCTTTATTTCAGATCATTTTTCATGATGGAAATATTTATTGAAGAATGTTTAATTAAAATACCTCTATTATATTTGTTCTATTTCTTATTCCTCCTTAGTATTTTGGATCAATGACCACCGTTGATCAACATTGACCTTGAGAAAATATACTACTAGTATAACCTTTCCCTTTTCATCAAATATCAAAGAAAAAATGTCTTCTCATGGGACATAATCCATTTCTCAGCTAACACTAGATTAGTAGTCCCACTAAATGATGGGGGCTTCTGCTACATGAAGAAATCCAACATAGGATAATCACACCATTGAACAATAGGTTTCTCCATTCAAGTAATGTTATTTATCATAACCTGATTAAAATACCCTAATATAGACTTGATATTATTAGTTCCAATACTAGATGTATTGGCTTTCTTAGTAGGTTAATTTTTACATTATACATGATCATTAATACCCTTCCTTCTTTCTAGATCCATTTCAAAACAATAGAATACACTGGGTTAGCTCATAAAATAATGAATTTTAAATTATAATGTATAATTCTAAACATGGTGTATCACTTAACATAAATTGAAAATTGATGCATTTTTAATCTTATAATCTCAAACTTGGTTTCTTTAGGTATATATTCATGTTTAAATCCTTTATAATGGGTTTTAAATAAAATTTGAATTATCCTAAGAATATCCCTTAGGAGTATCAAACCATGTGGGAAGTAAGTCCCTTTTTCATGTACAAGGTAATGCTTAATTCATTCCCAATATGACTTTTTCAGAGTTATTACCCCTAGGTACATCTGTTACATAACCACATCCAAATTTAGTATTCATATAGGGATGCAGTGATAGGAAAACCCACATAATATATAACTTACTAAAATTTAAGGATGTTATTATATAATTATCCATATAGTTTATCATAGGGTTATGTTCCATAATATATGTTTTATTTAATATAGTTCCCAAATTTTCTACTAAACATTCCTTGATACAAACTGTAACAACCCCAAATATAGTAACTTGGTGCTAGAGTATACATTATTAGATTAACACAATATACAAAGGATCACATCACCAAGGATAAATCAGTTTATTAGTCTTGTAGAACCAAATATATACATGATACCCATTCTACATTGGTTGGTGAGGACTCTCCAAGTGTATCCATGAGACCTGAGTTCAATTCTGGGTAGAGGCATATTTCTAGGTTGTTGTAGTAGTAATATATCAGGCACTATAGAAACTAGAACTATTCATCAGTTTCAGCCTTCAGGCCACCGGTTTGGTCCTATTGTCCTCCAAGGCCTTTGAGCCACCCAAGACCTTAGGTCTAGTTAAGCCTTTCAGGATACCTTAAGAACTTTGGGCCACCTCACGGACTTTGGGCCACATATAATGGAGATGAAACTATACATAATTCAAGAAACAAAGCTCTAGATGAGGATTCAGGAGCATGCACATTCACCAGAGTAGAGCTAACCAGATATAGAAGAATGAGAGGGTATGAAATTTCTATCGGTATCGGGCCTATGCATCTCTGCACATGAAATCTATTTGAATAGCCTTGAGAAGGTGGATAATTGACATCACAATATTTTTAGGGATGTTTAGATTCAATTAGTCTACTTGGGATGAATTCCTATAAGGCCTCTGGGATATATGATGTGTCTCTAGGCCTTCGGGCCATGTAAGGGTTCCCACTATAACCTTAAAGGGTGGATTATCAAAAATCAATAAAAAATTAAGGCCTTTAGGTCATTCAAGAAAGAATAAAAAACAAATCATAGTAATGGAAAAAATTTATCATCCATGAACTCATTCAATGAATTCATCTTCAATTCTTAGGGAAAAAACAAGATAAGGGTGAGATCAAATACTCAATAAGGGCTATGTATAGTGGAATCTACCTTGAATCAATAAGGTATAAGCCATATAGAATAGTAAATAAATAAAAACAATTTCTATTTAATAAATAACTTGAAAATAATAATTATATAAGGAATAATCAATATGTCAAGGTAAATAACTAAACACAAATTCCATTAAATTAATAAAATGAGAATAAAATGCATCCAAAATAATATAAATGTAAAAATATCATAGATAATAATAATAACTTAATTCTAAATGAATTAAATTCTTAATTATTAATTTATAAAAGAACCATATTAATATTTATAATATCATATATGATCTTCTTATATCATTTTACCACCCATTTGTTAATAATGTTTCATTATTTACATTATTTCGAGTGTTATTTGCCTTATTTTCTCATGCATGTTTGGTTATAAAGTTTCAATTATTTTATATAGGACTTATATCCATGATATAAAGAATTATATTAATGTTAAAAATTCAATATTTAATCATTAGTTACATTTTTATAATCATTATTTAATGCTGGATATGGAAAATGAATCACATCACTTCGTGGAGACGGTAGACCATACGTATGCACGAGTGATGAAATCATTCCATTAAAGAGTTAAAAGGTAAGAAAATGGGTGATATATTAATTTTTCAGAATCAATATCATGACATATATATCACATATATTATTTAAATTTATCCTTATTACTTTATATTTAAATATTAAGTGAAAAATGAATCACATCGCTTCGCGAGGCAGTAGTCCACCACATACACGATTGATGTTATCATATTTTAAATAAAATATAAAGTAAGGAGGTATTTATGATATTATAACTTAATAAGTATAATAATATCATATATTATATATGTATACATTAAATTAATCATTATATATAATCATGATATGTGTTGATGGAAGATGACTTACATCGGTTCACAAGGCAGTAGTCCACCGTACACATGATCGATGATTTCATTTTCTATTTTATGGAGGAGGAGATGGGTATATGTTATGAATTTAATATAATATCATCAAAGTATATGTTATTTTATGGTTTTATTATATTTTAATTATTAATACATAATTTATGTTTGTAAAAGAATAAAGAAAATGAAAGAGATTCATTAAGATGATTACTATCTTTTAGAGAAACCTTATTTGGATATCCTCTTAAAGACACTAGGGTTGGTATTTTGGGAAGAACATATGCTCTATAATGTGTCTGATGATATTTGGGAGATATTTTTTTAGGTTTTTTCTTCCAAAATGGATTTATAGGTGTGAATAAGTGAAGGGAGGGAGTGTCCTTTTATAAGAGGGGGAGAGGACACAGATGGACTTTTTGAAAAGAATAAAGTGTACCCGCATTTTCCACATTAAAAAAGGATAAAAAATTGTTCATTATAAAAATTTATAGGTTATAATATTTAAATATGGAAATAAAATGGGTTTTGGACAAGTTTTATGTCATTTTTAACCATTATCTTATTAGTTTAATCCTCAGTAAACCCATTTTCACCTTAATCATGGCAATTAATTTTTACTGTTTTCACTATTAATTATGGTCAAAATTAATTTGACCACATTATATAATATGAATAATTTTTATTCAAAATAATTAATCAATTTTTCAAAATTATAATCATAGAATTTGAAGAATTCAATTTAAAATTAAACCTTCAGATGTGTTAAAAAGATGGGTTTTCAAAAAACAAATTCAAATGTATAAACAGTTTTTATATAAAAATTGATCATGTAATTGATTAAAATAACATAAATTGAATTAATTATAATATAATTGAACTATTTTTTTCTTATAAAACAATTTTTGACAAAATTATTCTTCTAAATTCTTTAAACGAAAAGATAGTTTTTAACAAAAATCTGTATTGGTCAATATTCATAAATTTTTTTTAAAGAAATCCCAAACATTCACCATAAGATAATTTTGAAGTGATGATTTAAAAAATGAAGTTAAATTTTCAAATTAAGTTTATAAAAGGGGTAAAAATTAATTTTAAATTTGGTTCACAAAATGCAATGAAACAACTTCTTAGAAAAATGTAGTTTTTCTAGAAACATTTCTTTTTCTTTAAAGTGATTTTTATTTATATTTATAATCAATAGATTTCCAATGAAATTTTAAAAAAATATATTTTTATAATTTTATTATTCTTATTCATACCAAAAAAATTAACATCTAGGTTATAGTTATCATATTTTAATAATAATATTTTAATAGAGTATTGTGTTTCATTTAAACTCAGTGTTGCATATATCAACTGCTATAAAAATGAAAATTTATTTCAAAAGTAATATATTCTAAAGTCTTTGGGTGTTAAAATTGTCATCATATTTATTGGATCCTATTAAATCACAATTTTACTTGAAATATTTTTTTAACAATATGAAACTTTTATATTACCCATTACCAACACATCATAAACAATTTTCGGATATACAGTGGCACTCAATTTGAATTTTTTACTATCATAATAAATTATTTATAAAAATTGAAATTTTAAATTTCAAAAAAATACTTTTACCATCCTCTTAGAGATTATATTATATTTATAATATAATTCTAAGATAAAAAAATTTTGTTAAGTAAATGACACTAATTTCTTTTTAGTATAAATATATAACAAATAAACCATTTCATCAATATCTTATACACTATTATATATATTTTGAGGATTACTATAAAAAGAATAATTTATTTTTTAAAATATTTCATTGATAGTGGGATATAATCCCATATATTTTAACAAACATCAGTATAAAATATTTTATCCTAGATAAAATATTTTTATCTGGGTCTCATTTTAAAAAAACTTATATAATCTTATGAATCACTAACCATGTGAAAAATATCATACTTTTTTTTGCATTAAATTAATTTTTTTAATATTTTTCAAAAAAACCTTTTAAATTGTTTGATGGTGAACCTTACATGATCCTCCATTAAAACATGGGTTGGATGGAACTCACATGAACCCCCTATTTTGATGGTATGGGGGAGAACCCATGTAATAATCACCAATTTTTAACATGGGAGAGGGGAACCCAACCTGAGTGGCTTACCTATTCCTATGACCATGTTAGCACTGACCTGACCGCACCATCGAGGGAGCTTCTTAGAATGTGATAGATGTTACACACTAGTCTCAGTGCTGATGTATGATCTTTTTATAAATACTAGACATTCCTAACACTATAATTTGTGTTGTTGTAAAATCTGATACCACAATTGGGTCAGGATAACCAAGGATGTATGAAGAAGGGAACAAGCACTTTAAATCACACCCACTGGAAAGACAAGGAGTCACTCCTCAACAAAATCCAAACCACCATGAGGTACATTTTAGTGGATCAAAATTGGGTCTAAAATTGTAAATATACACATCCTTATAACATAAGGGATGAGATTAATATAAAAATTCTTTACTAATATCCATTTCTATAACACTGATACCTAAAAAGAACATTCCATGAAGTTTCCATAAAACACCTCAATGAATTTTGAATAATTTCACCCTGTAGAATAATTATATTACCTTATTGAAACCTCCTTTAGGTTTCAATGATATCAACTAGTTATTTTAAGAAACATTTTGAGAATCTCAAACTAGATTTTCTTCTTCCAGTTTGAAATTTTACCCACTTATAATGTCAACACAATGTCAAAATATGAAAATTATATTCCTTAATTAATATTTCCTTAAAATTTTTATAAAATTGGGTAAACATTACTCATACCATTAATATCATCATAAAATTTCCAATTATTACCATATATTGAATTACATAGCTATAATAAGACTTACGGTAACCTTCAATCTCTCCAAGTCATTAACATACTCAATCATATTGAATATATGAGTGAAGAAAAAAAATTCAATCAATCATTTTGATTCTAATGAATTTTAAACCTTGAGAAAAAAAAGTCCATGCTTCTCATAAGAATCTATTTTATCCACCACTTGAAATACTTTGACATTTCGTTATTCAAGAAGGTGTTTCTCTTAAAACATATAATATTTTACTTAAGAATACTTCTTAATTTTATATACTAGTCTTATAAATTTCTTACATTAAGGAAATTATTTCTTTAAGATCTACCTTGAAGTAAAGTGATAATGATGACATCATTTATCTATAATAGAATATATTATCATATGAGCATCACTCTTTACAAATATTTAATAATACCTTTTTTTAATGTGCTCCCAATAAAATTATGACCCTAATTTGAACTCATCATCCCCATTAGTGGGCCAAGATTTATATTTAATCATGACTTAAATCAGTTAAATATGTAAATAATACATGATTATATCTATTATAAAACCATGTCAATCATATCATATAAGAATATTTTATAGTTGAGAATAAAACTCTTTTCTTTAATCCATCATGTGGATTAAATGAAATATATTCCTTTAGAATCCTAATTGTTAGGGTTTCCCATCCAATTGTAACCAAAAAAACATTGAGAATGTGGAACCTAATGGTTAGGGTAACTTTATTAATTGGTTGACTTATATAATAAAATCTATCAGAACCTAATGGTTCGGGTCACCCATATAGAATGATCGAGATCTTGACATGTGTCTAATCTAGAAGGAATCTAACACTTAGTATTTTTAAAGGGTATTTCATATCACCATCTTATCTCATGTTATTACCTTTATATATATGCATGATTTTGGTGGTTTATTTTTGAATCCTATTCATTTCACAAAATCAATAAGTTCAAACCATATTGATATGTAACTCTTTACAAAACTCATATATATTTTTACTATCCTAAATTCAAATATAACTATATATATGAATATCCAAATTCATCCCATGAATTATGTACCTAAAACCCTTTAATGAAAAGGATTAGAATCATATAAAATCAATAATACCCAAAAGGGAAAACTTAGAGTGACAAGTATCCAACCCTTACTTTTTAAGAGAAGGAATAAGACTTAAGGCCAGTGAGTATTCTAACCCAAATTAGATCTACCTAGGGATAATTTACTCAAGAAAGATTTCAATTCCATTACAATTATAACACATAATATGCATGAGTCTTAATTAACTTCTTAATTTAAGATCATAATATAGTAAAATCCAAATTTTAGTTTGAAGAAAACTAAATCTCTTTTCACATAGCATCTAACTCCTTATATGTTTGTATGAAAATTTATAGAAGATGTTTTACACTCCAAACTAAAACATACATTCATTAATAATATAAAAATTATATACATTATTAATAAATTGGTAAAATAACTAAATAAATTAAGTATTCATAAATTTATAGATGAGATAAAAAATTATATAAAATTCATAAATAAAATAATTATAAACATTTTATAATTTATCCATGCATTTTCGACATTCTATAGTTAAATAAAAAAAAAACTTTATATTTATCTATAATATAAACTCATTCATATTATTTGTTTATATGAATTTTATTTAAATATAAGCTATTAAATGAAATATAAATATTTTATATTCCAATTCTGTTATGTAAGAAATTTACATATTCTAAATATCACATATTCAATGTTATTTAAAACTTTATCATATCAAATATCATAACCCCTTTTGATATAGTTTAAATAATTTCTCAAATAAATACTTTAAATTTGAACAATACAAATTAAATATACCAGGATAAATTCAATATTTAAAAATAAAATCCTTTATATTTTTACCCTTATTTTTTAATTTATAAACACTTTTTAAATTATACCTATAATTTCCATAAAAAAATTTTGCATCCAAATTATAATTCATGCCATATAACTTGAAGAAAAGTATTCTAATATGAATATTTTATATTATGGATATTTTTTTAATAAATGTTTCATAAACATTCAATTAATTAATTATAAAAATTTTCTAATTAATTAATTTAAATAAATATTCCAAAATATTTTTTTTATAATTTATAAACAATTTATAAATTCTATAATTCAATTCATAATTAAAATTTTTAAAAATCAACTTTTTATTCACATCATTTTAATGTTATATATTGATTTATACAATATGATTGATAAGGACATGATGATAAACCTTTTTAGTGCTCATCAATCATATTTCATGATTGATAGTATGATCCCATGACATTTTGTGGTCGTTGTGTAATTGTAACTCAACATCCCATAAATTATATCCTATAATAAGTCATTGTGTGAAATTAACTTTGCATGTGACAACCTATGTAGGAAAAGACCAATCCCTGTAGTTGTAATGAATTATGATAAGAACTTGCATATAATTAATCTTTAGCACTTAGGAACCATATTTAGTTACATGATGAGATATATCCAGTTCAATGTGATGCTTAGTTTTAGATAACACATTATAAAACTATCGCCTCTTATGATTCATTATATCATATTCTACCATTTATAAAAACTGAAAAATTTTATTTGTTTTTTCCTATTATATCACATATCATATGTCATGTTGATATCAAAACCTATAACATCGCATTCCTTCTATCCTCTCATAGTAAACTTTCTATATCATTATTTAAGATTCCAAATATGACACATATAATGATATAAAAAATCTTCATTTCAAATATGATTTCATGAATCATTCAACATGGTAAGGCTTTAATACCACTTTTGAGTTTCTAGGTATTCATTAACACTAAATCAATATAGTAAAAAAAACTAAAAATCATTAACCCAAGATCTACCATGCTATAAATCCAAAACTATACTATACATAAACTGAAGAATAGTTTGTGTTACTAACATTATATATGATTATGCAATTTCTATCAATCAATATTATTTATGAAGATCCCTGAGAGGTATCCAATATACTCTCTCCTCCATGGAGTATCAATGGTCAAGTGAATCACTAGATACCTAGGTGGCATCATCCTCACATCTATGATATGCTAGTACCTCATTGGGAAAAAGATAATGGATAAAGATAGATTTATAAGGAAGAGATATTTGAAAAAGGAATGGGTAGTATTTCATAAACATATCTTGGGAAACACTATAAGGGCTTGGATATGTCTAGTTCAACCCTTTCCATATTTATGAAGCCTATGGTGCTCAAAGGAGTCTTATAGAAGGTCTAGAGGTGTTCTGTTGCTAAAGGATATAAACAGAGAGAATTGACAATGTGTAAGTGTTTCACGTCAAGAATTTGTGCTTCATGGCTTGTGTGAGGCTAGTTCATGGTATGCCCCATGAAATGTATTATTTTGGGGTTAAATTGTTATAGGCGACATGTTTTTCAGTAAAAATTAAATCCCATAATTTACATGACTTGAAAGGGTTTCATATTGTGAAAATACACTATATAATGCACCTTTATAAATTATAGCACATCGAGTTTTTCTCAAACCCTATGATTTTCTCCTACACCCTAGGCGTCTAAAAACTCTCCCTCTAGGAATCTTGGAATCCATTTTATGGGGATTGATTCTTGGAATTTATTCTTTGATCTGTGGTGATCTAAGGTACGTTCTACCTCTTCTCTCATGGTTTTTCGATCTAGATCCTCCTATTTCTTCTTGCCATATAATGATGGTTTATCTTCATTATTCTAACATAGATTTATTGGTTGTTTGATTGTGTAGTTGTGGCATGGAATCATTGGTGGTCCACATATTCTTGCGGGATAGGTGATAATGATCTATGATATTGGTCTATTCTCATAGGGAGAATGTTGATGCCTTTAAGGCAGGGAATTCATTACTTCTCCTATTTATTTATGTGAAATTATAGAGTCATCATAGTTTATCCCTTTTGATAGAAATAGAATTAACCTAATAATTTTTTAATCAGATTAATAAATAATTGGATAGAGACCTCATGTTGATGTGTTTTATACAAATATAGTGGTTTGCCTCTTGATTTGCTAGATTGTGTGATATTTATGTTATTATTATTATCATGTATTATTGTGCTATGGAATAACATGTTTTTCTTGATGGAAAATGGTACAGAACATAAAACCAAAATCAATTGATTAATTGGATTGTGAATTAATGAAGATACATGTAGTAATGAATACGATGTTTCTTATAATTTGATGATAATCAAATTTATGCAATGTGATTGATTAATTTAATGCATTAATCCATGATAACATAATTTATAAATAATTTAAAGCATTATAATTCTTGTTTATAATGTGGATAATAAATAACATTCATGTTAAATGAGAATGATACTTCTCATAGTTTTATGAAATTGGTTTTAATGATAAGAGCATGTTTATCTTTTGATAACTTTTATATCTTTGTTCCTTAGGTTGTCAATAGTTAGAACATATGAATAATGATTCAGTTAATTCATGATGGAATTAAAACTGGTAGTTTGATAAAGAAAATTTTTAGGGACTGATTTTCCTATATGCTTGAGAAATTTGAGTATCTTGAGTTTGGAGCTGTGAGAAATCATTTATGTGTGAAGGTTGGATGTTGTATTTGAGGGTCTATATTGCCTTGATAACTACTCTTTTCTATTTGCTGATATTTTTGTGATGTAATTTGGATGTGATCTTCACTATGAAATGTGATACGGGTCGGGGAGGCCCTGGTGTCATATGAGTCAAGTATGGATGAGACTAGGATGACTGATGTGATTTGGACAGCGAGGACTGGATGATGTGGTAGCAGTTGATGCCTATCAAGAAATGCATCAAGATATGCATGTTGGTGTCGAGGATGACATCAATGATTATGAACAAGTTAAATTTTGGTTTACCCATTGATGTGATACTGATATTTGGGAGGCTCAATTATGAATCTATTTAATGGATGATGGCTGGGTTGCTTGTTTATCTATATTCCTTTCCCCACTACTTGAGGCTACTAGGTGTGCTTGGTTTCAACTTTCGTTTGGATAGTAGCTTAGAATGGTTTTCCTAGAGTACCTGATTTATAGAATGATACTAATAATAAATAAATAATTCTTAATAGATGGGGGGATAGTGTTGTTGTAATAAAAATTCATAAAATATGTTAATCTTGATAATATGTGGACTCGATTGGGATTATTCTTGGAGGGAATGAACTTTATTTGGATTATTAATGTAATGTAATGTCGAATAATTATAATGGTTAATTTAATTAATAATGATTAAATCAATAAATGTAATTAATAAAAACAAAAATAATAATTAATGTGGTTATTTTAAATTCATTTTTGCTTCTAAGATATCTAGTCCTAGTAATGGAATCTAGGAGTCTGGTGGAATTTATCTACAATCAATTCTAAGAGTAGGTTCTTCTCATAGTTTGGTTGTGAGATATATTATATCATGTATATTCTGTGATTTCATATACTACCCCAACAATGTCGGTTAGGGTGACTAAACATACTAGTGGGAGGATGGATGGATGACAACCCCCTATGGCCCTGCTCTGTTCTCTTGGTAGTTAATTTTTCTATTTTTCACGATGGTCAGTTTCCCTATATATGTGTATATAATCCTATTATGGCTTGTGGTTATTCACACACATGTATTCCCAGATATATTATCCAAAAAATTATTAGAGGTTTTATGTATATAGGCTACGATGGCTTGATGTGCCTAATTTGTGTATGGGATGTAATGGATTGAGGTATAATTCCCATGTATGATACATGTCATATGAGCCATAGTGTCTTCCGAAAACAACATAATTAGTATATATAGATATGTGGATAGGATTATGTGATTATGTGATGAACAGGGTGTATGTTGTGATTCCTTTCCCAGGTGTCTTCAGTATGGTTTATTTTGGAGAGTGATGGCCTAAGATGTGCGATGTTTGGGCAGAGCAGCAAACCATTGGAGAAGTGGGAGTGGGGTACCCTTAATTTTTCATTGTTATATTATATTATCTATTTTATATGATATTTGGTGAGATTTATCCATAATGAGGATAAGAACCTAGTGTATATATTTAGGTTACGAGTTAGTATCACTACTGTTCACTGTGATTTTGCAATCTTTCTTTATTTTTTCATAAGAGGATCCAATTTAGTATACTTTTATACCCACCCTAAATATATATATACTATTTTTTGGTTAGTTGGAGTAGGTTAGAGATCGGTCTGGATATTACTAGATAATGGTATTATAGGAGCAGTTTGGGATTCAGGGTCGCCGTTGTCTTTACATTTTGGTACTTGTAGACTTTTGCTCAGTTGTTATAATACAATATGAAATTACATGTTCTCACTTGGTATTATTTATATATATGTATGAGTAGTTTTTGGTTGGTGTATCTATATTATATATCTCTCTCTCTATCTCTGTTATGTATGCCCTCTTAGAGGTTAATTCCTCCCATATGCATGTTTATTATACCCCTGGTGCACTACTGGAAATCCAGGTTTTCCCAACGCTTCTTTACCAATGGTTTGCTTAAAAAATTGGTAATGAATCCCTTTCCCAATGGTTTTAGGAAACCATTGGGAAAGGGGTACCCCTTTACAAACAGTTATCACTAACCATTGGGAAAGGGGTGTCCAAAGCACCCTTTCCCAATGGTTCTATTGAACTATTGGAAAAGGGTGACTTGGACACCCCTTTCCCAATGGTTTTTAAAAACCGTTGGGAAATGTTTACCCCAAATACAGAATCAGCCGCTGCTCTCCCCCATTCATGACAGAACCCTAATCTGTCTAGGGCTCTGCTCCTCTCGTGACTTCCCCCATCAGAACCTGTCAAACTCCATCCGAATCGTCTCAAATCAGGTATTCTATTCTTCATACACATAAAATATTTAAGTGATACCTTGTTTTTATTGTTATTAATCTCGTATTTTAGTTTTAAGTTTTGATTTTGATGTGTATATCATTTTTTTGTGTTTTTATTTAATCTATAATTTATCCATTCCAATCCATTTAATTAATTAAATCCTTAACCATCCATCGAAGAAGAAGCATCTCAAATTCATTGCGGTTGGATTCTAGATTTTCTAAGTATGTGTTTTTATGATTTTTTTCATCTTGTAATTAATTGTTACTTAGAAATTTATTTATATGTGTTTATTAATTTTTAGAAAAGTTTTTATGAATGTTTTCCTTAAAATTCCTTGAGGAAAGTGTTTTATTAAAATGATTTTTTTAATAAGGCCTGTGTAATGTAATCTGTTATAGTACACTATGTGACTATGTTTGGTATTTAGTAACACATGAGATACCTGGGGTGTGAGAATGTTTTGTGAAATATATTATATGGTTGGTTCAAGATTATATTTACGTTTTGAGATTATTAATGAGTTGTTTTAAGGATATTTTGAGATATTTACCTTATGTTTATTGGTGAAAACTGGGAGCTATAGAGGTGGTTCATGATTAAGACATATAATTACTGCTAAACATGTGGATAAACCATGCATAGTAGTGAATTATTGAAATGTTTGATGTTTTTAGTCCTTTTTTATTTGGAGTTTCTTTTGATGGTGATGTTTCTTATTGATAACTATGATGGGAATTTATTTTAGTTTCTAAATCGACTGAGACTCCCCCACCATGCACAATGTATGCAACCTCTACCCTTATTTAATCATTCTGTTTACATAGCCTATGCAACCTATACCCTCATTTAATCAGTGAACTCATTTCATTAATTCAAGCCTTCATTATCACTAGCATGTAATAAATTGAATGATGTAAACCCATCCTCACATGATTTCTTACCTTAGATAGTGTCAAACATATGGAATACGATCTTTTGAATTCATCAGTTAACCAGGATCATATATTCCATTTTCCCCAAGATGACTGTACTAATATAACTTTAGGGTCAATTAAATATGGTTCTCATTGTACGTTGTATATTATGTGTCCTACTTTTCCAATACTCACTTTTATGAGGGTGGGGTGCTTTTCACTACCCATGTTGGCATGTGTATAAATCCATAAAAATGTTTGATAAGTCACAAGTTTAATTTAGTAATGTTGTTATTATTGACATATTTTATTATTAAGCTTAAATTTAAAAATAAATGTTTTTGTCTATACTTAATGAAATTAAATCTTTTTACTAGCCATGAACAACCTATTAGTGTAGAAGCCTAAAATTTATTCACCCATGGGGTGTGCTTGACTTGGGGAAGTAATTGAGTAATGAAATGTATGGCCATAGAGGTTCCAATAATGAGTTATTTAACACGAGTGAATGATTTGGGATGCCTATAACACATAATGGGACCTGAGGCATGTGCCTCCTATAGACCTAATGAAAATGAATATAAATAAATTTTACTTTAATTTATGAGTACTTGTTCTTTACATTATTTTAATAGTTCACTACATCGACTAGAAAATTCTTCCTTTATTATTTACTTAAATGTATTTTCTATTAAAGTTCAATCCTATTGAATTGTTTATGACAAAATGACTTATATAAATTCTTTTTACAGAATGGAAAAAAGTTGTATGTAAGAGACAGATCGGATCTTAAGCGATTTTCAAAACAATTTGGAGAGCTTTATAGATTTTTCATTTCACAATGCTTCAGATAGTGGTCGCATACACTGCCCATGTTCTAATTGTGTTGGTAGACCTTGGTTGAGCCGTGAAGAAGTCATCTACCACATAACCAAAACTGGGTTTCAAGAAATCTACTTTGTGTGGTATCACAATGGGGAGAAAATGAAATCTCAAATTGGTGATGATCGAAATGAAAGGACTGGAATGGAGAATTTGTTAGATGATCGGTTTCCGTTTATTCGTCATCAAGAAAAATAAAGGATTTTGACTAAAAAAGACTTCAATATGAGGATAACAGATGCATCTAGTGAAAATGATGATATTGATAGGGTGGAAAAATTGAATGATGCTACCACGACTCCAGTATATCAACAATGCGATAAAATGAAAAAGCTGGAATTTTTAATCCAATTGTTTCATGGGAAAACTATGTATGAGATTTCTAATATAGAAATTGATTACATTCTTACCCTCTTAAAGGATTTAATTCTAGATGATGCAGATATTCCCTCAAACCACTATATTACATGGAAGTTAGTTGAGGAACTTGGATTTTCAAGCAACAAAATTAATGCCTTCCTGAAAGATTGTAGTTTATTCTGGTAGGAAACCGCTGAATAAAATGATTGTATAAAATGTGTCACATCTCACTGGAAGTCAAAATCTGATGGAACACCATCCCGCATTCCATAGAAAGTAATGTGGAACTTTCCATTGATCCCCAGACTCCAGAATATTTTTATGTCTGATGAAATATCAATAAAAATGAGATGGAATGATACCGAGAGAAATAAGACTAATGATGAGTTGGTTCATCCTGCAGATGGATTTTCATGGCAGCAATTTGATTCTCATCATCCTTATTTTGCAGCTCACATGTATAATGTGAGGCTGGGTCTTTCATGTGACGGTTTTAATCCGTTTGGGCAGATGCTTACTTCACACAGCACATGAACAATTTTTATACACATTTATAATATTCCCCCATGGTAGTGTATGAAAAAACATTTCACTTTCATGAGTATACTCATATCTGGTTTTTCTGATCCCGGCATTGATGTTGATGTATACATAAAACCTTTAATAGAATATTTGAAACTTCTTTGGGATGTGGGTGTGTGCACATACGATTCATGTTCTAAATATATATTTCAGAAGCGTGCTGCGCTTATGTGGATGATCAATGATTTTCCGGCTTATGCAATGTTGTCTGGATAGAGCGCAAAGGGAAACCTGTCATGCCCAGTTTGTATGAAGAATACACGATCCAGAAGACTGAAACATAACTGTATTTTCAATTTTATGGGACATCGACGATTCTTTCCAAATGATCATCCATATAGATTGAATCATCAAAGATTTGATAATACCATAGAGACCGATGATCCACCTCAGTGTATGTTTAGAACTGAGGTGCTTAATGAATTGAAAGATTTCAGTTTTTCATTTGGGAAGGGTCAAATGAAATCTGTAAAGAGAAAGAATGTTTCCACTGAAACCTATTACAATTGGAGGAAGAGGAGTATCTTTTTTGATTTTCCTTATTGGTCAACCAATTTGTCATTTCATTTCTTAGACGTAATGCATATTGAAAATAATATATGAAAAATGTTGTTTTCGGTTCTTCTAAATGTCAAGGGGAATGCAAAAGATGATTTACGATCTTGGCGTGACTTGTTGGATTGGGGCATCAGACCAGAATTGCATCCTATGCATATCAGTGAAAATAAATGGAAACTTCCATGTGCTTCTTATGTGATGAAACCTACAGGAAAAAAAAATTCTAGAAGTATTAGAGACTATTAGAGTTCTTGATATCTATTCAAGCAACATATCTAAATGGGTCAACAGAAGAGAGTTGAAGCTAAAATCTTTGAAGACTCATGATTATCACGTTCTACTGCATGAGTTGCTTCCAATAGAAATCAATCATCTTTTGTCCAATAATGTAAGGGTAAATGTTATTCTGTTGTGCCATTTTTTTAGAGATCTTTGTGCTAAGAATTTGTCCAAGTCTTTCTTGCAAAAAATGTTGACAGATGCCCCATTAATTTTGTGTGAGTTGGAGAAAATATTTCCTCCATCATTTTTCACATGCATGCTGCATCTGACTATCCATATTCCCACTGAAATACTTCTCGGAGGACCTGTTTCTTTTCGTTGTATGTATCCAATTAAAACAAATATGTTCACATTAAAGTCTTATATCCGAAACCGAAATCATCCCAAAGGTTCTATCGTAAACGGTTACTTGGCTCAAGAATGTATGGATTTCTGCTCAATGTATTTATTTGATCTTACTACAAGAATGAACAGACCAATGAAAAATGAAGAAGAATAGTATGAGAAAATTAAACCCAATTTTCCATCACTTCCTCAAACAGAAGGAATTCCTGGATCATATACATTGAAGACATTAAGCCATGAAGAGAGGGAGATGACACATCGCACAATTTTGTTAAACTATGATTTGTTCGATGACTATATCAGGTAACTAAATTGAATATGCATATGTTACATATATATATGTTAAACTATTCATTTTTTTATCTACAAGGAACATAAATCAATGATAAATAGGAAGCATCGTTCTTTATCTTTGAGAAGGAGAGAGACATTGCATAGAAAAGAGTTTTCTTCTTGGATAAAATTAAAGGTAAAAATATTACTGTTTAAAATAATTATATCAATATTTAATTAAGTTTAATATTCATTTATATTGCAGGTATTGAGTTTGTCTGCTGACTCTGTCTCTGAGGAAATAAGAGCTTTGGCTTTTGGTCCTAATACCGTGGTTCGTGACTGTAAATCAATTGTTATCAATGGGTACAAATTTATTGTCACTAAACGAGAAAAGAACATGAGAACACAACATGATGGTGTTATGGTTACTGACACAATAGATTATTATGATAGTGCATCAGATAGTAGACCACGATTTGAAAATGTGGGTTATTATGGAGTTGTTGAGAAAATAATAATATTGGATTATTACTCTCATGGACGAGTCATAATGATGAAATGCCATTGGTTTGATTCGATGACGAGACATGGCACATTTATTGATGATTTTGGATTTATAGTAATTAATATGACTCACACTCTTGCTACCGAAGAACCATATGTGTTGGCATCAATGGCTAAACAAGTTTTTTATGTCAAAGACCAACTTCGACCTGAATTTGGTGTCATAGTTGAAGTAATTCGAAGACATATTTTTGATGATGGAGATGAAGGAATTTAAAATATCCCTAGTGCTATTGGAACCAATCCATTTATTTCTTTTGATGACTCCAATAGCTCAATTTCCAGAGTTGATTGTGAACCTAAAGTTGTGGTTGAAAATATATAGAATCATTCATCCATGTTCTCAATTCTTTTGGTTTACCTCGAGTTGGGTTGTTAAGGTTGGTAATATTCAAATTGATTTAGTATTGATCACAAATATGTTTTAGCTGACTTGACCGTTATGTAAATTTTCAATGTTTATTGGTTGCAGTTTTATTTGAATTGCATTTTCTAATTTGGAATTGAACTGTATTCAAACCTAGTCAAACAATATTTCTAACTTGGTGAACATTACAACTTGTATGATTTATTAAATCAATTCAAGATCTTCTTAAACAATTGATAGCTAAATTAAAAATTAATCCCCCTATTCCCTCATATATTTAGTTTTTTGGTTTACACATTAGTTTCCTTTTTCTAATTAGTTACATATTTGTTTTCAAATGCAGGAAATGTAGCCAATTGAAAAGAGATGAAGGAAAAAAATTATGGAGAACAATCGTCGAATGGTGGAGATGGGCGTTCCACCATTAGTGCCTATAGTGAGTACATTATTTCAAATATATATATTTAAAGAATATATAATTTCATGTGATTAATTTTTTTGTAAACATTTTTGTAGGATCCACCTATATGTCGAAAGTTATTCGATGAGGAGCCTAGTACTAGTCCTAGTACTCAGGCCGGTGGTACGAGGAGGGTTCGTACCAGAGGTGGATGTGCAGCTGCGCGTACCCGACTAGACCCTTCCCCTCCCCCTGACATGTCATCCTTCCCACATTATGATCCTGATGTGTTGTTAGGGACACACAGGATATTTAGGCCTCCCATGTCTTATCTACCTTTTGCATCTTCTGGCCCATCATTTTCACATCCCATGACGATTCCCAATCCCCAGTCAGAATCCGGTCATACAGCTGTCCCATCTTCTTTTCCTTCTACTTCTGTCTCTCTGAGCTTCTATATTCCATCGCCTTTGACTCTTGTTCCACCACAGAGTGTTCCATCAGTTTCTATGGATCCAGCAGCGCTCAACAATCAGACTGGAACATGTATATTTATAGAAACCTAACAAATTTTTATAGTAATATTTATTTTCATTATAACATGTTTTGATAAAATATTTGTTTTTCTTTCATGACAGATACATCTACTGACAGGAGGCGGGGTTGTACACGCATGCATTTGGTGTGGAACCGCCACACACAGGTTATGGTGGATTACAATGATGACAACCAAATGGTTGAGAAAATAGGGCAGCAATGTTGGAGTTTTTTTGGCGATGCTTTCCAAATACTCCAACATCATTCCTGTCAGCCCTCTATCATGGAGAAATTTTCCACATGAGGTTAAGGATTGAGCCTGGGCAGAGATATGGGTAAAAAAATCTGTTGTATTTAATTCCATGAATTTTTTTTGTATTTATATGAATTAATATTTTGATGTCAGCTTCGATTTAATTTTCCCGATGGTGAGGGTGAACGACTAGAACATCTAAAGGATTTAGGTGATATTTGGAGATCCTACAAGCATGAGTTGTATATTGGCTGGCATGCTAGAGTTGTAACTGAGTTAGAGGTGGTACCAGTCGTGGATGATTGTCCTATAGAGCAGTATCGTTAGATGATTACTCATTATATGAGTACCCAGTTTAAGGTATGAATTACATTTGAGGTATTTAAATAATAAATTTCATGTTTTGCATTAATATTATCCTTTTAATTATCGAATTTTATTTAGTAATCATCTGGAAAAAATAAAAAAAACATTGATGCAAAAAAATACCTCCACACACTAGGACATACTACAATGCCAAATCATGAGAGGAAGCAGGTATGAAAATTGTTTAGAAGTTTTCTTTACGACTAAAATTTTCTTTTGTTTCCTCAATTATTTAATAGTTTTCTAAAGTTTTAATATAACTTTAGTTTTAAATGTCATTTTAGAGGTAAATACAGAATATTGAAGGATGTGTGCCTCGAGAAAAACTATTTTGCTTGAGTAGACGGAAAAAGGATGGAAGTGCCATCAACGAATCGACTCAAAAACAGATTGTAAGTTTTAATCTGTTGATTTTATATTTTAATATCTATTTTTTAACTTAATAATATATTTATATTTTTAATAGGATACTTTAGAGGCCCTTTATTCCCAAGAACCAGAAAATTTTGGGGCAACTGATCACTTACACCAGGTGTTGGGAGAGGAGCATCCTGGAATAGTACGCTGCCGACCTAGGATAGCCCCGACGAGGTATTGTCCCTCCTTAGGTACAAGTTGTAGTACCACCGAGTTGCAGAAAGTTAGTGCACATGCATAACAGGCTAAGAAAATGGCCACAGAGATAGAAGAACAGTCTTCTAGGGAAAACAGTGCATTTATGAAATTTATTGAAGTTCTACGTCCAACACTTCCAGCAGTGGCCAGCCCTGCTTTTGATGAATTCATGTCTTCGATACGTTCTATATATGGTGCACCAGGTGGTAGTTCTAGTGGTGGTCAGGATGATTTCCCGCTTGAAGATGATGATGGCGAGGAGTTTGATGTGGAATAAGAGGGAGAGGAGGAGGGTGAGGCGGATTGCGAGGGTGAGGACGAGGGCGAGGGCGAGGAGGAGGGATAGGGCACTGAGGAGGGAGAGGATGATGATGGGGATGAGGACGAGGGTGATAATGATGATGGTAGTGGTCATATTGATTTGGGACAAATTGATCCATTACATTTTGGGATAATATTATTGAGATTTATTGTTTAATTTATTCTAGTTGTTGGTTTTATCTAGACCCGAAGTATAGTATTGGAGTTGAGTTATTTTTATATATTGTCTGTTTTTATGGATGTTGTTGTCTTTTAGTGGTTGCGTGTTTGGGAACTCCATGGACCCTGGAAAACCCCCCACCATCCTCCTTGGACCCCAGATAGCCCCCGGACAGCCTCCCGGACAGCCCCCCCACCATCCTCCTTGGTCCCTGGACAGCCCCCCGGACAGCCCCCGGACAGCCCCCGGACAGCCCCCTGGACAACCCCCCGGACAGCCCCCTGGACAGCCCCCCGGACAGCCCCCCGGACAGCCCCCCCACCCTCCTCCTTGGACCCCCGACAACCCCCCAAACACCCATCGAACATCCCCCCAGACAGCCCCCCGCATAGCCCCCCACCCTCCTCCTTGGTCCCCGGACAGCCCCCCAGACACCCACCGGACAACCCCCCCAGATAGCCCCCACCCTCCTTGATTTCATTTACTACTATAAAATCTATAATATATATTTTATTTATTTTCATCATGATAATAAATGTAAATCACATTTACACATCTAATCAATATCATAGATTCTTGTTATGTTATAAAAGGGATCTATTCATTGGGCATGGCATTATTAGATATGAAATGTTTCATAGCATGATAAAATAAAATATAATCCATAATAAGAATTATATAAAAATATTCTATATGAATTTACACAATATTTTAACTAAATACCATTCCACTAATAGAAACATGAGGATTCTCATAAATCATGTTTACCTTAATATTTCCACAAGGATTTTTAGTAAAAGTTTTATCTTCTATTAATTTTCTGATATTATCATTTATAATGTAAATTTTTCATAAATAAATTAATTTAAAGACCTGTAGTCCAATAGTGTATTTGAATAATGTGAATAAACAAATAACAAACCACTCTAACTATGTCTCTTTTGTTTAAAATTGACAAGATTATAAGTGAAAAGAACAACTGGAATTTGGAAAACCAACCAAACGCATTCAAAATCTATTGATAATTTATCAAAACGATCCATGGGTCTTATGTGATATGTACGAGTCAACCCGGGCTCAATCCGAGTCGCGGTGTGGCTAGGACCACTCTAAGTGTCTCTCTTTTGTTTTAAATGGGAAACATTTTAAGTACATACGGAAAACTGACCAAACAAATTAGTTTTCCATTGAAACTTTAGGATAACGATCCATAGGTCATGTGTGATGTGTATAATTCAACCTCACCTCAATTCGAGGTGCGGTGTGGCCGACACCACTCAAAGTGTCCCTCTTTTGTTTAAAATGGACTTCATTTTAAGTGAAAACAACAACTAGCATATGGAAAACTGACCAAACATATCTTGATTGTGTCGATACTTTAGCACAATGATCCATGGGTCATATGTGATGTGTACAAGTCAACCCCACCCCAATTTGTGGTGCGGTGTAGCCGACACCATTCATAGTGTCTCTATTTTGTTTAAAATGGACAACATTTTAAGTGAAAACAACAACTGACATACGAAAAACTGACCAAACACATTCAAAATGTGTTGATTCTTTAAGATAGTGATCCATGGGTCCTATGTGACGTGTACGAGTCAACCCCGCCTTAATCTGAGGCACGGTGTGGCCGGTATCACTCTAAGTGGCTCTCCTTTGTTTAAAATGGACAACATTTTAAGTACATACGGAAAACTGACCAAGCAGATTCTGATTGTGTTTATAATTTAGCACAATGATCCATGGGTCATATGTGACGTGTACGAATCAACCCCACCTCAATCTGAGATATGGTGTGGCCGGCACCACTCAAAGTGTCTATCTTTTGTTTCAAAAGGACATCATTTTAAGTGAAAAACATCAACTGGCATATGGAAAACCGACCAAAAGCATTCAGATTGTGTTGATACTTTAGGCCAATTATCCATGGGTCATTTGAGACATGTACGAGTCAACCCCATCTAAATCCGAGATGTGGTGTGGCCGGTACGACTCTAACTGTGTCTCTTTTGTTTAAAATGGACACGATTATAAGTGAAAAGAACAACTAACATACGAAAAACTGACCAAACACAGTCAGAATCTATTGAAATTTTAGGACAATTATCCATGGGTCACATGTTATGTGTACGAGTCAACCACGCCTCAATCCAAGTCGCGGTGTGGCCGGGACCACTCTAAGTGTCTCTCTTTTGTTTAAAATGGACAACATTTTAAGTACATACAGAAAACCAACCAAACACATTCAGTTTGCATTGAAACTTTAGTAGAACGATCTATGGGTCATATGAGAGGTGTACGAGTCAACCTCGCCTCAATCCGAGGTGTGGTGTGGATGACACCACTCAAAGTGTCTTTATTTTGATTAAAATGGACTTTATTTTAAGTGAAAACAACAACTAGCATACGGAAAACTGACCAAACAGATTATGATTGTGTCGATACTTTAGCACAATGATCCATGAGTCATATATGACATGTACGAGTCAACCCCGCCTCAATCCAAGGTGCGGTGTGGCCGACACCACTCATAGTATCTCTCTTTTGTTTAAAATGGACTTTACGTGAAAACAACAAATAACATATAAAAAGATGACCAAATGCATTAAAAATGTGTTTATGCTTTAGGAAAATGATCCGTGGATCATATGTGACGTGTACGAGCCAACCCCACATCAATCTGAGGTGTAGTGTGGCCGGTACCACTCTAAGTGTTTCTCTTTTGTTTAAAATGGACAACATTTTAAGAACATATGAAAAACTGACCAAACAGATTCTTATTGAGTTGATACTTTAACACACTGATCCATGGGTCATATGTGACGTGTACGAATCAACCCCTCCTCAATCTGAGATGCGGTGTGGCCGACACCACTCAAAGTGTCTGTCTTTTGTTTCAAAAGGACATCATTTTAAGTGAAAAACATCAACTGGCATAAAGAAAACCAACCAAACACATTCGGATTGTGTTGATACTTTAGGAAAATGATACATGAGTCATTTTAGACATGTACGAGTCAACTCCGTCTAAATCTGAGACACGGTGTGGCTGGTACCACTCTAACTGTGTCTCTTTTGTTTAAAATGGACAATATTATAAGTGAAAAGAACAACTGGAAAACAAAAAACCAACCAAACACATTCGGAATCTGTTGAAATTTTAGGAAAATGATCCATGGGTCATATGTTACATGTACAAGTCAACCGCGCCTCAATCCAAGTCACGGTGTGGCTGAGACCACTCTAAGTGTCTCTTTTTTGTTTAAAATGGACAACATTTTAAGTACATATGTAAAACTGACCAAACGCATTCAGTTTCTGTTTAAACATTAGGAGAACGATCCATGGGTAATATGCAATTTGTACGAGTCAAACTCGCCTCAATATGAGGTGCGGTGTGGCCGACACCACTCAAAGTGTCTCTCTTTTGTTTAAAATGGACTTCATTTTAAGTGAAAACAACAACTAGCATACAAAAAACCAACCAAACAGATTCTGATTGTGTCTATACTTTAGTACAACGATCCATGGGTTATATGTGACATGTATGAGTCAACCCCACCTCAATCTAAGGCTCTATGTGTCCAACACCACTCAAAGTGTCTCTCTTTTGTTTAAAATGGACTTCATTTTAAGAGAAAACAACAAGTAACATATGAAAAACTGAACAAATGAATTAAAAATGTGTTGATTCTTTAGGAAAATGATCCATGGGTCATATGTGACATGTAAGAGTCAACCACGCCTCAATCTGAGGTGCGGTGTTGCCGACACTACTCTAAGTGTCTCTCTTTTGTTTAAAATGGACAACAATTTAAGTTAAAACATCAACTGGCATAAGAAAAACCAACCAAACTCATTCAGATTGTGTTGATATTTTAGGATAATGATCCATGGGTCATTTGAGATGTGTATGAGTCAACCCTTTCTAAACCTGAGACGCGGTGTGGCCGGTACCACTCTAACTATGTCTCTTTTGTTTAAAATGGACAAGATTATAAGTGAAAAGAACAACTGGCATACGAAAAACTGACCAAACGTATTTGGAATCTGTTTAAATTTTAGGACAACAATCCATGGGACTTATGTTACGTGTACGAGTCAACCACGCCTCAATCCAATTCATGGTGTGGCCGAGACCACTCTAAGTGTCTCTCTTTTGTTTAAAATGGACATGATTTTATGTACATACAGAAAACCGACCAAACACATTCGGTTTCCATTGAAACTTTAGGAGAACGATCCATAGGTCATATGTGACGTGTACGAGTCAACCTCGCCTCAATCCGAGGTGTGGTGTGGCTGGCACCACTCAAAGTGTCTCTCTTTTGTTTAAAATGGACTTCATATTAAGTAAAAACAACAACTAGCATACGGAAAACCGACCAAACAGATTCTGATTGTGTCGATACTTTAGAACAATGACACATGGGTCATATGTGACGTTTACGAGTCAACTCTGCCTTAATCTGAGGTGCGATGTGGCTGACACCATTCATACTCTCTCTCTTTTGTTTAAAATGGACATCATTTTAATTGAAAACAACAACTGACATACGAAAAACTGACCAAACACATTCAAAATATGTTGATGCTTTAGGAAAACAATCCATGGGTCATATGTGACGTGTACGAGTCAACCATGCCTTAATCCGAGGCATGGTGTGGCCAGTATCACTCTAAGTGGCTCTCTTTTGTTTAAAATGGACAACATTTTAAGTACATATGGAAAAATGACCAAATGGATTCTGATTGTGTTGATACATTAGCACAAAGATCCATGGGTCATATGTGACTTGTACGAATAAACCCCGGCTCAATCTGAGATGCGGTGTGGCCGAAACCACTCAAAGTGTCTATCTTTTGTTTCAAAAGGACATCATTTTAAGTGAAAAACATCAACTGACATACGAAAAACCGACCAAACGCATTCAGATTGTGTTGATACTTTAGGAAAATGATCCATGGGTCATTTAAGACATGTAATAGTCAACCCTGTCTAAATCCGAGATGCGGTGTGGCCGGTATCACTCTAAATATGTCTCTTTTATTTAAAATGGACAAGATTATAAGTGAAAAAACAATTGCCATACGGAATACCGACCAAACACATTCGGAATCTATTGAAATTTTAGGACAACGATCCATGGGTCATATATTATGCGTACGAGTTAACCGAGCCTCAATCCAAGTCGCGGTGTGGCCGTGACCACCCAAAATGTCTCTCTTATGTTTAAAATGGACAACATTTTAAGTACATATGAAAAACCGACCAAACAGATTCTGATTGTGTTGATATTTTAACACAACGATCCATGGGTCATTTGTGATGTGTATGAGTTAACCCCGCCTCAATCCGAGGCTCGGTGTAGCCAACACCATTCAAAGTTTCTCTCTTTTATTTAAAAATTACTTCATTTTAAGTGAAAATAACAATTGACATACGGAAAACCGACCAAATGATTTCTGAATTTTTTGATACTTTAATACAACGATACATGGGTCATTTGTGATGTATAAGAGTTAACATCGCCTCAATATGAGGCACAGTGTGGCCAATATCACTCCAAGTGTATGCATTTTGTTTAAAATGAACATCATTTCTAGTAAAAATATATGGTATATGAAAAACCGATCAAATTATGAATTGAATTCCGGATTCCACATATAATTTTCATCTAAATTTTAAATTTAATTCTAAATGAATTATGTATGTTTATAATTATGTTATGAATTCTGATTTAATTATGGATGTGTATAGTTCCAGGAGGAATTATATATTAAATGTGTATGAATTTATTCTCTATATGTATGTGTTAGTTGGTTATTACAGGTACAATAATTGTATATGTATGTGTTAGTTTATTGCAGGTAGTGATTGAAAATGAGAGGGAATACTACTATGAAAATTGCACAAAATGAGAGATACTGTGCAAATTGCAGGCTGTTGTGCAATTTTCACAGCATAGGCTATGTCAACAGTTTCAAAACGTTGTCATAGCCTCTCTAAGTATTTTTTTACCAACGATTCTATGAACCGTTGGTAAAACTCCTTTCCCAATGGTTTAGAAACCGTTGGGGAAGAATCCCTATGCTTGGTTTTCCCAACGGTTTTGCACAACCGTTGGGATAGGTTAATTATTTTCCAACCTATCTCAATGGTTCACTATAAAACATTGGGAAAATATTTCCTAATGGATTACTTCCCTATGGTCTGAAAAATCATTGGTATAACATATACCAACGGTTCTGCAGCCTTTCTCAACAGTTCAGAACCGTTGGAAAAAACCTGTATTTCCAGTAGTGGTGATAGTTTCCAACTCAGGGACTATTGGAGGAAAGACTCTAGCAATCACCCTCTCCCTTTCCTCATTGTTGGACCAAGAGGGGTACTATTTAGGGAGATTGGGTCATGAAAAACACCTTCTTATATATCCCTCATAAAATTTATGAGTCACTAAAACATGTACTCATACATTATAAAATACATGAGTAATATTTTTTTCCATTCATGCATTGATCACATGAATAAAACATTCACTATCTCATGAATTTCATTTTATAAAATGGTTATATTAATAATAAAGACCATGTAAGTTCACCCAAACATCGAAAATTAACAAATAGATGCCTCAATAATTGTATAATATGATATGATAGAGGCAGTGGTGCAGTATCACCTATATTGCACCTTACGATATTCCATACCAAGACATATGATATTACTTGGACACATTCATGCTATACAATATGATAAGTCAATACCGTACCCTATGATAAAAATATTTAGGGAATATCACTTCCACCTATAAGGATATAATCCACCAAATCAATGATAATAAAATATTCTTGTGTAGTAATGATAGTGTAAACCAACTAATAAAAAAGTTTAGAACATAAACAAGTATGGAAAACTACCAAAATCTGTCTCAATAGATTTATTAGATAGAAAAATAAAAAACAACTTGTATTATCAAATATAGCTACCTTTTACCTCAATAAAAATAATACATTCACTAAACTAGTAGATTTAGTGTATCCAATAAAAACTTAAAAAAAATTTGGTCATAAACCTAATCATTATAGTTGGATAAGAAATGAAAGATTATTATCGAAGATTAGTTTATCAATATTTAATCGTAATAGGAAAATTAATCAAGTTTATAACTAATAATACAAGTTTATACATACCATCATCCACATTTTTCATCTTTGGGTTATGGTTTAACCTCTAGAATACCTTTTTTTATCATACCTTGATAATTTAGGTCTATTTGATAAATCTTTGGAACCTCAACTAAGTTCCACATGGACACATTTAATTTTTCCATCCTATGGAGTTTCATAACTAATATGTATACTATTTTCATCATTGACATCTCACTATAAAAATAGAATTGAAAAACTATCTCTCATTTTAATTCATAATCCTCAACCCAAATAGATGTCCCTTTTTCTACCCATGCCACCTCTAATCCATTGACTGAATAAAAAACTATAGCGTTTCTTGATAAAAAAACTAGTGCAATTAATCTAAGTCCAATAGTTAAATTAAATTTACTCTATTGATCTTTATTTTACTACTAGATCTACACCCTCTTTCAATATCAACTCATCATTAGGAAAACACCCTTGTAAAATTCTAATGGACAACTAAATGTAAGGATATCTCATTCCTGATATATTATGAAGGTGGATAAAATAAAAGAAACTCATACAATTTTTTTATCCTTATATCATATCGTTCCTAACATGAATCTTAGTGTATTTAAAAAATTGAGAAAAAGCACTAACCATCACATAAAAATGACTAAAGCTACATCAATACCTAAGGGGGATAACAATAAAACCTTGAATTGCCATCACATATCCTTATAGAATCAATATATATGATAGAATACACATATATCAACATTATATTTTAAGAAATTATCCTTTTTTTCAAAGAGGTAATTATTATACTAAAAATATTCCACATAAAACCAATAGAACCATTAGAGCTATTAGAGACACATTATCTACACTAGAGCTATAAACATAGGAACCTAATACTATTAGAGTATAATTAGGACCATAAAAATAGGATTTAGGTGGCATTAAGATCAATTTTGATCAATATATTTACATTTCTTTTCATTCCCATTCTAAAATGATAAGCCCAATAAACCAAATAAACCAGGGTCAGACTACACCTTTATGCATATCCAATATTCATAACACATCCTTTGAACCTATGAATCAATTATTAAAATTATCATTAATATAAAATATTTAAATTTCATTTAGTATTCATTAATATATTAAAATGGATATTTTATAACCAAACTGATCATACTTACTCAACTCTAGTTGAGCCTTTTCAAATATGATTAAACGTAATAATTCTTTAAAACTCATAATTTCTTTATAAAAATTAGTTAATTATCTAAATATATTAACATTTTATCAACTCTAGTTAAATCTAGTTAGGTCATATCAATCTAGTCAAACCTAGTCAACATAGTCAATATCAATTATATTAAGTCAAAAAAGATAAGCATTGGTTAATCATGGTTCAAAAAAATCATTAGAAGTTTAATTGAGTCAACTAAATTCAATTAGAGTTATGTTTATCAAGAAAAGTCTACTATAATCAAATAATGCCAATATTTTACATATGTGATCAACACTAGAAAAGAAAAACTACTACAATACTAACCTCATACAACATTACACATCAAAATCTTTGCATCTTAGAAGTTTAGTGTATAACCATATCTCTGATAATATATTTTTAATTTTTAAATTCAAAAAATATCTCTTATACTATAATAATATTCTTTAAAAACTCTTCCATTTATATCTATATATAAAAATGAGTGAAATCAATAACTTATGAGGCTCAAATGAACCCTAGATATTCCCAAACAGACTGAAAGAAGAACGAAATGAGGAATGTCATGTGTTTAGAAAAGATTATTTCATTTATAGTTCTAGATACCTAATACTATATTCACCATATGACATAATAGTTTCATGCCACACATATAGGGGGTGTGTTGGATGAGAAATCTCCCACCCAACCAGTGATATAACTTCCACATTTTTAAATCCCATTTTCATAGAATATTATATATATATATATAATAGTGGTGTAGAACTATAATCATTGTTGTAGTGTTGGATCAAATATAACCAAAAAAATATTTAGATTAAAATTATTTTTAATAAAATCTAAAACATTTACTTATGCCATTTTTTTAAAAATTTAATGAGTCAAGAGAAAAATAAAAAAATTGGGTTTGCATGGAATTATTCAAAATTAAATATAAAGTGACTCACTAATATTATTAACTCAAATAATAAGTATTTGGATTCATATTATCAAGATATTTCAATTTATTGGTGTAATGGAGTGTGATTTGGAGCAGATTAAAAGTTATAGCCAAATTACCTATTCCAAAAAGTGGGGTTCACCATGATTTTTAAGATTTATAAACATTACCCATTATAGTAATTTATATAAATAAATGTATAAATCATACCATATTGAATCAAAAATACTTTCTATATGACTTAGTATTTTATAAAAAAATACTTTAATAAAAACAATATGTTTATATAATGAATAATGAATAATGAATAATGAATAATGAAAATCGGCCCATCTATCTCGATTTTATTAAGAGAGATCATTCGTATTTGCTGAATAAAATATATAACTCTCCCAAGGATTACATAAAGTTAATTAATTTATAAAGATAAATAAAAAAGTATAAATTAAGGTTACTTAACTTTTTAAAATAATTTTATCTTGTTAAGTCAACCAATTATTTTTACAAAATTCAACTTTTTAAATTTGGAATGGAATTCATACCCTAGGGTAAAAAACTCATTTTATGTTTCATGAAATGATATAATTTATGATCAAAGATTAAATTTATATGTCAAAATTGACTTATTATCTTCAATGTTTAAAAGGACTAAAATACCCTTTAAATTCCACTAATTTCAAATAAAGAAAAATACAGGTCAATAATTTTTTTACCATGGTATAATGTATAGATACATCAATTTTTTTTCATAAACTCCAATGGCATGATGAAGTGATATTTTTAGATATATATTTTAACTATAATGATTAAATATTTATCCTTGATTATTTTCATCAACCTTTGGTGAACAAGGAAATGTGATCTAGTCTGTTTAGTGATCTAGCCCAAGAATTGAGGTATCCTTGAGCCATAAATTTAAATTATAGTACTCAAAATTCTAAAACCTATATTTTTTTTGAGTAAATAGATTTTGGTATGGGAAATAATAACATGTTGAGACCCCAACCATGACTTATTAAATATTTTTGTGTTAATAATGTTTTATTGTGACACCCATGATATCATTGTTTGGTATGGATTTTATATATTAATTGTTTAATTTCATTCCTTGGATTTTACACACAAATTATTAAGTTTTTATAGAGAGGTTCAAGTTTCATATTTAGGGAACCAATTATACTTAATAGAATAGAATTAAAATTCATTCCAAACATTTTTTAGAATCACTACACAATTAGATGCATGGTCTATCAAATCATGAATATTAACTACGCATCCACTTAAATATTTATATATTTTTATTTCATAAATCATATTTTAAAATTTTCATTCCTAGTTATTATTCCCCACATTTTGGAGGATTATAGAGATCTCTACCCTTTAATACCCTCCATTATATTTCCATCCTTTGGTGATTCTTAATCAATTAGGAGTGGTTCCTCATGTTATGAGCCTCTAAATCATCTCCCCATATTATTATTGTTATTATTCTTTATCTTAGATATTATCCCATATTTATATCTTATTTTGGATATAGATGCCTAGGTTTCCATATTAGAATAAAATTTATTTATATTTTTATAATTTAGGGATTTTAATTATATTATATATACTCTTACTCTACTTCTTTAGTGGATAAATATAATTTGACACTAATTACATCAATTCCCGATACGTTTTTTCATATATCTCCCTTTTTGACATATCTATGAGTGAATAATTATTTTTAATTGAGTTTTATTTGAAATAAATTCTATCTTAAATATATTTGATTCTTTTTTTATAGTTTCTTGTTTTTTATCTATTTATTTTTTTTATAAAGAAAGGGGTTTTCATAAAAATCCTAAATTTTGTTTTATAAAAATGTTGTCACCTATGTGTTTGATGAAATGTCAAGTATATATTTTTTTATAAAATAAATGATTTTTTATGTGATGATTTATTATGAACTATAAAAATAGGATTTCATGATTTTGTTAAGGTTTTCAATGGAAAAAGTCTTGTTTATAATGGAATAAAGAGATTAAATTCATATAATTTTACATCCTTGATATTTAACCCCTTCTATAATTTATATAATTATAGAATTTTCTTGTGATTAACGAATTATATTAATATGAAAGGGGATATTTATTTGAAGGGAGTTTTAAAGTGACGTGTTATTTTTCAAATATTATATTAAATTATTTAATAATTTAGATTTTTGAAATATTTAGGGGAATCCTTGGGTGACTAAGGGAGTTTTAGGGAAAAAAACATTTCTAGGGAACTATTATTTTTTAACTAGCCTTTCCTAGTTTAGTTTATTATTATTCTCTAATTAGGGTTGAATAGTTTAGTATTTCACTATAGTTATTTATATTTTGGGAATTTCTACTAGTTTAGTATTACACTCTGGCTTGTGTGTTTTATGTCACTAATGAATTAGTTATAAAGTACATAGACTCATTACTTAGTCTTGTAAGTTGTATCTCATGATGTATAGTGATATAAGGTGCATAATGAGATTTTTTTTCAATTATAAATTCATACATGTATATAGATTGTTTTGATTGAAATTTTACAAACTATCTTGTTTTAAAAGAAAGATATAAATTTTATGATCTATTGTTATTTTATTTCAAAAAATAGAAAAGGTTAATTTCATATAATTATTTTATACTATTATATCACGACTTATTTTATAAAATGTTTTGTATAAAACTTTTGGTGGTATCCTACCATCCATCTTTCTCAAAACCTACATACATACTTTGTGTGCATGTAGGCTTGATTTCCTTTGATTCAAGTAAATTAAAGGCCTCTATTTTATATGTAAGGTAATTGATTTTTTTAGAAATGGAGGAGGTAAAAATTAATGCATTCTTGATCATTTTATGGATATGTGTGGTTTTTATAATGTTTTGGTAGCTTATTTAATCGACCTCAATGACTTCTCAACCCCTTTATTTTTCACTTGGTTTCATTTTTTAGTTATTTTATATATAAAATTATAAATTGTGTTAAAGTCAATGATTAAATTTCTATTTATTATTCATGTTTTATAGTTTTATTGATGTTTTACTTTGATATTGTATATTTTTTGGTTATTTTATATAAGGAAAAGTGTTTGTTTTAGATGTGAGACTTACCAAATTTATTGATCAGTTATAATATATTTTTGGGTATAAATATTATTTTATTTAACTTCAAAATATAAATAATAATTCCCAAATATTAATTTGATTCCCCTGGAACTTTTTACTAGCCATGATGATTGAAAATGCACATTAGGCCTTACGGAAAAATGAATTAGGTATTTTGATAGGATTGTTTGGTCTGGTTAATTACAAAATGGTATTATAGATTTATTTTTATTATATTATTTGTGAAATAAGGTATAAATAATATCAAATCATCAGTATTTGAGAGTTAGGTTATGGATAAGTGTCTGGAAAACACTTTTCATAATAGTCCTTAAGTTACCATAGGATGTTGGGAATTTTTTTTTTGATTTTGAGTTCAATTTATCAATTTTTCTTTAATTTGTTTTTGTTTTAGAATGATAATAGAAGGAAATTCCAATGGTACATGGTCAAAATTCATCAGCTAGAGACTAAATTGGAAACAAATTGAGTAACTTGGAAGGTTTATTTGGGTTTAGTGGTTATATTCATTGTTAGGGATACAATTTGACTAAATCACGATTCATGAATAATATATTTTCTTTGTTTTAATTTTTTTAACAATTTAATATGAATTTAAAAGTGTTTATGAGATGATATAATTCAAAATTAATATTACATTAGATGAATATGTTTGAATTTCAATATGTTTAATGAAATTATATTTTATTGATATATTTTATAGATACATTCCCCACAAAAGAGTCTTAGTAAACCCAAAGTATGAAGAAGTGGATAATTTTCCAGAAGCTTTTCCTCATGTTGATCAGGGTCTGGTTGAGATAGTATTTGAAAATATCCAAACCATGGAAATAAAAGCTAATCATAGCCCAGATCAATCTAATTAAAGATCTTAAGAACTATATCCTCATAATTTTAATACTTTTTTAGGTACTAAGGATCCTTAATAAATCGATTAGTACTTTGAGAAGATTGAAAGAATTTTTAATTTTCTAAAAAATACGAAGAACTTGAAGGTGATGTGTTTCATGTTCTTGATTGAGGGACCCAATAGAAAGTGGTGGGAGTATGTAATCCATTTTAATCTCTATGATAAGTTATCATGTAAGGATTTTAAAACTATATTTTATCATTAGTTTTATTTTTAGATGATGAAATTGTCTAAGTCATATAAGTTTTTATGTGTTTAGTAGGGTAACAAGATAATGATTTGGTATAAAACATGGTTTTATAAGATTGTTTAATTCATGACATATATTTTCAGCATTGAATCTTTGAACGTTCAATTCTTTAAAATGGGTATTTTCTCTGATATTCGGCGAGAAGTGGTCTCTTTTTAACTAACCATGTATACTGATGTGGGGGAAAATGTAGTTATGTAATACATAACAAGATCAATTATATAGAGTGGGTGGTGTTTCATAAATTACAAGTAATTGTAAAAATTAATTGAAGGAAAAAAGATAATGTGTGATTAGTTTAGATAGGGAAGTAATGTTAGTTTAAAGTGATCATTTCAATTTTCTTCTTCAGAACCTATTGGGGGAAAAATTCATATATGTTATTAGTGTGAAAAAGAGCATATTATGAGTTCGTGATAGGATGTTTTTAATTCTCATAATATTCTTAGATATTAAATCATCTTTTGATATTTTATAGGGTAAATATTTTATAGAAGAGTGGTGCTAAATCTTGATCTCATAGAGTATCCCAGTTTTAGTTAGATACTTCTAAATAAATTGGACAACATTCTTAGAATTGTAGAATTAAAGGAAAATATATATTTTTACAAGGTTTTGTTAAAGAGTGATCTTAGTTCAGTGGTAGATTTATAATACAATAAGAATTTATGTGCTTATGTGTAGGTTATAAAACCCCATTGAATATGAATCTAGACCAACTATAGTTAGAGATATTGTTATTGTTATATCATCTATGGTTTTTGTATTATTTGATATAGGTTCCTATCAATATTTTATCACTACATTATCTATAAGGTTTTTGAATATTCCTTCTAAAATGATTCCTTATATGATAGAAATTGTTAATTCTATTGAGAAAATGAAGGATAATGGATTTAAATTTCCCTCACATCACATAATTATTTATGATGTTGATCTATAATGGGATTCCATTTTCTTATAAATAGATAATTTTGACTTATAATTGGGAATTGATTAGATGACTAAATTTAAACCATGCATTTATTTGTGTAATCAAAGAATGCCCTTTTCCTCATCTGAGGGAAATTACCATTTATTCTAAGTTGAATAGGATCATAGATCAATTTGAGTGGGACCTATTATTTATGAGTTAAGTGAATTTTTATGCTAGTTATCAGCTAATTTAGTGGAAACTAGAAAAAATAATTAAATTAATGAACTTATTAGTTTGGTGAAATATTTCTCTAAGGTTTTTCTTGATGATTTCTCTAAATTTCCTTCACAGTGAGAATTGGAGTTCTTTGTTAAACATGTTCCTCAGATGGGTTATGTATCCTTTCCTTCATACTATATGGATTCTACAGAATTAATGGAGTTGAAGATTCAGTTGTATGGTCTTGCAGAAAATTATTAATTCATCCCAGCCTATCTCCTTAGGAAGCTTTGGTACTTTTATAAATAAAGATGATTATAGTTTCACCTATATCTTTATTATATGAAACTTAATCATGTGACCGTGAAGAATAAATTTCCACTTCCCTATATCCATGACCTATTTGATCAATTGAATGGAGAGAGTTAGTTCTATAGATTTGATCTCAAATCTTGGTATCATCAATTAGGAGTGAATGAATCAAATATTTTCAAGACAAACTTTAAAATTTGGTATGATTATTTGGTGTATATTATGATTCTATTTGGTTGAGAAAATAATTATACAATGTTCATGATACTTATAAATCATACCTTCCATCGATATCTCAACTATTTTACTATAGTATTCATGGATGATATTTTGTTTTATTCAATATAAAATTTAAATCATGAGTATCATTTTGAGAGTTTTATCTATAATTATTTGAGATCATCACATTTACACCAAGTTATTCAAGTTCCATTTGTTGATATAAGAAGTGAATTTTATAGGTAATATGGTTTTTTGATAAGGAATTTTAGTTTAAAATGAAAAGGTAGAGGATATTATATATTGGGATACTCTAAATAATGTATTTGAAATATGTTTTTGGGTTTTAGCAGGATACTATCAATGATATATAAATTATTTTTTGAAGTTGACATTACCATTAACCAATATTACTCAAAAATGGGTAAATTTTATGTGGATATCAAAATATAAGGAGTTTTTTCTACCCAAGCTACAAATTTATTTATTTTAATATTATTTCCATAATTTATACATTAAATAACACATAAATATTTCACAATTATAATAATGAAAGGTTTAGTGTCTTTGAATACCAATTACATAGGCACCTTATTCCAAAATACATATGAACAATTATCCATTATCAAACTCTTATTTACCCCCTTATATAATTATCACACATTATAATTATCATCATAACTTAGGGAAGGGAAACATAATAAAGGTTTGAGCTCTAAATCTCAATAAAGTTGAACATAAGAAATAAAAATCAAAGATTAAAAGTGAGCATAAGATAAGTATATGAGTATTAGAATGTTAGTAAGGGAAAATAAAAAAAATATAGACTTCATACCTAATAAAATAAATAGTATGATCAAGATAATGGTAACATGAAATAAGGAAATTAAATACTAAGATCATCAAATCATAAAAATGTGGAAAAAACAAAATACATGACATCACAAACATAAGTTAGGGGTCACTCCCGAGATCATCATCATATAGTGTAAAAATTACCACGGTGGACAGGGTTCACTCCCCATTCCCATAAAAATATTATAAAAATTCCCATTGTTGATTTTTTTCACTCTATAATCCCTTACATAACATCTCATGAGATATAAAGATTTACCCAATGCATTGGAGGGTTATATAATTCCAGGACCACCCATCACATAATATAGTGTGGTTAAGCTAACTGCCCATGCACCATACATGGTATCTCATGAGATGAAAACATTATCCAATACATTATAGGGATATATAATTCTATGAATACCCTTTATATAATTAAAATCAAACATATGTGTTTCACATAATTAAAATAAACCATATAAAAATCATAAGTATTATCAAACCCATGAGAAGAAAATGGGTTTTAAAATTTTGATTCAAGGAATTAAAAAAGGATAAATCATAATGATTACTAGAATAAGAAGAAATTAACTTGTTTTTGAAATTAATAACTTACAAAGGGACATAGTTCTTGAACATGGATCCATTTAAGGAAATTAATAATAAATATATTGAGAATAAAGAATAATAATAAACTAATTAGGTGAAAATTAATGAAATAACTAAAGGATAGTTCTAATAAGGAAAGAGAATATTATTATATATAAAAATAGAATTTTATTAATAGAGTTATCAGTAATATAATTAGGGTTTTTTGAATCTATTCATGGTTTAAAAACATTTGATTAGGGTGATTCTTTCCATGAAATAATAAATTGGAAGTTAAAACATGTATAACCCCAACAATGAAAATGATATTTAACTAGGTATATATATGGGTAATATATAAAAAAATTTAATAATTATATGTGAATAATGTCTTCTTAAATGGAGAAATGGAAAGATAATTTGTAACTAAAAATTAACGAAGGTGGTGTAGAATATCTCTTTTTATGTTTTAAAATAACTTTAATGAAATCCTACATCATAAAAAAGATTTTCTAAAACATTATTTTAAAAATAGGAGAAGTGAAATATAAAAGTCCTATATCCAACAAAAATTAGGTTTTCAATTGTAAAGGATAACATTTGAAGGAAGTAAAAACTTAGATATAGAGGAAAAAATTCATTAAAGGGGATTATAATTATTCTTAACAAAATTACATTTTTTATAAAACATTAGATTCTTCTAGGAAAATGTTTTTAGCGTGAACATGATTTACCTATAAAATAAGGTTTAAATACAGAATAACATCATCACATGTAATAATATATAAATTTTTAAAAATAAAAGTCATAGAGGAGTGATTATGACCTAAGGAAAATGTGTGTTAGGAAAACCCCTTATAACATTTGTAACTTTTGAATCAAAACCCCATGAGAGGTAAAATTTTAAGTAGAATACTGGATATCATGTAATATAATATTATAATGATAAATAATACAATGGGTAATAATTTTAACTATTTAAATGAAAACATTATTTATAACATAAACATATCTCAGCATATTCAAATTTGAGACAAAGAATCCCTTACAAGTTGTGGAACATTTAAATCAAAACATCTAGAAATTGAGGGATTGTAATTGAATATAAAATAACATTATTAAAATATAATTAATTATATTATATATAAAATAGTCAGTATATACATCACATAATATGAAATTATGTGCATAATAACAAACATGTTCAAAAGAGGGGAATTTGAGATGAAAACCCCTACCTTGTGTCTGAATGTGCTCTACACTTGAACTTAAATTCATAAATAATTAAATTAATTTAATTAAATATATAAAAAAGACCCTTATTTGTCTATATTTAATTTTCAATGATCAATATATTATATTTTTATATTTATTTTTTATATAGTTTTTTCTTACGTCAGCTACTCGAAGCTCTTTCAGTTGATTTCTTAATTACACTTCACATTTTTTAACTATAGAAAATGGTTTTGTAAAATAACTTCATTATATACATAAATTTTTAGGTTTATTTCCTTAATTATTTTATTATTTAAATACTTATACATTTTCAAATGTTATCCCAAAATAGATCCAAATTAAGAAAGGTGCCTTGATAAGTTCATTTAAGGTGGTTAAAGTTACTTTGACTGTTTATTATTAATTAAACATTTATAATGACTAAGATTATTCTTAAATAATATTAATGGTGTGAATAATATAATATTATTTAATTAAATAAAATTTTTGAGCTTAACATTTAAGGTGGTTATGAAAAATTAAACACATCTTTCATGGAGGTGGTAGTTCGCACACACACATGATAAAGTTTTCCTTTTTCATAATGATTTTTGAGGATAGTATAAAATTAATATTAAATAAGTATAATAAAACCACAATATATTAAAAAATATATTATTATCATAAATTTATTTATATAGGGGATTTTAGGGGTGTAGAAGAATAAAATATCTTGAGAATTTGGGTTGAGTGTATTACCTCTCCCTTCGAATATATCCCTTGGGTTACACGTTAAGGATCCTTAGATTTGTATTTTGGTGAGACTAAGGATTCAAAGTTATATTGATGATTTTGAGTAGATAATAAGTTATAGTATTGGTTGGGCTAAATCTTTTAAATTGGTTGAGAACTGGGGAGGAGGTGGTCTCTTATTATTTACCTCCAATATCTAATATAATTATTTTTCTCATATTTTTTAACCACTTTCACTATGTTAAATCACTTGTATCCTTATTTACCCTTACTGCGATTACCTGGCTATCACCCTCAGTAACTAATTTAAATAAAAAAATTTGAAATTAAAATTATAACATAATTTTAACATGATTAATTATAATATGGAAATAATTTTAAATAATAAAATTTTCATTATTTATATAAATTAATTTCATTATTAGTGTATATAACACGTAAAAACCATTTCATAAAAAAAGTTCATTTTAAGATTAAAATTTCAGTGTGGGATAATATTATCAATGTTTTTTATTTTCAATATATAAATTGGTTTATTATAAAACAAATAATTTTTTTTATTTAAAATCATGAAAAACCCCTAATTATATTGAAATAATTTTTAATTTAAAGAAAAGACCAAAAAATATTTTTATTAGAAATAAAATATTACTTTTTATTTTATATGGTTAAAAATAGGTTTTATTAAATTTTAAACAATATATTTAACAGGAATACAATTTTTCCTTAAATAAATATTTTATCATTTAAATGGTTTCATAAAACTCTAAATCTTTCTTGTATTCTAATGAATCAATCAAAGTCACTATTTTGACAAAAATTTTATTTTTCACCATTCATTGAAAAATCAATTTTTTATAAAATTACCAAATTTTAATACTAACTCTATTTTCACATGATAAATAAAAAAATTGAATTAATTTTATTATATTAAACTTATATAAATGATTAAAATTTATTTTTAAATACTAAATGTATAATGTATTTAAAATAATTTTTTTGAAAAATATAACTTAAGTTCTAAAATGTCAAATATGGGTTTGTAAATTAAATCCAATAAGTTTTAAAATCATAAATCATCATATATAATACATATTTTTCTTAAAAAATGTTTCATTAATTCCAAATTTATACTTATATACAAATAATTTCATAAAATACAAGTTATTTATAAAAAACATTTTGCATTATTCCCCAACAAATCAATATTTTTTAGAAAAAACCCAAAAAATAATCTAAAAATAATATTGAAATTATAAATCCAAAAATGAATTTTATTTTTTAAAATTTTATTTTTATATACTTCTACGTTAATTCTTAATTTAAATTATAAAATACATTTAAAATTTTTTTATTGGAAAATAACTTCTCAAAATACGTGTCTCTATTCTTATTAATTTATAGAAAACACTAATAAATCTAAAATTAGTAAATATATACTATATTTTATTAAAATAATAATTTAATAATAATATACATAGTTTTTTCTAATAAATAGTATAACACATACAAAGATAGATTCTTAAACACTATAATGAATTAAGTTAATTTTTATAAAATAACCTTTATAAATATAAATATATATATTAATACATTTCATAATTAGGTTACTCATAGTTTTAATTTCTAATTAAATGGATAGGTTTTAATGGTCTAAACATATCATGATTTCATTTTAGTTTTGTTTTACGTGTGGAGAATGCTAACGAACACATTTAACTTAATTATATGAAAACATGTATTAAAATATCAAGTCATTACATTCTATCCTATTAAATAAATTGTATCCTCACAATTTTAAATGTCACAAGATGAGAGTAATGTTCATATTGAGATCCTAATTAACCACACAATAGTAGTTGATTATGGGTTGATTTAGGATATAAAAAGGTATTTCCCCATAAGCAATTTGATATGATTCCTTTTTAAAAAGAGATAGTCCATTCCTAATAAAATCTTAATAAGTGAATAAGATATAAATATAAAAGTCTTAATAATTTTCAAACCTTGAAGAAGTTTCATATACCATGTATATAATAATTATACCCCCAACATTGTTTTAATTTATACATCAATACATAATAGGTTAAATTTTACATGACATAAGACATCGATAAATCTAGAGTGAAAATTCACTATCTACCTGAATAGAAGTTTTTGAAAAGGATTTTAATTATTCATATGATCTAGGATGTGTTTAGTGTTTATTTTCTACTTTAACCCTTGGATCATGCATTGGGTTGCATAGTGCTTAAATTCCTCACATTTAAAACATAGAATCATTAGTGGATCCTTAGGAAGAACATTATCTTAATTAATTGCATCCTTCTATTTTCCTCGATAGCATGTTGCTAGATACCCTCCTTTACCATAGGTAAACAATCTTTCTATCCCCTTAAGGTAATTTACTTGGTGATTCTTCCCATATTGTTAACATGTAGGATGTCGAATATAATTTCCCTCATCATATTCATCACTTGAGTTCCCATGAGACTCTATCCTTATCTTCTTTAGTGCACTCAATATTTAAACAATGGTCACATTTTAAATCATGTTTCATGATAGTTGGTTTGTAATAATCACCATATTTATTAGTCAATCTGTAATTTTAATGGGATGACCATTGATATAATCATGACATTGTCCCTTTCACCTTGGATAAACTCAGCTCCTACTAGTTCCATCCATCACTAAAACAAAAAGGGTTAATATGAGTGATGGAAAATTAATATCATAGGGGAATTATCATAATCAATCATATAAAAGGTATTCAACCTTAAAACCTTTTACCATTTTACATCATCATGTTAGCCTATAATTCCTTTGGTTCAACCTATATCAATATTAGTTTAAACTATATTTCTTTAAGTTGGTTTATCATATACTTCCCATCCTAGTCACCAAAAGGAACTAGAATATAAATCCTTTATAGTTTCTTATAAATATAATATGATTAAAAGAAATAATATACCTTGAGAGTATCAAAATAGTTTAATAATTAGACCTCTTTATCATGTACTAGGTGTTGGTTAAGTTAATTTCCAACACTCCCTTTTGGGGGTTATTTCCCCTAGGTGCATTTATTCCATATATTGTATTCACTTATATTTTCCAAAAATGGATTTCATTACTAGGAAAATCACATACTCAAAACATTACCAAGATTTAGGATGTTATCCTATAATTATTTTTTTCCTTTAGACTTGTCCTTCGGTATTTCACTAATGTTCTCCTAAAATATTCCCTAAAAATAACAAAACAAATCCTACAAAATAACTAAAACCATATCTGATACCATATATAATGACCCAATATATACATATATTAATTTCTTTACATCATCTCCATAATTTGGACATTACATCTCAATAAAAATATCATAATTCTAATAATGAAAGGTTTAGTGTCTCTGAAGACCAATTACATAGGCAACTTATTCAAAAATACTTGTGAATAATTATCCATAATCAAAATCTTCTAGAACCCCTTATATAATTAAAATATATTATACTTATATTCATAACTTTGGTAGGGTAAAAATAAGAATGGGGTGAGATCAAATGATCAGTAAGGTTAAACATAAGCGTTGAAAATCAAAGAAAAAAAGTGAGTATAAGATAAATATATGAGTGTGAGAATGTAAGAAAGGAAAATGAATATAGAATATAGAATTCATACCAAAAAAAATAAATAGGATGATTATAATCATGGAAAAATAACATAAGGAAATGAAATCATAAGAATAGGTAATCATAAATATGTGAAAACAACATAAGACATGACATCATAAACATAATTTAAGGGTCACTCTCATGAAAATAATCAAAAAATGGACAACGTCCCATGGTGGATTGGGTTAACTCCCCATTCCCATAAACAAAGTGGGAAAATTACCATAGTGTATTATGTAGATTAAGTAATATCTTACATAAAATTTCTTGAGATATAAATCTTTACTTTATGTATTTGGGGGATATATAATTTCAATCCCACCTGTCATATAATATAGTGTGCATAGGCTAACCACCCATGTAGTATACATGGTATCTCATGAGATTAAAACAATACCCAATTAATTGAATGGATATATAATTCAAGTAATACCCATAAAAATTAAAATAATACATATTCATGCCACATAATGTAAATAAACCATACAAAAATCACATGCATGATCAAACCCCTTAGAAGGAAGTGGGTTTCATAATTCTGATTCAAAGAATAACCTAAGGAAAAATAATAAGTATAAACAAAATAATAAGGAATTAACTTGTTTTAGTCTTTCATAATTGAAAAATGGACCTAGTTCTTGGACATGTATTTCCATTGTATAAAATTCATGTGAAATATTTAGAGATAAAATAATAAAAAAGAACCACTTGGTTAAATGAAATAACTATTGGATATTTTTAAAGAATGAAATAGAATATTGTTTTACATTAAAATAGAATTTAACCAATAGGGTTATCTATAATATAATTAGGTTTTTAAAATCTTTTCATGGTTTAAAAATAATTAATAGGGGTGATTATTGACATGAGACACAAAATAGAAATGTTACCTTAAATTGGATTTAATTTAAAGTTGAAATTTTGATGGGAACTAAAATATATATAACAAAAAATTGGAAAATATATTTAACTGGGTATATATATATATATGGAAAATATATATTAAAATATAACAATTTAATAAGAATAATATTTTATAAAAGGGAGAAAAATAATGAGAAATTTTAACTTAAAAGTAATTCTAGTGGTATGAGAGATCTCTTTTTATATTTTAAAACACATTTTATGAAATCCTACATCAAGAAAAGAGTTACCAAAACATCATTTTAAAAAGATTAAAAGTAAAATAACATTTCCTTAGAGACAAAATAATAATTAGGTTTCCAATTATAAAGGAGATTATTGGTAGGAACTAAAACATTAATATGGATAAAAAATCCATTAAAAGTGATGATAATTATTCTTAACAAAATTACGTTTTTATGAAATTCTAGATTCATCATGGAAGAATACTTCATTTTGGAACATGATTTCCCCATAAAATAATGTGTAAATAAAAAATAACATTATCGTATGTTATATTAGATAAATATTGAATGATAATAGAAAACAATGAGTGATTATAACCCAAAGAAAAATTTGAGTCAGAAGAAACCCTTACAACCTTTGTAATGTTTGAATCAAAACCCCATGAAAGGTATATTATAAATATTTTATATTTTTAAGATATAAATTTTTTTATTATAAAAAAAATAAATTTTATATGGATTTAAAATCAATCCCAAAATATAATTTTACCAATTTTTTTTAATTAATAAAAAAGACCAAAAATAGTTTTTTATTAGAATTGAAATATTACTTTTATTTTATTAGGTTAAACATATGTTTTATAAATTAAAAAAATATATTTAAAATTAATAATATTATTCCTTAAATATATATTTTATAAATAAAAATGTTTTATAAAACTTTAAGTATTTATTTTATTATGATAAAGCAATAAATGCTATAGTTTTGGGAAAAAACTGTATTTTCACTATTCATCTAAAAATCAATTATTTTATAAAAATAAAAAAATCCTAATATTATTTTTAAATTATGAATACAAAAATGGATGTAATTTTATTAAATTAAAATCATATAAGTGAGAAAAATTAATTTTAAATTACAAAATGTATAATGTATTAAAAACTATTTTTTTAAAAAATACAACTTAAGTTTTAAAATTTCAAATATGGTTTTTTAAATAAAAAACATTTTTAAAATTATAAATTCACTCATAAAATAAATTTTTGGTATTATAAAAACTTTTTATGAATTTATAATTCATACTTACATATAAATAATTTCATAAATTCATGTTATTTCGAAAAATGACACTTTGCATCATTTTTCTAGATATCAATTTTTTTGGAAAAAATCAATAAATAATATTAAAATAATATATATATTATGAATCCAAAAATAAAGTTTAGTTTTTAAAATTAAATTTCTATAATTCATTGTTATAACTTTTAATTAAAATTATTAAATACCCTGAGAAATTTCTTTTATAAGAAAATAACAATTTAAAATTCTACTCATTCTTATTACTAATTTACTTAAAACACTAATAAAGCTATCATTAATCAATAAATTTTAATATTATATTAAAATAATCATTTAATACTAATATTCCTAGTTTTATTTAATAAAAATTACATCACGTAGAAAGATAGATTCTTAAAAACAATAATTAATTAAGTAGTTTTTTATAAAATAACTTTTTATATAAATATAAATATAAATATATTTGTTAATTTGGATAATACTATTCATACATACTAATTAAATTTCTAGGTTTTAATAGACTAAACATATCATAATTTTATTTTAGTTTGGTGTTGTGTGTGGAGCAAGCTATCAAACATATTTTATTTTATTATAGGAAAACATATATAAAAATCTTAAGTTGTTACATGAATCTTTTGATGAGTTAAATATAATTTTGAAATTATATGATATTTTAATTTTGGATGATTGTATAGAAGGTAATGATTTATATTATGATGCCTCTGGTATGCGTATGTGTTGTGTGCTTATGCATTGTGAAAATGTGGTGGTGTATGGTTCTATCTAATTATATCTACATATGAAAAACTAATCAACCCCAAATCTTGAATTGATATTTATTATGCATTATATAAAGTGTTATTGAAAATACCTACTTGGTGAGAAATTTATAGTGTACAATAACCATAAAATTCTAAGTTATATCTTCTTACAAAACGATTTTAATCTCATACATATGTGTTGGGTTAAATATATTAAAACGTTTTATTTTGATCTCACCTATAATCTAAAGAAATAATTTTTTTTACTAACACCCTTAGTAGGAAGTTTCCATCTTAGGTAGTAAATGAATTTAGTGATGATTTTAAACTGATGAGTCTCATTATAGTCTGGAATCTCAAGGTGAAGGAGTAGGGGAAGTTTATGTTTTATTGGATGAAAATATTACCCCTTCTCTCTAAGATATGATTCATTAAGAGTATATATCATATCCTGAATTCCTATATATCATAGAAATTTTAAATAGTGTGGAGGCTAAATATGACTTGTATGTATCTTTATATGATATTATTTCTTCAGGAATAAATTGGTGCCCCCTCTTTCATTATATGAGGAAGTTATGAGCAATTTACCTCCTTCTAAATGGGATGTTCATCTATACATGATCAAGATGTATTGTGACATGATTTATGAATATTAGTATCTTTTATTGAGAAGGTATATGAATACTTAAACCATAACTTATTCCTACCTAAAAGTGGAAGGTTGTTTCTATATACCTTTTCATTAGATCACCTAAAACTCATTTTGGAAGAAATAAAATATAGGTGAATACAGATAGGTTAAAAAAATCACCCCATTTCCTTTTGAAGAAAGAAATAATAAAACTCTTAGATATTGGGATGTTTTACATACTGAAAATTGTAAAATTACATAGTGTATATTTGACATTATTTTTTGATAAAGATTCATTTTTTACTTCTCAGTTTTATAAATGTCTTTAAGAGGACATTGTAACTTAATTAAATATCATTATAGTTTATCACCCTATGAAAAATGGTTATAAATAGAGGTTGATTTAAATTTTAGAAGATATTCTCCACCCTTGAATCATGAATTTTATGGGATATTGGGACAAAAATATAATATTGGTTTAATATTTTTTATTAAAATTTATCGATCTTTGATAAATATGGTTAATTTTTAAGCATTATATGATTAGTGTTTGACCTAGTGGATAGATCAGGGGGGAGGATTCATATTCCAATTTCAAATTTATATTTAAAAATAAATTAAAATCCCCTCAAATAAAATGTCCTAGTAAACAAATAAAGAAGATATAAATAATATGAAGCTTCGAAACAGTTTCTCAATGGTTTGATTAAAAACAAGTTAAAACTATTTTGAAAAAGATTTAAAATTTTAAAATATTTTACGCACACCAAATATAATATATCATATATAAATTTCAACTATGATAGGACTTCTTTGAAATCCAAATTTCATAAAATAATGACTGAAAAATAGATAAATGATAAAATTAACTAAAATAGTTAGAAAAACAGAGTAATAAAATAAATAAGAATGCATAGTGAAATTTAAAACAAGTGGTTTGGTTCCCATAGAGAACATAATACTCTCCACATGATAGTATCCTACTTCCAATAATGTTTATTAAACCTTAATAAACTTTATTCATAACCTGAATTGAGTTTTACAGATACAACTATGCACAAGATAGTCTAGGCTATAACCGACCACTTACCCAATTATTTATTATATAACATGTGTAAAATAAATAATTAAATAAAATATTTTAATCTTCAATACATAATAATATCATGTAATAATAAATATACAAGATATTATGAACACAGCTTGAAAGTAAACCAAAATGGAGAGAGAGTTTAAATAAGAAGAGAGTGTTTTGAAGCAACTCAATATTTATAGCTTCAGTTGAACAATTGTATTTAAATATATCCTTGAAAATTCTTAAAATTAATCTTATAAAAGGAATATGAATAAAAACTTTCATGGAATCACAAAATTAATTAATCGGTCTAATTAGTAATTCAATAATATTCTCTTTTTTTTTTCATGAGCATCTCTATTTCTTAAAGATAAATCCTTCTCAAATTATCCATTGAAAAATAGTCATGAAATAATCATCATACTAATTACACTATCTAGCATCCTTAAATTCTTTGAATACTCAGTAAATAAAACAATTATATCTATTTTAATTGAAAAATTTCTTACTGGATGAATTATACACAATCACTTGATCTTTACTTAGTCACAGTTACTTTGTATTATGTCACATGGGATTGTGGTAACATGATATTTAAATAACTTCACCTTGGAATAACTTGATCTTTTGGTCACTTAACCTTAGGGTCACTTGATATTTGGTTCACCTAGACATTCACACTTGATCTCATCATAATATCACTTAAGTTCCTAATGTGTTAGGTTCAACACTTAGCTTAATTTTTATTATTTTTCTGTATGGTTGGTTGAAGTCTTCTTATGGTTTTATAAGTTCATAGGTAGTCACTTGGAAACATCATGTGTCTGGTTTAGTATAAGTGAATTTAGTTCAAAAATTATCAAAATATTACTAATAGAACACACAATCAATTTTTTGTTCATGTAATCACTTAGAATTTAATGTGTAATAACTTCTATACATTCACATGGCCTTTATAGTCATTTGAACATATTTACATGGTAGGTTGATGATATCACTTCAAGAATTAACCATTTTTTATAGTAAAAAAACATTTGTCTGTCCTTAAACATATAATTCATTAATAATATAACAACAAGATTTTTCACATTAAAATAAGGAGTTTCTGGACTAAGCCAATAATCTTCCCCTTTTTATGATCATAAATCATGATTGATTATATGAAATGGACTAAATAAATTTTTTTATACCTTTTGGGATTATCAAAAAGTACATCATTTGCATGTAGAAATGTAAAATTTGACATAAAAAATGATAAAATGGAATGAATAAATACTAAAAAATTTGATAAATGACAACACATGAATAAAATAACATTTTCCACTCATAATCCAAAAATGGTTACAAAAATCCTTGCTAGAGAATCAAATTAGAATCAAAATCTAAAGTAAATTCTTCGATGTGAGAAGGGAGAATATTATATTATATTTTTTCTATGGAGGATAAGATAGGTGATGTAGGATATGGTGAAGAGATGGGAGAGGGTTCTTTAATAACAAAAAAAAAACAAAAAAAGGGAAAAGATATTGAACATATTGTCTAGGAGAAAATAAAAATGGGTTGGGAGAATAAGTGTTAGAGGAAGGTACTAAAGAAATAGGTTAGATGGGAGTTTCCAGAATGATAGTTTGGTTGTATAATTTCAAGGCTCTATAAGTCCAGTGAAATCCTTCATAGATCATGATCCATGATCCATGGCCTAAACGTAATCCCATTTTTTTATAAAAGGATTCTAGAACTGGAGTAATAATCTTCAATCTACCCACATGAGTTTTGAAGTCATGAGTAATAGGAGGAATTCAAGATCATTGGATATTTATCTAAACATGGTATTTAGATATGACTTAGTAAAAATTATACTCAGATAAAAGTAAATATCCCTTTGAATAGTGTCTTTGTCTTCACCATCTTACTTCACATCTTGTTTGAACAATTCCAAAGTTTTTATAGAATGTGTTTAAAATCCATTAAAAACCATTTGTGTAGACTTAATAAATTCATAAAATATCACCTTAATATCATCTATAAAGATCTATATAATCTTATTTTCATTAAAAGCACTTTATAGTGGAGTAGGAGGTGTAATAGAAAATGGTGTTGGTGGAGGAGAACCAGAGGTAGAAGTCTGAAAGAAATAATTTAGAAACCTTTTGTCTCACTTGAGCAATATGTCTTGGAGGTAAACTTGTGAGGCTCCAAATTCATATCTTAATCACCCAATATAATTTTTTACCAGATCAATTTTTAGATGAAACTATTGTTCAAAATGTGAGATAACAGGTTTGACTATCCCTGATATATCATTTTGACTAAAGGGTTCAACTAGCTCCCTAAATATAATAAAGAGTTATTTTAATATACTCATCAAATCAGATTTTAACTCATTGTTATTCCCTTTAGTCTCAAAGTATGGAGTATAAGGATGGATAATTATAGATGTCTCAGGAGGAGACTGCCTACGATCCAATTCCTCTTTAAAAACCATAGCCTTTGGCCTCAAAGAATGAACTTTTGGTGCTGGACAAATTAATTCCTCATCAACTTAAAAATTATCTATACAAGTATAGCTAAGAGGTATGGTAACATTACTATCATATTTTTGATAAACTATATATGTAAGAGTAGTTACATACATCTCTTCAAGAACTTGGTCCACTATAGGTCTGAGAGGAGATACTTAAACTTTCTTAAATATTTATCTGATTAATTAGAGACCCCTTAGGAAACTTCTGAGAAAAAGAGATGGTAGGTCCACCATGTATAGGTGGACTGCCTCCATGGCCATCACTATCATCATATTCTTGTCCATGATGAGTTTCTCCTCTTCTAATTTTCCATGGAGTACTTCTAGTGATAGGGATTAAAGTATAATATTATTTACTAATGTTAACACTTCTTTTTGATTCATATAAGTCACTATCATCCCATAATATATCGTTAAAAAATCATTCACTAATACCTTAGTATCATCAAGATCCTTATATCTCAATTCATTTTCTTGAGAGGGTAGAGGTAGGTGACAATCCAAATATCTAAAGGATAAAACATAAGAGAGATTCTAATAATATTAATGAGTTTCCCTGCTTATTTACTAAGATCAACAATTTGAACTTATTTTTATTCTTAAACTTCCAATTAAACTTCAATTTCAATAGATGAATACTCAAATACCTATTATATTTTATTACTATATCCACTTTTTTCTAAAGAATCATAGAATTTTTACATGATTGATTTTGTCACAAATCTTCTCATTATCCACTACCCATTCCTTCTTACATGGGTTCTAATTGATCTTTATATAAATTTTGTTTTCTAATTTATTAAAAAATTATATTATGAGACAAATATTTCATTATATATACCTATGAATTTTATATGTATTTATATATTATTTTTTACATAAACATTAAATAAACACAACCCAAAGATCACGATTCTTAGTGTATTTGAATGACTAGTTTCATAATACATCAAAAAGAAACTAAAAAACACTATCTTTATTTTATTCTCCATAAATATATCCTAAATAAATTTTATCTCCAAAAACTACATTGGATGACCTATGTAATACTTAAAATAAATTTATGAGTTATAAATCCTAGTAAGGAAATAAATATAGTAATGAAGCATACCATGTCCATCATACAGAAAAACATGATTTCATAAAAGACATGGCTCATGAATAGTCATATGGTGGTATAACATAAAGAACATATAATAACAAGATCATGGAAACATATGAATGTGTAAAAACATATAACATGAAGCAAACATAAGTAAAGGATATCCTCCATGGAAATATCACAAGGTGGATAGAGTGCCATCATGGATTAGTTTTACACCATAATCCCATACATAATATGTCATGAGAAAAAAACATTACCCAATGAATTGGAGTGCTATATGGGTTCACCCATTATAACATGTACATGATTATTCATGTCATAAAATGAAATCTATCATAATTCATAAACATAAGAACTTCGCGTGGAAAGAAATGAGTTGCATAATCTTGTCTCATATCGTAGTCAAAGAATATTTCATGAAGGTTCCAAAGAGAATAATGAATTAAATATTATAGATGTTCATATAAGTGTACATTATAATAGGTCTCAAAATATAGTGTTTTTGTTATTAAATAATTTAAATTATCATTACATAAAAATATAAAGGGATAAAAAAATTCCCCTTAATATGGTTTGATTTTAAATATGGAATTTGATATACGAACTTAAATAATGTATTACCCCATAAAAGGAAGAAATAATATGATAGCTATATATGTAAGCAACATATATATTCAGAATTTATAATCATTTCAAAATATCAAATAGAGATAGAAAGTGAGTTAGAGAGATAAAGTTCAAAACCTAAAGAAAAAACATGGTTTAGAGAGATCCATTACCTTATACTCTAGAATCATTATGCACATGAACTTAATGTCCCAAATAATAAAATTAAATTCATTAATTACTTCATTCACAACCTTTTTTATCCTTATTTGATTTATTATAATTTTATTATTCCCATTTATAATAATTTTGATGATATATGAAATTCAATTTTGTTGTTCTGAGAGCATTTATTTTATGGTTCCATGGTCGAGTTAGTTGTGGATAATTATTGATATTAATATAAATTTTGAATAAAACTCTAGATGTGAAATTAAATGGTATTAATTTCATTATATAAATTTAATTTTTCCAAAATAACCTTTTTTGTTTCGGCATAAGGATGATTCACTTAGTAAATTTTTTTAACGTTATGCGGTTAGTTCATTTAGGACGTTTTAACAACCATGTCAAACTAGGTTCATTTAATTTATTTATATGATTATAAATAGATTAAATAAATTTTAATAAGTTATAATATAATTATTATATTCATATTTAAACATGAAAATATTTTTTATAACCATCTTTGAAGGCGATGGTGAAAAACGAAGTACGTTGTTCATGGAGGCAGTGAACCAACCACACAATGAACAATGTAATCATTTAAGAATCAAATAAAGGGAGGGTAGAAGATGGATATTCCATTAAAAAAATAAAATAATATTTTATTTATGATACTAGACTCATTATGTTATGTTGGATGAGGGAGGAAAGTATAAGGTAGAAGAATAAACTAATTTAGAATAGGTAAGTTGAGAATATTACCTCTGAAATGTCGCTTCCTTGAAATACCCCTTAAAAAACATGGAATTAGTAGTTTGGTGAGACAAGTAGAAATAGGATGTGGGTGATAGGATTTTTAATATAATTAATCATAAATTTGGAAATATACAAGGTTTAAAAGGAGTGAGGAGAAAGGGTTATGAAAGGTGGTATTTATTATGGGATGAGCGGGGTGTTTTTGGATATTATATTCAATAGTTTATTATTTTATCTCAATACTAAAAATATTATTGATTACTGTGAATATATATAGTAATTAGTTTCTATTATTTTGAACTAATGGGTTATCGTAACAACCGTGACTCGAAAATTCAAGTATTTAGCTTATAAGGCTACATATCGTAATTTGTTGTATTTCACTATTAATAAAAAATTCAACTATTTTAGAAAACTACCAAATATTCACGCTAACCATTTTTTATGTTTATATTAAAAAATTTTAATCTATTTTTTGAAAATAAATTTACAAATATGAGAAAATTAATTTATTAATAAAATCCTCATTACCTTGAAAATAATAATTTTAATATTTTTCTCAAACTTATGACCCTTTGAAAAATTACTTACAATCCCATAAAATTACATTATCATTTTAATAAAACATAATATTAATATTTAAATAAATTTTATGAAAATATTCTTTCTTTTAAATAATTATATTTAATATAAAAGTGAAATTAAAACATTTATTTTTTATAAAACTACAAACACTAAATTTATTATTTTTAAAACATGTATATACTTGTAACACATTATAAATTTATCATATCTTAATTTTATAATATAACTAAATATTATTTTACACTTCCATAGGTGATGATACTATTATAAAAATAATGTTACTACTCCTAATGGTCGAATTATCATTCCAATGGTTAGGTTTCTATTCTAATGCTAAGATTACTATTCCCATAGTCAAATTTATAATGACCATATGGGTTCCCTACTTCATATAAATACCTAATATTTCATTGATTCATTATTTAAAAATATTCAATCTCAAAGTTATATTTATTTTTTAAATTTTAAAATTCATATTGCATTGCTAACATTCTTATTCATTTCTAAAGTGTTTTTCATAAGTGTGATTATTCTAGAGGATCGAGCAGATCCAATTTTCCTATTATTATTGTCTTATTTTATACTTTATGTACCACTGTAATAATTTCAATTTTTTTCCCATTTCTATTCACTAAATGTAATGTTTAATTTAATATAATAAAATTTACTTGCTTTTCTCATGTGGTGTGTGTGCTTTATACCAAACTAATAAATATGAAACAACTATAAGAGGGGAAATTCCATTGATTAAATTATGGGTTGTTACATTTTTCCCATAAAGAAATTCATCCTTGAATTTATTATTATATACTAAGGTGAAAAAAATTGAGGGTACTTATGCTTCATCAATTCCTCTAATTCCCATGTCACCTCTTCGTACTTATGGCTTCACTATAGTTGTTTGACGAGGTGAATTTTCTTACTATGTAGAACTTTATCTCTACAGTCTAATATCTTCATCAGATACTCCTCATAAGAGAGATCATTTTCTAGTTATACTACCCCTGAATTTAGTACATGTCATGGGTCTGGTATTTACTTCCTTAATAGGGATACTTAGAATACATCATGTACTTGAGAAAGGGTCACTAGGAATGCTAGTCAATGACCCCCAGCTCCAATGATATCAATAATCTCAAAGGGGTTAATGAACCTAGGAATTAGCATACCCTTTATCTGAAATATCATGACTCACTTCCATGGAGATATATAGAGGACCACTTTATCTCTAACCTCAAACATCAGGTATCATCAATGATTTACAGAATCACTATTTTTTTACTCTAAGAATCCATGATGTACTTATAAATTGTCCTAACATTTTTTACCATTTTCTCAACCATTTCTACTCCCAGAAGCTTGTGTTCACCAACTTCATCCCAACACATAGGTATCCTACATATATTCTCATAAAAGGATTCAAATGGATCCATTTGGATTCTTGAGTGAAAACTATTATTTCAAGAGAAGTCTACCCTAAGAATATGTTAATATCATCATTCTTTGAAGTCCATTTAGAATGATCTTGAAATTTTTTTAATTGACTGGATAATACACTTAGATTTGACATCATTTTGGGGTTTATAATCCATAATAAAGTTCAATTTAGTGTTTATATAATATTGGGGACTCTTCCAGATCTTGGTGGTAAATCTTAGATCTTAGATAGATATAATCGATAATGGTATTCTATATAGCCTCACAACTTCTTTGATGTATATCCTTATAAGTTAATCAAGTGAAAATTCCTCTAAAATTGAAATGAAGTTGCAGTCTTTCTATGAAAATCCAATAAAACCCATATTTAATTATTTCCTTTTTATTTTTTTTGAAGACCTATGAAAGAGTCCATGGTGATGTTTTAGGTATGGGTAATATTTTCATCATTCCTTTTTTACTTTTTTACTTTCAAAATTCACTTACTAACATACCAAGAAATTTTTTTTATATTATCTGATCTCCTTATTTATATTATCCCACCAATAATTCTCTCAAATATCTCAAAATATATTCTTGATCCCTAGGTGTATTGATAAGTTTAACCAATGTGAATCATTCAACAACTCCTTTTTTATCTCATTATTTGATGGTACTCATATTTGGGGACCAAATATTATAAATATTTATTCATCAATTTTGAACTATGAGGATTTCTATTTTCTTAAAGCTTCCACCTTCTTCTGTATTTTATTATCATCTATTTGAGAATCCTTTATATTTTTTATAAGGGATGGTTGAGAAATAAATTTAGAAAAGAATGATTATGTTCCTTTTTTTATGCTTCCCATGTACTTCCTTTTCAAGTTTAAATAGATTTGATCCTTCTCAATTCTCATCGTTAATATGTTTATTGAATCCTTTATAATTATAGAATCTTCCATTTTATTTTATTTCCCATGATAGAAATATATTGAGCATTCATAGTCCCTTATTAGATCTAAACATCTTCACTGGAACATATTAAGCTTCTTTAGTGTGAATTAATATTTTAGGATCTTTTGATCTCTATATATCTCATACTTCTCCCCATAAATATAATTTCGTAAGATTTTTAAGTTTAAGTTTACTATAGCTTACTCTAGATCACATGTTATATAGTTATACTCATGAAATTTTAATTTCTTTGAGGCCCAAGCTATAACTGTATCATTTTTCAATATTACATATCCCAATACCTTCTTTTAAGCATCATTGTATACCATGAAAAGTTCCCCACATGTGGGTTGTGTAAGTACTAGTGTGGTGATAAATTTTATTTTTAATTCCTGGAAGCTATCTTCATGTTCATAAGTTTTGAAAAACTTTTCCCCCTTTTCAGGTTAACTTATTTAATGAGTTTTTTAATTGTGATAAGTTTCTAAAAAATCATCGATAATACCCATCTAGTCTAAGGAAACTATGGAACATTATTATAGATGTTGGTATGGGACACTACTCAATTGAAGTTTTCTTAGAAAGGTCAAAAAACATCCCTTTACTAGTGATTACATTCCCCAAGAATGATAATTCCTTTATCTAGAAATCACATTTACTCTACTTTTCATATATATTATCATTTCACAAAGTCTTTAGAATAGTATTAAAATGATACTCATGCCCCTCTATACATCTGGAGCATATCAAAATATCATCTCTAAAGGTTGCCAATTTTTAAGGTAATATCTAAAGACTTTTCTTATTAAGTACATAAAGATTGCTGGAGCATTAGTGAGTTCAAATGGAATCATTTTGAACTCAGTTTCCATAAAATATTCAAAATTTAGTCTAAGGAATATATTCTTTTTCTCCTTTAATTGGTAATATTTCAATAAAAGGTCCACCTTAGAGAAATACTATGCCACACATAGCTGATAAAAAAATTCATCAATTAGTGTAAGAGGATAATTTTTATTTATCATGGTTTTTAATTAATTATAATTAATGTAAAGAATCATTAACCTATCATTCTTCTTAACGAAGAGGACTGGGACACCCCATGGTGAAAAAATCAGGCACAAAAAACCCTTGTCTAGATTATTTTATAACTACTTCTTTAGTTATTCCAACTCGATGGTGTCCATTATATAGGGAATCTTGGATATGGTTAGGTATCCATATATAAGTCTGATTGAGAACTCAAGATCTCATTCAAGAAGAAGACTAGACAACTCTTCATAGAATACATTAGTACAATCCCTCATAATGGGCATGTCTTCAATTATGATTATCTCCTTTTTCTTAATCATTTAATTTAGATATTCTTTCTCATAAATAAATAATATCTACACTAGTGGATAACCAACATATCTATCTATATATATTTGTTAGGATCCACCTCATTATTAGTGGTATCATATGCCCTTCATTTTTCTATAGTTTTTAGAGTTTCTTGTCATTGATTGTGTCCAAAACCCCTTGGAATAGGGCATTAGTTGACATAATGAATTTTTTCCTTATAGTTGAAAAACTATACCACATAATGAGTTTTGTTCTGAACCTTATTTTACACTATCATGTTCATGGTCTTCTTAATATCACTTTGGTGTTTATTAGCATAAGACCTTTATTTTACACATTTGATGAATCTGGTGACTCCCTCGAGATAGTTTCCTATATACTTCTTCCCACATTTTTTATATATGGGTAGTTAGGTTTTCATTCCTCCATGAGATTTATCTATCTATCCTCCAAAATAAAACACCATTTGTTAATCTCTATTACCATGACACCATTGAGAGTCACTGATCTCCACATCAACCTTAAGGGAAGAATATAAAATATCTTCATAACTATCAAAGTCTCAAATTTCTAAATATCTTCATAGGCTTAACATTATCCCACTAAAAAATGGTCCACCTTAATTTCAATATTTATTACAGATACAAAGGTGTTCCATGAAATCCTTGCAACGTTTTCTTCATACACCCTGATAGAATCTTCTTTCTTTTTTTAGTCTAAAGAGACCCCTCTCCATTTTAAGATGAAGAGATTGGGGAAAATATTTATTGAAAATTATTTTATTTAATCCTTTCCATTACATGAAATCAATTTATTATTTTTACTTTTTGTTCTTTATAAGTGTCCACCACTGACCAGCTTCACCTTCAAGAAAATAGATAACCAATGTGGATTTCCATTATTTTAAGAATTGAAGGATGGATAATTTATTCTCAATGTATTTATTCTATTATTTTGTGATAAGGGGATTAGAAGCTCTACTAAATTTAAGAGGCCTTTTTCACATAAAATACTCGACCAAAACTTTCTCTTTCTTTGGAGAAGGATATTATTTTACATGATTCAAGTTATTGTTCATAACATGAGTTATCTAAGATAGTATAAACATGAAGTTCTCATATCCTTCTCCTATATGGTTAGGCATCTCATTAACGAAATCATTACATTTCCTATCATGTTGGTTTTTTTTTCACAATTGAATATATTTTCCTCCATTAACTAATCTTTTCTAAAAGGTATGATAATACTTAAACTAAAAATTATTTAAAAATTGAAACTAAAAATAAATAAGGAATAACTTATAAATAAAAAGTATATCCTAACTTATAAGTCTATATATTTTAATCTAAGTTATCCATAGTAATTATTTTTTTATGTTTTCTAGCCTAACAACATTTTCAAGTCCTTTATAACAGTTTTTAAAGAGTTTGTGAATTTTCCAAAGAATATCATCTGTTAGAGTCAAACCAGGTGTGTATCAATTCCTCATTGTTGTGAACCAGTTGAATGTAGAGTTAATACCCCATTCCCCATTTTTGGGGTTATTAACCCAAGGTAAAATTGTTCCAGGTCCACATCCACTTATAGTATCTAGATAAAGATGTAATTTCTTGGAAACCTCTTACTCTATATTCCACCAAGACTTAAAAATATTATCATATACTTAGAATCATCCCTATGGTTCTCACTAAAGTATTGTATCCTAATCCCCTAAAGTTATTAGAATTTATTTGATGCCAACTATAGTTACCAAGTCTGTTGACACATATTGATACATGATGTTTAACATAAATATCCAATAAACACAACCCATTGATCGTAATGCCCAGTTTCTTTATAAGAATAGGTTTATAATACATCAAAAAAAAACTAAAACACAAAATCTCTATTTTATTCTTCATAATGATCTCCTAAATCTATTTATCTTAAAAAAATACATAGGATAACCTAAGGAATACAAAAAGAAAAAGGGTGATCTATAAAGCCTAGTAATTGAATAAACATGGTAATGAAGCATAACATGTGAGTAAGAATACATAACATGATATAATAAAAGATAGGAATCAGGAATGACCATATAGATTTATAACATAAAAAACATGTAATAATAATATCATGGAAACATAGTAATGTGGAAACAAAATATAATATTATGTAAACATAAGTCAACGCTAACTGTTAATACAAAATCACATGATGGATAGAGTCCCATCATGGATTAGGTTTACTCCCTAATCCCATACCTAACATATCATGAGAAAAAATTACTCAATTCACTAGTGTTCTATCTGGGTTCACCCACCACAACAAGTACATTATTATGTGTTTGAGAAAAGGAAATAAATCATAAGGCATAAATATAATAATTACCCATGGAAAGAGATGGTTTGAATAATATTGGCTCAAATCATAATAAAAGGATATTTCACAATTTTTTACAAGAGAATAAGGAATTAAATATTATGGATGTTACTATCTAAGTATATAAGCATAGGTCTCAAACTATGGTGTTTATTTGGGAATGAAGACTTTAAATGAGTGTAGCATAAAATAGATAAGGGTTAGAAAATTTCCCATTAATCAGGTTTTCTTTTAAAGAAGGAATTTTTGAAATGAACATAAGGAACATATTACCCCATAAAATAAAGGTATAATGTAACAACCTAGGTATTTATAAAATAATTTATTTTTATTCTGTAATTAAATAGTTAAATTCATTATAAATGTACAATGAAATAAGTGGTATTTATAGAAATTAAGAAATATATAATAATATAGTATTAACCTAACCAATGAAAGTATAAATAAAATCCAAGTATCTTAAAAGCAAAAATATGATATATTTATATCATGGAATAAGTAAATAATTTTTTTGAAAGTGATAAATTAAGTGTTTGTATTTTTGTGAAACATAAATGTATATTTATATTTTTTAATTAATATAATTATTAATTTTTTTTTTCATAAAATAGATTCATAAATTAATATTTTATTTTCTCATAATTATAAAATAATTTTATGATTCCTTAATTAGTTTTTCAAATTGTAATAAAATGAGTTATAATGTTAAAATTGGTGTTTTATTGAATGAATGGAGATTTTAATTAAAAATTAAATTTATCATATTTATAAAATTATTTTCATAAAATGGATTTTATCTTTTAATTATAAATTTTAAAATATTGTTAGGGTAAATTTTTTGGATTTTTCTAAAATACTTGAATTAATGGTAAATAGTGGAATATGGTAATTTACGGTACTTAACAAATCCATGAATTATTAAGTAATAGATTATTTAAGGATAATATAAGCCAAACATATTGAACTCTACTTAATTATTTTAATATATTTATTGATAATTTAAAACTATTCTTATCCTTGAGAAAAAATAATAAACTAATGAATAAAATAATCAAAAAACACCCCTCACCTCCATTATAAATACCACCCCTTACCACCTCATCTCCTCACACCTAAAAGCCTTTTATATTGTTTAATTTCTACCCAATACCATCCCCAATACTCTTCTACATTCCCAAGACCTTCTGGTCTCACAAAAATCCCAAAACCAAGTGTCTTAAAGCGGTTCTCAAGGAAAAGAATTCAAGAGGTAAAATCCTCTTCATTTTATTTTATTTTCATGTTAATTTATTTAATTTTCTTATTCTCTATTAATCTATCCCTATCCAAGTGACATTAAAACTATATTATATTATATATAATTTAATTTTACAATTTTAATGAAAATATTCATCATCAAACTCCTTCTCCCCTCCCTTTTATTCTAAAAATGAGAATATCATCTATGATGTGTTGATTTACCGCCATCATGGATGATACAGTTTCATTTTCCATTACCTCCTTCAAGACTGGTCATAAAACCATTACTATGGTTAAATAATATTTTATTATATATATTATAATTTATTTAATTTTTTTGAAGCAATATATAAATATGATATTTAATAAAATGATATATGTTCGTGATGGTCATAAAAACCACCAAAATAAATTAAATCATTTTAATTAATGTTTTATATAATGATTCATCCTCATATTAGAAAGAATTGATATATGGTATCATTTAAAAATATGGAAACATATTAATACCATTTAATTCCATTTTTGGAGTTTTTCTTCCATTCGATAAGAAAATCAATAATGAACCAACCATGGAAACCATGAAATAAATGCACCTGAAACAATGAAAATAACAAAATATTATTAATAAATGGGTGGAAAGATGTTATAATAAGATCATATAAGTAATTATAAATAGGAATATGGTTATATAATATATAAATACCATATTAAACAATTATGTAGGAAGTTTGAATATGTTTTAAGTAAGACGAACCCAAGGTAAGGAACTTTTCATTAAAAATCCTCTTTTAATTTCTCTTTAAAAAATTCAAAAGGAATGTTTTTTATGATGAAATTATTCCAATTTTATGATTATGTTATGGTTATTAGGCTTTATTTATGATAAATGGTGGGAACTATATCTTCCCTCAATGCATTGGGTATTTTTATGTTGGAGGTCAACCACATGGTTACTCTAATTGTAACTACGATGGTTACACCATAAGGTAGATGTGAGGGGTACCTTAAAAGGTAGATGTGAGAGTTACATTGTAAGGTATCCATGAGGGTTACAAATCATATGGTATCCATTATGGTTAACATATTATGTAATTAATTACCCAAGTTACGTTTATGGTTTTATTTATATTTTCTATGTTTTATAGAAATCACTTGTTTTCACAAAGTATATGATACTTTATGGGTGAGAAGTTTTTCTTTATGAAAATTATTCCATATTTTTATAAGTATTCAAGGAATAAATTTTTATTTTCATATTTTTATTTCCCTTATTGATTTTTTTGTGCTCATCTAAAGTTTTAAACTTTTTTCGAAGGGTTTACAAATTGGTAAGAGAAAAGAAGAAGCCAAGATGATTGTTGTGAAGATTATTCATGAAACGATTTCATGTTTTATTAAAAAATAATTTCTTATATTATGGAATAAATGAATAATATTTTATAGTATCCACATATTATTCTAGTGGTTTGACATGTATGAATTATATCCTAATTATCTAAACATATAAATTGAAATGGACTTTGGGAATGTAATAAGTGTATTCAAGTTGAATTAACTAGATTAAGTAATATTTAAAATTGAGTATTTATAGATGGAATCAGATAATATTTTAGATGAATTTAGGGGTTATTATGATATTAATAAAATAAAATAAATTATTTTTACCTAATTAACAAGTTGAAATGATATATAATTTAAATATTACCATGTTTTTTATCTATGATATGTCTTTTTAGAATGGTTTTCTACAGAAGAAATAGTGAACTTGAAGTAGGAAGGCACTGAGAAGATGATATCTTTTTGAATATTCAACCTGGAATGGAGATACCACAATGGTACATGATGATAGTTAAACATTTTATGAGGCAAAACTCTCATACTTTTAGTAGATATTCTAACCCAACAGTGGATGGAGGGTTGATTAAATACCTTGAAAAGATATTCCATGTCATGGGGTGTTCAGATAATCCAAAGGCTGGTCTTTCTATTTGTCATTTTAAATGGGAATCCAATCAGTGGTGGTCAATGGTCAATAATATCAGAGATAGATAAGATATTGAAACCTTATAATGGGATGAATTTAAGAATCTTTTCCTTGAAAAATATTTTACTAAGGTGGTTTTACTTAGGATGGAAAATAAATTACTTTAATTGAAAAAAATAAGGAATATTTAGTTGTCTTTTATGAAGAAAAATGCACTCTATTGGTAAGGTACACTCCAAATATTATTCGGGATCTTGATAGTAAAATCCATTTTTTATTTCTGGGGATTGAATCTAAGATATTGATGGGAATTGGCCTCCCATGAATTAAAAAGTTATGAGAAACTAGTTTGATGTGATGAGAGGGTAGAAATGGAGTTTAATAATAATCACATGAAATTTGACAATAATATGAATAAAATGTCTAGATGGTATTCAATGAGTAAGAATAAATCAAAGAAATTTGAAGGTAAGAAAGTCCAGTTTCAAGTTTATGAAAAGTTTGGTAAAAATCACCCTAGGGAATTCTTTAAAAATCTGGTAAGTGTTTTTGATGTTGTAAGTTTAGACATATGGCCTAAGATTTAAATAAAAATGAACTTATGATTAATTCGAAAAAGAAAACTATAAAGTGTTTTAAATGTGGTGAGATGGGGAATTATGAAAATAAATGAACAAAGAAAGATCTGAATGATGGAAAGATACCAGATTATAAGCAGAAAGGTGTAGAAAAATCCTTTACTACTACGTTAGAAGATTTTTGGTGTCAAAAACCAACCTGGGTTAACCTTGAACCGGTTAACCGAGCTGATCCATGGAAAGACCTCAGAGGCATTACCGATCCTCCCAGGATGGCGACGAGCACCAAGGGCGTCAGAAGACACAATAGGAATGATTTCACCCAATAAATTAATAATGAAAACTAAACAATAGAACATGTAAAAGAAGTTAAACACATAAATGAAATAGAACTGAACATCATTTATACCAAAATATGAAAATACAACTGAACTATACAATACAACCAAAAGACAAGAAGATCACACCACCTCCATGTGACCCCAAGGGTCACTCTCCAACATAAAGATCAACTGTCACCCTAGAAAATCGAACTCTAGATGAAACCCGTATAAAGGATAAAAATAGAAAAGGACTATAGGAATGAGTATTAAAATGTAATAGTCTTTACCTATAATCTATTACCAATTAACTTCCTTTAAAATAAAAGAAACATCAGTTTTTATGTTTGAACTAAAATATAAAAAAGTATGTTTTCCCACACATTCTACTGAAAAACAATGTACAACTCATTAAACTTATTCATTTCCAAATCCAAGATCATCACATTAGTATGCCTTAGCATTCACAATGGGAAGGTGATGTTTATATTTTCAAATTGAAAAAATAGGTTAAAACACTTTTCTTTGAAAATAGTTTTCATAAACCTTTTTAAAACTAACACATAAAATTCCAAGAAAAAATTACACAAGAAGAAACTAGAGTAATCACACAATAAGTGGACCAGAAATAATCATTCAAGTATCACATTCATCACTACAAGAAACTAAGAGCTAGTGAACATGGGTAAAATTAGGAGATTAAGAACTATACATAACATACCAATACATGAGACCCCAGCCCCGATAGCATGCCACACATGATGAAATAAAAAACACCGAAATGCCCAGCCACCCTAACTCGGGATAAAACGAGGGTCCCAATCCCATAACAATAAACCGAAATATATCCACCTACTATGGGCCACTGGTCAGTACGTGACCTACCAATGCAACAATCATTATCAGAAAATTATATCAATATGTCATGTTCCCATATATCATATATATAATGGGGTGAGACAACTGATGCCAGTTAAGCATCCAATCACAACATATATTTATATAATAATAATTCACAACAGGTCTGACCCAGGGTCTGCCCAAGGACTAATCTCATTCCTTAGAATAAATAGAACACATAGATTTCCAACCGGGGAACTCTAATAATAGATCCTAAGGATTCCAAATCTAGGTCATAACATGCATTACGTTCTGATAAGGTGTGAAAAACATTTAAATGAGGTTTTCATAATAAACACTTTCCTCATTTTTACAAAGTTGTCAAACGGGCCTTTATGCATTTTAAAAAATGAACATTTATCTACGATACAAAACCATCTTTTCATAAGGGATATATGGACACCATTTAAATCCTCAAAACCTTTATAAAATATATTTAAAACATTCAGGTTTCACATTTAAGGTACCAACCATTTTTTGTGAAAATCCCAAATGGTGCATTCATTGATAACACATGCCCAAACACATTAAAAACTAAAACTCATATCTTTATAAAAAAACAAAAAACCAATTAGGAAACCATATAAGCTACCCAAGAAATTATTTTAAATGCTTCCAATATATTTTAAAAACCAAAACAATTATTCTATATCACATTTAACACATAAAATCCAACCAAGAAATTTATCACACATTATGAAAACAATATTTAACAAAAAATATTTATTTTACACCCAATAAGGAATAAAACACAAATTTCATTCTATAAACTTATTAAAGCTATAAATACATGTTTAAAATATCACAAACCATGTGTGAAATTCAATGGAACATTTTATCAAACATTTGGTGTGCACATTTTTAACAAAAAAAATACTATTTAACACAAAATAGGGAATAAAATACCATTTTTCACACCATATAATTTATCCAAGGATCAAAAAATAACATTAAAAAATAAAATAAGGTGAAAATAACATGAAATAGATGATTCTTGAAATATAAAGGCAAAAATAAGGTAAAACCTACCTCAAACGATGAAGAACATTTGGTAACTACTACGAAAACCCAATCACATATCAACCACACCCAAGGGAGACTAGGTCCAACCTCAAGGAACCGTAAACATAAATATTGAACCCAAAGTGTTAGGATTAAACCCTAAAAAAAGAGATTGAGGGAGAAAAAACTCACCGCATACCAACTAATGGAGAGGTGGCTCACCATAGGAAGGGAGGTGGTGTGACGAATGGCCTCAGCTGAGGTGATTCATGCGTGAGTTGGGAGAAGGCCGAACAAGAGAGGGGGATGCTACCGGTTGGGGTGGTGTGCTAGATAGGAGAGCTTAACTGGAGAGGGAAAGAGATTATTGGGTGGTGCACATCAGAGAGGGCCACCAGTTGGGGGTGGTGTGCCACGCAAGGGAGTCTGAGTAAGAATGGGTCGACCAATAGGAGAGTTTCTGTGAGCAGGGGGTGTACAGGGAAGGGACACACCATGTAGGGAAGGGTAAAGGAGGGGCAGTGCATGAGGGTAGGGGGATTAGGGTTTGTTATTTTTTCTTCTTTTTCTTAAAACCCTAAAAATAAATTAGTAATAATAATACATTAATAATAATCTTACTAATAAAAATAAAAATAAAAATAATTAATAACTTCCATAATAATAAAAATACCCATAATAATAATAATAACAATAATAAAAAGTAAAATATTTTTTTAATAATAATAATTTTATTATTCATATTATTAATAATAATATTATTATGGTAAAAACGTTCCATTTTATTAACTTTAATTTTTTTCATCTCCTTATATTTTATTTATTTAATTTATTTGAATACTAAACAACCACATAGTCCACACACGCCTCAAGAGACCGTGCACGAACTGTGTGGTAGCCTATGTCCACTCCATAAGTGGCCAAATGGGTACCTGGGCTGACCGTACAGGTTTCTGCTAACAATGTGGTGCTGACAAATTGGCCTAAAACCCCCAAAACTCCCAAAACATAAAATCTATCACACTCAGTTATTGAGAAAAAAACTAAGAACCTGACTCGAGCTGAAAATAAAGAAAAATTAAAAACCAGGTGTGATAATTCTCCCCATAATAACACTTTTTCCCACCAAAAATCCATAACAAGGAAGAACCCCAAAATAGAAACTGATATCCCTTTATAGTTCAAGGAGATTCCAAAAATAATGTTGAATGAAGAGATCACAAAAAAACACAAATGAGATAAAGGAAAACAAGATTAACTCAAGAGAACAAATCAGACTCCCCGATAAGTGTCACCCACCCCCAAAATCTTAGACACCTCTAGTTGATAAATTCAAAGAGGCACAAAACTTTAATGATGCTAAATCCAGCCTTAAAATATGTACACCATAAACACCATCAAATATAACTCACCCATTCACCCAAAAAAACCAAATGTATTCAAAACACATCTAGTGAATAACATTATAATATTACTCTGAAAAATCCATTGGGAACACACCCGTTCCAACATTTACTCAAATAAGAACATAGAATTAGGTGGTTCTGCATGAGACCACCCACCACCAAACTGATACCAGGAATGAAACTTTGATATTGACTTAGGGAGGCATGAATAGACTCCCCACCTTTCTAAACAAACAAACACCTAAGATTAAATCGGAATACAAACATGGGGAGGCCCAAACAAACTCCCCATCTTATAAAACAAGATTACACTGAATTCAGCATGACCCATGATGGGTCTCCCCACCATAATAAATAATGAAATTGAAAAAACATGAAAACATCCTGACACTGACCAAAAACCACCACCAGAAGGGGAGGGGAGGGGAGGGTCCAAATAATGTATCATCTAAACCACAACCTATACATCCCCAAAACTTAACATCCTTAGAAGAAAATAAACCGAAACTACCCTCGATTCACACCAACATGTCATACAAGGGCACTTTAAATAGAATCCCACACCCGGTGAAATACAAGAACCAGGGTTTTAAGAAAACAAGACAACTATAAGTCCTCATAACCAAGGGAAAATTATTACACCCAAACAGGTAATAATGTGGAAACAAGGACCTTACATCTCTCTCCACCAAATGGGACCAACTAGAATAGAACAACTACATTAGAGGATTGAACTGCCTCAATTATCCACACTAAGGATGAAAACTAAACCAAGGCCTTTTTACACTATTTGGGGTTCTCTTGAATATGCAACAGCTTCACTCTAGGACTTATGGTTGGAGCTATAATGTTTGAAGCATCTCCTTCCTCATAGTCAGGCATTAGAAACCCCTGAACCAAACACATAGATCAAAATTTCACAAAACACACTTCCATTAAAATAGATGTTTTAAAGGGTTTGAAAACAACCATCCTTATAATTGAAAAATAAAGAAACACCAAAAAACATCTCCATACATGAGTATTACATCCAAAAAACATTACAGAGAGAAAACCTCAAACTGATCCCAAACATCGCCTTACTTCTACGGATGGGCTGAGGTGACCTTCAAAGAGCTGGCTTTGGCTTCACGACGCCTCTTAAAAACACCTCGATAGAATTGATTCAAGTGATCCAAGAATTCACATGTGTGGTAGGTTCTTAGAGCACTCAGTCATTATGGCCTCTTATGACCAAGCTTTCCACACTGATGACAAATCATAGTATTATGCCCTGAAGAGGTTGATGAGAGGTCTGAAGGCCTCTTAATTCTCCTACTAGCATCACCAGTATCATGCAACTTCCCATTATTCTTTTTGATATCCTATTCACCAATTCCAAAAAACCAAGAAATATTCACCATCTCAATCCCTCCTAGTAACTCAGCTTTGGAATGAAAGGCTTTCCTCACCACATTGGAGAAAGTGGTTAAGTTAAGCTCTACCACCTTTAACTACAGCTTAGATGGGAGCCCAGACTCGAAATGTTGAGATTTCATAGGGTTGTTTTACACATACCTTGAATTATATAGAACTATACTAAGAAGTGATGATATAATTCCAACATTGATACAATACCTTCTTGAAGACCGCAAAAATCAATCTTCTTCCTCAACTTCATCATCTTATAAAAATACCGTTGGATGACTGAAGACTTGAAGAACTCCCAGGTAATATCTTTCTAGGGATTGATTCAATATATATACTTCCACCATATCTAGGTTATAACTTCAAGAATAAAGGTAACTAACTTTACCATTAATTTCTCAAGCATCGCAAGGAAACTGAAGTCCATATCAATACTCAACATCTACTCCTCCTCCTTGAGAGGATATTCTTTACCATAAAAGAGAGATGGATTCAACTTCCAGAATTCCAGGATATAGTCTATGAGTTGATCAACAAGAGTGTTTGATAATGGTTCACCACCTGAAGATACACTTTGGGAATCCATCAAATATTTTTGGGGGTGGACACTATGAAAAAAATAAAAAATAATCACTATAAAAACCAAATTTAAAGCTCTCAAAACTTTTACAGAAAATGCCAACCATTCAATTGAAAACCCATTTCCAAGATTTTTACATCAAATCTAAGATATGTCATTCACTTACAAGATTTTGAAAGCTTTACAAAGATAAAAACCTGATAAAAACCATTTTCTAACTGCACACCTTTATTTTAAAAACATCTCATCCCATAAAAATAATTTCCAAATACCAATTTGTTTATTTTAAAATATTTTTCAATAGCTCAAGACATCCTATTAGACCATTCCTGCTTTACCCCAAAAGTTCCTTTAACAAAAACCCAATTTTATAAGACATTATTAAAATAAGTTATGAAAATATATCTTTAAATTTTAAAAAATAATCCACTACCATATTAATTTAAACTTTCACAATTCCAAAATAAGACTTTTCAAAACAATTTTCAGAATTAGGGAAGACCCAAAACAGCTCACAAGGGGGAAACTAGTGTCGACGAATGACTTGGCCATATGGTTGGCAGCCATATGCCAATCATTCCACCACCATGGAGAGTATTCTTGGGAAATTTATCAAGCTCCACATTGTTTTCCAGGACCTGTGATATCACTAAGGGAACTTCCCAACTCCCTTTTTATTTCCCAATACCAAACGAACCTCAAGAATCAATGGACACCAATAAACCTGAATATCCCAAGGTGACCTGGGGTTTGTAATGAGAAAGGGTTCATGAAATACTTCTCGTTCCTACACTTCAATCACCGATGATCCTAATCCTTCTACCTCAACATCCTCAAGTAATAATGGGCACCCTAAAAGAAAGGTCCACTAAATAGCCGACCTCCTTTGATACTACTTTTTCACGAACCAACCCGGGTCGACTCTGAACCAGTCTCCCGAGTTGATCCATGGAAAGACTTGGGAGGTGATCCCAATTCTCCTATGATAGTGACAAGTGACAAGGGTGTGATAAGACATAATGGGAACAATTTCTCCTAATAAATGAATAATGAATACTAAATATTAGAATATCTACAATTATTTAAACATATAAATGAAACTGAACTGAACATCATTTATACAAGAATTTGAAAATAAAACTGAACTAAAAAAATAAAACCAACCAGACAAGAAGATCACACCACCTACATGTGACCCTGAGATTCACTCTCCAACACAAATATCAACCATCATCCTAAGAAACCGAACTCCAGATAAAACATATATAAAGGATAAAAACAAAAAATAATTATAGGTGTGAGTATTGAAACTTAGTAAGATTTCCTAATAATCTATTCCCAATGAAATTCATTTAAAATAAAAGAAGCATCAATTTCAAGTTTGAACTACAAAATATAAAAGTATGTTTTCAACACATTTTACTTAAAAACAAAGTACAACTCATTTCCCTTATTCATTTCCCAATATAAGATCATCCCATTAGTGAGTCTTTGCCTTTCCAAGGGGAAAGTGATGTTTATATTTTTAACTTGCACAAAAATAATAAAACACTTTTCTTTGAAAATAGTTTTCATAAACATTTTTAAAACCAAAACATAACTTTAAAAGAAAAAATTACACAAGAAGACACTAGATTAATCACACAATAAGGGAAACAAAAATAATATTACAAGTATCACATTCATTACTACAAGAAACTAAGAGCTATTAGACATGGGTGATCCCTGGAGATTAAGAACTATCTATAACATACTAATACATGATACCCCACCCTCGGTAGCATGACACACACAATGAAATCAGAAACTCCCAAAAACCTAACTACCCTAATTAAAGATAGACCGAGGGAATCAATCCCTTAGAAATAAACTCAAATATATCCACCTACTATGAGCCATTGGTCAGTACATGAATTAACAATGAGGAAATAATTCTAAAAATATTCTATCAATATGAAAGGTTACCATGTCTCATATATATAATGGGGGTGAGCCAACCGATTCCAACCGAGCATCCAATCACAACATATATTTATATAATAATAATTCACAATAGGTCTCACCATGAGTCTCCCAATGGACTAATCTCATGCCTTAGAATAAATAGAAAACAAAGAGTTCCAACCAAGAAACCCAAATAATGGATCATGAGGATTCAAAAATGAGGAAATACCATCCATTACATGTATATAAGGCATGATAAACATCCAAAGGAGGTTTTCATAATGGATACTTTCATCATTTTTACAAAGATTCCAGACAAGCCTTTAAGAATTTTACAAAACCAACATTTATCAATGATATGAAATCTTCTTTTCATAAGGGGTGAAGGCACAACATTTCTCACTTCAAAACCTTTATAAAATCTCTTTAAAACATTCAGGTTTCACATTCAGCGTACAAACCCTTTTTTATAAAAATTCCAAACGGGCCATTCATTAGCAACACATGACAAAACACATTAAAAGATGATACTCATCTCTTTATAAAAAAACCAAAAACCACTTGGGAAACTATATAAGGAACCCAAGATTTTATTTCTCATGCTGAAAATCTATTTATAAAACCAATCTAATCATTCTATTTCACATTTAACATGTAAAATCCAATAGGGAAATTTATCACACATTAGGCAAGAAATATTTTACAAAAAATTTTAATTTAACATCCAAGAAGGAATAAAAAACCAATTAAATGACATAAAATTATTCAAGTTGACAATACATGTTTTAAATATCATAAAATTTGTGTGAAATTCAATAGAACATTTTATAAAACATGTAGTATGAACATTTTTTAAAAAACAATACCATTTAATGCAAAACAAGGCATAAACTACTATTTTTCACACCAAATAATTTATCCAAGGATTATAAAATAGCATTCAGAATATAAATAAGGTGAAAATAGCATGAAATAGATGATTCTTTACTTATAAAGGGAATAACAAGGGAAAATATACCTCAAATGATGAAGAACTTATGGAAACTCATGCGAATACCTGATCACACCTCAACCACATCCAAGAGAGACTAGGTCCTACCTCAAGGAAACCTAAATATGAATATCAAACCCAAAGTGTTAGTATTGAATCCTAAAAAGGACAAATCAAGAGAGATAACACTAACCACACACCAACCGGTAAGAAAGGTAGCTTTCCAGAGGGAGGGTGGTGGCGCACTAGACGGCCTCAACCGAGATGGTTCACACACGAGTCAGGTGGAGGGAGGATACAACACAAGGGAGGTGGAGGCCACTAGATGGGGTGGTACACTAGAGAAGAGATACACACTAGAGAGGGAACTCACTGGAAGAGTCATGTATTCCAGAGAGGAACACTAGCTGGGGGTGGCACACCGGAAAAGGGTGGCTGCCCGAGAAGGGGACCGACTAGTAGGAGAGGTCGCATGAGAAGGGTGTGCATAGGGAAGGGGAATTCCAAACATGGAAGGGGGAAGGAGGGGCTGCACATGAGGGCAGGGGGAGTAGGTTTTGCTATTTTTTTCTTTTTATTAATATCCTAAAAATAAACTAGTAATAATAATACATTAACAATAATCTTAATAATATTAATATTAATAATTAATAAACTTCATAATAATAATAATAATACGCATAATAATAACAATAACGACAATAATAATAACAATAAAAATTTTAGTAATAATAATTTAATTATTCGTAATAATAATAATATTATTATTATGGTTAAAATATTCCCTTTTCTTCACTATAATTTTTTCATCTCATTTTATTTTATTTATTTCATTTATTTGAATACTAGACAAACACATGGCCTACATATGGCTCAAGCGACCATGCACAAACTGTGAGGTAGCTTCTGTCCACTCCAGAAGTAACCACATGGGTACTTGGGTGAACCGAACAGTTTTTGCTAACTGTTTAGTGCCCATGCATCAGCTTAAAACCCACAAAAAACTCCAAAAACATCAAATCCATCACACCCAGTTCTTGAAAAAAACAACCAAGAAACTGACCCAAGGTGAAACCAAGGAAAAATTAAAACCCAGGTGTGACATTAGGACATCTAATGAAGTGTTAAGAAGTAATTTGTTTGTTTAATCAGTTTTTTCTAATGTTCATTTTGATACAGTGTATACACATTCCTTTATTTCTAATAAATTGTCCATTAAATTGGAAATTTCACCTCAAGAAATGAAACCAGGACTTATGGTTAATAAACCAAGGGTAAATATTAAGGCAAAAAACATTATAAGAATATTTCTATTATTATTTGTTGAAAAAATTACATACAAACCTTGTTTTTTTCCCTAGTAGAGTTTGTTGTTGTTCTGGGTATGGATTGACTATTTTTTACCATGCTAAGATTGATTATAGAGCCAAATAATTTGTTTTTCAGAAAGCATTATATTTTTATCCATGAATGAAATAATACCATTAATAACATATTATGAAGCTGAGAAACTATTAAAAGACCAAAAATAAATTTATCTTGCAAATATTTTTAAAAATAGGGGAACTACTTAGATAAATGATTTTTCATTGGTAAATGAACACATGGATGTTTTTCCCAATGATTTTTATAGTGTTATAATTAATCGAGAAGTTGAATTTACCATTGAATTAGTTCCCAATACTAATACAATTTAAAAAATTCCTTATTTAATGGATTAAGTATAACTTCTTGAATCGAAAAAGTAGTTTCATGTGTTACTTGATAAATGCTTAATTTATATTAGAGCTTCACCATGAGGAGCTTTTATTTTGTTTGTTAAAAATAAATATGTTTCTATGATACATTGCATTTATTGTAGACATTTTAATAACATTAATGTTAAGAATAAGTATCCATTGATACATATTGACGACTTATTTGATCATCTCTAGGAAGCTTAGTATTTTTTTCATGTTTGACTTGATAATTAGGTACCGTCAGCCGAAGGTGAATGAATATGGAATCCCAAAAATTGAATTATGAACTAGATATGGGCATTATGAGTTTGTTGGTATGACCTTTGGTTTGATAAATGATCATAATGTATTTATAGATATTATGAATAGAATCTTATGTGAATATTTGGATAAGTTTTTTGTTTATTTATTAACGACATTTTGGTCTTTTAAAAAGATTATGAAGATCATGAAAAAACATTCAAGTATTGTATTTTAAACTCTTAAAGAAATGAATATATATTGGATATTTATCCAATATGACTATTGGTTGCAACAAAATTATTTTCTTAGGAACACTGTAAATAAGGATGACATAACAGTTCATCCTAGAAAAAAATTGGTTGATGAACAGACAATACCTACACATGTTACATAGATTTTTAGTTTTCCTATACTAGAAGACTATTACCAATGTTTTCTTAAAAACATTGCATAGTTACCTAGACCTCTAAATAAGAAACACAAAAAGTATTTAAATTTAATTGGGAATAAGACTATGATGTTTATTTTTAGGAACTGAAAAGAATATTGGTGAATTATCTACTTTTGTCTCTACCTTCTATAAATGGTGATTTTTTCATCTATATTGATGCTTATTTGAAAGGGAGTTGGTTGTGTTATGATAAATAATGATCATGTAATTTCTTATGCTTCAAGACAAATGAAACCTCATGAGTTATATTATCCCACACATGATTTGGAATTAATAGTTGTGGGTTTTTCTTTTAAAAATATTGGGATATAATTTACAGGAGCCAAATGTGAAATATATACTGACAATAAAATTTTGAAGTATATATTCACTCAGAAGGAATTGAACATGAGGCAGATAAGATGGCTGGAAATGATAAATTATTGTCATTGCACGATCAATTACCATCCTGGAAAAGAAAAAAAGGTGGTAGATTCCTTAAATAAAAAACATCATGCATCATTACCCTTGTTATGTTTAGAACATAACCCCTTGGTTTATGATTTTATTAATTTTGGCTTCTAAGTTTTTAGTGTAAAAAAATTAGACTATTTTGTTTTAGGTGTTAGTGAAGACATCTCTCTCAGACAGAATTCAAAAAGCTCATAAGGAAGACCGTATGTCAAAGAAAAAGGTATAATTGGGTAAAAAGGTAATGTTTCCCGAATTTAAAATTGATAAATATTGTGCTTTGATATTTAGAAAGATACTATCTATGTATTTTGATCCCTAGCTGAAGATAGAATTGTTAAGTAAAGCACATAGTTCATTATTTTTAGTTCATCCTCGAAGCACTATGATGTACCGAGACCTTTGGGAGTATTACAGGTGGTATTTAATGAAAAAATATATTTCATATTTTATCATGAAATGTTTGAATTATCAATAGTTTAAATAAGAGTGGAAACTACCAAAGGGAATGCTTCAACCTTTTCCAATGCCAAAGTGAAAATGGGAAAATATATCCATGGACTTTGTAGCATGACTACCAAATAATTATCAAGGTAAAAATGTGATTTGGTTGATTATTTATTGACTGAATAAATCTACACATTTTCTTCCTATTCAAGATACTATTGTATTTGGATCAGCTTTATATAATGTACCTCAAAGATATTTTTAGGTTATATGGAGTTCCTCTCCCTATTATATCTGTTTGTGATCCTAGGTTCACTTCTAACTTTTTGAAAGGTCTTTCAATGTAATTGGGAAATAAATTAAATTTCATCAAAACCTTTCATCCCTAATCTAATGGACAGAGCGAGTGAACAGTTTCAATTTTGGAAAGACATGGTACGTGCTTGTTCAATGGATTACTCGGGAAGTTGGGATCATCATCTTTATTTAGTTGAGTTTTCTTATAATAATAGTTTTCATTCTAATATAAAAATGGAACTTTTCGTGGTATTATATGGAAAATAATGTCGAACTCCAGATTTTTGGGATGAATTTGGGGAAAGGGTGATGATGGGACCAGAATTGGTATAGGAGGTGGCTAAGAAAGTGAAGATTATCCAACAACACATGAGGATAACTCAGAGTAGAAAGAAAAGATATAAGAATAATAGGATAAAATAATTTTCTTTTGAGGTAGGTGATCATGTATTTCTAAATGTTTCTTCATGGAAAAGTGTGATTCATTTTCATAAAAAGGGGAAATTGAGTCCACTGTTCATTTTACCATTTGAAATCATGGATAAATTTGAACCTATTTCCTACCGAGAAGCTTTGAGTTTTATTTTATCTCGGGTACATAATGTTTTTCATGTTTTGATGTTAAAAAAGTATGTTCTAGATTAATCTCATGTTTTGAGCATAGAAGTAGATTATTTTGAAGAGAATCATTCTTATTAAGAGAAACCTATTCAAATTCTTGATCATAGAGAGAAAGTATTGAGGAATAATGTAATTCACCTAGTTGAGATTTTATGGAGAAACCACATGTTTGAATAAGCAAAAAGGGAATCTGAAAATGCTATGAGGGAAAGGTATTCTCACTTTTTTAGTAAGTTAATAAAAATTGCAACGATTTAATTTCTAGAAGGTATGGAGAATGTATCAACCTAGGTATTTATAAAATAATTTTTTTTTATTTTTGGAATTAAATAGCTAAATTAATTATAAATATATAATGAAATAAGTGGTATTTAAAGAAATTAAGGAATATATACTAAAAGATTAGTAACGTCACCCAAGAAATGTATAAATAAAATTAAATTATCTTAAAATTGAAAATATCATATATATATATATATATCATGGAATAAGTAAATAAATGTTTTGAATGTGATAAATTATGTGCTGGTTTTTTTGTGAAACATAAAAGTTTATTTGTCATTTTTTATGTAATTTAATGATTTAAAATAAAATTTATTTTCTTCAAATAGATTCATAAATTAATATTTAATTTCATTATGATTATAATATTATTTTATGATATCATAGTTAATTTTTTGAAGTGTTACAAAATCAATTATAATTTTATAATTGGTATTTTGTTGAATAAATGATTATTTCAATAAAAAATTAAATCTATCATATTTAGAAAATTATTTTCATAAAATGGAGTTCATTTTTTAATTCTACTTGTCAAAAAATTGTTAGTGTTACTTTTTTTTGTTTTTTCTAAAATACTTGATTTTTTGTGAATAGTGAAATATTATAATTTATGGTATTTAACAAATCTATGAATTATTGAGTCATAGATTATGTATGCCAGATGTAAGCCCAAAATATCCAACAAAACTTCATTATTTTAGTATATTTTGTGATAATGATAAAACTATTCATAGTCTTGAGCCAACATAATAAACTAATGAATAAAATAATCAAAAAACACTCATCTCATCCACTATAAATTTCACCCCTCACCACATCTTCTCCTCACAAATCAAATACTTTTAGATTGTTTAATTTCTTCCCAATTTCATTCCCAAACATCTTACCCACGTCCAAGAATTGATGGTCTCACCAAAAGGCCTAAACCAAGTGCCTTAAAGAGTTTCTCAAGGAGGAGAATTACAAATGTGAAATCCTCTTTCATTTTATTTTATTTTCCTTTTAATTTCTTCTATTTTCTTGTTATATTTTCATCTCCCCTTATCCAAGTGACATGAAAAATCAGTTTTCTTATATATAGTGGAATTTTATCATTTTTATTGAAAAATTCATCATCAAACTATTTCTCCTCTCCCTTTTATTCTAAAAATTATAAATTCATCCGTGATGTGCCATTTTACCACTATCATGGATGATACACTTTTATTTTCCATTACCTCCTTAAAGGCTGGTCATAAAAACATTACTATGTTTAAATAATAATTTATTGTACATATTATAAGTTATTTAATGTTCTGGAGGAAATATATATATATTATATTGAATAAAATGATATATGTTTGTGATAATCATAAAAACCGCCAAAATAAATTAAATCTATTTTATCAATGTTTTATCCAATAACTCATAATCATATTAGAAAAAAATTATATGTGGTATAATTTAAAAGTATGGAAACATATTAATACACCTTTATTACATTTTTTTAGTTTTTATTCCATTTGATAAGAAAACCCATATTGAACCAACCATGGAAGCCATGAAATAAATGCACCTGAAACAATGAAAATAAAAAAATATTATTAATAAATGGGAGGAAAGATGTTATAATAAGATCATATAAGTAATTAAAAACATTAATATTGTTCTATAATATATTAATAGCACTCTTTAAACTATTATACATTATGTTTGAACATGTATGAAGTCAGACGAACCCGAGGTAAGGGACTTTTCGTTAAAAATCCTCTTTTAATTTATATTTTTACAAAATTCAAAAGGAATGATTTTTATGATGAAAGTATTGTTGTTTTATTATTATTTTATGGATCTTGGGAATTTTTTATGATGAATTTTGGAAACTATATCTCCCTACAATGCATTGTGTTTGTTTATATTGGTGGTCGACCGTAAGGTTACTCCAAGTGTAACTGCTATGATTACTCAATAAGGTAGCCATGAGGGTTACATCATAAGGTATTCATGTGGGATATATTATAAGGTATCTGTTAGGGTTAAAATAATATGGTATATATTAGGGATATAATATTAATTAATTAATTCCCCAAGTTACTTTATGGTTTTATTTGTGTTTTCTTTATTTTATGAAAATTGCTTGTTTTCACAAAGTAAGTATTTGATACTTTATGGGTGAGAAGTATTTATTTGTAAAATTGTTTCATATGTTTATATGTATTCATGGCATAATGGTTTCATTCTTTATTTTTATGTCCCTTACTAAGATTTTTGTGCTCATCCCAAAGTTTTAAAAAAAATTCACAGGGTTTAAGGATGGGTAGGATAAAAGAAGAAGACAAGTAGATTATTGTGAATATTTTTCATGAAAAGATTTCATGTTTTAATATTTTTTGTATTATGGAAGAAATGGATACTATTTTAATATTACTGACCTTTTATTCTATTGTTTTTATATGTATTAATTTTGTCCTAACTCTCTAAAACATTAAACTAAAAAGATCTTTGGGAATGTTTTAAGTATAGTATAGTTAAATTAACTGGATTATATAATGTTTAAGTCTGGGTATTTATAGAAAATATGCAAGGAATATATGTGATATAAATATATAAATAATTTAAAATAATTCAATAATATAAAATAGATATATATAAATGGAGTTAGGGAGAGGAAATTCATAACACAAAGAAAAATGGTGGTTTGGAGAGATCCCTTGCATTATGTTCTAAAATCATTTTTCACATGAACTTAGTGTCCTGAAAAATAAAATAAAATAAATTAAATAATTAATTAGAAACCTTTTATATCTATATTTTATTTTTTATAATTTTATTATTCCCATTTACAACCATTTTAATGAGATATAAAGTTCATTTTCATTTTTATTAGAGTGTTTGTTTTATAGTTCCATGGTCAGATCACTTATTGATAATTATTAATGTTCTTATAAAATGGTAATTTAACTATATAAGTTAAATGAAATGAAATTAATTTCCTTTTATAAATATAAATGGTCCCAAATATCCTTTTGTGTTCCGATATAGGTATGAATCACTTTGTAAAAACATTAGCATTATGTTGATAGTTCATTTAGGTCATTTTACTGACCATCATGAACCACATTTATTTTTTTAATTAGATGATTATTAATGTCACGACCCATCCCCAGGGCTCATACCGTGACTACCCCAAGCCCGCCTTCCATAGGCTAGGGGTTGGCGACTAGCACCAGAAAGACATATTCCAAAATGGGAAGGCATTGCCTTTAAACCTGCACACACACACACACGCCCAACCACATCCCAAAACACTAAAAAGGGAAAAAAGTATACTACTAAAAAAAGGTGAGTGAAAGTAAAAGTGAAAGTAAGTGGGCCAGAATACAAACCAAATCAAGGAACAGAAAATTGCAAAGTAAAAAATGGAAACTCTAATGAGAATCTACGGAAAACCCCACCTGATCATGAGAGTAGGGAAGCTAATAAAAGTCGAAGTAGTATGTCATGCCCACTCGGTTCTAATGGGATACACCTTATCTTAGGCCACCAAGTCCACCATCGTTTCTTCTATCAGTCTCGTCCCCCTGAGCACCTCTGTCTAAACATTGATCTTTTGCAGTAGAGACAACACGTGCGGGAAAATCCCATGCATGGGTAAGTATAACAACACTCATTATGGACCCCTATACCCCCGAAGGTCTCTCATTAATCCATGAAGGAAAAAACCACAAAGGAAATACCACAGAGGTAATACCACCAAGAAATATTTCAACCACATAGAACAAAGTAAAATACACACATCACAGTAGGTATATTATAGTGTAGTGATAGTAGCAACATCAATTATATCGTCAAACTCCTAGGTTGATGAATAACTACTCATATATCAAGTGCAATGGGTCTACTGGGTCACATCGAGTAGCTTACCACTAACCTTGGACTGCTATGGTACTCATCCCTGATGAGTATTGTGGGTATGATGGGTCACACAGTGCTGATCCCCATTGTGGGCCTGGCCGGTTACACACAGCTACTTCCCAACATGGATGAAATGAGGTACTCATCCTATCGAGTAACATGGGTCTTCCAGATCACAAAAGCTGCTCCCCATCATGGGCCTTTCGGGTCACACAAAGTCGCTTCCCAGTTGCAATAGGGCCTGGTCTGACCCGGTCGGACCGACTCGACCAACTCGGCCCGGGGGTTCCTAATACCCCAGTTCCTTTTGATGGACGCGACCTTACCTGGTGTGGATTGGGGTTGGTTTGGTCTAGCCTGTCTAGTGGGCCAAGCCCAATAGGTCTTGCTGGACCGAGACCGGTTTGGCTAGGGGTCTTGCCCACTGGGTCACCCGGCGACCCGGTCTTGTCTGGTTCAGGCTGAAGTGAACGTGTCTAGCTTTCCAGAGAGGGTCAGGTTTGTGGGTTTGGGTTCATCCTACCGATGTGGATCTAGCCCGCCGGTGTGGGTTCAGCCCACTGGACACGAAATCGAACCCACTAGGCATGGGACCAGCCCATTGGGAGCAAAACCGACCGGGACTGCTGGGCGTGGAACCAGCCCAACGCATTGGGGGCTTGACCTACTGGCCAAGTATTGGCCACTGGAGCGGCTGGTGGTGTGCCGCCCATCCATGACATGAAAACTGGCCGCTTCCGAGCCCCTCTTCCCTATGGGAGGCCGCGGGACCTCCACCTCTAGTCAGGTGGCCCGGACGCGGGCAACCTCTCTTCACATGCCACCCACCTAGCACTACGTTTTTTTCACCATAAAAATTTGGTCGTGAGTCTCTGCCACTGTGGCGCACTGACGAGCACGCTGCCTCCATCGTCCACCACCGATGCTAGCGCGCTGATATGATGTTCAGCAGACCACCAGAAGCGTTCTGGTGGTCCGTTATTCGCTCTGCCTATGCCGATGATCTTCTTGAGTCGCCTTCTTCCCCACAAAGGTCTCATTTCCTCCTTTCCATCAGTGTGGACGATCTATTCACAAGAGCACAGTTGCATAAGGGTCCATGCCTTTGTGTCGGTCCGCACCCTCCGTGTTAGAGGGTTTAAATAGGGATAAGGCTCAAGGATGTTTGTTCAATCATATCAAGTGATAAAATTAATCCTAGATAATCAATCACCAAGAAAAGTCACCCTCCCTCATAAACAAACAAAGCATGGGTCAACCTATTCATGGGTTGATCCACATTCGTCGTTTCTTGAAGAGAACAGGGAAGAACATCAAAACCATATAAAACCACTACCTCTTCGATGTTTGATGCCAAAGTATTCTTCCTCGAGGTTTTCAAGATGGTCAAAGTTGCTTCTGAATCTATTCTTCATGGGTGTGTCGAAGATGATGAAGTATTGTCAACATTCTTCATTGTTGTTCGTTGGAGAAGAATTCTGTTAGAGTTTCGTCAGAGGTTTCCCTGTTTTTATTAATCCCCTAGACTCCAACACACTATAATTATAAAAAGGAATCAAAAGCACAGTGACACTGCTCCCATTAATGACTCTCATTAAATTAGCCACATTTAATGGGTCATTAAGATAACAATGTCACAGTTTCAAATGATCCATTATTTACCCTCTATTAATGCACCTCGTCGCTGTCTCGTCACTGCACTGCAACATTTCCAAATTCCATGTAAATATGAGAAAGAAATAAAAAAAGTCTCTTAAATTATTTTATTATTTTTCTAAAAATGTACGAAAAATAACTTTTCTGCTCAACCCTTTCCGGCCGAAGCTAAGTCATTACTAAGTGAATCACGGTGCTCCAAGTTCAATAGTGTTTTTATATTTTTGATCTGATCACAATTTCAAAAGTTAGAAAAACCCACTTGTGCATTTACTGAACGTACTTTAAAAAGTTAAAAATTCCATTCTGGGCTCTTTGGGTCTCAGAATCATGTAATGCACAGTCTCAGAATAATTCCATATAATTTTGAAAAAAATACACGAAATTTCTGAGACATTACATCATCCTCACATTAGGGATTTACATCCACAAAAGCCAAAGCAAAATCTAATCAAACAAATGGGGGTACTAAGCATGAATCTGAGCCTCCCACTCCCATGTGCTCTCTTATAGATTCTTGTGCTACCACCAAAATTGCAATAGAGGAATCAACTGCCCACATAGGACCTACTCCTATCAATCCTCTATCTCCACCGGGAACTCTGCAAACGTCACCCTATCATCAATGCCCATCTCTCCCCTGTCAATGACGTGCGATGGATCATGCACTTAACTCCTCAATTGTGACATGTTTAAAACATAATGCACCTGGTTCATATGTGGGGGAAGGTCTAGGCAGTACACCACCTCAATAACTCTTCTCAAAATCTGAAAATGTTCGATGAACCTCAGAGATAGATTGCTGCCCTGGTCAAATATCCACAATCCCCATTGAGGTGAGACCCGAAGGAACACATGGTCTCCCTCCTAAAACTACAAGGGTCTCTGTCTCATGTCGGTATAAGACTTTTTTCTTCTCTATGCAGTCCTCATCCTTTCTTGGATGATCTGAACCTTCTCGGTGGTAGCCCATACCAGCTCTGGACCCATGAGTACCGACTCCCCTGGCTCTTTCTAGTATATGGGTGATCTGTAAGGTCACCCGTACAAGGCCTCAAATGGAGCCATGCAAATAGTGGAGTGGTAGCTACTATTTTATGAAAACTACACCAGTGGTAGGTGATTGGTGATTTGTTTCTCCGAAGGTATATTATCAGTGTCTCAAATTATTTTTACCCTAACAAGTATAGCACCAGTAAGGGGTCGATCCACAGGGAAAAAGGAGTATTTTTTTATCTTGTTTAACTTAGTTTGTGTTTTTTTAGTGAAGGATACTGAATTTAGAGTCGATTGTTGTTTTTTGGATAAAAAGAATAATTGGTTTTAAGATTATTTTTAACAAATTGCTTAACAGGATAAAAGTAAATATAGGAAAAATTGATTTTGTTATAGATAAAGAGAGATGTGCATTGAGATTATGGATTAATGAGAAGTTTTTTATTAAATAAAATTTCTTATGAGGTTGTGTTGTTCATGATAACCCAACACTTTGGGTTTCAATTTGTAATAAAGTATCCTTGGTCCGACAAACATTATATTTAGATCTGAAGAAACTAACTCCATGGTCTGGTTGTTAGTGTTTAACAAATATTTATTTGGCTTAGTCCTTTTTGAGTTGACAAATACTTCCAATGGTCATGAAATTATTCATTGGTATTCTTCTTTCGAATCCCTGGAAATTCTGCCCTTGGTCCAGTACAGAATTTTCAGTGATAAGATGAAGTGATTTAAGAAGAATAAGAAGAGTTTATTAGAAAAAACACATTCATAGCAACTTAATTCAAATTAAAATTCATCATCCCCCATAACCCCAACACACTGGGTGTTTAGTTACACATGGAGAAGAAAATAAAAACAAAAATCTTGATACCTGATGTGATCATACTTGAAATTTCGAGGTGGAAATGATTTTTTCATAGATGGTGGAATGACGGTAGCAAGATGACAGAGCGTCTTTCCTTCAGAACTTAGACCCTTTTCTACAAAAAATATTACACACCACCCCCTTAGGTCCGGAGGCCAAGGAATCCTTTTATAGAAAAAATAAGTACACGACGTGTGGAAAAAGTACACACTGTGTACTTTTGTCAACATGTTTTTGCCTCTGTTTTCTCTACTGCTAGGCAGCCTGACACACCATCATTGACTTGGAACATGGTGCCTCCTAATAGGTGAATGTACATGACATGTAGCGCCACCATACACAGTGTTTAGTCTCTTATTTTGGTCACCAACCACCTCTAGAATGTTATATATGGCATGTATTAGTGGAACACAGTGTATCCCCTTCAGCAGGAAACATTGGCATATAGACTCTTCTCACCCACCAACCGCTTCTAGAATGATATACATAGAGTGTATATTGTGACCATGATGTGTTCCAACTTTTGGTTATTTGGGCATGTACTTTTCCTGGTCAACCCGTGTCTGAACTTGAATTTACATGGCATGTATATAAGTACACACCGTGTAGTTGTAAATTTTTGATCAGTTCTACCCTATTTCATGTATTTGTCCATAAACCTCCTGGAAATGAATAAGATCACCAAAATCAAATTATTTGTTCCCTAATAAGTAGGTAATTGCTGAAAACATGTTCTTATTTTTCAATTGAGTATATGAAAATGCATACACAAATAGGGTGTGTCAGTGATCCTCCCAACTACGACAAAAGTCAAGGAAACAAGTACGAAGCATGTCCTCCAGGGTCTGTATGATCCGCTCTATCTTACCATCCATCTTAGGATGAAAATCTACACTCAAACATAGTTGTGTCCCAAATGCCTCTTGTATTACCTTCCACAACCGAGATGTAAAGCAGGAATCACGTTCTGAGATGATTTTTGAAGGCACCCCATGCTGCTGCACTATCACCTGGACGTAGAGGCATCTCAATCCCTCTACCGACCCCTACTCCTAGATGGGTATAAAGTGAGCTAATTTGGTGAGTCGGTCAATAATCACCCAAATATAGTCATGTACCATGGATGTACGTGGTAAATCTATGAAAAATTCCATCGAGATACCATCCTATTTCTACTCCGGTAACTCAAGTGGATGAGTCAAGCTTTCTGGAACCTGATGCTCATCCTTCATTTACTGAAAAATAAGGCATCGTGAAATGAGATCAATAACTTTTCTCTTCATTCCCAGCCACCAGTACTGACATTGGAGGTCCTGGTACATCTTTTCCACTCCAAGATGTACTGCCAAGGGGGATGTATGAAACTCCCTCAACACCTCCCCCCACAACATCACTGGTACTATAGTTCCCACTTTGAAAAGGATTGTGTGCTCCCCACCTATCAAAATTTCATCAGGATCCCATCCTAAGGATAATTGAGCACGTTTGGCCTCACAGTCAACATCCACTAGATGTGCCTCCATGAATTGTTGTAAGAGTGGGGAGTAATAATCATCGATTGAAGGTAAGAGGATCCACTATCATCCAAAAAGGATATCTACATCATGGATAATTAATCAGTTACCTCACTCAGTAGCTGAAAATTGGTCCTCCATCTGAGCACATCTTCCACCATGTTCCCCTTACCAGGAGTATAGACTATCTCAAAGTCATAGTCTTGGAGGAACTCTTTCCATCGCCACTGTCTCAGGTTGAGGTCCTTCTAGGAGAAGATATACCCGAGACCTTTGTGGTTGGAGTAAACTGTAAACAACTCACCCATCAATTAGTTCTTCCACATCTTTAAGGAAAAGACAACTACTTCTAACTCCAAGTCATGGGTCACACAGTTCTGCTCATGCTGCCTCAACTAACGTGAGTCGTATGCGATCAATACTTTTTCCTACATCAGGACACAATGCATTCTGTTCCCTGATGCATCACAGTAAACTACATACCCAACTCCCTCCTCTGGTAGTCTCAATATGGGGTCACTAGTCTCTCTCTGCCTCAGCTCATGGAAGCTATGATGAAATTTCTTTGTCCACACGAAGGGTTATACCTTCCACATCAAAGATGATAAGGGTGATTCTACTCTTGATATTTCGGGTACAAACCTCCGATAGTAACCAGCAAACCCAAGAAGCTCCACACGTCAGTCATGCTTCTATGTGGCTCCTAAAAAAGAACTACCTCTATCTTTGCTGGATCTACCACAACTCTAGCCTCTAAGATGACATGTCATAGAAAGAGGACCTCCCAAATATAGAACTGGAACTTAGAGAGATTACCATAAAGATGGTGCTCTCAGAGTGTATCCAAGACTATCCATAGGTGTGTATCATGATCCTCCTCTGACGCTGAGTACACCAAGATGTCATCAATGAAGACCATAATGAACCGGTCAAGGTAAGGCTGGAAGCTCCTACTCATGAGGCCCTTGAACACTACTGGGGTGTTGGTCACACCGAAAGGCATCACCAGGAACTCATAGTGGCTGTACCGGCACCTGAAGGATGTCTTTGATACATCCCCATCCCATACATGAAGCTAGTGATAGACTGATATGAGATCTATATTTGAGAGCCACTTTGATCTGTTCAGCTGGTCAAAGAGGTCATCAATTCTCGGAAGTGGATACTTATTCTTCACTGTCACCTGGTTAAAGTGCTATAAGTCCACACACAACCTCAAAATCCCATCTCCCTTCTTGGAAAAAATTATCAGGGATGCCAATGATGAAACACTAGGACTTACCAACCCCTTCTCTTACAAGTCCTATAGTTATACCCTCATCTCGTGAAGCTTCGCATGACCTATTAGATATGCTGTTGTGGATATCAGTGTCGTTACAGGGTACAATTTGATGCAAATGTCTACCTCTCTATAAATACGTAGTCCCAGAACATCCTTGTACTTGTACTCTACTACGGGAAAGCTTGGACTCCTCTCATCCATTACACCAATGGTGAGGCTAGACAACTGGTGAGTGATCGGCTACACCCTCCTTCAAGAGAGTCTGTCCTATGTTGCAAGGGTTTCCTTCTCACTGGTGAAGAAAAATATGGTCCCATATCCGCGGACAAACCACATTGTATGACTAAAATAGTAGATCTGGGCATGGACTATGGATAACCAGTCCATAACCAAGATGACATCGTAAGGCCTTAAAGTTGCTACTAAGAGATCCTAGCTATAGCTCTCGCCTCTTAGAGAAATCTCACACTACCAAAACCAGTGTGTAATCATCTAATCATCTCCCGTAGGAGTCTCTAGATATAAATACTGGGCCAATGTCTCCACTGGAATCTATGTGCTCTGAATAAGAGCCATGAAAAGGAAAGAGTGGCTAGCACCTGTGTCTATAATAATAATAGCTAGGGTGGAGAAGACATAGATTGTACCAGAGATCATCTATGGAGATTCATGGTCACAAGCCTCTACTTCCTAAAGCTGAGCTTGACCCTACCCGCCTACTCCCTAAGGTCAGGGTGGACCACCTGAGGGTGGTGGCGGTAACACCTCAAGCAGTCGCCTCCCACTTGCTGCTCGGCCAGCTCCCCTACCACGTCTGCTGTCCTGCAGACCTCCTCACTTGAACCGCTTCCGCTACCTCAATGGAACCTCGACCATCTTTTGGCCATCTGTACGATAGGTCAAGCAGTCATGTTCCATGTGTCCTTGCCCACCATACGAGAAACACTACCTAGCTCCCTGCTGACTCCCCCTAAATTGGGAGCCCCGCACTACCGACCTTGAGTCCTATGGTCGGCCTCTGAAAGTCCTGGACCACTTGGGTCCATGTGTCTACTATCTGCTACCTGGAAAAGACTCTGCTGCCTAGGGTATACTAGAGGATATTTCTTTCTATGCCTTCTCTTCCAAGAAGATCTCCATAAGATGGGCTCGATCTAGCACCCTGACCTGGGTAGGGACGCTGAGAGACAACACTGAGGCCTTGATCTCCTGCCTGAGTCCCTTATCAAATGCTCAAGCCCTGAATAAAGCGTCTCACACCTTATCTGTGGAGTAGCGAGATAGCTCATGGAACATCACTAAGTACTCAGCTACCGTCATGCTACCCTGCTGAAGGTGAAGTAGCTTCTGAATTCTCATAGAGCTCAAGGTTTCTGGAAAAAAGTCCTCCCCGAAAAAATTCTTGAAGTTTTTCAAGGTGAGGGTTGCATCATCATGTGTCTGGGTGGTCAAGATCCACCATCTCTTTGTTGATCCATGCAGAAGGCTCAATTCCATGATCACCATATGGTTAGGTGGTGTCCTCACTAAGCGAAAGACCCACGACACAACCTCCAGACAGTTCTCAGTGACCTGAGGATCCATATCTCCCTAGAACCTGGGAGGTCTCTGTCTTTGAAACTCATGTAGGGAATTGAGCCTATGAACGTCCTCCTCCAGAAACAATGGAAGTAGATGTTGACCATAGGGTGGTGTTAGAACTGGTGAATCACCCAATTGGGCCATCTCAAGCACTGCTCCCTGAACATACACCTCATCTCTAGGCAGACAGTCCTCATGACCTCGTATCAGGATCCCGACTAGTCTTACACGTGAAGGAATATTGAGATAGTTCAAGATTTACCACAATTAGAGGGTTATAACTAGTGAGATGACTCTTATTAAAAATAAAGAAACACTTATAAAACCAATTTTTTCATGTATTGAGCCGAAAATAAGAATTCAAGGTCTCAGTGTATGGATACGTCCGCCACTGCACAAACATTGGACTCTCCAAATTTGAAAGTCGAACTCGCAACATTTAACACTATTGCTAAAAAACACAGACTCCCAATCTTTTAGGGATAATCAAACACCCTCTTATACCACTTTGTTATGACCCGTCTCCTGGGACCCATGCCGTGACTACCATAATCCCACCTTCCATAGGCCATGGGTTGGTGACTAGCACTAGAAAGACATATCCCAAAAAGGGAAGGCATTGACTTTAAACCTGTACACACACACACCCAACCAAATACCAACAAACTAAAAAGGGAAACAAGTATACTACTAAGAAAAATTTGAGTGAAATTACAAGTGAAAGTAAATGGGCCAAAATATAAACCCAATAAAGGAACTGAAAACAGAAAAGTACAAAAGGAAACTCTGATGTCCATCTGTGGAAAACCCCACATGATCGTGAGAGTAGTGAAGCTACCAGAAGATGAATTAGTATGTCCCTACCACTTGTTCATACTAGTATCCACCTGGTTCTAGGACACTAATTCCATAATCGTAGTGTCTTTCAGTCCCGCCCCCCTATTTACCTCTATCAAAACGTCAATTATCTGCACTAGACACAACAAGTGCGGGCAAAAACCTATGCAGGGGTGAGTATAAAAATACTTAGTAGGGACCCCGAGACCCCTGAATGTCTCTCAATAATCCAAAAAGGAAAACATAATAAGGAAAATACCATAGAGGTAATACCACCAAGAAAGTCTGCAACCACATATCACAAAGCAAAAGACACAACTCACACTAGGTATATTCTAGGGTAGTGATAGTAGCATCATCAATAATATCATCAAACTCCTTATCTATAGAATAACTACTCCTCTATCAATTACACTGGGCCTGACAGGTCACACAGAGCCTATTCACTCTAACGTTGGCAGCTATGGTACTCATCCCTGTTGAGTACCATGGGTATGCTGGGTCACACAGATCCGCTCCCCACCGAGAGCCTACCAGGTCACACAGAGATGCTTACCACCTTGGCTGAACTAAGGTACTCCTCCCATCAAGTACTATGAGTCTTCCCAGTCACAGAAAACTTCTCCCCACCATGGTCCTACTGGGTCACACAGAGCTACTTCCCACTGGGTTGTCATCGAGCAGTGTTTAGGTCTTAGTCAACTACATGGTTCTGTACGTGGCGTGCTTGGGAGAAACTCTCCTCAATCCATTAATAAAATATTTAAGTCCATCATATTAACCAAAAATCATTCCAAAAGATCCACCTCATCAAGAGGGTTCCAACGCCGCAAACATCTCGTCAATCGGACGTGCAGTATGCATGATACATGTGTTTTAGTAAATAGAGGACCGGTTGCAATGAGGCCCAGTCCAACCCAATCGGACCAACCCGACCAACTTGGACCAGGGTTTCCTCATACCAAAGTTTCTTTTGTTGGACTTTACCTTACTTTTTGTAGGTTTGGGCCGGTCTGGTCTGGCCTGGCCAGTGGGCGAGGCCGAATATGTCTCGCTAGGCCCGACCTGGTGTGGTCAGGGGTCCAGCCCACCGGGTTGCTCGACGACCCTGTCTAGTCTGGCCTAGCCTACTGGTGTGGGTATGACCCACTGAGTATGGGTCTGACCTACCAGCATGGATCCGAATTGCTGGTGTGGGTCCGTCCTGCTGGTCGTGGAACTGGCCCGACCCACTGGGGGTTCGGCCCGCCAGCCGAGGACCGTCCGTTGGAGCAGCCGGTGGTGTGATGCCTTGCCGGGATGCGGAAACTAGCTGCGTCTTTCCCCCTCTATCCCATAGGATGCTGTGGGGCCTCTACCTCCAGCCTTAGTCGATAGACTGTAGCTTATCCAGGAAACCGGGTGGCCCGAACGTGGGCCACATCCCTTCATGTGGTGCCCTCCTAGCACTGCATTTCCAACCATCGTGATTAGTTGGATGTGGCTCCCTGACACTACAGCACACTGACGGGCACACTGGCTCCACCTCCTGAAACCACCGCTGCCACCGCTGGCGCCGATGTGCCAGCAGGATCTTCATCGGACCACCAAATGAGCTCCAGTGGTCCGTTCTTTGCGCCATCTACGCCGATGGTCCTCTTGGGTCACTTTCTTCACTACGAAGGTCTCATTTCTGCCTTCCCATTGGTTCAGATGATCCGTTCACAAGAGGACACATGTGGAGTGGTACGAGCCTTTGTTCTTATCGGCCCACACCCTCTTCATTAGAGTATTTAAACATGGTGAAGGATCAGGGATGTTTGTTCAACCATATCAACTAATAAAACTAATCCTAGATAATAATTCCCCAAGAAAAGTCATCCTCCCTCATAAACACACGAAGTGCAGGTCAACCTATTTGTGGGTTGATCCATGTTCATCATTTCTAGAAAAGAACGAGGACGAACATCAAAATTATATAGAACCCATAAATATTTTACCTTTGATGCCGAAGCATTCATCCCCAAGGTTGTCAATATGGTCAACGTCACTTCTGGCTTCGTTATTTGAGTGTGTGTCGAAGATGGTGAAGTCTTGTCGGCGTTCTTCATCATTCTTCATTGGAGAGGAATTATGTTGAAGATTCGTCAGAGGTTTCCCCATGTTTGTTAATAACCTAGAATCCATCATGTTGGAATTATAAAAAGGAATCAAAATCACAGTGACACTGCACCCATTTATGATGCTCATTAAATTAGCCACATTTAATGAGCCACATTTAACGGGTCATTAAGATAATAGTGTTGCGGTTTCAAACGAGCCATTATTGAACCTCCATTAATGCGCCTCATCGCCGACTTGTCGTTTTACCATAGCTTCGCCGTCTTACACTCAACGGAGAAACAAAACAAAATAATTCTTTCAAATTCTCTTATTATTTTTCTTGAAAAGTCCGAAAAATAAATTTTCTTATTGGCCATTATCGGCCGAAGCAAAGTTATTTCTAGGAGAATATCGGCTCTCCGAGTTCAATGATGTCCTCATATTTTCAATCCAATCATTGGTTAAAATGCTATAAAAACCCACACATTCATTTATTTAACCAACCTTAAAAGTTCAAAATTCCATTCCGGGCTCTTCAGGCCTTGGAATCACGCGCCTTCAGAGCGTGCGGTCTCAGAATAATTCAATATAATTAAAAAAATGGAATTTCTGAGACATTACATTTAAAATATTAAAAAACTTTAAATATGTTATAATTTAATTATTATCATCATATTTAACCATAATAATATTTTTATAACCATCCTTGAATGCGGTGGTGAAAAATAAGTACATTGTTCATGGGGTGGTGAACCAATTATATTGTGAACAACATATTCATTTAATAATAAAATGAAGGGAGGTTATAAGATGTATATTACATTAGAATAAAAAAATAGTATATTTTTTATTTTGGTGTAATTATTTCATATTGGATGATAGAGGATAGGATACGGTAGAATAAAAAATTATTTTTAAAAGGTAAACTGAGAATATCACATATTAAATGTCATCTCCTTGAAATACCCCTTAAGGCACTTGGAATTGTTCTTTTGGATAGACTATAAGAACTAAGATGTGTGTGGGGGGGGGGATTGGGATGATAATTTAGTAGAAATTTTTAAATCTACATGGATTATAAGTTGTGATGAAGAAGGGGTTGTGAAGGGTGATATTTATATGGGGAGGAGAGGGGTGTTTTAGAATATCATATACATTAATTTATTATTTTGGCAGAAAAATACAAATAGTATCTACCATTGTGACTATATATAGTAAATGGTGCATGAAAATTTGAACTAATAAGTTCTTATATCATCCATGACTCAAATATTCATGTATTTATCTTATAATGCTAAATATCGTAATTTTTTGTATTACACCATTAACCAAAAATTCAACTATATTTTAAAAATATCAAACATTCACCCTAAAAATATTTTATGTGTAGATTCCAAAAATGAAATCCATTTTATGGAATTAAATTTCTAGATATGATAAAATTAATTGTTATATAACATCCTCATTTATTTGAAAAATTCAAATTTTAATATTATGATTAATTTTTTGACCCATTGAAAATTTACTTATAGTCTCATAAAATTAGCTAATATTTATTATAAAACTTAATATTAATTTATAAATTGATTTTATGAAAACATCCGTTCATTTAAATCATTATATTTATTATAAAATTTCAATTAAAACATTTATGATTTATAAAAATACAAACACTTAAATTATCATTTTTAAAACAATTAATTACTTGTAACAATGTATAAATATAGTATATTTTCATTTTGTAAGATACCTAAAAAATATTTTACACTTCCAATGGTGAGTATACAATTAGAAAAATAAATTTATTATTCCCAATAGCTAGATTACTATTGTAATGGTCATGTTTCTATTCCCATGGTAAGATTACTATTCCAACAGTCACCTTTATAACAGTCATATGGGTTCCCTACTTCCTATAAATACATCATATTTCATTAATTATTCATTAAATTATTTTCCCTCTAAAATTTTAATATATTTGTACATATTCATTCATTTTCAAAATGTATATGTCATTACTAACATTCTACTTCATTTCTACATAATTGTTCATGAGTGTGATTATCTTAGGGGATCGAGTAGATCCAATTTTTTCTATTATTATTTTATTATTTTATATTTTTTGTACCATTATAATAAATTAAATTCTTATGTAAATTTTTATTCTCTAAATCTAATGATTAAATTAATATAATAAAATTTATTCATTTTTATCATGTGGTGTGTGTGCTTTATATTTAAATACTATATATATCCCAATTATAAGAATAAAAACTCCATTGATAAAATTTGGGGTCGTTACATTCCTCCACCTCAAGAAATAATCCTTTAAAATATAGTAGGGTAGAGATGAACTTAGGAAAAGGAAGAGAGGTAAATCTGGAGGACATCTTTCACACCTTTACCATGTTCCTTGTGATATACCGTAACAAGCTTTTTTGAATTCCTTTCATCATTAGATAAAAGAAAAAAATATTGTTACCTCAAAATACTAAAGTCCCCTTTCCTGGGAATAATTAGTTATTAGATAAACTTCACAAAAAATCTACACTCCCCATAAAAATCCATACAAATAGGTCTTCTGAAAGTTTTATTCCCATTTAGTTCCTCAAGACCATTAAAAAAATTTATAATTAGTATGATTAATAGGATAAGAAATTTGATAATGTTTATACTCTAATATATAAGGAATATTAAAAATTTTAGTCCAAAAATTTGAGTGTAATATCATAATTTCTACATTAATATCCATTCAAATGGAATCCATTGAATCACCAGCATTAAAATCTTAATTCATATATAACTCTCTGACTATATAAGAAAAAAATGGCATACCATTTTTCTTAAAATAGTAACTCCATATTTGTTTTGAATTTATTTCCAAAAAAAGGACTTTATTGATTGTATACATTCAATATCCAATTATTTTTTCTACAAAAATTGTCAAATCTAGAAGATTAGGGTTGTAAATCTTGAATTTATTGCACGAGATAGCTTGGGTTTTCATTGATTTCTATAAAGGTGGTGAAACAATAGGATATAAAACTTCAAAATATCTTTTCATTCAAACCATTATTCTAAAATTATTCAAGAATCTAGAGGCTCAAGTTTAGTTTTGGTAGAAGAAGGGGTTTAGAAAATAGATATTCCAGAGACACAACATCCAAGGTCTTGAAAATAAGAAGAGAGATACGTGTTGATTCAAATTCTAAATCAATTCCATTTAATCATTAAGGAATGAAAAAAAAAGAAATGTTTTTATTATCATATAGGGAAAAGTTCAAGTCCCTCCGTTACAAAAAAAACCTCAAGGAGGATGAAAATAATGTAATCCAAGTGAATATTTTTGTTCAAAGAACTGACTCTCCTGCGGAAGAGACCCCAAACCATTTAAAATGATTAATACCTCTCTTGAAATTCTGAGGCTTTCAAGGTTTTCATGAAACAAAGTTAGTGTCCCTCCAACTATGAGAAATGATTTGGCTGAAGTTAGTTTCCATATCACACCTTCTGATAATATATATCAGGTCCCATGGAGTCTCATGCCTCCCCTAGACCATCTTTACCAGAACATCAGAGTATGACTCCACTTCTGACACCAGGAAGCCATGCTCCCTACAAACTTAGAGGCCAATAAACAGTACTTGTGCCTCCACCCCTAGGGAACTAACCAGAGCATAGAACATGATGAATTCCATTAGAACATAACTGCATGAATCACATTGGACTCTTCTACCTCTCATGAGTTTGTGTCTAAGAGAGCCATCCACATTGATTTTTATCCTGCTTGAAGGGGGGTTCCATCTGACCCATCTCTCTCCTGAACTTCCATAAAAAATTGGTCTATTGAGAATGTTTCACACCAAGGACTATTGTTTAATACCTTTCATCAATGAGAGTAGTTTGTTGATTAATGACCTATATATCATATTAAGGAATGATACAGATGCATGAGAACCCATTCGTGCTCGATTTCTTGCCTCCCAAAATTTCTAGAAAATGGAAGCAAGGATGATGGACCAAACTTTACACACCTTGTTCTTGTTATCCACACCTTTAACCTATGAGGATGTGAGACCATGTAAGGAGGGATTATATAGACCAACCCTTGGATATGGGGAGCAAAGCAACCAGTGGTCAACAGCCCAGTCACTCTGTGCGAATAGATGGTCAGAAGGTTCCCTCATTGGGTTCACACAATAGAATCATCGTTAAGCTAAGTGAATACCCCTCCTTTGAATCCTTACATCTATTTTTAATTCCTTGATCTTAATATTTTAAATAAGGAAGATCATTTTGGTGGGAATTTCTTTACACCAGTATTTTCCAGCCCACTCCTCTGAAACGTTCCCCGCAAGCCTGCTCCTCCTAAACTCTCAGGTGGAGAAGTTTCCCAAATTTTAACCTGTGAAACAAAATATATCCTCCTCCTCGACCAAGATAATACTATAAAACACCTCCTTATGCTCCTCGTTAAGGAATTACACAAGAAACGTTGGGTATTTGCTTGCTTCTTTGAATGAGATATCGAGGAAAGGAAAGATCAGGAAAAAGAGTCCCTCCCCCGCCCAATTATACTTCCAAAAACTAATGTACCCTCTTCATATGATCCACTGAGTATATTTTTAAATCTCATCAATATGATCAAACATGAACCATGCCAATGCAGCAGAAAATGACATAAAAATCAAGCATGATGAATAATTGAAACCACATGCCTTTACCAATAATAAACATGAATACTTTTATGGAAAGAATATGAGATGAGTAAATAATTCCATAATAAAACATAATCATAGGTATTCTACTAGTTGAATGACCACATGAACCATCAATATTATTTCCATAATGAGGGAATGTATAATGCTGGACATTCTGAAACATTTTGTCAAGGCCTCGACCTAGGCGTCTTAAAATGATTAAGGCCTTGGCCAAAACCATATATCATATTGGGAAAGGTCCTCGAACAATTCCACGTCTAGTTGTCTCATAAGTCCTACCGATGAATCGAGGAGATATAGCGGGATCCACCAATCACTTACTAAGTCCAATACATTCCTCATATGAAATTTTTGTAATATAACATAAACATTCGTATTAAAAATAGCATACGAAATGTCAATACTTTAATCATAAACCATGAATGGTATAAAAATAGCACGTACACAGTCAAACATATCAAAAAACCTTCAATATAACATGGAATATTTTTATCATAATAAATCAACTTCAAACAAGTTTAAAATCCATCAATGTATATTGACATAGATGAAAATTATTTGTAATACTCTTTGAGAGAAATATCTCTTTTTCATGAAAACATTTAAAAGTCACACAATTTAAATAGGACGAAATTTAAAGACATTTTTGAATTAAAGTGTACCATACCACATTGAATCTTTTCAAAGTAATTACCATTTTAAAAACAATCATTTCCACATAAATAAATCCTTAAAAACTATTTTGAAAACATTGACATTAATGAGAACGATTCAAAAGAATAAATATTTAAAACATTTAATATGATGTTTTAGTAAAAATTACCTTAAAAAGAATCCCATTGAAAACTCTTTTATGAAACATGAATGTGGATGATAAAGAGGTCCCAGTAGATACTTACGTAAAAACAACCTCGGATAATAAAGAGATTGTGAAATTAACCCTTAAATCATTGTAATCAATCGATTCATATGAAAAATAGTCAATAACAACCCAATGAATCACATAATATCATGAATATAAAAAGAATCATGATAATATATATCAAATGGCAGTACACAATACACCACATGCAATAAATAAGTGGTGAACAATAGAAATATCACGGAATTAAAAGTGAGATAAGAAACCCCTTACCTTGCACTTTCCTTTAGTAGAGGGTACGTTTAACCTCGTGTATGATGACTATAGCATGTTATTAAATTATACCAGAACCATATTAATATTTATGATATCATAAATTATTCATTTAGTACTTTATACAACCTATTTAATAATAATTTCCGTGTTATATTAATATTTCGGGTAATAATCGTTTTCTTTATCGTACGTGTTTAAACTTGTTACTCTTGATTGTATAACGTAGATCATGATTTAAATACTTTTATAATATAAAACATGAGTTATATATCATATATATTTCGAATATAAATATGTACAATAGACATATATATTAAATGGAAAACACTGTTTATGGAGATGGTAGTCCGTACGTACACATAAACGCTGTTTTCGTTTTCATATAGTATTGAATGGAATTAAGTGAATAATATATATGTAAGTACATAAATAATTATATATATAAATATATATATCTCCAGTATAATTATCATGTCATATATTACATACTTATTAGTAATATATATTTTTATAATCGTCGATGAATGGTGAACTTGGAAATGAATCTCATCACGTCGTGGAGACGGTAATCCGTACGTACGCACGAGAGAAAATATAATTCTTTTGACATTAAAATAATATATAATTGGAGGGTATATCATATATACAGAATCCTTATCATGATATATTTATTATTTACATCAAATTCTCATCATTATTATACCCATCCAAATAATAATGTATTGAACAACAATTACACCACGGCGTGGAGACGGTAAGCCGTACGTACGCACGTATGGTGACACGTCATTCAAAGGCTGGATAGAATAATGAATTTGGTTGTACCATAATTATTATAACATCACAGTATATATAAGATACTAGATTTATTATTTTAGGATGGAAACAACAAAGAAAAAGGAAGTGGAAGAAGAAAAGAACTTGAAAGAGGGTGGTGAAATCATTACCTCTTCTTCGGGTTCTTCCATTTGATTTGATCAAAAGGGATCCTTACGTTGGATTTATGATCAAACTAAGGACTCTAGGTTGAATTAAGGAAATTTGAGAGGATATTTGGGTAGGTTTTTTCCGAACAAAAAGGCTTTGAAGGTATGAATAATTTGTTATAAGTGGTGTCCTTTTATAAGGGGGAGGAGGGCCTCTTTAGGGAAAACTTAAATTATTATTTTATAATAAATTCATATTCAGTTTCTAATGTCTCCAAAGTGGATTATTAAAAGTATAAGGTGGGTATAGGTTGAAAACAACTCAACCAATAGGTTTTAGACAGGTTTGGGTCACTTTATTAACCTTATCTTTTAGTTTCAACTCTTAGATAATTAGTTTGACATTTACCATGTCACTTTGTATTTTTATATTATATGGTTAATAAACTTACTATATACAACCAAGAGAACCTAAAGTGGCTCATCAATGATATATATAATATTATTTAATTCCTTTGGGTGAACCTTACATTTTAATAATATTATATCAACCAATAATATAGTATTTGTTTTAAATATTAATTTATGTCAATTTTGACACTATTTGGTATTTTGTTTTTTTGAAAGTCATCACAACTTGATTACTTCGAACATGATACATTGAATCATCCCTAAAATGTCATATTCACCTAGAAAATTCGTGGATGTCATAAAAACTTTGAAATTAAATTTATTTTAATATTTATAATACCATTTATTTGATTCTTTCATTAATAAGGTAATTACTGCATCATCATTGTGTCATAAATAAATTTAATTATTTAATGTCTAAAAATTATAAAGAAAATACCATGATGTATGAAATCTTATAATAATTCTAATTAATATTTATAGTCGAATTTATCTTATGTATTACCCTATATTAAAAATGGTTTAGTTAATAAACTTTTAATTTAACACTTGTAACTCTTCTTTAAATTAAATAATAATAAATGTCCAAATCTAATCCAAGTGGACCTAATGGGTCATATTTTATTGATAAAGTTATTTTTGGTCGAACTAAACTTATGAAATAGAATTTTGGCATGTGTTAGAGTAATAATAATATCATTTTTACCCTTAATTTCCCTATTTACTTTTAACCGTGGTAAATAAAAGTAAAAAGTTACTATTCACCAAAAACTATTTTTATCTTATTGAACCAAATTTTAATCCTTTATATTTACTGTGTCTCTCGTATTTTCAAAATTAAACTCACAGAAGCGGTAAAATTATGTTTTATGTGAATTTACAAATTCTCCTAGGAGGTGGGGAAAAGACGGTGAGAAGTTCAATAAAATTTTTATATATCTAAAATTATTATAAACTGACTCCAATGAATTAAATTTAACTTATATAGGTATTATGTATCTATTTTGACCTAAAATAAATTTAAATAAAATAAATAATTATTTCAATAAAAATTCGGTTTTAAACTATAACTCAGTTTTTTACTATTCATCAAAAATTAAAAATTTTCAGAAAAATACCAAAAATTCACCCTAAGATAATTTTGATATTCCGAATTCAATAATGAAGTATATTTTACCAAATTCAAAACACAAAAGTTGAATTTATTAATTTAAAATTAATTCCCGCTGTCAAAACCAAAAGACATATTTTTAAGAAATAATAACGATCAAAAGTTTGACACTTGTTTATGTCCAATTTCAAAGTAAAATTACTTACAATGAACATCATTGGATTAAATGGTAAAAATATAATCTATTTATACTTCCAAAATATTAAAATGTATAATTTAACACTATAAATTATTTTGATTAAAAAAGTTGTTTTCAGTAAAAATATAGTATTTTCACTATTCACCCAAATATGAAAGTTATCAGAAATACACCAAAACATTATTGAAACTAAATTCTTATGTCCCAATTATAAAGAAGAAGTCAATTTTGTCAAATTGAATATATAAAAGTTTCAAATATTGGATTTAAAAAGGATTCACCATTAAAAGGCGGTAAAATTTCATTTTTGGAAAAATACTTCTTTTATCTAAAAAAATGTATTTGTTCTTACATTATTTCTAAGAAACTCAAAATATGGATTCTAAAATTATAAGGATTATATAATGTTCAAAACTCAGTTAATACTATTCATAACCGCTTTTGAACGACTTGTTTTGTAAGTCATGGTGCGCTAGAACTCGGTGTTGTGTTTAGTGCAAGTTATTGAATTACTTTGAAGAAATAACATACTATGAAATCTTGGGGTGTTACAGTTTAGATTATAGAATATTAATTAGTAGGATCAAGAATTATATATGAGATGATTGAGAAAATTAAATTTATTAAAAAACATATGGTGATGAATAAGATTCATTATAAATCACATGTCTTTATAATTTTCTATTAGTGATTAGATGTTTTTGAATGTTTCACCTTGATTGGATCATTGATGACTGAGGAAGTTTGGTAAGATTTAGACAAGATATATTAGACCATTTTAGTTTTTTTAAAGGCTTGGGAAGATCACATCTTAGATGAAATTACACCCTCATATGATATCTAGTTATAACTTACTTCATGTCTCATAGTTGAAGAATTATTATTTTGACCTCTTTAATATTTTAGATTGTAAATATTTGAAATTATATGATGATGATTTATTAATATAACAAATAGTTAAAATTTAGATCAGTAGATTAAAGTGATATGGGGGAGGATGATTCATCTTGTTCAAATTCATTGAAAAAATTGTAATAATTATTATGATATATGAGAGTAAGGATTTCAAATAAGGGAGTAATAACCTCACATATTATTTGATCAAGGAACTTATTTAGGAATTTATAATGGAATAAAGTTGCATGGTGGGGATAATTTTAACCCCATGAAGTTACTATTTATTATATATTTTGTAAATTAATATTTTTTCTTAACTTAGAGATTCAAGTAAAAACTTTATGTTTTTAGAGAAATTTATAGGACTTATGGTTAGGATACATGTATCCCTAGTCACACATAAGGATTGTATGTTCTAATTTATTTTAATAGGATATATAATTGGTTATAATATAGTTTTTATGATCATAGAACTAATTAAAATTTTAAATATTTTTTTTAAATCATATTAAAACCATTTTACTCCTCATTCTTCCTATAGAATGATTGAGAGGCTTTTAGGAATCTATCCCATTTATCCAAATACTTTAACATTCCATCCTTTGATGATTCCTCATTAGGTATGAGTGAATATTTAAGGTATTTATTTCTAAATAATTTCTCCTCCTCTTATTCTTCCACATTATTCCATCTTCATATCCAATTTTATCTATAAAATCATAAGGTTCCATCTTAGACAAAAATTTATTTATGGTTTATAATTTTAGGGTTTTTAATTATATCCCAAGGAATCCTTATCTATATTATTAGTATTTTGACATCATTTAACACTAATGGAATCAATTTATAATAGGAATTTTTGTACATATATGTTTTTTGATGTATCCATGAGATATTATTTATTTTTAATAGTTTCTATTTAAAATAAAATCTATATTAAATAGATATAGTGGTTTTATGATGGATTTTATTTATTTATTTCCTAAATTTTATTTAATAATGAAATAAGTGTATTTGGAAAGGCTAAATTATATTTTTATAAAATTATTTATCACTGGGTATTTGATGAAATACCAAGTATAAATCTATCATGAATTAATTAAAGTTGTTTTATAGAATTATTTATTATTAATTATAATGTAATGATATCATTATTTTGTTAAAATTTCCAGATGATAAAGGATTTTTTAATTGAAATAAAGTGTATTTATTGTTATAATTTTACACTATGGATTCCCCCATTATTATTTATATAATTTTGGAATTATCTTTTGATGAATTATTTTTATTGACATGAAACGATCTATTTCTTTGAAGTGTGTTTGGAGGTGAGATTTGAGTTTTTAAAATATTATATTGAATTTTTTGATGATTTGGATTTTGGAAAAAATAATGAGAATACTTGGGTAACTAAGGGAGTTCTAGAGATAAATTCATTTGTTGGGAATGGTTATGCTTTACGTAACCTTTCCCAGTCAATATTAGTATTCTAATATAGATAATGTGGACTGGTTTAGTATTATTATTTATATTGTTCCATTTTATAGAGTTCTATATTTCTCTATGTCTCCTACTTTTTGGTTTTTATGGAATTTGAGATATTGGGAATGAATTTTAAAGTTCCTGGTAGAATAGATGTGGATTTTATATGAAAATTTAGTTATCATTCAGGATAACACCATGATAGGTAGAATTAAATCATGATTTATTGATCAGTGGAGTTGGAGGATAATAATTTTCTCTAGTCATTATGGCCTGGTGAGTGCACCGTGATTTGTAGTATTAGGGAATGTGAGGTTTCATTGAACTATAAAGGTTAGTACATGATTTGTTGGGATGATTTGGGAAATATTATTTTTTTTGTGGTGTTTTTGGTTGTATGGTGATCATGTTAGGAAATTTTTGAATCAATTATAGGTGTTAATTGTGAATATTAATGGAGTCTAGGGTTACACCATGTTTTTTTGAAGAAAACTTATTACATTTTGAGTAGGGGTGTTATGCTATGATCCTCTTTAGTATTATAAATTTTGAATGGATGTTGATTGAGTTAAGGGGAGAGATATTAGGATGTTTGTGTCATGATTTTCAAAAATGTGTTTGACCTAACCCCATTGAGATGTGAATCTAGGAAAAACTTTAGCAACCCTCACTCAATATACATTAACATGACATCATTTTTGTAGAATACTTAATACATTACACAAATAGACACCAAAATACGGTATTAGTTTAATGCCTTTAGAAACATGGAAACATAAACATTGATACATAAGTGAGATAAATTGTCTCCCACTAGGTTCTTCATGTCTAGAACCCTTCTTATACACATCATACATAATATATATCTTCATAACTTGGGAAAAGGAAACATAATAAAGAGTGATATAATATTCTCAGTAAGGGTAAACAATGGAGATATGTAAGAATAATCATGAGTATAAAGGTATGATAACATCATAATGAAAATTGATGATCATAGCCTACATATCAAAGATCATACCCTATATATCAAAGATCATAAATAAGAGTCATGGAATAAATATTAGTGGTTCAAAAGATATTAATAATAAGGGAATCAAGAGAATAATCCATGATATAATAACATAGGAACACGACATAAAATTTTGGAAGACACATAAGAATATAAATTTATTTACACAGTAGTCAAGGCATTATTTTCAAGGCCATATTAGTATTATGGGTTCACTCCCCATATCATCTTGATAGTCATGGTTCATTACAATGATCATCTTAGTAGTCAAGGTTCACTCCAGATACCATATTAGTGGTCAAACTCTTTTACTAAACCGAGTTCACTTCCCATTACATCCATGGATATCTCATGAGATATAAATCTTTACCCAATGCATTGAAGAGTGATATAGGTACCACCTATCTTAGAATGAAATCATATATATATGTGCCACTAGATAACAAAAAATAATTATATCATAACCCATGAAATTAAATGGGTATAATAAACATGTAATCATATCATAACCTTCCAAAAACATAAAGGTTTCAAAAAAAATTCAACCAATAATAACCCATGAAAAGAAATATTTTTCATAAGAATATAACCTATTAAATAGAATTAAGTTTCATAAACCCTATTCCATCAAAAAATAAACCATTTGGATTAAGAATTTGAATGGAAACATTGGAATATTTTAAAAGAAAAGAACGATTAATGCCAATTGATGCAATCTTATATGGAAAATAATTTGTAAAGATCCTTTAAAACCATTTCTTTAGGAAAACATCATTTCTTATTTGATAAATCTTTTTATAAAATAAAACATTTTTGAAAAAAAATTTCTTTGAAAATAGATTTGAAAAATTATAAAGGAATCTTTGAAAACCATAAAAAATTTCTAAAAAACCGTTTTACTTGAAAATTAGAATAAAATATAATTTTAAAAACACCTTTTAAAACATTGTTTAAAACATTGTTTTTTTAATAAAACAGATTTCCAACCGAAAAGAGAAATGAGGTCAGATTTTATTAAAAAAATTCTTAATTATATTATGTACCAAAGAGTGGAAAAATTTTAATAATAAATGATAAATCATGAATAACCATATGAGACGAAAATTCATGATTTTTATTGAGTGTTGGATCATAATATTTCCATAATGGAAGGATAATCATAAATAATCATCATAAACGATGAGATTATTGAAATAAACTCTTACCACTTGGTAACTTTAAATCATAATAACCATTAAATAAAATGAAATTATATAAATCAAAAAATATAATTAAAATAATTATATTCATGATATAACATGTCAAATGGAATTATATACACATCATAAAAGATTATAGGTTTATAACAAAACATGTGTCTCAAAGAAGGAAAATTTAGACGAAACTACCTTATTGATTTGGTAACATTTGAACCGTACAACCCCATGAAAAAGTGATAAAAAATGGATATGTAAACACCCATAAATTTATGTATAATAAAAATAAAATACATTCATATAAGGTATATACACTACCCAAAATAAGTGACCGGTGAATAAGGTATAAGTCTTACAGAAATAAAAGTAAGATGTGAAACCCCTTACAACTTAAGTAAATTTTGAATCATTAGATACATTAAATAATACCATAAATTGAAACTTTTTATATAATATAATTAATAAAATTAATCATATATCATTTCATAAGGAATTATATATGACATATAAAAGTAATTTGGTGCATAATAACAAATAATTCTCAATGGTAAGTAATTTGAGGCGAAACACCTTACCTTATGTCTTGAATCTCATCATATTCATTGAATCCTATTGTATAAAAAATATAGGTTTATTATAAATACCTAACATAAAAATATTAATTTATATAATAGTATATATGATATTATTATGACCTTTTATTACCTATTATTAACACTTCACATGTTAAAGTTACATTTTGGGTTATGATCGCTTTGTTTTTCGCATGTGTTTTGATTTTTTATGTTTTTGGTCCTCATACATATATCATGATATTCATAATTTAAACCAAGATATAAATATAATATATATTCCTTATATATATATATTTATAATAATCTATAAAATATATAAATATTAAATGGAATACATCATTCTTTGAGATGATAGGTCGTACGTATGCATGAATGTAATTTCCATTTTATTATTGTATTAAAAGAAATAAAGTAAATGAAATATATGTATATATATATATAATATCATCAAATATAATTATTATTTTCATATATATAATAAATTTTTATTAAACCCATCCTTAATACATTCCATGTAAAGTGTGAACAAATCACATTGCTTTGAGGGGACGGTAGTATCCACAAATGAAGTTATCGTATATCCACAAAATGTAAATCCAGATGGTATATTTTATATAATAATTAAAGAAAAATAAATACATAATAAATAACATATATACCATATAATAAAATTATGTTCATCATAATTCCCAACCATGGGAGGTGGTAAAGAGAAAGTGAACGACATCATTTCATGAGGCTGTAGTTCGTCGTATACATAAACGGTAAGACCGTTACCCATTTCATGGAAGTGTGTGTGGTTTTAGATAAAAAAACCTAGAAAAAATATACCTTAATATATTTAGGATAATTATGTTATTATATAATCATGTAGTAAAAATATTTTATGGGGTATAGAATGATAATTAATCAAAAGATATTGTAGAAGGATGTTACCTCTTATTTGGGTAACTCCTCTTGGTTTGCACTAAAGGGCTTCCTTGGTTGGATTTCATCAAAAAGTTATGATTGTAAGATGAATGGTGGAATTTTGGGAGTATATTTAATTAGTTTTTTTTAGATCCAAATGGATTTATAGGTGTGAATAAGTGAAGGGAGTGAGTGCCTTTTATAGTGGAGGAGTGACATTATTATAAATATAAAAAGGTAAACACAATTGAGAGGTCTTCCTTAAATCATGTGCATCCAATAATTTTCAAAATTAGATAAAATAGGTGAATTTTTCAAAATATTTTAATCCACTTTATATTGGATATGTTCATAGGTAATCTTTTCTTTTAATATTAAAGTTTAACCATTAAGGAAACACATTTTTTATTTAACCACTGTAATTACTTTTAATTATTTTCACTAATATTTTTGGGAGAAAACTAATTTTACTTCTTAGAAATTATAAATTAGGTTTATTACAAATATAAAATAAAATTTTCCAAATTCAAATCACAAAATTAGTATAAATTAATTTAAAATCAATTCCATAGATGTGTCGTGAAAACATGTTTTTTAAAAGAAAATGTTTAAATGATTGAAATGTTTTTATATATAATTTCAATGTGAAATTTTTTGAATGAACTAAATTGGATTAATTTGTGTAAAATTTATCTAATTAAAATTTAAAACAAAATTAAAATATAATTTAACAATATTAATAAATTATTTGAAAAAGCAGTTTTGAATTAAAATTCAGCATTTTTTACTATTCATTTGAAAGTGAGGTTTTTTTTGAAAAATCCCCAAAATTCAACCTAAGATATTTTTGAGACTATAATTTAAAAAAGTAAGTTCATTTTATCAGATCAAATTATTGTTCATAGAAGGATATAAAAAGTAGTTCATTTGAGAAAATAGCATTTTCATGTATATAAATTATTTACCAAAAATTATATGTTTTATTATAAATATGTTTTATTTATATAAAACCATTATAAATAATTTTGAAAAATTATTTATGAATATTAATATTAATATTTTTAATGGCTCTGTAATAACTATCTCTCTTTAATAATTTTTATAAAAAAGGATATTTTATTGAAACTCAGTGTTGTGTGTAACGTAAGCTAAGTTAGTGTTTCATGTAGCACAAGATTATCTTGGTGTATCATATAACTAACGAGTATCTTGGTATAGCATGAAATGTATGAAATCAAATAAAATTAATTTATTCTATAAAAAAGTTCATAAAAACTCTAGGTGTTACAAGAACACAATGGTTTTTTTCACCTTGATTTTTATTATAAATTCAAGGTGTCTTTGTTTATTGATTTTATTCCTTTATTTTCACTTAAACCCTAGACATCTGTATGGATTCTATTTTATGGATTTTTTATTCCTTGGATAATATTTACCCTTTAAGATCATGTGATTGTGTTCATGATGATCTAAGGTACCTTTATCTTCTCCAATTATATTATTTCATTCCATTTTCTCTCGATAAGGGTATAAAAGTGGATATAGTTTTGTTTTGGAGAAGTTTAGTGGATTTATTTTTGAGTATTAATGAGTTATAGGTTTTTTGGTAGATATTTATTATTTCAAATGGTGTATGGTCATTGGTTTTATATAATTTTGATTTTATATAATTAAATATTCAATCGAGGTAGGTGATTTGAATTTTTTTGATATTTATTTACTATATAATTGTGGAATTATAATGCTTTGGTTTCCTTTTGGTATTTTTTTTGATTTTATTAATGATGATAATAATCTAAACCTAAATGAGTGAATTATAAAAATTGATAAAGTGCAACAAGGACTTATTATTATCTTGATTTTGTTTGATTGTTATATTAATTTTTTTGTTATGATTAATGTTTTTATTGAGATATTATATAATTCTTCAAGATAAATGAATTATCAAACGATGTTAATATGATAAATAAACTGGAAAATTTGAATATGATTCATAAGGTATAAAATTGGAAATTGATGATGTTTTTTGAATTCTTGTGTCAATCATGCTCGATAATTTTATAAAGAAGATATAAGGGAATCAGATTGATATTTTAATATTGTGTGGATTTTGATGTATTATTTATATGTTTATATTAATTATTTTTTGTTAGTTTTTATATCCTTAATGTTGTTTTATTGATGTGGTATTGGAGGAGGAGATAGTAGTGTGGACACTATTGTTACTATTATGTTGTGATGTTGATGTGTATTTGTGTGGTGGATGGATGTAGATACCAAATCCTATATAAATTAATGAAATGATTTAAATTATAAGGAAAATGAATGGGTTTAAATGAGCTAAAATTATGAATATGATAAATGAATAGGTAAATTATGTTATTTGGAAATTGAATATAAATATTGAAGTGATGTGGTTATATGGATTGCAATGGATGGGATATAATATGGTAAATGAATATAAAATTAGTTGTTAATTGATTAATATATAATTTATAACTTAATATGAATTGGGAGAAAGATGAGTGACTAGTTATGTGGGTATGTAAGGTTGGTTGAGTTATCTAGAGGTCGTTTCAGTTGTTGATGTGCAATGATATTGATGAGATGATAATTGTGGTTCTAGAAGTGTTGTGGAAAGAAGTAGACTGTTGGTTAGGTACTTTATGCTGTATGTGTTAATTATAGTTTTATTTTTTAGACACCACCACTCGAGTTGAGTAACATGAATGACACCCAGATTAGGTTTTTGGTTATAGTTGTACCGCCAACATCAAGGATGTGGGCAACACATATGGTTGACTACTCCCCCTTGCCCACTGTTTATTTCAGATAGTGCGTGTATATACTGTAATGGAATGAATTTTTAGTATAAGAAGATATGTATATGGTATTTGGAGTTGTGAATATTTTATGTAGATATGTGACTATGGTATATAGTATGTATCTATTATTAAATAGTAAAAGTATAAGTTTATATTTATATTGATATGGAAGCGATGAAAGTTCTAGGATATATACTTTTGGGGTGTAAGGGTGACTAGTTTAGTGGGGAAAGTTGTTTTGGGGTGTCTTTATATATATATTTTTATTGAATACTATGTTACTATTATATGTGGTGATTTTATTACTGATCCTTGGTGAGGTTGGGTGGTAGTTGACCTAGTTTAGCTAATGATTTGGTTTCATTGTTTATTAGATAATGATTTAGTTTGTTTTTTCAATATTTTCATGAGGGTCTTGGAACAAATATACTTAATTAAAAGATGTAATTGGTGATTGAAATGGACATTAGTATCCAATGATGTGAAATTTATTAGATTTTGATTTCTTGTCATAGGTTTTGATCATAATATTATTTTATTTTGGAGACTTTGTTTTTATATGAAATTATATGCATCATTGGGATATTAAGTTATTTTATTTTATATGGTAGAGTTTATTAATGATTTTATTTTATGTTCTTGGGATATTAATTGATAATGTATCCAATTATACATAATTTATTCCCTCAGTGCTAGTTGCTAACTCATATCCTACTGAATACGGTCTTCAAGGCCACACTCAACTTCTTTATTGACCTAGAAGGTGTTCTAATAGGGATAAATCATGATAAAGTGTTATCTAATACATGATTAATAATTATAATTGAGTTTTTATTCAAGAACCTATATAAATTTTCATTAGTTTTGGTAGGAAAATATTTCACTTAAACATAACATTTTATGTAATCTAGGGAGACCATCTTTGATATAAATGGGCATTTATGATCTTATGTAAGGACCATGTTTCTCATTAATAACATTTAATAAAGAGTGTTCTAATTTCTGGGTAGAGACATTATTGTGGTACATTAATTATAATTTTATGTACCTATGTTCGAATTTTGGTGATTCTAGGAAATTAAAATAAATTTAATTAATAGAACTTTAAATGAAATCTATATCTTGACCTTAAGAGTTTTTACACTTTCTACTTATAGAGATGGTTGGTAGTCATCAACCCTACACGGTTTAGGCTAGGAAGGTGCAACGGGATGCTCTGATGGATCATGAGAGTGTATATCATGAGGATTATGACTATGATAGGATATTGTTTTATGGGTTTCAACATTAGTATTATCCAACGTAAGATGGATATTTGTCTAATCATAATATAGTGAGGTGACTAAAGGTGGTTGAAATTTCATTTAGATTGATTGATTCATAGTCTGAGAATTGGATTACCTTGGATGTTACATTATGATTGAATTAAATAGTTTATTTGGGTTTTCAAGATATTATTGGAGGTTTTTGTTTAATTTATTTTAGATTGTGGTGAATTTAAAACCCTTAATGAAGAAGGATCAACCTTGTATATGGTCTGATCGGTGGAAAAAGTACTTTATGTATTTGAAAGAGAAATTTACCAGTCCTCTTATTCTTTGGTTTCTGGATGAGAAAGTGATGTTTCAGGTGTATTGTGACTCTTCTCATCTCATTTTAGGTTTCATAATGATGCAAGAGTGTGAAATTATCTTCTACATGTAATACCAAATATTCAATTATAATAAGTAAAATTTTCTTTCTAAAGAAACAATAAAATAATACACATATATTTATTTAAGAATATAATTAAAACTTAAATTATAATTTTTATAAATTTTATTTAATGAATTGAAGTTAAATTTTTAATCTGACATTCCAAAGTTATCTTAGGATGGATTTTTTATATTTATCAAAAATATTTGATTTTTAAGTGAATAGTGAGAAATATCAATTTTACAAAATTATCAATTTTATGAAACTATAATGAAATAAGAATAAATTGAAGTCTTATAAAAACTTTTTTATAGACCAAATAAATATAAAATAATTAATATAATGTATATAAATAAACAATTTTGAACTTATAAATATATGCTTAACATTTTGGAAATCTGAGAATTTTTTTTTCAAATAAAAAATATTTTTGTTTATTTTATTTTAATCAATTATTTACAAGGAAAATTTTAGTTTTGGTTTGATTTTGAATTAAAATAAGTCTCCTTTAATATTACATAATCCAATAAATTACATTTGAATTAAAATTATAATTTATTTTTCTAAAAGAACATTTTTGTGATTAAAAAAAGATTTTTCAAAAAATGGGCTTTGTTGTGTTTTGAAAACATATATTAAAACTAATTTTTACCACTTATAAGAGTTGAATAATGTGAAATTGATTCCATATCTGGAATTTTGACTTCATCAAATGACCATGGTATGTGAAATTTCAAATTACTTGTACTTCATTGGTTAAATTATGTGTTGAGATATTTTAAAGGTTGTATCAAGGTGCTTAGAGTATGGATTTTAGGATGATGAGACAAGAGTTTAATTTTGGTTTTGTGGAGGTAGTGAACTACCACTATCATACCAATAGAGTGTATAGTTAATATAGGTTTACCATTTTCTATAGACACCACCATATATATGACGGTGCTGGCATAACCCATGCGGTTCTTCCTTGATCACCAGCCCATTGGGGGGCATCCAATGGCCTTTTGGTGGTTCCCTTGACCAACTGTTGAGGCCCAATGGCCTGTTGGTGTATCTTGGCCCGATGTTCATTAAATTATATCTGTGAATTTTTATTTCACTTGATTTAAACCTTAATTAATACCTAAATCCATCCTTATTCCCATATTTTTAATTAGATACCTTCTCCCTTGAATCATGATCTCTCCCATTCATTTTCCATTGGTCATTCAATGTTAGATCAATCTGGTGATGATAGAATGAAATTATATCTCATAATCTATACCAAATTACTCTTCTTTTCTTGAGATATGTGAATCGATCTATGGTGTATCTATTAATTCTATAAGGATTCAATTATGAATTATTCATCCCTTCAAAGATTGGTGATTGATCTAGCGAGTTGACAACATCTCTTGAACAAATCAAGATATACCTTTGAATATAGGTATCTTATAAGTAAGGGGTTAGGCATATTATTCATAGATCTTATTTTAATGGTATATTTATGATAAATGTATAATAAATTTTGAATCACTAATGTAATATTGATTATTTTTTGGAATATTAGCGGTGGATCTAATATATCAATGACATCCCCTGTATGAGAGCTAGATATCCCTCGAACAATGGAAATTTACAGGTAAGTTGTTATAGATAGGTCATCTTGAGACCTCATTCATATTGAACCTAATATTGGATATATATTCTAATGATTTATTAATGGTGGATCGATGTCCATTGAATATATAAAGGTTCTCTTCTAGATTTCATTAGGGATTTATTGTAAAGACTCGTAAATTTCAAGGAATTTTTTTATTTTCTTTGGGGTTTTACGATTATATAGTTTCTGAAGGAACCTGATTCCGAGGCCCGATGTGCCCGAAATAATTTTCTGAAGTTTAGCTCGGGTACGTTTAGTGAATGAACGAGAAGGTATTTCTATCTTTTGAACCGGTGCTCGAAATCAAAATCCGAGGGCACCAATGAAACCGTAGCACCAGTAATTGCTTAGGAACACCTTTTCCGGAGGTGCGTTTGCTCGGGATGAGTTGTTAAAAATGTGAAGAATAAAATTATAGTTGTCTTACAATTATAACTTTATTATACCTCTATTGGTTTAAGTGTTAAGGGAAAGGAAGTTGTGAGGAAGTTGGGGAGGGTCCCACATGATCCCCCACCTCCTTAAATATCCTAACCCCCCATTAAGCACCCCCCTTAGATTTAATGTGTAACTCATCCACACCCTCCTCTCTTAATGTGTGCCAACCCATATAATTAATACTTTTATTAATTATTTTGGAGTCTCAACAATTCTTTGAATTGTTTCATTCTGCATGGAAATGTTTTTATTAAACGGGCCTTGTAAAATATTTTTGGAGAAAATATTTTGGGTGGGGGAAAACCTCTGTAGATATTGGAGGAGAGCTCCCTCCTTCCAATGAAGAATGTTCTTGATGAAGAACGCCTCTGGCAGAGAACGCGTAGTCAGTAACGACGTGGATTTTCTTTTTATTCCTCCATCTTAAGGGAGGAGATACCACCGTGGAGAACGTCGCTATCGATGAAGACTCTTCCTCCGACGTCAATGAAATTGACACTGATCTACCATGACGTCTGATCATCGCAACACTTTCCTCTTTCTGCGGATTGACGCTATGTGACGACTTTATGAGGTAGGCGTTTTTTCATCATTCATGAATTATCAATTGACGCTCTTCCTTATTTCTTGGACGCATGTTATCGGATTAACGGGAGGGGGCCGGACCGCACAAACACAGCCGACCCTCCTCCCCTTTGTTGTTGTGTCCTGTTGCGGATTGGAATGGAGGAAACGTGGTGTCGTCGCACCACGCGGGAATGAGGAAACCATGGCCGGAGCGGGCCGCGGCGAAGATGTGCGGCGCCGTCGCGCCGTGCCGAAGCCGAAGAACCCGCGACCAAGGTCGGGCCGCGGCGGAGGGGCGTGTCATCGTCGTGCCACACCAGACGGAGAAGGGACGTGGCCTAAGCCTCTGCTGTGCAGGGGAGGGCGGCCGGAATCATCGACCACGGGCGCTTAGGGAGGGCGGGACCGCGGGGTCCCGCGACGACGACATCGGCCGGCCAACCAGGCTGATAGTTCGGAGGAGGCCGGGGGTCGTAACCCCCGGCGGCAGACAGCTGGGCCCCCTCCATGTGGGGGGATTCTGTTTTCGAGACAAGGGGGGCATCACACCCCATTTTACGCTCGGCCCTTTCGGACGAGCTGCTGTCCACGCGGGCCGCGCCTGCGCCAGGCCAACCGACCGCGTCGAGCCGGACCGGCCGCGCCGGGCCGGACCGCCCGCGCTTGGCCGGACCCCCGCGCCGGGCCGCGGTAACTGGGCCAGGCCGTGCCCCTGTGGTCCGGACCTGGAACCGGGTCGGGTCGACCTGGTTCGGGCCGACCCATGGGGGGTCTTGGGCCGGGTCGGTCAAGGCCCAAAACCCCCTAAAAACGGACAACTTCATTCAAAGGCCCAAAACATGGGCTACAGACCTCCGAATGAAGCACCGTCAGTTGAGATGCGATACTTGGATAGAGATGGTCGTTTTGATATATTGTAATCAAGGTTTAGGAGAACTTTTTGTATGGCCGGGTTGGTTCGAACACAAAACCAACCGGGCCCTCGGAGCGGGAACGCTTATAACTCGAGCTACGTACGTCCGATTGATGTGTCGTCGACTTTGTTGGATTACTCTTAGTGAGATAGTTCTTTTGGATTAATCGGATCGAGGTTTGGACGCAGTTGGTGTAGGATCAGGCTGGTTTTGACTTAAAAACCAACCGGGCCCCTGGAACGAAAAAGCCAATAACTCTCAGACTGGGCGTCCGATTGACATGTCGTCTGTCGTGTTGAGTTCCTATTGACGTGATGGAACATTGCAATACATCAACTCTGGACTACATGACAGTTGATGTATCGACCCCTTTGCTCGTGGAGTGGACCCTCCTAGAACGAGCGTGCTGTTTGTGGGAACCCTAGAGCTGGCTGAGACTGCGATGAAGATGACTTCCGTACTAGGATTCTCCATGGGTTCGACGAGGATGACTACCATACTGAGATCCTCTGTGGGTTCGACAAGGATGACTACCAAACTGGGATCCTCAGTGGGTTTGACGAGGACGACTACCGTACTGGGATCCTCTGTGGGTTTGATGAGGACGACGACCGTATAGGGATCCTCCGTGGGTTTGACGAGGACGACTATTGTACTAGGATCCTCCGTGGGTTCAACTACCGTGCTGGGATCCTCTGTGGGTTCGATAATGATGACTAGTATACTTGGATCCTCTATGGGTTCGGCAGTAAGGACTACTAAACTTAGATCCTACGTGGGTTTGACAGAGGAGATGATTCAGAGGCTACATCTAATCATCTCCACCCCTCTTCGTAAATGGATACCTGTGTGAGATGATTCTTGACTTTCAATATTTATCTTCAATGTGATTGACTTGATATCATGTGTGGATTGGTTTATGCTTTCCTGTGTGTATTGGGTCATACTTTCCTATGTGGATTAAGTTTTACTTTCCTGAGTGGACTGGATTGTACGAGATCTCATGAGTTGGAGTTGAACTAGATTTGATGACTTAGGTATATGTATGGGAATATACCTAAGTAGTGTTGAATTATACTTAGTGATTGTATATTTCTTTGTGGTTTATCCTTTGTGAATTCAGGGGAACCTTCGGGGGTCTTGGGGTCCCTACTGTGTATCGTATACTCACCCCTGCATGGGCTTCGCCCGCACTACGTTGTGTTAGTTTCAGACGACGGACATCACTGATCGTGGTTGAGGTTTGTAGAGCTAGACGGTACCCAGAGGTGGACGCGATGACGAGACGATACCCGGAGGTGGACCTGACAATGAGACGGTACCCAGAGGTGGAATTCATGACGAGACGGTACCTGGAGGTGGACTGGACGACGAGATGGTACCCTGAGGTGGACTTCACGACGAGACAGTACCCAGAGGTGACAGACGGACCTGGAGAGCTGAGGTGGCCATCTGTACCTACCCTTCAGGTAGGGACTCCGGAGGATGATCCACGAGCAGCTTGACACCTTCCTGTTGTTTTGTCTTTTTCTTGTAGTTTACTATTGGGCTTGTATTTCTGGCCCATTTACTTTCAGCACTTACTTTTGTATTCAGTTTACTTGTGTTTACTTCATCTTGTGTACTCTATGGTGTTTTTTACATTATAAAGGCAATGCCTTACCTTTTTATCGGGATTTACGCCTTGGGTTCTAGTCTCCATCCCCTGGCCTATGGAAGGCGGGCTTGGGGTAGTCACGACACGGGTCCCGAGGATGGGTCATGACATTCATGATCCATTTTTTAATCGATAATGGATTTGGTGAATTGACATCCTCTTATTCAATATATATTTGAACTAGTTCCCTTGATAGACTCTATAAGGTAGGTGATTCTATAACTACCCTTCTTGTCATGGAATCTCCCTGAGTCTCTTTTATAAACCTTTTCTTTGATGAACCAGAACCCAAGTTAGGAATCAATGATGTGAAAACTTGTTTCATATGGGTGAAAAAGAAGATTCAGTATTCAGTCCTTTGATGAATATTATAGCAATTCATCAATGAAAATGAGGTATGAAGTTACTTAACATATTGGCCCTTTTATAACCCTTATTTCCTTGAAATGTTTCTTTAATAGGCATAAATCATTTTTCATTATTGATTAAGATTTCATATGTGTTTGTTTGTAGCTTGTGAGACAATTATATGAGGACTGATTCTATGAGTGTTCTTAGGTAGCCTAATGGATCATGTTTCACTAGTTTTCCACATATGTGTTCATGTAGATACTATTAATCATGACGATATGCTGTGTTTTTTTATATATTCTTGACATAACCTATTGTGAGACATATCATATTTTTTTTCGGAGGTATTGTTCTTTTATTTGGTGAAAAGTGGACCATTTTGTATAAATACCCTTATAGGGGGAGTTGACATGTCTTGTAATTATGATGATGATAGACCTAGATATAGGGTAGGTTCGTGAAGCCCTTTAGTAAAAATCCTTGATGACAATAGTGGTGCATTATGGTCCTATAGCCTAACTATGGCCACAACAAGGATACGATGGGCTTGAGTCTTGGAATATGGATGTCATTGGTTACAAGGACTTATAACATGGTTCATGATAGAGATGGGTTTTTTGTCTTTATAGTATGACCTGGCTCATATTCCTTACAACTAATCAGGGATGCACAGTGTCCCTATGGCTAAACCACGACCCAGAATCCTTATTTAAATCCTTTTCGGAACTGACCTGAATCAGGTATAGATGAGGTTTGTTACAACTTGGTTCGTGCATGGATGCTTGGTGTTTGATTGAATGCTTTCTCATAGCTTATTTTTGATTTACAACTATAATTCAATACACTTGTTCTGCATGGGAACTTATGTTAAGGATGTATTTGTGGTGTCCTAATGGGTTTTATTACTCACACCATGCATGGGAATCGTGGTGTGTGTGTAGAATTTATGATCAAGGATCTAGGTTAGGGAATGAAGCTAATGGAAGATATGTGAGTTGTTGGAGAAAATAGTTGGAGCGATACCTGGATGAACTTTAGATGACTATCACAGTGTGTATTTTTATCTTCTGAACTTTATATAATTTGGTTTGAATAGACACTTTGGGTGTCCTTGATAATTTTATGTGGTGATGTGTCATATATTATAACATGGTTTTTTAATTTTTTATTTATTCTGTTATTTCTTGTTGTTATTTGTTTATGGTATATGTATATGATTATCGATGTTATGGTCTCCCCACTATATACGCATGCCCTCAATACAATTTGGGATCCTCCATCATAAGGAGAATCACACATGAGGTTATTTGGAACTCTAGCCCATACCTAGTGATTTGGGTCGGGGAATTACAAAATAGTATTGGAGCTCGGGTTCCTTTATTTATTTTCTTTTGGGTACATGGTAGAAAGAAGATAGGCTATGTGGAACTCGAGAAGTGGAGTTTCTATGTTCCTGGCTATATCATGTTTATTAGACCTATGAGTAACCACTGATGAAGTTATAGTTATAGTTTTATTATATTTGGGTGAGTCCATGTATCTCAACTAGCCACATAGGGTGTCATGTCATATATATATATATATATATAAATTCACACATATATACATATATATGTTGTTTTTTATGTAATTCTATTATTTAATTCCATGATTTTTAATTTTGTGATATATATGTTTTCTTTTTTATTTGACATGTTCATGTTGGTAAGATACCATTGTGATGGAATTAAAATTAATTGAACAATAACATGCTTATTGTTTTTCCTATGTATGATCATGACTAATGAGTAGGTATGGAGAACTTGACTTTTACCTTGGTTAGTACTAAGCGAGATATACCTTAGGATATGGGTAGCCTCTTAGATTAAATTTACTTGTATGAATCCCATTTTTATGCATTTTATATGCTTAAGTAAATTCATTAATCATGTTTTTAATAGATTCTATAAATGATTCCTTTACATTTCAGAATATTCCAGCATAAAGTAGATTGATGGTACCACCAGCTAATGTGGGTTGAAGTGCTCTCACTAAGGAGGATCCCCCCATTCGACCAGCTAGTATGTAGGAGGGTGTAACAGAGCATGATACCACACCTTATTTAGTGGAATAAATAGTAGGCCCACCATAGTCGTGAGTCCTTCATCTTGTGTTTCCCATGGTGGAGGGGAACCAAGGTCTATGGTCGACTATGCTAGAGAGTTACATCTCTATAATCCACTACCCTTTTAGGGTATTGAAGGTCAATAGGATACATAGGACTAGAATAATCACATCAAGGGAATCTTTGACTCTATTGAGATGCCAAAGGATAAAACTGTGAAGATGAAATCATTCATACTGTAGGGACCTACCAAGAGATTGTGGGGTGTGATATGACCAGATGGTATATGTGAGGGTCTCACCCAAGTGGACTTAAAGGACATGTTCTATAGGGAATTGTTTCCTGACACATTTAAGCATGACTGATTGTAGGTATTCTTGGAGAAACAATACAAATATGTGATTATGATCATGCAATCTACACATTTCATGCATCTACTCCATTTCCCTCCCCTCTTAGTTAGGAATGATGTACATAAGTTCAAGAAGTTTTAGATTGGCCTTTGTTCAATGATGAAATTACTAGTATGAGAATTTGACCTTAAAATATATTTTTAAGTGTTTTGTAAGGATCTGACTATGGATAAGGTCTTATTAGAGTAATGAACAACTATATATCTTCCATATTTTAGTGCATAGGTGTGATAATCACCTATAGTTTTGGTGATAATATACTCTGGAAGAAGGTAAAGTAAGGTATAATGGATAAAATAGGGTGGAAATAGAAAAACCATGTAGTGTAGAGTATATTATACCATTTTTTGTGGAGATACATACTGCTTTAACAATATACAGACTAGTCACTTTTTCAAATTTTGATCAGCACCTCAGAGTAAGTGTCCACTGTAAGGAAAGATGGGAAACCTCCAATAGTTTTACCCTATATCTATGAGGTCAATATTTCATTGTAGATCAAGGAAGACATGGTTAGAGAACAAGGTATTTGGATAGGGTCCTCAATAATAGGATCATATGATGATGAATTAGGCGAGTCATATACCATAGGGATAGGGTCACGAAGCTAAGGCAGGCTGACTATATGTATTGGATCAGACTCCAAAAGGTGGTGTTGAGGTACTATCTACTATTCCAGGCATATTCTTGATATCTTACACCTTTTCTAATACTTGGTTAGATACTATTTATTCACATTATTTTATATATACACAAGTTTATATTGTACTTGACTCACTATTAATGTTTTATTCTGAGTTTATTCCCCTTGATACACTGTTGGGGACAAAAATGAACCATCTCAAGTGCGCCTAGAGTGTAATATATTCGTTTATGGTTTTGAAAATCTATGGGGATTTATTATTTTGGAGATTACTATCTTTGATTTGATTCTTATAATGGATTATCTATAAAGTTATAGAGACCGCATTAATTTCTATTGGAGATGAGTATAATTTACTTCACCAATGGGAGATAGGTTTATGATGCGTTGTGAGTGGGAGTTGGGAGTAGGTAGAGTGGGTCCATACATGATCCATATTAGGATGACTATAGCATATATTGTATGATTTTCTCTTTTAACATGATCTATGGTACCCACTTGATCATTTCGTCATGTTTAGATCTCTATTATATTTTCTTCCCATATGACTTCACAAGTCTTCCCACTAATATAAGTGTTGGGTTTGAGATAGAACTTATTATAGCTATGAAACTCATTTGTATTTCCCACTATCATATGATGCTAGATGGGTTGAAGGAGATCAAAGTGCAGCTTGAGGGCTTGGAATAGAAGGGTTTTATTAGGCCAAGTACATCACCATGGGATGCACCTATTTTTTCCCAGAAGATGGAAAATGGTCTCCAACTTTGTATAAATTACAAAAAGATAAATTAGGTGACCGTGAAAAATAGGTAATGTTTTCCCAAAATCAATGATATCATTTGTTAGTTTCAAATACACCCATGATTATCTAATACTGATATATTATCGGGATATTACTAGTTTCGGGTTAACGAGGGGGCATTACAAAGATGAAATTTAAGAGAAGGTGTGGGTTATATGAGTACCTAGTGATATGGTTTTTTGTTTATGAAATTAAACTCTTAAATGGAGTTACCTTGAGAGTTATATCTAACAGACACACACATTTTAAATCACGATTTTAGTATTATTTTCAGAAGGAATTAGGGACCCAACTGAGTTTGAGTATAGTGTACTATCCCAAGATAGATGGATAATCATAGAGTGTGATTTTTATATTGGAGGATATGATTCAAGCTTATATCCTAGAATTTGGTGGAGTGTGGGATGATTACTTTGTCTTGGTTGAGTTAACATACAACAATATTTCCTCAGTTTCAACTTACATGGAACCTTATGAGGCTATTTATGTTAGTATATTTTGTTCACCACTATATTGGAATGAGACTAGTGTGAGAATGGTTGTTGGGACCCATACAGTATAGTAGACCTTTAAGAGAGTGAAACTAATCTAGGATGGTTTGTTCACAAATAAGAGTTGGTAGATATATTATTTAAATCATAGGAAGAAAAATTTGGAGTTTTATATAAGTGATATGGTTTTTTATAATAGTGACTCTTTGGTTGGGCCATTAACATTTGTGAAAACAAGGGAATCTAATGCCATATTATGTTGGACCCTTCAAGATCACTGATATGATTTGAATAAAGTAATATCATTTGGATCTTCCTTCTCATTACCAAGGTATTCATGGTGTGTTTAATGTGTCTTATATATAGAGGCACATGAATAATCCTACACGTATCATTGAATTTAAGGATATTGAGTTGGTCCCTGATTCATCAAACATCAAATGCCTAGTACAAATTGTATACAAGAGTGATAAATTATTATGAGGTAAGATAGTACCACTTGTTAAGATCCTATATAATCATGGATGGATCTAATATGATACTTGGGAGTAAGTGGATGATGTTTGATCTCAATATACTCAGTTTGTTTAGCAGACATGTTTATGATATTTCTTAAGGATGAGATGTTGTTAGAGGGTGAGGATTCTAACATCCGTAGCTGATTAAGGTATGTGACTTTTGAAATTATGTGTTCTCCCTTGGTTAGATTTTGTATTGATATTCTTTAAATGTTGTTTTGAGGTTCATAGAGTCTAGTGTTTGAGTATATGGAGACTAGAGTGTAAGTTAAGCTCTGTAATGTAATGGTAGTAAACTACCACTATCCAACTAGTGGAGCCCACTAAAACATCAGTGAAGTTACTATAGATTTTTACTTCTCTATAGACACCATTGGATAGAAGGTGGTGTTGGAAGAACCTGAGTGGTCTATAATAACCCGAATTACCAGAGCCCACATGGTTGGAAGCAAGTTGAGAATTCACAACCCCAATCCTTTCACTAATATTTTAGGGGATATTGATAAGAACCAAGAAGGAATAAATGAAATGGGGGGCCTTTACCTAATATACCTATATGTATGTATCCAACCATCTATATGAGAAAGTGTGGAGGAATAATAAAAAGACTATAATATCTAGAGTAAAACCATTCATTTAACAAACCCTAGGGAATATAATATTGTGTAATAATATAAACCAAAGTGTAAAGGGGATAGATACACTCCCAACTATAAATTAGGTCCCAACTTGATAACAACTAGAATAAAGAAAAACATAGAGATCCCAAATCCTAATATCCAAGTCTAACCATTTTATATGATCAATCTACCTGAGTATCTCTAATATCCACAAATTTCATCACTGATATGGATGTAGTCTTCAAAAGAAATGACACATGTGGCCAAAGCCCATGATGGGGTGAGTATATGGATACCATTAGGATTACCCAAAAACCATAAATGAAGCAATAGAAAGATATGAAAATGTCCAAATAAACCCAATGAAAGAGGGAAATGAAACCCTATTTATATATTCTAAAAAACCCAAATGATAGAGAAAGGGGATCTTCACATCCATAGTATATCCCTAGACAATGAGTCTACCTGCAACTCCAAAGGTTCATGAAATATGCCCAATATCTCACGTGTCTTTCCAAGAAATTCATGTAGAGTACACACACCTCACCACTTCTCAACAGTCTCAGGGGAAACAATATCCAATAGAGTACCCAAACATTAGTACGATAAGGGGGTTCCACTCAATTATAGATCATTCACTCTTTGGTGTGATAAGGGGTACCACTAAGTGAATAGAGGATCCATCCCCTAGCACGACAGTGGGGTACCACTTAATAGATAGATATATATATAGAGGGATTTCATATTAATTTGATATGGTGGATCCACATATGAGATAGAGGAAACATTCCTTGGTGTGATAGGGGTGTACCACTCAATAAGTAGAGGTCCCACGCCCTAGTGTTATTGGGGGAGGGGGTGCCACTTAGTAGGTAGAGGAATTTCACCCTGGTCTATCAGGGAGTACCAATTAGTAAATAGAGGAATCAATCCCTAGTGAAATAGTGGGTACCACTCAGAAATTAGATAGGAATATGGGGGATCCAATCCCTAGTGTGATAGGGGGTTTCCAACCCCGACATCTCTAATATGTTCTGACCTAGATTACTACCATCATCGAGTATCACCTAAATGGGAATCAAGCTCAAAAAACATCACATCATATCTGGTATTCCAAGATAAATACCACCATCATGTTCTACATAGAATAACAATCAGTTGTGGATAATAATAGGATAAAATTTGAGTCCTAAAGAAGGATATCCAAGAGGAATATGTTTGTAGGGGAATACATAGTGTGTATAAGGGTCCACACAACATGTAAATTTTCCTTACTGCTAGGAAATTTTCTTTCCCGAACAAGGCTTGGAAATCTATTTCATATCACATGGAATGTAAACTTGGAAGATGAAATGTATGTCCACCTATGGCCCTCAGAATATACACATAGAACACATCTTGACTGGCCAAGTACAACCACCCAACGTGTTTGTAAAGAAACACAATGTATATTGTAACACCCAAAGGTTTTATGAAAAATATTCTTTTTAATGTCTTGTGTTGTACGCTACACCAAAATTAGCTTGTGATATACACAACACCGTATTTTCTTGCAGTATACGCAACACTATTCTTGGCTTGCGTTACACACAATTTCAAGTTCATTTTGTAGAAACTATTCTACGCAACATTATGTATAAATTTTGTTTAATGTATAAATGAAATAAGTTTTGATTATGTTATACGCAACACCAAACAGAGCTTTCAATACACGCATCCCTAACTTTGCTTGCATTACATGCAATAAAAACCTTCCTCGATAGCGTGTGTAGTACGCAATACGGAGTTTCACTAAACGAGATATTATTAAAACATTATGAACTAGCTGTTATGAATAGTAGTACCCACTTTTTGAAACTTTATAATTTTATATTTCAAAATGGACTTCATTTTTGTATTCGGAATATCAAAATTATCTTGGGGTGAAATTTTGTTATTTTTCGGACAACTTTCATATTCTGATGAATAGTGAAAATTACTAAATTTTAATTAAAAACAAAATTTTTAATCGAAATAATTAATAGTGATAAATTATTAATTTGAGTGGTTTTAAAGTATATTTAGAATGTATTTTTAACATTTAATACAATGTTTGTCATTGTTTTTAATTTCACATTTAAACCCGACATAAACAAGTGTAAATCTTTTGATAGTTATTATCTCTTAAAAACATGCTATTTGTTTTGACGATGAGAATTAATTTTTAAATTAATTAATGCAACTGATATGTTTTGAATTTGGTAAAATAGACATCATTTTTGAATTCAAAATATCAAATATAGCCTAGGCCTAATTTTTGGTATGTTTCTGGAAACTTTCATTTTTTGATGAATAGTGAAACCACTAAGTGGTAGTTAAAAAACTGAATTTTTCATAAAACTTAATATTACCGCTTATGTGAGTTGAATTTCAAAAATCCGAGAGACACAGTTAATATCAAGGACTAAAATGTGGTTCAATGAGATGAAAATATTTTTTGGTGAATAGTATTTTTTACTTTTATTTACCACGGTTAAAAGTAAATAGGATAATTAAGGGTAAAAATGATATTATTATTACCCTAACACATGTCATAATTCTATTGGATAAGTGTAATTAGACTAAAAACAACCTTAGGAATAAAATATTACCATTTATTCCCACTTGGATTAGATTAAGACATTTAATATTAATTTATTTAAAGAAGGGTTAAAATAGTTAAAATCAAAGTTTAATAAGTAAATTATTTTTAATATAGGGTTATACATAAGATAAATTAGACTATAAATATTAATTAGAAAGATAAAAAGATTTCCTACATAATGGTATTTTATTTATAATTTTTAGACATTATATAATTTAATTTATTCATGACACAGAGATGATGCAGTAATTATCTTATTAATGAAAGATTGACATAATTGATGTTATAAATACCCAAATAAATGTAATTTGAGACATTTTATGAATTACAATAATTTTATAGGTTAATATGACATGTTATTATTGATTTAGTTAACTTGTTTTGGACTAATCATTCTTTTATGATTTTCACAAAAATCAATTACCAAATAGTGTCAAAATTGACATAAAATAGTTTTTAAAAAAAATATTATATTATTAATTGTTATTTTATTCCTAAAAATCTAAGGTTCAGAAAATGACTTATATAAGGTTATATATATTAATAATAAACAACTTTGAGTTCGTTTTTCTTGTTATATTATTTTTATTAACCTTATAGTGTAAGAAAACAAGAAGACACGGTAAAAGTAAATTTATTTAACTTAAGGTTAAATATAAATGATAAGGTTAAAATAGAAACATAAAATTGTCTAAATTATATTTTATGAGAGGATTTTGACCCATCCACACCTTAGCTTTAAAATAACTCAATTTGGAGATATTAAAAACCGAATATGACTTTATAATAAAATAATATTTTTAGTTTTTCCAAAGGTTCCCCTCTCCTCCCTTACAAAAGGGCACCACCTCCCTCTCATCCTCACACCACTTTGAGCCTTCAAGTTCGGCCAAAACCTGACAAATTATCTTATCCAATTCCCTAGAAACATCCTATAGTTCCTGATCTTCTTCAAAGACCAATTTTAGTGCCCTAAGAGGATATCTCAAAGAGGCGCTTCAAAGAAGAGGTAATGTCTGTTACCGATTCTTTCAACTTTATTTCTTCTTACACTTATTATTCTTTAGTTGTTTAATTATGAAGTAATGACATCAGTATCACTCATATACTTATATTTTATTATAAGTATTAAACAACCATATTTCACCATCTATCAATCCTACGGAAAATGAAATCACCGCGCGTGCGTACGTACGGAATACCGTCTCCACGTCGTGGTGTAATCTATTTTTCCACCATCACCTTACTTGGATGGGTATAATGGTGAATTTAATGAATATATATGATTATTGTAAATTGATATTGATTTTGTAATATTATACATACACTTTCATACAATTCCACGATTATGGGAATGATATCATTGCTCGTGCGTACGTACGGACTACCGTCTCCACGAACGCGATGAGATTCATTTTCCATGATTAACCACTCAAGAATGATTATAAAGTATATATAATGAATAATAATGAAATATATGACATAATAATGCTACTGGATTTATGTATATATATATATATATGTATGTCATCAATTTAATTTCATTCAATTAAACAAGGAAACGAAAACAACGTTCTTGTGTACGTACGGCCTACCGTCTCCATGAACGGTGTATTTACTTTCATTTTATAGATCTATAATATATATGTATATGATGAATATATATTATATATAAATCATGTTTTACACTCTGGAATTATGTAAATCAGGATATAAGTAATAATATCAAGAACGACAAGTCGAAACACATACGATAAATGAAATGATTTTACCCAAAATGCTGCTTTAACATGGAATTTAAAAAAGAACGGGTAATATAAAGTCATAAGTGAAACACATATGATATGATAAAAATGAATATGATTCCGTAATAAGTCAATGACATTATTTAAATCATTATACAGGAGGTTTGGATACGTATGAAGCATATCAGACCTAAGGTAAGGGATAATTTTGCAAATATCATTTTTATCCGAGATTGCTTATAAGTAAGTATTTACTGGGGTTATATTTTTCATCAATGCCCATAAAATGTTTTTCATAAAGTGTTTAATATTCTTCCATGTATGTTTAATGTCATGTTTACCCCGTTTTGACTTTTACTTTGTGTTATGGAAGGAATATTTCTTTTGTTTACCATACGAGGTACTTTTTGACTTTTCCGAAAAAAGTACGAGGAAAATGTTATTTTTAACTTATACGGCGTGAACGGATTTTTACAGTTTCATAATGCCCCATTTTCATAAAGCTTACTCTACCAGATTTTATGACTATTTTGAACAAAATACTTTTATTTTAAAAGTGCATGGCATTTTGTGAAAAGAAAATTATTTTGAAGAAGAAAGGATATTTTCAAGAATTCATTTCAAATGTTTTATCTAAACCATTTTCCATCTAAGATGAAATTATTTAATATGTGTATGTTTTAAGTTTAATGTCTCTATGATTTACATGGTTTCACTTTTCTTATGATTAAATTTCCATTTGTTTTATATGGATTATGGGATGATGGGATGATATTTATGAAACCCATTTTATTCTTTGGGTTATGATGAATGTTTTAAGTTTATTTTGTTGCACAAGTAAGAATGATTTCATTATGAGATGGGTGGGACCTATATCTACCTCCAATGTATTGGGTAAATATTTATATCTCATGAGATAGACATGGCTGGAACGGTAAGTTAATCCGGTTCAGTGTTACAGGACTAATACGAGGAGTGAACTCGATTCAGAAAGGGACTTTGTCCACTAAGATGGTCTTGGCAGTAATGCCTTGGATACTATGGAAATCATATAATGTGCTTAATGGTTTTCCACAATTACATGTTTCATTCCCATGCTATTTTATCATGATTAATGTTTCTTTATGATCTATGCCTTACGTACTTCCATGATTCATGTCATTGATCAAGATTCTAATGTTTAAACATTATGAACCTATTTTGAAGTTCAAATGTATATGATTTGTTTTTTATCCATGCTTACCCTTATTGAGCATTTTTGCTCACCCTTTATATGTTTTCTTTTCCCCAGCATTTAAAGAAAGGTTTTAGGTAAGAAAACAAAAAGGGGAAGATATTATGGGAGATGTTGAAGATCTTTCACCACGATTAGAAGATTATACTCCGAGTTTCCAAAGACACTAAACTATTAAGATCCTTGTGTGTCTGTTTTTGTTATGTATTAAGTATTCTTCTAAAGTAATGTAATGTCCATGTACATCAAGCTTCGGGTATCTACATATATAAGGACCCATGGTATTGGGGCACATACTGTTGGCACACAGATTTGATACCCTGGTAGGGTCAAAGGACATGTGGGATCGACCACACAATGTGATATACTTAAATTGGCTAAAACCCCCAGCCAAGATGGAAACTGAAGAACAAAATTTTTATTCTTCTGCACTGCACAATGTGTAGTAGTGTTTTTCACAGAATCCTTAGATCCTCCAAGTGGATTTAAAGTATAAATTCTCCACCTAAAAACCAACCATTTTACCACTCTATATAGAAAGGTAATTCCTTTGTATATCAATTATAGGTCCCCAATGGATAGTAATCGTATTTTGTTCCTTTGATGAAGAATCGGCATGTGCCCCGTAGCACCCCCACCACCATTGCAGCTTCAGATCCTAGATCCAAAAAGAATCACCGACAAATCAACCCAATCCATCTACAAATTATGATCTTAATAATCCTTATCCAATGCACCATGAATCTGGCTTTTTCATCACACTCAAACCATCCTAACAATGCCAAACCCCGACCCCATGGGCCAATGATGAAGAATGCGAAGAACGGTAGGGAGAAATGCACATAAACAAAGGTATAACCATCATTAGCCAAGCGTTCTTATCAAAATATCATGAAATTGGGGAAACCATGGATGTTATCAAGGAAAAATAAATATAAATTTATATAAACAACTCAATTTATCCAGACAGGTTCAAGAAAAGGGGGTGAAATTGCAGACCAAAAAAGAAGATAATTAAATCCATGCTCAATATTTTAATCAAAAGGGAAGAAAATAACAAATGAAGAGTCATACCTAAAATAGGACTAATAATTGGTGAATAAAAAATTATACAATAATGCATAAAACCCACTACATTTTCTTCCACTCAATCCACCTTGATCAAATCTTTTTTCATTCTCTAATCTAATCTGTCAACAAATAACTCTCATTTTCCACCCCTCAAATACACCTAGGCTTATGTCATAACCCCAAGGAATTATTATAATAGTATATTTAAATAGGTATTTAGTTCATGGGTATTTAAATGAAAATAAATAAATAAATAATTTATTTTAAATAAATGAACCCATCAACAACTGATTTCCTTGAAACATCTAACACCGACCAACCTTAGGTTGCAAAAAATGTAAAACTAAAATTATTGAATCAATTAGGGTCTTATATTTTCAATATAAGGTCTTAAAAATTTGTAATACAAGAAACTATGAAATAATTCATGTGCGTACATTAAAATATTTTAATATTTTGAATATATAAATTTCAAGATTCCTAGACACTTAAAACATAGTGCTGAATCCAATGATAAATCCATAGTTATATAAATAAATATCTAAAGGACATGTATAACAAATCCAAAGTTGTTACATTCTCCCCTATTCAATTATTTTTTCCTCAAAAATAAAATTTAGTGTGAAAATTTGGGGGGTAATAAGCCTCCATATGGCTCTCATGATCCTAGGATCTATCCTAAATTCTCTCATGATACTAAATCATGCAAACCAAATGAATGATCCATCCATGTAGGATCCTATCATGATAATCCTTAATCACCACTAGGTACTCCAGGAAGGTGGACATTTCCGTAATGTCTATCTTCCTCCTATCAATATTGTGTATAGGGTCATGCATGTATCTTCTCATATGTGACAATGGAAGATTTCATGCATCTGATCAAACTATGGGGGTAAGGCTAGTTGTTAAGTGACATCACCAACCCTCTATAATTTCTTGAACATCCTGATGAACCTTGGGTATATCTTTCCTCCCTAGAAAAAACCTTTGTAATCCTCATTATGTGGATACACTAAATAAAAAATGGTCTCCCTTACTGAACTCAAATTTATTATGATGTTGATCTGCATAAGATTTATATTTTCTATGGGGTGACCTCATATGATCATAGATCACCGAAACCTTCTCCTTCATCAGTTGTACCATCTCTTTCCCAACTAGATATGTCTTTCCAATCTAAGTTCAGCATAAGGGTGACCTTAAGGCACTCCTGTACAGATCCTAAAAAGGTGTTATTCTAATATTAGAATGATAAATCTCTTTATAAGAAATATCTACCAATGTAATGTGATCCTCCCAACTATGGTCTAAGTCCAACACACATGACCTCATTATATTCTCCAACACTTTCATAGTTATATCAGTCTTCCCATCCATCTGGGGGTGAAACATTGTACTCATCCTCAATTGGGTCCCAAAGGGATCCAATAAGCCTCTCCATAACCATGATGTGAACTGAGAATCATAGTTAGAGACAATATTCTATGGTACACCATGAAGTCATAAAATATCTTATATGTAAAACTACCCTAGACTATCCACTGGACTCTGATCCCTGATAAAAATGAAGTGTGATAACTTTATGAGTTGGTCAATAGCCAACCAGATATCACCATGACCTCTCAACTTTCATGGTATCCCAGTCTCAAATTACATGTGTATTCCATCCCATTTCCACTCTAGGATCTCAAGAGGCTATGAGAAACCAGTCAAACCCTAGTGCTCATCCATCACCTATTATTACGTGAGACACTGGGAGACAAACTCGAAAACACTCCACCAGATGAAATTCCACAAAAACTACTAATGATTTTTATTGTATATCTTTTCCACATTATAATTTACAACCAAGAAGGAAGCTAGAAAATCCCTCTTCACCACCTCTCACAATGTGATTGTAACTAGTGTCCATTCCTAGAAAAGTATTACATGCTCCCCTCCTTCATTGAATCCATCCAGAGAATCCTCTAATGATATCTGGTCATGTAAAACCTCATAGTTTATGCATCCAAACTGATCTTCTCTCAATTACTAATGAAGTGAAGGGGTCAAATTATTTGATTAAAGAAAAACTACACCCTTCTCCTCCTCTAAGTTCACCTACGATGAAGTCAATTATGTAGATTCCTCCTCCACCTAGTGAGAATGAGAATTCTTACTAATGGAATATGAAACCTTGTTTTCCTTCCCGGGATTATAGAATATCTCAAATTTTTAGTCCAACAAGAACTCTAACTGACACCTTAATATTAGGTTAATATATCTATATTTGAAGATATACTTGATATGTTGATGGTCTAAGTATATAATAAAGTTCTCTCCCAAAAGATAGTGCCTCCACATATTCATAACAAAGACTAGTACTAGAAAATATTGGTTGTGAATAGAATAATTCTACTCATGGGGTGTAAAATATAGTCTTTTTTTTGTTACCTCACCCTTTGAGTTTTGGTTGAACCTATTTGAGTTAGGTTTTACTTCTTCTTTAAACCTTGGTTGTTGAGTCCCTTTTTTATAATGGAGATCATTTTTTGAGGAAAATGATCTAAAATTCAGGGATGTATATTTTTTTGAATTAATGGAGTCTGGGAAAACATGTTAAGGGATTATGAGGTTATCTATGAGTTTGGAAGGATTTGGATGTGGTTTGGGTTCTTTATGTAGAAGCTGGGTCAAGAGCTATCTGGTGAACACTTTAATTCCATAAAAAGATGTCATGGTGTGAAATTGTTTCCAAACAGTCATCATGAACTGGTTCAGAGTGTGAGATGGTTACATGTCATGAAACTGGTTCACATCATGAAATTTTTTGACATGGTTATTTTAACTTGATGGGACAATTTTTTCATCATATATCGTTAATTGAAAAATCCATAGTGTGAAAGGGTTTCACGATGTGAAAATCTCATAACCAGCAGTTTTAAACCACATAGCCCATATGTTCTCATTTCATTCATGGTGAATATATTTCTCTTGAACTCTAAGGAAAATCTTGATGATTTTGGATCCATTCCTTCCCTTCCGTACATCATGATCAAACATTTAATATTTGATAATTTTTTTTGGTTTTCCCCTCTCTTCTTCTTGTTCTCCATTATTACAGTGTAATCTCTTGACCACTATATGAACTATTTTTTGATCTTATGTGATAGAGGTTTCTCCTTGTGATATCCATCCCCTTCATTCCTCATTGCTGTTTCTGGTTGATATCATTACTTTAATCACCATATAAAGGTAGGTGGTCTAAAACAATTCTCTTTGTTCTATTTCTATTTTTTCAAGTATGTGAAATATTATAAAAATTCATCGACACAATGTGCTCATTATAAAATAGAGCAATGGGTGATGAAAAAAATTTGTTTAGAAAACTCCTTGGATCCCTTTGGATCCAATGGTTTGGAGACGTATCTTGAAGCTACCCATAGGTGAGACTTACCTTGTATAATATAGAACCAAATAATGGATTAAAGATATGATTTATCAGGACATTAGGCCTAAGGTGATTACTTGTGATAGATTCACCTTGAAAAATGATTAACTTGATTATTGAATTAATGGGTTATTGAAAGATGAATGGTAATTTTATAAATTTACCATTGGGGGTTATGATGTTATGTTATAGTATTCTTTCCAATACGACTTGTATTGTGACTTATGTTGAAATGATTATATAAAGGTCTATGCCAAGTGATGTATAAATGATTATATAAAAGGATATGCCTAGTGATGATGAAACGATTATTTAATGGGCTATGCTTGGTGATGCTGAAATTCTTATAAAAAGGGATATGCCCAGTGATGTTGAAATTATAATATAAAGTGGTTTTACTAGTGATGTTGTAATTATCACAGGGATTGTAATGTTTTTGTGATTATTCCATGGATTTATGGTTATGGTTGGAATGGTTATGCTACATGATCAGAGATATTCGAACATGGAGTCGAAGTAGGTTGACTGTTGTATCATATTTATTGATTAACAAATAATCCTATTTATTACTTTACAGAATGCACTTATTATTAGACTTCTTTTTTAGACACAGTGGGGTAGACCCAATGAGTTTTATTCTCACCCTATTTGGGTCATCTTTTGGTACCTAAAAAAATTACAGGGATGTTGGTTAGGACAAGGGAAAAGAACCTTATTACTGATTGTTTCATTCTGGATAGGTCAGAGCTTGGAGATGGGTCCAACATAGGCTTTTGGACCAGGGTATTTTGAGTTTATTTTTGTCAGTATGGTATTTTATCTATATTACATTCATTTTAAAATTTAGATACATTCCAACCTGACATTACATGGTTTATTATTTGATTTACTTTGTTCAATTCTTTATATTCCAATTGTATGACATACTATTTCTACTATTTCCATTACTCTTATATTTTTTTATTTATGTTGTATTATAAATCTGTACTAGAGGTTATAATCTCCCAACTATGTTATCTATACCCTCAATGCTAGTTGGGAGCCTCTAGCATACGAGGATATGCGCTTGAGGTCCAGTAACTATCCTGATTTGACAACATGAAGAGTTTCGGATCTGGGGACATTAAAAAGTGTTATTAGTGGGAGATTCCAATCCTATGACCTTCCTAACTCCTCCCACTAAAGATTCCACAATGACAGGATATATATGATAACCCCTAGGTCCTTCCACTAGTATAACCAATTTAGAAACTAGCACCGAGGGTATAAAAATATCATAAAATGGGAGGAATTACCCTCTATAATAAAATTAGACCAAGAGAGAAGATGGATAATATATAATAAAATCCATGAAATAATATAAAATAAATCAAATACTATCCCACATGTGTTTATAAATGAAACCGATACAGATAAAAGTCTCTAAAATCAAATAAAAAATAGTGACACAACAAAAAAATAAAGATCTGAGCTAGTAACATCCAACACAGTCTATATAGTCCAAATGGGAACCAAAAAATTAGTTTATATATGTATAGTACGAATACAAGAATACTTAGTAGAAAAACTTTCTCTTTTGAACATGTGAAAGAATAATACTAATAAACCCATGAGAAAATATCAAAACCAATAGCACCTAGACAGGTCAACTATCTATCCCAAACTCACCAAGGAACTCTGATAAAATAAATAAAGCCAAATATAATAACATAATAAGAAGAACATCAATAAAGGGTATAACTCTCCACTTTTCCACTTATTTTACACTCTTGTAACCCAAATTCACACATTCTAGTGATCCCATCTCTTCCGAATAACATATACCACCTCCCCACAACATAGTCACATCACTTCATACCTACAGCCACCAAGGAAACTGCCCCACAACATGGTCACATATCATCCTTCATGTAGAAACTTGTTCCATCACATTTGAAAACATAAATATAGTAGTATGATATTGTGAACATGAAATACATCAACCTCATGACCTCCTCCTACCATGAATGGCCCCCAAAATAAGTCACCCTAAAACATAGAAATATCACATCTGGTATGAAAACACCGGGTTCATGAAACATTCCTATCATGGGGTGTTAAAAAAACAATTATTTTCTAAGTTAAAATGTGTTAAAGTGGTTAACATAGGTTTTCTCCAGAGAGTAGAGCACAATAATTACATTTTTCACTTTAAATTTGAGAAATAAGTGGGGTTGTTTTTTAAATTATTTGGTTTTGAAAACAAATAAATGAAAGAAAATAAATAAATAAAGTAAAATCTTTAAAACAAATTGATAAGAATGTGATTAAAAATAGTGATAAGAATTGGGTGATTAGGTTAGGGTTGGTTTTACACATGTAATGTTACCATAATTCCAATTGATCCAATCCCCATATGCTAAACCAACTAAAGTGAGAGTTCACAATCACTTACTCTCAATAACTTGGTAAATGTTGATGGTGAGAGTAAAACATACGAAGATATTAGTTTGTTCTACTCTCAATCCTTTTGCGTAAGAGTTACAGTGAATTCTGTGAGTTAAATTAGGCAATTCCTACACATGAGCCTCAGGTTGGTTGGTGAGGACTTGGAAAGTGCATCCAAGAAACCCGAGATCAAATCTGGGTGGAGAAATATTTTCGGGTACTGTAGTAGACACTATAGCAGTACTTTAGTAGGTACTATTCGGTACTATAGTAGCTGGAACTATTCATCCATCTGGGCCTCTAGGCCACCAGTTTGGTCCTCGGCTCTTGCAAGGCTTTCAGGCCACCAAATTCTTTTGGGCTAGTTGTTTCACAATGCCTTCAGGCCACCTTAAGTCCCTAGGGCCACCACAAGGCTTTCAGGCCACATGATGCAGATGTTCCAGTCAGAATACAAGGGACCAGGCTTCATATGAAGATTCAGGGTAGACACATTCACTAGAGCTGAGCTAACCAGAATAGGAAGAACGAGAGGGTGTGGATTTACTATCGGTACCATGATTGTGCAACTTTTCATAGGATAGCTAGCCGACCAGCCCTATGAAGGTGGAGTGCTGATATCATGGCATATGTTGGGGAGGATCAGTTCCATGTTTTCTTCTTAGGGTGATTCCCTCTAAGACATACACTTCATGTAATTGTCTATAAACCTTCGGGCCTTTCAGGGGTTCCACCTCAACCCTTGGAAGGTGGATTTTAAAAAATAATAAAAAATGAAGACCTTCGGGCAATTCTGTCAAATTAGGCAATTCCTGATCGGGTCTTGTTTATCCCAACCAATCAAGAATATGAACCACTCCTCCCACACGTACTAACGATCGCTAAGTAATTCACCAATAAGACCTAATCAATTCCATATTATATATACCAGAACCTAGTAGAGGGAGATAATTATCATTTACCAAAGAAATAATAACAAAATAATCTAAAATCAAATACAATCGAACAAGAAAATAAAAATAGTTATTAGAATTGAAACCAATATCCCAAAAGAGGGAAATATTTCATACAACTATGTTCATGAACTCAAACATTAAAAAGGTAAAAAACTATCCTTCCCCAATCAATTAGAGGATTACCCCACCATGGTAAGGGTAATTGAGAAGAATGGGGATGAATAATACATTACAAATCGAAAAGAAAGAGAAAAGGTAAAAAAGAACAAAAACATATCATCCAGAATATGTCCTCTAGAAGTTCACTTTTGTTCATCCCATCAGATCATTGAATAATGCTAAGGTCAATTCTTATAAGATGTTTCCAATTGAGCTTTCCATATAACCTAGAAATTTCAGAGAATTTTGAGTCGTTTCAAAGAAGTTATGGCAACCTAAATTGAGCCGACTTATTGTGCATGCCAGATACTATTCCACTAACCCCACTTGGACTAGTTAAAGGGAGTAATTAATGAAATAATTTCTACTATAAATTTAAACTTTAGTTTTACCTATGAGACATCTTTCGAAACAAACTTAAATCATCCCATTTTAAGTTTGGAATCCCGTGATATGTCTATTTGAATGAGGTAGGGTTCATTCTTCTAAAGAGAACAACTTTCGAACTAATGCAATTTTTTTTGGGAATGTGGGAGTTCGAATGGGATCTCGGTCCAAAATAATAATTTGTAGCCAAAAAATATACGAATCATAAAAAAGTAATAACTTGAATTGGATGAAAATTATAGAAGTTATTCTTGAAAAATAGAAGCAACATAAAACTGCTAAATGTCCAGAATTAACTAATTTTCACACTTAAGCTCAAAAATCACCATAAATCATAAATGATGAAAATCATATCATATTGGTAAATTGGTTGGGATAAAATAAATTAAAAACATATGAATAATTTTTGAAAATATTATCTCTATCAATTCCCCTACACATAGCACATGGAATCCTGGACAAGTAAACATCAATATCAAATCAAAGAAAATTTAAAACACATATATTTGAGATCCAATAATTTAACACCAAGAAACAAAAGATATAATTACTCATTAAAACCCATTATTTAAAGTTATTAATTTATATCATTCATTAAATTTACACTTCATTTATCCTCCCATTCACACAAAACACTTACCCCACTTTCATTTTCTCTTATCACACAAATATCAATTTTAAAAAATGTCTTTCTCATCCAATACTCAAGTAAGGGGCACCATAGGCTTGATAAATTACTAAATATACATCTGATGTGAGTTAGGGACATGTGTTTAAAATTAGTAATTTACATGTTTATTATTGTGCATTTTTTTGGTAGGATTTTGATATGAAAATTTCTGAGGCCGAATAAGGAGGTCTTGACTCTTTTTGAAGACAAATTGCATAATTATAATTTTCAATTAAGTATGATCTCCTCCTTATTCCCCTTAATAGAAATTAAGCTCCATCATCATTTAAGATAAGGGAATACACACAAAAATAATCATTTTATCAGAAAAAATTTCAAACTTCTCATACATATTTTTTTCTTGAAAGCTCCAGATAGGCACAATTTTTTCCTTTGGAAGCTCCAAAAAGGCACCACTTCTCATACACGAATGTTCTAAATAGGAATACATTTCAATAGAATGATTTTTAGGAGAAAAATAATCTCTTTAACATTTTATTTTCCGCCCAAAGTATCAACACATTTGGTTTCACAAAAAAATTAAATCTCCTCCCACACTTAAGTTCAATTAGATTTTTCAATTTCACATCAAGAGCAGGTTAGAAAGAGAAAATTGACTTATAATGTGTCTAACCTAATATGATGTTCATGGATTATTAGGGATACAAGGATTAAATGTGCAAGGTAGGACATTATAAAAAGGATTTTTAGAAAATAGTTCTTTAAAACCAAAGAAATTGCATAGTCATTTATAACAAAACTACATAGAACCCTCAAGTTTTTAATAGAAATAAATCAAATTCTGGTTAAATAAAGCCTGATTTGGTTCTCTCAATAAGTGAGGTGAATGAAAATAATATGAAAATAAATGTTTTAGTGGCCTCACTGAAAAGTGATTTCAAATATAATGACAGTGAGATATGGCATGAGATTCAAAAATCAGAGTACTTTTCATCAAATTTCTAAAGATTTGAACTTGAAACAAAGTCATTTTTAGAATTAATTTAAGATTAGTTTCATAGGATAAATTGTTTCACTAAATAATATGTATTTTATCGATGGTGATGATAATCATTTCAGCACAAATGTTTAAGAAACACAAAAAAAAATTAAAAAAACAATTTTTTAAAAAAAAATAGAAAAATAAAAAACTGAAAATACTAAACTATAAATTTCCCTCCTCTACACTTAAATGATGTAGTGTCCACAATGCATTAAAATTTATTTGAGGTATAAGAATATTTGAAATTGAATTATAGAAATCAATAAAGTTATAATGAGAGGTAAATCTTTCCTTATTAGTAGTGTATCATTGAGTTAAGCTCATAAGTGCTGCACACATGAAATCCTATAACAAAACATAGATAAAATTACATAATAAATTTATTAAAATATAATTAAAATATAAATAGAGTGAAAAAATTATGATAGATCTTGGTTTAATCCACCACGTGGGCCCTGGTTTTTGAATGCCTCTAGATGGGTAGTTTCAGTTGGTTATCCCTAATCTGATGGTGGGTTGAGTTTCTTTAATATGAACCACCAACAATTCTTATTTCCATCTTTAAATTATTCATTTTTATTGAGGAAAATATGGACATAGTACTCTAAATCCTCCCCAAGAAAATGAGATACAACTTTCATGGTGGGGGTAGGACAAAGGATGAGTCATCCTCTTTATTGGTTTCCACTTTCACAACTTCTTCTTCATTATCCAATGGTTGATCAAGGTATGATACATCAATAGAATAATCAAAGAGAAAGTCATAGTGTAATTATATTTGAATAAAATTAAAAAATGTGGAATATATATCAATTTGTTACCTTTTAATGTAAGCATCTTATGGCTTAGTTTCCTTAGGAAAATCTAGATTTGCCTCTTCATAAACTCCACCCAATAAGTGTTCAACATGTTTAGGGAGCTCCATATGTTCCCCATCCAATGAATCTTCTTTTTCTTCTTCATCCTCCAAGGAACAACATATGTTTTCAAAATATGAAAATTTCAAGCCAGGGGAGGTGATACTAAATTCAGATTCTATATAATCATCATGAAAATACTTAATAAAAATATTACTTCCCTTAGGTGTGTTGACTTCAATTTATTCTTCAGTGGAAAGTTTCTCTTTGAGTTGAATTTCACTCGATAGAGGTAGGTAGTCTGGGTCCTCTGATTCTTGGATCTCCTTATAAAAAGCATGTAAGAATAAGGGATAATCTTATTAGAACATGGACAAATTATAAATTTTTTGAAAGTAATGGGAGAACCTGATTAGCTCCAGGGACATCGTTTCAATTTTTTTTGTCCATGTCCTCCCTCATGCTAGCTATGAATTATTTTAATGTATTATACCCATTATTTGATTTCAAAAATAACATCACTTGTCTAATGATAACAGAAATACCAACCTCTATTTACAAGGGTGAAATAATAATTGGTTCTTTCACTTGAGGGTAATTATTCCTTGAATTAAATAAATGATCATTTGAAAACAACATGGTAGAAGATCTTCTCACTATTTTTTGAACTTTGAAATATTTTTAATTAGATTACAACACTACCTCCACGGAAATGACCCCATGTTTTGACACATTTATATCATGGGCTGTATAAAAAACAATTATTTCATAATTTAAAATGTAGTAAAGTGGTTAACCAAGGTTGTCTCCAGATAGGAGCGCACAACAATTATATTTGTCATGTTAAATTTGAGAAAAATGTGTGGTTGTTTTTGAAATTGTTTGGTTTTGAAAACAAATAAATGAAAAAAAAGAAACAAAGTAAAATATTTAAAACAAATTTATAATCATGTGATTAAAAATAATGATAAGAATTGGGTGATCAGTTTAGGGTTGGTTTTCCAATTAATTTTTTTTTCATAGTTCCAATTAATCAAATCCTATTCTGCTAAGCCGATTAAAGTGTGATTTCACAATTGCTTCCTCTAACTCCCTTGGTAAATGGTGATGGTGAGAGTAAAACATACCAAGAAATAAGTTTTTTTTACTCTCCTTAATTTTTCATAAGAGTTACAATGAATTCCCTCAATTAAATTAGGCAATTCCTAATCGGGTATTGTTTATCCCAAACAATCAAGAATATGCCTTACTCCTCCCACACATACTGACAACCGCTGAGTGCTTCACCACTAAGCCCTAATCTATTAAATCAAATATAGATCATAACCTTGTATAGGGAGATAATTACCATTTACCAAATAAATAATAACAATATAATCTAAAATCAAATACAATCACACAAGACAAAAAAAATAGTTATTAGAATTGAAACTAACTTCACAGAAGAGAGAAATATTTCATACAATTATGTGCATAAACTCAAACATTAAAAAAGGTAAAAACCTCTCCTTCCCCAATCACTCAGAGGATTACCCCACCATGTTATGGGAAATTGAGAATAAGAGGGAAGAATAATACATTACAAAATAAAAAAGAAAGAGAAAAGGGAAAAGAAAGAAAATAAAAATTACCTCTATAAACTATCCTCTAGAAGTTTGCTTATATTTTTTCCAACAGATCATTAAAGAACGCCAAGGTAACTTCTTATAAGATATTCCAAATTGATTTGGCCATATACCCTCAATATTTCAGAGCATTGAGTTTCATTTCAAAGTAGTTACGAACGCCTAAATTGTGCTGACTTATTCTGGCCGCCACTACCACAAATGAGAGCAAGGGAAGCGCTTGGGTTTTATCCGCAGTAATCAAAAAGAACTAATAAAATGGGTACTTTTATCAGAGCCAAAAAAAGCATTGCAAAATATACCCTTTATCAGTGCTAATATTATCACTGATAAAGACCCCCCTTTATCAGCACTATCAAAAAGAGCTGATAAAAATGCGACGTTATCAGCACTAATAATAGTGCTGATAAAAGTTTTTAATAGAAAATATTATTAATTTATATAAAAATATTTTAATTATATTTAAAAATAATGTTTAAATGTATACATTAAATAAAATTGCATGGTTATCATGTATATTATGTTTATGTTTTATTTATATATATTATGATTATTAGTTTTAGTTATATCTTTATTAAATATTTATTATACTATATGTTTATAATATTATATATAAAAACTTTTTAATATATATATATATACAAATAGTTATTATATATATATACATTTCAATAAATTTATGTTTCCAAATAATGTGTCAATTGATGTGTATGTTCTTCTCATGAATATATGTTCATTGTTTACCCTAATGTTGGTCATATATACTATAGTAATATATATAATTAGTGTATTCATTCATTTTATATATATATGGAGAATTATCTTCTCATAAAAACATAAAATCACAATAAATATATTTAAATAAATAATAAATTTATTTATTATATTTAAAAATATAAATATTTAGTTATATATAATTATTTACCTTTTAAATATATGATATATAATTATAAATATATATAAATAATTAAATATAAATATGTTTAAATAATTATAAAGCTGCAAAATATTATTTTTAAATGATAAATATATATATATGGATACCTTTTGAATATATTTATTTAAAAAAATATATATGTCTTCAATGAATATATATACACAAACATAGATATATATATAAATAGATATGAAATTAAAATTATACATAATATATCAATGTATATTTATATATATATTTTTAATTTAAATTATAAATTTAATTATAATTTATACACAAACACCATATATATATATATATTTATATATTTAATTATAATTTAAATTATTAAATAATAATAAATATATTAATTATATATATTTATAAAATAAAAAATGCAATAAATATATTGGTTATAATTTTATAATTATTTATACGTTTTATCAGTTCTAATTAAAAAGAGTTGATAAAACATCCATTTATCAGCACTTTTCCAGCACTAATAAAGATTTTCCTTTATCAGCGCTCCAAAAGCACTAATAAACACATGTTTTATTAGTGATTTCAATTTCAGTGCTGATAAAAAATACTTTCATCAGCGTTTTTAGCACTGATAATGATGGGCCTTTATCAGCGCTAAAAAAAGGGCTGATAAAGGCATGTTTTATCAGTGCTATCAATTTTAGCGGTGATAAAACATACTTTTATCAGCACTTTTTATCTAGCACTGATAAAAGTGTCATCGGGTTTTATAAATTAACCCTAACTTTCTCCTCCTTCCTTGCACCCTCAATGTCTCACGAAAGTCGATCCCTACCACCACCATCTTCCCCCCCCCCCCCACTGCCACCGCCGCCTCCTCTCCTCCCTCCTCTCTTACCTCCTCCTCCTCCTCATCCACCGAATCCTCCACCACTGCTAACTGAGATTCGTCACGCGACTCTCCTCCACCACGAACAAAGCTTCACCACCGACACCTACACCAGTGGCTCTCCTATGCCACGCCTCTCCTTTAGGAGGTACATTAATCTTGCATTTTATTGGTTTTGGATTTTATCTTGGGATGTTATGTATTAGCTTTGTAGACCTAGATTTCTCTTTTAATTCTTATTTTATATGTGGCATTGGTTATTGATTTATATTAAAATGGTATGTTTCTAATATTTTTTGAGTTATTTCATATGTTTTTTGAGTTATATAATCATTTTAAATTTTGATAGAGTTTCATCCCGCAACATAGGAAAATGGAGTTTTTATTACTATGCATGGTTTTCATGAACATGTTAGAAGAAACTGTGAGGCTTCTTCTTCTCAACTGGTTTCATATTTGATTTTGTACTGTGAATGACTATTCAGTATGGGTTATGCAAGATTTAGTCTAAACCATGTGGATACTAGGATAAACCATGTAGGACTTATTGTGAGTCTAGCCTATAGCGCATGACTTCTACATGGTTAGGTAAACCATGTGTCAAGTGTGTGAATTTCATATGTAAAATTTTATCGCCATTTAGAACGACTGAAGAATGGGTTTTCCGACCATTAAGGGTCCCGATCCAACCTATATGACTGTATTTTGGCTAGGTAGTGTCAAGAAAATGGTTTTGAATAACATGTGCCTTGAACATTAAGCCTACCTTGATTCTTTGAAAATTATATATTACCCTTTCCCCATATAAAATTAAATAATCCACCCCTAATTTCTCCCCCCCTTTAGTTAAAATGAAGTAGGCCCCTCTAAGGGGGGATCTATCCCTTCATCTTATTACATTTTGTGGTCTTATACCTTAGATTCAAGTGGTTTTGTTCTTAGTAAGTCCCTCTAAAACTCTATCTTCTTTATTACCTCTCTTTCTTCTAATTTCTCTCTATCATAAGAACCATAATCACTATGATGGATTATTTTTGGATAGGGGATAGTCCAAATCATGTGGATATATTTTTTTAGATACTGTAGATGGAATATATTGGCTTGTGGAAGTGTTCAAAGTCATAGGAGAAAACATTGGACATGAATTTCTTTGAGTTAATGTAGGTGTTTCTTTATTTTCTCTTTATATTACATTCCTTTAAATGGATACTAGTTTTAAAGTGGGGTTTCATTTAAATTATTATTATACATGTGGCCCCTGAGGGGTTGAGGTGATTTAATGTGATTTTATCCATTATCATAGAATGATATTCTATTCTATGTTTTTTTGAAAATTAATAAATAGATTTTAAATAATTATTTTGGTTTTATATATGATGGAGAGCACTAGTTTGAGGTTTTTAAAGTATTATTGTATTAAGTCACATTCAATCTAAGTGTTTGGGTGTTTATAATATTTTTCTTGGGTTTTTTGATTTTGAAAGGGGACTGATAATCCTTTTTTGTGGTATTTGAAACCTTTTTACAACAAATGTTGATTTATAAATCCAAATTTATGGGTATTTTAAGATTTTATGATAATAAAGATGAGTTTTATTGGGTTTAATAGGGGTGTTATCCCATGTTAAATTTATTTTTAAACTTATTAGGTTCATTGAATGTTTTCCAATATGATTTAAAGTAAAGAGTGAGTTCCCAATTGAGTTTTCAAAATTGGTTTACTAAAAATCATTCTAAAGGGTAGATTGATATGATTTTTGTAAATGGTAAATTAGCATGTCATTCCATGTGTGCTTTTAAAAGAGAAGGACATGTTGACACCTTATGAGATTATCTTTATTTGGATATTGTTTACAACCTAGTTTATCCCTTTATCACCCATCATTTATTCTTAAGAGTATATGCTTTTGTATATGAAATATGATTCATTTTTATATGTTTGGGTTAAGGATTATTATTGGAGGGGTTGTACTAGAGGTTGGTTGTTTATTTTATGGTTATGTTTCATGCCTTGGGGTGGTGTTCTGGTTACATTATGGAATTAGCTTGATGGTAACCACCTATTTTTTGTTGTGACATGAGGAAACTAGGCTACTAAGTGAATGTTTGAGGATGTTTCCTTTTTAGTTGAGTGTAATAACATAAATTTCAACCCTTAGTTGTGTGTAACACCTAGAGATGATATTTTTCTCTGATGAGGATACGCAAGAGTGATTTAATAGATGAGTTATATTATCAATAACCTATCGATAATATGTTCCACTTTTTCTTGTCAAAAAGAAAATTACACCATTATTTCCTTGTGTGTTACCTCGCTTTATGTTATGCTTATTTATAATTTTGGAATTTTAGTTTTCAATTTATTTTGGGTGCTTACTTTTATGTTTTACAAGCGAGCATCATGGGGGTGAGACATGATTTATACGGTTATTAATTTTTTTATGAACCTTTATGGATTTTAATTTTATTATTATTTTCCTTATTCTTTACCTATGATTGGGTGTATGAGTTAATGTTTTATAAAGGGAAAGGAGTTGTTTTTTAAATGAAATCCTTGAAAATTTATTCCTTTGGAAAAAATTTTAAAACCATTGTGGATTTGTTTTTAAAGGAAAATGTTTTAACTCTTACCATTAACGCAGTATACATCTCACCCCAACTCAAACCATTAACTCAATAATCATCAAATCCTAACATGTACCATCATCTTAGGGTTCACCACTTTATGACTCATGGATATCTACCTCTTTACATGTCCAATCACCATTGATAATTCATTCTATATCCCAACACTCATCATATACCATCTCAGATAGATAATTTTATAGCCCTGAACCCATTATCCCCCTCTAACAAGTAAATTAGTCATCCATGTGAAACCTATTATCTTGAAACCAATGATTATATTTTATAGCTCTGCACCCATTATCATGTTTAAAGGTAAAAATTTGTTTTATAAAATTGTTTTTGTGTAAGAAAGAATGTATTTTGTAAAATATTTTTTATATAGAAGAGGATTTTCAAGAAAGTTTCTCATTCAAAAGCCAGGTATTATGGGTTGTTAATAAAATGATATTAACTTGATATTTTCATTCCAAAATCTAATAGTTTTAAGATGATAATTAGAGATTATTTTGAAAAAAATAAGGGATTTTAAAGAATTTAAGTGCGCTACTTGTTTTCATGAAGAGTATAATCTTTTAAAAATGAGATGAAATGGTTCAAAGTTGTGGATTATTTTAAAAATGATCAAGCTATTGAAAAAGGGGTTCTATATGTGTTTTTCTTAGTTGAGTTGTATTTTTTATTGTATTTGATTTATAGTGAGATTGTATGGTTTAGTTATTTAAATGTGAATTGATCATGTTTATGTTTCCTATTATTTAGAGTGTACCTCCCATAGGGTCATCAAATAAGAGTGGAAGGTTCATTTATTGGGTATATATTCAGGGAAATTTATCTCATTTATCAGAAGTGGTTTCCCTACTTTTTTACTCCGCCCAAACTCAAGATAAAGTGGTGGATCCACAATACTCCATGCACTTAGACCCCATTCAAGTATTTTTGAATCATTGACCACCTTTTTCCATAATTATTGAGGTTATCTTGAATAAATGGAGTGGATGTAGAGAATTGAGGGAGAACTAAATTTAATAGAAACTACTGTGGATTAAAGATTAAAAGTCTTCAGTTATTTATTTTAAGGACCTAACTAAGTGCAGTGGGAGTATATGGTTCATTCTCAATTGCATTAGTCTATGTTTTGGGAAATTTTTACAACCACATTTATTCAATGACACTATCCCAAGGAACTAGAAGTGGATAAGGCCATTTATATCATGATCCTTCATCATGGTGAGTGGTCGATGAAGGAGTATACATATTATTTCCAATACATAGTATTATTTTCTGATGATCTAGTTAGTAATGACACTTTAAAGGGTCTTTTATTAAAAATAGTTATTTTATAAATCCTTGGATTAGTTGTATTTAAATATGTACTAACATATTTTGAGGAAGTAAATATAAGGGCCTTGTTAGTGGAAGCTAATCCAGCAAAGAAACATGTGGAAATAGATTTGTTAACTTTGATTAATATGAGTGAATATATTATTTCAGATGAAAAGGATAGGTTATATGAGCCTAATTTGGAAGGGTAGCTCAGTGAGGGATAGACTCCCCAATGTGTGGTTGATCAAGAAATAAGAAGATATCTGTCATATGGATTCTTTATATGGGTTATTTAGGAGATAATTAATGTTTTATTTTCAAGTGGAGAACAATTTTTTTGTATTATAAGATGGGTAGTACCTATATTTCCCACCAATTCATTGGGAAAAATATTATATATCATGATATATAAATGTTATGTGAATAGGTTAGTAAGTCTATAGGTTCAAAAAGGGTTAGGGTGATTGTGTTAAGATCTACTCATAATAATATATGTGAATAAGTTAGAAAGTTGATATGTTCACGGGTGAGTGTGATGCTGTTAATCTCTAATCATAAATTTTAATATGAATATGGTTTTGAGTAGCTAGTGGGGGGGTCAGAACACTGGAAAAGGATTTCACCCACCAGTGATGGGTTGGCCAGTCCATAAGGATGATGGGAAGAACACTAAAAAATAGTGATCAAAGCTAGATATGTGGTGTCATGAGATATATGAGGAATGCAGCCATTAATGTTTTTCATTGGCTAGATAGAGGGAAGTGATAATGAAATCTTGTGATTTTTTGGGGGTTTAACTTTGAAAATGATTCAAGTGTTTTGAAACATTTCTTAAAAAATTATATGTATTCAACATACCTTTTTTTGGATTTAAATTTCTTGAAAATGATTTAAAAAAAGAATTGGGGTTTTGAGAAAGGATGTTTCAAAATAATTGGTTTATTTTAAAAAGGGTTTGTTATTTTAAAGAGGAATTTGTGTAAATGGTTTGTTTTTCATGGGATTTCAATAGTGATTTTATAAATAGTTTTCAAAGGAGTTTTAAAGCCTATAATTTTTTTTATCCTTGGTTAATTTTAATATCAATGTTTTGTGTCTTTATTTTGTTAAATATTAATATCACCGAATGAAATAGGATGGATATGAATAAATAATGGACAGATGTCAATCCTCTAATAAAATATTATGAAGATAGAGTGAAAGAGTTCATCAAGTTTTCAAGCAATCATGCATATGATCCTTCTCAAATCATTTTCCCATGTTTATTCTATTGTTATTCAAGAAAAGTTACTCCAGAGGAGTTGGAAGAACACTTGATATATCACAGAATAGATCAAAGTTATAAATGTTGAAATAAATATGGGGAAAAAGAAAATGTATCTTTTGATTGGGATAACACTGCTTTTTATGGATCATTTGATATGATTATAAGCGTGGAAAATGAAGAATATTGTATCAAGGAAGTGATTATAGATGTGCATGATAACAAAGATCATATTAAGGAAATGATAATGATATTGAATGATGAACATCATGATTGCCCAAAATTTATTGGGTAGTTAAAGAGTTGTGAAAAGACGTCATTGTATGATGGTTGCACTAAATATAAAACATTTGAATCTATAATAAATCTGTATAATTTTAAAGCATGCAATAGATGGAGTAATTCCAATTTTATGGAATTACTTGCTCTCTTGAATGACATGATCCCAAAATATAATGAGCTCCTGATCCAAACATATGACGCCAAACGAATGCTACACTCAATGGGTATGATCTCTAAAAGAATACCCACTTTTCTGAATGACTGTATACTATTTCACAAGGACCAAAAATCACGTAGAGAATGCCCAAAGTGTGGTGCTTCTCGATACAAGAAAGATGAATCTAGTCTTTTGGAAGTTTCATGGTACTTTCCAATCATTCCAAGGTTTAGGCGCCTATATGGAAGTGAGGAGACTATAGAGAAATTGACGTGGCACGCAGACAAAATAAATAAAGATGGAAAACTACAACATCTGACAGACTCTCCTTAATGTAAGAGAATTTATCATGAGTATCTTGACATTTGATGCAAACTAGGAAACATTCATCTTGTGTTATCTATAGATGAAGTGAATTCTTTTGGTTTTCAAAGCAACACTCACACTACATGGTTGGTTATGTTAGTAAATTATAACTTTCCATCATGGTTTTGCAAGAAACGAAAACACATCATGTTATCCATTCTTATATCAGGACCAAAACAACCGAGTAATGATATTGATGTTTATTTAGTTCCATTGATCGAGGATTTTAAATTATTGTGGGATTCAGGTGTTATAATTTATGATGCTTATATAAATTAAGATTTCATGTTGAGATCCATGTTGTATGGGATGATAAATTACATTCCTACTTATGGAAAATTTTCAGGATATAGTATTAAAGGAACTCTTGGGTTTCTTGTCTGCGAACAAGGTACAAAATTAATTAGGGTGAAACATTCATCAAAAAATATGTTTCTAGGAAATCACAGATTTCTAGCCCAAATACATAAGTACCGATCTCAGATGACATCATTCGATGGAAGTTCAGAAGAATATACACCACCGTCTTCTCTAATAGGTGATCAACTATTTGAGAAAGTTAAAGATGTGGACACTTATTTTGGTAATCTATTTTCAAAAAACCTTATGAAAACCAGTTGGAAAAAGAAATAATTTTTTTTGAATTGCCATACTAAAATTGTTTGTACATATAGCATTTTATTAATGTTATGCATGTTGAAAAAAATATATGTGATAGTGTCATCGACATGTTTCTAAATGCACTCGGTAAAACAAAGGATGGAATTAAGGCTAGGTTGGACATGGTTGACATGGGAATACAATGATATTTGGCACCAGTGAAGAGTGAAAAATGGACATTTCTTCCTCTGGATTCTTACACTCTTTCCAAGAAGGAGTGATATTTGTTTTCCAACTTCTTGAATGATGTAAAGGTTCTATAGGGTATTCATCAAATATTAAGAAAATCATTTCAATCCATGATTTGAAGTTAGAAGGTCTAAAATCACATGACTGCCATGTTTTGATGCAAGATCTAATTCCTATAGGTTTACATTGCATTTTTCCCCAGAATGTTTTTCATACATTAACAAATCTATGTTTCTTCTTCAAAGCTATATGTAGTAATGGTATAAACCCAGAAAAATTACCGATTGCAGAAAGAGAAATTGTTGTCATATTATGTAAATTGGAAATTTTTTTCCCGCCGACATTATTTGATATGAATGGTCATTTGATGGTTCAATTGGTGAGATAGATTCAACTATATGGTCCTATGCACTATAGATGGATGTACACCATTAAACGATATATGAAGATTTTTAAAGGGTATGTTAAAAATCGAAGCCAGGCAGAGGGTTGTATCGCAGAGTGATATATTGTTAACGAAGCCATTAAATTCTATACCGAATACATATCCATTGTGAAAATAATTGGGCTAATGAGATCTTTTCACACTGGATGTCTTTTAGGTGAAGGAATTTCTAGAAAGGAGGTTGTCACAATCAGTATTACAGATCAGTAGCATTCCCAACATTACATTTTTCATAATAGTTTGGAAATTGAACCATATTTTGAAACCCAAAAAGAAATTATTAGGCATTAGAATCCATCAAGGGATAAAAGTTGGATATCAAATAAACATAATCAATAATTTATAGGATGATTTTAGGATCATATTTTTATGGAGTCAAATGAAAATCCAGACTCAATTTCAGAATGACTTCGATGGCTAGTTGGCAGACCAAGTGCGTATGTATTATCTTACAATTCTTATGTAATTAATGGTAATACATTCTATACTAATGAACATTATGAAGATAGTACTAGAAAGAATAGAGGAGTTACAATTGTGGCTTTAGCGATGCATGATTTTGGTGCTAAGGATAGAAATCCAATTTATGCGAATATGTCATATTTTGGCATTATCAAAAAATATGGAAGTTGGATTATATGACATTCCAAGTGAGAATTTTTCAATAGAAGTGGGTTGATGATAGACATGTTGTTAAAATAGATTAGTTGAGATTTGTGGAAGTTGATTTCAGTAAGGAAAGGTACAAAGACGAACCATTTATAATGGAATCACATGTAGTACAAGTATTTTATGTTCCATATCCTACCAACCAAAACATGTCAATTGTTCTATTATTTACCAAAACCAATGAAGATTCAAATGACAATTCAATAGAGGATGACCCTTCCATTTGGATGTCTCAATAATTTTGTAACAGTCCTAGTTTAGTGGGTATTTTGTATGTTAGAGGATAACACAATGAAGGGATTTGGATAGTCGATAGAGGGGTCAAATCCCTTCAACCTTTTAAAAAAAGAGAGTTCAATAATTAGGTTATATTTTTTTCTAATATAAATCGTGTCACATTATGTTAATATCGATTCACTTCTACTTTTATGTTATCAAAATGAAATTTTAAACCACCTTTCTGGATAATGACTTCTGCATGTGATGATGCTCCCAATCCCCAGGCACAACAGGTTTCTCAACTTACTACTACTCGTAGTGTAGATGAACAAAAAGTTTCTCAACTTGTTGCCTTATGTTAATATCTATTCATTGATGATTTTAAGTTATATAAATTAAATTTGAAACCAATTTTTTAGATAATGAATTCTATACGTGATGATGATCCTAATCCCCATGCACAATAGGTTTCTCAACCAGCTGTTGCTTACAATGTATACGAACAACAGTTTTCTCAACATGTTGCCTTATGTTAATAACTATTTATTGTTGCTTTTATGTTATCTAAATTAAATTTTAAACAAATTTTGCAGATAATGAATTCTGATTATGATGATGTACTAAATCCCTAGGCATAATAGTTTTCTCAACCTAATTCTGCTCACAATGCAGACGAACAACATGTTTCTCAACTTGTTCATACTCCTAGTGCAGAGGTACAACCACCATCTTCACATGTCGATATTGGCCCTCTAGAGCTAGAGGAACATATTGATGATGGTGGATCAAAGGAAATGAATGGTGATGAAACAATGGTGATGTATAAAAAATTGGAGCACCATAGTTTGATGGTATTAGAAAATACCATTAAGGCTAAAGAGAAAGGAATCAAATATGAGATTGGATAGAATAATAGGGGCCAACATGTTAACCCCAACAAGGCCATGTTTAGTAGTTACATTGGAATCGTCACTAGGCAACACATGGTGATTGATTTAACTTCATGGAACTATGGTGTGGCTGAGATTAAGACACTGATGTAGGAAGATATTATGGTAACATTATGATATCATTTTTTAATTTTCTAAAAATTAAATAATGAAACATTGACTTAAACTTCATCATATCTTACAGAGTGCATTTAAAGTAGATGACTCACAAAAAGACTATGTATTAAGGGTTGCTGGAAGGATTTATAGGGTATTTTTTACAATTTTAATGAAATATCATTATAAAGACGTTGAAGGGAAAATAAAACCGTACCCACCTCTTATTTATGCACACTTGATAACCCAATCATCGTGGGATACGTTTACTAGTCGTCGTGTGAAGAAGTATTTTTATATACATTGTGTCTGGTAATAAATTGTTTGATGGTATGTGTATTAATCACTTTGATTGATAGTGTTTTATTTATGAAACAACAACTGAGTTCTGAAAATAAACAATAGGCATTAAAACCAGCATACCCCTACCGTAAAGCTAGGATGGGGTACACATCACTTGAAAAAAATTTGGTACGTATTTTAAATTTACCATAATACATTTATGTGACATAAAACAACACAATAACTATATTATTTTGTTTATATTCATCTTTAAGGGTCCAAATCCACAACTACTTCCATCCCACACCATCTGTTATGGAAGGAGGTGCATGTAACTAAAGATGACAAACTAATAGATGAAAACACACAAAAAGTGTAGGAAACATGTGTAAGTATGACATAATAATTTTTTTATTTAAATAAATATTACATAAAAATGATTAATTATTTTCCTATATTTTTTACATGATGTAGTCATAAGAATCAAAAACACCCACATTGGATGCAGACATACTTTCAGTGGCCTTGAAGCAGCCAGAAAAGTATGGACGCATCAAAGGTGCGGGTTTTGGGGTGACACCCGGAACATATTTTAAGAAAAAAAAAGTGGAGGATCAAAATGAGGAAATGAAAATGATGATAGATACATTAGATATGTTTCTAGAAGAATTAAAACACCAGAGAGATATGATATAAAGTATTATGAAGAAGGAAAGGAGAAAAAAACTCAAGAGCAACCTATATGTAAAGATTCCTGCCCACCCCCACCAGTTTTGAGGCCAACCATTCCCCTAAAAAGAAATTATTAAATGTGGTAGTCAATTTTCTAATAATTGTTTCTGTGAAATTTGAATTAGATAGAAACTAGACATTGATATTTTTCCTATATTGATATTCTCTAGGGTGAAAATGACTGTGATTTATATCTATCAACACCCACCCATCGCCTTGTAGCGAGGGCTAAAATTTTCAATATCCAGAACAACATGATGCACAACAGAACACTTCTGATAGATCATTTCATAGTGTCAATTACTATATACCTAGAGTTGAGCACTGAGCTACAGGTTCCAATTGATGATGCATATATTCATACGGTCGAACAAGCTATAGGAACATTCATTGCATGGACATCACATCTTGTAAAAAAACTTGTCAACAATGAGGTATTAATTTCCAATTTAATTTTCAAGACAAACCATAAAATTTTAATGAAAAGATGTTTAAGCTAGTGCATTTTATTATAGACAGACAAAGGGAAGAGAGTGAAATGAAAGACTGATTCAAAACCATATCAAGGATCAAGCAACCGATAAAAAAGATCTACCCAAAGCACCTTAACCCCTCCCGTTATATATCCACATTTATTATCATTTAAGGCTCATGTAGATACGAAGTTGAAATATGGTGGTAATTACATAATTGATTTTGAATAAGATATGTTTAGAGGGTAATATCGATACTTAATTGGTGTTGAGAGTGAAACTGAAATCCCCTACTATGATTGGTTAGGCAGCTCAGTTGTAAATGTTTACATGAGGTATGTTTTATTGATTTGATTTTCCAAAAGATGATATACTGTGATAATTATGACTAAATACATTTCATATTTTTCATAGTCATATATATGAAAAACAATTGAAGGGGTTTTCCCATGAACAAAAATTTGGAATCATTAGTTATCACACACCTCTACAGAACAAGAAGACATAAATTCCACGAAACATGGTGAAATAGTGGAAGGATTGCTCAAATCATTTAATAGAAAAATTATGGATGAAATAATCTTCTTAATACCAAAGATTTAGGGTTAAAACTCTAAAATTTAATCATATCAATTATATTATAATTTCTTTCATTACTTATACTTTTTTGTGTTCTTAGGCAGCATTGGATGCTCATTATGGTCAATTTGGATACTCCAAAGATTTATTTTCTAGATTCAATGCACGGATATCCAACAAACCGAACCTAAATGATGGAATTTGTCAATTTTTAATACACTACATCCAACATTTTAGAACTAAACATCTAGTTATATAATTTTATTATCTTTTAATTAGGATTCTATTATCATAGGGCGATGCATTGACATCGCCTAAATCATGCAATGAGGCCAGGGGAAAAGGACACAAAACCTATCAATTACTAAGACTAGATACAAATCAAGGTATATAAAATAATATTTCACTATCTAAACACATATAAAAAAATTATTTATTTTTCTCAATGTTTCTACAATGCCCGAAACAGACAAACGATAACGATTGTGGTTATTATGTTTGTAAATTTATGAAAGAGATCATATTTCATGAACAAAATAGCATCACTGAAGAGGTATTTTAGAATATAATTTCTATTTCATTTAAAATAATCATTAATCCTTTGTGTATTTATATTTTTTTAGTACTACCGTGACTTCCAAAAATAGTCATATTCACATGATGATATAGATATTCTTAGAAATGAATGGACAACATACCTGATGGAAGAATGTACAAATATAAAATAAATATAGTAAAGTTCTTAAATAATTTTGACTTTAATAATCATGTTTTCCTTATATTTCTCTTTGTTTGATGGTAATGTTGTGATTTGTATGGGCTAAACACCTCACTGAAAATCATGGCCATTGGTGGTCCTTGTTTTAGCACTAAATGAATTTCATGTTGATTGGGTTTTGAAAAGAAATTGGTGGTCCTCATTTATAGGGTATGTGTGTTGTTGATAAAACAAAAAAGATAGCGAGTATCCATAAGGGGTTTCCCCATACATTGATTTTGTTGTGACATCTTGAGAAAAAATGGGCGCATGATCTTAATCCAATATTTAGTTTACCCGATGAAGAACCTACTATCATATATTCATTCAAAGGTCCTGAATATATGACAGTCTTTTTTTCACTAGGCTGACTAAAGCCATGCTGTAGAAGGAGGATGTTATTTCGTGTCAACCGTACATAGATCAAAGATTTCACAACAAACTCAAGGGAAGGGGAAACCCCTTCTATATACTCGTTATCTTTTGTGGTCTATCAACAACACACATACACTATAAATGAGGACCACCAATTTCTTTTAAAAAACCAATCAACATGTAATTCATTTAGTGAAAAAACACAACTGTCCAACTGAAAATAGAGGAAATGCCTTCCGATTGTTTTGATAGTTTAGTACAACCATCTATTAGTCATTTTTGATGCGTAGGAACCAATAGAACCTCAATCTGATGTATAGTTTCACCAGTATGACTCTTAATGTGTCATATTATTTAAAATCGACATTAATTCAAGTAAAAATACACAACTGACATACTGAAAACCAAGAAAACACATTCATATTGTTTTTATACTTTAGGAAAATGGTCTATGAGTCAGTTGTGATGTGTAGGAATCAAACCCACCTAAATCTGATGAACAGTATGATCAGTGTAACTAAAAGTGTCTGCTATCAGTTTAAAATTGACATTTTAGGCCAAAATTGTCACTCACTAAAAACTAATAAAACACGCTCTAATTTTAATCCAAATTAAGGAAAGTGATTCGTAAGTCCTTTGTGACATGTATAAATCAGTCTCATGTGAAAATGACACATGATGAGACAAGTATGGCTCAAATTGCATGTTTTTGGTTTGAAATATCATTTTAGTAAAAAAAATGACATACTGAAAACTAAGAAAACACATTCGGATTGTTTTTATAATTTAGGAAAACAATACATGAGTCAATTTTGATGTGTAGGAATCAACTCTCCCTCAATCCGATGAATGGTGTGTCTGGTATGACTTAAAGAGTCTTCTATTAGTTAAAAATCAACATTTTAAGTCAAAATATTTCAGTCACTGAAAACCAAGAAACTGTGATCCAATTGTCTTCCAAATTAATGAAAAAAATTTGTATGTCCTTTGTGATGTTTATGAAGTAGTCTAATGTCAAACCGACACACGATATGACTAGTATGACTCAAATTGCAAGTTTTTGGTTTGAAATGACATTTTAGTAAAAAACAAAACTCACATACTAAAAACTAGGGAAATGAATTCCAATTATTTAAATAATTTAGTAAAAAGATCAATATGTCATTTGTGATGTGTAGGAATCAACCCTACCTCAATCTGACACACATTTTCACTGGTATGACTCAAAATGTGTCTTATTATTTAAAATTGACATTAATTCAAGTAAAAAAAACGCAACTGACATACTAAAAACCTAGAAAACACATTCAGATTGTTTTGATACATTATTTTAATGATTCATGAGTTAGTTTTGATGTGTAGGAATTAGCCACACCTTAATCTGATGAATGGTGTGACCGATATGACTAAAAGTGTCCGCTATCATTTTATATTTAACATTTAAACTCAAAACATGTCACTCACTAAAAACCAAGAAAATGTACTTCGATTGTCTTATAAATTAAGGAATGTGATTTATATGTCCTTTTTGATGTGTATGAATCAGTCTCATGTCAAACTAATGAACGATCAAACCAATATGACCAAATAGCATGTTTTTATTTTGAAATGACATTTTAGTAAAAAAAACACAACAATATACTGAAAATTGAGTAAATGCATTCTGATTGTTTTGATACTTTAGGAAAATGATCCATTGGTAATTTGTGACATTTTTGAATCAACCTTTACTCGATCAGATGCATGTTTTCATCAGTATGACTCCAAATGTGTATTGTTATTTAAAATTGACAGTAATTCAAGTAAAAAGACACAACTGACATACTAAAAACTAAGCAAATGCATTAGGATTGTTTTGATAATTTAGTGAAATTAAACTTGAGTCTTTTTTGACATGTACGAATCAACCCCACCTCAATCTGATTAATGGTGTTACCGGTATGACTAAAATTATCCTCTATCAGTTTAAAATTGACATTTTAACTCAAAATGTGTCACTCACTGAAAACCATGTAAACACGGTCTAATTATCTTCCAAATTAAGGACAAGAATTTATAAGTCCTTTGCGACGTGTATGAAGTATTCTCATGTCAAAACGATGAACGTTGTGACTGGTATGACTCAAATTTCATGTTTTCATTTTGAAATGAAATTTTAGTAAAAAAACACAATTGACATAATACAAACTGAGTAAATGCATTTTGATTGTTTTACTACAATTGGGAAACGATTAATCAATCATTTGTGACATGTAAGAATCAACTCCATCTCAATTTGACACATGGTGTTATCAATATGACTCCAAATATGTCTTTTTATTTAAAATTGAGATTAATTCAAGTAAAAACACAACTGACATACTGAAAACCAAGAAAACACATTTGGATTGATTTAATAAATTTGGAAAATGATTAATGAGTCATTTGTGATTTGTAGGAATCAAACCCACCTCAATTCAATGAACGGTGTGACCAGTTTGACTAAAAGTTTCCGCTATCAGTTTAAAATTGACATTTTAACTAAAAATGTGTCACTCACTAAAAACCAAGAACACAAGCTTCGATTGTCTTCAAAATTAAACAAAGTGAATAATAATTATTTTGTGATGTGTATGGAAGTCTCACATTTAACTTATGCACGATGTGACTAGTATAACTCAAATTTCTTGTTTTTTGGTTTTAAATGAAATTTCAATAAAAAAACACAGCTGACATGCTTAAAACTAAGGAAATGCATTCTGACTGTTTTGATACTTTAGGAAAATGATCCACAAGTCATTTGTGATGTGTAGAAATCAACCCCACCTCAATTCGACGCACGATGTCACTGGTATGACTCCAAATGTGTCTTGTTATTTAAAATTGACATTAATTTAAGTAAAAAAACAAAACTGCATACTGAAAATTGATAAAACACATTCAGATTATTTTGATACTTAGGAAAATGAGCCATGAGTTAGTTGTGACATTTAAAAATTAACCCTACCTCAATCCGAAGAACAGTGTGATCAGTACGACTAAAAGTGCCCTCTATCAGTTTAAAATTGGCATTTTAACTCAAAATGTGTCACTCCCTGAAAAAAAAAGAAAATACACTCTGATTGTCTTAAAAATTAAGGACAATGATTCTTATGTCCTCTGTGATGTGTATGAAGTAGTATCATTTCAAACCGATACACGATGTGACCGGTATGACTCAAATTTCATGTATTTGGTTTGAAATGACATTTTTGTATAAAAACAGAACTGAAATACTAAAAACCGAAGAAATGAAATCCTCTTGTTTTGATACCTTATGAAAATGATTCATCAGTTATTTGTGATGTGTTGGAATAAACACTACCTCAATCTGACACACGGTGTCATTGGTATGACTCCAAATCCATCTTATTATTTAAAATTGACATTAATTCAAGTCAAAAAACAAAAATGACATACTAAAATCTTAGAAAATTCATTCAGAATGTTTTGATAATTTAGGAAAATGATCCATGAGTCATTTGTGATGCTTAGGAATCAACCCCACCTCTATCTGATGAATAATGTGATCGATATGACTAAAAGTGTCTGCTATAAGTTTAAAATCAATATTTTAACTCAAAACATATCACTCACTAAAAAACAAGAAAATGCACTCTGATTGTCTTCCAAATTAAGGAAATTTTTTCATAAGTCCTTTGCAACATGTATGGAGTAGTCTCAGGTTAAACCGAAGTACGATTCAACCAGACTGACTCAAATTGCATGATTTTCGGTTTGAAATGACATTTTAGTAAAAAAAACACAGTTGATATATTTAAAACTAAGGAAATGCATTATGATTGTTTTGATACTTTAGGAAAATGATCCATCAGTCATGTGTGATGTGTACGGATCAACCCCACCTCAATATGATGCACAATGTCCCCAGTATGACTCCAAATATTTTATTTTTATTAAAAATTGAATTTTTTTAATTTATTCTTCATATTAATGTTTAATTTCTTTATTTATAGTATTACTAATGTAATATTTGTTTTCTTATATATGTGGATCCTTTTTCTCGAGTTGGGGTGATTTTTTTGGCGACTATTACCACCCATTGGAGGACATTTTTTAGAGGGGACCACATACGTCAAAAGATAAAACATTATTATTTTTAGCTATTTGTTGGATTTTGTAAATATAATTTTATAAAACATTGTTCAAAATGTATATAGAACTGTTTTATTGGTATATACCATGAGTGAATATTTTTATATTCTTGATGTCAATGAAATATATATAGCATTATTTTACAAACTTTTTTTGTGTGTTTATTTTTTTATTATTTGCATCGTTTATGTGGTTCTTTTGTATATATATACTATAAGTGGTTATTTTTTACCTAGTTTTTACTAGTTTGTGTGGGATATCTTTTCTGGTTTTATTATTTTGGTCGGATATTTAATTTTTTTATAGGTTTTTGGGTGTGCTGTTATATAAACAACATTCCCAAAAAGGGAAGACTTTATGAGTGCTAGTTTAAGCACTAATAAATGGGGAAATTATCAGCACTTTTAATAGAATTGTTAAAGCGGGGCCTTTATCAATGGTTTTCTGAGCACTGATAAAGGGGGTCATTTATCAGTTCTAAAAATAGTGCTGATAAATTACCCCCTTTATTAGTGCTTTTTTAGTGTTGATAAAGGGTACCCCTCCTTTAATAGAAGCTCGATTAACACCACTTTCTTAGTGATGATAAAGACCTTTTTTCACTAATAAAAGCATGTTTTGTGGTAGTGCACCAAATACTATTTCAAAAACCCCACTTTGACCGGTTAAAGGGAAGTTTTAATGAAATAATTTCTCCCGGAAATTTAATTTGGAGTTTCCCCTTTGAGTTAGATTTTCAACCCATTTGGAGTAATCCCATTTGAAGGTCAGTATCCCATGATATTTCTCTTTGAATGAGGTAGGGTCCATTCTACCAACAAGAACAACTTTTCGAATTAGGCGATTTTTATTGGGAATGTGGGAGTTAGAATGACCTCTTGGTCTAGAATAATAATTTGTATCCAACAAATATAGGAATCCTATAAAAACGTGTTACTTTAATTGGATCAAATTTGTAGAAGTTATGCTTAAAAAAAAGCAACAAAAAACTACTAAATGTCCAGAATTAACCAATTTTCACACTTAAGCTCAAAACTCACCAAAAATCCAAAAAGGATTCAAATCAGATCATATTGATTAATTGGTTTGGATTAAATTAATTAAAAAAATGTGAATAATTATGAAAATATTATCTCTATCATTCCACCACCTCACAACACGGTCATATCACATCGCACCTAAAAACACCTTATCCATCACCTAGTGTGCTAATAGACCTCCAGCCATCAAAACATGTGCATATCTAGTCACATGGAAGAGATAATGGGAAAGAGTAGGTATCCAACCATCCATCCATCCTCATCACTGGGATGTTGGAAAAAACCTCCCCGTGTGAAAATATGGCTTTCATCACATAGTTTATGATATGGGTGCGGTGTGTATATAAATCACAAGGAATATACAAGTATATACATATATCCGCACAAAATACCTACCTATTTGTTCACAAAAAACACTAACCAACTCACAACATCACCACTTCCACTGAAACCTCTAAATGCATAACACCAAACAATCCACAATTCACATTTCAAATTTCCAACCAATTACATTATCTAGACCATTCATTTAATTATTTACCAACATCCAAATTTAACCACAAATCCCATCATTTATTTTTTCATTGGTAATTTCCATCCCATTAACCAAACCAAACCCCAGCCATTTCATACATTATTAACCAATTATTCCATCACTACCTGGGCTTCTAGCACAATGCAACCACACCTCACAAGAAGATCATCATTCCTATGGTTCCATTGACTCACAACCGCAAAATCACAGCAAAACAAACCATCATCTCCCCACACCAAAATCAGGGGCAGACAAACCATCACCCCCACCGCCCAAAAGGAATGACCAAACAAATCATCACTAGGATATCCTAAAATCATTTCCAAAAAAAACCATCACCTTGGCACCCCAAAATGAAGTCCAAACAAACTATCACCTCACCACCCTTAATTCATGCCCAAACAAATCTTCACCCCACCACCCCAAAATAATGGTTAAACAAACCATCACCTCACCTCCCTAAAAACATGGCCAAATAAACTATCACCTCTCCACCCATAAAAGAATAGTTAAAAAACCATACATCACCCTATCCCACATCACGACCATACATTGACACTCTAAAAGCATAAACACATATGAAAACATATCAGTGACCATTTTACAGAATTAAGAAAATCAATTTTATCACATTTTAATTTACTTTAGGGGAATTATCACAGATGACATAAATACACGGGAAACCATTTCAATTGAAAAATTTAAGGGGTTATCAAATTTACAATTTGGGGTGATATTATAATGACATAGAATAAGGTTTCCATATCACAACAACTATAATGCAAGAAAAATACCCCAACAAATATGATCTTCAGTAAGGAATTCAGACCATACAAACAAAACATCCCAATAATATCAAATCTATGAAGGCATGAGAATCATTCCACTTTCCCATTAAATATTAATTATCCAATTAATTTATCTTGATTAGGATAGAGAAAACAATATACCATATATAATTATAGTAAAAACCTCCCACATGATACAAAAAAAGTGAGAAATGATGGATTCCCTACCTCAGAGAATCTTTTCCAACTCACATCAGATTGTAGGGAAAATAATAACTTCTTGGAAACCACAACCACACCATGAGATCATAGATTAACCAAAACCTCATCAAAGATCCATTAAAACATATACCACACACACACCCAGACAAAAACCGCACCACTAAATTGAATCCCAAAAGAAGATCGAAATTTAAATAAGAAGATAAAGGGGAGAACTCACCCTAGATCACCAATGGGCATCCATGAGAACCAAAAGATCAATGAAAGAGGAAAAGGGATAGAAGATCCTATGAAGGAATCTAGTGTTACACCAAAATGAGAGAGAGAAAGAGTTTCATTAAAATGAAAATAATCAATTTAAAGTATTATAAAATAACATGGACCCCACTAGCTTCACATCAAGTGACCCATTCATGACATGAAATCCATGAGTTTCCCCAAAATTTAAATTTTTTCCAAAATTCACATCACCTTAAACTTTATTTATTTACATATCATGAATTCACTTTTCATGATGTGAATCCATTTCACAATTTCCCCCTCACCACATACAAGCCATGAAACTGGCTAGCTACCTGTTCCACGGACCACTAGTTCACATTATGTAACTCTTTCATGATGTTAATTTCTTGTACTAGATCTTCAACACCTCCAACCACCATGAAGCCTCCTCAAGCCTCATCTAAAACACCTCTAACACTGAAAAAATAACTGGCTCAGAAGGCATAGTTCATTACATCATATACCACTCAAATGATTATCACCCTCCAGAATCCAAAACCCAACTCAGAAGGAAATGTGCCTAAACAACCACCCTGCAAGATACATTTCAAGGACCTCGTTACTTCTTAATGCTAACAATAGACAAAAAAATCAACCAAAACAACCATGTATCACACTATACAGCCAAAAAATACATCCTTTCACACAACCACACATCTAAAAAACAATATCAACCTCCAAAAAACCCAAACCAACAACAGCTACAACTAACAAACTACACTATCCTAGAAACTTGAATAAGGAAATTACATCCTCTATTTCAAGATACTATCTAGTTTTAGTGGCCATGACTCACCTACAAAAGTTTAATAAAATCACAATTAGTGCATCTTAGTTAATAATTAGGTCCTCCCATTTCCATATGTTAAACATTATCACACATCATACATCAAGAAATTCAAAAAACTCATAACATAAAAAGATTAAAACATCACATCACAAGAAAGAAAGTAAGGAAAAACTCAAAAAAACTCCAGGTACTGGGCACACATCTATATCTCTCACTCCCAATTACTCTCACATATGACACAATGTCTCTGTAATAATAGAACCAATGGAATGTTTTGTTCATGAAGAACCTTCTCATGGTGATCCTAGATCTTTACTGGCTTCTCCTCACAGGTCACTTCATCCTTGATATCCAACTCCCCCTATAAAATGAAATAGGAGTCATCATGAAGATACCAATGAAGTTCAGAGATATAGAAGGCATTGTGGATCCTCTTTGACTGTGGTGGTAATTCCAATCAATACACCACCTCCCCAACTTGTCGCATCACCTCAAAGGGACCCAAGAAACCGAGAATAAAGCTTACTACCCCTACCAAACCTTCACTTTTCACATTAAATGGAAACCATTAAGAACATGTGGTCCCCAAATTAAAACTCTAAGGGCCTAATCCTGAAAGAATAAGGATTATTCTAGTTTTATTATACTTTCATCCACTCACAAACAAGATGAACCTTCTCTGTTGTTCCCTACACCACATAAAAATAAATAGTTTCTACCTCCCTAGGCTCCATCTAGGATAAAAGATAATGAAAATTTCAGTCATACAAAACCTAAAATGGGGTCATGATGATGGATGAACGATAGATTTTATTATATAAAAACTCCACTAAAGGGAAAGTGTTGTGCCTAAGATCGGCTGAAGTCTAAGATGCATGATCATAAGATGTCATCCAATGGATGGATGGTCTACTTAATCTACCCATTTAGATGAGGGTGTAAAGCATTATTTAGGTGTAATTGAGTTCCAAAATAATACAATAATCCCCTTCAGACCCACGAGGTAAAATATTCATCTTGATCTGAGACCATGGACCTTGAAACACTATGAAACCACACCACATAACTCTTAGAAAAAAGAATCAAACATGCCGAACTCCTTGATCGCCTAGAAGTGGGTCGATTTCATCAACCTATTTTTGATCACTCAGATAGGCTCAGAACCTACCTGATATTGGGGTAAACCTGTGAAGAAATCTATCATGATTACCTCAAATTTTTACTTTATAATATCGAATGGTTGCAAAAAATCACTAGGAATGAGATGCTTGACCTTTATCTGCTAGAAAACTAAACACCTCACCCCAAAATCTGCCATTTCATGTTTCATCCCAAGCCACAAAAACTACATCCTCATTCCACAATACTTCTTGGATACTCTAGGGTGTAATACCAAAGGTGAGAAATGAACCTTATTAAGGACTCCCTCATGCATGGAAAACAGAACTAAAAACCTCCCACCAAACATCATTTGGTTCCAAACATCCTTTGACCATCCCTCTAGAGAATCACCATGGTCCACATTATCACACATCACCTCTACCTCATAGTCTCCCCACTAATACTCATCCACCTGATGCATCATAAAATACTAAACCATCATTTGAAAGAAGAAGCATATACCATCATCCAACCGTGCATGTTATAGAAAGGCTAAAAAATCCATCATCACTCTCCAAACATCCACATACTCCTAAACAACATCCTTCCATGAATTTCTTCTCAAAGCATTGGCTAAAAAATTCCCCTTTCCTGAGGAGTACAAGATATCAAAATCATAATCCAAAGGAAACCCCTTCTACCTCCAATATCATAGTTTTAGATCACTATGATAAAATATTTTCCTCAAGATCTTATAATATGTGATGACCACAAAGTTCTCCCTAATGAGGTAATACCACCAAAAAATTAGTGCAAACACCACCAGTGAAAATTCCAGATCATGGGTGGTATAGTTATGCTCATTTTTAAATATTTTCCTAGAACCATAATAGATCAATTCCATCTATTACATCAATACACATCCAAATCCAGGTCAAGAAGTTTTATAAAACACCTAAAACATCACACCCTCATTAGGAATTTGAAGCATTGGAGCGTTGAAATTTTTTCCCTTCTGGTACCAAACGATGCCTTGCACTAATCAATCCATGAAAAATACTGGTCTATTTGGTTCAATAATATCAATGGGGTTGCAACTCAAGGGAAACCAAGTACAAGCCTTTGATAATAACCAATGGAAACAAAGAATTTATGAAGCTATTCCACATTGTTAGGTTATTACAAAAAACAAACTTCATCGAACTTAAATGGGTCCATTTTTTCACCCCAAAAAGATACCACATGCCCAAGGAAACACACCACTAATTTCCAAAACTCACACTTGGAAAACATTCCATAAATATAATGGCGTTGAAGGGACAGAAAAATATTTCTTAGATTCTTGACATGTTCCACCTATGACATCGAGTAGATCAAGATATAATCAATGAATACAATGATTAACTTGTCTAGGAACTCACAAAACATGGATTTCATAAGCCCCATGAACACAACTAGTGCATTCGTAACAATGAATGACATGACTACAAACAAAAATCTCCCATACCTACATATGAAGCAAATAATTGGGATATCACCCTCTTTTACCCTCAACTGGTGATATCCAGACTAAAAATTGATCTTTGAAAACCAAATAACCCCTTTATGTTGGTAAAAAATATCATCTATTCTCATAAGTGGTAAACCATTCTTGAAAATCACTTTATTCAACCTATGGTAATCTATTCACAACCTTAGACTACTTTACACCATCTTAGAGAACAATAATGGACAACCCCATGACGTCACATTGAGTGAGATGAAACCCATCTTTATTAGATCATCTACTTACAACATCAACTCACACAACTATATAGGTTCCATTTGGTAGAGAGACATAAAAATAGGAGATGCACCTGGCTGCAACACTCTCCCAAACTCAACATCGCGTCGAGGAGGTAGTGTCAAAACCTCATAAAGAAAAATATCCTGGAAATCCTCTACAACCCTAGTAACATCCCCAACCTAAGATTATACTAACAACTCTTCCATCAAATAATGAAAGGGCCCCATATGCTGGCTTCCCACCTGAAAACCCTGATTTCCAATGAAAACCACACACTGTACATCCACATATGAGAACATGAATCTCCTATAAAATAAGTCAATAACAACATGTATGGAATATAAACAATCAATTCCTAGGATGCCTTCATATGTCAGAATCTGTAGAAATAAAAGGTCCACATGATATTGATGTGTTCCCATCATTAGTCCACACCCTCGACACATATTAAAAAAGTTTTTCTAGCCTTTGACTAGAATAATCAATTCTATGATCATGAGAATCAATTTTTTTTTCTATTCTGAAAGCACAAACTAGAGTGGGGGAAACAAAGGAGCTCAAATCTACTGAATAAAACAAGGAAAAAAGGGTAGATAACAAACTAACCATACCTCAAATTATCTATGACCCTATATCAGTGCTATATACACTATGTGAAAATGAACACACTCAACTCCTTTACCTCTCTACTGATGGTCCTACCCACTCTATATCCCCTGGACTCATGGAAAATTCTAAGGCCGACCTCTACCCACGTTATATCCCCTCAGAGGAACATAAGCCTGTTGCCCTTGCTGCTGAACTGGTATCATGAGAAAATGATGCTATGGATGGCACTAAAATAGTCTACCTCCACCAAACTAATCTTAAAGTACCACTGGACAATGGTTCTAGCGATGACCACACACCCCAAAACAAAAACACTATCCAGATATCTCTAAAAAGAATAGAAGCCATTGTACCTAAAAGTAAAGAAGGGAAACTACTAAGCTTGAATCCCCGCTTTTCAAAACCTCAAAGGTCTTGGTGCCTAATATACACCACTAAAAACCCTTCTCCTCAAGAAACTCTACTGATTCCCCTCTCACAATAAACCTCCTCATGAGTTTATCCACTCGATCACCTCCACCTTCTTCTGAACCTATTCATACATCGATAACATAAAAGGAGTAACCATATACCAGATAAAAAGATAGAGTTTCTACTCAATAATTCCCATATGAGTCTTTTAAACTGGAGAATAATCTATTGAAAAACACTATAGGTACTTCAAATTGATTCCCAAATAACATATTGTTATACTCCCTTACATAATATAAATAATCTCATACCTCTTATATAACTACACGGTCGATGAAAAAACTCTCCCTTTAACTCTTTCTGAATGTCAAACCATGAAACATATTACGTTTTCAGCTCACCAAGATACAACATACATCATTGAAACATACCTCCCTACATATGAATAACTTTTAATGGAAACAATTATTCCACTATGGCCTAGATAAAACTAAAAGTAATCTCGATATCATCTAGCTAGTTCTCTGTCTCTACATCTGAAACACTATCCTCATACTTACCCAAATACAGCTGTAGAAAAGAACGAAATTCCCTATGGCATTCCTCATCCTCCTATATTAGATCAACCCTACAACTATTATTTAGGTCATATTTTTGAACCTTAACTTCTTGATCCACACGTAGGTGAATTTTAAGAGCCATAGATGGAAAGGAACTAATAATTCCCTGATCCCATTAGTATGGAATTTTATTTAAATTAATTTTAATCTAATTTTTACATTTTAAGCTTCCCAAAAAAACCAAACTCAAATAAGAACATGAGTATTCATGTTGCATGCACCTCTCATAGGTCTCCACCCTGTAAACAGGTCCACCTCACTTGGTCATTCAATAAGCTTAGAGTCCTTGAACTAGATCACAATGGGGGGGGGATAAATACCATTTTTTAAGATGGTCTCCGTAACCTATTTCATGCTCCAAGGTCATTTGGAACTATTTCCATACTAACCCATGAAATATTCACTATGTGTAACTCTAAACTTCATCCTATCTGTCAACTATCACCTCTAATACTACTATATCATGACCCCTCTCACCAAAGATATCACAATGAGGGGAGAGAGATAATGACCCATGAGTCCCGCCTCCAGTAGGCCTGAGTCAGTGACTATCACTAAGGGTATAAAAAATAATAATATAGGAGGTATTCCCCTTTATAATAAAATAGGATTGGTAGAGAAGATGAATCATAAACAAGAAACTCTATGGAATAAGAAATCCAAAATGATCCCAGATGAATCTATAATTGACACTGATACTGATAAGAGTCTCCAAAAGTAAACACCCAAAAGCAATGATAAATTAGTGACACAACAACTCCCAAAATTTCCAAGATGGTAAAGTCCAATGTGATCCATTTAGTCCTTCCAGTAACCTAAAAATCTGTTTATATACATAGGATGAGCATACAAGTATACTCAGTAGGAAAACCAAAGTCTCTCATGAACATGTGAAACAAGAATACTAATGCACTCATGAGAAGAAAATAGAACAAAAAACACCTAAACATTTCAAATATCCATCCCAACCTCACAAAGTCATGATTTCCAAACAATGAAAGTCAATTATAATAACATAATAAGAAAAATATTGAAAAAGGGTACCCCACACCTCTTTCCCATAGATTTTCCACCCTCACATTCCAACATCATACATCATAGTGCTCCTCTATTACAAATAACATATATCAACACCCTATATCACAGTCACATCACATCAAATCCATAGGCAGCTGGGATACCTCCCACAACATAGTCACATCTCATCTTTCCTGTGGACACCTGGGCCATCACATCACAACCATAACCAAAGTAGTAGGGTATCATGAACATGAAGGACATCAAACTTTTTCCTCATACTACCATGAATGAACCCCACCATAAGCTTCCCCCTCGATATTGGAATATCACATTTCATCTGAAAAGACCTAGCCCACAACCCCACAACATAGTAGTATCACATCTCACTCGAAAACACCTGATCCATCACCTAGTTAACTAATATACCTTTAACCATAAATGCTTCTAAATATATACTCTCATAGAAGAGATAGTAGAGAATAGTAGGTAGCAAGCCATCTATCCTAATCATTGGGATGTTGGGACCTACCTGTGTGAGTATACGGGTGTCGACCCATACTGATCTAAATAGGTGAGGTGTGTATAAAAATAAAAAAGAATGTACAAGTATATACATATATAAACATATAATCCCTACCTATAGGTTCACTAAAAAAACATGAACCAAATCACAACATACCCACTTATTTCAACACCTCTAAATGCATAAAATAATACAATACACAAGACACATTTCACATTTCCAACCCATTCCATTATCCATCCCATTAGTTTAATTATTTACCCATATCCACATTTAACCACACTACCCATCATTAATTTTTTCATTATTCATTTCTATCCCTTAAACCAAACCAAACCCTAACTATTTAAAACATTAATAACCAATTATTCCATCATTACCCATGATTATTGTAGATACCCAAAGCTTGACCTACATAGACATTACATTACTTTTTAGGAATACTTAATACATAACAAAAACAGACACACAAGGACCGTAATAGTTTAGTGTCTTTGGAAACTTGGAACATAATCTTCTAATCTTGGTGAAAGAACTTCAACATCTCCCATAAAGATCTTCCCTTTTTTTCTTACCTAAAACCTTTATTTATTTCCTGGGTAAAATAATACATATAAAGGGTGAGCTCAAATGCTCAGTAAGGTTAAAAATAGAAAACATAAAACAATCCATAAACATTTGAATTCAAAATCTTGAACATAAAATCTAAACATCAAAATCTTGAGCAAAGATATAAATCTTGGAATTAAGTAAGGCATATGTCATAAAGGAACATCACTCTTTATAAAATATCATGGAAATAAATCATGTAATTGTGGAAACCATTTATCACTTTTTATGATTTCCATAGTAGCCAAGGAATTTCTGCCAAGACCATCTTAGTGGACTAAGTCCCTTTCTGAATCGAGTTCACTCCTTGTTCCAGTCTTGTATCACTGAACCATATTAACTTAACATTCCATCCATGTCTATATCATGAGATATAAATCTTTACCCAATGCATTGGAGGGAGATATAGGTCCCACCCATCTCATAATGAAATCATTCTTACTTGTGCCACAAAATAAACATACATCATTCATAATAACCCAACAAATAAAATGGGTTTCATAAACATCATCCCATCATCACATAATCAATATAAAAGAAATGGATATCATTTTATAATAAGAAAAGTGAAACCATGTAAATCATAGAGACATTATACTTGAAACATACACATATGAAATAATTTCATCTTAGATGGAAAATGGTTTTGATAAAACACTTAAAATGAATTCTTGGGGAAAATATACTTTCTTATTAAAAATCATTTTCTTTTCACAAAATGTCATGAAATTTTAAAAGAAAAGGATTTTGTTGAAAATATTAATGAAATATTTTGGAGGAATCTTCATGAAAATAAGGTTTTATAAAATCGTAAAAATCCTTTCATGCCGTATAAGTTAAAAAAAACATTCTCCTCGTACTTTTGTCGGAAAAGTCAAAAAGTACCTCGTAACGTAAAAAAAGAAATATTCCTTACATACCATGTAGTAAAAGTAAAAATGGGTATAAAGGACATTAAAAATACATAAAAACACTTTTAGAGAACATGTACATGGATGATAACAATAACCCTAGTAAATACTTACGTATAAGCAATCTCGGATAAAAATGAGATTTGCAAAATTATCCCTTACCTTAGGTCTGATATGCTTCATACGTATCCAGAACTCCTGTATAATGATTTAAATAATTTCACTGACTTATTACAGAATCATATTCATTGTTATGATGTAATAAATGGTTCACTTATGACTGTATATTACCCGTTCTTTTGTAAATTCCATGTTAAAGTAGCGTTTTGAGTAAAATCGTTTTATTTATCGTACGTGTTTGGACTTTTTGTTCTTAATATTATTACTTATATCCTGATTTACATAATTACAGAATGTAAAACATGATTTATATATAATATCTATTCCATATATACACATATATATATATATATATGATAGATCGATAAATGGAATGAAATACACCATTCATGGAGACGGTAGGCCATACGTACGCATGAACGCTGTTTTCGTTTCCTTATTGAATGGAATTAAGTATATTTCATACATATATATAAATAAATATAGTATCATTATTATTTCTTATATTTCATGATTACTTATTATATATAATTTATAATCATTCATGAATGGTTAACATGGAGAATGAATCTCATCGCGTCGTGGAGACGGTAGTCCGTACGTACGCACGAGTGATGATACCATTCCCATGATCGTGGGATTGTATTTAAGTGTATGTATAATATTTAAGAATCAATATCACATTACAATAATCATATATAGTTATTTATTTACACCATTTTACCCATCCAAGTAATGTGGTGTTCGAAAACATATTACACCACAACATGGAGATGATATTCTGTATGTACACACACGCGATGATTTTGTTTTCCGTAGGATGGATAGAAGGTGAAATAGGAATGTTTCATATTTATAATAAAATATCAGTATATAAGTAATACTGATTTTATTACTTTATAATGATACAAATAAAGAAGAAGAAGTTTAAGAAGAAAGAAACTTGAGAGAATCGGAAGAAGAGATTACCTATTCTTCGGCACACCTCCTTTAAGATTCCTCTTATGGAAGTAGAGTTGGTCTTTTGAGAAGACCAGAACCTCCATAATTTTTCTAGGGAAGTGTAGAATAGAAATGGGCAGGGGTTGGCTGAGCTTCAAGGCTCAAAAGGGCGTGAGGAGAAGAGGGAAGGGGTTCCCTTTTTATAACGGAGGAGAGGGGCACCTTTGGAAAAACATAAAATATTATTTTATAATAAAGTAATATTTGGTTTATAATAGCTCAAAATTGATTTATTTTGAAGCTAAAGTGGGGATGGGTCGAAATAATCTCAACCAATAGATCCTATACCAGTTTAGGTTACAATTTTAACCTTATCATTTAGATTCAACTCTAAGTTAGATAATGTAACTTTTACCGTGTCTTCTTGTTTTCTTACACTATATGGTTAATAAACATACAATAACAAGCCAAATGTAGCCCAAGTGGTTCATTATTAATATATATATCCTTATATAAGTCATTTGGCCGAACCTTATATTTTTAGGAAAAAAATAACAATTAATAATATAATATTTGTTTTAAAAATTATTTTATGTCAATTTTGAAACTATTTGGTAATTGATTTTTGTGAAAATCATAATAGCATGATTAGTTCAAAAAACGTTAATTAAATCAATAATAACATGTCATATTAACATATAAAAGTAGTGGAATTCATAAAAAGTCTCAAATTACATTTATTTGGGTATTTATAATATCAATTATTTTAATATTTCATTATTTAGGTAATTACTACATCACCATTATGTCATAAATAACTTAAATTATTTAATGTCTAAAAATTTTAAATAAAAAACCATTAGGTAGGAAATTTTTTTATATTTCTAATTAATATTTATAGTCTAATTTATCTTATATATAACCCTATATTAAAAATTAATTAGTTATTAAACATTGATTTTAGCTATTTTAACCCTTCTTTAAATAAATTAATAATAAATGTTCTAATCTAATCCAAGTGGACCTAAATGGTCATATTTTATTACTAAGGTTGTTTTTGGTCGAATAAAACTTATCCAATAGAATTATGACATGTGTTAGGGTAATAATAAAATCATTTTTACCCTTAATTACCCTATTTACTTTTAACGGTGGTAAATAAAAGTAAAAAGTTTCTATTCACCAAAAATTATTTTCATCTCATTGAACCACATTTTAGTCTTTGATATTAACTGTGTCCCTCATATTTTTGAAATTCCATTCACAGAAGCGGTAAAATAAAGTTTTATTTGAATTTCCAAATTCTCTTAGGAGGTGGGTAAAAGACGGTGAAAAGTTCAATAAAATTTTTATATATCTAAAATTATTATAAAATGACCCCAATGAATTACATTGAAATTGTATAGGTATTATGTATCAATTTTGACCTACAATAAATTTAAGTAATATAAATAATTATTTAAAAAAAAGTCAGTTTTTAAATAGTAACCAAGTGTTTTCACTATTCATGAAAATTGGAAGTTTTCAGAAAAAATACCAAAAATTCACCCTAGGATAATTTCAATATTCCGAATCCAAATATGAAGTCTATTTCAAAAGATAAAATTTATAAAATTTTAAAAAGTAGTTATTACTATTCATAACGACTCGTTTATATAACATATCATTATTTAGTGAAACTCGGTATTTCGTACAACACATGCTATCGTGGAAAGTCACGATTGTGTGTAATGAAAGCCAAGTTAGGGATGTGTGTAGTGAAAGATACTTTTGGTGTAGTTTACAACACAAGACATCAATAAAATTAAAAATAATATTTTTTCATAAAATTTCAGGGTGTTACAATTCTATCACAACAGAACCACGCCTCACAAGCATCTCAACATCCTCATTGCACCATCACCTCACTACCTCAAAATTAGGACCCAAAAAACCATAACCTCACCACCCCAAAAGCACGACCAAATGAACCATCACCTTACTACCCTAGAATAAAATAAAAAAAACCATCACCTCCCCCCCAAGCATGACCAAAAAAACCATCATCTCATCGCCCAAAAGAACTTCCAAACAAACCATCACCTCACCACCCCAAAAGCATGTCCAAACAAACCATCACCTCACTACCCAAAAATCATGTCCAGATGAACCATCACATCACCGCCCCAACAGTACTGCTAACCAAATAATTACCACACTACCCCAAAATCATGGAACAATGAACCATGCCCTTGATACCCCAAAATCATGGATAAAAAGCCATACATCCACCCACAATGCATTTCAACCACAAATATCTACCCACACAAGCATGGACACACATAAAAACACATCAAAGACCATTTTATAGATTTAATAATAGGATTTTTATAACATTTTACTTTATTATAGGGGTTTTATCACATAAGACATGAATCCATGGAAAACCATTTCATTAGACAAATATAAAGGGGTTAGCCAATTTCCATTTTGGTTTGACATCACTATAACATGAAATAAGGTTTCTATTTCAAAAAAACATCAATACAAGAAAAATATCCTAATATCCATGATTTTCAACGGGGAATTCATATTACACAAAAAAAACATCATAATACTATCAAAGTTGTAAAATCATGAAAATCTTTCAAGTTTCCCCTTTAATATCAATTAACTGATTAATTTATCATTATTCGGATAGAGAAAGATATCTCTCATATATCAATAAGATTAAAACCATCACACATGATACACAAAAGTGATAAATGAGTGATTCCCTACCTCAGAGAATATTTTCCAACTATCTACACACTATAGGGAAAATAATAATTTACATAAAACCAAAACCACACCTTGAGATCACAGATCAACCTACACTAAATCTAATTTCAATCAAAACCCAGTCCACACACACCCTAAACCAAAACTGCACCACTATAGTGAAGACCAAAATAATATTGGAATTTAAAAAAGGTGATAAATGGGAGAACTCACCATGGATCTCCAAAAGGAATCCACTAGAACCAAAACAACAAAGTAGAAGGAAAAGGGAAGGAAGAACCTTTGAAGGTTCCTAGGGTTCCTCTAAAATGAGATAGAGAGAAAAGAATGGACGAATGAAAAAATTGGCCTAGAGGGTTATAAAATAAACACTATCCCACCAACTTCGCATCATGTAACCCATTCAAGACGTCAAATGCATGGCTTTGCCAAAAATTCCAACATTCACTGAAATTCATGTTTCCTTTACCTTTATTTAATTAAAAATTGTGAAATAACCAATCATGGCATGAATCCATTTCATGTTTTCCCCCTCATCCAGATACAAGCAATGAAACCGGTTGGCTACAAAAGCTATGAACTACGAGTTCACGTTGTGCACCTCATTCTAAATGTGAATTTCTTATATCATCTTTGTTTCACCTCCAACCACTAACAAACCTCCTCAATCCTCCTATGAAACACCCCTAACACCAAAAATGGAAATGTAATAGAGTGGGAAGTCATCGGTTGTTACATCAGATACCTCTAAAAAAATTCTCACCCTTGAGAATCCAAAACCAAGCCCAAAAGGAATGGGGTCCAAACAACCATCCCCTGAGATACCTCTCAAGGATCTCATTACTCATCAACACTACCACCAGACAAACACATCAACTGAAACACCCATGAAATACACTTCATATCCATAAACCACCTCCTTTCACACAACCACATTATTGAACAAACATCTCAACCTCCACGAAGCCCAAACCAAAAACCACTACAACCAACAAACTACCCCCACCCAAACACATTAATCATGGAATTCCATCATTCATGTCAAGATACTATCCTCTTTGGTAAAAACTAACTCACCTACATGGGTTTAATCACATCATGGTTAATGTAAATTAATTAGGAATCATTACCTCCTCTTTTCATATGTCATAACCTTAACACACATCACACATCAAGAAAGAAACAAAACTCATAATGTAGAAAGATCCAAACATCACATCTTTAGAAAAATATAGTATGGAAAAACTCAAAACAGATTCAGGTGCTAGGAACGAATCTATGTCTCTGTCTATCAAGTATACCCTTCTAGGACACCATTCCCCCCCCCAACATGTGAACCAAGGGAATGGTTGGTACACACATCACATTACCTTGGTGATCCTGGATCCCTACTGCCCGCTCCAAAAATTTTATGCCATCCTCAAAATACAACTCTCCCCAGTCAATAACATGGAAGTCATCATGAATCTTCTAATAAACCAAAGAGTCATAGATGATGTTATGGATCCTCTCTAGTGGTGGTGGAAATTCCAATCGATATTCTGCCTTTCCAACACACCCAAAACATTGAAGGCCCAATAAAACTAGGAGAAAGCTTACTCTCCTTCCAAACCTATACTTCCAACATTGAGGGGAAACCTTCAAAAACATGTGGTCCCTGACCAAAAACTCCAAGTTCCTCCTCCTATGATTAGAATAAGACTTTTTTCTGGTATGACACTACTTAATTCCTCTTAGGAAGAAGATAAACCTTATATGTTATGTCCTACACAACATATGTCCCAAGAACTATTTCCTCCCTATCCTCCAGACAACATAATAAAGAATGAAACTATTTCCTATAAAAATCTTCAAATGGGTCCAAGATGATAAATGAGTGATAAATATTTTTATAAGAAAACACATCCAAGGAAAATTGTTTTCCAAAAATATTATGAAGTCTAAGATGCATGCCCAAAACATGTCCTTTAGTGTCTATATGGTCTTCTCATTATACCCATCTGTCAGAGGGTGGAAAGAAATGTTGATGTGTGACTAAGTTCCAAAAGAATGTGGTAATTTTCTCTAGACATGGGATATAAAACTTGAATCCCAATATGAGACAATAGTACCTATAAATACATAAAACAACACCACCTCATCCATATACCTCTTTTCTAAATAATCCATTTTGTATAACTCCTTGATCACTAAGAAGTGGGACGATCTCATTAACCAATCCATGACCACCCAGATAGAATCACAAACTCCCTAATCTTGGGTTAAACCTATGATGAAATACCTCAAGATTCCATATCTTTTATAATAAAGAACATCTGAATGCTGTTACATACCACTAGGAATACAATGCTCAACCATTACATGCTAGAAAACCAAACACCTCATCACGAACTCTACCACCACCCATTTTATCCCAGGCCATAAAAACTACACCCTAAAGCCATAGTGAATCTTGGATAATACAATTTTTTACTTCCAAAGGTGATGTATTAAAATTAAAAATCAATACATCATGTATCAAATATAAATAAAAAAACCTCCCACAAAACATCTTCTAGTTCCGACCATCCTCTGGCCATCCCTTCAGAGCATCACCAAGGTCAACATGATCGCACATTACGTCTATCTATGAGTATCCCCACCAAGACTCCTCCCACTTCTATATTTGATAATATTTCACCATAATATGAAACAAACGACATCGACTATCACCCAACCTTTCATTCTATTTGTAAGTCTTCTCACTCCTACATCTCTCTCTAAACATCCCTAGGCTCCTGAACAACATCCTTCCACGATTTTTTTTTCAAAGAATTAGATTGTGTTGGCTCCACGAAACTACTTGGTAACTACATATTTTTATGCATATGGGTTGATTTGGTAATTTGATGCATGAGGTTAATGTTGGGATAAATTTCCTCAGAGTCTTCGAGCTCTCTTACTTTGGTGAGACATGACTTAGGACATGCGATATTGGGGCCGAGTGGAAAACTAGTGGGAAATCATGAGGGAGGTAACCTTGATGTTTCATTAGTATATCATACTCTCTCTTTTATGAAATAATTGGTGAGATTTATCCATGTTGAGGTTGGAAACCTAGTATATATTTTTTGTTGATGATCTAGTTTCACTATTTTCACTTCAATTTATCATGGTTTCTTTATATTTGGATAAGAGGATTCAGGGATGATCCTACTAAGTATACTATTATATTCTAACTAAGTATGTATAAACTATTTTTAGGTTAGTCAGAATAGGTTTGATATTGATCTAGATATTCCTAGATCATGGTTTTGTAGGATCTATTTGGGCTTAATGGTATCTGTCGCCCTTAAAATTTTGGTACTTGTAGTTTTACTTTCAGTTTTTAAATTACTATATGAAATTTTATTTTTTTCACGTGGGATATATATATATATATATATATTCTGGTTTTGATTAGTGAATATATCTGATATCTCTCTTCCTCATGTTCTATTTGTGTTAAATTCCTCTCATATGCATGTTTATTATACCCTTGGTGCTAGTCACCAACCTAGGCCCTACTGGATGAGGGACTCAAGTATTCACCATCTCCCTTCACTCATATATGGACTAGGAGGGGTATACTCTAGGAGGAGGGGATTCCCTCATGAATCCATGATTTGGATTTAGTATTTCAAAATGATCTTCAAGAACCTCAAGACACTCGTAAAGAAAAGGGAAAACCTTTCTACATACATGGTTCATGGACCGACCAAGAATTGGTGGGACACTATTGATAAATCTAGTCAAAAAGAGGGGTTGTCCTAAATAGACTTTGAGTTAATTTTTCTAAGTCACTTCTATACTAAAACTTTGAGTGATGAGTAGGCTCAAGAGTTTATTCACCTGATATAGGAGGGATTTTCAATGATGGACTATGATGGATATATCAATGACCTATAGATTTTTGGTCCATCTTTAGCAGCTAATGAGATTTCTAGGGATATGTGTTTCCCAGAAGGGATTCACTATAAGATAAGATAAAAGGTGAAATTTTTCATTTGAGTAGCTCTTTAAATGTGAAAAATTAGGCTCTCATCATGGAATGTAATCCGAGAGAATCCTTAATAAGTGTCCATACTATTTCAGTATGGTGAGCTGGGATCTCTTATTCTAGTGGAAAGAAGAGGCACTATGATATTTATCTCCAAGGAAATAGTAGATAGAGAATCTAGGTTATTGAGAATCGATAGTAGGATTTTGTTCCATTATAGTTATATTAGTTTGGAAATTTTGCTAAAAAATGGAATTAGTTTCTATACCATACTATGGAATGCTATGCTTGTGGTAGGCTGGGCCACCTGAAGTGGTTTTATAGTGGAATGTATCAATAGAGTAGTGGAAAGAGATCATGATATATACCAATGTATAGAAAGTATATAGATACCCCTTACCATACTATTATCTAGAGTTCCACTGGATGTTTAGGTCAAGGCAGGAGATGTGGTACTCCAGCACAAGAGATGAAGTACCCGGTAGAGGAAAAACATAGGGTAGTTATACTGGAGCCCAAGGAAGAGGGTCAAGTTAGCTACTTTCTATTTAGTCTATGATGTCTAGTTTGGATGCAAGGCTATCTACTATCAAAGATATGATCCTTGTATCATCTACCCTTTCTTGCGTTTTGTTTGATATAAGAGCATCATATTCCTTTATATCTTCTATTTTTGGAAATAGTTTGGGCTTGTTTATAGAAATCATATATGGTGTCTTCACCATCGATACCTCATTGGGAGTATGTTCAGTGAAAATAAAACATTTCAAGGCATTTTATATAGAAATTAGTGGTCACCATTTCTTATGGGAACTTTTTGTCTTGTAAATGATAGGTTTCAATTTGATTCTTATAATATACTGGATAGTACTTTACCAAGCTCATATCAACTATTATCAAAGGATAGTTAGCTTTCTATCTCTAGAAGGAGGAAACTATTTTCACTAGGCTGAGTGGGATGTTCAGGCTGATCTTAAAAGACTAATTTAGAGTAGTTTATATTGTTTCATGGCTTATATAGTAAGACTTACTATATATAATGATGAAATCTAGTAGGATACTATTCCTCAAGTTTTATACTATTTTCAATATGTATTTTCTAATGACTTCTATGTTTTACCACCTGACAAGAATATTGAGTTCATGATAAAGTTACTATCGGGAGTAAATCCAGTATCTATTATGCCTTATAGGATGGAACCAACAGAGCATCATGAGTTGAAAGTTTTATTGGAAGATCTTGAATCCAAGGGTTTCATATGGCCCAGTACATCACCATGGGGTTATATAGATCTTTTCTCAAATAAGGCTGATGTGACTTTGTTATTATGTGTGGATTATCAATGATCTAACTAATTGATAGTCAAGAATCGATACCCCTTACCATGCATTGATGATCTCTTAGATTATCTAAGAGGTGCTTGGATTTTCTCTATGATTAATTTGAGATCAGGATACCACTAGTTGAGGGTGAGACCATCAGACATTCCTCATACTACTCTTAGGAACATGTATGGCCTATAGGAGTTCATAGTGATGTTGTTATATATTATGATTGAACTGAAGGTATTAATGGTCTTGATGAATTAGATCACTCATCCTTTCCATGATTAGTTTTTGGTGGTTTTTATAGAAAAAATCTTACCATACTCCCAATAAGTATATGATCATGCCCAAAATATTTTAACTATTTTGAGTATGTTGAGAGATAATCAACATTACACCAAGATAACCAAATATAATTTTTTTATTGATAATGTACACTTCTTAGGCCATGTCATCTTAGAGGATGGAGTGTCAGTGGAACCAGAGAAGGTTGTATCCATAATATTTTGTGATCAACCCAATAATTTCTTCAATATTTGGATCTTTCTGAGTTTATTAGGTCATTATTGATGTTTTATCTAGGACAACTCCCATCTTGCACCACTGATGCCCAAGATAACCCATAAAGTGGAAAAATTTGTTTGGTCAGATTATTATGAGAGGTATTATTAGGAGCTAAAGGGAAGGATGTCCTAAACATTGATCCTCACCTTACGTATTCCAAGTAAGGAATACATCATGTACTATGAAACATCTTTAGTTATACTCAGAGTAGTTTCGATGCATAAGGATCGAGTGGTTTCTTATAGATCCAAACAGTTAAGAACACATGATAGGAATTATCCTTCTCATGATCTACAGTTAGACGTAGTGGTATATTTCCTGAGATTTTAGAGACATTATCTTATTGGTAAGAGGTTTATGGTATACATAGACCACAAGAGCTGCAAGTACATCTTTTCTCAGTAGGACTTGAACCATTAATAGAGAATGTGGGTCGAGTATTTATAGTCTTTCAATTTTGAGTTTTATTATACAAAGGGAAAGGGAAGCATCATTTCCAATTCCTTGATCCAAAATAAATATAAAAAGGAATCTCGGTGGTCTTGTGATGAGTGGTGTATGATGTCTCTCTTTGTAGACATGCATCTAGATGTTGAGGAGTCCTAGTGATGAGTATCTCTGACTTTGAAATCTATTATACTCATGCTAATTGAACAAATCAATTTATATTAGATATCCTGATCTAGAGGGATTAGCTATAAGTGATTGATTATATGGCAGAGAGCTCCCATCTGGATGGTCTCCTAGTAGTGGGAATTCTATTCTTTTTTGTGTGTCCATGTATGGGTTCTTATGGGATTTCATGAGGAGATGATGAGATAATTTCATCCCTCAATAATGGCGCTATATCTTGGGATGAAAAATATGCATCGTTCTCTCTATAGATATTAGTAGTGTTTATAGATGTTGAATGAGCTTGTGGGGTTTATGGTGAGATGTTTCACCTGTATGCTGGTGAGAGGCCAGCTAGTTTTTCATAGCCCCTTCCCATTTCTAAATTTAAATGGGATGATTACACAATTTATTTTATGATAGGATTACATAGGAACCCTCATAAAAATGATATAGTATGGGTATTCATATATTTAATGATTAATGTAGCACACTTCTTTATTAGTAGGGAGACCATCATTGTTGATGATTTTGGTAGTCTTTACATTCAAAATATTGTCTACTTTCATGCTGTTTTGAGGAGTATCATTTCTGATAGAGATCCTTGTTTCACATCTTGATTCTGGTAGGGTCTTCAGAAAGCTCTAGTATCATATGTTATTTTGAGTATGACCTATCATCCACATAAGTATTTCCAATATGGATAAGCTATTCAAGTTATAGAGTATAAGTTATTCGTTTATGTTTTGGAGTTTTGGGGTTCATAGGAGAAAAATTAACCCATGTAGTTTTCTTATAATAACATCTTCTAGGAATTGATCCAAATGGAACCTTTCAAGGGATTGTATGGGAGTTCATTTCATTCAACTCTTTGTTGGATAGAGGTAGGTGAGTCTGTGCTTGTTTGAAATAGTCTCATGAAAGAGAAATATGAGTTGGTTTATATTATGAGGAGGTGGTTGGTGGACAAGAATAGTAAGTAGAAAACTTACAATGACCAGTGGAGATAAAATATGGAGTTTGAGATTGTTCATTGTTTTTTCCTTGAAGTATCACCTAGGTTAGGGAAATTCCATATCAAGAAACTTGTAAATCTAATGCCCATGTTCTTTGGAATATTTGAGATATTGGAATGGTTCAGTTCAGTGGAATACTGATTGGATCTTCCAAAACACTACAATTCCATGCATGATGTGTTTCATGTATTTCAGCTTCCAAGATATCATAATGACCCTTTCCATATAGTAGACATTGATGACATTGTGATTGGTGTAGATACATCCTTTGAGAGGAGCATTTGATATGGATTTTGGATCGTAGTGAGAAGTATATCTGAGGAAAGACCATACCTTTAGTTTGAGTGTAGTGGCAGTATAAGAGGATACCTAAGAGAGGAAATCTAATATATGAGCACAGTGGAAAGACTTGATCAATGAGGCCGCACCATGATGTTTGGAGTATCTTTTGGATGATCTGTTATATAGTGTAGAGGTTTTAAGATCCAATATTTTTCTAGTGATATCCCTCTTTAAGTTTCAATTAAACTTCTTTTAGTTGGCGTTTCCTTCTATTTTAAACCATGCTGGTTGAGTCCCTTTTCTGGGATAGAGAGCATTTACTAGGTAAAATGACCTAATGTTTGAGGGTGTATGTTTGATTGAATTACTAGTATTTGGGTAAATATGTAAAGGGATTACAAGGGTTAATCATGAGTTTAGAATCATTTAGAGGTGGTTTGGGTTCATTTTATAGAAGTTGGGCTAAGATTTGTCTGTTGTACACTTTCATTCTGTGAAAATATTAAATGAAATTAAACTATTTCTAACGAGACATCATTAATTGGTTTAGATAATGAAATTGTTACATGTTGTGACACTATTTCAATTCATGAAATGGTCTAACTGGGTTATTTTAACTTGATGTGGATTTTTTTATTGTATCTCCTGAATTAATAAATTTATGTTATGAAAGGGTTTCACAATTTGAAAATATTAGATCCAATAATTTTAAGCCACACAACCCATATGATTTTATTTCATTCATGATGTAGCTCACCCTCTTGAACCATAGGGAGAATGAAGGTGATTTTGGATCCATTACTTACCTTCCAGACTACTTGATCAAGTGTTTAATCATTAATGAGTTGTTTTTATTTGGGTTTCCTTTCACTGTCACTTGTTTCTCGTTATCACGGTGTAATATATTGACTACTATTTAAACTAGGTTTTGATCATATGTGATCTAGGTTTCTTCTTATGGCATCCATCATCTTCATTACTTATTAGCATCTCTAGTTGAGATCATTTATTTATTGGAAAGATAAATTTAGGTGCTCTAAAATAAAACCCCGTGGTCTGTTTCTATTTGTTCAAGTATGTGTAATATTATACGATTGTTCCAAAAAAATGTTTATGTTCTAAAAAAGAGAATAATGGGTTATGAAAAATATATTTTTATACTACTCCTTAAATCCCATTGGACCCAATGGTGTTTATAATTGGCTTGTTTAATGGCTTAAGTATACAATTTATCATGAAATGAGACCTCAGGTGATTGATTTTGTTGGATTCACCTTGGAAAATGGATTACTTGATTATTTAATGAATGTGTAATTAAATGATGAATTGTAATTTTTTTAATTGACTATTGAGTATTGTGATTTTATGTTGTTGTATTATTAAATTAATGAATTATGTTGTAATATATGCTGAAATACATAATAATGGGATATGCCTAGTGATGCTGAAATGCTTATATAAATGGTTATGCCCTGTGATGCTTAAATTCTTATATAAAGGGTTATTCTAGGTGATGCTGAAATTCTTATATAATGGTTTATTCTCAGTGATGCTTAAATACTTATATAAATGTATTTTCCCAATGATGATGTAATACTTATAGTGATTGAACCAATTATGTGATTATTCCTTGGTTTTATGGTTACAGGTAGAATGGGTAATCTATATGCGTAGTGATATTATTACATAGTCAAACAAGGCTGACTATTGTATTATATTAATTGATTAGCTAATAATTATATTTATCACTTTATTTCATGCACTTATAATCAAATAGGTTTATTTACAAACAATGGTGTTGACCTACTGAGTTTTACTCATGCCATATTTAGGCCTCCATTTGGTACCTGAACAGATTACATGAATATAGGTTGGGATAAGGGAAAAGTACCTAGTTGTTGATTATTGTTGTTGAATGAGTTGGAGATTGGATATAAGACTGACATGGGTTCTGGAACTCTGGTATTTTAAGTTTATTTGTGTCAATTTGGTGTTTTATCTGTGTTACCTTCTATTTGACATTTAGATAGAATCCAATATGACATTACATGGTTTATTATTTGATTTACTTGGTTCATTTTTTTATTCTAACTGTATGATGTAATATTAATTATATTTATATTACTCTGATATTTTTCTTATATTTTCAATGTATTTTAACTCTATACCAGAGGGTATAGTCTCCTCATTATGTTTTATACACCCATACTACTAGTCAACAACCACTAGTGTACAAGGAGATGTGCTTGAGGTCCAGTAACTAACTAAATTTGGTAACATGAAAGAGTTACTAGATGGGGTACGTTACGTGAGGTCTTAAATATCTCAAACTATATGTCATCACTACCTAACTTTATATCATCATACAATTGAGCCCAACTTTAGAGGAATCACAAATCACTACATACACCACACCATCCTCTAGTAGTCTCAATATAAGAGCACTGGTCATCCTCAACCTTAATTCCTCAATTCCACTTTGACACTACTTGAAATTGGAAAATAATATCCATTTTCACATTAGGGTGCTCAAAGGGGATGAAATCTAGGATAATTACACCAAAAAACTTTTGTAGTTCCCTACGAACGAAAGGAAAATCCATACCTCTGATATTCTCTTAGGTTTCTAGCAAGGAAGAACTGCATCAATCATTATCAGGTCTAGAATTTAGCTGTGATAAAAAATGACATGACCTAGAAAGTGAATCTTACAAATCCAAAAGTAACACTTAAAGAAATTTACATAAATATGGTTCTCCCAGAGTAATTCTATGAACAATCTCAATTTCTCTAGGTGCTCCTCCTATGGAATAGTGTAAATGAGTATGTAATCAATGAAGACAACCACAAATCAGTCCATGTATGGTTGAAATATTTTCTTAATCCTATCTATAACCACTATGGGTTCATTGGTTACACTAAAAGGAATCACCAAGAACTCATAGTATCTATAGATACATTGAAATTATTTCTTCATAATGTTAGCCTCACAAACCCTCACATGGCGGTATCCAAACATAGGATCGATCTTAAAGAACCGGATCACACCTCTCAATTGATCAAATATTACATAAATCCTAGAATATGGGTACTTTTTTATTTATCGTTACTTGGGCTAGGTGATGATAATAAACAAAAAAAATCAATTTCAATTATTTATTTTTCACAAACATAATTAGAACTATTGAGGTGGACACATTGGGTTTAATAAATCCCTTTTCTCAAAGGTCTTCAAAATATACCCTTAGCTCCAATAGCTCAGTATATGCCATATGATATGTCGCAAAATATATTGGTGTGTCTACAATGTGTAATTTAATTGAAAAATCTAACTTCATCTTCAAAGGAAGTCCTGGAATTTCCTTAGGGAAGATGTTCATAAATTCCTCCTCTACTGAAGGAATCCATATTTTTGATATGCCTACTACACCAATGGATCATATCACAAACTGATGGGTGATAGGTTACAACATCCTATTTTCAAGACCCACTCACTCATATATGAGATCTCTCTCACCTGTAAAGGGGAATCTAGTCCCATATTCTTGATGTAATATTACTCACCTTTAATAATAGTCAGTCTAGGCCAAAACTATAGAAAAACAATCCATAACCACGATGATGTCATAACGTTTCATCATTTCAACCAAGAATTCCCATGGAAAACTCTCTCCCCTAAGTTCCAACTAACACTATATAAAGATAAACAATATTGAAGAAGCATTCCCTGTAGAAACATCTAGCCAAAAAGGAAGGGCTAAAGAATGAATTGGAAGCTCCAACTCTCACACTAGGTACATATAGATGAAATAATGAATCACACCCATGTTTATCAAAACTAGATAAATATTATAAAAAACACATGTTGTAATTAAGATCATCTCATTTTTAGCCTATTCATATCCCTCTATAGCTAGCAACTACCTGTAGCCCTAACTACCAACTCCCTAAGTCTGGTTTGGTCTACCTAGTCGTGCTTGTGGGAGTAGATTGTAGCATCATCCCCTATAAAAAACCATTCTTCTAAAGCTACACCCACTTATCTTCTAGCACCGCATCCCTAGGGGTTTCCCTTTCCATGCCAAGAAGATCCATTACCATGATGACGCCTCTATCATAGAATTCCATCTCCTTTCCTCCAACTCTCCTCAGCTTGACAGTCTAAGAAATCACGAGCTATGTTATCTCACCCATCACATGCATAGCATCACCCCTATCAGGGATGACTATGACATCTATGAAAAACCTATGCTATATATCTATGTGACTGAGTTCACCCCTGATAAGGTATCCTATTCTGAGACCCTATTGACCGGTGGCTGCTAACTACTACAGACGATTCCACACCATACCACCCACTATTATCCCTAGTAACCTAGCATCCCTATAATAGGAAGCTCTCCATCACTTGAAATCTCTCTAGTATTCCATCATAGGTGTGAATACACAATGGGACCAATCTGGCATGAATTTATATGTAGATACCCTTATCAAACTACATGCCAAAAAGTAACCATCTTTAACCATATGAACAGAGTATTATGTATGTTTGGTGAACCTGATGGACTAATTAGAAACTATCAAACTACCCAGATGAAACTCAACAAGCTCTTGGATCCCAAATGAGTGCAATGATTAGGGTTAATAATACTAATGAAATTGATACTAGAAGTTGGATGTAACGACCCGGACCAGAGAAGCCACCTGAACAGTGCTAAACAGGTTGGGTGTTACTAACTTAGGCGCACCTCCCTGAATGCCAAAGGATTCCGACTAGAATCGAGGGTCTTTTAGGTATAGTGGGGAGGATATACCCTCTCAAAGGATAATTATGGTACTGGTCCGAGTATAATAATAACGATGTAGTGAAACAAATGACTCAGTAGACTCGAACCAGACACACAGAGGGGAAGCACATTCAATATCGATAAACAGAGGAAGTAATAAATATAAACAATAGTAGCAGAAAATAAACACAACATCATGCTAATAACATGAAACTACTACTGAACAGTGAAACATGCATCCAAAGAAGGTCATACATATCCATATATATGTAAAGGGAGCCCCTAGCTAACTAACTCTAGCTACATAAATAGCATGCTGATATAGGAAAGAAAACAGAACAAAGTAAACTCTAGCTAGGCAAGACCTCGAGGTCCATACCATCTCCATGCAATGACTAAAATAGTCTAGCTCCCGAAGCTGGCCTATTTCCTGTACATAAATCCATAAAGTCTGCATGAATCCTGAAGGGCCCGTGTAGGGTGTGAGACAAATTGTAGTAGGATACCACCCAATGGTGCATACCTAATATAAGTGTTTAAGTAGGAATGCATTTATAAGGAAATCAGTAAACAGTACGATGCCCAAATAAACACAAACTCCACTGGTGCTCAACAACCATCATGGAGTATCACCTGCTTCGGCCAATGTCAGAATATCTGTCATGTAGCCTGACACCATGTGCCCCCTGACACCACGTGTCTCAAGTATCGACGTCCCAAAGGCATGCCCAAGAATAGTAACCCAACACCTTGTGCCTCTTGACACCTCATTCCTCAAGTACTGACGTCTCGAAGGAACACCCAAGAAGTAACCCGGAGGATCAACGATTCCTATCCTTAAATAAATAACCTGAGGGACAGTGATACATGCCCTAAAATCAAGTAATCGGAGGGAAATCGATATCCTCACTCAAATAAGTAACCGGAGGGATAGCGATACCTACCCTCAAATCACAGCGAGCCTTATCCCCAAACCTGATACCCTTAAAGATATCCCATGGAGGCTCTTCACCTCCCACGTGACTTCCTACAGCAATCATCCCCAACCAAAGTACCTAAATTGTATCTACAGGGGCCTCTACCCACATGATTGGTCAAAACCACCTCATCACGTTATATCTATCTATGCACAATACTCAAAGTTATGGGTGAGCGGTAATCACCAAAATAGTACCTAAGCCACGACACATATGACACCTTGTGTCACAATGACCATGCCACTCAAGTTTGATGGCCTTTCCATCCAAGTAACCCGGGCCATGCCCAACCTGACAGTCATCCTGCCTCAAGATGACGTCCATGACGCCTAATCCCATGGTTAAAACCACCCAAAGTAACCTCAGGCCAAGCCCAACCTGATAGTCGTATTGCCTCAAGCCGACGTCCATGACACCCAATCCCATTTTCAAAACCACCCAAGTAACTCGGGCCATGCCCATCACAACCTGAAGGTTCCAACATATAGAAAATCACACATCACATATATAATCACATTTTAACAAAACACATAATAGGAAAAACCATCTAAACAGATGAATTCCACTAAGTAAGTGCCACCCCATACCAGCACTGAAGTTTCTAAGGTCTCCAATAATTCATATCAAGGTTTAAATAACTAAACCTAACATTTTAAACCAATACATTTCAAGTATTATCAATTTGGAACCCTCAGCCAAAATGACCCATGTGAGCAACGACCTCTCGCCCGACCCTACGCAATCAAGACAAGACAAAGGGCTTACCCAAAGCTATCCCATAGGTGTAATAAACAACTTAAGATATAATAGTAGATAAATTAGGGTTTCTCTCAAAATACCCTAAAACTCTCTGTAGGATGTGCCACACAAATATCCACGAAAACACGAACGAAAGTATGCAACACCTACCTCATACTAGTAAAATGTTACTCCTTAGATATCAGCCTCCAATTAGGACTAAAACGTAGTAGATCTACAAAATAATCAAAACTGCTCAAACCCCTATAACTCATTCTAGAATAGAAATCATGAATAACGTCTCAAGGGGAATCAAGGTCTTACTAAGGGGGTTCCAACGGATCAAACAGTGCACGAAATAAAGTTCAGACGAAAATCCGGGAGGGATTTGAAGGTCCGACCGACTCTCCCCGTGCGAGCCACCAATGAAAGGAAGAAAAAAAGGAGAATGGGAATTTCTGGGTGGCCTGAAACTTAAAAACCCTAATTTTAAGTGGCCTCATGATTAACCCGCACGGTTTGGAAAACCGTGTGCCAACCGTGCGGTTGCCACTACCTCACCCAGGAGCTTCGCACGACCAACCTACACAGTTTGGCAAACCGTGCACCGCCCGTGCGGAGCCCACTGTATCACCCAGAGGCTTCACACAGTTTGTCCGCATGGTTTGTTCAGACTGTGTGCCAACCGTGTGCACCTTCCCAACCTACCCAACTTCAAAAGTTTAACCTATAATTTCCCAATTTCTCTAGTTTTCTCAGAAACGAGTCAAAATTCAAACAGGGTCAGGATTTTGACTCATTCAAAAAAACTAGGTACTTATATTGGACCATGAGAGAGTCATCTCATTATGATTTTTCATTACTAGACTCCACCAGTTCCCTACTGAACCATGGAAAATATTGGCTACCAATGCAAACATATGATCAGTTAGGGTTTGTATGATATTGAAGACTCAGATCACCAACTCAAGCCAATCATCCACTACCTAGGGATATGTTTATCATTATAACATCAGTAGTAATTGATGTTGGAACTAAAATTGCACAATGATCCTATACACATATTCATCATGCACCACTAGCATTATCTTCTACTCGATGGGTGGGGATGTGGATCCCTACCTGCCTAGAGGAAACAACTCATGACATTACCTCTAAACTGGAGCCCCAAATGTCAATATATCATCGAAATTATCCTTTATCGGTAACTTGGATGGATGTCTTAATAGAGGAATCCTTAAATGGATCAATAAATACCATGGTTAGATAATCATATATATATGGGGATATGAATCAAGAAGGTTATTTAAATGACTCAATCCTATAAGATGCATGTACCACTAATCAATTTAACCAATGTCTTGGTATTCTAAGTTGAAAAGCATGTAATCATAGTCCTGGTGTATGGACACATCGATCACTACCCCAAAACTAGATTCCCTAACATGAAAGCCACACTCAAGGAACTTTGACATTATTTTGCTAAGTCCCAACCAATTCCTCATAAGGGAATAATTCCAAAAATTTTCCCAAGGAATAAATAGCTTTGATACCACTATGTATCGACTCAACCCACAAGATCCCACCTGAATATAGAAAATCTAAGCCATAACAACCCTAATAACTCCTAAAATAGGCTAAGGGATGGTGAAAAGTGCAAATAAGGAAAAAATGAAATCAGATCCGTTTTCCTGATGTACCTGTATACACACACCCAACCATCTCCATGAAAAAGTGTAGAATAATAATAAAAAGACTATAACATCTAGATTAAAACCATGAATTCAATAAACCCTAGGGAATATAATAGAGTGTAATAGTATAAAAAAATTGTTAAGTTGAAAAATACATACCCAAACAGAAATCCAGTCCCAAACTAAAAACAACTAGAATAAAGGAAACTGAGAGAACCCAGATCTCAATATCCATGTCTGAAAGCCATATGCAGTCAATGTACCCCATTATCACTAAGATCCATTGATTTCACAACTAATCTTCTTATTTTATGCATAAGAAATGAATATTGGTGGAAAATACCATGCATGGGTGAGTATATACATACTATGTAGGATGCCTTGATAACCAAAAAGGGAGAAATAGAAAGATAAAACAATGGTCATCTCAACCAAAAGGAATAGGGAAGTGAAACCACACACACACACACACACACACATATATATATATATATATTCTAAAAAATAAACCTATATTATATAGATAGGTGATATCTATCTCCACCACTCATCCCAGGATGATGAGTTAGCATACAGTTCCAAAGGTCCATCACTGATGTCGAGCATCTCACATGTTTTTTAGAGAAATACATATGGACGGAACACACCTCAAAACCTATCTATATCCAAAATGGAAAAAATCTCCAATAGTGGTCCCTAACCTTAGTAAAATAAGTGTGTTTCACTCAATAGATAGAGGACTGATGCCCTGATGTGACAGGGGGTAGCACTCAGTGAATAGAGGACCTTCTCCTTAGCATGATAGGTGGTTCCACTCATTAGATATATAGATATATAGAGGACCAAAACCTTAGTATAATAAGGGGGTTCCACTCAATAGATATAGGACTCATGTTCTGTTGTGATAGGGGCACCACTCAGTAAAGAAAGGACCCGCACCCTAGTGCGATAGGGGGTTCCACTTGGTATGTAGATGATTCATACCCTGGTCCATTAGGAGGCACCACTCAATAAAAACTGGACCTATTCCCTAGTATGATAGGGGTAAAAATCAAAAAATATAGAGGAATATGGGGGTACATGCCCTGGTGTGATAGTGGGTTTCCAACTCTGATATCTCTCAGATGATCCTTCCCTAATCACTACCATTGTTGAGCATCGACTAAAGGAGAGTCACACTCGGAACACCTCATATCACATCTTATATTCCACAATTAATTACACCATTGTGTTATATGTGAAAAAAAACTAAGGATAAGCTATTCATAGGTGAAAATAAAAGTTCCGAAGAAGGTGATATGAATGGAAGAAGTTTATGGGGGAATACACGACATGTATGGGGGTTCACATGACATGAAATCTTACCTTGATACTGGGATATGTTCTTACCTATACAAGGCTTGGAAATCCATGTCATAAAAATTAGCACACAATGTGTATGTTCTCCTTGAATCCTAGGAATGTACTCATGGTACACAACTTAACTGGTGAAGTACAACCACATGACTTGTCTGTAAAGTAACACGACATGTATGACCACCTGGGGTCCTGAGGCATGTACATCTGGCATACTACTTGGATATCCAAATTGTCTCACATGGTATGAGGGCCTGGAAACATTATGTGAAATCCTTAACTTGGCTAAAAAATATAGTCATCAGGGAAGCTGAAGAACACAATTTGTGTTATTTCACACTACACATCATGTATCACATTTTTCACAGAATCCTTAGATCCTCCCTATGGTTTCCCAATACGCATTTACTGCCTTGAAATCCACCATTTTACCACCCAAAAACAAATGATAGTTCCTCTTTCCATTAAATCCCATCCCCCACTAGTTGGAAATTTGATTCCTTTCCTTTGTTAATGAACTATCATATGTCTTATTGTACCTCCCATCTTCATTGCTACTCTGAAACCTATATCCATGAAACATCACCCATGAATAATCCAAATCCATCCACCATCATGATTATAATTTTTCAATACAACATGAATCTTAGGGTTTTATCACACTCAAACCTGCCTGACAATATTAAACCATGACCCCTTGGACAAACAATGAAGAACTCAATGAATGGTGGGGAGAAATGCACATAAGAAATGTATAACCATCATTTCCAAGATTTATCATCCAATAATCACATAATTGGGTAAACCATGGGTGTTAAGAAGGAAAAATATAAATTTATTTAAAAAACACAATTTATCCAGACATTTTCATGGGAAGAGTGTGAACTCACATATTAAGAAGAACAAAATTAAATCCTTTCTCAATATTGTAATAAAAAGGGAAAAAACAAAAAATGATGAATTATAACTCAAAAAAAGATTTATTTTGGTGAACGATATGTTCGCCTATGATTCATAAGACCTACTTACTTTTTTCCTCTTGATCCACCTTGATCTGATCATTCATCATTCTCTGATTCGTTCCGCCAATGAAGAACACATGTTTTCCTTCTCTCAAATCCTCCTAGAATTATGCAGCTAAACCTAGAAATTTTAAAAATATTATATTTAAAGAGGAATTTAGATTATGGGTATTTAAAATAAAATAAATACATAAATTATTTATCTTAATTAAATTCACCCACTAATAGATTATTTCCTTAGAACATCTGATGCCGACCATCCATAGGTCGTGCCTATGGTAAACCCCGCATTTTAGTATTATCAAGGGTCTCATATTTTACATCCATGGTTCTAAAAAATGGGAAATAATAAAATCTGAAATGATGCATGTGCATTAATTAAAATATATAAATATTTTTAGTATATTGATTCTAGGGTTCTAAAACACCCAAAAACAGTGGAAGTGACAAAGATAAATCGCAAGATATATAAAGAAATATCTAAAGGAAAAATATAATAAAACCAACATTGTTAAATGGTTATTCTTTTCTTATCATCCCACCAAGGACTAACCACCTTCCAACCAGTGGTTCCACTAGATATCCATTAAGGCCCACCAACTCTCTGCGGTATCCTGGGAAGATGAGTATTAAATTAACCCCATTTATTTTAATTTCAATGATTTTACACATCAATTAATACCTAAATCTTCCCCAAACCCCATATTTTGAACTTTAAACCTCCATCCTTGACTCTAGATCACTACCATTCATCTTCCCTTGACCATTCAATGTCAGATCAATATGATGATTCTAGAATGGTAAGTTATATCTAAATGTATAATAAATATATCTTCTTTCTTAAGATATGCGCGTCAATATATGATGGATATATGAATTCAATGAATTTTCAATGATTGATTCTTCCTTAATTTATATATTGGTGACAGATCAAGTGAGTTGATGATGTCTCTTGAATAGATCAATACCTACCTTCAACTATTGTAATCTTAAGAGTATGGGGCTATGGATATTCTACTTAGAACTCCTCTTAATGGAATATTAATGAGAGAAATATAACACATTGGAAATAAATAATGTAATATTAATGACCCTTTAGTATATTGGTGGTGGGTCTGACAAGTTAATGAAATCCCCTTAACTAGATCTAGTTCTCTTGTGAATGGTGGACATTTTTGGACTAGCTAATATAGATTAATAACATTGGGACCTTAATATTCCTTAATATTATCATAGATCTCTATTCCAATTATGGATTAACGAAGAATCAATTTTAGTTGACTAGAATGAGGTTATAATATAGATTTGATGAGGAATTTATGACCCATTATTTAATCAATCATGGATCCAGTGAATCAAAATCCTCCTCTTCAACATAGCATAGAACTAGTTCCATTGAAACACTATATGTGGTATGAGATTATAGAAATACCCTTATTGTCATAGAATCTCCTTGGTTCTCTTTTTTAAATGTTTTATTTGATGAATCATAACCCAAGGTTGTAGTCCTTATGATTCAAACTAGTTTTTTTTTGGTGTGAAATGTGATTTCGGTTTCAATACATTGGTGAATATTTGAGTAATTCATCAAAGAGTTTGAGGTAAGAAGTTCCTTACCATATAGTCCCTTATAATTCTGGTACCATGGTGTGAAATATAAGTTAGTGGGTTGGGGATATAATTTTTTTTTCATTGGAGTGATGAAACTTCATTGTCTCTAGCTATCTGGGCCCTAGTAGAGGTCCAATGATCTCATGTAAATTATTTAATCATAGAAAATAAACATTAATGATTACCTTTATTGAATTGGTCACACATTCAACTGTAAATCATCGCAAATTTTTTTTTCTTGAAAGATCGAAGTCCGAACCCCTCTAGATCATCAAAACATGCTTCAAAAGTCCACACAAACATCGATCATCAAATTTCGGATTCTAGTGTGGAGCTTTGATTAATCATTTGACATCATGATGACCACCTCAACTCTGTTCCTATGATCCAAGAAGATATTTGATGATATATTTCTCATATGGTGCATTTATCTCTCTATAACGTGGAACGAAGGATGTAGAAGCTCTCAATACATTGTAATTAATAGTTTTTTGAATGAGAACTCTTCTTTTCTTATATAGTGGATCTTAAAAATACCCAAAAAGGGTTCCCTAGACCTCGTATATCCAAGAACGCCTAAGTAAGCTATAAATGACTTTTTATGACAAACTAAACACTTCATAAACATCATTTATATTTTAAAACATACTATTATTATATTAGAAATAAGTCACATGATAAAAATGAGTCATTAAGTAAACTCATAATTCCCACATTATTAAATAAACCTTTAATAGTAATATAATCTTTGTCCATATAATATTTTTCCATGTATTTAATTTAATATTTTTAAATAAATTAAATAAATAAATTCAACTCCAATTATTCTATACATTAATAATAATTAATTTATTTATTAATTGGTTATTGTCAATAATTGGACAACACTTGGACCCAGTGTTGGGGCCTTCAATGTTCTATATAGAAATTCACCTGAATAGTGTGTACTCTTGAATACACTATTGTGTGTTACCTTCTAGGACCTTATATCAATAGTAGGGAATATTATTACAATGCTACGAGTGGATTCTAGTAACTCATCAAGACCCCCAAATAGATAAGGAATAATCATAACAACAACAACCATCATACGAACACACACTGTGTAATATAATTTCTTTGTATAGTTATTTGTCATAAAGAAGGATATAAAACTTGTGTCATCATAAATTCTTGTTTTATTATTTTTTGATCTAATAGGATGGAATTAAATTCTACTACTATGGCCATGGATTCATAAAGGTACCACCATCTTGATCAGCTAGTCCCAAGATATCACTTCCTCAACTTGGAATAAAAAATTATATCATGACCATTCAACCAATTCCATGCCCCCAATGATGCACACAACACAAGCTACCTCGCCATTATTTTAATGTAATGGTTTTTTCCTTGCATCAAAGTACATGATCAATTATAACACGTTGATAACGATCTCAATTCAGGATACCAATCCACTTGCTCAAGGATAAAATAGATGATGACACTTGAAACATGTGGTGTTCCTATTAGTGAGCCTATCCTCATGATCTCACCTACTATAGTTCTCCATGTGAAAAAATTATGATAATAAGTCTCAATTATTATGATCCCCAAGCACCTGATAGTCAAAAATCATCTTTGTACTATCATTATGATGTATATAGACCATATAAAGAATGTTTAATATTACTATCATAGGGTTCTCATTATCTCTTGGTAATTGCTATAACCATTTGATACAACATGTAATCAAAAGTAATTACTATCAATATAGTGGATGCATAAGTATCAACACTATTATATGAATATTAACACATGTTTATGTCAAACTGTATACATGTAATTATAATCAGAGTACATACATAAGTTGGGTCTAGGTCACCAACTTTGAACACTACAAATTTCACTATAACAAACTTCTTACAAGTATCAAACCAATTCCACTCACATGAGAAAAATTATTCTATTGAGATATGGATTTATTTAGGGGTTTTCCATGTTATCCTCTATGACTACTTTGATAACTATGACATCACCTATCTGAGTAAAATCCCATAAGAGATGAAACTTTTGAAGTATATGCTTTGTCCTCTAGTGTGACCTGGACTCTTGGAAAGAACCACAACTAAAATATTATCACAATAAATCAGAAGTGGGTTTGTAATATTAAGAAATACACCAATGTACTAGATAATGTTTCATATATTGATTTCCTCCTTAGCTACATTGAAAGAAGCAATATACTTCGATTTTCTATATATTTAGTGACCACTAGTTTCTTTGATCTTCTTTAACTCACTACACCACTATTCACGAAAAATAGATATCCTGACTATAATTTTATATCATCATGAACTTTTTGAAAACTAGAATTAGTGTATATTCTCACTATTAGTTTCTAATCTCTTACATACATTAGGAACATATCCTTTTTACACCTCAATTACATTAGGGTAGATTTTAATATTGCCAAATGTGTCTATTCTGAATTATGATGATATCTTACCACTATACTTAAGGAAAAGGAAACATCAAATATTCTACATAGTATGACATACATGATTGATCCTACGGTTGAATAATAGGAGATTCAACTCATTATTTTAAGATCCTAATGTGTTTTTTGGACACATTTTATTGGAGAGATTGATACAATATGTGATTGTTAAAAAATATCTCTTGGATAGTTCCATATTATACCTTTTGAGTAACTTGTCTATATATGTACATGGAATTGTCAAAAACATCCATTTAAGCCTATCACGATAGATCTTGATCCCTATAATGTAGGATACTTCACCAAAGTATTTCAAGGAGAAGCATTCATTTAACCAAATATTAACTATCTATAATACTTGTACTTTGTTTCCTATAATTAATATTTCATTGAAATATAATACTAGGAAAATTATGGAATTTACAATAACCTTCTTATAGACACACAAATTTCTTTAATTCTTTATGAAACCAAATTCTCTTATGTCTTCATTAAAACAAATATGCCATGATCTTGACACCTGATTGAAAGCATAAATGGATCTATATAGCCTGTATACTTTATTGGAATTCATTGACTTAATAAACCTTTTTGTTTTAGTCATATAGGTTCCTTCAACCATCATTCCATTCAAAAAATTAGTTTTACATCACTTTTACAAATTTCATAATCATGGAATGATTATATTAAAAGTAATATTCTGATTGATTTTAGCATCTCTACTGGAGATAATGTTTTACCATATTTTAGGCCTTGATGTTTCCCAAAACCCTTCACTACTAGTCTTTCCTTATAAGAATTGACTTTACCATCCATTTCTATATTTTTATTGAATACCAATTTACAACCAATGGGTTTTACATTAGCTGGGGGATATATAAAAATACAAACTTGATTTTTGTACATGGACTCCAACTTAGTATGCATGGGTTATTTATATTTAGCAACATCTTTTTCTTCTACTGCTTCCTTATAGGTTAGAGGTTCATCCTTCTCTATGTGTACGGTGTCACCTGATTCGGTGATAAGAAAACCATAATACTCTAGTTCTCTAACCTCTCAAGTTGACCTACTCATTACTTGTGTCTCAGGGACATCTTCATATCCCACTGTATCTTATATAGATTGATCCCATACCAACTCTAGTGCATATCAAGCATAAACTTCATCAAAATCAATCTTACTCCCACTATTTCTATTATAATTTTTTCACTTTCTATAATTATGGAATTTCATTCCATAATAACTTTTTTTCATAATATTTATATAGGTAATATCCTTTGGTTTCTTTAGGATAAACTATAAGATGCACTCCAAACTCCAAGATTCTAACTTGAAACTAGATATTGTCTTGAAAAAAAACTCTCATACCCATACATATATGTGTGGTAGATTGGGTTTGTTTATATACCACAACCTATATGGAATCTCATTTGTTGATTTAAATGGTACTTAGTTAAGGGTATATTATGTTCTTTGCAATTTGTGTCCCCAAATGAATAATAGAAGAATTTACTAAATTATCATAGATTGTACCATGTTTAGAAAGGTCCTATTCCTCCTTTTAAAAACACCATTCCATTAAGGTGTATAAGGAGGAGTGAGTTCAGATACTATCCCTCACCCCGTAAAGCTATCAATGAAAGCTTAGATAAGATAATCTCTACCTCATTATGAGCAGTGTTTCATAATCTTCTTACCAATATAGATTTATACTTCATATGGATATTCCTTAAACTTATGAAAGGAATCTAACTTACACCTCATTAAGTTGATATATCCATATATACTATATCCATCAATAAAAGTAATGAAGTACGAAATACTACCCCTTTCCTCTACTGAAAATGGACCACATACGTTAGTATAATCCAATTAGAGTAATTCAAGGGTGCTTTCTACTTTCTTAGAGAAGGGTTATTTGGTCATTTTACCATATAAACCAGTGTGACATTCATCCAAGGATTTTAACACTGTTGGGTCTAAATACCCTTCTTGATGTAATTTCTATAAACACTTATCATTTACATGACCAAGCTTGAAGTGCCATAGGTAAGTGTTATATGACTCATTTTCTTTGTATTAATCATTGATTTTCATTATATGGTTCTTATTTCAAGTATTTATAACCCATTTTTTAGATGAAACATAGCATAATATATGTTATCCTTATAAAATAAATAATATTTATTTCAAAATTTAAAATAAAATCCCATGGTATCCAAACATTACAATGATATTATGTTTCTTGTAACTGAAATAACCTAATAGAAATTATTTAATACAAGAACAAAAACACTAGTCAATGTTAGAAGATAATATCACACTACCAAGGCTACTAGAATCACACCATTTTCATCCTGAGAGTCCACTATTCCCTAATATTCTTGAATCTACTTGGTTCCTAAAGTAGAAGTCTCTCCTTTTATCTTCTTCTTCATGAAATTACAATTATTCTTCCAGTGCCATTTCATTCCACATGAAAATTATACAGTCTCATACTCATTTCCCTCCCTCCATATCTTTGGTTTTTTGGAAAGATGTTGAATAGGTGTCTTCGAATTAGACATAGACCAAGACCCATTAGCCTTTACCTTCTTCCTTTTATTCACTATACGGATTGAAGAATTGGTATTATGCATATCCTTATCATCTTCGTGAAATAAATAAAGTATAGTTGGGAGTGACTTTGTCATTTTTTTCATATTATAATTAATAATAAAATCAGAAAAGTTTGGCGGTAAAGAGGATGGAATGAGACCAGTCAATAGTTCATGGTTAATCTTGAACCAAAGGAATGAAAGTATCCCAATGTACCCAATAATCTTGATTACTTTTGGTCTTGATTTATTCCCTTCTTCTAGCCTACAACAATATAGTGCATTGGATATCCCATGCCTTTCTTTTCTTTCTCTCTCCTGGTATAACTATTGGAGATGAGTAAGCATCATGTAGGAATCTTCATCCTCATTGCATTTTATGAAATTTATTGGTCATTAATGGAAACATAATACACTGTACATCAAGTGAATAATCTCCATGGTTCTTATAATTTTATTTATCCCCCTTCCTTTCTCCATGAGGGGGCTTAGAAGGAAGTGAGGAATCCATCACATAATGATTCCTCTCTTGGTATAGTACTATGTGAAAGCGCCTATACCACTCATAGAATTTGTGGTTGGTTATGATATTTTATTTATACAGAATTTATCATAGTTATAATGTTCTGATTATATTATGGATTTGCATTTTTATCTACAATAAAAAACTATTACATAGTTATTTATCTTGATTACCGATTTATACATTATTGATTAACTAATTAAATCATTAAATGTCACCCATTGTTTTATAAAAACCTAGTAGCCCATGTGAAAACATTTAGAGTACCTATTAACTTGATAATTATAGTGGAAAGGATCTTAGAAATATTTCCTCATAGTCTACAAGCTATTGCTACACCACAAATTCCTGGGTTCCAAAGTATGAGCTAGTCTAGCCAACCACATTGACTCACGGTTCCTTTAACAATTGAGTGATGTCCCAACTTCTCAGAATTTTAACCTTAATTACCTCAATTCATTTCCTCTAAATTGATAGAAATCTTACTATAACTAATTCTTTGTCACCAGTTTTTGTTAATTCAACCGATCATTTACATAAGAACTCACCCGTGGTAGGAGGAACCCTCAACTAAGGATGATGAGCACTCCCCACCTATTTTTTTCAAATGAAAAATATGGGAGGCATTCAGATATTAATATTTATTTCAGGGGTTTTTAATATTTCTTGAGGACTGTAATCCAAATCTATTAAATAATTTCAAACTATATGGTCATGCTCCCAAATGAACGTGAATTAATAGAATACATTCATTGTGTATTTATGAAATTTTTGTTTATTATTTTATGTGTTCCCACAGACATGAAAATGCATAAAATAATAAACAATGCATAAAGGAAATAAATCATCTAACTATTATTGATCTTATAATACTATTTAATCCATTTAAACTCAACAGATAAATCGTGACCTAGGGGCATAATACGTGAGTTGAGTCCTAAAGTGTATCGTAGTTCACCCATATTCTAGGGTTTCTCACTTCTTGACTGAGATACCACATCGTATTGGTGTGGTCCACATCTTACATTATCATCATTAATAGTAAAATTGTACTGGCACATTGGAGAGGGGGTCACAGATATAATAATATACATATAAAACTGATGGAAACATAGACTCTTTTACATATGAAGATGAAAAAGAAGATGCACAGACCGTTAATAAATAAATTATTATTACATACATCACATCCAATTGTAATTATTAATTAAATAATAAGAAACCCAAACATGCAAAGGGTCGGTCACCACACAAGAACAGTTGGTGAGAAGATTAAATGTATAATAAAATTAAATTTCAACAAATTTAAGTTTGAGGAAAATTAATAAATTAAATGAATTATTTAAATTCAAATAATTTAATTAAATTTTCTAACTAAATTAATTTAATTTTTCTATTAAAATTTAATTTATCAATTAATATAATTTTAAATCAAAATTAATTTAATTTTTTAAATAATAAATCGTATTAATATTTTTAAACAAAAAATTAATAAATTATTTTCTGATTGTATTAAATACATCCACATTCCACGAAACCCTGCCTAGGCCCATTGTGAGTCGGGAAAAACCCATGAAAACCCATTATAAGCTAGGAATAACCCATGTAGGTAGTTTCAAGTTTGGAAGATCCACACAAGCCCATTGTGGGGTGGGTTGGGCCAGATTAGACCTGTGGAACCTAGTAGTAGCCCGATCGAATAGGGGAATGTAGATAGGGGAGTTCACGCATGATATGGGTTGTTCCAAAATAGTTGGAGTGGGGACTATGGGTCTTCATTAGGTAGGTTGGAAGGACCTAGGTAACCCACATGACTCAGTGAAGGGAGATCGGAGAGCTACGATGGTGTCTCGCATGCATGTCGACAATGACAATGAGATGCAGTGAGGCTGACCAAGTCAACTAGGGTGGCACCTGTAGAGACCTGAAGCTTGACGTACATGGACATTACATTACTTTTGCGGAATACTTAGTACATAACAAAAACACACACACAAGGATCGTAATAGTTTAGTGTCTTTGGAAACTCGGAATATAATCTTCTAATCATGGTGAAAGATCTTCAACATCTCCCATAAAGATCTTCCTTTTTTTTACCTAAAACCTTTTTTTATATCCTGGGGAAAAGAAAACATAAAAGGGTGAGCTCAAATGCTCAGTAAGGGTAAACAAAAGAAATATCAATCACATCATTTTCATAAGAACATAACATTTTGGAAATCTTAACCTGCAAAAGAGAGCATAATTTCATAACATGGGATAAATCATAGTAGTGAAATGAAATCCCAATAATCATAACTTAAAACATGAAACTTTGTGGCATACACACATAATCATAGATAATCATATCTTATTAGTCAAGACTCATTTCCAAGACTATCTTAGTGGACAAAGTCCATTTCTGAACCGAGTCACCCTCGTTTCAGTCCTGTTTCACTGAACCGGTATAACCTACCGTTCTAGCCATGTCTATCACATGAGATATAAAATCTTTACCCAATGCATTGGAGGGAGATATAGGTCCCACCCATCTCATAATGATACCATTCTTATGTGTGCCACAAAATCATAAACCATACTTCATATCATAACCCATGTAATAAAAATGGGATTCTTAAACAACATGACATCATAAAACAATTCATATAAGATAAAGGAATTCATAAAAATATTTCCATCACAACATAATCAAATCCATGTAATAATAGGGATAGAAACAGAACCCTATATTATCTTAGATGGAAAATAATTTTGATAAAACACTTGAACTCTATTCTTGAGGAAAATATCCTTTCTACTTTAAAAACATTTTTCCTTTCTTAAAATGTCATACAATTTTAAACTAAAAGAATTTGATTAAAAATAAACTTGAAAACATGTAAAGGAAGAATGTTGGAAATATTGTTTTAAAAATCCATTCATGCCGTATAAGTTAAAAAAAAAATTCTTCGTACTTTTTTCGGGAAATTCAAAAAGTACCTCGTACGAAAAATGACAAAAGATTCCTTTCATATCTTTTACTAAAAACTCACCAAAGGGTAAAATAGGTTTTAAACAATTGTAGGTGGATGGAAATAATATTACATATTGAGGGAACATGGATGTGGATGATAAAATACACCCCAGTAAATACCAAAGTATAAGCAATCTCAGATAAAAATGAGATTGTGATATTTCCCTTACCTTTGGTCCGATATGCTTTGTACGTGTCTGAACCTCCTCTTCTTTGAAGTGCTTTTTTGAGACCTCATTTTAGGGCACTAAAATAGGTCTTTGAAAAAGACAAGAACCTCTAGGATGTTTCTAGGGAAGTGGAGAGAAGAAATTGGAAGGGGTTGGCAGAGCTTGAAGGCTCAAAGTTGTGTGAGGAAGAGGGGAGGAGGTGCCCTTTTATAAGGGAGGAGAGGGGCACCTTTGGAATAACTAAAAATATTATTTTATTATAAAGTCAAGTTCGGTTTTAAATAGCTCCAAATTGAGTTATTTCGAAGATAATGTGGGGATGGGTCGAAATCCTCTCATCCAATATAATTTAGACAAGTTTAGGTCATTATATTAACCTTATCTTTTAGTTTTAACTCTTAGTTAATTAGATTTACATTTACCATATCACTTTGTATTTTTATATTATATAGTTAATAAACTTACCATATACGTCCAAGAGACCCCCAAGTTGTGTTTTATTAATATATATAACCTTATCTAAGTCATTTTTCCGAACCTTAGATTTTTAGGAATAAAATAACAATTAATAATATAATATTTGTTTTAAAAACTATTTTATGTAAATTTTGACACTATTCAATAGTTGATTTTTTTGAAACTCATAACAAAATTATTACTTAGACAAAAGTTAATTAAATCAATACTAACATGTCATATTAACCTAGAAAATTAGTTTAGTTCATAAAAAGTCTCAAATTATATTTATTTCGGTATTTATAACATCAATTATGTCAATATTTCATTAATAAGATAATTACTGCATCATCGTTGTGTCATAAATAAATTAAATTATTTAATGTCTAATTACAAATAAAATACCAATATGTAGGAAATATTTTTATCTTTCTAATTAATATTTATAGTCGAATTTATCTTATGTATAACCCCATATTAAAAATGATTTACTTATTAAACTTTGATTTTAACAATTTTAACCCTTCTTTAAATAAATTAATAATAAATGTCCTAATCTAATCCAAGTGGGCCTAAATGGTCATATGTTATTCCTAAGGTTGTTTTTGGTCGAATTACACTTATCCAATAGAATCAGGACATGTGTTAGGGTAATAATAATATCATTTTTACCCTTAATTACCCTATTTACTTTTAACCGTGGTAAAAAAAGTAAAAAGTTACTATTCACCAAAAAATTATTTTCATCTCATTGAACCACATTTTACTTACTGAAATCAACAGTGTCTCTCGGATTTTCCAAATTCCACTCACAGAAGCGGTAAAATTAAGTTTTATGAAAAATTCATTTTTTTAACTACCACTTAGTGGTTTCACTATTCATCAAAAAATGAAAGTTTCCAGAAAAATACCAAAAATTAGATCTAAGCTATATTTGATATTATTAATTCAAAAATGATGTCTATTTTATCAAATTCAAAACATATCAGTTGCATTAATTAATTTAAAAAGTAGTCCCCGTCGTCAAAACAAATAGCGTGTTTTTAAGAGATAATAACTATCAAAAGATTGACACTTGTTTATAACTGGTTTAAATGTGAAATTACATCCAATGACCAACATTGTATTAAATTGTAAAAATATATTCTAAATATACTTTAAAACCACTCAAATTAATAATTTATCACTATTAATTATTTCTATTAAAAAAGTTCTTTTTAATTAAAATTTAGTAATTTTCACTATTCATCAGAATATGAAAGTTATCCAAAAATTACCAAAATTTCACCCTAAGCTAATTTCGATATTCCAAATCCAAAAATGAAGTCCATTTTGAAAAATAAAATTTACAAAATTTCAAAAAGTGGTTATTACTATTTATAACGGCTAGTTTTAATAATATTTTAATAGCATATCGTTGTTTAGTGAAACTCGGTATTGCGTACTACACACGCTACCGAGGAAGGTCGTGATTGCGTATAATGAAAGGCAAGTCAAGGATGTGTGTTGTGCAAGCTCCTTTTGGTGTAGCGTACAACACATGACATTAATGAAAAGAATATTTTTCATAAAATCTCGGGGTGTTACATTCGACCCCCCTTAAAATTAATTTCGCCCTCGAAATTCGTCGGGGTTATAAATGGTTTACTACTCGAAAGTTTCTTTAATAGAAACCCACATCGTAAAAAGGAATACCAAAACTTGTCTTTAAAAACTAAAGTACGAAATGTAACGATTACCCAAATAAACTAATCACTAGGTTTCCACATAGGTGAAAATATGGATATGGAAGAGAAATCTAACCATCATGTTCTGATGGAGAGTGGTAGAGAACATGGCTATGGAAAAGCCAACAATCACAAAGCCATAAATTTGTAAAGATCTAAGGTACCATCTGATTCATCAGATATAAGAGCACTAGGACAACATTTTTGGTTTTCAAGATCATTTCCCTAAAGTTGATGAAATTGGAATTAGAAGAAATACTTCCGTGATTTTGGTATAGTCTCACCGTTTGTCGTTCTTTGGACAATTTCCACTTCATCTCTTAAAGAAATGAAGTTTAATTTGTCATTCGTGCTGTGTTAGCAGATCATGTGATATAATGATGGGTCATTCCATCTGTCTCAAAAAAAAGGTTAGAAAAGTTATCAAAAAATACATAAGTCCATGTATAGTGAGATTAATCATATATAGTTCCTAAAATGGACTTATACTTCATATATCCTACTATTTAATATAATAAAACTAGTTTCTACTAAACAGGGACTTCCTGTAGGCCAGTGGTAGGCGATAAAGGCCCATCGCACTTTGGTTGTGGGTTCGATTCCCACAGCCTTGTCCGACACGATGGGTTGTCGCCCGTCCTGCAGGTTGTCCTTTTTCTAAAACTACATTACTATAACATCACATAAATAATAAAAAAAAGTTCTATCCTTAAACAATACTAACTTATGGTTAACATAATCCATTCCAATCTTTAGGCTTATCTAAAATACTTCGGTCCAAGCTCATAGTATAAAGAAAACGATAACTTGAAATGTCATCAACCAAGCATGTGAATACCATCATTTATCCTCCATATATCTTGTTGGTCACATTCCAATCATGTGAATACCTTAATGATGTATTCTCTTGAAAAATGAATACCCATTAAACCTTAGTGAAAACATGAATGCTTTCAAAAGTTAACTCTTTCCACATACCAAAATCCAAAAATTCTATATACTCAAACCATGATATAACCTTCTCCTTATATCAGTCATGAGATCATGAATACTATCAAACATTTAATTTTCTCCTTATCCCTTCATTATGCGCATATCATCTACATTCCAAAAATATCTGAATAACCTTTCATGGATACTGGTAACATTAATCATATACTTTCAAAACTCAAGGAAAGACAACAGTGTAACAATCCTTAGATGTCTCTTTATTCCATAGTACCATGAGATTACTTATACAACATTACACATGATAAACATGTAATCATTCCACTACATTCTTAAACCATTGACCGAGCTTCAACAATTCTTTCATCTCACATATCATTTGTAGTCTCTTCATCATCATCCACATAAATACTACCCATACGACCATACTGATTCTCTTCATGAGACTTTCCCTTAGGGAATTGGTTTGCATAATGCCCGTACATTCCACATTTAAAACATTTAACCATTGTTGATGTCGTAGAAATACCATTATCCTCATCCCTGGTGTTAACTGAACCTTTTTCTTTGCACTTACTGGATTTTTTTCCTTCTTTTCCAAACCCAAAGCATCTTCCAGTTCCTTTGAAACATTCTCCTTGATGCCTCTTCCCACATGATTTACAGAGGGGAAATTGAACTTTATTTCCTCTATGATCATCATGAAACTCCATATTTCTCTTATTAGCTGAGTCATGAAACTTACCAAATTTTACTTTATTGATCATATTATGAGATTGCTGATTTGGCATAATAATGATGTTTGGACTTCCGAATCCCATTTCATTTGGTTGCTCATGAAGAATATCATTCCATTGTCCATCATATCCTCCATTATCGTGAATCATCTTGTTTCCAGCCATTTTCTAAAACCCAAAAAGAATAGCGTGAGAGGCAAAAATCATAATAAAGGGGGAGTAACTTCAATATCTAACATATTTGGTTTAATCTAATATCGTTACCATAGTTCTAGGACTATATCCTATATGTATACATATCCTTAGGGACATCCCTAGACATACCTTAGAAATATCTCTAGGGATCTCACTAACGTTTCCGCATCCTAGTTTCCAAAGGTTGACTAAACCTTTTCCTCTGATACCAACTGTAGAGACCCGAAGCTTGACGTACATGGAAATTACATTACTTTTTCAGAATACTTAGTACATAACAAAAACACACACACAAGGATCGTAATAGTCTAGTGTCTTTGGAAACTCGGAATATAATCTTCTAATCGTGGTGAAAGATCTTCAACATCTCCCATAATGATCTTCCTTTTTTTATACCTAAAACCTTTCTTTATATCCTGGGCAAAAGAAAACATAAAAGGGTGAGCTCAAATGCTCAGTAAGGGTAAAAAAAAGAAATATCAATCACATCATTTTCATAAGAACATAACATTTTGGAAATCTTAACCTGCAAAAGAGAGCATAATTTCATAACATGGGATAAATCATAGTAGTGAAATGAAATCCCAATAATCATAACATAAAACATGAAACTTTGTGGCATACACACATAATCATATGGAATTATATCTTATTAGTAAAGACTCATTTCCAAGACTATCTTAGTGGACAAAGTCTATTTCTGAACCGAGTCACCCTCGTTTCAGTCCTGTTTCACTGAACCGGTATAACCTACCGTTCCAGCCATGTCTATCTCATGAGATATAAAATCTTTACCAAATTCATTGGAGGGAGATATAGGTCCCAACCATCTCATAATGATACCATTCTTATGTGTGCCACAAAATCATAAACCATACATCATAGCATAACCCATGTAATAAAAATGGGATTCTTAAACAACATGACATCATAAAACAATTCATATAAGATAAAGGAATTCATAAAAATATTTCCATCACAACATAATCAAATCCATGTAATAATAGGGACAGAAACAGAACCCTATATTATCTTAGATGGAAAATAATTTTGATAAAACACTTGAACTCCATTCTTGAGGAAAATATCCAATCTACTTCAAAAACATTTTTTCTTTCTTAACATGTCATACAATTTTAAACTAACAGAAGTTGATTAAAAATAAACATGAAAACTTGTAAAGGAAGATTCTTGGAAATATTGTTTTAAAAATCCATTTATGCCGTATAAGTTATAAAAACGTTCTTCGTACTTTTGTCAGAAAAGTCAAAAAGTACCTCATACGAAAAACGACAAAAGATTCCTTTCATATCTTTTACTAAAAACTCACCAAAGGGTTAAATAGGTTTTAAACAATTGTAGGTGGATGGAAATAATATTACATATTGAGGGAACATGGATGTGGATGATAAAATACACCCCATTAAATACCAAAGTATAAGCAATCTCGGATAAAAATGAGATTGTGATATTTCCCTTACCTTTGGTCTGATATGCTTTGTACGTGTCCGAACCTCCTCTTCTTTGAAGTGCTTCTTTGAGACCTCCTTTTAGGGCACTAAAATAGGTCTTTGAAGAAGACCAGAACCTCTAGGATGTTTCTAGGGAAGTGGAGAGAAGAAATTGGTAGGGTTTGGCCGAGCTTGAAGGCTCAAAGTGGTGTGAGGAAGAGGGGGAGGAGGTGCCCTTTTATAAGGGAGGAGAGGGGCACCTTTGGAATAACTAAAAATATTATTTTATTGTAAAGTCAAGTTCGGTTTTAAATATCTCCAAATTGAGTTATTTAGAAGATAATGTGGTTATGGGTCTAAATCCTCTCATCCAATAGAATTTAGACAAGTTTAGGTCATTATATTAACCTGATCTTTTAGTTTTAACTCTTAGTTAATTAGATTGACATTTACCATGTCACTTTGTATTTTTATATTATATAGTTAATAAACATACCATATACAACCAAGAGACCCCCAAGTTGTGTTTTATTAATATATATAACCTTATCTAAGTCATTTGGCCGATCCTTAGATTTTTAGGAATAAAATAACAATTAATAATATAATATTTGTTTTAAAAACAATTTTATGTCAATTTTGACACTATTCAACAGTTGATTTTTTTGAAACTCATAACAGAATGATTACTTCGACCAAAGTTAATTAAATCAATCCTAACATGTCATATTAACCTATAAAATTAGTTTAATTCATAAAAAGTCTCAAATTATATTTATTTGGGTATTTATAACATCAATTATGTCAATATTTCATTAATAAGATAATTACTACATCATCGTTGTGTCATAAATAAATTAAATTATTTACTGTCTAAAAATTACAAATAAAACAACATTATGTAGGAAATCTTTTTATCTTTCTAATGAATATTTATAGTCGAATCTATCTTATGTATAACCCCATATTAAAAATGATTTACTTATTAAACTTTGATTTTAACTATTTTAACCCTTCTTTAAATAAATTAATAATAAATGTCCCAATCTAATCCAAGTGGGCCTAAATGTTCATATTTTATTCCTAAGTTTTTTTGGTCTAATTACACTTATCCAATAGAATTAGGACATGTGTTAGGGTAATAATAATATCATTTTTACCCTTAATTACCGTATTTACTTTTAGCTGTGATAAAAAAAGTAAAAAGTTACTATTCACCAAAAAATTATTTTCATCTCATTAAACCACATTTTACTTACTGGAATCAACCGTGTCTCTCGGATTTTCGAAATTCCACTCACAGAAGCGGTAAAATTATGTTTTATGAAAAATTCAGTTTTTTAACTACCACTTAGTGGTTTCACTATTCATCAAAAAATGAAAGTTTCCAGAAAAATACCAAAAATTAGATCTAAGCTATATTTGATATTATGAATTCAAAAATGATGTATATTTTATCAAATTCAAAACATATCAGTTGCATTAATTAATTTAAAAATTAGTTCCCATCGTCAAAACAAATAGCGTGTTTTTAAGAGATAATAACTATCAAAAGATTGACACTTGTTTATAACTGGTTTAAATGTGAAATTACATCCAATGACCAACATTGTATTAAATTGTAAAAATATATTCTAAATATACTTTAAAACCACTAAAATTAATAATTTATCACTATTAATTATTTCTATAAAAAAAGTTCTTTTTAATTAAAATTTAGTAATTTTGACTATTCATCAGAATATGAAAGTTATCTGAAAATTACCAAAATTTCACCCTAAGCTAATTTCGATATTCCAAATCCAAAAATGAAGTCCATTTTGAAAAATAAAATTTACAAAATTTCAAAAAGTGGTTATTACTATTCATAACGGCTAGTTTTAATAATATTTTAATAGCATATCGTTGTTTAGTGAAACTCGGTATTGCGTACTACACACGCTATTGAGGAAGGTCGTGATTGCGTGTAATGCAAGGCAAGTCAAGGATGTGTGTTGTGCAAGCTCCTTTTGGTGTAGCGTACAACATAAGACATTAATGAAAAGAATATTTTTCATAAAATCTCGGGGTGTTACAACACCAGTGTCCGAGGGAGACCTAGATCGTTGGCACCTCAAGGTCACATAGAAGTTGGAGGTGTGATGACTTGAGAAGTGGTGTTCAACTAGAAGTCAATGATTTTGGTTGGTGTGGCGGCTGTGGTGCCACCAAATGCTCGGTTAAGAGGAGACCTCTAGAGGAAGACAACCCCTTTAGGGGATTTCCTTGATTTTTTATTTATTTTACTAATGATTTTATATGAAGCTATATTGTTAACTTTTAAAATAAAATAAATATTATATTATAAAATATTATATCCACATAAATACTTTTACAAACTTTTAAAATATATTAGACCATTTTTATTATTTGATCATCCAAAAAAATAGTCACCCCCAAAAATTATTTAGCATATTTATTTTAATTATTTAGATTTTTTTAATTTTTTGATTACATGATTGTGGAATAAAATTCTCTCAGTGAGTACTATTTCAGCAACTGGATTCCAGCCTTATTGTTGCTAAAATTTTAGGGTGAATAAAATCATAATCAAATACTGGATTTAGGCTAATAAAATAACACATATAAATATATTATTCAATATTAATACCCATTAAAAACTACTAATGATCCATATGAATTTTTCATATAGTTGTAACTTGGTCATATAAAGTTATATTGACACACAAACTATTCTCTTGGGATCAAAAAAAACTTATATACGTAATTTATGGAAAATTATTGATTTTTGGAAGAGGGAAACTTACATGATTCCCTCAAATACTAATTTTTGGTACCATGCACATATTAGAAGATGGTGGTCTGATTTATTAAACTTCATAATCTCCAATAATTTGATTCTTAGTAGAGGTTTCAGGATCTTGTGTGAATTAATGAAGGATAAAAAATTTACATGAACAGTTACCTCATTCAAATTAGTGGCGCGTTTGAACACAACTCATCATTAGTGATCATTTCTTGAAGGATCCAAGTTTGAACCCCTCTAGATCACCCACACATGATTCAAGTGTCTATAGGAACACTAATAATTTAATTTATGAGGCTATCATAGAGAATAGATGAGTCCTTTAGTGTCATAATGATCACCTCGACTCTAATCCTATGTTCCGTGAAGATGTCTGATGATTGATTTCTCAAACAATGCCTTTCTCTCCCGATAACATGGGAAGGATGAGGGAGAAGCACTTATATATTGGAATGAATAGTCTGTGAAATGATATTCCTTCTCTACTTATCTAGTGGATGCTAAAATACCCATAAAGTGTTCCCCAACCCCCATATATCTAACACCGACTAAATAAATTTTAAATTAATCCTTCTGAAAATATAACTACATCATTAAAATAATTTATATTTTATCACATACTTTTAATATATAATAATTATATTACATGATAAAACTGATTTATTAACCTGAATCTTAGTTACCAAAATAATAATATAGCCTTAAATATTAAAATAATATTTATTCATATAACATTTTTCCTTGTATTTACTTTAATAATTATAAATACATTAAATAAATATATCAAAATCCAATTATTCTATACTCAAATAATAACTAATTAATTTATTTTTTGGTGATCGTTAATACTTGGAAAACACTTAGACCCTATATTGGGGACCACTATGTCCTTCATTTCTAATAGGGAATACTCTCAAATACACTATTGTGTGCAACCCTCTAAACCCTTATCTTGATGACATTGAATACTATTCATAGACCCAAAGTAGATTCTAGAAACCCATTATGTCCCCTATAGAGATAAGGAATAATTATAACAAGGAAATCTATCCTACAAACACACATTGTGTAATATAATATCTTTGTCTCAGGAAATTCCATAAAGTAGGATGCACAACTTGTATCATTATCCATTCTTTAATTATTATTTTTTGATATAACTGGAAAAACATAAATTAACTACCATGACCATGTATTTATAAAGGTACTACCATCCCGATCAACTAGGACTAAGATATCAATTCCTCAACAGAAAAGTGAAAATTGTATTTTGACCATTCAACCAATGCTACACCACTAATGATAGACCCAACATAATCTACCTCAACATGACTACAATGTCATGTTTTTTTTTAATTTCATCAAAGTACATGTTCAAATGACACATATTGATAATTATCTCAAGTCTTGAGACTAATACTCATGTTTGTAGATAGGAACAATCAACAACAACCGAAATATATGGTGTTCCAATTGGTGGGTCTATCCTCATAGTCTCACCAACTAGGGATCACCAAGTATGAAATTCATGAGAAGAAGTCTCAATGATTATGAGACACTAGATCCTAATAGTCACACATCATCTTTTTCCTATTAGTATGATGTATCCAGACCATAGGAGATAGGTTTAAAATTACCATCACGGTATCTATAGGTTCTCATTATTGCATGGGAACTATTATAACATTTTGATACGACATGTGATATAAGTACATTACCATAAATATAGTGAAAGTAGAAGTATCAACACTATTTTGGGGAGATAAAAACATGTATATTTGAAACTGTATAAATGTACTTGTAATCAAAATACATACACATGTTGGGCCTAGGACAACTACTTTCAACATGTACAACCCTTTTTTCCTTGAGATGGTTCTTATGAGGGCATAAATCATTATTATTGATTGATTATGACTGTATATGTGTGTGTATCCAATAATACCATTGTATTATGATTGATTTGATGAGTGTGATTAGGTAACCTAATTTATAGTGTCAAAATTATTGATCACATGTGTGTTCATGTATCTACTATTAGTCATGTTGATATAATGTGTTTTGTTTACATGCATTCCCTTCCCTATTGTGAGACATATCATGTTTCATTTGGAGGTATTGATATGGTATTTTATAATAGGTGGAATATCATGATATGACTACCTCTTATTGGGGGAGTGCGCATGGCTTGTAGTGATGATGAAGATTGACCTAGATACAGGTTAGGGGTATGATGTCCTTGAGGCCAGACATGCGATAATAACCATGGTTCATGATGTTATTATGGTTTGACCAGTGGAATATCCATGATATGATTGACATGATTCCGGACCTATAAATAAAAAAAATTGTGATGGCTCATAGCCTAGTTTGTGATGTTGATGGGGGAATTCTAGTTTTTTAGCCCTACATGACTCATATGCCTTGTTACTAGTCCGAGATAATCACTGTCCTTTTGTCTTACCGATGAATCAACATCCTTATTTCTATGTTTTTTATAACTGATTAAAAATGGTACATCTGGGGTTTATGTAATATTTATTAGTTCATAGATGCTCGGTGTATGATTAACTGTTTACTTATAGATTTTTCATATTCCCTATTATCATGGAATACACTCTTTATACATGTTCAATTATGTTAAAGGACACCTTAGTGGTATCCTTCTGTGTTTCATTACTCACAAAATACATGGTAATCATGGTACACATGTAAAATTCATGATCAAGGATTCAGGTTAGGGAAAGGGGCCCACAAAAGATAGTTGATCTATTGGAGAAATGATTTATAGTGGTACTAGAACAGACTCAGGATGACTACTACAATGTTTATTTTTATCTTCTAAACTTTATACACTTTTGTTTGTACCACCACATTGAGGGTCCTTGATACATTTTTTAGTGATGTGAAATTAATTATATCATGTTTATTAATTTTCATTTCATGCTTATTTTTAGTGGTTATATATTTATAGTGTATAAATATGATTAATGAGGGAATATTCTACCCAAAGTATACGTATACCCTCACTCTTATTCAGAAACCTCTTTTATACAAGAAGTCACACATGAGTTTATGTGTCACTCTGACCAGGACCAGATGATCTGAGTCAGGATGTTATAGGAATCAACATAATTAATATTAGGAAATAAGGACTAATTAATTTTTAGTTATAATAAATAGTAATCATGATAAATATTTATCACCATGGTTTTAGAAAAAATGAGTTAAAAGGGTTAAAAATAACAGCATAAGGCTTGAATATAACACAAACTACTTTATTAAATCAAATTGGTTGGTTGGATTTCGACCTTACCCTTATCTGCTATGAAGATTATTCTTTTTGGTTCCATTTGGATTGAGTAAGACATTAATATATTATAATATTTTGAAAAATTACATGCATGTCATATCTCTCAATTATGTCTGTGGCTTAAACATAATTCATATCCTTCCCTATCAAATAGGTTACAAAAGAATTGTTCATGCGTACATATGAACTAACACCTCCCAAAGCGATTCATTTCGTTTTTAATCTCCACCATTAATGGATTGTTATTATGATGAATTTAATGTTTATATATGATATTTATAACATAATTAAAAATCTTGATATATAAGATATCATTTATCTTCTCACCCTTGTACCCATTAAAAAACGATAATGTCACTTGTTCATACATGCAGACTACAACCTCCACGAAGTGATGTAATTTATTTTCATGTAAAACTCTCATGGATTATTTTAAATATGTATATAAATATTATATATGATATTGTGTCATGATAAAAACTAAAAAGATGATGGAACCATGAGAAATATACAAGGATTGAAACAACCGAATGAAAACTTACATGAAAAAAAATAGTGAACACTCAAAAATAAAAATTTTAATAAGGAATTATTAATAAATAGAAGTTAGAATATTTTGATTAGATCATATATGATATTATATTTTGGTATATGGTTATTTTGTATAATTATAATAAAATTAAATTAATTATAAATAAGGTTAAATCAACTTACTAAAAAAATTTGAACTTTAGGTAAGGAATTTCTGTTGCAATATCATTTTTTTGGATTGTTTATTTTTCAAATTCCTTTGGGAAAATTATATGATCATAATATCTTACACCCCATAAATTTTCTTATCCTATATTTATGTTTTTGGTTTTCATATTTAATTTTTATTTATTATCTTTGTAGATTAAAAATCAACAAATAAGTTACATGTATGAGAAATTCCTCTTAAAAATATTGTTTTAAAATTTTACATTTAACTATTTTTATTTAATGTCTATATTTTATTTAAAATGTTTTAAATAATGGTTTTAACATTCTTTAAAGACGTATAAAATTAATTTTTACCTATTTTTGACTTTTAATAAAAATGTTTTAAATGAAACTTCTTTCCATTTTCTGAATGAGGATCTTATTACCAATGGTGTATCAAAATATTTATTTTAAAATAAAAAACAAAAACAAATTTTCACACCATCATGATGTATATTTTCATTTAATCTTCCATTTAGAGTTTCAATGGTCATTTTCAAAAAAAATCCTAATATTATGGAAATACTTATATTTTAAATAACTAATTTGAAAAATTAAAAGTTTATTTTATCAAGAAATGTTCCAGTGATCTTTTAAAGGTATTATCATATATTATAACACTGATTGATTTTAGTGAGGATATGATTCAATTATACCATCATTATTATTTCTATGGATGTTTTATGACTATGGTGATCAAATATTGATGTTTCATATTCTTGATTCAATAAAAATAATTATTGTCTTATAAGGAATTTTTAGATTGAATTATATTGATCATTCAAAATAAGAGGATTGAATATGACGTGAAAGTAATGGGTGGATCCCAATTATAGTTATCACCTTGACACATCAACATGTATCATGAGTAAAAATAACAAGAATTCCATATTATATGGGTATCTTGTTTACACCAACCCATTTATTAAGAATGAATTATTGATTAAGAGACCTTGATGTTAATATTCATGATATCTTGGCTGATAGGAATTGATCATTAATATCAAGAGTTATACATTTTATTTTTTAAGAATTTAGGCTTTATTATCCAAGTGTTTTCAATACTGATATTAGCCATTGATGTTTATTAATCTCAAATTGATGATTTAATGGAATGTGTTTTGATTATCCACTTTTCCATATTGATTATTATTTATTTACTCATGATAGCTTCCACAGTACATAACCCTTACTGATCAATTGAGCACATACTTTATGGATTTTTCTTTCTTTAGGATATGAAGAAGGATATTATGAATGATATCAATGATGCAAGAGAAGTTGAAAATCACAATAAATTTTGATACGAGTGTCTGTTTTATCTCCACACCTAGTTAAATCAATGATTTTGAAATGAACTACAATGAAATTAGATATTAATTAGGTAACTATTAAAATAATAATATTTATTAGTATTTTAAGAGAAGTTCAAAATATAACTTCAACTACATACAACCATAACCTTTGATCTAGGAGTTTGTTTGGGCTCTAATAAATATCAAATTTTAGCATATCAAGAGATCTATACCATTTTTAATTACGGGTACCTTGGTCGCTATTTTTTTGAGGTAAAAAAATCCTAAAAGGCCTCTAAAATTGATTTTTTTGTTCGGATACCATGATTTTTGAACATTGATTGTGATTTTAACTTCATTTAATAGTGTATTAATATACTTGTTGGGTCTTCTAAGATTTTATTCCATGGATTCACATTCCTATTGATTGGATGATGTTGTAATTATTTTGGTTTTCCCTTTTTATTAATTTCTTATCTATTATATATGTATATATTTATATGTATTTCTATACATTTATGTATATATATTTTTAATTTATGTATAATTATCAAGATTTATTTAAAAAATATATATAATTTCATGCTTACATAGATGTTTATATATGTCAATTTATTTATGAATATTAGTCTATATTTACATATATCTATGTCTATTTATGTATATTTATATACATTAATGTATATTTATATATGTGATGTTGGTATATATATTTATATGTATTCTGTAGGTCGGTGTGTGTGTATTTATGCTTGTATTTATAAACATTTATGTAAATTTATATATATTTATAAGTTTTTGTAAGTTATATATAACTTTATTTAAATAAATAAAAATATATATTTACTATTTATTATTAATTATTTATTATTTACCACTTATTATTTATTATTTTTTACTTATTAGTTATTAGTCATTATTTATTATATATTTATTAAATATTAATTATAATTTATTACTTATTTATTATGTATTGATTTATTATTAATTTATCATTAATTTATTATTACATTATCTATTTAATTTTTTATTTACTTATTATTTACTTTTTATTTATTATATATTGATTTTTTATTTTTTATTTATTTACTTATTATTATTTATATTTATGGTTTATTATTTATTTCTTATTCTTTATTCGATTTTGTCTAGTAGAGAGGATAATGTGATATTGGGAGCTCTACCATGGTGATAATGACAACACTCATGGTTTCTTGTGTTTATGTCGATTCCATGAAATTTTCGATCTGCTCTATTATTCAGAGGTCCTACTTAAGAGGTGGGTTGGGCTTCATCCAGGATCTATGGGGCCCCAAATTGTGTTTTTTGGGATAATATAATGGTTTTACTTGGTGAGAAGGGTTTTCAAACAACCCTCTTGTCCGAGGTAGAGACTCCCCTCATATACGGGTGTGTTGATTTCAAGAAGTTAGAGATGAATGGTGAAGGCATAAAATTGAAGAGTAAAGAATAAGATGATGGATGTCATCAGCTATTATCATAGTTCAAGGTTGTGGATATTGGAAGAATTTGGAGAAAAAGGGTCCATCGTTCATGTGATCGGGAATCAATAGGACGTCATAGAAAAAATTGAATAGGGTAAGTTTTATTTGATTTCTCAATTAATTATTCTGAAGGGTTAAAAGCCTTGGAGGTTGGAAGACCTAATGGATCTCCTATTTGAAATATGGGGTTCAGTTAATTGTAAATAAATCTCTTTAGGATGAAGTTTCTATCATCATATTCCTCACATGGAGGAAATAAATATGTGGATTTTGGGACATGGTTTTGTGACCATTAAACCAGGCTTCCTGTATCTTCAGGATTGAGTCTCAAAGTTAATTTTTTTAAAGTTCAAGTACACCTCGTCTTATATTTTGGTGTGGTTGTTTAGATTTAACTGGATTCTTTGGAATCCTAAAATACTCTAAGATTTTTTTTGTCTATATGCATCCCCATCAAAAAGGAAAAAGAAAATCAAATTGTACAGTTTATCCACTATGCTTGGATATTAATTGAAGTGGACCAATGTTATACTTTAATTGATAAAGTTTTCTTCTCAACCAAGGATTATGAGATTTAATTGCATATTGATTTTGAAAACCCCCAAACAAGGTCTAGATTTAAGGGTCATTGGTCGCAATAAGTTAGAATATAATTGGAATATAGTTTGACCATTCTTCTCTTTGAAAGGACATAAGGAAAGATCATTTTTTAGGAAGGTAATGAATAGTAATCTATCCAAAGGAGTGTCCAAAAATAGAACTACTTAGCATTATAGGGGGAATAATTATTGTCCCATCAGGTAGGATGTGGATCATCCACATCTAGTCATGCAAGATAGAATAAGTGTGAACTTTTTAGGGGTAATGACACTAGCCAAGGAGTTGGGTCTCTGGATTTATAGGTTTCCAAAAGAGATGAAGGGGGATATGTCATTAGGAAGAACATTATTATGGACAAAGGAAAAGAGTATTTAGAATTCCACCCTATCAGGGATGTTGCTTCTCCATGGCATGGTTTAAATGTTGACCATACTTATGAAATATATTAAATTTAGTTTTTTCTAAGTAGATCCTTTTTTAATATAAGAAATGAACTTTCTCTCCTAGCTTCAAGCCCATGACACTTATATTTGATTGTCTGAGTTCCAAGCCTAGAGTTCATTAATGGGATGATTATAAAGATGCAAATAATTCCTTTAACAATGTGTTAGTTGGGAGGAATAATGAGAATGATAATCATGAATAATGTGATTATGAGCTAAATGATTAGGTTAATATTGATCTTCAGTTGTAGAATGATAAAATATATTAGGATCAGGAGATCAGAAATGGAAATAGAAGACATAGAATAATGTCTCACTCATATAGAAATATGGAAATTCTAATTAAGCTGCTGTAGGGGTCTCTCCTAAGGTCAGGAACATAAAAATCCAATTAAAATTTATAAATATTTTTAGTGAGGATTTTGGTGAGATTTGTGAAGTTTTAAGAAATTAGTGGATTATCTTCATAGGGCGTGGGTGTATTGGAATTAAGTGATCAAGAAACACATGAAGATTTAATTAAGTAATAAGTGACTGCATCTAACCTCTTTGGAGTGCTTGAATCACTGAATGAAGAGTGAGAATGTGGTGAGAAGGATGACATAGAGGTAGGTAGTAATACTATTACCCTAGAAAACCTCTACAGAGTAGAAGTCAGGTATGATGAGGTTCATTCCCTAATAGAGATGGTAAGAATTAGTGAGGATACCTTGCATGGTGACCTCTCTAAGAGGGATTAGGTTTAAACAAATATTACTGAGACTGACCCGAAGGAAAAAAGATTGATGGAATTTGGAAATAAGTGAAAACTTGGGGGAGAGGTCATCATCTAAGAGGTTGATGCTATGAGCATAGCTAAATTAACTAAGCAATTTCGACATAATAAGATCCTTAGTGCTCAGAATGAGGTTATCAAAATGATGGGTTAGTGATTAATCTATAGTTGATGAGGGCTGTTATGTTTTGTCTGACCCCATCCTCTGTGCCTTTGTTTTTGTTTTTTTAATAAAAGGGACTTCCCCAGAACCATTTAATTTTTTATATATTATTTATCATTTATTAATCATATTTTTTCTAATTATTAATTATTTATTTCAGATTTATTTATTATTTATTAATTTTTTAATTGTTATTTATTACAATTATTATTTAATACTAATATTTATGTATATATATTTATATGTATTTTTCTATATATATATAATTATATTAATTTTTTTTACTCTCTACTTGAAGAGCATAATGGTGATGTAATGTCTTTACAGAATAACCAAGAAGTAAGGGATTAAAATCTCACCAAACACATATAATGCTGAATTTATGCTTGAAACACATGACATATGCACGTCTGGTAGAATAAATAAATAAATAAATAAATAATAAATTTATGTATGAAAAGCATGAAATATGCATGCATGGTAGGATAAATAAATTAATAATAATAATAATAAATTAATAAATTATTAATTTAATAGCTAAATAAATAAATAGTTGATTAATTAATTATTTAAATAAATAAATAAATAAATAAATTATATTTTGCATGAAATGCCTGAAATATGCATAAATAGTAGGATAAATAAATAAATAAATAAATAAATAAATAATAATAATAAATAAATAATAATAAATAATATATAAATAAGTAATTAATTAAATAATTAAATAATAATAAAATATTAAAAAAATTAGGAAAATTAAAAATCAATGATAAACATTTCTGGATGGTTTTTAAAATCAACACTAAATAATCTCAAAATTCTTTTTAAAAACCACCATGAAATGTTTCATAATGCCAATTTACACTATAGTTTTGAAAAATCATCATTAAACAATTTAGTGATTTTTTAATCAACCACTAAATACTATTTTTCCTATAGTGATTACTAAAATAATAGATCCTAAATAGTGTGATCCCTTATATCATGTAGTATTGTAATAAAGTAAACACCGAATTTGGGTTACTAGAGTCAGGGTGTTTTACTATGCATCTCAACAGTTACATCCTGAAGATCCTAATTATACAATACATGATTTAGAGCTTGTGGAAGTGGTATTTTCTCTTAAGTTGTGAAAAAATTATCTTTTTATAAAAAAATTTATAGTCTCTATGGATCAAAAGATTTTATAATATATCTTCTATCAATGGGATTTTAATTTTCATTAGTGGAGATAGTTGAAATTCTTACGTAACTATAACTTCAAAATCTATTGTACTTTAGGGGAAGAAAATATAGTAGCTGATGTATTGAGATTGAATTTGCATGGAGATATTAATTTAGAGGCTATATATTTATAGAATATTTTATAGGGTATTGCCCCTTTGTATTTAGATATAGGGGAAGTTGGTGGTGAAGTATGGCTACATCAGATAATAGTGTAATTTTATTTATTTCTAAAGGTAACGGAATATCACATAGAAGATATTGAGTTGGTGTTTTTGATATATTGTGTGGACTATAGTGATACTATTGAGAGATTATGAGAGTATTATCAACATAGAGAATTATTTTGAGGAAAGATTTTTGTCCTGTGGTGATTTGAGAGGTAGTTCTTCATGAGTTTCACAGTTTACCTCTAACAATGTATCTTGTAATTTAAAAGATATATCATGCTATGAAGGGTTAGTTATAACAAAAGGGGTTTAAGAGGTTTTTGGATGAATTCGTGTCTTTCTGTTTAGTCTATTGGTGGGTGAAAGTTGGTAAAAGAATCCTTAATGTTACATTACAAACATTGGAGGCTCTATAGTGTAAATGATAGGAATTATAATCGACCTTGTGACCAGTTTTCCTCAAGATTGTTGGATATAATTTTTCATTTTTACTTTTATTTTTTTTCAATAATCACAAGGAAAATATTTTATGATTTCGATATTTTATTGATGATGAGAATACTATGTAAATCTCACAAGGTAGGTTTTCTACATGTAGTAAGTTGAAGAGATTAAATAATACCTTGTAAATAATTTGAGAAGAATTAACTGAGGTGTTATCATTATTCATATGAAAATGGAACAAAGGAAGTGGTTTGAGTTTCTTCTATTATTCATGTGGAAAATAAGATTTAAAATGAGATCTGTCATGGGATATATTCATGTAGATCTATTAAAATGGAAAAGAATGAGTAAGTTACATGGAGGATCATGTGAAAATTAGTTTAAGTAGATTTTAAAAGCTTAAATTACGTTTAAGTACACAAGAAAATTGAGTATAGTTCCTAAGAAAGGTGTATTTATCTATTTATATTTGAATAATTCATGAAAAGAGAAGAATTACCTTTGAGTGAGTTTTTACCAATGTTTCTATGGAAAATAAGATGAAACTCAAATTTGAAAAGAAAAAGTGAGTAATATACTACCATTTTAAGTGAGCTTCTACTTACATTTAATTAATAGATTTTATTTAGAAAAGGAAAAGTATTATAGTTGCTTCCATCAATGCATGGAGATTATATTCTTTTCAATATTAGATAGAAATTCTAAAGATGATGTGTATGTTTATAATTGGATCAAGAATATATTATGCATAATTATAGTACCAAATTAATAAGTTATATTATTTCATTCAGTGAGTTTGAGGGAATATCACAATCCATGTTTAATTCCATGTTGTGTAGTGATTCCTGCTATTATATATCCATAAGTAATATAAGAATCTACTTAATAATAAAACATAGTTAATATTTTTAATGAAGATCCATACTTGTGATTAATATGAATGAATACGTATTTTTGTATCAAAATACACGTGGATGAGGTTGAAGAAATTGAGTTGAAGCTAAAATAAGTTTTGCTAAGATTTGGAATTATTTTAATGTTTATTGAAAATTATTTGAAGGAATTATAAAGTAATATGAAATGTTTTTTGAGATATATAATTAATATAAAGTGTATTTGAGATTATAGGAAAAAAATGGAAAATTATTGAGGGACAATCAATACAGAAGAGTCATTATGGAAACAAGTGAAAGTTACTAGGAACTTGATATTAGTGAATTTAAAAAGTATTGAGCTTCACTGCTATTCATAAATTTAATTGTTAGTAAAAAAAATTAACTTGTAAATTTCCCTGAAGGATATCTATAATACTTAATAGTAACTCTTTAAGTTAGAGTAAGAGAGTGTGGAAAAGTGTTGGAGATGCACTTGCATACATAAATAAAATCTATGGGAAAAAATGGTCAATCCATTCCATGTATAAAAGTAACTCTTGAATAAAATTAAAGAAATGTGGAAAAGGGAGAACCTCTCCAAGATACTTAAGTGTAAATTTTTCTTACATATGATTCATCATGTTGATATATGAATATTTATAAAAGGGAAAAAATTTATGCAATTTGTAATAGTAAACAATTTTTACGTAAAGGTCAATCAATAATCCAAACCAAAGAACTTGAAAACGTTTTAGAAGATGATGTTCTGGAAAAATATTTCAATTCATATAATTCATGACCCATTATTAAATGATTAAAATATCATTATTATGTTTATAATCATGATTCATGTCTAGATTAAAAATTATAATTTTGTGTTGTTATTTCAAGTTATAATGATTTGGGATGATGTTGAAGTCACAATTAAAGCTAAAGTTTGTGGATAAATAAAGAAGAAGATTTAGTCACACTATGAATGAAAGAACCAAATCAAAAAACTGTCTACGAATGTATTATAAGATGATGTTTTTTTGGATTTTTAGATACAATCATACCATGATGAGAATTTCATGTTGTGGTGTGCGATAAGGTGGAATTCATGGGAGAGATATCATTCCATTAATGTTTTTCATGATGCTTTAATTGTTGATTATTTTTATTACACCATTAATGGAGGATGTATGATGTCACTACATAAAAATATAATGAATCCCAAATTGTTAGGAATTCATTCAAGACTATGATAGTCAAACTATATGTTTTCATATAGATATGGGGTTTAATGTGAAAGTGGTCATTGTGAATGTTTAAAGTGAAATTACCATGAGAATCAAGGAAGATCACGATGATTAAAATACTAAGAATCATGGAGGCTATCATGGAAACATATTACATAATATTCATGAACTTTTTTTAAAGAATAATACTAGAATTTCTGGCCCAATAATTGTTGATATATTTCATAGAATAAATATTCATGAACTTATTATGAGATCTAATTGGATTACTATCTTGTATATTTTTTTATTTTAAGAAAAAAGAGAGAAGATAATTAGAACTATGTTAATTTTGAGATCACTATATTTCAACAATGTGATCAGACTATTATAACTATGAGGTATTTTGTGTCAAATAGGTAGTACAAATGGTGCTATGAAATAGTTCATCCCTATTATTTGAAGAATAACAAAATGGGAGAGATTTACTACTCTTATGCTAAAGATATTATTGGATGAGAGAAAAAAATGAGGGTCCCTAAAAATGATGTTATTACATCATAATGTATACATAATTTCAAATAAAAAATTATGATTTCCAAATATCAAGGAGATCAAATAAATCTGATGAAGCACACATTTTCATATATTTTATACTGTAAAACATTGTTTATAATCCCACGAAAGTGTTATTGAATGGGTAATTATCATGTTTTTTAGGTTTTAGTGCTATTTTGAACCCAAATGTGAAAAACGACTAATTCTGGATTTTTGACAGAATTTTACGTCAGGGGTATTTTGGTCATTTCAGGAAAAATAAAATTCCAAATTTTATGATTCAAATTTTGTTAGAATAATTATTTTATTTCCTTAAGTTTTGTCTTCTGGACCAGGAGCTGATTTTGTCATCGAAAGGGTCTAAAAAATCATTGAAGATTGGAATTTTTCGGGCGGACAGCATGGACCAACCCAAGGTAACGAGCATCAAACGCGGCCTAAACATATCCAAATGATGTGTTTCTACCTGCGATACCTCGAGGACATATAGGGACGTCTCTAAAATAAATTTGGAGGATGCTGGAGGTCATTAAGGAGGCTATTGAATGACATTAGTTTGGAGGAACCTTCCTGGATGCTTCTTCCAGAAACAACAACCGAGAATGAAAAATTCATAACTCCTACATAAGGTTTCCAAATTATCGTAAATTTGGAGAGGAGACGGGCAAGAAATTTATGAACAATATTTATGAAGGGTGGAATGCGTGAATATGTCATTAAAGGGGTCTACAACGCGTCGACATTTGGGGGTCGAATTATGCCTATAAAAGGAGGCCCTCACCTCCTTCCCAAATCATCCATTCTCCGTCCATTCCTTAAAGGCACCAAGGAGGAGATCTCCACCGAGGGAGGCCGACCAGAAATCTTCTCCATTTCATTTATTTTCTTTATTTTAGTTTTAATTTGTAATTTATATTTCTAATAAAATTCATGCAATGTTTTTATTTTTGTGTCCACCCTTCCTCCCTGTTTTCTTCTTCATCTTTTCTCCTTATTTTCTTCTTTTATTATTCTCATATTATCCACCGTGACCTCTTACCCTAAAATATGAGGGGTTAACCCGAGACTTGGCCCGGGGGAGGTATGTGGAAATTTCATTAATTCGGTGCTTAAATTCCTATGTTTTATTAAGTTTGTGATGAGTAAGAGTGATGTGCACGGGTGTGGCGATCGTCCACCATGACAATGATCTCAAACTCATTTCTATTCTTTTATTAAATATTTTCCCTCCCTTATACTGGATACAAGCTCTTCATACGATGGAGTTGAGCCATTCAGTGGTTGAAATGGCATACGATGAAGCCAGGTCTTGGAAGATGACACCCTCTCGATCAAGGTGTGGCATCAACCTTGATTATAGGAGGAGGTGAAGTTAAGATTGCAAAATGCAATCAAGATTTCACACCAATAAATAAAAGAATAGTAATTCATGAATGAGATCTCATAATTGAATTATCAAACTTAATTTAAATATCAACAAGGAGAATGATGAAACCCACATACCAACCCATAAAGGCCGAGTTCTTTCTCAATTAATTGCATTTTGTCATTGCACGTTAGTTTTATCTTTTATTAAATTGCATTAAATTCATAAATAAAAACAACCAAAAAGAATTAGTTTAGTTAAATTAGATTAAGTAAGTAAATGATTGAGAAAACTCCTTAAGTGAGACAACCCTGGTCAACTTCTATACTACACTAAGAAAATTAAATTGCTTTTGCCACGCCCTACGACAGGCGTGCGTCAAAACTGGCGCTGTTGCCGGGGAGCTAATCGGTTGTTTACTTTACATTTTCTAATTTCAAATTTTCGATTTTTTTCCATTTAAAAAAAAAATTGAAAAAAAAACTTTTTTCCATGATCGATTCAAATTCAAATTATTCTGCATGGAACAATTACTCACAGGTGCAGGAGGAAGAAACAGACTATACCGAGGAGGACCTCCAACGAAGAGCCGATGCACTGATGATATCGGTCAGGCAAGTGGAAAGAGGTATAGCAACATGGATCTCATTGGATGATTTGATGGCCATGGTCGATGAACTCCAAGCTGACTTAAAAAGATTCAAGGCCAAGAAGGAAGTGCCACTAGTCTTTCCTGATTTCACTGAAGACATCCATGAAGTTGAATCCAAACCTGAGGTGGAGGAGCCCGACTACCTTCCTCCATCTAGTGAAGATCTACTCCAAGACGCACATTCAATTGAAGATGATATTAAAGTCGAACCGTCTCAGGGAGATGATACAATCTTAAACTCAAACTCTTTTAATTTTATTGAAAATGATTTGAGTATCACCCCTAATAGTTTTGAATTTTTAGATTCAGCCATCTCACATTATGCCATGGAGGATGATGAAGGAAAAGAAATTTCACCTGTTGGGGAACATTTAAAGCTCCCTGAACACACTGAATATTTACTAGGCAGAGCACAAGAAGGGAAAGGGAATGTTTCACAAGTAGAAACAAATGAAGAGGAGGTTCCCTACTTCTTCCAACCCCCGCCATGAAAGCTGTACCAAATTGTGAAGGGGGAGGATCTTGTATACTCTATCTATGGAGTCCTCCTCAACAAGAACAAATATCTCCATGTTGGGAAGAACCACATGTGGTGGTTCAAATCAAATAAGCTTCATCCACCAACAGATTATGGATAAAAGCTGGTACTGCCCTCTGAAGGCAGTAAAAGATTCCAGGGCCCACTTGGGGGATCATACCAAGATTTATCCTTTACTTTCCTTATAGTAATTTAATTTTCAATATTAGGAATTTAGATTTCAAATTTAGCATTAGGAAATATTCTACCATGTGGCCCCCTCCCTCTTTTAATTTTGAGCTTAAATAAAATGATCCTTGTGATTAATTTAGTAATTTTTCTTTTGTAGGATCATGAAGGTAGAAGGAAGCCCTGAGAATTAGAGGAAGAGGACCAAATCATTATTTCAAAATGGAGTTAACTTTTTACGATTATCCATTATACTCCTTTATTTTTTTTGGTCCAAAACATATTTTGAGATTTAATGAATATTCTTATCACTTTTCACACAACAATTTATTTTGAAGGAGTTGAAATGATTTTTGAAATAATGTATTTTAAATGATTGTTGATGTGAAAACATTTTCTTGAATTGAATTATCAATCATTTGTATGAGTTTGACTGATTTTTGAAATCCATGACCATGAAACAACTGACTCAAAATATTTTTTTTTCCAATCCTGTGAGGTATTCTAAACCACTTTTACATATTCTTCCTAATACCCACACTTTCTTGAGGGAAACATGAATATTGTGTGAGAACCAGAATTTGTGATTAATTCTCTTTTGAAGATTTGGATTTCATGGAATGTATTTAAAATGATTTAGGCATCGCTTTGGCTAGGCACATTTTATCTTGAGACCCACCTTTACATTTATCTTTCGTAAGCCCTTAGATTCCATGAATTGCCTTATAGGTTTAAGCCACATTACAAGCCAATTTTCCTTACCTACCCGCACTTTTAGTATTTTTTCATGGATATTTCATGTTTGAGTGTGGGGGAAGGGCCTTTCGTGTGCGTTCCTTGGGATTTGTATCATTTATGGGTAATGTGAAGTGTGTGTCAATATTTTGGGTTGTGGATAACAAGAGAATTGGGCATGTGTCATCATTTCATTGTGCTTTATTTGTTTCATCCATTTCTCCTAAAAAAAGAAAGCAAAAAAATGGATATGAGCTTGAATTCCTCATTGTAAATTCTTTTATGACTCATGTACCTCCCAAAAAAATCATGGGCATGAATTGTCATTAATTCATTGTGTTCAATTTTCAGCTCATCATCCATAAAAAAAGAAAAAAATAAAGTTATGCCTTTCTGGAGATTTGAAAAAAAAGAGGAGAACATAGATGATATCATCACTTATTGGCTCATGTACCATGTCATAAAGAGGGGTGGGGTTGTTTTTCACATTTACAAGAAGTATTGAGTGAGGAATTTCCTGTGTTTTCACTTGATTTAATCATGCATTGTACTTAAAAGTTCAACCTCCTCTTTCTAGCTTGGAACATTTTTCAATCATTCTTCCAACGACCCTAAGCCACAGAATCATTTGAAACTTTAATTAAAGCCCTCATGATTAAATTCATTTTCATGTTTCACGCTATGGATAAATGATAATTTTCACAAACCTATGGTGATACATGTGATTTTCAAGTATGAGCATAACTCCAGAATCAATTTCTATTGAGTGAAGTGTGACATAAAATTCAATGTGAGGTAGGTTGTGATTGGTCCGTGGATTGATTTATGAGGTTGAAAAAATTGTAATGATTGAAATGAAAATGAGAGAATTATTATTCATAAATGAGACATGATGGAATTCTATTTTGGATGAAATCATTGATATTTTCTCATTTTTGATTGTTGTGTGGATTTTGATTTGAATGTAAGATGATTGCCCAGGAGTGCAATGTTTAAGTGTGGGGGTGTGATGAAGCTCACATTTTAATATATTTTATACTGTAAAACATTGTTTATAATCCCACAAAAGTGTTATTGAATGGGTAATTATCATGTTTTTTAGGTTTTAGTGCTATTTTGAACCCAAATGTGAAAAACGACTAATTCTGGATTTTTGACAGAATTTTACGTTAGGGGTATTTTGGTCATTTCAGGAAAAATAAAATTCCAAATTTTATGATTCAAAATTTGTTATAATACTTATTTTATTTACTTCAGTTTTGTCTTCTGGACCAGGAGCTGATTTTGTAATCGAAAGGGTCTAAAAAATCATTGAAGATTGGAATATTTCCGGGCGGACAGCATGGACCAACCCAAGGTAACGGGCATCAAACGCGGCCTAAACATATCCAAATGATATGTTTCAACGTGAGATACCTCTAGGACAGATAGGTACGTCTCTACAATAAATTTGTAGGATTTTGGAGGTCATTAAGGAGGATATTGAATGACATTATTTTGGAGGAACCTTCCTGGATGCTTCTTCCAGAAACAGCAACCGAGAATGAAAAATTCATAACTCCTACATACGCTTTCCAAATTATCGGAAATTTGGAGAGGAGACGGACAAGAAATTTATGAACAACATTTATGAAGGGTGGAACACGTGAATATGTCATTAAATGGGTCTACAACGCGTCGACATTCGGGGGTTGAATTCTGCCTATAAAAGGAGGCCCTCACCTCCTTCCCAAATCATCCATTCTCCGTCCATTCCTTCAAGGAACCAAGGAGGAGATCTCCACCGAGGGAGGCCGACCAGAAATCTTCCCCATTTTATTTATTTTCTTTATTTTAGTTTTAATTTGTAATTCATATTTCTAATAAAATTCATGCATTGTTTTTATTTTTGTGTCCACCCTTCCTCCCTGTTTTCTTCTTCATCTTTTCTCCTTCTTTTCTTCTTTTATTATTCTCATATTATCCACCGTGACCTCTTACCATCAAATATGAGGGGTTAACCTGAGACTTTTCCCGGGGGAGGTATGTGTAAATTTCATTAATTCGGTGCTTAGATTCCTATGTTTTATTAAGTTTGTGATGAGTAAGAGTGATGTGCACGGGTGTGGCGATCATCCAACACGACAATGATCTCAAACTCATTTCTATTCTTTTATTAAATATTTCCCCCCCCCCTTCTAATGGATACAAGCTCTTCATACGATGGAGTTGAGCCATTCAGTGGTTGAAATGGCATACGATGGAGCCAGGTCTTGGAAGATGACACACTCTCGATCGAGGTGTGCCATCAACCTTGATTATAGGAGGAGGTGAAGTTAAGATTGAAAAATGCATTCAAGATTTCACACCAATAAATAAAAGAATAGTAATTCATGAATGAGATCTCATAATTGAATTATCAAACTTAATTTAAATATCAACAAGGAGAATGATGAAACCCACATACCAACCCATAAAGGCCAAGTTCTTTCTCAATTAATTGCATTTTGTCATTGCATGTTAGTTTTATCTTTTATTAAATTGCATTACATTCATAAATAAAAACAACCAAAAAGAATTAGTTTAGTTAAATTAGATTAAGTAAGTAAACGATTGAGAAAGCTTCTTAAGTGAGACGACCCTGGTCAGCTTCTATGCTACACTAGGAAAATTAAATTGCTTTTGCCACGCCCTACGACAGGCGTGCGTCAACATCCTATCCAAGAGAGAAAAAAGATTTCGCCACTATGATCATACTTAAAGGTGGTATAAGAAAAATATTATATTTTAATAGGTAGGGATAGTTGTTTCTTGAACCTGATATTAGAAATTCAGTGCGTGCATTTCACCTAGTTAGTGCAATGATTACAAGTCCATGGATATACCCTTTTCAGAGTTCCTTCTTTATAATAAACGGGGAGTTGCATGTGCATGTGATAACAACCACCATACAATACGGATGCAGTCACCCATCTTAGAGGGGAACCCTATTAAATAAATATATCAATGCCTTCTTGTTTTTCATTCATGCATATTTTACATTAATTCTAACTGAAATTGATAAAAGGGATAGGGATCCATTCACTGAATAAGTGTAGAGGTAAAGGTGGTAAAAAATTTTAATTAACAAAAATACATCAATACTGATTGACACCTTATCAATGTTGGAAATATCCCAAGTGATACTTATTGGGATCAAAGAGTATATAATGATATTTGGGTTATTAGGGAAAAATTTAAAAATTAAGATAATTTTTTAGATACCACGGAGTCCAGTTTGTTAGATTATTTAGCAAGGATCTATATGGTATAACTAGTGAAGATTCATAGAGTCCCAAGTAATATCATAATTGATAAGGATCCTTATTTTATATCATGGGTTTGGAAGATTTTGTAGTGTCATTTTGTATCATAGTTATTCCTTATCATTACATTTCATCCCTAGACTAATTTTTAAATTTATTGTATAACTTAGATTCTAGAGGACATGTGGCATTCATGTTTCCTTTATCTTGGAGGTTTTTGGAAAAATCAATTAATTTTGATTGAGTTTTCTTATAATAATATCGGACACTCATCCATTGAAATGGAGTCATTAAAGATATTATAAGGGAAAACTTTTAGATCATCATTATATTTAGCTATTATTGTAATGTAAATTATTATTGGGACTCATTTGGTATAGAGTATGATAGAGAAAATATAAGTGATCTATGACTGAAAGAAAATAGCATATGACTGTCTGATGTTATATTCTAATCGGAGGAGGATACCTTTAAAGTTTGAGGTTGGTGGTCACGTGTTTCTAATAATTTCAACTCTTTATTGGTAATAATGGTTTGGTAGAGGAAATAAACTTTATCCTCAATGCGTTAGACCATTTTATGTGTTATAGGGAGTTGGTTAGATGAGGTAACAGTTACAGATTCCACATCAATTGGATTGAATTCATGAAATATTCCATTTATACTAACTATGATGATATATTCATGATGACTCCTTTTTAAATAATTGAGGTGAGTTGGATGTTGATGAGGAGGTGATGTTTATAAAGATACCTATTGAGATTTAGGATCATTGGTAGAATGTGTTAAAAAAAATTCACTATTTATTTGGTTTATGTATTTTTGTGGTATTATGTCTTGGAGAAATAGATGTATGAGTGTGTGTGATAGATATAGGTTCAATATTCAAATTCGTTTCAAATTATGTTGTTATTATGAAAATGATATTGATTTTATACTAAAATTGTTGATGTGTATTACTCTTCTAATATGTTTTATCTTTCATGGTGTCAAGATTTTAATTTTAGAGGTATCTCACAATGTGTTTTTTGTATATTTTTTCCTTTATTTTTTTATTTAATTTAGAAGTATGTAAATCATTTTAGTGGTATCTAATATAGATGACCATATTTATCATGATCCTCTATTTTTTGGTTTTTTATGTTTTACAGGAGTTGAGAATGGTTTTAGAGGTGCATGGTAGAATATAATTATAGTTTATCAAAAAAATTAGTTGTTATCCAAATAAATCCATGATGGGTACCATTGAAATCTAATTTGTTGTTCAATAAATCTGAAGGAAAAAATGATTTCTTTGATCATTGTAGACTTGTGGTTGTGCCACTATTTATAGTGATATGATGCAAGAGGTTATGTTCAACCATGAATAATAAGGCATGATTTTTTAGGTTTCTTATAAAAGTTATGTTACATCATAATGGTTGTTATTAGGGATTAATGATATTAGGAAGTTCATGAATTAAAGAGGGGAGTTAGTTTTGGGAATTTAAGGAGTACAAGGATTGAACTGTAAATTTCATAAATTCATCCATTTCAACATGAATAGTGTTGTTGTGAATTTAATCCCTTTAGTATTATCAATTTTTAATGGTTATTGATTGAGTTATGTGGGAGATAAAAAGGTTGATTTACATCATGGTTTTTAGAGATACTATTGAACCAACCATATTATTCCTGGACACTAGGAATCATGTTTTCATTTCTATTAAAACAAAAGTTTATTAAAAATTTGAGATCTATTTTTTTCTTGGTTTGATTCATTTGTTTTCCCTTAAACCCTAGGCATTATTGTGGCTTAATAGTGTCAGTATTTGGAATCCTTAGTGAATCATATTCCCTTGGAATCATGTGATCTAGTTCTTAAAGATTTAAGTTTCCTTTCACTTCTTCACTTCTATTCTTTATTATGGTGATTTATTAGGTTTTATGGAGGATTGATGTGTTATGGGGTTGAATGAATATCCTTGTGAGTTTATTGTTATTTTTGTTATTATTTTTATTCAATCTCAATTTTATTTCATTGAAGCTTCATTCAAGTCTAGTGATTAAAACACTCTTCACTTTTATTTACAGTGAAATTTTGGAATTATATTGATTTGGTTGTCCTAGGTTAAATAATTGACATTGAAATAATGAAGATAATATAATAGATCAAAATAAATGAATAGGAAATTGGAATTAATATAAATATTATTCTTTACTTAATTTCCTTATTGTTTCCTTATTTTTTTATAATTGATATGGTGAATTTTATATCGATATTAAGGTTTTATAATGATATTAAAGAATAATTAAAGATAAATTGATGATTCGAAATGGTAATATGATAAATAAACTGTAAATATGGATTTTTATAGTATTAATTATTGTGTTAATAATTTTGGGTAATTTTATAACGGTGGTATAAGGGAATGATATTGTGGTTTTTATGTTGTGTGGAATTTGATGTATTTTTCCTATGTTGTTGGAAATTTATGTTTTTGTAGTGGTGGTAACCTCATTGTTTTCCACTTTATATGTTATAGTAGGAGGACATAATTATAACAACCCATAATTTAAATACATTTTTATTACTTTAGAATTTATTTATATTTATTAAAACATATAACAGAACCATGACAGTACTGTATAAGAATAATGTCTTTAGAAACTAGGAAACATAAACAACTAGGTCATAAAACATCTACAGTGTATCCCATTTATTTCATCATAACTTGAATCCTTTTTGGCATATCATATTTAATTCCCTTCTTCCTGACCTGGGGAAAATATAAAAAAGGGTGAGCTCAAATTCCCAGTAAGGGTAAACAAATGAAATATCAATCATATCACATTTATAAGAACATAACATTTGAAAATCTTATCCTGTATAAGAGATCAAAATATTCTATCATGGGATAAATCAATGAAGTGAAATTTAATCCCAATAAACATAACATAATACATTAAACATTTTTTATACACACATAATCATATAAAATCATTTCATACTAGTTAAGGATCATTTCCAAGACCATCATAGCAGACAAAGTCCATTACTGAACCAAGTTCACTCCTCATTCTAGTCCTGTATCACTGAACCAGACTAACTTTCTAGTCTAGCCATGTATATCTCAAGAGATATAAATCTTTACCCATTGACTTGGAGGGAGATATAGGTCCCACCCATCTCTTAATGAAACCATTCTAATGTGTGCCACAAAAACATAAATCATACATCATAGCATAACCGAGGTAATAAAATGGGATTCTTAAATACCATACCATCATAACTTAATCACTATAAGATAAAAAGAATTCATAAAAAATAATTCCATCATAACATAACCAATAAAAGTAATATTAGGGATAGAAACATAACACTATATCATATTATATGGAAAATAGTTTTGATAAAACACCCGAACTTAGTTCTTAAGGAAAATATCCTTTCTTCTTCAAAAACATTTCCTTTTCTCAATATGTCACGTAATTTTAAAAGAAAATAATTTAATTGAAAATAAACTTTATAACTTGTAAAGGAAGATTCCTGGAAATAATTATCTATGAAAGTGTAAAAATCTATTCATTATATATAAGTTATAAAAATATTCTCTTTATAGTTTTTCTGAAAAAGTCAAAAAAGTACCTCATATGGTAAAAAAAGAAATATTCCATCCATATAATGTGGTAAAAGTCAAAAAAGGGTAAAAATGAAATTTAACATAAATTTAAGAATAGTAAACATTTTATGAAAATATTATTATAAAACATGGACTTGGAAGATAAATATAACCCCAGTAAATACTTACGAATAAACAATCTTGGATAAAAATGAGATTTGAAGAGTTATCCCTTACCTTAGGTTGGATATGCTTCATATGTATCTAATACTCCTTTAAAATGATTTAAATAATCTTATGGATATGTTATATAATCATAATAATTTTTATGATAACATTTATGACCATATTTTCATCTGTTTGTTAGTAACATTTCATTATTACTCATTATTCGGATATTAACTGCTTTATGTTCTTACGTATGTTTTTGTCTGATAAGTTTTTATTCCTATTTTTAGGTTATATTTATATAATTTACTGAATGGTATTAGTATAATATATATCATGGTTATTCATTCAACAAATTTATATAATCATGGTTTAATGAAGATCATGTAGAGCGAATCACATCGCAACGTGGAGACTGTAAGCTGTACGTACGCACGAGCGACGATATCTTTCCCATAATTGTTGAATGGTATTGAAGTGGATTGTGTATATTATCTCAGAATTAGTATAATGTTATATTTTTAATATATTAATAATATTTACACCATTATTACTATCCAATTAAGGTGGTTGTGAAAAACAGATTACACCACGACGTGGAGACGGTAAGCCGTATATACGCACGCGCAGTGATTTCATTTTTCTGTAGGATGGATAAAAGGTGAAATATTGTTGTTTCATATTTATAATAACATATCTATATATGATTGATACATAAATTATTATTTTATAATGAAACAACTAAATAATAGGAATTATAAGAAGAAATAAACTTGAATGAATCGGTAGAAAAGATTACCTCTTCCTCGACGTACCTCCTTTGCATTTCCACTCAGGGCACTAGAGTGTGTCTTTTGAGAAGACCAGAACCTCCAGAATGTTACTATGGACGTTTATAAGAGTAATGGGTTGTGGTTGGACGATCTTGAAGCCTAAAAATGGATTTAATAGGAGAGGTAGGAGGTTCCCTTTTATAAGAGAGGAGATTGGCACTTTAGGAAACTCTCAAAAATATTAATTTATAAAAAAAATAAAACCCTACCCAAAAACCATAAAATATTCCCTAATTCAAAGATTATTTGAGATAGGGTTGTAATATCATCAACCAATAAATATTGGACAACTTATCTTGTCAATTTAAACCTTATCCTTTTAATTAACCCTTAGTTACTCTATTAAAATTTAATCTTGGTAATAACATTCTAAATATTTAATGGTAATGAATATTTACTTATGTGGAATTAAATGAACATAAATTAATAATTTATTATATTTTATACCTTATAATTATCACTTTTTTAATTTTTAAATAATTTTATTATTTTTAATAATTAAATAAACTGTAATGTTTATAAAATATCAATTGTGTAAATTCTGACACTATTCATTTATTAGGATTTAAATATAATTCAAACAGAAGATAAATTGGAAACAAAATATTAAATACAATCTTAAAATGTCATTTTAACCTAAAAAATTCATGGATAACATTAATTAGTTCATATCATATTTCTTTTAACATTTGTAAAACCATTTATTTGATATTTCTATTAATAAAATAATTTCTACATCACTATTGTGTCATCGTTAATGGTAATTATATAATCTCTAAAAATAATATATAAATTTTTATGATGTGGGTAATATTTTTATATTTCTAGATACTATCTATAGTCTATTTTATCTCTTATTTATCCATATATTAAAATTAGTACACTTATATAAGAAGAGATTGTGACACTTTGTCCATTTCACTAGTTTTTATTACATTCTTGTCATTTACATAGGTAAGTGGAAATAAAGTGATTCCATTTCAAAAGATAGGTGATAAGCGTCTAATTTAATAATCAAATTGGATTTTTATAGGTTTTAAGGTAATTTTATAATATTATTTTTACCCTTAATTACCAGATTCACCTTTAACCATGGTAATAAAAATAATTACAAAAGCTACTATTCATAAAACCCAAAAATAAAAGTAGCCTATTAAAATAATTTAAACCTAATTATTACAAATATGGAATACATTTTTCAAAATTTAAAATATAGAATTTGCAGTAATTAATTTAAAATTAATCCTGTTGTTGAGAAAACGAGTTTTAGAAGTTAAAATATTGCAAAAGATTGAAATGTTTTTACCTATGAATTCAATGTAAAATTAATGATAACAAAAAATATTATTTTAAATGGTAAAAATATATTCTATTTATACTTTAAAATAATTAAATATTATAATTTATCCATATAAATTATCTCAATGAAAAATTTGTTTTTAATTAAAATTTAACATATTTTTACTATTCATGAATATATGAAAGTTATCAGAAAAATATCAAAATCTTATCCAAAGTACATTTTTATACCCTACTCTAAAATAACATGTTTACTATCATATAAAAATCATTAATGTTTCAAAGTCTTAATTTAAAATGGGTTTTCCATTAAAAGGTGTAAAATTAACTTTTTTTAAAAAAAATACATCAAATTGGGTTTTATTCATAACCTGTGACAAAAATATTTTATTAAGTATATAACACATAAATATATTATGAATTTCATTACCAAAAGTAATTCATTATAAAACAGAAATATCTAATTGATTTATATTTTTCATAATGAATTTTCATAAGATAATTATAATTATTCCCGCTACCCTAACGGCTAGGCTATAACGGTAATTTATATTTAGGGCATTTCACAGTTTGTTTAAACTCATGACTACCTGCAAAGCATGCTATAGAAGAATAAAGATTATTTAAATATTTCATAAAAACATATGTGAATTACATTCTACCCCCCTTAAATTGAATTTCACCCTCGAAATTTATCACTTGGAAACAAACAGATGAGGATACCTCTCCTTCATTACATCCTCAATTTCCCCTGTAGCTTCTTCAAATTTGTGGTTCCTCCATAAAAATTTAACCAAGATAGTGGTCTTTTTTCATAGATCTTTTTCGCTACGATCCAGAATCTCAATTGGTTGTTCTTTATAAGAAAGTTCTTCCTCCAGCGGTATGAATTCAGAGCTTAGTACATGTGAAGGATCGAGTATGTAATTTCTTAGGAGAGATACATGGGATAAGTCATGAACTTGAGAGAGATTCAGTGGAAGTACCAATCGGTAAGATACCTTTCTGATACAATCCAAAATTTCAAAAGGACCAATATACATAGGGTTCAACTTGCCCTTCTTTCTAAATATCTTTACTCTCTTTTAAGGAGATATTCGTAAGAACACCTTTTCACCCACTTCAAACTCTAGGTCTTTTCAACGGTTGTCAGCATAATTTTTTGTCTACTCTGAGCTTCTCTTATATGTTGTTGAATAGATCTAACATTTTCTGCCATTTCATAAAAAAGATTAGGTCCTAATATCTTCCTTTACTCAACTTAATCCTAGCAAGTTGGAGTTCTACACTTCTTTCCATGGATGGATTTATAAGGATCCATCTAAACATTAGAGTGAAATCTATTATTATACGAAAATTCCACCAATGTTAGGTGTTGATACCAACCACATTTTAAATCCATAGAGAAAGATCTCAACCTTTCTTCCATAGTTTTAATTTTCCTCTAAGACTGAACTTCTGTCTGATGATGATAAATAGTGCTGAAACTACACTCTATATCTAGAGCATGCTGAAAAATTTTCCAGAATGTCGAGGTAAAACATGGATCCTGATAAGATATAATGGAAAGTGGTACTCCATGAAATCTTACCACTTCCTTTACATATATCTTGACAAGATTATCAATATAGAAATCTTCTCTAATAGCAATGAAGTGTGCCAACTTCATAAGACGTTCAATTATAACCTAGATAAAATTACTGCCTTTGGATGTTTTGGGAAGTCTGATGAAAAAGTCTATAGTGATGTCTTCCCATTTCCATTTTGTTATGGGTAATGGTTGTAATATCCCCTTAGACTTCTGTCTTTCATCCTTAACCTATTGAAAAACCTAGCAGCAAGAGACAAATTCAGTGACATCTCTTTTCATGCCATCCCACCAGAAGAACTCTTTCAGGTCCCAGTACATCTTCATGCTTCTAAGGTGAATATAGAATGAATAACTATGAGCCTCATCCAATAATTATTTCTTTAATTCAGGTATGGGAGGAATAATTTTTTTTTTCTTGAACATTATTATTTCATCACAATCAAGGTTTAATTCAGGAACATTTCTCACCTTATTTTTTAACTCTACATCTACCTTTTATTCCTCTTTAATCTTCACATGTATAGATGGTTGAAAATTCATTTGAGAAAGATAATATTTATCCCCTTGAATTAAAATTTCAAGATCCATCCTTTGTAAATCCAAATATATTAGATATTTTTTATACTCATCATGGATAAGCATGCATAGTCTTTTTGACTCAATGCATCTTCCACCTTGTTTACTTTCCTAGGGTGATAATATATTGAGCAGTCGTAATATTTAATCAACTAAAAATATCTTCTTTTAAACATATTCAACTCCTTTTGTGTGAAAATATAATTTATAATTTTATGATCAGTATAAATATCACACCTTTTACCATAAAGATAATGCCTCTATATTTTTAATGCAAATATTACCACAACTAACTCCAAATCATGATTTGGGTAATTTTTCTCATGGATTTTTAACTCTCAGGGGGAATAATCTATCACCATATCATTTTTCATGAGAACACACCCCATCCCCTTCTTGGATGCATCACCGTAGATCACAAACCTTTCTCCACTACAAGGCAGTGTGAGCACAGGTTCACTGGCTAAACTTCTTTTTATCTCTTTGAAATCCTATTCACATTCCTCCATCCAAACAAACTTAAATCCTTTCCAAGTCAACTTGGTGAGTGGATTAGATAATAGTGAAAAATATTTCACAAAACATCGATAATATCCAGCCAAAACAAGAAAACATTAGATCTTAGTTACTGTTGTTGGTATCAACCATCCTTTAATAACCTTTTTTTTGCTGGATCCATAGATATCCCCTCTCTTAAGATTTTTTGACCCAAAAATGAAACTTTTTGAATCCGAAATTCACACTTGGTAAATTTGGAATAATGCTTCTCTTTTCCTGGGGTCTTCAATACAATTATCAAGTGATCTTCTTGTTCTTCCTTTCTCTTTGAATATACAGGAATATAATCTATATAGACTACCAAAAACTGATCAAGATAGTCTCTAAAGACTATATTAATTAGATCCATGAATATTTTAAGGGGTATTAGTAAGACCAAAAGGCATAACTATAAATTCATAGTGTTTATACCTTGTACAGAATTCCATATTTGGTATATCCTAATTTGGACCCTTAATTGATGATATCCTAAACTATGAAAAATCTTGGAAAATTATTGAGCTCCATGTAGTTGGTCAAATATGTCATCAATGCATGGGAGATGATATTTTTTCTTGATAGTGATATTGTTAAGTTCTCAATAATCACTATAGAGTCTCATTGATCCATATTTCCTCTTAGCAAATAGAACTGGTGCTCCCCAAGGCGATGCACTATGTAATATGAATCCCATATCAAGATTCTATTGGAGTTGCTTCTTAAATTCCTTTAACTAAATTGGGGTCATTTTATAAGGTGTCTTTGAAATAGACATAGAATTCGGTATGAGTTCTATTGAAAACTCAACTTCAAGTTTTGGTGGAAGACCTGGAAATTCCTCCAGAAAGACAGAATAAAACTCCTATATAATGGGTGTATTCTTAATTTTTATTTTATCACCAACCATTTGAGATAAATAACCTTAATTTATTATAATCAAGATGCATAAGATGGAAGAAATTTCTACTGGAAGGTTATATTCAACCTTGAATCGATAGATGATCGTAGATTGTTCTGGAATATGAAATGTGACTTCCATTATTTAGAAATTTATGTGATCTCTATATAATGAAATCCAATCTATTCCAAGAATCACATAAAATTCCACTATAGGAAGGATCACATGATTTTTAAGAAGCACTTTCCCACAAACTTCAATTGGAGAAGAATCGTAAACTTTTGATGTGACTGTTGTGCCATAAAGAGATGTTACAGCTAACTCAACATCTAATTGTTGATGTAATATGGAGATACCCATAGAAAAATATTTTTAAATAAAAGAGTGGGTGTATCAAGAATCAAATAATACATTTTCTACTTTAGAGTGGATGGTAAGTGTACCTTTCACCACTTAATTATTGTAATCCACATCGCCGGTAGTAATTGCACGTGAATTTCCTTTTCCCTCGGAGTTAAGATTTCGTTGATGTCAATCATTATCAATAACCCTTGGATTAAGGAATTGATTGGAATAATGACCCATTTCCTTTCACTTGTAACATTGAAGTGTAGGAGGTTCATTCTGTGTAGCCTTTTCTTTGTTCGCATCATTAGATATCGCTTTCCCATCACTTTAAAATTCAATTGACCAATGAAATTATTTTCCACACATAAAAAATTTACTTGTCCCTTTAATAAAATTCCCTCTATGCTTCTTTCCACACATTGATCATAAGGGAAAACTCATCTTATTTTCAGTGTGGTCTTTAGATTTTCCTTTTAATTCTATTTTCCCCTTCTTATCAAACCCATATGATTGATGGGTTACTCCAATCTCCATCTCAACCTTGAGAAGAAATTGAACAATTTACTCATATCTATTGATGTGCCTTATGGATAATTCCCTTTGAAGAATTGGTTTTAACCCACTAAAGAATCGATCAATATTACTCTCTAGTTGGATAATAATTCCAGAATCATACCTTGCAGGTCTTGTAAACTTTTCTTCGTTGGTACCAATAGATTCATCATATGTTTGCTTCAGTTCAAGAAACTCCTTCTTAATATTTTTTTGAAGAATATTAGGGAAGTACTTATTGAAAAATAAGTTCTTGAACTCATCCCATTCCATGGAATCAATTTCATCAATTTTCCTTATTTTCTTGAAAAGATTCCACCATTGATCAGCTTCAACTTCGAAATGATATATTACTAATATGAATTTATAATGTTAAGAACATTGTAGGAATGATAATATCTTTTCAATGGTACTGATCCATTATTTAGCCACTAACTGACCAAAAGAATGGCTGAATGAAGGCAGACACTACCTCATGAAGGATTCAACAGAGTGTTTCTCCCACATTTTCTTGTTTGGATGTATGGAATGATTCATACCTTGAGAAATATATATGAGAATGGATACTATATTTTTCATTCTAGATCCCAAAACATTTGGTTTCTTAGGGGGACAATCATTGCATTACCCATCACATTTAGCATTAACGCGTTTCCTTCAGGTTCCAGCCATTGACTAAAACCAAGAAGCATAGTGTGAGAAACACTAATTTTAATAGGAAAACCACAGAATCAAGAATGGAATTTCAAAATAGGACACTTTAGGTTTTATCCTTGATTATTCATGGTAATTTCTAAAACAATATGATTGTATCCTATACTTAGACATATCCTTTGGTTTCTTACTAAGGCGTTCACATCCTAGTTTCAAAAGGATAACTATACCTTTCCTCTGATACCAACTATAACGTCACATAATTTACATACATTGTTATTAATTAAGAATTTATGTATATTTATTACAACATATAACAAAACCATGAAAATCACGTATAATTATATTGTCTTTAGAAATTAGGAAATATAAACACCTTGTTTATAAAACATCTATATTATCTCCTGTTTATTTCATCATAACTAGACTCCTTTTTGGAATATCATATTTAATACCCTTATTCATGATCTGAGAAAAGAAACATACAAAAGGTTGAGCCCAAATGCTCAGTAAGGGTAAACAAAGGAAATATCAATCATATCATATTCATAAGAACATAACGTTTGAAAATCTTATCCTGCATTAGAGATCATAATATCATGTCATGGGATAAATCATAGAAGTGAAATGTAATCCTAATAATCATAAAATAATACATTAATTTTTTTGGAATACACAAATAAGAATAGAAAATTATTTCATATTAGTCATGGCTCATTTCCAAGACCATCATAGCGAATAGAGTCAATTACTGAATTGAGTTCACTCCTCGTTCTAGTCCTGTATCAATGTACCAGATTAACTTTCCATTCGAACCATGTCTATATAATGAGATACAAATATTTACCCAATGCATTGGAGGGAGATATAGGTCTCACACATCTCAAAATAAAACGATTCTTATGTGCTCCACAAAAACATAAATCATATATCCTAGAATAACCCATGTAATAAAATGGGATTCTTTAACATCATGCCATCATAACATAATCCATATAAGATAAATGGACTTCATAAAAATAATTCCACCATAAAATAATCAAATCAAATTAATAATAGGGATACAAACATAATCCTATATCATCATAGATGGAAAATAATTTTGATAAAACACTTGAACTTAGTTCTTGAGGAAAATAACCTTTCATCTTCAAAAACATTTTCTTTTCTCAATATGTTGTGTCATTTTAAAATAAAAGAAGTTAATTGAAAATAAATTTGAAAAATTGTAAAGGAAGCTTCATGGAAATAATTCTCTATGAAAGTGTAAAAATCCGTTCATACCATATAAGTTAAAAAACATTATCCTCATACATTTTTTGTAAAAATCAAAAAGTACCTCATATGGTGAACAAAAGAAAGATTCCTTCCATACCCTGTGGTAAAAGTCAACAAAGGGTAAATATGACTTTAAAAATACATGTAATAATGGTAAAAATTTTATTACCACATTTTTATAAAACATGGACATGGATGATAAATATAACCCTGGTAAATACTTACGAGTAAACATCTCATATAAAAACGAGATTGGAAAAGTTATTTATTACCTTAGGTCCGATATGCTTCGTATGTATCCAAAAATCCTGTATAATGATTTAAATAATGTTAAAGATTTATTCTAGAATCAAAATCATTTTTATGAAAAAAATTATGATCATATTTTCATCCATTTTTTAGTAATATTCCATTGTTACTCGTTATTCGAGTATAAATTGCTTTATGTTCTCACGTATGTTTCGTCAGATAAGTTCTAGTTCCTATTTTTAGGGTATAGTTATATCATTTAAATAATGGTATTAGTATAATATATATCATATTTATTCATTCAATTAATTTATATAATCATTTTTTAATGGAGATCATGTATTGAGAATCACATCGCACCGTGGAGACGGTAAGTCGTACGTACGCACGAGCGACGATATCATTACAATAATTATTGAATGGTATTGAAGTGGATGGTTTATAGTGTCTAAGAATTTATATAATGTTATATTATTCATATATAGGTATTATTTACACCATTATACCTATCCATGGATGGTGTTGGTTAAAAATATATTACACCATGGCGTGGAGACTGTAAGCTATATGAAGGCACGCGCGATGATTTCATATTTTTGTAGGATGGATAGAAGGTGAAATAAGGTTGTTTCAGATTTATAATAACATATAAGTATATTATTGATACTGATTTTATTATTTTATAATGAAATAACTAAATAAGTGGATGTATAAGAAGAAATAAACTTGAAAGATTTGGTAGGAGAGATTACCTCTTCCTCGACGTGCCTCCTTTGAATTTCCACCTAGGGCACTATAGTTTGTCTTTTGAGAAGACTAGAACCTCCAGAATGTTACTAGAGAAGTTGATAAGTGTAATGGTCAGGGGTTGTCCGAGCTTTAAGGCTCAAATTATAGTTAAGATTAGAGGGAGGAGGTGCCCGTTTATAAGAGAGGAGAGAAGCACTTTAGGGAACTATCAAAAATAATAATTTATAAAAAAAATCAAAACCTACCCAAAAACCTCAAAAGTTTCCCTAATTAGAATATGAGATTATATAGTATTTTAATATCATAAACCAATAAATTATGGAAATTTTTTTTTTTTCAATTTAAACATTATCTTTTTAATTGACCCTTAGTTATTCTATTAAAGTTTAATTTCGGTAATAATATTCTAAATATTTAATGGTAATGAATATTTACTTAAGTTGTGTTAATTGAACATAAATTTATAATTTATGATATTTTAGACCTTATAATTATCACATGGTAATTTTTGAATATCTTTATTATTTTTAAATTTTTTTATAAAATGTTATGTTTATAAAATATAAATAGTGTCAATTTTGCCACTATTAATTTATTAGATTTTAAATAAAATTAAAACATAAGATAAATTTGGAAAAATATAAAATAAACTCCTAACATGTAATATTCACCTAAATAATTAATGTAGAACATTAATTATTTCATATGTTATTTCTTTTAACATTTTTAAAACCATTAATTTGATATTTATATTAATAAAATAATTTCTACATCACTATTGTATCATCATTAATGGTGATTATTTAATATATAAAAATGATAAATAAATTTTTATTACGTGGGTAATTATTTTATCTTTATATATACTATATATAGTTGATTTAATCTCATAGTTATCAATATATTAAAATTAGTAAACCTATATAAAAAGAGATTGTGAGACTTTTTCCATTTCATTAGTTTTTATCACATTCATGTCATTTTCATAGGTAAGTGTAAATAAAGTGATTAAATTTAGAAACATATATGACAAGGGTCTAATTTAATCCTTAAATAGAATTTTTAAAGGCGTTAAGGTAATGTTATAATATTAGTTTTACCATTAATTACTCTATTCACCTTAAACCATGATAATAAAAATAATTACCAAAGTTACAATTCATAATGCCAAAAAATAAAAGTATCCTATTAACATAATTTTGAACTAATGATTAAAAATATATAATAAATTTTTTCCAAATTAAAAACACATAGGATGCATTAATTAATTTAAAATTAATCTCGGGTTTGAGAAAACAGGTTTTAAAAGTAAAAACATTACAAAAGATTGAAATGTTTTTACCTATGAATTCAATATAAAATTAATGATAAAGACATATATTATATTAAATGGTAAAAATATAATTTATTTATACTTTAAAACAATTAAATATTATAATTTAACCATATAAATTATCTCAATGGAAAAAAAAAATTAATTAAAATTTAGTGTATTTTTACTATTCACCAAAATATGAAAGTTATCAGAAAAATATAAAAAATTTATCCAAAGTAAATTTGTATACCTTTCATAAAAATAAAATTTTTATGTTTTAATATGAAAATCATTAATGGGTCAAAGTCTTAATTTGAAATGGGTTCTCCATTGAAAGGTGTAAAATTAACATGTTTTTAAAAAAAATACATCAAACAGGGTTTTATTCATAATCTATGACTAAAATATTCATTGAATGAATATAAAAAATAGCTTATTAAGTATATAACACATGTATATCTTATTAAATTCATTACCAAAAATAAAACACTCTAAATTAAAAATATCTAATTGATTTATATTTTTCATAATGCATTTTCATAAGTTAGTTATAATTATTTCCGCTAACCTAACGGCTAGGCTATAACGATGATTTTATATTAATGGAATATCATAGTTTGTTTAAAATCACAATTACATGAAAATCAAGAAACTAAAGAATAAAAAATATTTAAATATTTCATAAAAACATACGAGCGTTACAATAATAGTGTGGTTTTTGTGGTTGCGGTTGTTATTCCAGGTTGGTGTGGCTATTTATGGAAGATATCATGGAATATAGGAGAACACAGAAACTAATGAAATCATTTAAATTATTTAGAATGGTAATGGGATATGATGAGTTGTGAAATTATAAATATGATAAATGAAGCACTAAATGATTATATGTTCTAATTTAATATAAATGTTTAAGTATAAGTGGTTATATGATCTTTTAGGGGTTAGAATCTAAAATAGTAAATGAATATAAATGTGTTTTTTAATTAATTAATTTGGAATAAAAAATGGTATACATATAGGAAACATATTTTCAATACTTTTATTCCATAATCTATTGTTTATATACTCACTAATTACATAATACATGAGAATTATATATATATATATATATTTATAATTTCTAATTATTTGTGTTATTTGTAAATATAGACCAAATTGTGATTTTAATGATTTAATTTATATTTTTTACAAATTTATATATTCAAACTTTAATTTATGTGTTTTTATGTTTTTGATGGGGGAAGAATATTATCTCTAAAAACTATGATAGAGTATAAATAAAATTTTAAAATCCATGTAAGAGTAAATTGAATTTTAAACTAGTAAGATAAGAGTAACTATAAGTTAGAAGTGATTACATGAGGATTATTCTTGGTTATGTAATTATAATTCCAGACAATGAAAATCCACATAATAATTTATACTTTTCCATAGAAGTGATGGAGTGGTAATGGCTATGAAATATTATTATTTGAATACCAAAAGCCATTTAAGATTAAACTAAAATTATATAAGAATAATATGGATTTATGTAAAAAAATAACTTGAATGTTCTACTAGTTGCTGAATGGTTTTTAAATTCTCATATACTGAGTTTTCATTTATCATCCTTGAAAAATGTTTTTATACATTAAAAAAGTAAATATAAATCTAGGTTTATTGATATAATGTTGATTCCATATCTCTATCATGTGAGCCTTAGGGGAAAAACAACCACAATCATACATACTTACATAATCAAATTAGGAATAAGTTAAATAGATCAACCACATGGAACTCGATCCATGAAAGAGAATAAAGGTGATAATGGTTGCCGAATCCCACATTTATCCATGCCTTAGTCAAGAATAAAAAAACCTCGAGACCTTACTTCCCATGTTAAATAATCATAATAGAGCATTCAGGTCTACATGGAAGAAATATGATACAGCTAAGAGAGATTTCATAACATAGTGATACTAGGGTATATATCAAGGAATAATATTCTATAATCTTTAAATTGGATATAATTTTTATTATGAATTCATTCTATGCTCATTTCCTCTTATATAGTCTCTCTATCTCCATGATTATGGAGAGCGATCCTATGTGTGGGTGGACCAAGGGGGAGGCGTACTGTAAATAAACCTAAATATAATTCATAATTTTTTATTTATCTTTTTATGATGAGATAAGGTTATCATTTTTTTGAGGATATAAATCAGTGAATTTCATTCTTCATCTCTTATTTCACACTTCCCCATATTATTTCACTATAGGACATTCAATGTTTCCCTTCATTGTGTTTTCTTTTACATGATGAAGTTGGGAAGCACAATGAGGGTTGGTATAACGATTTTTAGCCATGAACAATGGATCACTCTTCATGATGGGGTCTGCTGAGATGTGTTTTCAAGGTTTCATAATCTCAATTGAGGTATGTTGTCTTCTATTGGTCATGGGAAAAGACTAGAAAAAAATGCACTTGGTATTATAATGCATTAAACACTAACATTTAATAATATTTAGAGTTGGATGGATGAATTGAATGTAGTTTTTATATTGATTACAGATAAGAATTAGAGTAAAATGATTAATATATAAATGAAGATGCACTCCTAGGAAATTCCCTAAGAAACATCCAACATTCTTCACCAACCCCTTAATTTTCACCTCATTTATACATGTTTTATTTACTTTTTATTCATAAAACCACCCAAAAATTTCCTTATTTTAAATAATAATAATAAATATAAAAAATAAAAAGTGATTAAGGAAAGTGAATGATTTTAACATCACTTTGAGTGATGACCCAGAGGTTGTGATATACAACACTACTTTGGATTTTATAAATATTATTTTGATATGCTAATTTTTACCCTATATTGGAATTTAACACTATTTCTGGGGTTCCAAGCCATTCATTCATTTTTATTTACAATTTTATAAATAAATTTTTCTATTTTCATAAAAAAAATAAAAAAAATAGAATATGAGAGTTTGAATTAAAAAATCATTTTTTGGGATAATCTTAAAAGAGTGGGTAATCAACTTTCACCAATATATTATGAGAAGAAATCATAACCAAATTTGCATGAAAATTAATTTGGAGGATGCCAACAAGAGTAGTTCCAAAATCTAGTGCAATATTTTTAATTTTAATAGAACCAAGGTTACAACTATGAATAATCACTTCCCCTATACCGACAATAATTCATTACCCACAATGATGACTTGATAGAGGAGATGAAAGAGGATCATGATATATGTTTCCTAAATATGAGTGATAAAAAAGAATATAACATAATTTCATTCATTCATCAACAATTGAATAAGAAAGGATCAAAGAAATTTTTGTATGGAGGGTACCCAAAATTAGAGCCTTTGATCTTTGACATAAATGAGGTCAAAGACATGTTAGAAGATGATACAAAACAACCTATAACAATAACTAGATTCTGAAAAGCATTGCACAAGATGCAGGAGATTCAAAATGATAAACTTTAGGTAGATTAAAAGAACTTAGATTAACATTTATTCAATTATTATAAAACAACTATGTTTAATAAACTATCATATTTTAAAAGTGTTGATTTATTAGAATGTTTTCATTGAATGGATTTTAAAGAACAAAAAGCCACATATATGGTTGAAAATTTTGAAGAATGAGTGAAATAGACTATTTTAGTAAATAAAATATATGAGGAAGTTTGAATTGAGCAGAGATAATTGAATAAAAACATACTCAGATAAAACATGAAGACATGATAATTCCTGAGGTAGTCAAGACATACCCAGTAGACTGTAAAATCCCACATTTTGATGAAGAAGATTAAATTATGGTGCCTGAATGGTTACTAACTAAGAATAAAGTAATTGGTATTAACCTAAAGCACCAATAATAAAAAATGGATCAACAAGAATCCAAAGATCCACTTCTTGGTTTGGATAATAATTACCCTGGGGATTTACCCTCTTCTATAAGAACTAAAGGTGACCACCTAATCATACTACCACCCTATATTATAGAATAATTATCACTGTATAGTGGATAGGAAACCAAAATTCAGCTAAAGAGACCAAAAGAATCATTTCATGGATAATTAAAAAAAATAACAAGATATGGTGCTTCCTATAAAAGAATCCATACCCCCTTCAAATTAATGATGATAAATATAACTCCCTAGTTATAAAAAGTACAAATATATCACCTCTTTAGGGATGAACTAATATTTATTTTACACCCCGACATTTTCTTTTATTTTTATAAGTATGATTATGGTGTTTTTATTTTCGTTATTGGTTAGAAGAATACCAATTAGTGGTATATATGATCTTAACTCAAGATTCCATTTGTAATAACCACAAAATCATATATATCCTTATCATTGGTTTTTTCTTCCCAATTCCTTTGATTATATATACAATTAAATGAGGTTATTAACATTTAAGTGCATGTAAATGATACCAACCTATATTATGATTACATGTTTTGTTTTATTTTTTATTTTTTTGTGTGTTTTTAGATATTCCTTGAGTTTAGTTTAACTTTGTTGATTCCAAATCATCTTGTAAATTTTATAAAAATTAATTAAGTTGAGAATAAACAAACTTAATTAATTACAAGAATGGATTTCATTCTTCCATTTCAATTAGAAAATATAATGGACTTTTATTAACTATGAAAATTCATGTTTACAAGTGTTTTCCCACGTTAATATTACCAAATAGAAATTTTTCTATTACCTTTTAACATATTCCAACATTTATCATTATCTTTAGTGACTTGATTCATGTCTTTAAATCTATAACTTACTTTAGTTATCTTTTAAAAATTTTAGAGATCATGAGTTGTATAAAAAATGATTGAGGCACTATCTTGACATCTATTTTTGATCTCACTTTTTTTATCCTAACTTTAAAATGGGGCTCTTTTATAGCCCCCCTAAAAACCATGAACTGCATATTATGTTTCCACATAATAAGATTATTTACCTCACCCACCCCACTCTTAAGATTATAATATTATTTCATTGAAAACATGTGTGAGGGAAAACTGTTGTATCTTAGGATTCTTGGGAGAATAATTTTATTGATGGAGATTTGTTGGGGTATGACATTATTGTTTTGAATTTTTTTTCATTGAATTCATTGTAATAAAAGTCACCTATAGTTTTCCAAAAAAAAAAAGAAAATATGTACATTCAAAAATTAACATAAAAATGAAAAACGTTTAGTGATTGATGTATCATTCATTATATTTGTTGATATGAAAATCAACATATAAAGAGATATGTTATGGGATTTACAATTCAAATGAAGGGGATTTGGTGAGGTATTTTCTATGAGTGACACATTATTAAATCGTACATTACAATTTTAGGGTCAAACCTCCTTATTCTACATTTTCGTTTTTTTCATATAAGCCACCCTCCTTTATCCACTGAACAACCCATGTCAAGCCCTCATTATCGATAAACTCTTATGACTCAAATAATTAGAGAAAAATTAAGGGATACAAGCTTATTGTAATCATTCATGGATTTGAGAAGAGAAAACCACGAAAAAAATTCCTTGATAGAAGAGAGATATATTTCTAGGAAGGTACAAAATTTACATGGGTATTCGTAGGATATTTAATGAGTTTTTTAAGAATAGAATTTAATTAAGAGATGGGGTTAATATAGTAAATATGATTAATCCAAAGATGTGATAATTGAATTTCACTTCTGTTAATGTATTGAGATGTTTTCAGTGACCTTTCACTACAAAATAGGATTTTAGTAGTGTTTTTTGAAGGCATGGATAAATATTGATTTAGCCATCTTTGTTAGATGTATTTTCAAAAAACAATGCTAATGTATAACATGTATAATTTATTTTCACTCATAAATTCCACCAATTTATCAATTTTAACAAATGTTTCTAATTTATCAACATTTATAAATGTCACTAAATTATCAGTGTTTAATAATGTTTCTAATTTAGCTACGTTTTAAAACATAGCTAAATTAAATACACACACATATAAATATAAATATAAATATATATTTATAATTATATTTATAATAATTTATACATATAAACACACAAACAAATATAAATATATTAATTTATATATATGTGTGTGTTAAGAAATATTTTAATATTTAATTAATTATATGAACTTATAAGTATTTTTATATGGAAACATAAATGTATTAACATAAAATATAGACACACACACACACATATGTATTAATATATATATATATATATATATATGTAAATTAATATTTTAATACATAAATAAATATATAAACTTATAAGTACATATACACACAGACAAATATATTACCATAATATATATATGTATATTAATTTATGAATAAAATCATATTAATTTATATATATATATATATATATATATATATATTATTTTAATATATAAATAATTATATAAATTTATATAAATTTATACACACACAAAAACAATGAAAATATAATATAAATAATATATTATATATATATATATATTAATTTATATATATACATTTACATGTATATGTTTGTGCGTGAAAACAAACACATGCACACACACATACACATAATAATATGACATAATACTAAAAATAATATATATGAATAATACATATATGTGTGTATTTATTATTCATATATTTTATCTTTTATTTGATATTATATATAGACCCATACAAGCACATATTCATACATATATATATATACACACATTTACATATACATATATACATAGAGAGATAAAACACAGACATTGAAAATAAATGATATATATATATATATATATATATATAAGAATATTTATGTTAATCTCTCGTGGAGTGATGTGGACATGAAGGTTAGCAGAATGGAGAGATGCGGGACCGGGTGACAAAGACAACAAGCCTATGTGATGTGGAGGTGGAGATGTGGGCATGAATCAACGTTAGGTCATTATAGACACCCAAGAAGGATACGAGTCACTATGCTAGGTTGGTGGCATGGTAATTTTATAGTTCAAATCCAAAAAAACAAGAATTGTTAAATATTAAAATTAATAATTACACACATTTTATGAAAAAACGTGGGTAATGTCTCTATTAACAGGATGATTTTTTGTTATTATTTTTAAAAAATAACGACCCAAATTTTATTCAAAACTTGGGTAATCGTTCTACCAATTAATTTTATTTTAAGAGCGGCAAATAATTAGTCACAAATTTATCAATGTTTACAAACGAAGCTAAATTAAATATGTTTATTAACATGAATAAATTAGTGAAATTTATAAACATGGATAAATTATAAATATTTATAAGAATAGATAAATTAATAACACACTGTATCTTTTATTTTTTGTAAAACCCATGTAAATGCATTAGTCACATTTATAAACATAGATAATGAAAAAAATGGCTAATGAAATTTTTTATAGTGTTAATATATATATTTTTCCAAGAGATAAATTTTTAAGTGTGGGGTAGTGAAAAGCACATATTTTAAATATTTTATTATATGAGTTATTTTTTATATATATTATAGAGGTAAAACTGCCAACTACAACTCACACATGCAATAATAAATTTCAAAAAAACCTGCTATCCTTGGGACTCGACCCCACAACCATGACCCAAACCCCAACCCACCCAAACCACCCCAAAAAACTACGTATGGATAAGTTATTTTTTATATATCTATTAATTTCATAATACATAATCATTTACTATATATTTAGAATATTGGAATATTTTGGAGTCATTATAAATACAACCTAATATTATGGGTTTAATTACTTTTTTGATATTCTGTATAAATTTTTATAATCATACTTTAATTTATGTGTTTTGATATTTTTGTATGGGGAGTAAGATCAACCATGAAAATTTTGTAAGGGAAGGAAAAATTTCTAAAGACCCTATAAAAGTAATTTTTTTAAGATAGTTATGAAAGAGTAACTCTAAGTTCAATATGATTACATGAGGACTTGTCCTAGTTATGTAAAAAATAAATTGGGATAATGTAGAGATAAAAAAGTTATAATATTTTCTAAAAAAGTGAAGGAGTGGGAATGGCCTAAAATAAAATGGAGAATATTAAAGGTAATGTAAGATTAAATTGAACTTATGTAAAAGTAAAAGGAACATGCATAAGAATAATTTGTATGCTTAACATGTTTTTTTTTGTAATTATAACATAATGAATTTTTTAGCACAATACTTACGGAATGTTTTTATACCTATAAATATAAATTTATATATATATATAGAGCTCGGTCCAATGATTAAATGTTTATTACATGCATCTAATATTAAAACCCTAAGGGAAAAAATCATATTCATACATACATGCATTACCAAATCAATAAGAAATTCAACGGATCAACCACATAAATCTTGATCTATGAAAGAGAATATGGATTATTTTGAACATTGAATCCAATATTTATCAAAGGCTTGGTGAATAATAAATTAACCTTGATACCTCACTACCTACATGGAGGAATCATAAAGGAGAGATCATGCCCACATGACAGTGATCCCATGCACCTGAGGAATTATATTAACTAATAAATACTATAGTAAACCTTGAGGAATAACATTTTATAACATTTAAACTGCAAGTTATTTTCATTATGTATTTTCTTCCTACTATATAATCACACTATTAAAATTGTCACAAATCAGCAGGAGTACCCTAGTAACCTGATAACTGAGCCAACACAGACATAGAATAAATGGAATTCCCAATCCCCATAAGTCTACGAGTAGCACCTAACATCATGAAAATTGAAAGTGGGAATGATTTTAGCCACTAAAAATGAAGAAGTAATAGAGATAAGAAAATATAAATTTAAATATAAACACCACTAGAAGTAATGTACCAGTAATCAAACTGGCATAAACAAACACAAATACTAAAACCAAGTCCATAAAATAAAAACAAACTAGAAGACAAACTACACATGTCCCAAAGGATTAAACTAACCAATTCCAACGTTCAATAACTGGATCCACCTCTGTGATATCCTTTTCCACTACTCGAATCTGGAAGGTAAAATCTAAAAACACCCAAAGGCACAGGTAGGGTGTGATAAAAATTCCAGTATTATATCAACCAAGGATTCCATAACACGATGAAAATATCAAATTAAACAATAACTTGATTTCAATTTTCAAATAAACAAGTTTTTCATTTCAAAATAATATTTAACCAAATCATACTTTACATTTCAATGGATGGAAATACTTTATAAATTAATACTTTACATTTAAATTTATGGAAATTTATTTAAAATAATGGAATTACCAGTAAAAATAGGGTGATTTAGATAAATGGAGCTTTTAACAAATGACTTAAATAAACACATTTATATAAAAAAGTTTATATAAATTTACATGGCATATAAAATAGTTTAAAAAAACGAAATATAAACATTTTAAATTCAAAAAATCAAGAAAAATCGTCACATTCCAAATAAGTATGATAGTTCTAGGTTATAGGTACTCAACACTGTGAAATAAAAAAAATATGTACATACAACCCTGTGGGCCTATGGAAAAGGGGACTCATCACCATCTCCAATAGAATGAGATGTGTTGATATAATGTTTTAGAGCATTTTAAATCATAAAGTGTCACCCAAAATAACTCACTAACTACCTAAGTCATGCATGTTCCCTATTAAAAAACAACAAAGGAAAGTTTATTTTTTGAATTCTTAAAATACAATGAAATCCCATTATCCATTTCAAGTATTCCAATTTTCGCTTTTAAAACCATAATGTGGTTTTAAATAAAAAACATTCATTTTCACCAAGATAAAACCCTAAGGTTTTTTATCAAAACATTTTTTAAGACATTTTCACAGAGAAGGATTTGAACCCAATTCATGTAATTTCACAATCCAATTTCAAAAATAAAATTCAATAATTTAATTTTCCAAAAAAAATCCATAAATTTTATGAAAAACCTCCAATTCAATGGAATTGGGTGTTTTAACAATTTTACAACAAATCAATTTTCAATAATTATACAAAAAAATCTAATTTAATTAATTTCCATTAAAATTAAAATTTAAATTAAAAAATTTCAATTTCAAAATTCCCATAAAAACGCACGAATTCAATGAAATTGGGATGTTTCCAATTTCATACAAAAAACCTATTTTTTCCAAAAACCCAAATTCAATGGAATTGGGTTACTAATAAAACCATTGAGGGAAGTTTAATACTAATCAAGAAATTTAGTTTAAATCATCAATTGAATTTAAAATAGAAATTTAGGTTTAATATTAATTGTTAATTGTAATATAACTACCTACCTTTCTTATGGAAACACAAGGCCCACAATGGAACCAGTTAAGAAGAATGAAGGTGTATGAGATCCAAGAACTCAGCCTAGAAACAAGATCTACCAGCACGAATTTTAGATTCATTAATACCAAGATGATCTATCAAAATTCAAGGAGGATCAGAGAAAGAGGTGGAGAGATAGGGAGAATGCTTACTCGAAAGGTCACACCATGATTGGAACAATGATCAATCTCCAAACAAAAAGACCAGGAGGGCTTGAGACTCCAAAAATCACATAAGAAATGCAGTTGGGTCGATAGAAGAAAATTACGAAGAGGAAGAAATAATATTTTCAGCTATGTTTCTTAGTTAAAAACAAATCTTGGGGTTTTACATGATGTGTAACCCAATTACACGATGTGTAATTGAAAATTCTCATAATCACTGAAAAACCCATCACCTTTTGCTAAAAAAATTATTATCCTTTTATAGTTTACACAACGTGTAACCATATTATATATCATATAAATCTTTAGAAGGTTATAGATATGAAAATATTTTTTTTGTTGAGAATTCAAAAATCTCTGACTTCACTATTATAGGTATCCTCCCAATTTTTTCTTGGCCCCACCAAGATAAAGAAAAAGGGAAACCGTGACAATGTTAGAAATGTACTTATATGAAGAGTAAAATAATGTTACAACCTACCCACTATAATAACTTTATATCCCTAGAAATCTTGTCAAGAATCTTCCATATTAAAAAGGTGAGGCCACTTCTCTCTCATCAATGCCTCATTATCCTATGTCTCATAATAATACAAACCATGCTTCCATAACACAAGAACCAAATGTATCACCCTCCAATGAAGCACCTTGGTTTCAAAATCAACTATCCCAACTAGCTGTTCAGTCAATGATAAATCAGGATCAACCTCAAGACCACTCCATCTCAGAACATGAGATGGATTAGATAGACACTTTTAGATTTGTGACACATAGAACACATCATGTATCGATGTCAACTAAGGTGGTAGTTCCAAATGGTATGTAACCTTTCCCACCTTCTTAACAACCTTAAATGGTCGCACAAAATGGAGAGCAAGCTTCCCTTACATCCTAAGCCATCGATGACCCAACTGAGATGAAAATTTCAAAATAACCTGGTCACCAATAGGAAATTATAATGTTCTACAGAGACGATCAGCATAATACTTATAGCAGCTCTATGCCATCGATATTCTCTAATGAATCATCTGAATATTTACTACCATCTCTTGGACCAAACATTTTCTAACCAAGGAACTTTCACCAATCTCCAACCAGCAAAAAAATATATTTAAAAGGACAATCATACAACACCTCAAAAGGAGGCATCCTAATATTGAACTGGTATATATTTTAATGAAAAAATAACCGGCCCGAAATAATCATCCCAATCCACACCAATGTTGAGAACACAATAATGAACATTATCCTAATGAATTTTTATAGATATTTCTATCTGGACATCTGATTATAGATTGTATGTCGTACTCAAAGGGACAAGTGATCCCAGTACCTCCTGAAGGCCTCTTCAAAAAGTGAGAAGTGAACAACGGATCCCTATAAGAGACTGTAAAATATGGAACTCTGTGAAAATCAAAAATATAATTCACATAGATATTTCCAAATCCTCAAGTTTGGTTGTATCACAAATGCATATAATGTGTGGTGATTTAGTCAGCCTATTGATCACAACCCATATCAAATTCTTCTTTCTATGGGTACATGATAACCAAAACCCAAAGTCTATAGAGATCTTATCCTACTTTCAAGTAAGAAATGGAAGTGGCTGAAGAAACCCTAAAGTTTTATGTCCCTCGACCATAAACTTATAGCATGTATAAAAGTGAGAGACAAATTTAACAATTCCTCATCTCATACATGTACACTATAACTAAAACCATAAGTCATATAACATCTTTATGGTTCCTAGGTACACAACACATTGAGAATTATAAAAATCAACCATTATATGTTTCCTTACCGATGATGGTACCACTTCATGATTCTGATATCATAGAATTATCTATTTGGAGAATGAGAACTAGGAAAATATATCCCCAGTATTAAGAGAGTGTATAATGCTACATAACGCATTATCAAGATGTTGATCATGAATAATCAATTTGGGAAGCGCTGATGTGAACTAAATTTAGGACAAGGAAACCTAAACCCCATTATCCTAAACTCCAATATAAAACTTTTCAAAGAGAGCCCTCAAATTGCACTCTTTTGAAGATTCTTTCACATTCTGAATTGGGAGTTTCCTTTTTAAAGAATCCACAATGACATTCCCTTTTCTCATGGTTTAGGCGATATCAATGTAAAAATATTATAGGTATTCCATCGAATGACTCTAGATAACATTCAAATATTTTGGAGAGAAGATATAACTCAAGATTTTGTGGTTTTAAAACATGGTAAAACTTTCTCCATAAATGTAATTCTAGTAACTCTTATGTGCATGCATCATAGCTGCGGGTTCAAGGTATGGGTATGATAATTTATCTCATGAGTCCTAAGATGATGAGAGACATAAGAAACTAAATGATCACCTTAAATAATAACAAAACCCAATCCATAACTCGATGCATTGTAGAAGACCACATATACCTACTCGACCTCTAGAAGATTCAACACCGATGTAGTAGTTAAATGGTATTTCAAATAAATAATATAATTCTGGAATTTATCACTACAAGTAGACCTTACTCCCTTTTAAGTGAGTGCATTAATTAGAGTATCCAACTTTGATAATTCCTTCATGAAATGATGATAATATCTAGATAAGCCTAAGAATCTCCAAATATATAAGACATTATGTGGTTTCTCCAAAGTCATAAAACCTTCAATCTTCCTTGAATCAAGTGATATTCCTTGTTTCAACACCATGTGTCCCAATAATTTCACTTCATGAATCTAGAAATCAAATTTCAAAATATTGTCATAAAGTCAGTGATTTCTCAAAAAACCCAAAACTACTATGAGATGATGCACATGATCCCCCTCATACTTAGAGTAAATGAATATGTCATCCAAAAAATACCACCATGAAGGTATTAAGATAATAGTGGAAAATTATATTCATCAAAGCCATAAATATTATAGAATCATTGGTTAGAATGATGGGAATAACAAGGTATATATAATGATCATACCTTCTCCAAAATTTGGTTTTCGGATTGTTATATTGTTTTATCCTCAAATGATGGAAACTAGAGAGAATATCAATCGTTTAGAACCACTTTCCACCCTTAAACTTATCAAACAGATCATAAATCTATGGAAATGGATACTTATTCCTTACCATCACTGGATTGAGCCTTTGATAATCAACACATAGGAAAAGTGAACCACCTGCTTTCATAGAAAATAGAACTGGCACCACCCAAAATGACACACTCAGGCATATAAATCCTTTCTCAAGATAGTCATCGAACTGGGTCTTCGACTCGTTTATTTCAGTTGGTTCCATATGGTAAGAGAGTATAGATACTAGTTGATTACAAGGCATTAAGTCAATGGAGAACTCAACCTCCCTTATCGGGTGAAAATAGAGAACTCATAAGGGAACATGTTAGGGAACTTGAATTCAACTTGAGGGAGATCACCACATGAAGATTATCACTGTAGATCAAAAGAAAACACTAATATTACATTCCCCAACATGGGATAAGAAGGTCCAGATCTTCTTAACCTTGGGTCCCATTCTCTTTGAAAGACATGAGATACAATGCTTTGTGTATTAAAGGAGACTCATCGATGGTAACAATAAATTTGGGATTTATTGGAAATGATCCAACCATATAGAAAATTATGTTAAGAGGTTTCATGTATGGAACTAGAAATCTCCTAGAAAGATCGACATTAGATATAGAGAAGTCACACGAAGTACTATAGAGACATTGATCTCTCTAGATACCAAGGGGTGTAGTAATATCCATTGTATAAGATAAATTATCCATAAGAAGATTAAAAATATTAACAATGCAAGTTGAAAAAAACAAATTAGACACATCAGAAGAAAATAGAGTAGTCATTAATGAAAAACTGATAGTAATGGTATCTCTCACAATCACTGGACTAATATCCGCTTCCTCTGGAGAATTTTTTCACTGCATGAAGTAGCTTCTTTCTAGATTCATGTGGCTAGAACACTCTTATACATGAAACAACTACTTTCCTCATAGTTTTAGGAGGTGACGATGATCCTGTTCCACTACATAGTGTGGAATAAATGTGTAAGAGTCACATCAGGTGCCCTGAACATCTGTAGGAGCCACAATTCTTAGGTTCCTCAGTGAAAAACCTTTGAATATCCTAGATTTCCACACTGGTTACAAACTAAAGGTCCTCTTACAGGTACTGTAGGAGGTCAAGAATGGCCCTTTTGTCAAGAAATTCCATAATAATCATTACGCACCCACTTTCCCTTGAAGGAACTCTTGCTTCCACTGAGATATAAAGAAACTCCCAATAACCCAGACTTTTCATCCATTTCCATTTCAACCATAAGCACTCTATCCATCACATCAAGATAATATGGTAGAATTGGTAATAAAACATGAGATCAAATATCCTTAAAAAGTCCCATCTCAAGCCTTCATGCCTTTAACTTCTCATTTGATACAATCTCAAGTTAGAAATGTATGAGATCAGAAAAATGGTTTTCATACTCTGTCATGGTCACATTAGCTTGCTCAAGTTAGAAAAAATATATAGAGTTGGCCAACATCATTAAACATGGATAGAGTTGTTTGGTGAAAGGAACCTTGATGTCCTTCCAATCTAATCCCTCATGTTTCTTCTCCATCACCATAGCGTCCACACTATCTCCTACTCTGTCCTTTCAGCATGAATGTGGAACACATCACTTTGATCTCATAGAGTGTGTCCAAGAACCCAAAAAAAAATTCCATCATACTCAACCATTCCTTTGCCTCTTGAGGATAATTTGAGCCTCTAAACAATGTTGTCTTATAGAGATGAAAATATTGAAAAAAATATAGAGAATTAACCTCTATGGTTCCATAGCTAGAGCCTGAATGAGAAATGGAGGTGGTTCTAGTCCTAGAGCATGGACATTGAAAACAATCACCTCAACCAAATTCAGATCTACATCATGATTTTCTTAATTTGGTTCAGCAATAGATTCCTAATGGATCCAATTTTTACATCTTCTCAGAGGCTTGATGCTATAAAACATCAGCAGACAACAATCAAGGCTTTAGGTTATACTCAAACATAGCAATAAGGGAAATTAATCCCAATAGATAGAAAAAAAGATTTGGATTTCAACATTTCCAAATAAAAACAGGTAAAATATTAGAACTAAAACATAAGGAAAATTTCCAAAACCACCGCTATCAACTTAAATATCATTGCGGTGATAAATGGCTAGTAACTCAATCACAACTACCACATAAGTCCCGACGACATTTCACAATTGCATATTGACTTCAAGGAAATATGCTGAACCTAAACCTCTGATATCACTTTTTCATGAACCATCCAAGGTATCTCGGTAACCTTATAATTGATCTAGCCATAATATATCCCTAAGGGCGTTAATAATTCCCACAGTTCAGATACTATCACCTGGCATCTTACAAATTGGAAGTGGGAATGATTTTAGACACTAACAATGCAAAATTAAAAGATACAAGAGAATATTCATATAAAAATAAATTCCACTAGTAGTAATATACAAGAATTCAAAAAGATATACACCATCCCAAGTACTATATCCACGTACCATAAAACCAAAAAAATATGAATAGAAACTACCCATGTTCTAAAGGAAGCAACTCACCAAGTCTAAGGTTCAATAGTAAGATCCACCTCCAAGAGATCATTTTCCCTTGATCAAACCTTGATGGAGATAATATACAAACACCCAAAGGTACAAGTAGGGTGTGAGCCAAATCCTAGAATGATCTAACCCAAGGATTCCATAATAATATTCCAATATCTAATTTACCAATAACGTGCTTTCAAATTTCAAATAAACAGGTTTTGATATTTCAAAATCATATTTAAACAAATCATGATTTACATTTCAATGGACTGAAATACTTTGGCAATTCATTATTCACATATCAAATGATGTAAATACATTTCAAAAGAGGGAATTAACTTTTAACCAAGGTTTATTTATCAAAATGGCACTCTTAAAAAATTTATTAAATTAATACTTTTATATAAAATAGTTTATATATATATATATATTTATAAGGCATGTAAAATAGTTTACAGTAATGAGATATATTCATTTGAAATAAAAACAAGTGAGAAACATGGTCATGTTGCTAATAGGTATGATATTTCTAGGATATATAGACCTAACACTGTGAAATAGAAAATATGTATATACACCCCTTTGGGTATAAGGAAAAGGGGAATCATCACCATCACCTAAGGAATGGTATGTGCTAATATGAGGTTTTTGAACATAATAAATTGTAAATTGTTACCTGAAATAACTCACTAACTACCTAAGTATTTAATGTGTTATAGTAAAAACAATTCTGGGAAATTTATTTTAAGACATCTTAAAATAAAATTAAATCATATTCACCATTTAAAATATGCCAATTTTACCTTTTAAAAACCATAACAAGTTTTTATTCAAAAACATCAATTTTCACCAAGATGAAACCCCATGTTTTTTAACAAAACCATTTTAAGAAAAAAATTCACAAAAAAGGATTTAAAACCAATTCATTCAATTTCACACCCCACTTTCAGAAATTAAATTCAAAATTTTAATTTTTAAACAAATTCCATCAATTTAATAACAAACCCCCAATTCAAAGGAATTGGGTGGTTTTTTCACAATTTTACATAAAATAAATTTTATAAAATCAATTTCAAAATTTTAATTTCATTAATTTCCATAAAACACACGATTTAAATTAAAAAATTTAAATTTAAAATATTCCCACAAACACACAACAATTCAATGGAATTGGGGGCTTTCTAATTTCATACCAAAAACCTTTTTTTTTCAAAAACAATAATTCAAGAAAATTTGTTTTTTAATCAAACCATTCAATTAAATTCAATAATAATCATGAAATTTCATTTAAATCATGAATTTCAATTTAAAAATTAAATTTTGGGTTAAGATTAATTGGGAATTTTAACAGAACCATCTACCTTTCTCACAAAAACAAAAGGCTCGCAACAGAATTAGCCAACAAGAATGAAGGTTCATGAGGTCTTTGAAATTAACCTAGAAACAAGATCTACCAGAACATAGTTTGGATTAATCAATAATAAGGCGATCTATAAAAGTCCACGGAGAAAGATAGAAAGATATTAATATATAGGTATAATTATTACTTAGACGGTCACACAATGGTCACAAAAATGATCAATCACCGAAAAAGAAGACTAGTAGGGGTTGAGCCTCCCAAAATTTCCTAGGTAATGTTGTTGGGTCAAGAGTCAGAAAATCAAGAGAGGATGAAATAAATTTTTCATCCAATTTTTCTATTTAAAATAAAAGATCAGGGTTTTACATGATGTGTAACCCAATTACACATCGTGTAATTGAATATTCTCATAATCAAAGAAACACCAATATATTTTTTATAAAAATTAATTATTATCATTTTATGGTTTACATGACATGTAACCATATTACACAGAATTTAAATCTCCAATAGGTTGCATAAATGACTTGTTTTTTTGCTAAGAATCCAAAAAATCTATGACTTCACCATTACATGTATCCTCCCAAATATTTCTTGGCCCTACCCAGATAAATAAAAAGGGAAACCACAAATAGGTTAGAAAATTAACTATCTAAAGATTAATTTAATGTTACAATAATGATTATGGAGAGCTAACCTATCTATATATGGGCCATGGGGGAGGAACCATTATAGTATTTCTAAGATAGATATAATTCCTTTATTCTTATTTTTTGTTTTGTTGTTTAGATGATGTTGTGAGTTATTTTATGATATGAATCAATGATTATCATTCTTATTATCCAATTTCAAAATTCCACCTTTTCATTCACTATGGGTCATTTAATGTTTCTATTCATTAAGTGTCCATTCATATAATGGAGTTGGAAAAAACACATGGTTTGATGATTGTTAGCCATGAACTGTGTATCTCTCCTCTTGATGAGGCCTACTAAGATGAGTTTTTAAAGATTAAAACTTTTGGTTGAGGTATGTTGTCTGCCAATGGTCATAGGAAAATTCATATGGATAGTGTACATGTGATTGAAATGCACTAAACTCTTAAATTTTGAAATAATAAATATGGATAGATAAATGACATTGATTTTTTTTATTTTAGTGAGGATAAGAATGAGAATAAAATGATTCATAGGGAAATAAAGATACACTCTTTGAAACTTCCCTTAGGAATATACACTATTCTTTATCAAAACCAACATTTGTATGTCATCTAAATGTTTTCTTTTCATTTAATTCATAAAAATTCACCAACTAGGCCTTGTTTTAAATATTAACAAAAATAATAATAAGTTTCTTAGAATTGTGAATGTTTTAAAAATCACATTGATATATGACCTAGAGGTTTCACAATACAATAATACTTTTAATCTAATAGATGTTATCTTAATAATCTAATGATGATCCTATATCACATATGAAATGGGATGAATTTTATTTGTAGGTTGGGTGTTTGGTTGATTTATCTACAGGTGGAAGGGGTTGTTAATACACAGCGGTGATAATTTGATAATGGTTGTGGTTTTAGTGGTGTTGTGGAAAGAATTAGACTCCTGGTTGGTATTTTGTGACACACACACACACACACATATTTTAGTTTTTCTATTTCTTATACACCATCACCTGATCCAAGTAACATGATCAACACTTATATGATCATTTTGGTTCTATGTGTACCCCCAACATCATTGATGTGTGAAATGTGGATATCAGACTACTCTCCTTTCATTTCTATCTCGTTCAAACATAGTGTATATATAATTAATGGAATACGATTATGGTATGTGGTATTGGGGTTTTGATAGGTGGATATATAGCTATGGCATGTGGAGGTATGGATATGGTATATGATATGTGGTTGTAGTTATGTGGTTGTGGTATAGGGTTGTGGTTATTTTGTAAATTTAAGGGATATAAGCACCAATATGTATATCGTTGGGGAGTGAGAGTGACTAGTTTAATGGGGGAAGTAGGTATATGCAATATTTATCAATATATTTTTATTGATTAATATGTGTTGGGAAAAAATCCCTCATGGTGTTGTCTTGGTGATTTTGGGGTTATTTTGTTTGTTAAAAAAGATAGATGACTGCATTTCATTATTGTTGGTGTTTCCAAAGAAAACAAATTTAATGTGGCATAGTTTAACTATGTGCCAAAATTTGGGGCCTCAAAATTGGGATTTGTTTCATGGAAAAGGGAGGATTTATGCATAGCATTTTTGGAAATCTGCAAAGAATCTAAAAATTTTATAGACCATAGTTTATGGACAGCAAATAATGGTGTTTGTAGACCACATAGTAGTGTATATATGCTATGAGGTTCACAAATGTGGTATGTAGAATAGAGAATGAAAATTTTAAAAGGAAAATTTTCCACATAGAAGCACTATGCGGACCACATAGAACACTACAAGAACTGCAAAGGGACTTGAAATTTTGAGGAAGAGGGTGGTGATTTGATGCCACCTCATAGGGTTATGTGGTATGAAAACCACATAGTAGGATTAGTTCATGGGAGGTGAGTAGTTTGTTGAAGGTGGTGATTTAAGTTTCCCTGTGAAAGAATTTTCATTTTCAGACAAAGGTGACCACACCATGAAATATACATAACAAGTTCCTGGTGAAGTCTATACCACATAGAAGTTTTATGTAATTATGAATAGTGGGGTTTTTATATCTAATTTCCTATATAAATAATCCTAATAACATAATTCAGATGAGAAAATTTCATTATAGAAGATCATACATGGAAGAATTCGAGTATGTCTAGAGTAGTTTATATGGGAGGATTCTGTGAAGGAGAAATTGGTTCATGAGGGTGAAATTTCATGAAGGGGATAGTTTTCAAAGATATTATTCAAAGAGAGTTCACAGAAGTGGTTTATGGGGATTTGTAGATTACAGAGGAAAATGGGCCACAAAGTAGAGGTAGTCTGCAAAGTATCACCAGTTTGTGAGGCATATACCATCCACAAAACAAAGGTGGTTCATGAATAAAACATTATATGTGAAGTAATCATTCCACACAGTGCATCAAAGTTCACAGAGGATGCATGATTGTTCACGGAGGGTGCAAGGAAGTCTATGAAGGGACTAAAAACTGTTCAGAAAAGAAATTTCCACAAACTAAAAGTACACAAAAAATTTAATTTCATTTACCAGGTGAAAATAGGTCTATAAGAAATACTTATGTGTGAAAATTTTCTGAGTGTCTTGTGTAAGGTGATACACTGCAAAAATAACTAGTGGAAAACATAATTGTTATATATGAATTTTTAAGTGAAAGAATGAGGATCTGCACCATCCGACTATATTTTCAGATAGAGTTTATTCAATGGTATATTCAAAGATGTGAAAGGAAGACTAAGAATCTCTTTAAGATCTATACAAAGACAAAGAGGAGGTAATTTATATTTCAAATGTAAAGATATTTCCATTATAGTTATTTGGAAATTTCAAGTGTTGCATCTAGGTGTTTTCATAGAAGTGAAGGAGTATCCCATAAATTACATCAACAATTTATCCACCAAAAACTAAGGATGAATTCAATAATTTTTATTTAAAGGACCTATATGTCCGTAAAATATGTGTGAACATTTTCCAGAGCAGTGAGAAAGGGAAGGGGAAGATGGTGATCATTCCCATCGGTGTGATCCATCAAATAAAAGATTGAGATGGTGGCCCTTGGGAAGCAATGATATATCCCCAAATCATGTAAGTTAGTGATGCTTGATATATAAGTGATTTATAATGAAATATGTATTAGAAGTGATCTTTAGTGGATTTGGTATATCAGCACATTATTGATGTATTCTCCTTGGACATAGCTTAGTGATTGTGAACCAAGTAAAAATCTATGTGTCTGTGTGCTCTCTTTCTTGTTTTACTTTTTATGAATCATCCTCAGATAAATATGTAAAGGATAAGATAAATATAAAATTTAAATATAAATCAAAGAAAGCCTTATATTAAGTAATCCATGATCCAATGGGGTAGGAAGAACATTTAAAGTAATTTCAATACCCAGATTCACCCCCCTCAGGGTATGTAGTCCCTTTTGGACATAAAAAATTGTATTATAGCATTGATTTTTTATCCAATTTTTTTCTCTAACTTGGTTTAGTTGATTATTGAAATTAATGTTTCAGTTTTCTCTAATGTCATTGTTCCATGCCAAATTGAATAAATTCAAAGAATAAGAAGGAGTTTGGTGGGATTCCTTAGTGTAAAAGTATTTATGGGAAGAGTGTGATTTAGTTGAAAGAATAAAATATACTAATGAATGGTTTGAATGAATCCAATAATAAAAATATTTACACATTCAATGATGTTTTACAAATGAGTGAAGAACCTGATATTCCAAGTGTTTCTAAAACTACTAATGATGAAGAAATTCAAAGAAGAAAACAAGTGGAATTTAGCCATGTAACAATATAATTGGATCATAAATTAGGCAAAGAAAATAAAAATAAAAATATCTAGATCCAAGTGTAGAAAATTTAAGTCATAAAGATAAAAGTATTAAATAAAAGTCATTTTGATGTGGTTGCATATCTAAGATAGAATAATGATTCCAAAGATGAAGAACTATAGAAATTGAAATATGATGAAATGGTAAAGAATCTATACTCAAATGAAAATTAGAATTTTAAATCCAGAAATAATGATCTTTATACACACTTATTTAAACTAGTTTAGAAGAATAAATGAAAATAATAGAAGAATTCATGCTGTTATGATTTTGTTGCTATGATTAATTCAAAAATAAATGATAAATCTGATATGAAGGATAATATCTCATGGATAGAAGTTGAGATAACTAGAGGGAATAATATTAAGATAGAACTTAATGATCAAATTTAGTTAAGGGATATGAAGATTGAAAAATTGTGAGAAGAGATAAAATCACTCCAGAAATTAGTGGATCAATCTAACTCCAAAGGTAAGACCAAATTGAACTAAGATTCAAAGTTACTATTTAATTATACATTGGAAAGTGATAATAAAATGAAAGTAAAATATGTTACTTAATAGGAAAAAAATAAATGATTGTCTTATTCTAAATACCATTAATTTTGGTAAAATATGATATTAGATATGATGAACTATCTCCTATTCATGAGAGTAAGATAGCCATGATCAATTCAATAAATAGTAAAAAACCTGAAGATACTAGAAATAGACCATATAGTGAATTTATACGAAGTAATGAAAACATGTTCTATTACTGTGGGATGCACAGTCATATTTTATTTTATTTTATTTTGAAACATTGGAATATATTTCATATGGTGAAGAAATAAATATTTCTAAATATGAGGATAACTATAATACTCTAGAAAAGTTTGAAATAAATGAATCTCAGAATAATTTTTCCATCAAATTATATTATTTTGGATAAGATGGGAAAACCATGAGTATGTGTCAAGAAGCCTAATGTCTTAACATCAAAAGAAGAACTCTAGATACATCAACATATTAGCTGATAAATGATGAAACAAGTTATGTATTAAATGGAGATTTTTTATATTTTCTAATCATGGAAATTTGGAAAGATTATGTAGTATGAAGAAATAAGGGAATGAAAAGGAACCTAGAAGAAGATACCTAACTTAGATAGTGTATAATGAAAATTATTATACTGGAATACAACATGATAAGTTGAAAAAATAGGTTTACAAACTTAGGGGAATCACAAGGATCTCAATGAATGGTGTATCAATAACCTCCTCTGTTATACCCACAACATCTCTCTTGGAAAGAATGTGAAAAAACATAGAATAAAGGGTTTAGATTCTCTAGTTTTGATAAGAAAGATTATAAATTTAAAATAAGAATCAACCCCAACAAGAAAGGGTAATTTTAATCAGATAACTGATAAAAGAAAAATTAATAAATAATTCCTTGAAAAATTTTCATGTCATGGCTCATGATGAGAAGTGAAGGAAAGAGAAAGATCCCTCCAATGGAGGAAGACACAAGAGCAGATACCAATGGAAAGATTCCTACTCAAATAAATAGTCATGAAAAATGGAATATTAGTGGAGCATCAAAAAAGGGAATTTATACTAAGGGGTTTAAAGAACAATTTGTGATAAAGACCAAGCATACCAAATCTAAATATTAGATTAAGACTCAGCATGTGGGTAAAGAATTTTTAGTTATATTTCCATAACCGTTGAAGTTTTCTAGGTAGTTGTAATAATAATAGGTATAATAAAATTATTTTTCAGAAAATTTCAAATGGTTTGTCCTTCAGGATCAAGCACAATCCTCCCCTTGGGGATTCCAGAGGTACACCTCCCCCCTTGAATTAATTATTTTTAATATGTGTGTGAATTGTTATAGGTTTAAGGGGGATATACAATTTATGGGGTGTGTATGCTAAAATAATTTGGGTTCATAAGTTGAATGGAGATGCATGCGACATGAAGAATAAAAAATCTTGAAATTAACTTATGGTATCAAATTCAAAAAGTGGTGTTACAAAACAACTATATTCTTAAAATATATATCTGGAAGTTTCATACTATGGATAAGGGAGATTATATGGTGAACAACCTTATGTGAAACTAAAGATCAATCAAATCTATACTTTAATTATCTAGTGGTTCCAAGTCACATTAAATATACAACCATTGGTATCATACCTTAGTTAAACTTTTATATGTAAACTAGGAGTAGACCGGTTGGGAGAGAATCATAATAATTTATGTATTCCATGATTTTCCATTTTTTCTTTCAATTAGGTATTAGTTAACGATTTTACAGATATAAAAAAGATATAGGGTTTCAGGGATACATTGTGATAAGAACTCTAAATAAAATTTCCTCATCTAAAAAGATAGTCCATTAAATAATTAAGGGAAGTAATGATTCTAGGATCCATGGAATTAGGTGAGTGATGTGGACACCATCAACATTTATTGGCTTAAACTATTGTTTAATACAAAGATTATTGACTTAGTAGACTTAGAGGATCTGTCAACAACTCAATTCCAGGTGGTAATTTCAATTGTTAAAAATATCATAGTCATGCATATATATATAAAAGAATATTACTGTAATCATAAATAGTTATAAAAGTTACAAATTTTGAATATAAAGATGATAAATAGAGTAAAACACGAGATTATATATTTTTTACATAACCTGGTCATGTTTAGATGTCAACATATATTATCTCATAGACTAAGAAGATGTAAATGACCAAAGTGAGAGATTAATTTATCTTTATATGGATTTCATGAGATAAAAGAATAACATGTCCCCCTCATGATTTTTAAGATTAAAAAAAATAAAATTAATAGATATCATTGAATAAGGGGGAGTAAATTTATAATTGAAGAAATACCCTATCAAATTCTATGATAAAGGGGGCGATTGAAGTGAAGTCTATTATTGGTATTCATTGTGATAATTCAAGGGCTATAAGTCTTAGAAAAAATCTATTCCATCACTCATGGATGAAGAACATTAAAATCAGGTATCATTTTATCAAGGAGAAGCTGTATGAAGGTATTTTGCAGTTGATTTATGTACCTATAGAACTACTAGTTTTACACATTCTGATGAAGGCCTTAAATAATGTGGTGTTTGAGAGTTATCAACTTGATCTTGGAGTGTAGTAGACTTTCCACAATTAAAAGCGTGTGGATGTGGGACCCCCTTTCCTCAAGGTATGACATGTTTTTTCTTAACATGTAGATTAGTGTTCTTTATCCTATTACAAGCCTCAAAGGAGTGAACATTGAGTTCATTGAAAACGGGGTGAATTTTTGGATTTGAAAGGGGGAAAATGTCTTAATTAAGACATGGGAGAAGCTGATAAGGGGAGTAGTGAATTAGGGAGAGTTATAAATCTAATAATTCTAAATATGTTTGATAAAAGGATATATATCACAATAGATGGGGATCTTGAGGAAAGTAGTTGTGGGGATTTTAAATGAAATGATTCATTGATGAACTTGGCACGATACTCTTGTTTCTCATTCCGAGCGTGGATCACGTGGGATTAGAGTATGTGTTCAGTCAATCTTTGATCTATAATAAATGTTTTGATTTTTTCTCAACAAACCTAAAGGGGGGTATTGTTGGGGAAAAACCTACAGGTGTTGTCTCAATGTTTTTTGGGTGGCTGTGTTGGTTGAAAAAACTAGATGATTGTGTTTTTTATGTTTGGGGTTTCCAAATTAGATGCATTTTAGGTGTTATAGTTCCCTAGTGTTTTCCAAATTTTGGATCCTCAAAATCAGGATTTAGTTTATGGAAAAGGAATGATTTCCACATAGTATTTTTTGTGAACTATAGAGTATCTAATGGAATTCACAAACCATAGTTCATGAACCATGAAGCATGGAGTTCATGGACCACATAATAGCACTACTGTGTTATGTAGATCACAAAGGAGGTACACATAATGGTGAAAGAAAATGAAAAAATGAAATTTTTTACATAGCAGTGCTATGTAGACCGCATAGAACGCTACATGAACCATAAAAGGGCATGAAATTTTGTGGATGAGTGCGGTGATTTTAAGACACTACATTTTGTTATGTGATACATGGATCACATATTGGGATCAATTTATAGGAGGTGTGTCTTTTGAGAAATGTGGTGATTTAAGGTGCACCATGATGTAATTGTCATTTGTTGATAAAGGTGACCGTGCCATGCGAACTACCTAGAAAGTTCATGGTGAAGGATATACCATAATGGAGTTTTCAATAATTATGATTATTGATTTTTTGGATCTATTTTCTTGTATAAATACCCCTAGTCACATCATTAAGAAAGTAAACTTTAATTAGGGAAGATCATCACTGGAATAATTTGGGTAAGTCTGAAGTATTTTGTAGGGGAGGATTCCATGAAAGAGAAAGAGGTTCACAAGAGAGAAAATCAATGAAGGATGTTGTTTTTTAATATAGTTCTTGAATACAGTTCAAAAAAGGGGTTTGTGGGGATATATAGATTCAAAAGGAAAAGGGGCCATGAAATAGAGGTGGTCCACGAAGCATCAGTGGTTTATAAGTGATCAACCATTCATTAAGCATATGTAGTCTTTAAAGAAAAGGTTTTCTGTAAATCAAACTCACCACACAGTTCAAGGATGTTCTCATAGGATTCAAGGTAGTTCATGGATGATTCAAGAAGTTCATGAAGGTACTAAAAATATTTTACAAAAGTAATTTCCACAAACTAAAAATATGTGGAAAAGTGGGTTTCATCTACCGAGTGAAAACAAGACTATATAGAAAAATTAAGTTTGAATGTTGTATGAGAGTCTTGTGCAAGGAGATATGATCCAAGATTAATTAGTGGAAAATATCATTGTAATATCTAAATTAAAAAGTAAAAGACGTAGGATTTTCACCATCCGACTATATTTACTGAAAGAGTTTATTCCTTGCTACATTTAGGGTAGTTAAATGAAGACTTGAAATCTATTGAAGATCTTTGAAAGTCCAAAAAGGATGTATTTTTTGAGTATAAAGTTAAGATAAGTCCATTATAGTTATCTGTAAAGTGGAAGTGTTACATCCAAGTGTTTTCATAGAAGTGAAGGAGCAGCCAAGAAATAACTTCAATAGTGCATCTACCCACAATTTAAAATGCATTAAATATTTCTATTGAAGGGACCTAAATATCCATAAACTATGTGAGAATATTTTCATGAGCAGTGAGTAAACGAAGAGGAATAAGGTGATCATTTCCACTGGCATTGAGGCATCGAAGGAAATATTGAGGGAGTAACCCTTGGGAAGCAGTGAGTTATCCCTAAATTTTATAATGTTTTGAGCCAGGGTATAGATGTAATCTTGACAGAACCATGTATTGGTATTGAGATTTTGTGGATTTGGTACATTGGAATACTATCATTGTATGCTCTTGGACATATCCCAGTGATGGTGAACTAAGAAAAAATTTGCGCGGTCATGTGATTGCTTTCTTAATTTACATTCTATGCATCACCATCAGATAAATTTTGATAGGATAAGGTAAATTTAAACACTAAATAAAGTATTAACTGACCCTTATAATAAAGTGTTCAGGATCGAGTGGGGAGTGAAGAACATTTAAAAGAATTTACATACCCTAATTCACCCCCCTCTCATGGTATCTAGGTCCCTTTTGGACCTAACAATGTATTGTATGCAGATTTAGTGAGTGAGCCTTTGTCATGTTTGGTGGTAGTTGACCATGTTTAAGTAACAAGTTAGTTTCTCTGGTTATTCAACGAGGTCTTAGTATGATTCTTCAATATTTTCCTCAGAGAATCTAGGGAGGAAGCTACTGAGTAAAATTTTATTCTCACCATTACTTCTATATAGTATTTTTATTGATTTATAGGATATAGTTGGTGATTGATTTGGAAATTTATATCTTGTGACATGGGATATTATAGGTTTGGATTTGCTTCCATAAGAGTTTACTATGGTATTTTTTTATTATGGATACCTTCTTCCTGTACGATATGACATGAATTGTTGGGATATTAGGTTATTTTATTATATGTGGTGGAATATATTAGTGGTTTTATTTTATATTAAAAGGATATTACACTATAGAAAACTATAATTTTGGGTCCTTTTTTTGTGATTCTTTTAAAAAACATGGCTAAATTAGAAAAGTTTTCTAGAAAACATTGATAAATTAGTAATGTTTTTTTAGAAAACATTGTTAAATTAGCAACTTTTTCCAAAAAAAAAGTCGCTAAATTAGTCATGTCTTCAGAAAATGTTTCCTAGTTACTAACATTTTTAGAAAACATCACTAAATTTAAAAATTACCATGTTTTTAAACATAAAGAAGTGACATTTTTACCACTATTTTAAAACATATTTAGTTATATATAAGTATAATTTTATTAATTTTCATATATATGTATAATTTCATAATTATATTTATATATATTTATATATGTAAATTTATATTTATATACAAATATATTAACATATAATTAAATATCATATTATTGAAATATATATAAACACACACACACACACACACATATTTAAATAGCCCTTAGGGTGAAACTCAATGGTAGTCTCCCTATGTTCCTTGACAAAGTCTCGATTTTAAGCCTCATAAAGTTCTTATCAACATTTGTGTGTTTCATATTTTTATTAGTAATGTAGTTCATTTTCTAGAATCGATGTGAATATAAATTTAGATATATATTAATATATATTAACACACACACATTTATAATATATATATATAAACACACACACACATACACATATATATAAACACACACACACACACATAGATATATATACACATATATTTATATATAAAAACACACATGTTTTAAAATTTTCCACATTTTTAGGAAAAAGTAGTTATTTTATTGACATTCTTACCTGTATTTTAAAATGTGGATAATTATAAATATATATATATATAATTTTATTAATATATATATATATATAATAAAATAATTATAATTATTTTTATGTATACATACACATATGTATTTACACACACACACACGCATACATGAACATATATATAAACATATATATAAACACACACACATACACACACAGACAAATATATATATAAACACATATAAACACACACATAAAAAAATAAAAATCTATAAACACACACACACACACATATAAGCATACCACACATATAAACACACACACACACACACATATACACATGTAATCACACACATAAATATAAACATATAAACGTATATATATTTATATAAACACACACACACACACACATACATATATATGTAAACTCACACACACACAGATATATATATATATATATATATATATATATATATAAACACACACACACAAAAGCATATGTATATACATATATATAAACATATATATAATATAAACATATATATAAACACACACACATTAATATATGTATATTAATATATAAAATTATATATATTTATATTATATATACATTTTTTATTGTCTTAATCTATTAATATATATATATATATAGAATAATAAAATTTTATAAACATAATTGTCTTAGGTGAGTTTGTGTGATTGATTCCCGTGTATCCATAGGTGCAGGTTTTGAATCTTAGTGGAGAAAAATTCAAATTTATCCAATGAAGGGCCTTGAGTTATAGAATCATTCACTGAAGGTGGGGAAGGCGATACATAGTAGGGAATCATGGTGTTGGTCGGTAGTTAGAGAGTGCAAGAAGTGCATTTTAAAAAGTATTTTATTTAAAAAATATATCAGGGAATAGGTTAGAGAGTGCATGAAGAGCATTAAAAAAATATATCATTCTAAAAAAATAGAAAGGTTTATAGAAAACATGGATATTTAAAAACTCATTTACTTATATTTTTGAAACATTCTAGTAAATTATGTGTCATGAATTTGCAACATTTATATATGTCACTAATTAACGATGGTTATAAATGTCTCTAATTCATTATGTTTATAAACAATTCTAATTAGTGACACCTCATTTAGTGTTTTTTTGAAATATCGGTAAATGAGTTAACGACATTTTAAAATGCATCTAATTCAAATAAACATCACTAAATGACATTTTTTTATAATTTTCTAGGGTAATAACTTCTATTAGGCATGATTTATTCCCATAACGATAGTATCCAACTTGGGTTCTATTAGAGGTGGGATTTGGGGGTCACACATGGATTTCCAACCAGCCTAGGATGAGTTCTAGCATGGATGGATGATGATACATTTTGGAAATTTCTACTAGTTTTGGATTACACTTTTTATAGTGGATTATAAGTATTTAATGAATTGGGAACGAGGATCTTAAACTCCTTCCATAGGTCCATAGGTAGTATATCATGATTCTTAGTGATATGAGATGAAGGATGAGAACTGTTATCATTTATAAATTTATAATTGTATATTTATTATTTTGATTAAACTCATGTAATATATAATTTTTGAAAATAAATATAGAAATGTTATTTTCTCTTGTTAATTGATTTTTGAAAATGAAAATGGAAATTTCATGTATGTATTTCAAAGTAGCATTTAATGATTTGTTTTTAAAAACGTTTTGTTTAGAACTCTTGGTGTAATATTACTGGAATTAACTAAATACAATTTTTTTATTCAATAAAATTTCATGGATCCAAATAGAGAGTGTAAGAAGAATTTGAAAAAATATATCAATTTGATTTTCTTATAAATTGCAATTTTTATAGAAAATATGGCTATTTAATAACTCATTTAATGATATTTTTGAAAAATGGTGGCAAAGAGGAGTTGCTAATTAGTGACGTTTATAAAAATCTCTATTTAATGATGTTTATAAACATCACAGAATTTGGATTTTTATAAATTCCACTAATTAGCGACATCTCATTTAGTGATGTTTTTTTAGAAATATCTGTAAATAAGTAAATGACATTTTAATATGCATCCAATGAAAAAAACATCGCTAGATTAATTTTTTTTTATAATTTTCAAGTGTAATAACCTATATTATGCATGATTTATTCCCTTAATGATATTCACCAACTTTTGGTCAATTATAGTAGGTATTTTGTAGTCACACATGGCTTTGCTACCGGACAAGGATGGATACAACATGGATGGAGGATGATAAATTTTGGAAATTTCTACTAGTTTTGGATTACACTATTGGTAGTGGCTTAAATATATTTAGTTACATGGGCATGAGGATCCTAAAATTTTTCCTTAGGCCATTACGTAGCATATCATTATTATTAGTGATATGAGATACATGATGAGAAATGTTTTCATTTATAACTTTATACAAGTATATTGATTATTTTGATTAAACTCATGTAATATATATTGTTTAAAATGAATGATATAAATATTATTATATCATGTTATTTGATTTTAATAAATGAAAATAGGAATTTCTTATATGTATTTCAAAGTAGAACATCATGTTTTGTTTTTAAGATGGATTTTTATAACTTTTTGTGTCATCTTACTGGGATTTGTTCACACACTCTATATACACAATTTTGTATATGTAGACTTGATTTTTTGGATGCAATTAAAGGAAAGGCTCTAATTTTCTATGTTGTGTGATTGATAGTGTTTTTTCTAAAATAAAAGAGGTGAAAAGTGAGGTTTTACTTTATATCATATAGATATTGGTAATTTTTTAATATTTTTTGTTATATATATTTTGGTGTCTCATGTACTCATCCTCAATATCCTATCATCCCATTTAATCCTCATTTAGTTTAATTTTTTTTATTTTATATATATAACTTAAATATATATTAAAGTTTATGATTATTGTTATTTTTTCATGTTTTATTATTTTATTTATGTTTTAATTTGATATTATAACTTTTTTGGTTCTTATATGTATTGAATTATGTTTATTTTAGAGGCATGAATTGCCTAAATAATGGATTCATCATTCCAGATTATATGGTGTCAATTTTGTTTTACTTATAACCCAGTTGAATTATTAGAAAAAGGTTCAGTCAATTCCCTTAGCACTTGTTTTCAGCCTATGATAATATGGGATGTGCTTTAGGCCTCATGATGGACCAAAATGAGTATCATGATGGTATATTATGTGTTTGTTTGTTATAATTATAGTTTTGGATTCAGTACTAAGAGAAAATTTAGTTAGTAAATATAATTGGTGTTATATTTTAGATAATGACCATTTTGTTCATGGATGATTCATTTGATTTTTTAGTCATATAGTTATTCATGAGTATGGACTTAAGTTAATGTTAATATTCTTTGGGGAATAAGTTTGAAAATTTGTTAAGGATCTTATTATAAATCACTAGAGACAACTACCCTTTTCACTAAATAGTATAAAACTATTTTTCATGACTATCCCCCATTGGGAAGCCTTACTAGGCTAATAGTGAATATTAATATGACCCCTAGGCTCACCTATAAAAGTCCATGGGTTGGTGACTAACTCCAAGGGTAAAATCACACATAAATTGGAGACACTACCCTAATTATCTTGGGAATATAAGATAAACCAACAATCAAATCTATATAATATAAAATAAACCCAATCCATGATTCATGTAAATGGCAAACATAAACAACATCTTCAAAAGAAAATAACAAAATAAAATTACTATGAAAGTGAAACCAATAAAAAAAATTAGCCATGAGAATGTAATTCCCAAATCAATCAATTATTTACTCCCAAATTTTTGTAAAATAGAATTATATATATATACAGTTGAGTATAGAAGTATACTAAAATAGGATATTTCCCAAAACCCTTTATAAAAACATGGAAGAAGTATACTAATGTCTTAATAAATTAATAACAGAATCAAAATTCCCCTATGCTAGGTTAACTATCACCCAATCTCACCAGATCTTACTAACCTAATACCGCATCCATGTTTAGTAACATAGTATCAATTGAATATATATATATATATATATATATAATTTAATCAAAAACCACTTCCCTACTACTCTAGTAACTCTTATTCCCAAACGACACACACCATGTTCTTCATCCCCTTCCATATTCCCATAAAACCACATTCCACAACCACATCACAACCAAACATCACATCCTCATCATAGTAGGGTATTATGAACACGAAGGATATTAAAATGTTCCCTCCTTCTACTATGCATGACCCCCACCATGTATCCAAACCAAAATCACATAACTAGGCCCACTAGTAAATATACAGAAAAAACTAAATCCATTATAACATATATATATACCTACCATGATCCATTATAACCCATACTATTTCTAAATAGGGTCCATGAATGAGGCGACAATTATCCATCTATCCCCTTTTTAACCTAAATATTAGAGAAAACACTGGAAATATGACTTGGGTGGTGTTCAATATAAAATATTAAAGAAATATAAGCTGAATAAGTATTCACCCACAATCTTGAGATAAAGATTCATACCAAACCAATATTGATATCGCTCATAACAGTAACCACATCATTACCACCATTCACCAACTACTACTACCATTGTTAATTCAAAAAATATCTATATATATTCACATAAGAAATCAAAATCAATGTTAAATAGTTTCTCTATTTAATTCATCATTACATTTTCGAAAATTTTCATTTCTATCCATATTTATGTTATTATCCATATTTAATGTCTACCCATTCATTAAAGTACTTTATATTTCAATAAATCCATTAATCATTATTCATACTTATTCATTACTATTATCATTAATCAATTATCATTTAATATCTTATTATATATCAATTTATATCCCAATACCCATTACAAAATTAACTAATTCCACCCTCTTTCTATGTCACTAGGAAACTCCTACATAATCCCACAAAAACTAAAACCATCATCACATAAACTATTATACAAATCATGAAAATAGACACCATAAGAGCCACAAACTACCTCCTTTCCAAATAAATATCCATTCCATTGTTACTACACCATTAACAACACCACATCCTCCCAACCAGCCAAAATAACATTCCCCAACCCCTCTAACCACAATTAGGAGAAACCCATATCCAATAGAAATTAAAGGAAATAAAATATTAATTTATATTTAAGGAATTATCATTAATAATTTGTTCATATTAAAATATAATTTCATTCCCAACAATCGACACCATAATTTAATATTTCAATATGACCAATTCATTACAATATTTATGTTTTTAACTAATTATGGAAGGTGATTTTGAAACATCAATAGTAGAGAACAATGTATATCATAATAATGAATATGAATATCTTATTAGAAACATATAAATTACCGTCGATATATAATCAATATCTTGTAATTTCATAGAGAACATGTGAATCACCCCTTCCCTTCAATTTACTTTTATCAAGTTTATTGTGTTATTTATGTTAATCCACATCATTTACCTAATGAAAGTAAAATGATTATAATTACAAAAACACACATATGTAATAAAGAGAAGTCTCAAATACCCTACTTTAACCATATATTTAACTATTTCCATTTGAAGATAAGAATAAGATGAACACTATACTAATAATACCTAAAGATGATTCTAGATAGCCGATAATATACAAGGATTTATTAAAACTATAAATAATGACTAACAAAACTAAAACCCAGATACCATCTCAGTTTCTCCAAAGAAGAATAAATAAGAGGAGAATTAAGAAGGAGTGGTTATGATCTCAACTTAGATCTCAAATAGGTTGATCTTTCTAAGCCAAGGGTGAAACGCAATAAAAGGGTGACTAAAAATATTTAAATATGAACCATTAATCTTTTAGGGTTTGAAGGAAGTTAGAAAAATGAGAAAAAATGAGAGACATGGCCATAATTTATAATAAATCTGGAAACATGAGGTATCTTAATATAATAAGGGTCACCACATTGCAATTAAACTTTCATCCAAAAAACATGGCATGATATCCTTAGAATCTTGGAGGTAAAAACACATTAAATATAAAATTAATATCAAGGTTCGGGTGTGACATAGATTGGTAACACCATAATCTCTAAACTTTTAAAAAACATGTAAAGGTACTTTATTTCATTCTTTAATTTGAAGGAAACACAAACAAAACCGCATAATAATGAAGGGAATTGTGATATAATGACATATAGAGGGAAAAAACCCAAAAATTAATAAACCTGACACTCGATAGAGCACTGAAAAGAGTCATGTTTCAACACTACCCTCATGTATGATAAAATAAAGAGATCTCACACATCAACCAACCTACATAATATTAATTTTCAAACTCTTCAAGATCAACATACCTATAGAGAAACTAGCATCATCACTCCTTTAATGGACATCCACTTTGAAATAATGAGACTCCATAATCTCACGAATGCACCCTCACACAAAAAAATAATTAACAAATTATAGCCCAAATCATTATGACATAGAACAACAAATTATATAAAAACCCTATCCTTACATCAATTTATAATGGTGCATCACATATAACAAGACTAAAATTCACCCTTCTAGTTTAAATCTTAGATCTAACACTATATTCATTCCTTTAACCTTCTCTTGAAACCACTAACACTTGGAAAATTCTATATATTGGTACATGAGGGTCTAATCCATTACCTTAGATACTTTTAAAATTATTCTTATCCCTCATAATAAAAACCAACCCAAAAAGAGACTATGAGCCCAAAACCAATTATTGGGTTGTACCTCTCAAACTATAATTAATCTATTATAAAAAAATATAACAACACCAGGAAAAATAATATCAATCAATTAAACATAAAATAAATCATATAAAAATAAATTAAAAATATTAAAAATAGATATGGATACTTATTTCACATCCAAGACTTAAATTCCCACGTGTACTTCTCCATAGAACTATACCTCCATAAGAAAAAAAGAGAAATGACTTGCCCATGCAACAATTTCTCTGAATATCAATTAGATACTCCATGAATTTCACATCATCCACTCCATTTAAATCATCCAAATAAATAAAATGAGGGTCATCATAAAGATATAGAGAAATCTATGACACATGGAAGAAATTTTGGATCAGATCTAACTATAGAAGAATGGATAACCAATATTCCACATTTCCATAATGATCTATCACCGTAAAAGTGATGAAAAACTGATGGGAAATATTACTACCTCTGACGAACCTTCATTACCCAAAATTAGTGGGAACCATTGGGAAGAAATTATATTTAAACTAAAAATCAAGACATATCCTCCCCTGATCTTCATAAGACATATAATGTTCATGCACTACCTCCATCCTCTCTTGAATCATCTACACTATATTGGTCATACTCTATACCATAACAGGTTTAAGGACCTAATAATTCTCCAACTCTAGTCTAACATAATAGAGACCTGCATGAAATCCCATAAAACAAAATGAATGTATCCATATAGATATATTAATGATATCTATTATTATAAGAAAATTCATACAAAGGTATGCGCTTCAAGTATAATATATCAAAGTCCAAAACAAATGAATTTTTTTTTCTATAGTGTCAAAATAGTTTTATCTATCTGGCCATCCGTCTGAGGATGAATAGAATGGTCAAGGCATAAATAAGGACTGAAATCACACTAAAGATCTACCTAGACTCAAAAAGTAATACAATGATCTTAGTCAGAGATGATGTTCCTTGATACTCAATGAAGCATCAAAACCTCATCCATATATCACCTTTATAAAGCATCTATAACACTCGACTCCTTAGTCAAAAAGAAATATTATCACTTCATCAACTGATTAGTGATAATCCAACTAAAATCACAGTTTTTTTTGTGATTGAGGATAATTGGTTTTGGAATTCAACAAAATATCTTCTCACATGCATGTAAGAAAATCCCATGACTATAAGAAATATTCTAAAACTTGATTCCTTTCGTTGACCTGTTATCAAACCAATAATCACAATAGGAACCCTTTAACTAATCACTTAATCCCAGGGAATTAAAAATACTTCCTAAATCCATGAAACATCATAGATATTACAAAATTAATCACCAAGGGTGACCTATAAAACTCATGAATAATGAAATCCTTCATCCCTAATGAGGTAAAAAATTTGTAAAAAAAACTTGATGCTGACCATCTATTGAAAATTGCTCATGAGTGTCACCACAAAAAAATAAGATTAATCCAAACCTCCACCTCAAGATATATAAATTAAAACTAATAAACTTATTATAATAAGGATGAATACATTATCATCTAGTAAATTAATCTTTTACCATTGACCTCCTACACATCAAGATGTATCATAGTAATCTCCCCCATAACTCTCCATGCATATTATAACTCTGAAACAATATCTCCTCATGAATTCATTTTAGGAACATTAGCATCCAAATTCCCATTCCCAAGGGTGTAAGAGATATCTATGTTATAGTACTACAAGAACTCCATCCACCTACACTAAAATAGATTCATGATATGATAATATAAGATATACTTAGAGACATTTTGAACTGTAATGACCATAGATCATTCACAGATGAGGTATTACCACCACAACTTTAGAGAAAACACCACTGATTCCAACTCAAGATAACATTCTATATAATTATGATCATGAAGATATAACTACCTAGACCCATTTTTGATCACTTACCTATACTATATTGATATAGAAACCAAACCGAGGTGAGAAGAATAAAAAACCTCATACTTGATCCCTTACTCTAAAAACTGAAGAACAAGAGAACTAATAAAATTCCCCATTAGTTAGTCAAAATCTGTCTGACACCAATCAATCATCATGAAGGCTCGGTACTTTAGAGACAAGGATATTAAAGGGACATCAAGATAAGATAAATTAAATATGAAACTCCCAAAATTTATTTCAATACCAAGGAAATTATGAATCTCTATAACAATCTTAAGTTATTAATAAGAAGAAACCACTTTCATCTTTGAATAATTGACTACCACTCCGTGTTGAGACACCACGTGGATAAGAAAATACTCCTAAACCATCCAAAACCATCCATTGTATAGTTTTTTTGTTGAGTTTATGGTGCTGAAGTACATCTAAAATAGTCTTAATATAATCAAAATGATACTCCCCTATCTTTTAGTTATGAAAATTTCATTGATGAACACTTCCACAAACCAATTTTGGAACCCATGAAACACTGAGTTCATGAGACCCATGAAATAACCCAGGGAATTAATGTCATTTAATGACATAACTATGAACTCAAAGTTCCCATAAAAACACAAATAAAGTCTCTAAGATATTATCCTTTTCCCCCATTAGAATATATCTAAATTATATACCAATCTTCAAAAACAATATGGATCTAATTAACTAATAGAAAGATAATATATCCTTTGAAAGAGTTCATGGTCTTGATAATCACCTAATGAAACTTCTTGTAGGATATAAAAAACTAAAACTACCATCCACCTTCTTGAAGAACAGTATCAGAGAATATTAATATGACACATTGGGATAAATGAAATCCTTCTATATCAAATCATAAATTAGAATCCACAACTCTCTTAACATAAAAAGTACCAACTAATATGAAGACCTCAACATTAGATAGAAACCTGGAAGAAATATTATCCCAAACATAACTTCATTTAAATGGGGTTACATCATAAAAATTTCTAGGATTGTAACACTCAATATTAAATTTGAGTAAGTTTTTCTTTTTAAATAAACAATACCATAATGAAAATAACATTATTCTAGAATGTGGTAAAAACATAAATAATAATTTTTTTATAAATTTAATTTTATGTAATTAATTGAATTTTTAAATTGAAATTTTCCAAATTATTTTATGGTAAATGTTTGAGATTTTTTTGAAATAGTTGATTTTTAGATGAACAAGGAATAATAACGATTTTATAAAACAATCACTTTTATTACATTATAATGGTATATGAATAACATGAAGGTTTATCAAACATTTCTTATAGACCAAATATATATTTAATAATTAATATAATGTATACAATAATATAATTTTCAACTTATAAAAATATTCTTAACATTTTGGAAAACTAGATAGTGAATTTGTTCAAAGAAAAAAAAATATTTAGTCATTTTATTTTAATGAAATATTTATAAGGTACCTGTAAGATATTATTTGGTTTTAAAGAAAAATATTTATCCTTTAATTTAATATATTCCAATAAATTCCATTTTAATTAACATTATACATTATTATTTTTGTAAAATCATTTTTACGATTAAAAAAACCAGTTTTTTTAAAACAATTTTTGTTACATTTTTTGAACTTATATTAAAAGTAATTTCCATAAATTATTAGATTTGAAAATTTTAAAATGGTTTCCATATTTATAATAATAATAATAATTAATATTAGGTAATAATATTAACTTATTTTTTAGTCATAATGAATAGTACCCATGATAATTATTTATCATGTTAGTTACATGTAAAATGGGATAAGATGGTTAAAAATAAAGGGATAATTATTCAAGATAACAAAATTTAATTTATTAAAACCCATTTGTTGGTATTATTTAGAACATAAAAATTTCATCTTCTAATACAGATCATTTTAAATCCATTTTTTTTGTTTAAGGCATCAATATATTTTAATATTTTGAAATATTCCAAGTATGTCTTCTCCTTTGCTTATAAAAGGAAACTACTTATACCTTATACTCAACACTTAAATGGACTTATATATTGTCCAATACCTACCCTAATAAATTTAAAAAATATATTACCATGTTATATTGGTCTTGGTTTGATCAAAATAAAAACTTTAGAAGGCTTAATATGTAAGCCAAAAGAGGCTGTCCAAAGAAGTGGTATAACTATTAATCAGTTGTTTTCATCTTATTTCTTATTATACCTCCCTAAATTATCTAATAACTAAAAATATATGATAAAAATATTATTGATAATATGATTACATTTTATTTTGTTGTTGGTGAAATCATTTTTAATATCCTTCTCCATTTAATGATAAATGAAAGCATCCTTCATACATATGTGTGAACTACTGCCACTCAAAGAGATGCATTTCATTTTTAATCACCGCCATTCATGAATTTTTATTTAGATGAATATAATGTTTATATATGATATTATAAAATAATAATTTTTAAATAAATATATTATATGATTTATCTTCTTACCCTTCCACCTATTAAAAAATGATATTGTCTCTCTTGCCTACATGTGGACTATCGTCCCCACGAAGCGATGTGATCCATTTTTCTTGTACACCTTTCATAGATTATAATAAATATGTATATAATTATTATTTATGATATTTATATCATGATTAAAATTATATATATGATTGAAACATGATAAATATGTGATGATAAAATGTACCAAACCAAAACGTACCTGAAAAATGAAATGGTTAACACTCAAAAATAATGTTTTAATAAGGAATTATTAATAAATGGGAAATGAAATATTATAAGTGTAAAATATATGATATTATATGTATGTATATGGTTATTATATATAATTATATTAAATTTAAATTTATTATATATGAGGTTAAAATTAAATACAATTAAAGTCAAACTAGAGGTAAGGGATTTCTGTTACAATCATATTTTATTTTGGGATTATTTACGTTCATATTTACATTAGAATAATTACGTGATCATAATATTCTAAAATCAATATATTTTCTTCTCCTCTATTTATATTGATTTATAAATGTTTTTTTTCCATTTCATCTCTTTTTGCATCAAGAATCAATAATTAAGTTAAATTTAAGGGACATTCTTTTAAAAAACGGTTTTTATGTTTTCATTCCATATATTTTTATTTAAGGTCAATATTTTCTTTAAAATGTTTTCAATAATTTTTTCAGAATTATATAATTATTTTTTGAAGTAATTTTTACCCATGTTTTAATTCTATATAATTATTTAATAAAATATTTTTGGAATTTTTTATGAGTTACTTTTTACAAAATATGTGGACAAAGTATTTTATTTAACGTGAACTACACGATTGGATTTTACCACCCTTATGACTTATATTTTATGTAAATATTTTTCACATGTTTCTATAATTTTTATAGAAAATGTTTATTAATATTATAGATTTATTTATATTTTAAATAAGTTATTTTAAAAAAAGGGTAATTTCCTAACGAAATGTTTTAGTAATATTGTAAAGAAATTATTATCTATGAAAACACCCATTGATGTTACTGGGGATATGATCCAATGAAACCTTCTTTATTATTTATCTATATGGTTTAATAATATGATAAATAAATACTTATATTCCATATTCTTGATTTAATACAAAAATGTTTTGACATATAAAGAATTTTGAGAATTAATTATATTAATCATTTAGAATTTGAAGAATGAATAGGACACACAAGTGGTGGGTGAGGCCTAATAATTTGTAGCACCTCAATGCATCGATAATACTCATGGGAAAAAATAATAGGTAATATATATTAGATGGGTATTTGGTTTAAACCAACCCATTTATTAGGAATTAATTCTTGGTTGAGAGTCCTAAATGGTATGATTCATGATATATTGGTTTAGATGCCTTGACAAAGAATATCTAGAATTACGAATTTTATTTTATTATGAATTTAGTTTCCATTATCCATGTGATTTATATATTAACATTAGATATGGTTTTTTATTTATCTAAAGTTTTTTATTGAAAGACATGTATTTTTATTGTCCACTCTACCCAATTAATTATACCTTATATTGTATATAACAATTACCAAGAATACGAGCTCACCATTTTTTCCTTTTTCGTAGGATATGAACGTGGATATTATAAATGATTTCAAGGATTCAATAATGTTTCTTATCCCATTCTTTTATATTTCCAATGTAATATGGGAATCATGTATGTATATAGTTTATAAATAATGCTAAATTGATCGATCCTACATGGTGTGGTCCATTGTATCTTGTGCCAATGTAATAAAGTAAACACTAACTCTAGGCTACCATAGTTGGGGTATTGAAAGTATGAAATCCAATAAATCCTCACCAAACCTAAGAACCACGATTTACGTAAACTATTTTAATCACAATATCAACTTTAACAACTGAGAAGAAAAGGGATCCAAATATCTACAACCCATATGATGGTCCTACTCACTGATTAACACTGCATGCCAACCCTTTTTATCTAGGTATATAACTCCCCTCTAGAAGTTATCAATGACTTCACACATAAAATTATGACCTATTCTTGCTAATAATTACATCATATGGTAATATCTATAGTAATAATAACTTCTATAATGAATGATGCTACCCCATCATAAACTCACAACCCCGGAACACATTAATAAAATTATATTAACCTCTAACTCGTGTAGTCAAAACTAAGGGCAATTATCGTCTCTCCACCAGGAGTCACATAGTGTAGAAAAAGGTTAATTTAATGAAAATAATTGAAACACCAGAACCATACATTGTATAAAGAGGTATAAAATAAATATATGGTGACATTAGTAATCGTTTTCCCACTTGGTGCTGACATCTGCATGGAACACAATGGACCACACCCCAATCATATAATTCATTGGACCTAAAAATGACCACCTCAATGACCATTCTCAACCCCATGTCCCTGAGGATTAGATACATTAATAGAATATCTTGTTATTTATCCATCTCCTCCCGGAAATCAAAGATTTTTTGACATTCTTATTGAGAAGGCCTTGAGGGGGGAATTCTATTGGTGATGCACCATAAACATGCCACCTATTCTATACTGGCCACCAAGAATGGTTGGGAACTAAAATAACTAATTACCATGTCCTCAAAATAAAAAAATATAGTTTCTTCCCTTTACCTGGACCTCGCACAAGGAAATCTATAAATAAAAAAATATAGTTTTTTCCAAATTCTGAAGGTCTCACATGTTATGTACACCCTCTAACTTCATTTAGTTTCTTCCCTTTACCTGGACCTCGCACAAGGAAATCTATAAATTAGTTTCTTCCCTTTACCTGGACCTCGCACAAGGAAATCTATAAAATATAGTTTTTATTTTGAGGACATGGTAATTAGTTATTTTAGTTCCCAACCATTCTTGAGGACATGGTATTTAGAATTCCCTTCGAGTCATGTCAAGATCAGATTAGGTACTATTTAGGCAGGTTATCAAGGTTGTCTCCTAAAAAATTAGTATCAAAGGTGGTTGATCAATCTCTTTAATGTTGGTATGCAGTTTGAGTAAATAATATCAGGACCTAAGGGGGTATTTTATGAGTGAGTTTTTGGAAACATCTTATTGTAATGACCCTTAATAAGTCATATATTTTTGGGGATTTGAATTTGATGAAAATAAAGTTTTTATTCTAGAATTTTACCATACATTGATTTGAATTTTTTTAACCTTTTTGAATTCCTCTTAACAGAGTTGATGATCTTTTGTCTCTTGACTAACATTTTTTGATAATTTCTTGTAGTAACATACTACCATGAATATTTTTAAACTAAAATTGGGAGGAATATTATGATGAACCACAACAAGAAAAATCTATAGTTGATCAAAACCCGGTATAGGTTGTTGTGCATGTGGTCCAAGTTCCGGGATAAATAGTAGAAACTATTCTTGATCAGTACACAAAGGTTATACCCTATATCAGAGACAAAATAAATTATTACTATAAGTTTTTTCATCTTAAAAATTTGTATTTACAAGGTACCAATGATCCTCAAGAGGTAGAGGATTTGTTGAAGAAAGTTGAGAAGATCTTTGAGTTATTAGAGATTCCTGATTCTATTAATGTGAAATTTTATTCCTATAATATTAAAGGGCCTAAAATAAATTGTTTGGACTAGATAGTTGAGGCAAAAAAGAATGTAGGCCGATAGTTGAAATAATTCATAGTGCTTTTCACAGAGAAATTTTATTTAAAGTTGATGGTGTTGGCTAAATCGATGAGGTTTCTTAATATTGATAGATGTAGTTGAACTATGAATCGGTATAACAATATATTTCCTAATATTTATCACTTCTCACCTGAGGTGGTATCAAATTAGAATAATAAATACATAATTATTGTGATGATTCTCAAACTAGATATTTGATCCCAAATTTTTTTGACTAAAAACACATTTTATGCTGATGTTATGGAAAGATATTATATGGTGGAGCTTGAACTGGTTAGGATATTAGGTTTTATGGGAGTTTATCTTACTCATAGAAGTAGGTTTAGTGGTTCATTTAAAGGTAAGAGAATGTGGTATTGTTCTCGTGGTGGAAACATTGCTGGTGGATCTTAGTAGTAGACCTCCACTAAATCATCTATAGTATTCAGTAAAGGTCCTATTACCTACTATCAGTGTGGTAAGTTTGGTCACACAAATCATGATTTATTATAGGAACCAAATAATTTTAGCACTTATAGACACTCAATAAATTTACATAGGGTTTTCTATGTTTTTACCACTCTACATAGTGGTACAAGATCATTAGTTCTGAGAGCATCTGTTGTGTAGATAGACGATTCAATAAAAATGTGTTCTTACTATAGGTATTAAGATTTAATATTCATTAATCGATGGATTAATCTCTTGTTGAAGACAATTCATGTCATATAATAGTGATAGGCACCATTAAAATTTCATCATATTTATTATATATTTTATTTTATACTGGTAGCACTCATTCCTTAATATCTACCCATATCATGCAATTGTTAAATCTTTCTTTGGATGTCATAAATTATGTTACAATGATTGATATACCTCTTAGGATGAATAAAGACCAAGGTCATTTTTCCCTTCCTATGATTTCACATTATGAAAAGTTGAACATTCTTGGTACTTTTTAGTTCTAGATATAAAATTGTAGAATGTCATTCTTGAGATGGATTGATTGATCCCCCATAAATCATGTATTGAATGTTATCATTGATAGGTTTCTTTTACAAATATTGATGGAGTGAATCATTTATTTCATGGAGTATGAAACCGGAGTCCAAGTCAAGTCGGACCTCCTCTTATGGATTTGGGTAAGATAAAGTCCATATTTTCCATTAGTCTGTAGCATAAACCTTAAAATGGTGTACTAACCCTAGTAATCATTGAGTTTCTAGATTTTTCCCATTCGAATTATTTGGTTATCCATATATAAGGGATTTGTACTTTTCTATCATCTTGGTTCTAGATACCCTTCCAATATCTATTCTATCTAAATATATGGTACTAGGGAAACTGAAAGAGTTGGAAAATCAGTAGGATGATTCGTTTTTTATAATTATTTATCTGACCATGTGGTTCACCTTGGGAAACACTCATGGATTTTTTTCTATGAAATCCAATGAGACCATTCACCTTTATTTTGAAAATAAAAATATTAATTGGGTTATAGTCAATAATGAATATTCATTACCTCATATTCATGAATTTTTTGACCATTTGAAAGTGGTGAAGTGTTTCTCAAAGATTGATCTTCAGTGTGGTTATCAGAAACATAGGATTATGGAGCATGATTTTCCCAAGACTACCTCTTGAAGATAGTATATCCATTATGAGTACCTTGTTATTTAATTTGTTCTGACCCATGATCCAGCAGTTTTCATGGTATTGATGACAACAAATTTTCAAGAGTACATTTATTCCTTTCTTGTGCTTTTTGTGGATGAAATCTTGGTTTAATCTATGAATCTGGCAAACCTCAGATGTCATCAGAGATAAGTTCTAGATATATTTAGAAACCAAAAGATTTATGAGAAGCTTTATAAATGAATATTTTGTATGTAGGAATTAATGTTCTTAGGGAATGTTGTTTTTAGGCATGTTGTTTCACTAGATCTTGATAACATTAAAGTATTATTACTAGAAGAAACCACATAATGTTTTTTTATGATTTGGATATACTTATGACTGGTATGTTATTATCTCAATTTTTTGAAGTATTTCTCTATGTTGTATTCTTTAACGACTAATCTTACTCAGAACGGAGTGAACTTCATTTGTGATTAAAAATATTTGGTTTACATTGATGATTTGAAATGTTTTTTTGACTTAATCTCCTTTTTAGACTCATCTAGAATCAAGTTAGGGCAATGTTGTTTTTTTTATGTATTAGGATCTGGTTTGGTATGTATTCTTCTATAGGGTAATCATGTCGAAATATATGGTTTTAATCATCTTTGGCATCAGGAAAAAACTATCCTATTCACAATCTTGAACTCATATCCATGATGTATGCTCTAAAGAGTTAGTGGAAATAAATTCATGGAGAAAGGTCTACCATCTACTCCAATAATAAAATCTAGAGTTATATTTTTTCTCAAAAGGATTTGAATATTCATTTGATATGGTTTATGGAGGACCTATAAGATTTTGATCTTGATATTTCCTATAATCCTAGTAAGGTTAATTTTGTTACTCATTCCTTAAGTAGGAATATCCTATCCCAAACCATTAAATAATACTATATGGAGTGAAAGTTGATGGCCTTATTTTTTTATATGAATTTAGGAGTCCAAGAGAATGAGAATGGGATTACTTTGGAAAGTTCTTAGTTCAAATCCACACTACTTGAGAGGATTCCATTGAAACAAAAACTCGATGATGAATTCTATGAAATTGTAGATTATTTATATAGTGGGGAGAACATCAATGGGTGGTCTTTATATTTTGAAGTAATTATTTGATTTTAGAATCTCATTGTTCCTTTACATATGAGGAAGTTTGTGGTGGGATATTTTTATAACTCTTGATGGGTAGTACACCTTGGACCACAATGATGTTTTATGATATGATGTGATGTTTTTAGTGTCTAAGTATGAATTGGGACATTACAAATTATCTTTATCATTTTTATAATTATCAACTGGTTAATTCCAAGCATCAGAAGCCTTCAAGTTTTCTTTAACCCCTTCTGGTGGCAACTTTGGAGTGGGATGATAAATATATTGTATTTTTGGTTGGATTTCCATATACACCTTTAGGAAATAATTAACTATTGGTAGTTATTGACTAATATACAAAATTATATCACTTCATTCTAATTTGTGATATGACCATGTTTGAGGACATGTGAAATTTCTATATAAAAAGAAATTTTTAGATTTCATGAATTTCCATATACAATCATTTTCTATAGGGATACTAGGTTCACCTATTACTTTTGGAAGGGAATATAAGATGTGAAAGGATCCTTAGTGAATTTTATCAAGACATACTATCCTCAAACATATGGGAAAAAGAATTTGAAATTCAAATTCTTGATGGAATTCTACGTGGCTGTTCCCCCAATTTTGATGGAGCCTTGGATAACCATTTAAGAATGGTTGAGTTTTATTATAATAATATCTATTGATCATCCATAAATAGGGAACCATTTGAGTATTTTAATATCCATGCATGAAAATATATATGTTTTGATTTGATATTGGTGAAGCTTCCCTATTAAGACTATGTTTAGTCCATTATATGACAACTAAGATTTAGTTGATTCATGAGATGATTAAAACGATGCAGAGCCATTATAAATTATGTGATGATCATTTTGTATTCCATTTGTAGTTTTTAATTAGTGATGCGATGTTTCTAATATTTTCACCATGGTTATGTCACTAACATCATGGGAAAGGGAATGTTGATACCAAGATATGTATGGCCATTGGAAGTTATAGAATGTGTTGGTAAAGTGTCATAATATTTTAATTATCCACTATATGTGAAATACCATGTTACAAAAATCCAAAATTATATCTCTAATATATATCATTTCCTATGCTGGGAGAATCCAGATGTAGATCCTAATTTATTTATGTCTAAGAAACTGGTTTGAGTTGTTGATTCTAAGATTATTTTTCTTCTTAGAAAATCAATACCCTTTATTTGAGTATTATGAAAGAATATTTTTGATTTACATGTTACCTGGGAGCATAAGGAATTTTTGAGCGTGTAGTAGCCTCAACTATTTGATTTTAATTTTTTTTGATATTCTTTATGGGGATATAATGATTTTATGGTGGGGATAATGGTAACATCCATACCTTTTCTTTCATGTATGTTGATTGATTCTTGAGTTTTCCCTTCTCATCCTCCATGTTTTTGATTTCATCCATGTTCATGTAAAGTATTTCATCTTTAAAAATATTTTTGGATCTTAAATTTATTTTTTTGGATACTTTTATCAATAATAGGTGGTAAAACTCCACAACACTCAAGACCACACCACAAAGGAGTTGGATATTCCATGAAGGCACTGGCTATGTCTTGGGTGTACTATAGGGGTTGAAGACATGATTTATAGAAAATGGTTGTTCCATAATGACCTTACATCTAGAGGTTGTGTTGTAGCCTTCACTATGGGGGGATATTTGATAAGGGATGAGCCATGATATCTTAGACCATCTCTCAGAGCTATGTTCCATGTTGACTTTAGGTAACTACAACTGTTTGGTATTTTGGGATATTACTTTTATTAGGATATTACAATTTTTATTTTTGGAGTCTCTATTTTGGTTTTGCGAGGTATTTTATGGTGGTTTCTCAATGAGAATCAGGCCCCAAGAAATACCTGGTCATCCCCTTCCCTCAGTGGATCAAAAGCACAATAATATTGTAGTAGAGAAAACTCCATGTTTCAGTAGTAAATATATGAAATATAGGTTCATATTCTATTGTTGTTCCACCCCACAATATCTCTATTTTCAATATAGAGGTTTTATTTTAGTTCTTTCCATATTTCAACTATTGAACCCACACCATGGTTGTCTCTTCCAATACACTACTACACCGTGGTATTTTACCCTGTGATATGATGGTTAGCTATTTTACACATCCACACCATATGATATTGTGATATTTTTATCATGTTATCTTGTTTTATAATATATTACTATTATTTTAAAATTTTATTTATTATATTTTCATTTTATTTTAAAATCAATTTCTAAATATTGAGTTGTGTTTCTGATGAATGGAATTTAAAATGGCATAGTGTGTGATGAAAAATTATTAATGGTTATTGATGGAAATAATTATTGATTTCTTGGAAATTTTTTCTTGAATTGAAATTATAAATTTTGAAAGTATTTTGTTGAAAATAAAATGCATAAGATATTTTTGATTTGAAATATAATGATATAATTAATTTTTATGAAAACAATATGATATTGGTTTTTGAAAATTATCACATGAATTTTGATAAAACCCACTTGATTTTGGGTTTTGAAAATAATGACCTGAATTTTAATGAAAGCCATTTGATGTTGGTTTCTTAAATAATGACATGATTTTTTTGATAAAAACCATTTGAGGTTTTTCTTGAAATGAAAGGAATGCATTTGAACTTGAATTATTGCTGAATTAAATTATTTTGAAATGGTTATTTGAATTGGAGATAGTATCTTGGGAATTGTTTAATTTACATTGAAGTATATGGGATACTAGGTAGTCGAGTGGGATAAGCACATGATAGGTATATATTAGATCTACCTAGAAATAGATTGAAAATGATAACACAACTAAAATAAATTAGGGAAGAGAGATTATTCCTTAGGGATACACTTCTTTTCATCATTAGGGATGTTCTTTATACACATTGTAAGCCATAATTATACAAGATGTGTGATAATACTTAGATATTTATCCCCCTGGGTCTCTTAAACATGGTATTATGATTGGAAATTATTTTAAAAGCCTTATGATATAACTGTTTAACTCATTTTAATTTTTATGGGAATTCTTATTCATGATTTATTTTGTTAAATATCATTTTTTTGGATTTTTGACAAAGACAATTGACTATGAAAGCTATAATGAAAAATCTATTGTACCTATTTTATTATAGTCATTTAAAATGTTTCTTCAGGGATGTTTTTTTATGAACTAAGAAAATTTTTCCATGACATGTTTTATTTACATTAAGAACAAATGGTTTATCTAATATGGAATGCTTATGAAATTATTGGTGAAATACTACGAGTCTTGTTGCTCACACACTACCTTTACTTTTGAGTATTTATAGATTTTCTTATGCCAGGTTCAAGTAAATGGAATACCTCATAGTAAGGTGGATGATGTACGAGACTTATAGGACATTAAAAATTTAGATGCACATGATGGATTTTGTGACCCACCAGATGTGTTAGGTTGTCTTGCTGTCATGGGACTTGTCTCAAGGTACTGCTGAATAATTTTATCCTATAGGGTGTTTTTCAAACCAATAGATTATATCCTCCATTTTTATTTGATTTTTAACTCTTGTCGAAAAATCATTCCCTCTTTTAATTTATTTATGCTATGCTTATGGTCTCCATCCCATATGGACATGGAACATTTTTTGGGTCATGTTAGGATCAACTTGGGTGACATTTTGGCTGGTTATCTAGGTTGGTTATTGTCAACACATGATCTTACTAGGGAATATTCACCAATATCATGCTAATAAAATAGATATTTTCATTGTCAAACCTATATAGACTCAAAGGGTTCCATCTCGATGGATGACTATTAGAAGTTATTATAATAAAACTCAACCATACACAAATGGTTATCCCATGTCCCTCCTCTATCAAAGACAAAATCACATAGCATGTCTAAAAAAAGCTGAATTATCAATTCTATATGGTCATCCATTTGAGTAAGGTATGATGGGATGAACTTTACCTAGTATCCCATCTCCTCAAAGAGGGCCTTCCAAAAGTGATAGGTGAACTAGGGATCCCTATCATAAATTATGGTTGATGGAACCCCATGATATCTTTTGATTTATTAGACATAAAAATTTCCCATGTCTTCAACCTTAGTGGTATCATGAATCAAAATGAAGTGATCTAATTTAGTCAATCAAAAAACACCACCCATATTGACTTATTACCTTGATGGGTATATGGTAATTTGACCAAAAATTCCATAGATATTACATACAACTTCCAAGTCAGCACTAGATAGGGCTGAAGAAAACCTAAAGGATTTGGATTTTTGGCCTAACTTATTTAATAGTGTAATGATGAGATACAGAAATAACAATTTCCAATATAATACCTATATACTAAAAACATTTCCTTATATCATATAATATATTAGTGGTTCTTATGTGTACTTACCATTGGGATTCATAAAAATATCCCATCATGACCTCCCATAATAGTAAAGGAATTACAGAACAATTCTAAAAGAAAATAATTACCTCTAAACCAACCCAGATAATCCATCTAATCTGTACATGATATGATCATGACATGTCCTGAAGGGAGTTCCTGATCATCATAGGATGATGAGAAGCACCGTGGCATCATTAAAATAATAGAGGAATCAATTTCTCAAAAAAGAGTTACTATTCAAGAAAAAGAAATAGATAATAATTGGTGGTATGAAAAACACTCCATAGGAGAAAAGGTGTCCACAAACCCTGATACGATTCTTATAAAGACAAGACAACTCAACACATCTGGAGGATCACAAACTACATCTTGTACAACTAAATTTTCATGGTCGCACATGTTTGGTACACCCTCTAATTCCAGGTGGTGCTTTCGCTTTACCTGGACCTAGCAATATGAAATATAAAAATTACCCAAGGAAATGATTGGGAGTGGGATACAAGACTAGTTGGGTTATACCAATCATTTCATAATAATTACATATTATATAAACAATTTATTATCAATTTATATAAAAAATCGATTGGGAACATTTTCTCAGTTCATATCAAAATATTCCCGAAGAAACATTTTCTATGAGTATTAAAAAATAGGTAAAACAACTTTTCCATCAAGGCATGAATAAAAAAAATATTTTTTAAATATACCTGAATAAAAAATTTAATAAAATAGATAATTAAAAATTATTTCCATCAAAATTTACATGAGTAAAACATTAAAATGATAAGGAATGTAAAACCATTTCCAATCATAACAATGTGGTTAAGAGACTAAGAAATATGATATCTAATAATTCTTACTCATCTTAGTGAATTTTGAATTCCAATGTACACAAGGAATATCCCAAAAAATTAAATAGAGAAGATTCCTAAGGACTACTCTCCCTACCCTCATGTATTTTATTTTCATTTTCATTATTAATCCATTTCTTGGTGGAGAAAATACATGCCTAGCATGTGTTCTTCTTGCTCAACTACCCAGTCCTCTATGTGCTTCAAGGTATGCTAAAAACTTCAAAAGGGTGTATCACTTGTTCAAAAACCATTTCAAACATCATTTAATATAATTACAATTTAATATTGGAAACATTTCTTTGATTTCTAAAACCTATAATAAACAATTTTTATTAAAAAATCATGCTGTTATTTAAAAAACTGACATCAAATAGTATTTTTAAAAATTCATTCCATTATTCTCAAATCCCCAAATCAAGTTGTTTTTATCAAAATTAATTCCATTATTTTCACTAACCAATATCAAATGGTTTTCTTCAAAATCCATTGAATCATCACATATCAAATCATAAATATATTATGACTTTAATTTTAAAGAAAATTATTTCAATAGTCATAATTATAATTTAAGCTGATTTTTCTTTGAAATAAACAATTAATATTTATCAATCACCATCAATAAATTTTAATCACACACCATTCTATTTCAAAGTCCATTTATCAAAAACCCAACTCAATATTTAGAAATTTAATTAAACCAATTTAAAATATAATATTCATAGGGGTCAAATAATAGAAATAGATTATAAAAAAATCTACCATGTTAAAAATAGTGCATGGCCCTAACGAGGGGTTCACAAGGAGAAATAGGGTCTACCTATGAAAATAGAAGAAGATCCACGACACAAGACAAGTGTTGTGGTGTGGAGGTGTACAATAGTCGAACACCACGGTGTAGGGTGAAATACCAAAGTGCATTGGTGCACTAGAAGAGACCACTATGGTGTATGATTAATGACTACAATGTAGAAAGAACCGAAAGATGACCCCTATAATGAAAATAAGGATACTATGGTGTAGAAATAAACTAGAAATCAAAACTCTATGGTGTAGCATGATTAGAATGTCATGGAGTTAGATCTACCATATTCATTTAGAGCTTTTAAACCACCATGAAAAGGGGATTTTCGGGTTTTTTCAGGGGTTCCGATTCATGTTGGGAAACCCCCCCATAAAATCCCACTCAAAATGAAAAATTGAGGCTCTAAAATTAAAAATAATAATATTATAATAAAGGGATCAACATATAAAAATATAATGGTTGTAACTATTCAAAACTAATTTAGAAGATGTCTCTACAACATAGATTAAGATACCACATAACAACCCTTCTAAAATTTCCCTCTACGGTGAAGGCTATGACACAAAATCTACAGGTCGGGGTCATTATGCTATATATATTTTATATGATGAATGAAAAAAACCCCTACAGTACTACTATAGATTTTCCACTACCTCAATGATGTAGAAAAATCCTTTGCGGCGTGGTCCAGAGTGTTGTGGTGTGGTTCCACCTGTTTTGTAAAAATGCTTCTAAAAAAACATTTAGGCTTACAAAAGATTTTGGAATCCTAAAGCCTTTATATGAATATGGGTCAACTCAAAACAATGGAGACGAAGAAGGGAAAAATGAATAATCAATGAATTTACCTAAAAAAAGGTTGGGATGTTACAATTCTCCCCACTATAAAATCTTTTAGTCCTAGAAAGCTGGTTAAGAAGAATCTACATCAAATATCTGAGGCCACTTTTATCTCATCAATTCCTCACACTCCCAAGTCAAATGTGAATCCAAACCATACTACTATAATATTCTAATAAAGGTTATTGATTTTCTATAAATAAACATTATATGAGAATCAACAATTAGAATTGTATTCTCCGTCACATATAAATTAGGTTCCACATCCAGATTCTCCCATATTATCACATGAGATGGATTAGAGGGACACTTTCTAAGACATGAAAAATGAAGCACAATCTAGATAGATGTAAACTAGAGTGGAAAAGAAAAATAGTAATCCAAATTACCTATTGTCTCCACAAACTCAAATGATTTCACATATCTTGGTGCTAACACACCCTATTTCCCAAGACATAAATGTTCTAAGTGTACTGAAAATCTCAAAACACTAGATCACTAACACTATACTCCAAATTGAATTGATGATGATCAATATAGGGTTTTTACAGATTTTCACCATTATTATTATCTAAATAATCAATTGAATCTTATATATCACCTCTCAATCCAATATTAGTCTTACCAAAGAAGATTTTCCAATCTTAGACAAAAAGTGAATAATTTCATGATCAATTGTAAAAATTCACAAAGTGTACTATCAAGATGGACGGTTGATAACTATCACTATAGGAAAACCAAACCCATGAAATATGTCATATGATTTATCCAGTTTCATAAACTCATACAGCCACTTATCCACATATCACAACCACAAATAACATTCCACATCCATATCGCATCCTCATCAGAGTAGGGTATGATGATCAAAAAATACATCGACCTCAATCCATCCTCCTACCATAACTATCCCCACCATGTGTCTACACCACAATCACATAACCATGTTAGTTAGTATATATACACACCAAAAACTAAATCTATTGTATCCTATATAAATTTATGTCTACAATTAGTAATAAAAACCCATACTACATTTAAAGTTGAAGTGGGAAAGAGGGATATGTTAGCTATCTATCCCATTTTCAACCAAGATTATAGGGAAATCACCTAGAACCCATGTCCCCATACGAACATCGGTCAGGTTATTTGACTTGGGAGGTAATGTGTATAAAATAATGATGAAATATAAGATATATAAGTAGTCACACACAATCCCAAACTAAGGGTTTATAAAAATCCAACATTATTATCACTCAAAAAATCCTCCATCATTTCCACAATTCACTAATAATTTCTTCCATCATTAATCCAAAAACCAAATCCATATATTCATATAGGAAAACTAAAAAAATATTAATAATTTTGATATTTAATTCATCATTTTATCTTAGAAAATTTTAATTAGTAGAAACCTGTTAGTTATTAAACATATTTAATTTGAATCCCAACCTAAGGGTTCATAACAAACGAACTTTATTATCACTCACGAAATCCCCCAACATTTCCACAATTTATTAATAAATACTTCAATTATTAATAAAAAACCAACTCTATCAATTCACATATGAAAAATAAAAGAGAATCAATCATTTCCAAATTGAATTCATACTTTTAGTTTATAAAATATTAATTAGTAGAAACATTTTAGTTATTAAACATATTCAATTTCAAACAATACAGTAACCTAAATTCCATTTAAACACATTAATTATTCATTAGTCACAATTATTCCTACCTATTATCATTAATAACTAAAAATTTAACAACCCACCATTTATCAGTTTCTATCCGATTACACTTTACTGACTTTTTAATTCCTCCTACATTCTATGTCACTGAGTGAATCTAACAAAACCACACAATAACTAACCACATAACCATAAAAACCAGTACACAACCAATGTCAACAACTACCAGAATAACCACAAATTTCTTCCTTTCTACACAACCAACCATGGAAATACTACCATATCAACAACCACAATATATCCTCCTAACCAAACACAATGACCAACCACAACCACTCTAACTAGAGTGATAAAGACCCCATATCCAATAACAAACAAGGTAAAAAACCATTAAATAACATTTAAGGAGTTATCCTTAATAATTATTACATATTAAAATAGAATTTTATTCCCAAACATCAACACTGTAATTTCAAATCTCCACACAATCAATTCATTACCATAACTAAGTGTGTATCGTATTTTGGAAGGCAAGTATAACAAATAAATAACCTAATGCAATGTATATCACAATTAAAAACATAAATTCCTTATAAGAAACATAAAAAAATATTAATATATATGAAATATTATATAATTTTTGAAATCACTTGTGAATCATCCTCTTCCCATCAGTTTCCATTAATCCACTTCATTATCTTATTTAGGTTTATCCACACAATTTTAAAAATGAATAAAAAATCATGATAATTACATAAGTACACATATTTAATAAGAATAAGTCTTGAGTACCCTACCTTAAACAAATATTTATTTATTTGTATGATAAAAGGACACCAAAATGAACTATTTATCGAGAAACCTCAAGGAAAACTTTAAAAAACCTATAACCTACCAGGATCAATGAAAACCATGACTAAAGACCAAAAAATTTAATCCAGACTATTTTATCAGATTCTCTCATAATAAATAATAATAATATAATGAATTATGATATGTTAGAGTATCACTTTAGATCTCAAATAGGCTGATCTATTGAATCTAAAAAAAAATCAAATAGTGGTAAATATCTATAAATAAACACCATTGGTTGCCTAATGTTTGAAGTATGTTCAAAAAATAAGAAATAATTCAAGATAAGGATCAAATTTATAATAATTCTATAAAAATATTTAATCATGACATGATGGGTGTCATCACATTACAATCAAACTCTAATATGAAATCCTCATCAGTATTACCCAAAAATCCTAGAGGTAAAACTAAATTGAAATAGATATTAATTATAAGTTTAATTATGGAACATGAAGTGGTCACACTATATTTTATGAACTCCCAAATATAATTTCATGATATTTTATTTATTTCTTCAATCCAAGTACACCTAAAAAAACTAGAACATAATGAAAGGTATTGGAACACAATGACATAAGGAAGGAAAAACCCAAGAAATCAACCATCTATGACTCCATAGAACATTTAGAAGATTTGTGAGACAACACATAAATCCCATAATATAAAATCAATATATATCAAATTATAAATAACCAATAGAAGATTAATTTTGAAACACCTCGATACCACTATTCCACAGTAACACCCCTCAAAGAGAAACCAACCTCGTCACACTGTAAACATACTTCTATTTCAAGACAGAGTGACCCCAAAATGTCACAGATCTTCTCCTATGACAAAAAAAAAATAACCACATGAAATCCCAAACCTTCATAGTGTGACAAAATAGAGTAAAATAAGACCCTCTCATCACATAAACTCACTACATTTTAATACATATAACCATGTCACAACACCACCTTCCATTTGAAATTTTATCTTTAACTACATATTCCTTTTTTTAAATTTCTTATAACACATCCAACACATGAAAGATACAATGTTATTTTTAGATAGGTTCTATTACATTACACTATCAAAAATATAATAATATGTATTTGAATTTATAATTCTAATTCATCAAGTAATTAGTTGTTCGGTTTAGAAAATCTATTTTTACTGTGTTAATAAAAAAAGTTATGTTAGTCTATGCAAAATAGAATTGTATATTTTGTATTGATGGTATTTTATAAAACCATTGATACTGTGTTACATGAGTATTTATTATATAAAATAAATTCATCATCATTTTGGGAAAATTAAATTTTCATGAATAATTGACCTTGGAGGATATATTACTTATATAGATCTTAAATATTTAATAATAAAAATTTATAGTTACAATTTTTAATGAGTTTTTTAGATAATTTTTATAAATATAAAATGATGGGAGGTTTTGAAATACTTAGAAATCTATATTGATGAATATCATAAAAATAAATATGGATATGAATTTTAACCATTGATTACAAAAGAAGAAGATATTTTTGGGTATAAATTGTTATTCAAACGATATTTTACTTGAAATGAAGTTTTATATATAAAAATAACTCGTCAAATATATATAGGAAATAAATAAAAATAACATGGAAACAATTTAATTACATTTTAACATTTATTTTTAGTATAGATTAGTCTTCCCATGATCTATTTCACTAAGTGTAAGGTGAAATTGAGAAGTAAATAGTTGAAATCTCATGATTCATGATTATATGTTACCAAACAACTCACACCAATTAAACACCCTTTAAAATATTAAATATATACCCATTATATAATTCATGGTTCATCTACACTTAAGTATAATGTAAGATACTTGAATCATCCATCTTATCTATGTAATACAAATAAAATATGGGTATAGTTAATTGTTTTTCCCGTTTATCTCGTCCATGTAGAAGTATACACTTACATGTGAAGGTTTGAGGAATATATTTATACCTTAAATCTCCCCTTGAAGTCCTATGGAAAACTAAAACAAGAAACTCCACCTATAGAAACCAAAGGATCTAACCCACCCTATTATAAACATGGATGACTTTCTACCTCAAACAAAGGAATAGCCTACCAATACCAATACGTGTTATGTTTCACATTAACCCACTTAGAATAAAATTTCTAGGAACACCCTTCTTAACCAAAAGCTAAAAAAACCCATACTTGACCTAGGGCTTCTAAAATAATTTTTAAAGACTAAATATCGTTCCTTAGATAAAACTAATAATTTATTACCTAAATTTATATCACCCATCTGATTCTAATATACCTATCTCATAACTTATAAAAAAATAACCCAAAATTTATAATCCACCCCCAATAGTTTACACATAAAAGAAACTTTATGGATGAAAAATGTAAAACATAGATATGTCATAGAGTTGACTAACCATGAATTATAACTATACTGAGATATTATATTAGAATTCATATTTATTAAATTATACAAGATACACATTCAAAGTTCCCTATAAACTATGAAAATATTAAAAACATTTTGATTCATAGAAATTTTCATTATCCATATTCAAAAATTATCCTAAAATAATTTTACATCTCAATACACCAATTACACATGATGCTATATCCATTGAATGAATTTAACACAACATTGTAAATATATTTCCCCTAATTTCTAAAAATATGGCCTATTTTCTACCATTTATTCATTAATAATAAAAAACCCATCATTGATTTTTATAGATTAACCCAAACAATATTACATATGAAACCCCAAATCAAAACATAATTGAAATGTTAAATGATTTCCAACAACCCAAAGTCCCAATGTAATGCCAACTCCCAAGCCAAATAGAGGATTCACATTCAAAACAACCCTTCAATTTTTACATTAAACATTGAAATTCCCCCAAACACTCATTTAATGAAAAAAATTATTTCTCAGATTTAACTTAATTAAAAATAATAATTTACAACCATGGTAAAAACCTTCATAATTAATAAATTAACCAATATCCATTTTATCCCATAAATCATGTAAAAAATTTGTAAAACCATTTCACAATCCAAATAATTTTTGAAATTACTCACCCAACCAATTATGAAATCGCATTATAAAACCAAATATAAAAAAAAAATATAAATCTAATTATAAAATATGTTATGAGTTTTAAAACAAAAAATCACAAATTCTCTTATTAATGAATTTTGATAATCCAGTTAATTTTTTTATATAATTCAATAGTAAAATAAAATGGAATAATAATAATAATATAGATTTTATTAATAATTTTACTCACACACATAATTTTCCTACCACACATAGGAAATTAACTTTTCACATTAATGAATATTTTAGCTTAAATTATATAATTTTTTATTGAATTTTAGTTATAATAATCCTCTTTCACTTTTGAATTTTCATACCAAACCACACAGTTAATAATTATACAATTTATGAAAAAAATTATCGTAAAAGGAAACTACATTAATCATATATTTATCATGGACCATTAAGAAGGGAAATTTTCACCTACCTTTAACCATTTTTATAAATCAAAATACTTGTATCTTAACTATCAAAATCATAATCTGACACCTATCAATCCAAAATCCAAAAAATTACATTAGTATTGTTTCTTTAAAACTCATTTAATTATGATTGATCAAAATAAAAATACATCTGATTCAAATTATATTCCAATAAAACTTCCAAAAAATTTAAAATAAACCTTTAAAATCGTTTTTAGGAATATGAAAATAAAACATTAATCATTAGGAAGGTTTCTACCATGTTCTGATAAAACTCTGAATAAAAAATGTATAGAAACTTGAAACTGAAATAAGTAAATATAAAAAATAAGAAATAATATATAAGAAATAGAATCCCATGGTAATTGGTCATATATAAAATACGGTTGGGATTCACATGAATAAATATAGAGAATAAATAGATAGAAATAATGAGATAGTGAGGAAAATGTAAAATAAAGATGAAATTTTAATGATAGAATGTCTTGGTTGCATGGTTTTCCAAACTATATAGGATATCCTTGACTTTTGTTTTATATTATTGTTTCATTTACATTATTTAGTGACCATCCACCCTAATCATTCACTTCCTAATCTTTTTTTTTTCTATTTAACTTTTTCCTTATATCTTTACTCAAAAATTATTTACTTACAATTTCTCAACTCTTATAACCATATTAATATTTTCTAAACATCAAATTCCAAAAAAATGATGATATATCTAAATTTAAACATGTAATAAAAAATTATTACATGATTTTACTATATTATTTTCTATTTATTATTAAGACAATCATTCTAGTTACATTACAAGATCAAAATTTGTTAAATTAACAAGAGCAGATGACATTAGAGATAGGTTAAAAAGTGTAATGTGTGGAATCCTGATATATCAAAATAAGAAATCAAGTTGAATACACCATCCATTTAAGATAATATATTATCTTTTATGAGGTATTGGTTAAGATCTCAATACACTGAGAGGGGTGTGAATTAGTGTATACATTTTTAATTGTTAATGATTTAACAAATCTACCTAATTTAACCTTTGTTTATCTATTAGATAAATATGACTAATTTTATTTATGCATATATTTTTTATCAGTGATACTAAATATATTAATCAGTGATCATATATGAATTCTTTTATGTTATTCATTTTATATGAATGGAAATATCCTTAGAATAAAATAGAAAATCCCATTGTCATAAGGTTAACTAGAATCACTATGTAGACCCAAATGAGTAAGGTATCATCCTTAAAATCATTATAATTAAATACTCAAACTATGTTTAAATATTTCCCACACATTAATAGTGATAAATGTTTTTGTAATTTAAGAATGGAATTGTTAAACCCATTATCGAATCACTAATAATTGAATAATAATCCACAATATTTATGACACTCATACTTTTAAAAAAAATATTTTTTTAAAAGTATATATATTTTCAACCATGAACATTTGTTTACCTAAATTCAATTTAACATCACTAATATGATTACCATATCAAATTCTTAATAGGTATATTCATTTGATTAGAATAATATCACATCTTTTGATCTTCAAAAAAATATGAAACTCTAGAAAAACTTCATTCATAATAAATTTTTACTTCATATATTTATTTGTAAGACTCCAATATTTAATTTGATTTATCATGGTATAAAAAATTTTATATTACATATTTTAATAATTTTTTACTCTAGTACATCATAGAACCTTATTTTTTCTCTTCATATCTATTTAATTGTTCATACACTACCACACATAATAAAATAATCTCTCCCAAGTTTTAATTTTAATTCAGATTTTAAAAATACCCAACTTCCATAACCACATTCAATAAAATATTAAATTTGAGATATTATATTAAAAACAAACATTAACTCACTTTATATAAATGTATAGGATATATTGGGTTGACAATAAACGATAATTTAAAGAAAATAAAATCTTACATCTTCGATATTCATGAAAACACTTATTTTTATATTTTATATAAAAAACGAACTGGGTTCCCTATTTATAAAATAAGATTTTAAGTGATTAATAACAAAAAATAGCTACTAATTTACTAAGGTATTTGGTAGTCATTTTTACACATTGGGTAGCTAGTGAGCCATTGGGTAGTAGCTAAGAACCACTATGTATTCGATGATTAGAATACTATAATTTTGATATCTAGATTTTATCTATTGAGTAGTTAGTACTGGTCTATTGGATACCCAATATTTGTTAACCTTGTTAAAATACTCTCTCCCTACAATACAAACTACTAAATTTCTCTAAACACTCTACACACAATAAATACCTTTATAAACACTTCATTTAATCTCAGACCAATCTCAATATCTATTTCTTTGTGAAGTGACTTTCATTGATATAAAATAAAATAAATGGATAACATAATTTCAATTTTAATTTTCTGTAGTACTTAAAAATTTTATTATACAACTCATCTTCAAGAGAAAATAATATAACCACCATCAAGATTGCCTCAATAATATATCATGTTAATTTTTTTAGAAACCCATTTATCACTTCATATAAATCTATTTCTTTCATCAGTTGATGTCTTCAATAAATTGATACCAATTAATATCTTCAATAAATTGATACCAATTGATATCATCACTTAAAATGATATTTTCTTTATACTTATAAACTACTAGGTATTAAAATTTATCCCCTATACATTAATTCTTTAACCACAAATATTTTGAACATAAATGATACATACCAAACACCTCATCTCTTAGTAGTGAAATATAATTTTATCAATTATTGACCCATGTGAGGAAAATAAATATAGAAAACAATAATAGGTAAAAATAGTTAAAAAAATATCCATAAACCACCATCTTACTAATTAATACTTCATTAATAAAAATCATCATTCTATTTTTAAATAATTTTCACAAATTTAACCAGCACACATGTCAAGCATTTTTAGATTCATTATTTAATAAATAAATAGAATTTGTTAAATAAACACACACACACACACTAAAAGAATAATATGCCCCTATGATTCCCTATAATATATTCCATCATTTCGAAAAACTTCATAATTACTTTTAATTTTTGTATTTCTACCCCTTATAAAATAATAATCAAAGGAATTAAGGGATGTTATATGCTAATATATACATATAAATTGATTTGAGAGATATTATACACTATTCATATATCTTGATTTTTAGAATGAATCATTTGATAGTGATTTGGTAACAAAATCCATAACTTGATCCTTTTTTGGATCAAATTTTGGATTTAAAAACTTTTTGTTGATTTTATCCTTTAAAAGTGATGAATGGTATTTATTTTATGATTATCACAGCTCAAGATCAATTTTATCCTAACTTTTTTCAGAAGTTATTGAATATGAGTCTTTATATACACTATTTGAGTCATTTCTTGAGTTATAAAAGAATAGTTTTCTTAATAAATACTCAATATCAATGAATTTAATTTCATTATATTCCACGATAACCCTTTTATACAAAAAATAAAACCACACTAAAGTTATATTTATAATCATAAAAATTTTCATCCTAATTTGTGTTTACATATCTTAATAAATCAAGATAACCTTTGTTATTATAAAATAAAACAAACTGATTAGTGAATTTGATATACCACAGAATTTTTTTATCCATTATAAAATGAAATTATTTTGGATGACTTTGTAAGTGATCACATAACATCACTAAACAATTGATATTCAATCATGATTTCATAAATTATATGAGGCTTATAATTAGTCTTATAAACACTATTTTATTAACTTATTTACCATTATAATATTTATTGAACTTTTTCTCCACTAATGTTAAAGTAGAAACAACCTTCACATAATAAATATTGAACTTCTTCGAAAACTATTAGGCATACCGCTATTTATTTAATAAAATATATTTATCACCTTGAGTAATTTAAAAAAACTAGTAGTAAATTATTTAATTAAGAATGGAAATATCCAAAAAATACATTATTTTATTATAAAATATCTCTAAAACCACTTCTTCATTTCTTATAAAAATTATATAATTTATATATATAATAATAATTTTACAATTTTCTTAAGGTATGGGTTATTTTCCACTTTCAATAATTTTTTTTGTGACTTTAAAAATATCTAAAACACATAATAAAAATATCTCGGGGAATGATTCAAGCCATACAAATAATTCCTCATATTTTAGCACATTTTCCATCTTCACCAAGAATAAGTCAGTTGTATTAGTTAATATACAACTATTCTTTAAACTCTTAATTAAGAAATATCAATATAGAATCAATTTAAAATATTTTATATTTTTATTTATCCACTATAAAAAGTAAAAATTTGTTTATTTTATGAATTTATATTAGTGGAAATGTTTCATTTATTTTTATCCCATTAAATTTTGAATACCCCTTACCCAAAATCAATGTTTTATTTCTTATCAATTTCAATATTATATTTTAATTATTTTATAATAATTAATCTATTTTAATATTTTTTATTAATTTTATTTATAATCAATTATAATGTGATTTTATTTTCTATTTAATCTAATTAAACATTCATGGAATCAAATCATTTTTTCTCTTCAATGATTAAACATCACTCTTTAGCTCAATTAAAAGAACAGAAATGTGTGAGTTATTATCCTCAATGGTTTTTATTCAAATCATAACATCAAAGTATCTAATGGTTTTTTATCATAAAAGTATTATTAAATCTTAGACAAAGTGTATTGGGTTATTTACTAGCGCATTTCTAACTCAATGGTTATGGTATAAGAATGGATTATTCTTTTTTGGATGATTGATCTCTCACACAACCCTATTTTTATTGTATATTATATAAAGGAGGATATCCTAAAAATGTAACACATATGAACCTATTATAATCCTTCTTTCATAGAAATTATTTTTCTATTGAATCTATTTATGTAGGAAACCTAACCTACCAAGAGAGGTGATCCTTTATATGTGAGGGTATTTATTTCAAATCCTCCATAAGTGAGTGATCCTTCTTACCTATGAATTATGATCCTATAAAGGTGGAGTACCTCAACATGGGTTGACCCTTAAAGAGGTGAAATTTCTATTCTATAAAAGAATTTGTCCTTGAAGGAAGCATAATGTTATAGTCCTCCATAAGTAGTGACCCTCACTGATAGTGATCATTGAAATGGAGGAATCCAAATTTCTCATAGGCAACCACCATTGAAAATGGTATAATTCTTTCTCTATAGTTGGAAACCTCAGAGGGGTGGTGTGTGAATCTACTATAGGTGAAAAATTTTAATGATGGTGAAATTCCTCCTCCTAATATGGTGAACCATGAAGCACTATAAACCTCTAAAGAGGCAATATTCCAATATTCAATAGGTTTTAAAACATAAAGAAGTGGGATTATTATTATCTAGATATGTCCAAATCATCATCATTAATCGACACATAATATAAATCTACAGAAATTTTGAAATTTATTTATTATTTTCCTAGTAATTAAAAAAAATAAACATAAACATTTTTAGTTACTTATTTTTGTTCACACCCACTAAATGAGTGTTCAAAAATAGTTATACCCTTTCTATAAATAATAATTCCAAGAGTATTATTGAAATAGTGATAATTATTGGAGTTGGAATACTAGAAAAGAATTTTTTTCACTTTATGATTACCTATATTCATAGTTCTAAATATTAAAAAAATACTTATCACTTGATGACTGTTCTTCTCCATGACATGGTATGTGACAATGTCTTATGAGTATCTGTCACAGTAAAAGGCCATAGTAGTTCCCTACAATGATGAGAACATAGAAGTTCCATGATAGTATTCTTAAATATATATGTTATATAACTATATGGAATCATTTGAGGGACACAAATGATATAGGTTATCATGGGTGGGGACACATAGAAATCTGAGGAACCTTCTCATGGCGTACACCCTTGGTAATTTCTAGAGATTATGAGAATGGAACCCACAAGTAGAAAATCCATATTTATAAATTTCATTGGATGTTCCAATTTTTGAACATTTGTATTGATCTTTATAATTTAATATTATTGTTAATGGATATTATGAGTCATGTACTTTTATAAATTGACATAGAACATGATGACATATGTTCATGGAAAATTAGGATACGTTGTGTGTGGCCCGAGTAATATTTCATTAATGAATAAAGTGATAAAAGATTTCTTCCTTTAGCAATTTAAAATAATTTTTTATCTCAGGATATTTTATAGAACTGGTACAACATTAATAAATTCATATCCATAGAGTTCTATGGAAAAGTTCAATTATGAAAATTCAATAATAGACACATAGAATACATAGATTGATGTCACCAGCATGTAACCTGCATTACTATAAATATCACAATAAATGGATTATATTACATAGAAAGAATCCAAATAGTGTTTCATGTTATTGAAACATTATTTTTTTCTCTAGGGGTGCCTTGGAATGTTTCTAGATTCTAACCTTGGATTTTGGGCCACTTCACCTAATTTCATTGAAAAAGAGGTTTTGATTGTTAAAACAAAGTGTTTCGAGAACCAAATTTATATAATAATAAATATATTTATTCTTGAATAGGTTGAGTAAATATTATTCCTCCACATGGTTTAATTATTTCAGGATTTCTTGATAGTATATATTCCATCACTATTTATTCAAGAGAATATTTTATGAGGTAAATATTTAATAAATATTTAATTTATATTTTCTGAATATAACATTTATTTATTTATTGGTGAATAATGTTTTGATATTTATTAATTAAATAAATCATCACTATTCACGGATTGATAAATATTATGGAGGAATGGTGGACCGAGTTTAATGGTCTGGTGAGAAATAATATATAATAGATATTATTTGAACAAATAATATTTAATAAATTGTTTATTTTTTCTCATTTTAATAAATTATAATAACAATATTATTTTTATTATAGACATGGGGGTTTGTAGAGATTAAAGAAACAATAAGGGGGCATGTTCAATTTTTATTTTCTAACTCTAGTACTATTTAAACCCAATTATATTATTACTAATAATGAGGTTTCCATTTTTTGTTGTTGTGAAAAACAACATCCTGATAATTCTCTAAAAACCTTAGAGAGATCCATCTTCAATAACTCTCTCAAAGATAGAGAGAGAACCTCCTCTTACAACACTCTCGATTCTAGAGAGATCAAAGAAAATTCATTTTGATGTAATTCTCAGGGCAATCAAAGATGAATGATACGTGCAACATGATCTAGAATGACATCACCCACAAAATCCTATATTGGAATAAAAAGGTTTGTGGATAATGTGTGAATCACCATTGAAGGAAATATAAACTTAATTCTTATAATGAAATGAAGGTACAAAATATATACACTTTATATTCATCAAAAAATAAACAATTCATCATAATGTAAATAATTAATTTCTTAAATTAATTATAAATCATTATGTGATGATCTTGATTTTTTTTATGATGTTCTCAGATTAATTAATATTTGATTCAGTTCCATTGGTCATAGATTTTATCATCAATGTACTCCTCAAATCAATCACCAATTATAACAGAAATTTTAGTTGGACATACCCATCTAACACTTCTGCTATGTCTGGTACCTTCAATTTGTATGAGAGTCATCACATAGTTATTTATAATTATTTATAACTATTTTAAGACAATTGATTTATTTATGCACTTATATTTAATTTTTTGTTCAATCTTAATTTTTATTTAATCCAAATTGAGGTATTTACTACTTTTCTCCTTAATTATCACAAATATAATCAAAATAAATTAATTTTTTGAATGAAGAATATTCAAATAACTGATCTAGAGGTGCTGATGGTTCTTTCCAAATAGTACAAGAGTGCACATCTTATTTCCTATTGGTCACTCCAGGTAACCATGTTTAATATACCAATATAATTCATAAATTAATTCATAACTAATTCAATATATGTGAATTTGTTATATATGATGTTCATTTAAATACACCACATGTTGATGAGGCCAACCTAAAAAATGGTTTTCCTGACTACACAAAGTAAAACTTTTGTACATGCTATGTAGTCTACTAGTCAAAGATGAGCTATGTATTTTCTTACACAACCTACATGACTGGTGGCCATGTAACATAGATAGAACACGACATGAATACCATGTACATTCTATGTACATTTATTTCCATGGCATGATTACACATCGAGTCCCTAGGCATGTGCCATAGATAGATGGTGAGAACTATACATGATGTGTAGCTTGAATGTACATGTTGTGTATATTAAAAAATCACAAATAATTAAAAATAAATTTATTATATTTCATAAACCTTATCAACATTTGTTTTATGGGTCATTTATTTGACTATGTACATTCCATGTTATGGGTTATATATATATTGTATCTAATTAATTTATATATAATATCCAGAACTATTTATCATGTATAATTCATAATATAGTCCTTACTCAACACACATTAAAACATGAAATGTTATGTAAATAACATGTTTTAATTTTTATAAAGTTGAATCATACATCCCATGAAATTAAATGAAAATTCATACATGAGACATTCTACATGAGTAACTAGTATAAAAATATAATACATACTGGGTAGATCAGATAGATACTCACCATGTTACATCTAAGGTACATATTTTTCACATAATTAATTTTAAATAAATTTAATTATTTTGTTAAAAATTATGATGAATGAGAATATCAAAAATGTTTGGATGGGAATTAAGATAAAATAATTGATTAATTAAGAAGATAATTAATTAATTAATACAAGATTTATATAAATTAAGAATGATTATTATTGAATGCTAATTTCAATAAATTTGTAATTCATTGCATGTATGTGGATGGTCATGAGAATAGGTCAAAACTTTGTATGTGATTGGTTTAATTTAAATTTATTACTAAATTAAATTGATGGGATACACATTATCTCTCCTTTCATTATATAAGAGCCTACGAGCAAACAATTTTCTTTTATATAAAATCCTTAAGCAATATTTTTGTTCACCTTAACTACGTGTGAGTAAAATCCTATATAATGGACGAAGCTCCCAAGTGAGTGGAGGTGGTTCTATTTTAGAGCTAAGGTGAAACTAATCTAATTAGTACATGGTTAGATATGTGGAAAGCTGTAAAAAAAACCAAGTAATGTATTAAGGTGTATTCCCCTAGATCAATAGTTAGTTTATCTCCCACTATATAAAATAACCATTAGTAAATACTCATTATCATACCAATCTAATTTTTCTGTCATGTGTCATAGTATATTTCATTTTGGATGTTTTATCATGATCACATGAATTAATGTATTAATAATCTTGAAATATAGAACAAAAATAAATTGTATCACACATAAATGTTATCTTATACATGCTTAATCACTTATTTAAATCCACTTTATATTAAAAACATGTAATAAAGACAAAATCGTAAACATTCACATAGATATTAAAATCCATTAATTATATATATATATATATATATATTAATTTTTTATAACCTTACACTAATTAATTTAAAATAAAACTATAGTCTAAAGTGCTTGACCGACCTAAGTTAGTGTGCGTTAAATTATAATGGAATTCTAACATGATTTTTTTTGGGGTCAAATTTACTTAGTTCACATCAATGGTGTCTGCCCAAGGAGGAAATGGTGCAACTAAATGGAAAAGACTAAATAATTACAATTTAATGATTTCTAGACTGGGGAGTATACTTAATAGGAAAATGAATTATGAGTTAATCTAGTTGTAAATTTTATGTCTACCTAAAACCCTTCAAACAACTTGTTTGGTCTAGGTATGAGTTATGCCATAGATGCCCAATGTTTCAGGCTATCATCCATGACCTATGAGTTTCTAAAGAAACATGAGGGCATGGACACATATAACTTGATATCTCACCTTCATGATCTATATCAAGAGAATGAAATATAATAGAGATATGTGATTTCTAATGTACTATTTACAAGAAATATTAGAGATTTAGGGCCAACTAGGCCACATGTAGTCATGCATATTGGATACATAGAATGCTTAGAAATATTGGGAATTAAATTCCAAGATGATTTGTGCATAGATATCATCATTTACTCACTACTATAGTCCTTATATAGTTTTGTTATCAATTATAACATGCGAAATAATGAGAAGTGACTTTTGGAACTTCTTACTCTCATTTTCTATGTTGTCAAGGACCTGGGGTATTACAAACATTCATTCCTTCTAGGGAAGAAGAAAAAGAATAACAAGGAAAATTGGCCCAAGACTCATAACAATTATAATTCTCCCTAGAAACATCCTTTAAAGATGGTGAATATCTATATAAAGGAAAAGAAATAGGAAGTAGTATGTTTTTAATGAGTCTAGAAAGTCCACTTGAAGATAAACTACACCAAAAAGCAAGGGGAATCTAATAGTATGATCATTATCGAGTGTCATATTTCTATATCTACACATCAGATATTGGATATAGATTTTGGTGCTTATATATGCGTCCAAATTTCGGAACCAAGTAGATTCAAAATGATTTCTGGAGGATAGGAGGATTTATTTGATGCCAATAGTGCACGCCTCTCTACTCTAGCCATTGGATACTACCACATTCCATTCCAAACATTAATGATCTAGGTTTTAAAATATTGTTCTTATGTATCTATTGTTACTAAAAAATAATTTTTGTTTCCTTCTTAGATATATATGGGATTTTCATGCTTATAAATAAAATCTATTTCTTTTATAAATAAAACATATTTTATGGCCTATAACAATTAAATAAAGTCCTTTATTAATTAAATTATGAAAACCATGTTTTGGTAATTGATAAAAAATCATGGTCACATGACTCATATAACACCCAATTGCAGAATCAATGTTTTGTCCATGTTAACAATAAATCTCTAATATAGATATACCAAGATGGTTATTTATAAATTTTGAGCTAAATACACTTAAAATATGTCATTCTTATTTATATGGAAAAATAACCAAAACATCATTCAGTGTATAGGGTGATAGGGCCACAAAGTTTCTAGGATTTGTTTAAACTGATGTATATGGACTACTTCTAATAAGATCTATAGGTGGGTATTCTTACATCATAAATTTTTATATATGACATGATTAGATATGGTTATGTTTACTTGATGAGGTATAAGTTTGAGTCTTTTTTAGAAATTCCATGAATTAAATAATGATGTAGGGAATCAACTCAAAAGCAAGATAAATATTATTCAACCAGAATGAGGTGGTGAATATCTTAACAAATAGTTTATTTACTTCTTATATGAGTAAAAAATTCTTCGTCTTCTTACTTTACCTTAAACGCCATCAGGGAATGTTTTCAGTGAAAGGAGGAACTATAAATTTCTAGACATGGTACATGAGATGATGATTCATGAAGATCTTTAAGTATCCTTTGGGGATATTCATTACAAACATTGGTATACACACTAAATTTAGTACTAACTAAAGTGGAAAAAAATCTCTTCGAGTAATAAAGTTGAAAGAAACAATTTTTTCACATACTTGTGTATGGGGATTCGATGTGTTTGTTTAGACTAACTTAGGGAAAAAAACTACCACCTAGAATATAAAATGTATCTTGATAGGGTATCTTAAGGAAATAAAGGTATAGTATATATATAACCCCACATACAAGAAAGTTACTGTCCTTAGACAAACCATATTTTTTAAGAAGGAAAACATACCCAATAAGGATAATGTGAGAAATATTGACTTCAATAAAGTTGATGCTCCTGATACGCAAGAGTTTGTATAGGAATATATTCTACATGTCTAGAGGGAAGAAGTTGTTCCTAAAACACATGTGCTACACTGGAGCACTAGATAGGTAAGAGAAACATAGAGATATGGTTTTCTAGTTAAGGAATACTATGACACATTATTCACTGAAAATAATGAACCAGTATGATTTAGAGAGGTAGTAGAAAGGTAAAAAAATTTAGTATGAAAAAAATCCACTAATTCCAAAATGAATTCCATATATCAGAACCAAATTTTGGTTCTAGTCGATAAACTAGTTTATTTAAATCCTATTTTGTTAAAACGTGAATTCAAGAGAAAACTGGGCATGAAAGGTAGATTAAGTACCTATAAAGTAATTCTAGGGGATAAATAGTTCAAACAAGATCATGGTATTTCCAAAAGATGAAACCCTTTCTCCAATTTATTTGTTTAAATCCATTAGAATTCTACTTGTTATAGAGGCCTACCATGACTATGAAATTTTAAAGATAGAAATCAAAATAGATTTCCTTAATGGGAACCTTCAAGAAGATGTCTATATGACACAACTAAAAACATTTATGACTCTATGTGATTCCAAAAGGATATGCAAGTAATAGATATCCATTTATTTATTGAAGAATAAATCCAGGTCATATAATATTTGGTTTGATAAGTCTAAAAAATAATTTTCTTTCATTATGAATAAATTTGATCTAGATGTTTACAACCAGTTTAGTGGGAATTTGATATTATCCTAGTAGAATAATTTTATGAAATATTACTAATTGGAAATAACATAGGAGTCATATATACTATTAAATAATCGTTAAAAAATACATCTCCCCAAAGGTATTAGGTAAAGTATCCTACAATATAGGGATTAAAATCACTAATGATAGATCTAGGAGGCTTGTAAGACTAAGTCAAGGTAAATAAATTATCAAAATACTAAATACATTTAGTATAAAGCAATATAAGATGGGATTAGTTCCAATGTCACATGGTATATATATTTCCAAGAAAATACATCCTCTAACTCAATATGGGAAATATATATTGAGTAAGATCACATAATATTTAGTGATATGATCTTTCATGTGTGAAAAATTATGTAATTGACTTGATGTTGTATACACATTGATCATGGTAGGTAGATATGAAGATGATCTAGGTAAAAACATTGTTTTTCTATTAAGGTTATCCTTAAGAATATGAGTGGAACTAAGTGTAAAAACCGATACTTTTAGGAGAAATATTTTGTTTTTATGTTATATAAATCATCAAAAGAATATTTCACTACACACAACACTACCTTGTCTTTCTTTACACGCAAACGCGGCCTTCCCCAATAGCTTGCGTCGTACACAATACCGAGTTTCACTAAACAACGATATGCTATTAAAATATTATTAAAACTAGCCGTTATGAATAGTAATAACCACTTTTTGAAATTTTATAAATTTTATTTTTCAAAATGGACTTCATTTTTGGATTTGGAATATCGAAATTAGCCTAGGGTGAAATTTTGGTATTTTTCTGAAAACATTCAATTTTTGATGAATAGTAAAAACACTGGGTTACTATTTAAAAACCGACTTTTTATTTAAATAATTCTTTATTTTATTTGATTTTATTTTAGGTCAAAATTGATACATAATACCTATATAAGTTCAATGTATTTCATTAGAGTAATTTTATAATAATTTTAGATATATAAAAATTTTATTGAACTTTTCGCCGTCTTTTACCCACCTCCTAGGAGAATTTGCAAATTTACATAAAACTTAATTTTATTGCTTTTGTGAGTGGAATTTTAAAAATCCAAGAGACAGGTTTGATTTCAGTAAGTAAAATGTGGTTCAATGAGATGAAAATAATTTTTGGTGAATAGTAACTTTTTTACTTTTATTTACCACGATTAAAAGTAAATAGTGTAATTAAGAGAAAAATGATATTATTATTACCCTAAAACATGTCCTAATTCTATTGAATAAGGGTAATTCGACCAAAAACAACCTTAGGAATAAAATATGACCATTTAGCCCCACTCGTAGTAGATTAGGACATTTATTATTAATTTATTTAATGAAGGGTTAAAATAGTTAAAATCAAAGTTTAATAAGTAAATAATTTGTAATATAGGGTTATACATGAGATAAATTAGACTATAAATATTAATTAAAAATATAAAAAGATTTCCTACATAATGGTATTTTATTTGTAATTTTTAGACATTAAATAATTTAATTTTTTTATGATACAAAGATGATGCAATAATTATCTTATTAATGAAATATTAACATAATTGATGTTACAAATACCCAAATAAATGTAATTTGAGGATTTTTATGAATTACACTAATTTTATAGGTTAATATGACATGTTAGTATTGATTTAATTAACTTTTTTAGAATTAATCATTCTGTTATGATTTTCACAAAAATCAATTACTAATTAGTGTCAAAATTGACATAAAATAGTTTTTAAAACAAATATTATATTATTAATTGTTATTATATTCCATAAAATCTACGGTTCTCCCAAGATACTTATATAATGATAGGTGTATAATTAATGGACCACTTGGGGGTATCTTGGAAGTATATAGTAAGTTTATTAACTATATAATATAAAAATACAAAGTGACATGGTAAATGTCAATCTAATTAACTAAGAGTTAAAACTTAAAGATAAGGTTAATATAATGACCTAAACTTGTCTAAATTATATTGGATGAGAGTATTTCGACCCATAACCACCTTAGCTTCTAAATATATCAATTTTGAGCTATTAAAAACCGAATTTGAATTTATAAAAAAATAATATTTTTAGTTATTCCAAAGGTGCCCCTCTCCTCCCTTATAAAAGGGCACCTCCTCCCTCTTTTCCTCACACAACATTGAGACTTCGAGCTCGGAAAAACCCTGCCAATTATATTCTCCAATTACCTAGAAACATCCTAGAGGTCCTGGTCTTTTTTAAAAGACCAATTTTAGTGCCCTAAGAGGAAGTCTCAAAGAGGCACTTCAAAGAAGAGGTAATGTCCGTTACCGATTCATTCAACTTTATTTCTTCTTCCACTTCTTCTCCATTAGTTGTTTCATTATGAAGTAATAACATCAGTATCACCCATATACTGATATATTATTATAAGTATGAAACAACCCTATTTCACCATCTATCCATCCTATGGAAAATGAAATCACCGCGCGTGCGTACGTACGGAATACCGTCTCCATGTCGTGGTATAATCTATTTTCCACCACCACCTAACTTGGATGGGTATAATGGTGTAAATAATAACTATATATGATTATTTTAAAGTTATATTGATTCTGAAATATTATATATACACTCCATTACAATTTCCTGATCATGGGAACGATATCATCGCTCGTGCGTACGTACGGAATACCATCTCCACGATGTGATGCGACTCGTTCTACATGATCTTCATTTCATAATGATTATATAAATGAATTTAATGAATTAATATGATATATATTAAACTAATACCATTCTTTAAATGAGTTATCTATAACCTAAAAAGAATAATAATAATTTATTCGACAAGACACGCGTAAGAACAAAAAGTAATAAACACCCGAATAACAAGTAGTAATGAAATATTACTAATATGAAGCTAAGAATATGACCATATATGATATCATAAAAATAAGTATGATTCTGGAATAAGTCAATAACATTATTTAAATCATTATACAGGAGGTTCGAACACTTACGAAGCAAATCGGACCTAAGGTAAGGGACAATCTCGCCATCTCAATTTTTATCCGAGATTGTTTATACTTCCAAATTTATTGGGGAGTATTTTATCATCCACATCCATGTTTCCTCAATATTTAATATTATTTCCATATACTTAAAAATTTTTAAATCCAATTTTACCCTTCAGTGAGTTTTTAGTAAATGATATGAAAGGAATCTTTTGTCGTTTTTCGTATGAGGTACTTTTTGACTTTTCCGACAAAAGTACGAGATGAATGTTTTTTTTAAATTATACGGCATGAATGGATTTTTAAAAAATTATTTCCAAGAAGCTTACTTAACAATTTTTAAAGTTTATTTTTAATCATCTTCTTTTATTTTAGAAATGTATGACATATTATGAAAAGAAAAGTGTTTTTAAAGTAGAATGGATATTTTCCTCAAGAATGGAGTTCAAGTGTTTTATCAACATTATTTTCCATCTAAGATAATATAGGGCTTTGTTTCTATCCCTATATTTACATTGATTTGATTATGTTATGATGGAATTATTTTTATAATGTCCTTTTATCTTATATGGATTATGTTATGATGGCATGATGTTTAAGATTGCCATTTTTATTACATGGGTTATGCAATGATGTATGATTTTTGATTTTCTGGCACACATAAGAATGGTATCATTATGAGATGGGTGGGGCCTATATCTCCCTCCAATTCATTGGGTAAAGATTTTATATCTCATGAGATAGACATGGCTGGAACAGCAGGTTAAACCGGTTCAGTGAAACAGGAGTAAAACAAGGAGTGAACTCGGTTCAAAAATGGACTTTGTCCACTAAGATAGTCTTTGAAATGAGTATTGACTAATAATAAATGATTCTTTATGATTATGTGTGTATGCCACAAAGTTTCATGTTTTATGTTATGATTATTGGGATTACATTTCACTACAATGATTTATCCCATGTTATGAAATTATTATCTCTTTTGCAGGTTAAGATTTCCAAAAGTTATGCTCTTATGTATATGATGTGATTGATATTTCTTTTTTTTACCCTTACTGAACATTTGAGCCCACCCTTTTGTATGTTTTATTTCCCCGGGTCAGGAAGAAGGTTATTAAGTAGGATATGCCAAAAGGGACTCTAGATATGATGAAATAAATGGGAGGCAAAGTAGATGCTTTATGAACCAGTTGTTTATGTTTCCCAGTTTCTAAAGACACTATACCTATACGGTCCTTTCCTGGTTCTGTTATATTTTGTAATAAGTATGCTTCAATTTTAAAGTATTAACCATGTATGTAAAGTAAGTGTTTTTATAGTTGGTATCAGAGGAAAGGTATAGTCAACCTTTGGAAACTAGGATGTGAATTCCTTAGTAAGAAACCTAAGGATGTGTCTATGTATAGATCACAATCTTAGTGTTTTAGAAATGGCCATGAATAACCTATGATAAGACCTTAAGTGTGAAATTTTATTCTTGATTATGTGGTTTTCCTATTATAATTAGTGTTTCTCACACTATTATTCTGGGTTTTAGTCAATGGCTAGAAACCGAAGGAACCGTGTTAATGCGGAATGCGAAGGGCAATGCAATGATTGTCCCCCTGAGCAACCAAACGTTATGGGAGCTGGAATGAAAAATATTGTAGCCATGATCACATAACTTTCTCAAGCTATGAATCATACAAGACTTCCAAACGAGCAATGGAAGGATCAAAAATCTGTTGAATCCTTCATGAGCCAGCGTCCACCTTCATTCAGCGGGTCTTCTGATCCATTAGTGGATGAACAATGGATCAGTACCACTGAAAAGATATTTTCAGTTCCTCAATGTTCTGAACATGATAAAGTCATCTTAGCAGTGTATCGTTTGGAAGGTGATGCTGATCAATGGTGGAATATTATTAAGAATACAAGCCAAAGGGATGAAATTGAGTCCATGGAATGGGACGAGTTCAAGAACTTATTTTTCCATAAGTACTTCCCTCGTATTCTCCGAACAAAGATGAAGAAGGATTTTCTTGATCTAAAGCAAAAGGATGATGAATCTGTTGGTACCTATGAAGAAAATTTTACAAGACTTGCAAGGTACGCTTCTGGTATTATTATCCAACCCGAGAGTAAGATCGATCGATTCTTTAGTGGCTTCAAACCAAGTCTTCTAAGGGCGTTATCCATAAGGGACTTCAATAGCTACAAGGAAATCATTCGATGTGCTCTCAAAGTTGAGATTGAGATTAGAGGAACCCATCAGTCATATGGGTTTGATAAGAAGAGGAAAATGGAATTCAAAGGAAAATCTAAAGAGCACATTGAAAAGAAAATGAGCTTTCCCTTATGCTCAAAGTGTGGAAAGAAACATGGAGGGGGTTGTCTTAAAGGGACAAGTAAATGTTTAAAATGTGGAAAGGAAGGTCATCGGGCATTTGAATGCTGCAATGATGGGAGGAAGATGTCTAATGATGCAAACAAAGGAAGGGATACATAGAATGAACCTACTACACTTCAATGTTTCAAGTGAAAGGATATGGGGCATTATGCCAATCAATTCCCAAATCCAAGGGTTGATGATGATGGTCGACGTCAACAAACTCTTAAGGCTAAAGACAACGGAATGTCACATGCAATTTCTATCAGCGATGTGGAGTACGATAACGATGTGGTGAAAGGTACACTTACCATCCACTCTAAATTATCAAATGTTTTATTTGATTCTGGATCCACCCACTCTTTTATTTTTGAAGAATTTTCTAAGGGTATCACTGTATTACCTCAACAATTAGATGTTGAGTTAGCTTTGACAACCCCTAATGGAACAACAGTCACATAAAAAGTTTATAATTCTTCTCCGATTGAAGTTTGTGGGAATGTTCTTCCTGCAAATCTTGATATCCTTCCTATAGTGGAATTTGATGTGATTCTTGGAATGGATTGGATTTCATTATATGGATCTCATATCAATTTCCAAAGAAGGGAAGTCGCATTTCATATTCCAGATCAATCTATGATCGTCTATCGATGCAAGGATAAACATAACATTCCATTGGAAATTTATTCCATCTTTTGGGTCTTGATTCCACTAAATGAAGGTTATTTATCTCAAATGGTTGGTGAGAAATTCATGATTACGAATATTCCCATTGTACGGGAGTTTGACAATGTTTTTTCCAGAGGAATTGCCGTGTCTTCCACCAAATAGTGAGGTACAGTTTTCAATAGAACTCATACCGGGTGCTTTGCATATTTCAAAGACACCTTATAGAATGGCCCCAATTGAGTTGTAGGAATTTAAGAAGCAACTCAAAGAGAATCTTTATAAGGGATTCATATTCCCTAGTGCGTCACCTTGGGGAGCACCTGTTCTTTTGTTAATAAGAAAGATGGATCAATGAGACTCTGCATTGATTATCGATAACTTAACAAGATCACTATCAAGAACAAATATCCTCTCCCGTGCATTGATGACTTATTTGACCAACTACGCGGAGCTCAATACTTTTCCAAGATTGATCTTCTTTCAGGGTATCATCAATTAAGGGTCAAAAGGGAGGATATACAAAAAACGGATTTCCATACAAGGTATGGACACTATGAATTTATAGTTATGCCATTTGGTCTTACTAATGCCCTTTCTATCTTCATGGATCTGATGAATAGAGTCTTTAGAGACTATCTTGATCAGTTTGTGGTAGTCTTTATAGACGATATTCTTGTCTATTCAAAGAGAAAGGAAGAACATGAGGATCACTTGAGAATTATATTGTAGATCCTAAGAAAGGAGATGCTTTATGAAAAATTTACCAAGTGTGAATTTTGGCTTCAAAAAGTTTCATTTTTGGGTCACATAATCTCAAAAGAGGGGATATCTGTGGATCCATCAAAAATAGAGGTTTTCGAAAGATGGTCGAGACCAACAACAGTAACTGAGATATGAAGTTTTCTTGGTTTGGCTGGATATTATCGATGTTTTGTGAAATATTTTTCACGATTATCTAATCCACTCACCAAGTTGACTCAGAAAGGAGTAAGTTTGTTTGGAAAGAGAAATTTGAAGAGAATTTCAAGGAGTTGAAAAGAAGGTTATCTAGTGAACCTGTGCTCACACTGCCTGGTAGTGGATAAAAGTTTGTGATCTATAGTGATGAATCCAAGAAGGGATTGGGGTGTGTTCTTATACAAAATGATATGGTGATAGCTTATGCCTCACGATAGTTGAAAATACATGAGCAAAATTAACCAACTCATGATTTGGAGTTAGCTGCGGTAATCTTTGCATTAAAGATTTGGTGGAATTATCTTTATGGAGAAAAGTGTGACATTTATTCTGATCATAAAATATTAAAGTATATTTTCACATAAAAGGAGTTGAATATGTGCTAAAGAAGATGGTTGGAGCAGATTTAGGATTACGACTACTCAATTCATTACCACCCTTGGAAAGAAAACAAGGTTGTAGATGCATTAAGTCGACAAGACCATGCCAGTTTATCAATGATGAGGATCACAAAAGATCCAATATTTATGGATTTACAAAGGATGGATCTTGGAATTATAATGGAATGGGAAAAATCTTATCTTTATCAAATGAATGTTCAACTATCTATACATGTGAAGATTAAAGAGGCACAGAAAGAAGATGTCGAGTTACAAATGAAGGTGAGAAATGTTCTTAAATTCAACCTTGATTATGATGGGATAATAAAGTTCAGGAATCGGGTTTGTGTTCCTCCCATCCCTGAATTAAGAAAAAGATGCTGGATGAGGCTCATAGTTCTTCATTCTCTATTTATCCTGGAAGCACGAAGATGTATAGGGACCTGAAAGGGTACTTCTGGTGGGATGGCACGAAAAGAGATGTTGCTGAATATGTCTTTCGATACTTGGTTTTTCAGCAAGTTAAAGCTGAGAGACAGAAGTATAATGGGATGTTACAACCATTACCCATACCTGAATGGAAATGGGAAAACATCACTATAGACTTTGTCACAGGACTTCATAAAACATCCAAAGGCAATAATTCTATCTGGGTCATAGTTGATCGTCTTACAAAGTCTGCACACTTCATTGCTCTTAGAGAGGATTTCTCTCTGGATCAGCTTATCGGGATATATGTAAAGGAAGTGGTAATATTGCATGGAGTACCAATTTATATTATATCTGATCGGGATCCGAGATTTACCTCGAAGTTCTGGCGAAGTCTTCAGCATACTCTGGATACAGAGTTGAGTTTTAGCACTGCTTATCATCCTCAGACAGATGGTCAGTCTGAGAGAACAATTCAAACTCTAGAAGATATGTTGAGAGCTTTCTCTATAGATTTCAAAGGTGGTTGGGATCAACACCTACCTTTGGTGGAATTTTCTTATAATAATAGCATTCACTCCAGTATTCAGATGTCTCCTTTTGAAGCTCTCTATGGAATGAAATGCAGGACTCCAACATGCTGGGATGAAGTTGGGGAAAGAAAGCGATGAGGACCTGATCTTGTTGATGAAATGGCAGAAGAGGTCAGATCTATTCACAACATATAAGAGAAGCTCAGAGTCGACAAAAAAGTTATACTGACAACCAAATAAAAGACTTAGAGTTTGATGTGGGTGATAAAGTGTTCTTACGAATATCTCCCTGGAAGAGGGTCATGAGATTTGGAAAGAAGGGAAAGTTGAGCCCTAGATAATCGGTCCTTTCGAAATACTGGATCATGTTGGGAAGGTAGCTTACGGATTGGAGCTTCCACCGAATCTCTCTCAGGTTCATGATGTGTTCCATGTATCTCTCCTGAGAAAGTACATACATGATCCCTCACATGTACTCAGCTCAGAAGTTGTACCACTGGAACAAGATCCTTCTTATGAAGAACAACCGATAGAGATTCTGGATCGTAGAGAAAAAGTCATACGGAACAAGACAACTCTCTTGGTGAAAGTTTTATGGAAGAACCACCAATTAGAAGAAGATACATGGGAGCTCGAGGATATGATGAGGGAAATGTATCCTCATCTATTTGTTACAAAATGACAAATTTTGAGGGCGAAATTCATTTTAAGGGGGGTAGAATGTAACACCCGAGACTTTTATGAGAAATATTTTGTTTTTATGTTATATAAATCATCAAAGTAATCTTTCACTACACACAACACTATCTTGTCTTGATTTACACGCAAATGCGGCCTTCCTCGATAGCTTGCGTCGTACGCAATACCGAGTTTCACTAAACAACGATATGCTATTGAAATATTATTAAAACTAGCCGTTATGAATATTAATAACCACTTTTTGAGATTTTATAAAGTTAATTTTTCAATATGGACTTCATTTTTGGATTCGGAATATCGAAATTAGCCTAGGGTGAAATTTTGGTATTTTTCTGAAAACTTTCAATTTTTGATGAATAGTAAAAACACTGGGTTACTATTTAGAAACCGACTTTTTATTTAAATAATTTCTTATTTTATTTAAATTTATTTTAGGTCAAAATTGATACATAATACCTATATAAGTTCAATGTAATTCATTGGAGTGATTTTATAATAATTTTAGATATATAAAAATTTTATTGAACTTTTCACCATCTTTTACCCACCTCCTAGGAGAATTTTCAAATTTACATAAAACATAATTTTACCACTTCTGTGAGTGGAATTTCAAAAATCCTAGAGACATGGTTGATGTCAGTAAGTAAAATGTGGTTTAATGAGATAAAAATAATTTTTGGTGAATAGTAACTTTTTACTTTTATTTACAACGGTTAAAAGTAAATAGGGAATTAAGAGTAAAAATGATATTATTATTACCCTAACACATGTCATAATTCTATTGGATAAGTGTAATTCGACCAAAAATAACCTTAGGAATAAAATATGACCATTTAGGCCTACTAGGATTAGATTAGGACATTTATTATTAATTTATTTAAAGAAGGGTTAAAATAGTTAAAATAAAAGTTTAATAAGTAAATGATTTTTAATATAGGGTTATACATGAGATAAATTAGACTGTAAATATTCATTAGAAAGATAAAAATATTTTCTACATAATGGTATTTTATTTTTAATTTTTAGACATTAAATAATTTAATTTATTTATGATACAAAGATGATGCAATAATCATCTAATTGATGAAATATTGACATAATTGATGCTATAAACACCGAAATAAATGTAATTTGAGTATTTTTATGAATTAAACTAATTTTCTAGGTTAATATGACATGTTATTATTTATTTGATTAACTATTTTAGAATTAATCATTCTGTTATGATTTTCAAAAAAATCAATTACTAAATAGTGTCAAAATTTACATAAAATAGTTTTTAAAACAAATATTATATTATTAATTGTTATTATATTCCTAAAAATCTACGGTTCGGTCAAGATACTTATATCATGATAGGTGTATCATTAATGGACCACTTGGGGGTCTCTTGGATGTATATGGTAAGTTTATTAACTATATAATATAGAAATACAAAGTGACATGGTAAATGTCAATCTAATTAACTAAGAGTTAAAACTTAATGATAAGGTTAATATAATGACCTAAACTTGTCTAAATTCTATTGTATTAGAGGGCTTCGACCCATCCCCACCTTAACTTTGATATATATCAATTTGGAGCTACTAAAAACCGAATTTGACTTTATAATAAAATAATATTTTTAGTTATTCCAAAGGCGCCCCTCTCCTCCCTTATAAAAGGGCACCTCTCCCTCTTTTCCTCACACCACTTTGAGCCTTCAAGCTTGGAAACACCATACAATATTCACTTCTCCACTTCCCTAGAAACATCTTAGAGGTCCTGGTCTTTTTTAAAGACCAATTTTAGTGCCCTAAGAGGAAGTCTCAAAGAGGCGCTTCAAAGAAGAGGTAATGTCCGTTACTGATTCATTCAACTTTATTTCTTTTTCCACTTCTTCTTCTTTAGTTGTTTCATTATGAAGTAATAACATCAGTATCACCCATATAATGATATGTTATTATAAGTATTAAAAAACCCTATTTAACCATCTATCCATCCTACGGAAAACAAAATCACCGCGTGTGCGTACGTATGGAATACCGTCTCCACGCCATGGTGTAATATATTTTCCACCACCACCTTACATGGATGGGTATAATGGTGAAAATAATAACTCTATATGATAATTTTAAAGTTATATTGATTCTGAAATAGTATATATACACTCCATTACAATTTCAAGATCATGATAACGATAACATCGCTCATGCGTACGTACGGAATACCGTCTCCACGATGTGATGCGACTCAATCTACATAATCTTCATTGAATAATGATTATATAAATGAATTGAATGAATTAATATGATATATATTACACTAATAACATTCTGGAAGTGAGGTATCTATAACCTAAAAAGAAGAATAATAATTTATTCGACAAAACATGCATAAGAACAAAAAGTAATAAACGCCCGAATAACAAGTAGTAATGAAATATTACTAATAAAAGCTAATAATATGACCATATATGATATCATAAAAATAATTATGATTCCGTAATAAGTCAATAACATTATTTAAATCATTATAAAGGAGGTTCGAACACTTACGAAGCAAATCGGACCTAAGGCAAGGGACAATCTCACAATCTCAATTTTTATCCGAGATTGTTTATACTTCCGAATTTACTGGGGAGTATTTTATCATCCACATCCATGTTTCCTCAATATGTAATATTATTTCCATCCACCTACAATTGTTTAAATCCAATTTTACCCTTCGTTGAGATTTTAGTAAAAGATATGAAAGGAATCTTTTGTCATTTTTCATACGAGGTACTTTTTGACTTTTCCGACAAAAGTACGAGAAGAATGTTTTTTTAACTTATACGACATGAATGGATTTTTAAAACATTATTTCCAAGAAGCTTCCTTTACAAGTTTTCAAGTTTATTTTTAATCATGTTCTTTTAGTTTAGAATTATATGACATGTTAAGAAAAGAAAAGAGTTTTTTAAGTAGAAAGGATATTTTCCTCAAGAATGGAGTTCAAGTGTTTTATCAAAATTATTTTCCATCTAAGATAATATAGGGTTCTGTTTCTATCCCTATTTTTAAATAGATTTGATTATGTTATGATGGAATTATTTTTATGATGTCCTTTTATCTTATATGGATTATGTTATGATGGCATGATGTTTAAGATTCCCATTTTTATTACATGGGTTATGCAATGATGTATGATTTTTGATTTTGTGGCACACATAAGAATGGTATCATTATGAGATGGTTGGGACCTATATCTCCCTCCAATTAATTGGGTAAAGATTTTATATCTCATGAGATAGACATGGCTGGAACGGCAGGTTAAACCGGTTCAGTGAAACAGGACTGAAACGAGGAGTGAACTCGGTTCAGAAATGGACTTTGTCCACAAAGATAGTCTTGGCAATGAGTCTTGACTAATAAGAAATGATTCACTATGATTATGTGTGTATTCCACAAAGTTTCATTTTTATGTTATGATTATTGGGATTACATTTCACTACTATGATTTATCCCATGTTATGAAATTATGATCTCTTTTGCAGGTTAAGATTTCCAAAAGTTATGTTCTTATGTATATGATGTGATTGATATTTCTTTTGTTTACCCTTACTGAGAATTTAAGCTCACCCTTTATATGTTTTATTTCCCCAGGTCAGGAATAAGGTTATTAAGTAGGATATGCCAAAAGGGACTCTAGATATGATGAAATAAATGGGAGGAAAAGTAGATGCTTTATGAACCAATTGTTTATGTTTCCTAGTTTCTAAAGACACTATACCTATACGGTCCTTTCCGTGTTTTGTTATATGTTGTAATAAGTATGTTTCAATTTTGAAGTATTAACCATGTATGTAAAGTAAGGGTTATTATAGTTGGTATCAGAGGAAAGGTATAGTCAACCTTTGGAAACTAGGATGTGAATGCCTTAATAAGAAACCTAAGGATATGTATAAGCATAGAACACAATATTAGTGTTTTAGAAATGGCCATGAATAACCTAGGATAAGACCTTAAGTGTGAAATTTTATTCTTGATTATGTGGTTTTCCTATTATAATTAGTGTTTCTCACACTATTCTTCTTGGTTTTAGACAATGGCTGGAACCCGAACGAACCGTGTTACTGTGGAATGCGACGGGCAACGCAATGACTGTCCCCCTGAGCAACCAAACGTTATGGGATCTGGATGAAAAATCTTGTAGCCATGCTCACACAACTTTCTGAAGCTATGAATCATGAATGACTTCCAAACGAGCAAAGGAAGGATCAACATTCTGTTGGATCCTTCATGAGGCAGCATCCACCTTCATTCAGCGGGTCTTCTGATCTATTAGTGGCTGAACAATGGATCAGTACCACTGAAAAGATATTTTCAGTTCTTCAATGTTCTGAACATGATAAAGTCATCTTAGCAGTGTATCGTTTGGAAGGTGATGCTGATCAATGGTGGAATCTTATTAAGAATACAAGGCAAAGGGATGAAATTGTGTCCATGGAATGGGACGAGTTCAAGAACATATTTTTCAATAAGTACTTCCCTCGTATTCTCCAAACAAATATGGCGAATGAGTTTCTTGAACTAAAGCAAAAGGATGATGAATCTGTTGTTACCTATGAAGCAAATTTTACAAGACCTTCAAGGTACTCTTCCGGTATTATTATCCAACCTGAGAGTAAGATTGATCGATTCTTTAGTGGCTTAAAACCAAGTCTCCGAAGGGAGTTAGCCATAAGGGACTTCAATAGCTACGAGGAAACCGTTCGATGTTCTCTCAATGTTGAGATGGAGATTAGAGTAACCCATCAGTCATATGGGTTTGATAAGAAGAGGAAAATGGAATTCAAAGGAAAATCTAAAGAGCACACTGAAAAGAAAATGAGCTTTCCCTTATGCTCAAAGTGTGGAAAGAAACATAGAGGGATTTGTCTTAAAGGGACAAGTAAATGTTTCAAATGTGGAAAGGAAGGTCATCTGGCATTTGAATGCCGTAATAATGGGAAGAAGATGTATAATAATGTAAACAAAGGAAGGGATACACAGAATGAACCTACTACACTTCAATGTTTCATGTGCAAGGATATGAGGCATTTATGCCAATCAATGCCCAAATCCAAGGGTTGATGATGATGGTCGACGTCAACATACTCTTAAGGCTAAATACAAAGGAAAGTCACATGCAATTTCTATTAGTGATGTGGAGTACGATAAAGATGTGGTGAAAGGTACAATTACCATCCACTCTAAAGTAGAAAATGTTTTATTTGATTCTGGATCCTCCCACTCTTTTATTTCTGAAGAATTCTCTAAGGGTATCACTGTATTACCTCAACAATTAGATGTTGAGTTAGCTGTGACAACCCCTAATGGCACAACCGTCGCATCAAAAGTTTATAATTATTCTCCGATTGAAGTTTGTGGGAAAGTGCTTCCTGCAAATCTTGTGATCCTTCCTATAGTGGAATTTTATGTGATTCTTGGAATGGATTGTCTTTATTTATATGGATCTCATAACAATTTCCAAAGAAGGGAAATCACATTTCATATTCCAGATCAATCTATGATCGTCTATCGATGTAAGGATGAACATAACCTTCCAGTGAAAATTTCTTCCATCTTATGGGTCTTGATTCCACTAAATGAAGGCTATTTATCTCAAATGGTTGGTGAGAAACTCACGATTAAGAATATTCCCATTTTACGGGAGTTTGACGATGTTTTTCCAGAGGAATTGTTGGGTCTTCCACCAACATGTGAAGTATAGTTTTCAATAGAACTCGTACCGGGTGCTTTGACTATTTCAAAGACACCTTATAGAATGGTCCCAATTGAATTGCAGGAATTGAAGAAGCAACTCCAAGAGAATCCTGATGATGGATTCATACGCCCTAGTGCATCACCTTGGGGAGCACCTGTTCTATTTGATAAGAAGAAAGATGGATCAATGAGACTCTGCATTGATTATCGAGAACTTAAGAAGATCACTATCAAGAACAAATATCCTCTCTCGCGCATTGATGACTTATTTGACCAACTATGCAGAGCTCAATACTTTTCCAAGATTGATATTTGTTCAGGGTATCATCAATTAAGGGTCAAAAGGGAGGATATACCAAAGACGACTTTCCGTACAAGGTATGGACACTATGAATTTATAGTGATGCCATTTGGTCTTACTAATGCCCCTGCTATATTCATGGATCTAATGAATAGAGTCTTTAGAGACTATCTTGATAAGTTTGTGGTAGTCTTTATAGACGATATTCTTTTCTATTCAAAGAGCAAGGAAGAACATGAAGATCAATTCAGAATTATATTGAAGATCCTGAGAAAGGATAAGCTTTATGCCAAATTTACCAAGTGTGAATTTTGTATTAAAAAAGTTTCATTTTTGCGTCACATAATCTCAAAACAGGGGATATCTGTGGATCCAGCAAAAACAGAGGTTATCGAAAGATGGTCGAGACCAACAATAGTAACTGAGATCTGAAGTTTTCTTGGTTTGGATGGATATTATTGACGTTTTGTGAATGATTTTTCACGATTATCTAATCCACTCACCAAGTTGACTCAGAAAGGAGTTAAGTTTGTTTGGACGGAGGAATGTGAAGAGAATTTCAAGGAGTTGAAAAGATGGTTATCCAGTGCACCTGTGCTCACACTGCCTTGTAGTGGAGAAAGGTTTGTGATCTACAGTGATGCATCCAAGAAGGGATTGGGGTGTGTTATTATGCAAAATGATATGGTGATAGCTTATGCCTCACGAAAGTTGAAAATACATGAGAAAAATTACCCAACTCATGATTTGGAGTTATCTGCGATAATCTTTGCATTAAAGATTTAGAGGCATTATCTTTATTGAGAAAGGTGTGACATTTATACTTGTCATAAAAGTTTAAAGTATATTTTCACACAAAAGGAGTTGAATATGCGCCAAAGAAGATGGTTGGAGCTGATTAAGGATTACGACTGCTCAATTCAATACCACCCTGGGAAAGCAAACAAGGTGGCAGATGCATTAAGTCAACAAGACCATGCTAGTTTATCCATGATGAGGATCACAAAAGATCCAATATTTATGGATTTACAAAGGATGGATCTTAGAATTATAATGGAAGGGGAAAAATCTTATCTTTCTTAAATTAATGTTCAACCATATATACATGTGAAGATTAAAGAGGCACAGAAAGAAGATGTCGAGTTACAAAAGAAGGTGAGAAATGTTCTTGAATTCAACCTTGATTGTGATGGGATAATAATGTTCATGAATCGGGTTTGTGTTCCTCCCATCCCCGAATTAAAGAAGGAGCTGCTGGATGGGGCTCATAGTTCTTAATTCTCTATTCATCGTGGAAGCACGAAGATGTATAGGGACCTAAAAGAGTACTTCTGGTGGGATGGAATGAAAAGAGATGTGGCTGAATATGTCTCTTGATGCTTGGTTTGTCAGCAAGTTAAAGCTGAGAGACAGAAGTCTAAGGGGATGTTACAACCATTACCCATACCCGAATGGAAATGGGAAAACATCATTATGGAATTTGTCACAGGACTTCCTAAAACATCCAAAGGCAATAATTCTATTTGGGTCATAGTTGATCGTCTTACAAAGTCTGCACAATTCATTTCTATTAGAGACGATTTCTCTCTGGATCAGCTTGCTAGGATATATGTAAAGTAAGTGGTAAAATTGCATGGAGTACCAATTTCTATTATATCTGATTGGGACCCGATATTTACCTCGAAGTTCTGGTGAAGTCTTCAGCATACTCTGGATACATAGTTGAGTTTCATCACTGCTTATCATCCTCAGACAGACAATCAGTCTGAGAGAACAATTAAAACTCTAGAAGATATTTTGAGAGCTTTCTCTATAGATTTCAAAGGTTTTTGGGATCAAAACCTACCTTTGGTGGAGTTTTCTTATAATAATAGCTTTAACTCCAGTATTCAGATGGCTCCTTATGAAGCTCTCTATGGAAAGAAATGCAGGACTCCAACTTGCTGGGATGAAGTTGGGGAAAGAAAGCTATTAGGACCTTATCTCATTGATGAAATGACAGAAAAGGTCAGATCTATTCAACAACACATAAGAGCAGCTCAGAGTCGACAAAAAAGTTATGCCGAAAACCGAAGAAAAGACTTAGATTTTGAAGTGGGTGATAAAGTGTTCTTACGAATATATCCCTGGAAGAGGGTCATGAGATTTAGAAAGAAGGGAATGTTGAGCCCTAGATATATCGGTCCTTTCGAAATACTGGATCGTGTTGGGAAGGTAGCTTACAGATTGGCGCTTCCCCCGAATCTCTCTCAACTTCACGATGTGTTCCATGTATCTCTCATGAGAAAGTACATACATGATCCCTCACATGTACTCATCTCAGAATTTGTACCACTGGAACAAGATATTTCTTATGAAGAACAACCGATAGAGATTCTGGATCCTAGCGAAAAAGTCCTACGGAACAAGACCACTCGTTTGGTGAAAGTTTTATGGAGGAACCACCAATTAGAAGAAGGTACATGGGAGCTCGAGGATACGATGAGGGAGAGGTATCCTCATCTGTTTGTTACAAAGTGACGAATTTCGAGGGCGAAATTCATTTTAAGGGGGTAGAATGTAACACCCGAGACTTTTATGAGAAATATATTGTTTTTATGTTATATAAATCATCAAAGGAATCTTTCACTACACACAAATCTAGATTGGCTTTCTTTACACGCAAACGCGGCCTTCCTCGATAGCTTGCGTCGTACGCAATACCGAGTTTTACTAAACAACGATATGCTATTAAAATATTATTAAAACTAGCCGTTATGAATAGTAATAACCACTTTTTGAAATTTTATAATTTTTTTTTCTCAAAATGGACTTCATTTTTGGATTCGAAATATCGAAATTAGCCTAGGGTGAAATTTTGGTATTTTTCTGAAAACTTTCAATTTTTGATGAATAGGTAAAAACACTAGGTAACTATTTAAAAACCAACTTTTTATTTAAATAATTGCTTATTTTATTCAAATTTATTTTAGGTCAAAATTGATACATAATACCTATATATGTTCAATGTAATTCATTGGAGTAATTTTATAATAATTTTAGATATATAAAAATTTTATTGAACTTTTCACCGTCTTTTACCCACCTCCTAGGAGAATTTGCAAATTTACATGAAACTTAATTTTACCACTTCTGTGAGTGGAATTTCAAAAATCTAAGAGACACAGTTGATGTCAGTAAGTAAAATGTGGTTCAATGAGATGAAAATAATTTTTTGCTGAATAGTAACTTTTTACTTTTATTTACCACGGTTAAAAGTAAATAGGGTAATTAAGAGTAAAAATGATATTATTATTAACCTAACACATGTCCTCATTCTATTGGATAAGTGTAATTCGACAAAAAACAACCTTAGGAATAAAATATAACCATTTAGGCCCACTCGGATTAGATTAGGACATTTATTAATAATTTATTTAAAGATGGGTTAAAATAGTTAAAATCAAAGTTTAATAAGTAAATAATTTTTAATATAGGGTTATACATGAGATAAATTAGACTATAAATATTCATTAGAAAGATAAAACGATTTCCTACATAATGGTATTTTATTTGAAATTTTAGACATTAAATAATATAATTTATTTATGATACAAAGATGATGCAGTAATTATCTTATTAATGAAATATTGACATAATTGATGTTATAAATACCCAAATAAATGTAATTTGAGACTTTTTATGAATTTAAATAATTTTATAGGTTAATATGACATGTTAGTATTTATTTAATTAACCTTTTTAGAATTAATCATTCTGTTATGATTTTCACAAAAATCAATTACTAAATAGTGTCAAAATTGACATAAAATAGTTTTTAAAACAAATATTATATTATTAATTGTTATTACATTCCTAAAAATATAAGGTTCGTCCAATATACTTATATAATTATAGGTGTATCATTAATGGACCACTTGGGGGTCTCTTGGATGTATATGGTAAGTTTATTAACTATATAATATAAAAATACAAAGTGATATGGTAAATGTCAATCTAATTAATTAAGAGTTAAAATATAAAGATAAGGTTAATATAATGACCTAAACTTGTCTAAATTATATTGTATGAGAGTATTTCGACCCATACCCACCTTATATTATAAATATATAAATTTTATGCTATTAAAATCAGAATTTAACTTTATAATAAAATAATATTGTTTGTTATTCCAAAGGTGCCCCTCTCCTCCCTTATAAAAGGGAACCTCCTCCCTCTTTTCCTCACACCACTTTGAGCCTTAAAGCTCGGCCAACCCCTGAAAAATGATCTTCTCCACTTCCCTAGAAACATACTAGAGGTCCTGGTCTTTTTTAAAGACCAATTTTGGTGCCCTAAGAGGAAGTCTCAAAGAGGCGCTTCAAAGAAGAGGTAATGTCTGTTACCGATTCATTCAACTTTATTTCTTCTTCCACTTCTTGTTCTTTAGTTTTTTCATTATGAAGTAATAAAATCAGTATCACACATATACGGATATGTTATTATAAGTATGAAACAACCCTATTTCACCATCTATCCATCCTACGGAAAACGAAATCACCGCGCGTGCGTACGTACAGAATACCATCTCCACGCCGTGGTGTAATCTATTTTCCACCACCACCTTACTTGGATGGGTATAATGGTGTAAATAATAACTATATATGATTATTTTAAAGTGATATTGATTATGAAATAGTATATATACACTCCATTACAATTTCACGATCATGGGAACGATATCATCGCTCGTGCGTACGTACGGAATACCGTCTCCACGATGTGATGCGACTCGTTCTACATGATCTTCATTTCATAATGATTATATAAATGAATTTAATTAATTAATATGATATATATTACACTAATACCATTCTGGAAATGAGGTATCTATAACCTAAAAAGAAGAATAAGAATTTATTCGACAAAACACGCATAAGAACAAAAAGTAATAAACACCCGAATAACAAGTAGTAATGAAATATTACTAATAAGAAGCTAAGAATATGACCATATATGATATCATAGAAATAAGTACGATTCTGGAAGAAGTCAATAAGATTATGTAAATCATTATACAGGAGGTTCGAACACTTACGAAGCAAATCAGACCTAAGGTAAGGGACAATCTCGCAATCTCAATTTTTATCTGAGATTGTTTATACTTGCAAATTTACTGGGGAGTATTTTATCATCCACATACATGTTTCCTAAATATGTAATATTATTTCCATCCACCTATAATTGTTTAAATCCAATTTTACCCTTCAGTGAGTTTTTAGTAAAAGATATGAAAGGAATCTTTTATCGTTTTTCGTACGAGGTACTTTTTGACTTTTCGGACAAAAGTACGAGAAGAATGTTTTTTTAACTTATACGACATGAATGGATTTTTAAAACATTATTTTCAAGAATCTTTCTTTAAACGTTTTCATGTTTATTTTTAATCAACTTCTTTTAGTTTAGAATTGTATGACATGTTAAGAAAAGAAAATCGTTTTTGAAGTAGAAAGGATATTTTCCTCCAGAATGGAGTTCAAGTGTTTTATCAAAATTATTTTCCATCTATGAAAATATAGGGTTCTGTTTCTATCACTATTTTTACATTGATTTTATTATGTTATGATGGAATTATTTTTATGATGTCCTTTTATCTTATATGGATTATGTTTTGATGGAATGATGTTTAAGATTCCCATTTTTATTACATGGGTTATGCAATGATGTATGATTTTTGATTTTGTGGCACACATAAGAATGGTATCATTATGAGATGGGTGGGACCTATATCTCCCTCAAATGTATTGGGTAATGATTTTATATCTCATTAGATAGACATGGCAGGAATGGCAGGTTAAACCGGTTTAGTGAAATAGGACAGAAACGAGGAGTGAACTCAGTTCAGAAATGGACTTTGTCTACTAAGATAGTCTTGGAAATGAGTCTTGACTAATAAGAAATGATTCTCTATGATTATGTTTGTATTCCACAAAGTTTCATGTTTTATGTTATGATTATTGGAATTATATTTCACTACTATGATTTATCCCATGTTATGAAATTATGATCTCTTTTGCATGTTAAGATTTGAAAAAGTTATCTTCTTATGTATATGATGTGATTGATATTTCTTTTGTTTACCCTTACTGAGCATTTGAGCTCAACCTTTTGTATGTTTTATATCCCCAGGTCAGGAAGAAGGTTATTAAGTAGGATATACCAAAAGGGACTCTAGATATGATGAAATAAATGGGAGGAAAAGTATATGATTTATGAACCAGTTGTTTATGTTTCCCAGTTTTTAAAGACACTATACCTATACGGTCCTTTACAGGGTTTGTTATATGTTGTAATAAGTATGGTTCAATTTTGAAGTATTAACAATGTATGTAAAGTAAGGGTTGTTATAGTTGGTATCAGAGGTAAGGTATGGTCAACCTTTGGAAACTAGGATGTGAATGCCATAGTAAAAAACCTAAGGATAAGTCTAAGCATAGAACACAATCTTAGTGTTTTAGAAATGGCCATGAATAACCTAGGATAAGACCTTAAGTGTGAAATTTTATTCTTGATTATGTGGTTTTCTTATTATAATTAGTGTTTCTCACACTATTCTTCTTGGTTTTTGTCAATGGCTGGAACCCGAAGGAACCGTGTTAATGCAGAATGCGACGGGAAATGCAATGATTGTCCCCCTGAGCAACCAAACGTTATGGGAGCTAGAATGAAAAATCTTGTAGCCATGATCACACAACTTTCTCAAGCTATGAATCATACAGGACTTCCAAACGAGCAAAGGAAGAGCCAACATTCTGTTGAATCCTTGATGAGGCAGCGCCCACCTTCATTCAGCGGGTCTTCTGATCCATTAGTGGATGAACAATGGATCAGTACCACTGAAAAGATATTTTCAGTTCTTCAATGTTCTGAACATGATAAAGTCATCTTAGCAGTGTATTGTTTGGAAGGTGATGCTAATCAATGGTGGAATCTTATTAAAAAATACAAGGCAAAGGGATGAAATTGAGTTCATGGAATGAGACGAGTTCAAGAACATATTTTTCAATAAGTACTTTCCTCGTATTCTCTGAACAAATATGGAGAAGTAGTTTCTTGAACTAAAGCAAAAGGATGATGAATCTGTTGGTACCTATGAAGCAAATTTTACAAGACTTGCAAGGTACGCTTCTGGTATTATTATCCAACCCAAGAGTAAGATCGATCGATTCTTTAGTGTCTTAAAACCAAGTCTTCGAAGGGCGTTAGCCATAAGGGACTTCAATAGCTACGAGGAAATCATTCGATGTGCTCTCAAAGTTGAGATGGAGATTGGAGTAACCCATCAGTCATATGGGTTTGATAAGAAGAGGAAAATGGAATTCAAAGGAAAATCTAAAGAGCACACTGAAAAGAAGATGAGATTTCCCTTATGCTCAAAGTGTGGAAATAAACATGGAGGGATTTGTCTTAAAGGGACAAGTAAATGTTTCAAATGTTTAAAGGAAGGTCATCGGGCATTTGAATGCCGCAATGATGGGAAGAAGATGTCTAATGATGCAAACAAATGAAGGGATACCCAGAATTAACCAACTACACTTCAATGTTTCAAGTGCAAGGAGATGGGGCATTATGCTAATCAATGCCCAAATCCAAGGGTTGATGATGATGGTCGACGTCAACAAACTCTTAAGGCTAAAGACAAAGGAAAGTCACATGTAATTTCTATCAGCGATGTGGAGTACGATAACGATGTGGTGAAAGTTATACTTACCATCCACTCTAAAGTAGAAAATGTTTTATTTGATTCTGGATCCACCCACTCTTCTATTTATGAAGAATTTTCTAAGGGTGTCATGGTATTACCTCAACAATTAGATGTTGAGTTAGCTGTGACAACCTCTAATGGCACAACAGTCGCATCAAAAGTTTATAATTCTTCTCCGATTGAAGTTTGTGGGAAAGTGCTTCCTGCAAATCTTGTGATTCTTCCTATAGTGGAATTTCATGGGATTCTTAGAATGGATTGACTTTATTTATATGGAGCTCATATCAACTTCCAAAGAAGGGAAGTCCCATTTCATATTCCAGATCAATCTATGATCGTCTATCGATGTAAGGATGAACATAACCTTCTAGTGGAAATTTCGTTCATCTTATGGGTCTTGATTCCACTAAATGAAGGTTATTTATCTCAAATGGTTGGTGAGAAACTCGCGATTAATAATATTCCCATTGTACGGGAGTTTGACGATGTTTTTCCAGAGGAATTGCCGGGTCTTCCACTAAATCATGAAGTAGAGTTTTCAATAGAACTCGTACCGGGTACTTTGCCTATTTCAAAGACACCATATAGAATGGCCCCAATTGAGTTGCAGGAATTGAAGAAGCAACTCCAAGAGAATCTTGATAAGGGATTCATATTCCCTAGTGCATCACCTTGGGGAGCACCTGTTCTGTTTGTTAAGAAGAAAGATGGATCAATGAGACTCTTCATTGATTATCGAGAACTTAACAAGATCACTATCAAGAACAAATATCCTCTCCTGCGCATTGATGACTTATTTGACCATCTACGCGGAGCTCAATACTTTTCCCAGATTGATCTTCATTCAGGGTATCATCAATTAAGGGTCAAAAGGTAGGATATACTAAAGACGTCTTTCCGTACAAGGTATGGACACTATGAATTTATAGTGATGCCATTCGGTCTTACTAATGCCCCTGCCATCTTCATGGATCTGATGAATAGAGTCTTTAGAGACTATCTTGATTAGTTTGTGGTAGTCTTTATAGATGATATTCTTTTCTATTAAAAGAGCAAGGAAGAACATGAAGATCACTTGAGAATTATATTGAAGATCCTGAGAAAGGAGAAGCTTTATGCCAAATTTACTAATTGTGAATTTTTGGCTTCAAAAAGTTTCATTTTTGGGTCACATAATCTCAAAAGAGGGGATATCTGTGGATCCAGCAAAAACAGAGGTTATTGAAAGATGGTCGAGACCAACAACAGTAACTCAGATCCGATGTTTTCTTGGTTTGGCTGGATATTATCGACGTTTTGTGAAAGATTTTTCACGATTATCTAATCCACTCACCAAGTTGACTCGGAAAGGAGTTAAGTTTGTTTGGACGGAGGAATGTGAAGAGAATTTCAAAGAGTTGAAAAGAAGGTTATCCAATGCACCTGTCCTCACACTACCTTGTAGTGGAGAAAGGTTTGTGATCTACAGTGATGCATCCAAGAAGGGATTGGGGTGTGTTCTTATGCAAAATGATATGGTGATAGCTTATGCCTCATGACATTTGAAAATACATGAGAAAAATTACCCAACTCATGATTTGGAGTTAGCTGTGGTAATCTTTACATTAAAGACGTGGACGAATTATCTTTATGGAGAAAGGTGTTACATTTATACTGATCATAGAAGTTTAAAGTATATTTTCACACAAAAGGAGTTGAATATGCGCCAAAGAAGATGGTTGGAGATTCTTAAGGATTACGAATGCTCAATTCATTACCACCCTGGGAAAGCAAACAAGGTGGCAGATGCATTAAGTCAACAAGGCCATGCCATTTTATCCATGATGAGGATCACAAAAGATCCAATATTTATGGATTTACAAAGGATGAATCATGGAATTATAATGGAAGGGGAAAAATCTTATCTTTCTCAAATGAATGTTCAACCATCTATACATGTGAAGATTAAAGAGGCACAGAAAGAAGATATCGAGTTACAAAAGAAGGTGAGAAATGTTCCTGAATTCAACCTTGATTGTGATGGGATAATAAAGTTCAGGAATCGGGTTTGTGTTCCTCCCATCCCCGAATTAAAGAAGGATCTGCTGGATGAGGCTCATAGTTCTTCATTATCTATTAATCCTAGATGCATGAAGATGTATAGGGACCTGAAAGAGTACTTCTGGTGGGATGTCATGAAAAGAGAAGTTGCTGAATATGTCTCTCAATGCTTGGTTTGTCAGCAAGTTAAAGCTGAGAGACAGAAGTCTAAGGGGATGTTACAACCATTACCCATACCCGAATGGAAATAGGAAAACTTTACTATGGACTTTGTCACATGACTTCCTAAAACATCCAAAGGAAATAATGCTATCTGGGTTATAGTTTACCGTCTTACAGAGTCTGCACACTTCATTGCTATTAGAGAGTATTTCTCTCTGGATCAGCTTGCCAGGATATATGTAAAGGAAGTGGTAAGATTGCATGGAGTACTAATTTCTATTATATCTGATCGGGATCCGATATTTACCTTGAAGTTCTAGCGAATTCTTCAACATACTCTGGATACAGAGTTGAGTTTCAGCACTGCTTATCATCCTCAGATAGACGGTCAGTCTGAGAGAACAATTCAAACTCTAGAAGATATGTTGAGAGCTTGCTCTATAGATTTCAAAGGTGGTTGGGATCAACACCTACCTTTGATGGAATTTTCTTATAATAATAGCTTTCACTCCAGTATTTAGATGGATCCTTATGAAGCTCTCTATGGAAAGAAATGCACGACTCCAACTTGCTGGGATGAAGTTGGGGAAAGAAAGCTATTAGGACTTGATCTCATTGATGAAATGGAATAAAAGGCCAGATCTATTCAACAACACATAAGAGCAGCTCAGAGTCAACAAAAAAGTTATGCCGACAACCGAAGAAAAGACTTAGAGTTTGAAGTGGGTGATAAAGTGTTCTTATGAATATCTCCCTCGAAGAGGGTCATGAGATTTAGAAAGAAGGGAAAGTTGAGCCCTAGATATATCGGTCCTTTCGAAATACTGGATCGTGTTGGGAAGGTAGCTTACGGATTGGCGCTTCCACCGAATCTCTCTCAAGTTCACGATGTGTTTCATGTACATCTCTTGAGAAAGTACATACATGATCCCTCACATGTACTCAGCTCAGAAGTTGTACCGCTGGAATAAGATCTTTCTTATGAAGAACAACCGATAGAGATTCTGGATTGTAGCGAAAAAGTCCTATGGAACAAGACCACTCGCTTGGTGAAAGTTTTATAGAGGAACCACCAATTATAAGAAGCTACATGGGAGCTCGAGGATATGATGAGGGAGATTTATCCTCATCAGTTTGTTACAAAGTGACGAATTTCGAGTGCGAAATTCATTTCAAGGGGGTAGAATGTAACACCCGAGACTTTTATGAGAAATATTTTGTTTTTATGTTATATAAACCATCAAAGGAATCTTTAACTACACACAACACTATCTTGGCTGGCTTTACACGCAAACACGGCCTTCCTCGATAGCTTGCACCGTACGCAATACCAAGTTTCACTAAACAACGATATGCTATTAAAATATTATTAAAACTAGTCGTTATGAATAGTAATAACCACTTTTTGAAATTTTATAAATTTTATTTTTCCAAATGGACTTCATTTTTGGATTCGGAATATCGAAATTAGCCTAAGGTGAAATTTTGATATTTTTCTGAAAACTTTCAATTTTTGATGAATAGTAAAAACACTGGGTTACTATTTAAAAATCGAATTTATTTAAATATTTGTTTATTTTATTTAAATTTATTTTAGGTCAAAATTGATATATAATATCTATATAAGTTCAATTTAATTTATTGGAGTAATTTTATAATAATTTTAGATATATAAAAATTTTATTGAACTTTTCACCGTCTTTTACCCACCTCCTAGGAGAATTTGCAAATTTACATAAAACATAATTTTACCAATTCTGTGAGTGGAATTTCAAAAATCCGAGAGACACGGTTGATGTTATTAAGTATAATGTGGTTCAATGAGATGAAAATAATTTTTGGTGAATAGTAACGTTTTACTTTTATTTACCACGGTTAAAAGTAAATAGGGTAATTAAGAGTAAAAATGATATTATTATTACCCTAAAACATGTCCTAATTCTATTGGATAAGTGTAATTAGATCAAAAACAACCTTAGGAATAAAATATGACCATTTAGGCCCACTCGGATTAGATTAGGACATTTATTATTAATTTATTTAAAGAAGGGTTAAAATAGTTAAAATCAAAGTTTAATAAGTAAATAAATTTTAATATAGGATTATACATAAGATAAATTAGAATATAAATATTCCTTATAAATATATATAGATTTCCTAGATAATGGTATTTTATTTGTAATTTTTAGACATTAAATAATTTAATTTATTTATGATACAAAGATGATGCAGTAATTATCTTATTAATAAAATATTGACATAATTGATGTTATAAATACCCAAATAAATGTAATTTGAGACTTTTTATAAATTCCACTAATTTTAGAGGATAATATGACATGTTAGTATTGATTTAATTAACTTTTTTTGAATTAATCATTCTGTTATTATTTTCACAAAAATCAATTACTAAATAGTGTCAAAATTGACATAAAATAGTTTTTAAAAAAAATATTATATTATTAATTGTTATTATATTCCTAAAAATCTAAGGTTCGGCCAAGATACTTATATCAGGATAGGTGTATCATTAATGGACCACTTTGGGGTCACTTGAATGTATATGGTAAGTTTATTAACTATATAATATAAAAATACAAAGTGACACGGTAAATGTCAATCTAATTAACTAAGAGTTAAAACTTAAAGATAAGGTTAGTATAATGACCTAAACTTATCTAAATTCTATTGGATTAGAGGATTTCGACCCATCCCCACCTTATCTTCGAAATATATCAATTTGGAGCTGTTAAAACCCGAATATGACTTTATAATAAAATAATATTTTTAGTTATTCCAAAGGTGCCCCTCTCCTCCCTTATAAAAGGGAACCTCCTCCCCCTTTTCCTCACACCACTGTGAGCCTTCAAGCTCAGAAAACCCCTGCAAAATTCTCTTCTCCACTTACCTAGAAACATCCTAGAGGTACTGGTCTTTTTTAAAGACCAATGTTAGTGCCCTAGGAGGAAGTCTCAAAGAGGCGCTTCAAAGAAGAGGTAATGTCCGTTACCGATTCATTCAACTTTATTTCTTCTTCCACTTATTCTTCTTTAGTTATTTCTTTATGAAGTAATAACATCAGTATCACCCATATACTGATATGTTATTATATGTATGAAACAACCATATTTCACCATCTATCCATCCTACGGAAAATGAAATCACCGCGCGTGCGTACATACGGAATACCGTCTCCACGCCGTGGTGTAATCTATTTTCCACCACCACATTACTTGGATGGGTATAATGGTGTACATAATTAATATATATGATTATTGTAAAGTTATATTGATTCTGAAATAGTATATATACACTCCATTACAATTTCACGATCTTGGGAATGATATCATCGCTCGTGCGTACGAACGGAATATCGTCTCCACGATGTGATGCGACTCGTTCTGCATGATCTTCATTGCATAATTATTATATAAATGAATTGAATGAATGATTATGATATATATTACACTAATAACATTCTTTAAATTAGGTATCTATAAACTAAAAAGAAGAATAAGAATTTATTCAACAAAACACGCATAAGAACAAAAAGTAATAAACACCCGAATAACAAGTAGTAAGGAAATATTACTAATAATAAGATAAGAATATGACCATATATGATATCATGAAAATAAGTATGATTCTTGAATAAGTCAATAACATTTTTTAAATCATTATACAGGAGTTTTGGACACTTACGAAGCAAATCGGACCTAAGGTAAGAGACAATCTCGCAATCTCAATTTTTATCTGAGATTGTTTATACTTCCGAATTTACTGGGGAGTATTTTATCTTCCACATCCATGTTTCCTCAATATGTAATATTATTTCCATCCACATAACATTGTTTAAATCCAATTTTACCCTTTGGTGAGTTTTTAGTAAAAGATATGAAAGGAATCTTTTGTCGTTTTTCGTACGAGGTACTTTTTGACTTTTCCGACAAAAGTACGAGAAGAATGTTTTTTAACTTATACGGCATGAATGGATTTTTAAGACATTATTTCCAAGAATAATCCTTTAGAAATTTTCAAGTTTATTTTTAATCAACTTCTTTTAGTTTATAATTGTATGACATGTTAAGAAAAGAAAAGTGTTTTTGAAGTAGAAAGGATATTTTCCTCAAGAATAGAGTTCAAGTGTTTTATCAAAATTATTTTCCATCTAAGATAATATAGGGTTCTGTTTCTATCCCTATTTTAACAATGATTTGATTATGTTATGATGGAATTAGTTTTATGATGTCCTTTTATCTTATACGGATTATGTTATGATGGCATGATGTTTAAGATTCCCATTTTTATTACATGGTTTATGCAATGATGTATGATTTTTTATTTTGTGGAACACATAAGAATGGTATCATTATGAGATGGGTGGGACCTATATCTCCATCCAATTCATTGGGTAATTATTTTATATCTCATGTGATAGACATGGCTGGAATGGCAGGTTAAACCAGTTCAGTGAAACAAGACTGAAACGAGGAGTGAACTCGGATCAGAAATGGACTTTGTCCACTAAGATAGTCTTGGCAATGAGTCTTGACTAATAAGAAATGATTCTCTATGATTATATGTGTATGCCACAAAGTTTCATGTTTTAATTTATGATTATTGGGATTACATTTCACTACTATGATAAATCCCATGTTATGAAATTATGATCTCTTTTGCAGGTTGAGATTTCCAAAAGTGATGTTCTTATGTATATGATGTGATTGATATTTCTTTTTTTACCCTTACTGAGCATTTGAGCTCACCCTTTTGTATGTTTTACTTCCCCAGGTCAGGAATAAGGTTATTAAGTAGGATATTCCAAAAGGGACTCTAGATATGATGAAATAAATGGGAGGAAAAGTAGATTCTTTATGAACCAGTTTTTTATGTTTCCCAGTTTCTAAAGACACTATACCTATACGATCCTTTCCTGGTTTTGTTATATGTTTTAATAAGTATGCATCAATTTTAAAGTATTAACCATGTATGTAAAGTAAGGGTTGTTATACTAAGGACATGTTCTGGGTGTATAAATGAGATGAGGAGAAGATTATTAGGGGGTTATAATGATTCTAGTTTTCAAATAGATCTAAATAATCTAAAGTTATAGTTAGGATATTTTTTTAGTGTTAAATGAGGATCTAGGAAAAGTAAGAATTTAAAATAGGTAGTTTTCACTGATTATATAGAGTATTTTTAGAATACATTACCTTCTGATGTAACAAAAAAAATCTATTTGGATATGAAACATTGTCCAAGAGTTTGATGTGGTACCTAGAAGTAAAAAACATATAAAATTATATTGTGATTGTATTATGATGCTGACTATTGAAAAAGATTCAATGTAACTCCAAAAAAAAACTCATACTCCGAAAGTATTACCTATGGAGGGATTTTTCATAGAGGGGTGAATTTATAGTAAGTAGAGTTTCCATCGAATAAAAATTAGAAGACCCATTAAATAAATCCTTATATTAGTAAAATCATAAGTATCATTTGAGAGTTAGTATATCGAAGGTTATTAGTAATTAGATCTAGTTCAAGTGGGATTCTGTTGAAATTGGTGCCTTATAACCAACTTCTATGTGTATAATATGTGATAATTTTTCAAGATAATGTATTATATTGAAAGGTCATAGTGGTTCCCCACTACGATGAGAACACAGAAGTGACACAAAGGATTCTTAAATATATATGTTATAAAAAGTGATAAAATCATTCGAGGGACCCAAATGATATGGGCTATCTAGGGTGGAGACTCATAGAATATTGAGGAACCTTATTATTGTGTATGCCCTTGGTAATTTCTAATGTAAGAGATTATGAGAATGAAAACAACTAGTAGGAAATAAACATTTATAAGTTTTATTGTATGTTACCATCTGTGGAAATGTGTATTGATCCTTAGAATTTAAGATTATGATTTATGGATATTATGAGTCATGTAATTTGATGTATTGATGAAAATCATGATGATAGATGTTTATTGTGAAGTATGATATATTGGGTGCATCACGAGTAATATTTCACCATTGAATAATATAAGGAAGTATTCTTACCTTTTTTATTTAATTGAAGTTGATATCTTTGGACCTTTTATGGAATTGATACAACCTAAATAAAACCATGAACATGGTGTTTTGTGGGAAGTTAAATTTATTAATGTTAAAGAAAGATACATTGAGAATATAGTTTGATGTAACCAACATGAAACCTACTTGAATAGAGATATTGTGATAAAGGGATTATATTACATAATAAGAATCCATATAAGGTCTCATGGCATTGCGACATTAAATTTTTTCTCTATTGGTTCCTTAACATGTTTCTAGATCTTAACCTTGGGATTTGGGATTATTTTCCTAATTCTAATGAGAAAGAGGCATAGAGGGCCACACAATATGTGTATCTAGAAACATAGTTTAATAATAATAATATTTATTATTTAACACACTGAGTAAATATTATTCCCACACATGGTTTAATAATTATTCATGTTTTCTTGATTTCATATATTCCATACCAGGTTATTCAAGATAATATTTTTTTGAGAAGAATATTTAATAAATATTTATTTTATTTTTAGTGAACACAATATTTAGTTTTTATTGGAGAATAATACAACGATATATTTTTATTAAATAAATAGTCATTATTCAAGACCTGAAAAATATTCTGGAGGAATGGAAAATTGATTTTAATGGTTTGGTGAGAAATTATATATATTAAATATTAATTTAAAAAATATTAATTAATTAAATTTATAGTTTTTCTCATGTCAATAAATAATAATAATAATAATATTACTATAGAAATGTGGTTTTATAGATATTAAAGAACTAATAAGGGTGTATGTGCAATTATTATTTTCTAATCCTAATATTATTTAAACCAAATTATATTATTTCAAACAAATATGGTTGTATTGTGTTTGGTTGTGCACAAAAACATCCAGATAATTCTCTCAAATCCCTAGAGATCCCCCTCTCCAAGAATTGTCTCATGGATGGAGAGTGATCTTCTTCTACCACCACTCTCAATTCTAGATTGATCAAAGAGAATCCTTCTCGAAGTGATTATTAAGGTGATCAGAGATTAATTTAGATGGTATTATGATCTATCACACTAGCACAGATAGATTCCCATAGTGGCATTCAGAGGTTTGTGGAGAACATATAGATCACCATTAGTTGGAATCTATAATTGATTCCTACAAAAAATGGAGGTACGGCAGATATACATTGTCTTATTCAAAAATGAATAAATAATTCATTTCTTGATAATTCATTAATTATTAAATTAAATATAAATCATTATGAGATGTTCTTTCATTTTGGTTTCAACAATCTCACATAAATTAATCATTGATTCAATTCCATTGGTCATGAAGTTTACCATCAATATACATATCAGATTAATCATCAATTATGAAAAAAATATATTCAGAATACCCTATTCGATGCTTCCACTATGCTTGAAACCATAAATTATATTTTTCATTTGGTGGATACCCTAATAATATTTTATCATCTTATAGATGCTCAAAATTTTCATGATTTTCCCTTTTTTCATTAAAGAATGCCCTTCAAGACACATAGAAGTACTATTGGATTATACTCTTATTTTAGTAAATCTCATAGGGGGAAATTTTTTAAATTATATGAATAACAAATAATTTTTTAATATGAATTGAAATTGAAATTTATTATCACAAAAAATAATGAGAAGTCTTATTTTTAAACATGTATCATTATTCTCATCTAAACAATAATATATTTATTCCAATTAGAAACTTTATTTTATTTTTAAGGGTATGGAGTGATATTATCATGTATATCTTCATGATTTTCAAGACATGTTTAATATTTTTCACTTGTATTTTTAGTTTTAATGTTTTTTAAAAATATCTTCAAGTGAAATTCAATCTCTTTTTCCACACTTCATTAAAAACCCATTATTTTTTTGAGCCTCATGCTTTTTTTTATCATTTATTTTAATTAATAAATTTTATACATTGTGTTTAGTTTTCAAGACTTTATAAATAGATAAGGTTAGTTTTATAATTCTTATGATTTTAGAACAATAATTTAGTTTAATACATTTTATACTTTACATCCCTAGATATGTTACCATTTATGGAAATAATATTTGGGGGATGGTAATATGTGGAATTGAAATTGAATTGGAAACTTTTTAAGTTATAAAAGAAATATTTGGTTAGAGTGTAATTGTAATACCAAGGGGATCTGGTGAATTTTTTTCCATAATTATAACAGAAACCTTTACCTAGTGTACTATCAAGTAACGATGACTTCTTAACCTTCCTTCAATGCCATATGATGAATGAACTACACCTCAAGATTCACCAATAGATCCTCAAGGACAAATATTTTCTCAAGTATCCCCAATTCATTCTCAATATCGAACATAGATTCAACCCAAATGATTACTTCTCAAGATCCAATGTATCCTCAACCCCAATAGACATATCTCTAGGGATCCTTTTACCCATGAAAAATTATAGTGAACCCAAAATGCAGTTGATGAACATCTATTCAAGTGGGATCCTAAAGATAAATTTAATCAGTGAATCTAATCTGAAATTCAAATATGAAACATAAAAGGGGGAATTAATAAATCATAAATTATTTTTTTCCAAAAATCAGGTAAATATTTGAGATAATTCTAAATATTGGTTGATCCTGAAGAGTGAAAAGCTATTATAAATTACACCTTCTTACATTATAATGAATGAAATTATAAGATCTTGAAACCAATTAGAAGCCTTGGAGATCAAGAAATCTATTTAAATCCCAAGGAAGAAGTGTAATTTTAAAGGGAATTGTGGTAATTTACCCTATATTGGGGGATCCCAATGTGAAGGGAAAATCATTCCATATACCATTACATTCCCCAATAAATATTCTCCTGATATCCATTCCGCATTATCTATATTCAAATTTATTATCCCTAACATCTTCCTCCATAAAAAAACAATTTTACTACCTTTATACATTATATCCATAACTAGAAGTTAATAGGAGTAGAAAATGGACATCCAAGATAGAATACATCTAAGAAACAATTCATGGGAGGATCTATTTTTATTTAATGTATATCATACTAGGTGAGGAAAACAGTGGGGGATAAAGACGATGTGATCATTTATTATATTGTACGATATTTAGAACTGAAATTATTTATTATTAATGACTTTGATCATAATTATTTTAACTATAGATGAATAGTGAAATAATGAGAGGGTGAGACTAAAGTAATGATAGTTGTAGCATAATCCTTATAACAATGCATGATTATTATATCCTAAGGAGTGATAACTCAAGTAATGTTTTGGAAACTTAGTCAAATTGAAAAAAGTTAGAAATATTATCATGTGTGATAAGAGAAAACTTATATAGAATCTCAATATTATGATAAATTTTTATCCTTCCAAGAGAGTGGATTCAAAGAAAATTGTGTTGTTGTTAATACACTTTATTGGAAATCAACTTGAAATGCATTATAAGGGAAATCAATAACCTAAATAACCCACACTTCTAAAAATAAATAAACACTAACATTAAATTTATTTATCACTCATGCATGTGATGATGATTCTGGAATGAAATGGTGTATCATGTGTTCCGAAGAATTTTATTTTTTTATTTGATCATCATAAGATACATTGATGGGAAATATAATATTAGGACTGAAATCATGATGAAAGTGTGGATCTAATAAGATTTTGGGTTCTTTAAACATATAGAATTGGAATGAAAATGAATTAAATATCAAGACATACGGAATTTTTTGTGTTTACCTAAGGATTGGACATGGGGATACATTTATTCTCACATTGAATACTTTAATGAGGAATTACATTTTCCCAACAAAGAGAATCACAATATAGTATATGTTTTAATAAATTCGTATATTTTATTTGGGTGCCACAATAAATTTTATATCTAAAATAATATATAACTTTTTTAAGAAACTATTTTGACATATCAAGGTATTTTAATGTTTTAACTCTAGGTAGTGTTGGTACACAACAACTTCTCAAGGCCTTTTGTTGGGCCATGTTAATTTCATGTCGTATCCACAATGGTTACCAAAAAAACTATTAGACCTCAAACACCATGTGAATATATTCACTTTACCCTATGTTGTGTAGGTAGCATAGTATCAACATATAATTTTATAGTACATTAGCCTCCCAAGATAATGTGAGGGTTCACTTTAAATTTTTATTGTTGTCGCTGATTTCTTTGTTTGATATTTTCCACCAATTTCCTATAAATAAATTTTCACTGAAACCAAGTAAATTTAATGACCATAAACTTTTTTCTACAAATATAGGACATTAATTGGATTTCATAATTTTAGTACATTTTTTATTATATTTACCATGTTAAAAAAAGAAAAATATATACAAACAAACAAAATAACTATAAAATTTAACAAAATACTTCTAAAAAACATTGAAAATCAATAGAAAATTAATGAAACCCACACCCCCACCACTTGAGTGATTACTTTCCCTAAAATAATTACACTCAATAAAATTTCTAACTCCTTTAGTTTAATTTAAATCGAGTCCAAGATCAATGAATGTTAAATGTTAAGAGATTTTTTGAATCAAAATAAAATTAGTCTATACCTTCTTAAATCCCTCTGTCTAAATATTTTCATGCACTTACCTATTTAACACTTCCTTCATATAACTTATAAAATAATCTTATTCTCTATATTCCATTTTTTAGAATGATGTAAATATTCTCCTCATTACCTATTTCAAGTTGGAAGATTATTTTCAATATTACCATGAATTCATGGTTTGAATGAGAAATTTGACTCATCATTGAAGGATAAATTTCAATTATAATAAGTATGAAAATATCAAAACTGTATAAAATATATTGGAAATGTTGGTAGTTTGTCTAATAATTTCCAAAAAACAATCAGAAACAACATAAACATTAAATTGATGAGTCAATAATACAAAAGGGAAATTGAAAATATAAGTATTAATGGGAACTTTAAGGCTACCCAACTTAGGGATTTTGAAAAGAATTATTTACTTCATGTTTCAAAAAAAGTATTATTCAGGGTACTAATGGGACATACCTTTTGGGTCGAAATACAGATCTTTTCATGATGAAATTTCTAGAAGATAGGGATTGTACATGAAAAATATTATTATAATTAAGTGAATAAATATGTAAAATAAACTAGGAAAATAAATGAGTAATGTTAATAATTTGATCTGAACCAATCTGCTATATTCCTAATTGAATGTTCCGTGGATATCACTTTATGAAATAATAATAATATGGATTTTGGGACTAATAAAAGTATCTTGTAAGTAGTTAAGGATGTAATAAACCACTAAATATCTATGAGAAGAATAATCTACCAAGGAAGAGAAAATTTTGGAATGTGTAATTGAAATTATATATTTAATCCTACCTCTTAAAACGTATCTCTAAAAGGATAAAAAACAAAAAATAATGGCATAATGATATGTTGAAAAAGATGAAAATTTTAAGAGAGAGTTAGGATGATTTGGAAAAATTATTACAATGCCAATGTGAGTGGATCTAAAAGTGATAAATAGTATTTGAATATTAATTATAGATAAAAAGTAATTCTAAATAGCTATGATGTTTTGGGAACATAATCCCTAAAAGGAGGAAGTTAAAAGGGAGAGAAGAAACCATTATGAATTGATAAATCTATGGGTTAAAGAATAATATTTCAAGGTTGAAAAGAAAAACCATGAAAGGTCAAAAGGTGTATATTTATTCGCTAATTGGATAACAAATGAAAATATTGGAAATAAAGTGGTAAAGAATGAGGAGGGAAAATGCATTTTGGAAGTGGATACCTATGTGGCTAGATTTTAGGGGGAAATTTTTTATCTATAAATTTAGATTATTCAAACAAAATATAATGAAATAGGTACCACTTTTGTTCCTATTTGTGAAAAAAATCCCCTGGGATCATGTATTTTTAAATAAAATATGATTTACGTTGAGACTATAAAAAATCAATTCTTCAGAGTTATTTTAAACATTAGGATTTCTTTCTCTACTTTAGTTATTTTTTTTCTATTTTTAAGAATTAAATATTAACAAAAATAATTTATTTCTTGGTTTTTTGTATAATATTAATTAGGAAAAATGGTAGATACATTTTGGTAGTAAAAAAGGAAACAAACACACACAACCAAGGAAAAGAGAAACAAAAGAAGGGGTATTTTTCTACTTACCATTAATTTTATTTACATTATGCTAAAATTAAATGTTTAATTTCTTAGTCACATTACCATTATTGGGAATTAGTTGTTTACACATTAAAAATAAAGTGTGAGTATAATATTAAAGTGGTAGTGGGATGTGTAATTTTAAAATGAACACACAGAGAAAATATTTCCAATACTACTCAAGATGATAAAATAACCTTAAAAAATAACAAATTTATTGTAAAAGAACTTAATAATTGAGGGTTAATAGGATATCATCTATGTGCAGAAAAACTTGGCACGATTTCATTTTCATGATTAAGTAAAACTTGAATGATTTTTTTTGATAAACTTGAGTAACCATTCAATAACTCTCCCTAAAATAAAACCAGATAAAACAAAGGAATTATAGTAGTGTGAGAAACAGGGAGCCAAAATGGATTATGAAGAAATGTCTTAGTATAATTGTGTATGAGTGAAAATTTAATTCTATAAAATAAGAGTAAATCATAACCTGAGTGTTAAGTACCCTCACCATTCTTCCAAGATTTTATTATTACAATTATTCATGGTGGACGCCTTCTGTGAGAGATGCTTTAGTTATATGTGGTTCATAATCAATTAATGATTATGTGAATTGAACATATCATGTAAACAAATTGTAAAAAATGTATAAATTTGTTGAGAGGGATAAAGGGGAAGTGAAATATTATTATTAATAAGAGGAAAATGGATTTATCTGGTTAATGGATTAAATAAATCATTAATTAGTGAAATGTTTTTGAAGTGATGTTTCATGATCAAATTTAGATCCAAATAAGTATTTGGAAATTTAAATTAAATTAATTTTTTATTTATTTTATGGGATATGAATTCATGGTGGTATTTTTCTTAAATAACATTGTTGAGTAACTGTAAGTCTCAGGTTTTTGTGTAAAGACTCATAAAATTCAAGGGAATTGTTTTTCTAATTTTCTTTGGGATTTTACAAGAACGCAGTTTCTGACGGAGCCTAATTCTGAGGCCCGGTGTGCCCAGAATCAATTTCCGAAGTTTGGCTCGGGTACGTTCAGTGAACGAACGAGCAGGTTTTTCTAACATTTTAACCGGTGCTCGGAATCGAATTCTGAGGGCACCGATGGAATCACAGCACCATTATTTGCTTAGAAACGCCTCTTTCGGAGTTGCGTTTGCTTGGTTGTGCTTTTTAATTTTTGGGGTTTAAGTTAAGAAATAAAATAAAGTTGTACGAAAATTTTATTTCATTTCACTTTAAGCCTCTTAAAGACCACTTTAAGCTACTTAAGCTGGGTTGAAGCGGATAGGGTGCAATTCAAAATATCCTACCCACTTGGTAGGATATTTGTGAGGTGGGACCGACACAAGCCCCACCGTTTCTTTTCTTCTTAAGTAACGCACCTGCACCCCCCAATTAAACGAAGTCAACCGACGTGTTTCCTTAATTTCATAACGCCTCTATTTAATTGGGTGGTTTAGTTTTACAATTAATTCATTGAAATTAATTGTGAGGGTTACATCGTTTGATTTTTGAAATCGTTGGCGGAAAGCAATAAAATAAGTCCTTAGCCTCATTTTATTTTTGGGTTGGGAAGCGTTGCGCTGAGTTTTCCTCTCCTCCTCCTCCTTCGCGAAGAACGCGAAGCACACGCCACCTCTGACGAAGAACACTCGTTTTCCTTCCACGGAATTTTTTCCCCTTCCATGGAGAGACTCTTCAATGGATCTTCTTCTTCCCCTTCATCGTCAACGGATCGATGAACAAGCTCGGAAACGGAATCGGGTAGCGAGCGACGACGGCTTCGCCTTCCCTCGCTTCGAACGAATGCCAACGTCCCCCTTCGACGTCATCATCCTCGCGACGGCATACCGCGACAAACCTCGAATGACGACGCTTCCTTCCAATCAGCTTATACCCAAGGTAAGGGTTCGACTATTTTAAGTTGGTGATTCTTTCCTTCGAATATGAACGATAAATCTGTCGGCCATGTTCCAATTTTTATTTAAATTAAAAATTTTGAAGGTTAAACGATTTGGCCGATTGCTATCATTTTACTGGGAGGGGATCGGACCGCACGAACACGGCCGATTCCCCACCCCTTTTTTTAATTCTTGGTTGAATAGAAAAGACGACATTGTACTGTCGCACCGCGCATGAACGAGAGGAAACGTGGTAAGAGCGGGCCACGATGAAGAAACGCGGCGCTGTCATGCCACGCCGAGGATTGAGAACAAGGCCGCAGCCGGAGTCAGGCCGCGGTGGAAGGGCACGACGCCGTCACGCCATGCCGGACGGATTCACGGCCATCATGGAAGTGGTGGCCGGAAAAACCGGCTGCCGGAGAAAACGAAGGAGGCGGCCGGAACCCCGGCCGCCGGCACCGGAAGATGCAGGACCGCGGGGTCCCGCGACGAGAAACCGGCCAGCCCCGCGCTGGCTGGCTGTTACTGGCAGAAATCCGGGGGGTTACACCCCCCGATGTTACAAGGCGCGGTCCCCTTAATGGGGGCCGCCGTTTTCATAAAGTAGGGGTAACACCCCTCCTTTGGCGCAAGTGCGGCGCAAAGGCCGCGCTTGCCGGGCCGCCGCGCTGGCTGCGCCGCCGCGCTGGCCGCACCGCCGCGCCGCCGGCCAGGTCGGGCTGTCGGGCCGGGTCAACCCGGTTCGGGTCGGCCCAGGGGGTACTAGGCCGGGCCGGGCCGGGCCCAGACCCCCCGTACTCGGACTTTTCCATTAAAACGCTCATAACTGGGGCTACGGGCCTCCAAACGGCGCGCCGTCAGGGGAGATGCGATCCTTGGATTGAGGCGGTCGTTTCGGTATATCGCATTCAAGGTTTCGGAATACTTTGGGTTCGGCCGGGTTGGTTCGGATACGAAACCAACCGGGCCCTCGGAGCGGAAACACTTATATCTTGAGCTCCGGATGTCCGATTGACATGCCGTCGACTTTGATGGTTTCCTCTAAGTGATACAGATCTTTTGGATTACTCTGCTTGAGGTTTGGATGCCGTCGGAGTGCGGTCGGGTTGGTTCGCTCATGAAACCAATCGGGCCCCTGGAACGAAAACGCCAATAACTCACAGACCGGGCATCTGATTGATGCGCCATCTGTCTCGTTGTTTTCCTCTTATTGAGACAGAACTTTTGGCATACTTCGCCAGAGTTTTCTTTGTTGTTGGATAGTGGCCGGGTTGGATTGTACCCGAAATCCAACCGAGCCCCTAGAACGGAAAAGCCAATATCTTTCAGACAGGACGTCCGTTTGACGAACCGTCAGCGGCGTTGGTGATCTTGTTGAGAAATGGTCCCTATGAGTATACCCTATGAGAGTTTGGGGTACAGTTGAGATACTGCTGGGTTGGTTCGCTCACGAAACCAACCGGGCCCCTGGGACGAAAAGGCTAATAACTCACAGACCGGGCGTCCGATTGACGCGCTGTCTGTTACGTTGAGACCCCTATGACGAGGCGGTCCTTTGAGATACTTCTTCGTGGGACTTTGAGATAGTTGGAGTATCGACCTGTAGCTCATGAAGCATACCCTCCCGGAGACGAGCGTGCGGAGTATGAAGACCGTGTAGCTGACTGAGACCTGACGACTGCTTGACCGACTCGACTTGGAGTGAGTCGACTAGCCCAGTGGACAGAGCACTACTTGTGAGGTGCAGACCCATGGCAGACGGAGCACTACCTGTGTGACAGTGCAGACCCGTGGTTCTCGTCCGGAGAGTACCTCAGCAGGATACTAGGGGGTGTGCACTACTGTGTTTGGGTGATATACCTCGGCGGGATGCACTACTGTGTTTGGGTGGCTGACCCGCGGTACTCGACAGGAGGAGTACCTCAGCAGTCTTAGGTTAGTGAGCAGTACGTCGGAGTCGTGACAAGACCACTGTACACTCCAGAGACGGACCTCATCAGCAGTTACGGTTTCGATAATGAAAATCCTGGTTTGAGCTGAGTCTATGACCTTTTTTTTACCTCATGATTGAGATGGGTCACTTGATAACTTAGGTATATGTATGGGCATATACCTGGGTAGTGGTTATCCGTTGATTTCATAATCTTTGTGTTTCCTCATGATTGAGATGGGTTTCTTGATAACTTAGGTGTATGTATGGGCACATACCTAAGTAGAGGTTATCTGTTGAGATCTTCATTGTGGTAATCCTTGTTAGTTTAGTGAGACCTTGAGGGTCTCGGGGTCCCTAATGAGTATCGTTATACTCACCCCTGCACGAGCTATGCCCGCACCTCGTTGTGTTGGTTGCAGATGACGGGCAGTGCTGACGGAGGCCGAGTGTTCGAGGACTGGATGGTACCCAGAGGTGGACTACAGGATGAGTCAGTACCCGGAGGTGGACTACACAACGAGTCAGTACCCGGAGGTGGACTACACGATGAGACGACACATGGAGGAGGTTGACAGAAGAGAGCGTGGAGGAGGCTATCTGTACCTTCCCTTCAGGTAGGATCCGTGGTGGACGACCAGGAGCTGCGCCATCTGTACCTACCCTTCAGGTAGGATCCGAGGAGGACGAACCAGGAGCCTCTTCCGTCCCTCCATCTCTTATCTTTTCTGTTGTACTTTTTCAGTTGTTGTTGTACTTCCTTTTGGGTTTGTATTCTGGCCCATTTACTTTTCAGCACTTCTCTTGTACTTAGTGTTTACTTTTTCTGCTTGCTTACTCTGTGGTGCTTGTTTTCTTTTATAAAGGAAATGACTTCCCAATTATTGGGATTTACACCTTTGGTGCTAGTTGCCAGCCCCTGCCCTATGGAAGGAGGGCTTGGGGTAGTCACAGAACGGGCCCCGAGGACGGGTCGTGACAAATTGGTATCAGAGGAGTCGGTTCTACCGCAGAACTTATAACTCTGATATTTTCTTTCTATGAAGCAATAGTGTTAAGAGTACCGAGTGTGGTTTTCAGTTCAGGGAGTCCAGTGTTAGTGCGGGCGGCCGACGTATCCATACACCAGGACCCCGACAACTGAATTCCGACTTTGTACATGAAAACACTGATTGCATGTGTGTGTTTTCCAGAAGTTTTATTTAAATATCAGCTCAAACCAAGTCAGATCACCAGGTATAATTGTTTGACCATGTTACGTTATTTCTTTTAGGATGCCTTTTCTCGGACGACCAGCTACAGCCCGGAGGGATGTGCGCACTGACAGCCTGCCGAGCGACGAGGCTTTGGTATATGGCCCTCTTGCAGTTGAGGCACTAGCGGTACTACCATACGTTGGGCCACCGATGCCACCATCCCCAGAAGTAGGCGATGCATGCCACTTGAGTGCGCTGCACGAGTTCCAATGCCAGAGGCCACCTAGGTTCCGGGGAGAGACGGACCCGAAGGTGGCTGAGGATTGACTGGAGGCTGTGGTGAGAGTCTTCAGGCTAGTGGGGACGCCGGCAGACCTCATGGTGATCTTTGCTGCCAGCCTTCTTCAGGCAACAGCAGGCAGGTGGTGGAGCCACTTGTTTTAGTTTTGCGACGGGATGACCTTCGCATGGGAAGACTTCGAGACCTTCTTCAGGGTGGAGTTTGTGCCAGTAGCTCTACACCCCGAGCGTTTACATGAGCTTCTTCCTTTTCCGCATGTTTTTAGATCAGTAGCCGAGTCATATGTGGGTAGTAGACTGATGATGCATAGGTCCAGGAGGACCAGACCAACAGTTGGACGATCTTGGGTTTTAGGACCGGTGGTGCGGGGCACCCGGGGTGGGAACAGAGCTAGGATTGCCAGAAACAGGCTATGTTACTCATGCGGCGGAAAGGGTCACCTGGCACGTGACTGTCCGACTCCTCGTACAGTTGATCCGCAGGCTTTGGAGGAGCCACTGAGGCAGAAGCAGTGACGGGTGCTTGAGAAAAAGCCGAGAAGTGGACAAGGTACTAGAGCTATGGGAGCAGGTGGACAAGAGAGGAATTAGTGGATACATCCTTTGTACTTCTAGTTCCATGTTGCTGTTGTATTCGTGTCTTTGTAATATGAGCTGCAATAAAAAAAGACACTTATCTTTGTTTGTTTTCCTGTCCTTTTGTTTGGTTGATACTGAGTGGTCCCAGTTAAAACTGTTGACTTGACCCTCACTTTCGAGATTTCTACTGGAGGATACCCAGTGACCTCACACTGATGCCGACAGTGGGACTCGACCCTTGGAGGCGAGAGTGACAGTTGGATCTCTTGGTAGTTACGTCGAGGCCTTACGACGTCATCCATGGCTTGAATACATCATTCATGTCAGGATTGACTGTATTAGGCAATGGGCGTGGTTCATCTAGGGGATGAGACCGAGTTTCTCTTTTCGGAAAAGGAGAGATTTTAGTATCTCTTTCAAATCGTAGGCAAAGAAGGTTCAGATCATCCAGGAGCCGATGAAGACTGCACAATGCAGTAAGAAATAGGAAACTGGCACAAGTCTTGGAGACTCGGGCATGTAAAAAGTTTCCATAAGAGGAATCTTAAAGGCGATATGAGTCTACGAAGTAGCAGACGTGGAGGCAGAGCTAGGAGAGCAGCATGAGGTGGTGTACATCATAACATGCTACAACCACCCGCCTTAGTTATCTCCGCTAGGCTCAGGGAGCTGGACGGTAGAGGAAGAGTACGGCTGCATGTGGTCAAGGAGAGTGACCCGATGGCTCTAAAAATTATTCAAGGGACAGTCTGTGTCCACTATTAGCTGCTGTAGTAACAGACGTCGTTATGAAACATTCCTTGCTATCACAAATCTTGTTCCAGTCCTAGAGTTTCCGATAATCCGTGGACTTGACCCTCACGTATGGAGATACCTTGGGAGGAGACTCGATAATCACACTTACACCGACGGTGTGGTCAGACCCTCGAGGCGAGAGTTTCGGTTGGAATCTCTTGGTGGTAGCGTTGAGTCCTCACGACGTTATTTTGAGTATGGAATGGGAAATAACTATTCATACTCAAATTGATGGTTTTAGGCAAACGTCGGGATGGTTTTTCCTTGGTCGGAAAAAAGGAAAACCCCAGGTAGCACGGGATAAACTCTTTCACAGGAGGGTGAGACCGATCACTCTTGAGTTGGTCAATCATACCCTCGTTGCAGCAGTCTTTTGAGTTTCAGTTCTAACAGAAAATGGAGACCTCTGGAGTTCGAGGATGACGATCACGTTTTTATACGGGTCTCACCTCGACGGGGTTTACAGAGATGTGGCCAAGGTGGCAAGATATCTTCGAGGTTCAACGGACCTTTCTAGGTCCTCATCTGGGTAGGTGGGGTGGTTTACCGCTTGACCCATCCACCTTAGTTGCACCAGGTGCACGACAACTTCCACGTATCTCAACTGAGGAGATACGTGCTCGACCCTTCGCATATCATCGACCATGAGGAGCTGGACGATGGCGATGGAGTGTCTTTCACGGAGGTTCCAGTGGGAATCGAGGATCGACAGGATCAGATCCTTCGAGGATGGCCTATTACTCGGGTTCACTTTCATGGGAAGTACAGGAACCTCTAGGTGAGCACACGGGAGTGGAAGGCTCAGATGCGTGCTCAGTACCGTTTTTGTATCCCTAGTTTATGTTAAAGCTTTACGAGGACGTAAAGCCCTGATGTGGGAGTAATGTAGAGACTCGTAAAATTGAAGGTAATTTTTTTTTCTAATTTTCTTTGGGATTTTACAAGAACACAATTTCTGACGGTGCCTAATTTCGAGTCCCGGTGTGCCCGGAATCAATTTCCGAAGTTTGGCTCGGGTACGTTCAGTGAACGAACGAGCGGGTTTTTCTAACTTTTGAACCGGTGGTCGGAATCGAATTACGAGGGCACCGATGGAATCACAGTGCCGGTATTTTCTAAGAAACGCCTCTTTCGTAGTTGCGTTTGCTCGGTTGTGCTTTTTAATTTTTGGGGTTTAAGTTAAGAAATAAAATAAAGTTGTACAACAATTTTATTTCATTTCACTTTAAGCCGCTTAAAGACCACTTTAAGCTACTTAAGTTGGGTTGAAGCAGATAGGGTGCAATTCAAAATATCCTACCCACTTGGTAGGATATTTGTGAGGTGGGACCCACAGGAGCCCCACCGTTTCTTTTCTTCTTAAGTAACGCACCCGCACCCACCTATTAAACGAAGTCAACTGACGCGTTTCCTTAATTTCTTAACGCCTCTATTTAATTGGGCGGTTAAGTTTTACAATTAATTATTTGAAATTAATTGTGAGGGTTACATTGTTTGATTTTTGAAATCATTGGCGGAAATCAATAAAATAAGGCCTTAGCCTCATTTTATTTTTGGGTTGGGAAGCGTTGCGCTGAGTTTTCCTCTCCTCCTCCTCCTTCGCGAAGAACGCGTAGAACGCGCCACCTCTGACGAAGAACGCTCGTTTTCCTCGCATATAATTTTTCCCCTTCCGTGGCGAGACACTTCAATGGATCTTCTTCTTCCCCTTCATCGTCAACGGATTGACGAACAAGCTCGGAAACAGAATCGGGTAGCGAGCGATGACGGCTTCGCCTTCCCTCGAGTCGGACGAACGCCGATGTCCCCCTTCGACGTCGTCATCCTTGCGACGCCATACCGCGACGAACCTCAAATGACAACGCTTCCTTCAAATCGGATTATACCCAATGTAGGGGTTCAACTATTTTAAGTTGGTGATTATTTCCTACGAATATGAAAGATAAATCTGTTGGCCATGTTCCAATTTTTATTTAAATTAAAAATTGTGAAAGTTAAACGATTTGGCCGATTTCTATAATTTTAATGGGAGGGGATCGGACCGCACGAACACGGCCGATTCCCCACCCCTTTTTTTAATCCTAGGTTGAATAGAAAAGACGACATTGTACTGTCCCACCACGCATGAACGGGAGGAAATGCGGTAGGAGCGGGCCACGATGAAGAAGCGCGGCGTCGTCGCGCCACGCCGAGGATTACGAAAAAGGCCGCGGCCGGAGTCGGGCTGCGGTGGAAGGGCACGGTGTCGTCACGCCATGCCGGATAGATTCGCGGCCATCTTGGAAGTGGTGGCCGGAAAAACTGGCCGCCGGAGAAAAGAAAGGAGGCGGCCGAAACCCCGGCCGCCGGCACCGGAAGACGCGGGACCGCGGGGTCCCGCGGCGAGAAACAGGCCGACCCCGCGCGGGCCAGACATTACTGGCAGAAATCCGGGGGGTTACACCTCCCAGTGTTACAAGGCGCGACCCCCTTAATGGGGGCCGCCGTTTTCATAAAGGAGGGGTAACACCCTTCCTTTGGCGCAAGTGCGGTGCAAAGGCCGCGATGGCCGCGCCGCCGCGCTGGCCGCGCCGCCGCGCCGCCGGCCAGGTCGGGCCGTCGGTCCGGGTCGACCCGGTTCGGGTCGGCCTAGGGGGTACTGGGCCGGGCCGGGCCCGGCGCAGACCCCCCGTACTCGGACTTTTCCGTTCAAATGCTCATAACTGGGGCTACGGGCCTCCGAACGGTGCGCTGTTAGTGGCGATGAGATCCTTGGATCGGGACGGTCATTTCGGTATATCACACTCAAGGTTTTGGAATACTTTGGGTTCGGCCGGGTTGGTTCGGATACGAAACCAACCGGGCCCTCGGAGAGGAAACACTTATATCTTGAGCTCCGGACGTCTGATTGACGTGCCGTCGACTTTGATGGTTTCCCCTAAGTGAGACGGATCTTTTGGTTTACTCCGCTTGAGGTTTGGATGTCGTTGGAGTGCGGTCGGGTTGGTTCGCTCAAGAAACCAACAGGGCCCCTGGAACGAAAAAGCCAATAACTCACAGACCGGGCGTCTGATTGACGCGCTGTCTGTCTCGTTGTTTTCTCTTGTTGAGATGGAATTTTGGCATACTTTTCCTGAGTTTTGGTTGCTGTTGGATAGTGGCCGGGTTGGATTGTACCCAAAATCCAACCGAGCCCCTGGAACGGAAAAGATGATATCTTTCAGACTGGACGTCCGTTTGACGAACCGTCAGCGGCGTTGGTGATCTTGTTGAGAAATGGTCCCTATGAGTATACACTATGAGAGTTAGGGGTATAGTTGAGATACGGCCAGGTTGGTTCGCTCACGAAACCAACTGGGTCCCTGGGACGAAAAGGCTAATAACTCACAGACTAGGTGTCCGATTGACGCGCCGTCTGTTACGTTGAGACCCCTATGATGATGCGGTCCATTGAGATACTTCTTCGTTGGAATTTGAGATACTTGGAGTATCGACCTGTAGCTCATGGAGCGGACCCTCCCGGAGATGAGCGTGCGGAGTACGAAGACCGTGTAGCCGACTGACACCTGACGACTGCTTGACCGACTCGACTTGGAGTGAGTCGACTAGCCCAGTGGACGGAGCACTACTTGTGAGGTGCAGACCCATGGAGGACAGAGCACTACCTATGTGACAGTGCAGACCTGTGTTTCTCATCCGGAGAGTACCTCAGCAGGCTACTAGGGGGTGTGTACTACTGTGTTTGGGTGACATACCTCGGCAGGAAGCACTACTGTGTTTAGGTGGCTGACACGCGGTACTCGACAGGAGGAGTACCTTAGCAATCTTAGGTTAGTGAGCAGTACCTCGGAGTCGTGACAGGACCACTGTACACTCCAGAGACGGAGCTCTTCAGTAGTTACGGTTTCGATAATGAAAATCCTGGTTTGAGATGAGTCTATGACCTTTTTGTTTACCTCATGATTGAGATGGGTCACTTGATAACTTAGGTATATGTATGGGCATATACCTGGGTAGTGGTTATCCATTGATTTCATAATCTTTGTGTTTCTTCATGATTGAGATGGGTTACTTGATAACTTAGGTGTATGTATGGGCATATACCTAAGTAGAGGTTATCTGTTGAGATCTTCTTTGTGGTGATCCTTGTTGGTTTAGTGAGGCCTTGAGGGTCTCAGGGTCCCTACTGAGTATCGTTATACTCACCCCTGCACGGGCTATGCCCGCACCTCATTGTGTTGGATGCAGATGAAGGGAAGTGCTGACGGAGGCCGAGTGTTCGAGGACTGGAAGGTACCCAGAGGTGGACTACACGACGAGTCAGTACCCGGAGGTGGACTACACGACGAGTCAGTACCCGGAGGTGGACTACACGACGAGACGACACACGGAGTAGGTTGACTGACGAGAGCGTGGAGGAGGCTATCTGTACCTACCCTTCAGGTAGGATCCGTGGTGGATGACCAGGAGCTGCGCCATCTGTACCTACCCTTCAGGTAGGATCCGAGGAGGACGACCCAGGAGCCGCTTCCGTCCCTCCAGCTGTTATCTTTTCTGTTGTACATGTTCAATTGTAGTTGCACTTCCTTTTGGGTTTGTATTCTGGCCCATTTACTTTTCAGCACTTCTCTTGTACTTAGTGTTTACTTTTTCCACTTGCTTACTCTGTGATGCTTGTTTTCTTTTATAAAGGCAATGCCTTCCCAGTTATCGGGATTTACGCCTTTGGTGCTAGTCGCCGGCCCCCGGCCTTTGGAAGGAGGGCTTGGGGTAGTCACGGCACGGGCCCCGAGGACAGGTCGTGACAGTTGGGGAATGTGGTTAGTTTTTTTATTTTATGTAATAAAATTTTCATTTTTATGTAGTTTTCATGTTTTTTAAATAATTCATTCAAATTTTAGAATTTTTATTATTTTATAATAATAATTAAATTTAATATATTTTATACTTAAAATAATTGAAATGTTAACATTATTTAAAATTTTAATTGGAGGTTGGAAACTTGAGGCATTGAAAATGAATTGTTGATTGTTTAAGGTATAAAATCTTGATTTGGTTGTAGTGGAATTGAAATACCAAGGTACTATAATTAATTTTCTAATGAAAATCAATGCCATATAAATATAATATTGAGTGTTAATGTCATCTCTAAATTCCCCCAATGCCATCTTGTGCCTGGATGATACGTAAAACATCAGCAACAGATCCTCAAGGACAAAATACTTCTCAAGTTTCCGTAAAACATTTTAAATATTATAAATTGAGTCAATTAAAACCAATTTATCTATAAGCCCCAAGTTATCCTCATCCCCCTAAAATATATCCTGAGGGATACTGATACCTATGAAATGTTATCAGGAATGTGAAAACTAGTAGATGAAAATTGATTCAAGTGTTGAACTTTAAGCTAAATTTGTACCGTGAATCTAATCCTAAATACACAAGTGAAACATAAACATGTGGAGTAATAATTTATACATTATTTCTTTACCCAATCAAGAAAATAGTTTCGAAAATTCTAGATGGAGGCTGATCTAGGGGAGTGAGAACATAATGAAAATTACACTTTCTTACATTTGAAGGTAATGAGTTAAAAGCTCCTAGAACCACTTAGAAACCTATTAGAATAAGACACATGTTGAAATATCATGGAAGGAGATGAATTTTTGAGGTAAATGAGTAATTTCACTTTATATGGATGAGATATTGAGATAATGGAGGAATAACCATGTATACAATTCATTTTCCATATATATATATATGATCCTAATATCTAATCCCTATTATCTCCATTCCCATTTAGTATCTTAAACATATTCCAATATACTTAAACCATATATATTACTTAATCCATTATATCTATCACTAACATTGAAGTGTATAAGTAGATATACATCTAAGAAATGATTATTCCATGCATCACTTAATTTAACAAGTTGATATTTTTAAAATAACGCTATGTTTATAGTGTATATAGCAAGCAACACCAAGCTTATACGAACAACAAATATATTATTATTTTATGAATATTGTAATATAACCATTAAAATAGGGGGTATGAATAGAATTATTAAATGTTTTAATTATATATCAATAAAATTATTGTTAAAAATTCTTTGATAAATCTTTAGTAAATTCATTTTGAATTTTTAGTAAGGTCTTTATTCCTCAAAATATGTTTTCTTCAAAAATATTTTTTATTGTTTTTTTTGAGAAAATATTATAATTAATTTCAAGAAATTTTAGATATTAAATTTTAAAAAATAATATAATTTTTTAAATTAGTATATAAAAATTATTATAGGGTAAACTTTTTATATTTTTCGGAAAAGATTGATTTTTCAATGAATAGTGAAAAACTGATTTTTTACTAAAAACTATATTTTCCTTCAAGAATTTAAAATGTTTTTGTTTAAAAATGTGTTAAAGGTAAAATTAGTTTTATTATATTATAAATAATCTAATTAAGTTAATTGAAATTAATATTATGGTATAATTCTATATAAACACATTTTTATACATAAAAGTCAATTTGTTTCTTTTCGAAAACAATTTTTCTTTCAATTTTTCATTTTTATATTAAATTAATTTCATAAAAATCAATAAATTAAATCATTAAAAAAGGATAAAACATTTTAAATCATGAGTTTAACTTTTTTTAAAATGATACATTTTTTTTGTCATTATAAATACTAACCATGGTAAATATTTTCACCCCATTAAGGGTAAAATGTGTAAAATGAGGTTAAACCCAATATATAAGGTCTAAAAATCAACCAAAAACATTCCTTAAATTAATTTTATTGTATATATTCGAAAATATAAATAATGTTTTTGAATAAATGTCATTTTAGTTTCATTTACCCTTGATAATGACCTTTGTATTATTTTATGTAAAGAAAATTCAAAAATTTCACTCTATTGACTTTAATATCTATAATTTTTTTTCATATTAATAAATAGAAGGAATTTTCAGTTGTAAATATTTATTTGATATATTAATTCATTTTATTTATCATATTAATTTATTTTAAACTTTTAATGATGAAATAATTACATTAAATTTTTTAACAACCTTGACCCAATGCTTGTGCAAGTAGTAGAAAAATCATGTAGATGATTTTATAAGCTCTAAAAGTAATATTTTTTGAGGGAATTATAGTGACCAAATAATTTTATAGATTCATATAACATAATTTGGATTCATTAAATGTTTATATTATAATTCCATTTCTATATTGATAACTTTGAAATCAAATTTTAATTATATAATATAAAATGACATTAATGATATTTTAGGAAAAATAATATTTTATTAAATTATTTTAATGTCATAAAATTATCTAAATAAAAAAATTAAGATGATAACTGGTCTGAAATGTCATTAAATGTCCATTTACAATCCAATTGTTACCTTCCCTGTCAAATTATTTCAAATTATGATTGAAAAAGTCATCAATGTAATTAAGGTTAAAATTTTATAATAAAGGGGGCAAACCAAAAGACAAGGTTTAAATGACATAAAAACCTATATAAATTTCATTATATTTTTATATTTAAATCATATCCTCTTTATTTTAATTCAATAATTTTTTTAATCATTATACATGTTATAGACATTAATTATATATTAATCGTTTTAGTAATTCGAAGTGTATTATTCCCCACCCTTATAAAAGGACACTACTCTCTTTTCTTCACATTAATTTTAGACATATAGATTAATAAAACCTTTCAAAATTATATTATAAACATCAAAATATTCTAATTATTGGTTTTATTATTCTTAAAAGGCTATTTAAAGGGACCTTAATGAGTAGTCTAAAGGAGGCCTACCGAAGAATATGTAATCTTCCCACTTGAACTATTTCAATTTATTTCATCTTATAACTCCCATAAATTTGTGGTACTCATAATAAAATAACAAATTAAGTATCCTAAATATAATTAAATTTTATTATTATTATTTATCAACCATTATCCACCCCTTCACCATCAAATGTGAAGTGAAAGTATCGCTCGTACATCTGCGTGGACAACCATCTCCATGCAGTGTTACAATTCATTTTCTATCACCATATTTCATAGATAATTAATATGATGAGTTTAATATTTATAAATTATATTTATAAATTAAATATTCTTTTGTAAATATAATATCATATCTACCATATTACCTTCCAATACATTGGAAAACAATAATATTTCTTGCACGTACGTGCAAACTGCCACCTCCATGATGTGATGCGATTAATGTTTCATTTAAAATTTACATAGATATAAATAAGGATATATTTAATAAATATATATATTATATATATGATATAATAATTATTATTTACCTATGAATTATTATTTATCTTTAATTCGTTCCTTCCACAAAAATTGAAAACAACGTTCATGCATACATACAACCTACCATCACCGTGAACGACATAAATCATTTTTAAATATATATATTTTATGAATAACAATATATATGTATAAATAATATATAAATTATATTTATATCATTATTAAATTATTGAATTTATGGAACCATGATCAAATTTTTAGGACCAAAACTACATAACTAAAAATTTCATGAAAAAAATAGTTAACACCCATAAATGACAATTTTATAAGGAAATATTTATAAATGAATGTTTAAATGTTATAAAAGGAAAATATATGACATTATGAGTATTTAAATTATTTTTTATAGAACCATAATTATTTAAATTTACGATATTAGGTGTTAGATCCCCTTTGAATCAATTTTATCTTAAGGTAAGGGTTTCTCATATCACATTTATTTCTATGGGACATATGCCATATTCACCACATATTTCATTTGTGTGGTGTATATACTATCCATGAATATATTTTATGATTCTTATCATGAAAATTATGGGGATTTAAAAAAATTAAATAAGGCTCTCCCTTTGATTAGGTTTTTATTCTGATGTTTCCAAAGTGGTATGGATTTATCATCACAAATCATCTTCTTTGGGGAATATGTTATGTTATGCACCTATATTCATTTTTTGGTGTGTAAATATTACCATTTTTACATGTTATATCATGAATATAATTATTTTTAGGATTTTGAATGTTTAATTTGTTTGCATTCTTTCCTGGTTCTAAAAATTAAAAAGTTACCAAAGAAGTAAAGGATTTTTGTCATAATCTCATTGTTCTATACATGGTTTATGATAATTTTTTAATGATAAAATTTTATAAACCATATATAAAGAATTCAATGAATTTTCTTTTACTCTGGTTGTTTCTATATATTATATTTTTTCCTTTTATTCTCCTTTATTTATGTATTTAAGATATAGAAATAATATTTTTAAGGAAATTAGATTGTAATTCTATCTTTAGCCAGAAATCATTTTTCTTCCATGTCTGTGTTTTCTAAAAATGTTTTCAAGAATTATTTTTAATATACTCATAGGATTTATTGAAGTAATTTTTACCCATGATTTATTTTTTAAAAAATTATTTAAAAGTAATATGTTTGTTGTTTTTTGAACAAGGTACTTTTGAATTTTTTACAGAAAATGTGAAAGGAATATTTGTTTAAACATACACAACATGAATAAAATTTCCAAATATCCCGACCACTAAATGTTTTCAATATTCATTTAAAAATTCCAATGGTAATTTAAAAATATATATTTTTCTATAATATTTTGGATGTTTTTCGATTATAAAAAAGTTATTTTATAATAAAAAGGGTGTTTTCCTCAAGAAATATTTTAAGTGATCTTTTAATGATATTTTGAACTATGATAACATTATTTGATATTAACTATACTTTATTAGGGTTATTATCCAATAATACCATCAATATTATGCCTTTGGATGATTTTTGAACATCATATTGAAATGAGAAAGTGTTTGTGAAACCTGTTTCTTTTCCATTGTTTGTTTACTGATGAAATGATGAAATGTTTATGAAACCCATTTCCCTTCCCATGGGTTATGATATATGAATAATATTTTCTATTATTATGGAACACATATTAATTTATTATGATTATGTGAGGTGTGGGAAAATAATTATATAGTCCTTGATTTCATTGGGTAAATATTGATATCTCAAGATATAATAAGTAATGAAATTGGGAGTGAACCAAGTTCAATTAAAGACTTTTTCTATTATTATAGTCTTTTGAGTGAACCTTTACTAAGGATATAATGGCATGGGGCATGAACACAATACACTATGATATTAATATATTTGATACTTAATTAAGTAAATTATTTTATATGTTTATGTGTATTTCACAAACATTTTTCTTTTGTTAATGTTATACTGTCATGGTTCATGTTCTTTGATTACTTTATGATTCATGTTTTATGAAATTACAATATTTACTCCATGACTCAATATTATGATATTTAATATACAATGTATATTTTTCAAATGTTATGTTCATGTTATCATAACCTTATTCTCATATGATGTTTAAGTGATCATTATTATCTCCCTTTTTTACACTTACAAAGCATATGTGATCACCCTTTATTATGTTTCCATTCCCCAAGTTATGAAGAAAGGTTTTAAGTATGATATGTTTATGAATGGTGTTAATTAGGTTAAACACAGTGGTATATGATGTAGATATCTTATAAACAAGTTATTTATGTATCCAAGTTTTCAAATACACTAAAAAATATGATTCTAGCATGGATCATAATGTTATGTTTTTTATATTTATCAAATAAGATGTAATATTTATGTATAGAAAACGAGGTTCACTATAGTTTTCATTAGAAAAGGGTTTAGTTAATATTTATAAATTATGAATAGAGAAAATTATTTAAAACTATAGGGATAATTTTATGTATACTATAATAACTTAATGTTTTAGTAAGGTTGAAATTATGTGATTTTCATAGAAATATATCACTATTTGGATACTAAATGTGGATGTGGTTTTGGAAAAGATGAATTTAGAGGTAATAAACCTAAAAATAGTCATTCGAGTATATATTGGACATCATTATAAGGTATTATGAGTGTGACCTTACTTTGAACCTAATTTCTAACTATTGGAAAATATTCTTGGGATTACTCACATTTTAATTATAGAACATTATGAGAGATTTCAATGGATAATAATAAAAGATGAACTAAGTAAATCCTAGGGTATTATAGATTGGAAAGGTGTTGTCATTATTTAGAAATTCTATAAAAACATTTTTCATGATCTCTCACCAGGATTATTCTTTCTCATAGTATGGTTTTTGGTTTTAGACAATAGCTGGAACCAGAAAGATCCATGTTACTACTAAATGTGATGGACAATGGAATGATTTTCCTCATGAGAAACTAAATTAAATAGGACCTAGAAGGACAAACCTTGTGATTATTCTTAATAAACAATCACAATATATGATTAACAATGTAACATTTAGTGAGTTTCCTAACACATCAAATAACATGATGTTTTACTTTTATAAAAGTTCATGTCATAATGAATATATAGGAATTTTTTTTATTAATTTAAGGAAGGTGGGAAGGAGGACTTATGAGAATATCTCAAAGGAAAGGGAATATTTTTTATATTTGGAAATTAATCAATGAATTGATGAGGAATTAAATGTATTATTTTTTTGTAACAACCCCAAATCTAGTAACCTAGTATCAATTTATACATAATTACAATAGCATAATATATAAGGTATCTCATCCTAAAGGACTGATCTGTTTAATAGTATTTAAGAACTAGATACACACTTTATTCCCATATTGCAATGGAAATATAAAAACATAACATAAGAAAAATTACCACATCCTTGATATTATACATAATATCCTTCTTTATATCTTAGGGAATGGAAAAAAATAAACTGTGAGCTCAGAAAATTAGTAAGCACTACTGGAAATCCACCTTTATACCAATGCTCTTATCTAAACAGTTTTTGTTAAGCGTTGGGAATGGGCACTTATGAAAATGGTTTTTTGTAAACTGTTGGAATTTTGGTTTTTATGGAAGGGTTTTCTCAATAGTTTTTTAAACCAATGGGATCGGCCATGTTAGAGGAATTTTTTCCAACGATTTCATATAACCATTGGGATAACACATTTTTTCTAATGGTTCTAATTAACCATTGGGATAAAATGCTACATATACAGATACACCGATCCATCCCCCAATATGCCCACATTATTCCTTAAACTAGAGCACCTATTATTTAATCACATGCGAACCCTTATTCCAAATTCGTCCCATGAAAACCCTCTTCCCCATAATTGATTTTCTATTCTTCCACTTCCATTCTGTAATTTTTAACTTAGTTTTATGTTCTACATCATTTTTTCATTTAGATTTATTTAAATACATGGTTTTTTTATATTGTGTTTGATTTATATCTCCACTATTCATTGAAATCCATCCTTGATACAACATCCATTTCAAATTGGAATGTTCTAAATGACTTATATTTTTTTACCTTTTTTCATCTCGATTGATTTAAATCTAGGGGTTGTTTTTTGTTGTTTATTTTGATCAATAATTTCGGTTCTTGATGATTTATTTGGAGGTGTGTTTACAATTAGGTGTTTTGTGATGTATATGTATGATATTAATGGTTTACACCAACAGTATTAAGGTTCATCTATAACAGTCTTGAATTTAAAATAAAATTGAATAGGGATTGAATTTTATTACCCTATTTTGGGATGTTCTCTGATGATGTAAATAAATTCCACTAGTGAAATGGATGTATTTTAACACTTGGGTATTCATTTTTTAATTTTATGAATTTGTAATTGTTAAAATTATTAACGTTAATCATAAAAATATAGTTCATGTTGGGAATGATTCACCTCGATAATTTTGATACCCTTGTTATGGTAAAAGTGAAAAAATGTATAATTATTTATGTCCTTTTAATTTAAATTACTTAAACTATTTTAAGAATCATGATTATATGAAGAGGTAGGTGGGATATCTAGGAAGGGGGGGTGTGGTCTATCTAGGTGGGTTGGGGTGTGGGGATGTGCAGGTGGGGAGGGGGTGTTCTAGTTGGGAGGGGTGTGGGAAGTCTGGGGGGGGTGGGGGTGGGGGGGGGGGGCTATCCAGGTGGGGGGGGGGGGGTCGGGCTATCCAAGGATGGCGGGTGGTGGGGGGATGTCCAGGTGGGGTGGGGGGGATATTCAGATGGGGTGGGGGTGGAGGGGTGGGGGTGTCCAATACATTAATAATATGAATAGAGTGGAAAAAATAAATTTAATAGCACTATTTATGGAACCACATACTTAATAGGGGATAAATAATCAACAACTATCCACATAAAAATAATGGATCTATAGAATATCAATATTTCCCCATTTAATTGAATAGTGTTTCTATCTAGGCGAATAACCAACAATCAATATGTAATATAGAAGATATTAAAAGTGAAATGGAAGGTAACCTTATTAAATTTAGGATAACATTGTAGTACCAAGGGATACATTGATTGTTCATGCGTATCAATAATAAATGATACTTCATAATGGATTTTAATGATCATAAAAATCATTCAAATCACCCCCTTAGACACCCATAACCCCCATGGACACCCCCACTAGACACCCCCACCCCCTGGACACCCCCACCCCTAGACATCCCCACCCCTGGACCTCCCACCCTCGACACCCCCACCCCCTTGGACACCCCCCCCCCCTCGACCCCACCCCCCTCGACACCCCCACCCCCTGGACACCCCCACCCTCATGGACACCCCCACTCCCACGGACAACCCCCACCCCTTGGACAGACCCCACCCCTGGACACCCGCACACCCTTGGACAACCACCCTGGACACCCCCACCCCCTGGAAAACCCCTACCCCACTGGACAAACACCCGGGGACACCACCCACCCCTGGACACCCCCACCCCCTGAACACCCCCACCCCATGGACATCCCCCACCCCTTGGACAACCCCCACCCCCATGGACAGCCCCCAACCCCATGGATATCCCCCACCCCCTTGGACACCCCCACCCCCTAGACTGCTCCACCCCCTTGGACTGCTCCCCTCAACACCACCCACCCCCTGGACACCCCCACCCACTGGACACCCCCACCCCTAGATATCCCCCACCCCGCTAGATAGCCCCCACCCCTAGACACCCCACCCCCTGGACACCCCACCCATTAGACACCCCACCCCCTTGAATATCCCCCACACCCTAGACACACCACCCCCTAGACAACCCAAACCCCTGGACACCCCCACCCCTAGACAGCACCCTGGACACCACTCCACCCCCTGGACACCCCAACCCCCTAGACACCCCACACCATATACAACCCCTATCCCTTGGATATCCCCCACCCATAGATAGTCCCACCCCTAAACACCCCCACCCCCTTGATGGCCCCCACCCCTGGACATCCCCCCTGGACCTCCCCCACCCCTAGACACCCCCACACAATGAATACATTGACTTACAATATTGGGTGTTTTTATATCTTCTAACTTTTACGAAATATTTCCATTTTTTAGCATCTACAACTTATATAAAAAAATATCTTTACACATTCTGCATCATTGATTAAGAGAATTCCCTTTGTAATATCTTTAACAATGTTCTATCAGCTCCATGATGTCCTCTTTAATGTTATGAATGAAAAAAATTCCAAAAAATATTTAACCTCAAATTTAGGCACACCTAATTAAATTATTATATCTTCACATTTTTTTAATATTAAGGTATCATCCCAGGAATAGTTCACTACATCAACTAGAAAACCCTTCTTTTATGGATATCTAAAATGGTGATAGATTATCCATTTGGGAAATAAATTTCATTCTCATCATTCTAAATCGCTATGTATATGGAATAATGCTTCTTTTCCCCATGGAACCTTCATCTTATGACATAAAACTCCTCTTAGTTCCATTTATTGTTTCTTGGACCATGATCCACATGTATGACCATGATGTTTCAATCCCTAAGTATCTGTTTACCATCATTTTTAGATTACATTTCCCATTTATTCAGAATAGATATTGTGAATATCACTAAAATAATCTACTAAAATATATAATTTCTTTGATCTAAAATTTACTCAACCCCTGAATATTTCTTCCCCCTTAGTATACATGATCATGTACACTGATGTATAGTTCTTCAAAACAAGTTGATTTTTCTTCTTCTACAAAACATGTATAGAAACTTGTATCATCTACCTAGGATAAAAAAATTAATTTTTTTCTTAACATCAATAAGTTATTTACAACTTATGAATTTGGTAGATATATTATCCATGTACATATGTTTATATCATCATTTTCAACTATCTTACGGGTTTAATCCTTAATAATATATACCTTGATGAATTTTCTAGAGGCATAATTCAGTATTCTCTCCGTCTTGGTTGTTGAGAGAAATGATTCCTCAGAATCAATGATCCATGATTTTAATATACTAGTGACACTTAGTAAATTACTATCCTACTAAAATTTAAATTTCTTTATTAGATCTTGTATAATTCATTGATTTCATTATATATCCATTCAAGATCACGAAAAACAGTGGATAGTTAAATTATCCATGAATCCCCTTATTACCTCTCATATATTTTGTTTTTTGGGTTACACATTTGTTATCCTTTTCAAATTACTTCCATATTTGTTTTCAAATGTAGGAAAGGCAACCAATTGAAGAGAGGTGACTGAAAAAGATGATGGACAATGATTGTCGCATGGCTGGGATGGGCATTCCACCACTAGTTCCTATAGTGAGTATTTAATTTAAAATATATATATTTAAATAATATATAAAATCATGTGATTAATTTTGGTTTAAACATTTTTTTAGGATCCACCCATTTGGAGACAATTATTTAATGAACAACCTAGTAGTGGTCCCAATACTTAGGGTGTTCGTATGGGGGGCGGGGTGGTATGAGATCTAGGTTATCTTGTCGGTTTACCCGATTAGACCCGAACCCTTCCCTGGCATACCATATATCCCACATTCTGATCTTGGTGTGTCTTTAGGGACACATGAGATATTTAGGCCTCTCATGTTTTCACCAACCTTTAAATCTGAGTCTCTTCCCCCATATTTACCATATCCAATGATGATTCCCACTCCACGTCCAACATTTGGCCAACCATCGGTGCCATCTTCTTTTACTTATACTTACTTCTATAAGAGCTTCTATATTTCATCTTCTTCGACTCCTGATCCACAAAAATTTGTCCCAATAGAGCATACACCGGGACCCACTCCACCTGTATAGGGCATTCCTTCAGTTTCTACAGAAGCAACGACGCCCATTGATCAGACTGCTGCATGTATATTTATAGAACTCTAACAATTTTTTATACCATTATTTATTTTCATTATAACATGTATTGATAAAATATTTCCTTCATTCATAGTAGATACACCTACTAATAGGGGTGGGGGAGGGTGTGTACATGCATGTGTGTGGTGTGGAATCACCACACGTAGTTGATGGTAGACTATAATGAAGAAATTAAAAATGATTGAAAAAACAAGGCGACAATGTTGGAGTTTTTTGGGGACGCTTTCCAAATACTCCGACATCATTTATATCAGCCCACTCTCATGGAGACAGTTTCCAAATGAAGTCAAGTATAATTCTTGGGTAGAGATATGGGTAAAAAAATCTGTTGTATCTAATGAAATATATTATTTTTTATTTATATGAATTACAAATTGGTGTCAGCTTCAGTTTAATTTCCCTGATGGTGAGGGTGCACGACCAAGACATAAAAAGTATTTAGGTGAGCTTTGGAAAGCCTATAAGAATGAGTTTGAAAAAAGTTATAGGAGGTACCTATCTTGTATGATTTTCTAATTGAAAAATATCTGTGCATGATTACTCATTTGACGACTATCCAGTTTAAGGTATTAATCAACATTTTAGGTATTTAAATGAAAATTTTCAGGTTTTTTATTATTACTATCTTTTGTATTATTTTAATTTTATTTAGGAGTCATCCAAAAAAATATAAAAAATGATTCTAAAAAATAACTCCACACATTGGGATATACTACAATGTCGGATCATGAGAGGAAACAAGTATGACAGTTGTTTATAATTGTTCTTTAGGACTTCTACTTTCTATTGTTCCCTCCATAATTTATTCGATTTCTAAAGTTTTCATATAATTTTATTTATAAAATTAATTATTTGTAACCTATTTTTAATTATGGTTTGATATATTCAATGTCACTATAGAGGCAAACATTGAATTTTGAAGGATGTGTGCCTCGAGATTTTTTTTTCTCGAGTAGAAGGAAGAAATATGGAAGTGCGGTTAACAAACCGACTCAGCAACAGATTGTAATTTTTTCACATTGCTGATTTCAAATTTTAATATCTATTTTTAACTTAATAATCTATTTATATTTTTAATGGGATGCTTTAGAAGCCCTCGATTCCAAGGAACCTGACAATTATGGGCCAAATGATCACTTACATCAGGTGTTGGGAGATGAGCACCCTAGAAGAGTACGCTGCCGACCTGGGAAGAGTATAGTCCAGATAATGTATTGGACCTTATCAGGTATGATTCGTAGTTTCACTCAGTTATAGTAGGGTAAGGGATAAGAAAAATAGGCTTAAAAAGGGCAAAAAGAGATAGCAAAATAGTCTGCAAGGGCAAACATTGCATTTATGAAACTGATAGAAGTTTTACATCCAACACTTCCACCAGAGGCCATCAATACTTGTGGTGAATATTTGTCATCGATGCATTATATATATGGTGAACTAGGTAGAATTTATAGTTGTGGTAGAGATGATAGTGGGGAGGAGGCCGAGGTAGAGGAGGAGGTGGAGGAGGAGGGCTAGGCAGAGGAGGAGGGAAAAGAGGAATCCGAGGCGGAGGAGGAGGGGGAGGATGAGGGTGAGGAGGAGGTAGAGGCAGAGTACCAGGGAGAGGAGGAGGGAATTGAGGAGAGATAGGACAATGATGGGGACAATAATGAGGATTTGGATGAGATAAATGATGATAGTGATGATAGTGATGGTGATGAGGGACAAATTGATCCCTTACATTTTTACTGGTATTACTAACAATAGATGTTTGATGATTTCTTATGCCTGAATATATGAGTGATTAGGTAGGTCACATTATCTTTAATTATTTATATATAAATAATAAATATTGAATTGATGATTTATGTGACTAAATATATGTGTGACTAATTTACCCCTGGATACCCACCACCCCTAGGACAGCCCCACCCCACTTCTTCAACCCTTGGACCGCCCCCTGGACACCACCCGTACCCCCTAAACACCCCTACCCCCTTGGACAGCCCCCACCCCTGGACACCCACACCACTAGACACCCCCACCAAATTATACTACCCCTACCCCCTATGCACCCCCACCCACTAGACACCCCCACCCCCTTGGACAGCTCCACACCCCCTTTAGACCCCCCTGGACACCCCACCCCCTGGACATCCCACACCCCCTGACACTCCCCCTCCCCCTGTACAACCGCCACCACTGGACACCCCTACCCCTTGGACATCCCGCACCCGCTCGACACCCCCACCCCTTTGGACAGCCCCCAGCCCCCTGAACACCTCCTAGATACCCCCAGCCCATGGGAAAGACCCCAACCCCTTGGACACCCACCCCCTAGAGAGCCCATACTCCCTAAAAACCCCAACCCCCTAGACACCCCACAACCTAGACACCCCTCCCATGGACAGCTCCCTCTAGACACCCCCACCCCACCCCCTGGACAGCCCCCACCACCATGGATAGCCCCTTGGACACCCCCTACCCCCTTGGATAGCCCCCAGCCCCATAGAAAGCCCCCACCCCCACCCCCAGGATACCCCTAGACATCCCCACCACCCGAAACCCCTACCCCCTTGGACAACCCCAACCCCCTGGATAACCCCCACCCCTGGACACCCCCACCCCCTAGACACCCCCATCCCCTCGACAGTACCCACCCCCTAGACACCCCCCGAGGCACCCCCCACTTAAACCCCATACACCCCATAGAACCCCTCCACCCCCTTGGATAGCCCCCACCCCTAGACACCCCCACCCCCCCTGAACACCCCACCCCCTTAGAGAGCCCCCACCCCGTGGACACCCCCACCATCTAAACACCCCAACCCCATGGACACCCCCACTCCCTTGGACATCCCCCACCCCTAGAAACCCCACCCCCATTGAAAGCCACCACACACCCCTAGACACCCCCAGGACACCCCCACCACCTGGGGCACCCCCACCCCTTGGAGAGCCCCCACCCCCAGACGCCCCCCACCTCCTTGGATATCCACCACACCCTAGACACCCCCAAGACACCCCACCCCCTTAGAAATCACCCACCCTTGCACATCCCCCACCCGCTTGGACAGCCACCCACACCCTGGACAACCCCACCCCCTTGGACAACCCCCTAGACACCACCCCACCCCCTGGACACACCACCCATAGACACCTCCACCCCACACCCTTGGGCATCCCCCACCCCCGGACACCCCCACCCCCTTGGAAAACCCCCATCCCCTTGGATAAATTTTTCATGGGTTGTGATTGTGGAGATGTTTTTTTCGGGGGGTTCTGGTTTCTACTGATGTATTTTGTTGGGTGTGTTAGTGTTATTCTAAATTTTGTATAGTGTACTGTAATTGCATTGGTTTTATTCTGATGGAATACTATTTGGATCATATTCGTCTTTATTTGTTTTATTTGAATTATGTATTGAGTATTTCAATTTTAGGTAATTTCATGAGTAATTGGACATAATTAATTCTGAATTATGTATAGGTTTGTTATTATTGCAGGTAATTGCAGAAGGGGAGGTTAGTACTTCCTGCTGCTGGAGTTGCATCAACTCTATGCCAACGGTTTCAAAACCATTGGTATATATGTGAGAATTGAATCTATACCAATGGTTTCATAAAAATATTAGTAAATGTATATACTAATGTTTACAAACCATTGGTATAGACCCGTTAATTAAATTTTTTCTAACGGTTTCAATAAACCGTTAGGAAAAGTATTTACCAACGGTTCATAAAACCATGGATATATATATAAAGTGAGTTATATTGCAATGGTGTAAAACCTTTGGTAAAAGTAACACCAAAAGTTATATAAAACCATTGGAATAATGTGCTATAAGATTACAAACCCCAATAGTTTATTAATAACTATTGGGATATGTCTATCCCCACGGATTAGTAGCCAAGGGTTTGGAGAACCGTTGGTATATATTATACCAATGTTTTTCCAGCCTATACCAATTGTTTAAAACCATTGGTATATCATATATTTATAGAAGTGAAGGGTTATGTAAAATAGAATCTATCATGGGTAAATAATTGTTAATCAATATGGAAAGGTAAATAACTAAAAACACAAGCCTTTTAATCAATAACTTGAAAATGATATTCATCCATTGATAATATCAAATGTAATAATCTCATGGATAATAATAATTGAATTATCAATGAAGGAAAATAAAAATGTTAGATTTCATGATATTAGACATCATTATATATTTACAATTAATTCCATAAACCAAGACAATTTAACACTATGAGTATGCATTCAGCAAAAACCCATTTAAATAATTTAGTTAACCAGTTTGTCTAAAGAGACCAACTGATGCATTGAGGGGATATATAATTTTATTCCCCAGAAGTCACTAAATTTATTTTGAATTTTCCATATATTGAATGATAAATTTAATTCATAAATAGTATGATTAATTAATAAATGTCCATATTGAGTAAAAATATATAATATCCAAATTTCCATAGTCAATCAAATAACATTCAAAGTAAAACACCATATATAAAAATTTTAAATTTTTTAAAAAATAATCATATCCACAATACAAATAATATAGACATTTATGAGAAATGTAATGTCCAATGATTATAAGAAATTGAACATTTCAAGATAAAGTAAATAATTAAAAAGTAGAAAGTGATTAAAGATAACCATCAATTCATCAGAAAAGTATAATTGTATTAAAGTTAATTATTTTAAATAATCGAATAAATATAAAGTAAAACAAGTAAAATATTTTTTTTAAAAAATTTTTATATATATAATAAATGAAATATTATAGAAGAAACAAAGAAGTGTAAAATAATTATGGTGACATGTAATCCCACTAATGTCGTATATATTAAAAATAATTCTTTTTGAATTTTTATAAAGAAATTAGAAAATGAACCTTTTGAAAACATTATAAAGATTCATTTTAACCCATTTAAAAATTAAAAGAAAAACATAAAATTTAATTTGAGTAAATAAAAATAACTTCTATAAAACAATTTTCAAAAATATAGTCTTGGAAGAAAAATATACCTAATTAAAAAGAGAAATAAGATTGAATTTTCTTTTAAATGAATATTTACATGATTGGAGGTAAAAACCATGTTTAATCTAGAAAAATATAAAATAATTAAATATATAGAATATAAGAATATATATGGATTTTATAAAACTTACTTTATAATATTCCTTCAATGGTAATAAAATAAATACCAAAAATGATACACTAAAAAAAATTATTACCACTTTGGTAATTTTTAAATTATAAAGCCTTCAAAGAGTAAACATGAAATTAAAATTTAATTATCATGAATAAATATATATTCCCATTTATTACCTCAAAGGGGTAATATATAAACAATTTCAAAATAAATAGATGCATAATACCAAATATGTCATAATGGAGTATAAATTGAGATAAAATCCCTTACAAAGATCATATCATTAAACTGAGAATTAATTAATTAATTGATTTTTTGTGAAAAATTTAAATATATAAAAATTAGAAATATAACACAACATAATAATAGGTCTTTTCTAACATAATCATGAAATAACATTCATTGAAGTTCAAGTATAACCCAATAAAGGAAATTTATTTAAGAAACCCCTTACCTCAAGTTCAACATTCCTCATAACTGCTTTTAAACACCTATATAATAAATTTATATTTATTATAATTATATAATAGAACCATATAAATATATATAATATTTTATATATCTATTTATAACAATTTTCACCCATTTATTAAATAAATTTTAATATTATATTTATTTTGGGTGTTAACTGCTTCCTTTTTCATGTATGTTTTGATTTAGTAGTTTCGTTACTTGCATCTTGATCATAGTTTAATAATATGTATAATATTATTAATGATATAACTACAATATTATATATATATATATATATATAAATATATATATAATTATTTAGATTCAACCAAAAATTAAAAATGTAGAAAAATAAATTACATCGTTCATGGAGACGGTATTCCATACGTATGCAAGAAAGTTGTTTTCAACTTTTGATAAAAAGAATGAAAAAAGTGTAATTATTAATTAAAGTTTATAATAACATTTTTATAAAAATATATATATTATATATTCATTAAATTTATCCTTATAATTATCCATGTAAAATGGAAATGAAATAAGGATCACATCGGTTCGTGAAGGTGGTAATCCACAGGTATACACAAGCGACGTTATAATCTTCTAATTTATTAAAAAGTAATAATATGGATACTATATTATATTTAAAAAACGATTATTATGTCATAAATATCATATATATTATAAATTTACACCATTATTAACTAGCCATGTGAGGTGGTGATGGAAAATAAATTACATCGGTTCGCAAGGGAGTTGTCTGCCGTAAACATGAGTGATGGTTTTGATTCCCTTTTTTAGAGGATAGGGTTATATATTATTACATAAAAATAACAAAATAATATTATATGGAATATTATATTTTTATTTTATTTTAATTTTTCGTAAAAATTTGAAGGTGGTAAAAGAAGAAGTAAAAAAGGCATAACTTAGTTAAGATGATTACCTTCGCTTAGAGAAATCGATTTGGGATCTATTATTAGGTACACTAGGGTTGGACTTTTGGGAAGACCAGATCCTCTATAATGTGAATATAATTATTAGGAAGAAAATTTTGAAGGTTTTATTCAAGAATGTTTGTTGAAAGTGGAGTAAATAAAAGAGAGAAAAGTTGACCCTTTACAAGTGAGAGGAAGGGAATTATTTTTATATCTTAAATCATTAAATTAATATAATTTACTTTTTTACTAATGGTTCTGAATTAATATTATTATAAGAATATTATATTGATTTAAAATAATCTATTCCAATAATAATTGTAAAATATTATGTTATTTTTTCACATTTATCTTTATTTTAATCCCCCAGTTACCTTTTTGACAATTACTATAACAATAAAGTATTGTACACTATCGGAGCCAAGAAACGTTACAAAAATATAAAATTAGATCACAATTGGAAATTTGAAGTAATCATAGAACACATGTTTTCCCCTTGTCTAATTTTAATATTTTTATGATTTTTTAAATAATTTTATAAAATATTATTTTCTTAAAATATCATTAATATCATTTTTGACATTATTCATTTAATTTTGAATTTAATAACATCAATAAAAATATTAAATTTGAATATAGTCCTTTAACACATCACTAATATGTCATATTTATCAATATAATTTATATAATTCAATAATTAATCCAAAGTGTATACTTTTAGTATTTTTGAAATAATTTATTTTATTTTTCTCTTAATTGAATAAATACAATGTCAGTATTGTGTAAGAATTTTAGGTAGTTTTTAAATAAATAAAAATTAAAAATAAATTATCATGATAGAAAATTAATTTTATATTCCAAATAACCATTTAAAAATAAACATAAATTCATTTTATCATTATGAAACAATATTACGGATATTGAAGTTAATAGTGTGACATCTTGTTTGTATTCTTTTCTAAAAAAATAAATAAGTTCATATCAAATAAAAATGGAAATAAGTAGACATATTTTCAAGAATTTGATAGAAATTTCCAAAATTCATTCATAAAATAGGATAAAGGAAGGCGTTAGTGAAATTTTAAAGCCTTATACCAATGTTTTAACTCTGTTTTACAAATTTTACCATTATTAATGTGACAAATATTCACCAAGGTTACTATTAAAAATTAAAAAAATATAAGGGAAATATTTTAAAAAAATATCATCTTAATTCTATATATGGAAACCATTTTTAAATATTCAATTTATATAATTGGAAAATTTTAATTTAAAATTAATGTAGTAAGATGCGATGAAAACCGTTTTTGTAGAAAATTTGTTTCTAGAGTATCAATGTTTTTATATCAAAATACAACATACAATTAGATACAGTTACCTTATTTGGATTATTAATAATATAATTAAACTTATTTTACTTTTTAAATCATTTAAAAAAAGAATGGAAATTTTTATGTTCTTTAAACGAAAAGATAATTTTCAATAAAAATAAGCTTTTTCACTATTCATCAAAAAAAGAAATCTTAAAAAAATACAATATAAGTAAATTCTGACATGATGATTTCAAAAATGCATTTAATTTTATAGAATACAATTTTTAAAAGTGGAATAATGTAATTATAATTTTCACACATAAAATTCCACAAAACCAATTATGAAGAAAACATATTTTTGAAGTATAAATTTATTTAACTTAAAATTGAATACTTATTTATTATAATCATATATTTATACATATTTTTCATATTGTTCTTAACCCTATTCATTTCATATAATCAAATGGATAAGCGATTACTATTGCATTAAATAATAATATATTAATAGTATAACATGGTTTTCTTAATGATCTATGTTACGTGTTAAGAAAGCTACAGAGGATAGTATTCTAAATTTAAAGGTTGTTAAATTTTACCCCAACTTAATAAATATTCTCTTATAAACTAATCCCAGTCATTAAAGGTTCAATATTTGAAAATACCCATGTTGCAAACCCACATCACACAGATGGATAGTAAAACCTCTTTTGGAAAGAGATAGTAGGAACATAAATATTAGATTAAATACCACATATTTAGGTTCCTAAAAAAGGATAATATTATAGGGAACTTAAAATATAGATATGGAGGTGGAAAATAGTGTCCAAGGACTAATAGAGAGTGATATAGATCACGGTAATGATAAAGTTAATGACTACAAAATCATAAATCTACAATGGTTGAAAAGACCATCGATTAATCATAAATAATGGTAAAAGTAATTTTTTTTATTTCGAGATATTTTTCATAGATATGAGAAATTAATTTACTATCAACATGTATAAAATGATAAAATGTACATACTTTATTTCATTCAATTTCTTAAGAACAATTTCATCCTTCGGTTGTGCTTCGATGAATTTCCACTACATCTCTTGATCTAATAAATAAATATTTAAGATGAAATTTTCAGGCACAAAACAATAAAATTAAATTATAATAGGTAATAATATCCATAAAATAATTAAAATTCATTCCTTATATCTTCAAATATTTAACACAACCAAAATTGTTTGCAGAAGTTATTAAATATGGATAGTTATAATATATTAATATCTGAAACCACAAAAATAAACCCAAAAGTTCAACATGATCTTTTTAATAAAGAATAACCTTAAGACTCCTCAAAAAATAAGTCAAGAAACATTTAAAATCCCAAAAAAAATTATAAAGGTCCTTAACTTTCTAAAAATAATCTTTTCATTAATCCCCCAGACAATATAAAGAAACACTAAATTTCTCATGCCAAATATGTGATTACCTTGATCGTATATTATCATATAAAATATTAATAACATGAATCACCAGAATAGCTAAATGAAAAAAATACATGCTTACAAAAAATTTCCCCTCTTCATATTCCTTAAATAAAATCACATAATATCGAATATATTTCATAAATCAAAAAATGCAATAAACTCCATCAAAGAAAACACAAACCATTTTCTCATCAAATCACTAATCAGTTCAAAGGTCACTATTAATATTCCATTTAATTTACCATTGTCAATAATATATTTATCTCAACTATAAATTACTAACTCAATATTAGAATCATATTAAGGGTTATCTTTCCCTTAATCACGTGTTCTGAAAAAAATTAACGGTACCAATAAATAATTTTTCTTGGTTATTGGTACCACTCAATGTATGTTTGAAAATACTTAAGTAAAAACTATAATAAAAAAATACATATATGTTTCATGATTCTTATAACCAAAATTTAATTTATGTATCACTTTTATAAATTAATTCTCAAATCCCAATACAAAAGTACTTCATTTATTCCACTTCGATGATTGGAATAGAATATGTTCTTATTTGGGTTAAGTGTGAATGCTTGGAATAAGGAATTTAATCAGATATTTCCCATTTTCTATAGACATAATAAATTTAATTATAAATATCACCTTAGAGTGAAATTTAAATCCCTCCACAGATCTCTTTATTTTTCCTCTAAATTACTTGCTATATTCCCTTATTTTCCACACAAAAAACAACTTCCCATTCCTTTGTGACATTTCCAGGGTGTTTCTTCCCATATTCATGATATGTATGAATATTATTCTTTTTCCACCATTATCTTCATAAAAATCAATTTTTATCTTACCCTATTTTTATGAATCTCACCAAAGTTGAGGTTATAATTATATATTAGGATAACTGATTAGGAATAAACAAAATGTTTCATATTCCAAATCCTTTTTCATTTGGTTTCTCATGAGGAAAATCATTCAATTTTACATCACATTTAACATTAAAATGATTCATTCTATTCATATACAATGACTAAAATAAAATAAATAGTGTGAGAACCAGTAATACTAGTGATAAATCATGAAAAAAAAATCATTTTCGAATTTCTAAATTATGACACATTATTTTCAATATTTGGCACCATAAGTTTAACTTAGGACATAAATGGTCATTATCTATTCAAATTATTCATAATGGTTTATTAGGAAAATTAGACTTAAACTAATAATATCCACCAGTAGTGTCAAACTAGATGTGCAGTATTGGAATATTCACCGTGTACCCGAATAATGATCGAGATATTCTAAAAAGCACTTTTCGAGGTTAATACGTATAGATGAATCCATGCCAAAACCACATATGGTTGGTTGTATCCAGAAAAGGATGTATTTCTAAGAAACCCCCATAATTTGTACCTTACCAAAAACTTTTATAATATTATCCTATGATTATAAATATCATCAAATTCATTCATAGGGTTATGTTCTATAATATATATATATATATATATTTAATCTTATTCCCAAGGTTTCTACTAAACATCAATTGATACTAAATTTAATAAACCAATGTTCAATTACCCAGAGCAGGTGTCTAATTTATTTCATTTTCTTAAGATTCAAGGGATCCTATCCTGAAGTACCAACAGATTTGGTATGCATAAAAAATTAGATTCATCCATGATTCCTATATGTAATTGGAAATATAAAAAAAATAAAATATGACACATTATAACATCCTTGATATTATACATAATATACTTATTTATATCACATGGAAATGAAAAAAAATAAATTATATGGTCAGATACCTAGTAAGGGTTACATACGATAGAAGTTATCATGAGTCAATAAGGAATAACAAATTTGAAAAGTTAAATAATTAAAAACACATACCATTTAATCAAAAAATTGAGAAAGAAATTATTCCTTAGATAATATCAAATTAATTAATCTCAATGATAATAAAAAAAATATTGAAGATGGAAATTCATAAAGTTGGACTTCATGGTCTTAGAAATCATGATTAATTTTTTGTTGTGGACTTGAACCAAGATAGTTTAAAACTATTGGTAAGCATACACCAAAAACCCATTCAATAAATTTGGAAATCTGGTTTGTCTCCTACGACCTATTGATGCATCGAGAGACTATATAATTATAGGTCCCACCCATCACTTAATGAAAAAAGAATTCCATAAATATTGAACAATAAATTTAATTTATAAACAATATTCTTTGTCAACGAATCTCTGTATTGAGTGAATAACATAAAATATTAATATTTTTCTAGTGAGTCAAATAATAGTCAAAGTGAAACATCATATATAGAAATGGTATATGGTTTAAGTAATAATATCAATGATATAAAGAATGTGGATAGTTAATGGGAATATATTTTTCAATGATCACAATAAAGTCAATGTTTCCTGAGAAAGTTAATGACCACAAAAATAGTAAGAGATAAAATATGACCATCAATCAATCAAAAAATTAGATTTTATAGTAAAATCCTATTTTTTAATGGACATAAGAAATTGGAAATGAAAATTTAATAATAATTTTTATAAAAAATTTTCATTTTAAAATCACTGAAATCTATTAAAAGAATATAAATATTATAAAATGGTTAAGGTAGAGAGAATTTATTTTAGTACCATATACATTAAAAATACATTTTGATTTTTTGTAATGAAATTAAAAAATGTTAATTTCAGAAAACATTATAAATATTTACTTAAAAACCATTAAAAATTCAAGTATAAAACAAATTCCTTTGAATAAATAAAAACGTCTTCAAAAAAAAAACATTTTTAAATATATAGACATGGGAGAAAAATTTAACCAAATAAAAAGATAAATAAGATAAAATTTTATTTTAAATATTTCTTTATCTAATTTATGTTTGAAAGTGAGAAGAATTTAAAAAAAATGGAAAGATCATTAAATATATAGATTATAATAAAATATATATAGTTTATTAAGGATAGATTATAAAATTCCTTAATAAAAAATAAAGGAAATCCCAAAAATTGAGATTGTAAAATAAATTGTTATCTATTTGGTAACTTTTAAATTGTAACCCCTTGAAAATGTAAAATTAAAATAAAACATAAATTATCATGAATAAATAGATATTCATGTTAAATACCTTATAGGGGTAGTATATACACCATATAAAAATAAATATGTGCACAATTCGAAATATGTATCGATGGTTTGTAAATTGAAATGAAATCACTTACAAAGATCATATAATATTGTGAGAATTAATCAATAAATTTATTATGTTTAAAAATGTAAATAAAGAAAAAATTAGTATAAATAAAACATAATACAATCATAGTTCATTACACATATAATCATGAAATAACATTGTCAATGATGTAGATGTATAACAAAATGAAGGAAATTTAGTGAAGAAACCCCTTGCATGAAGTTTGAGTTGCCTCATAAGTGATGTTAACCTCCCCCTAAATAAAATTATATTTATACCTACATAAAAAAACATATAAATATCCATAATATAATATATAATCTATTTATTACATTTTATAAATATTTTTAATAATATTTTATTATTATCATTATTTTGGGTGTTAACTACTTCATTTTTATGTATATTTTCAGTCAGTAGTGTCATTTATTTCATTTTGATCATGATTCTATCATCTAATTTTTTTATTACTTATATAAATATCAAATTTAATCAATATATATATTTATATTCATAAAAATAATTTGATATATAAAAATAAATTACATTGTTCATGGAGATGGTATAGCGTACATATGCATAAACATTGTTTTCACTTTTCGATGGATGAGATGAAAGCTAGGTAAATAATAAATCACATTTATAGGATAATTTTTTTATAATATTACCATATATAAATATATTAAATATATCCTTATTACTATCAATGTAAATCTTAAAATAAAATATTGATTACATCACTCCATGTAGGTGGTAGTCTACAAGAACACACGATCAACTCTACCATGTTCCAAAAGATTAGAAAGTAAGAAGATAGATTTTATATTTTAATTCAAGAAGAATTATTATTCAATAAATATCATAAATATTAATTATTTGAATAATTATGACTATCCTTGTGAGTTGATGATGGAAAATAATTAACAGTGGTTCATGAGGTAGTAGTGAACATTACACACAAGCAATGGGTTTGTTTCTCATTTGATAGAGAAGAGGATTGGTAAATATTATTCCATGAAAATAATTAAATATAAGTATGTTTAAGATAATGTTGTTATTATATTGGAATTATTAAGGAATATTTAATGGTGGTAAAATAATAAGTAAAGAACAAAGAGCTTGGTAAAGAGTATTACATTATCTTAGAGAAACCTCCTTCGGATCTATTCTTTAGGAAAATGAGGTTGATATTTCTGGAAGATATTGACATATATAATGTTCATATGGATTTTTTTAATATAATTGGTTAGGTTTTGGTTGAGCAAGGTTGCTGAAATTTATGTAGTGAAAATAGAAAAAGAGGGTTCTTTTATATGTGAGGGGAGAGACATTCATTAAATTTCATAAACTGCTAAATTAATATAATTTTTTTATGTCCAAATGGATAAAAATTGATAAAATTTTAATATAAAATGTTTATTATACTAATTAATATAATATAATAAAAAGTGGAGAGTTTTTTGTGATGTTTTTACCTTTACCTGTTTTTTAATCTCATGTTACCCCTTTTGACAATTACTATGATTACATTGATTTTTACACTATAGAAGAAAATAATGTTACTATAAAATTAAAGTATCTCACAAATGTATAATTGAGTAATTTTAGACCATATATTATCCACATTTTCCTTTTTCCATATTTTTATGATTTATAAATAATTTTAAAAAAAATATTTTCATAAAATATCATTAATATCATTTTTTCACTATTCATTTAATTTGACTTTAACAACTTCAGGAAAAATAAGATATTAAAATATAATACCTTAACACATAAATAACATGTTATGTATATCAATAAAATTTTTGGAATACAATAATTCATTCAAAATTTATTATTTTTAATATTATTAAAATTATTTTTTTCATTTGTTTATTAACTGAATATATATGGTGTCTGCATTGCATTGAAATTTATGGTAATTATTCAACCAAAAAATTTATAAATAAATTACCACAATAAAAAAAATAATTTATCTTTGAAATAGAAATTTAAAACCAAACATAACCTCTTTTTATCCTTATGAAAAAATATTATAGATTTTAAAGTCAAGGGACCTCCATTTTGTATCTATTCTTTTCTTAAAGTAATTTGTAGGTCAATATCAAAGAAAAATGGTATTAAGTGGACATATTTTATATAATTGGATATAAATGACTAAAATTAATTAATAAAATTGGATAAAATAATGTTCTTGATAAATTTTAAAGCCTTATTCCAATTTATTAACCTATTTTTACTCGTTTTATCCTTATCGGGGTGACAAATATTCACAATGGTTACTATTCATAATTAAAAAAAAGAGGAATATTTTAAAAAATTTACCCGCATAATTAAAAATATAGAATCTATTTTTCAATATTTATTTAATATAATTTTCAAAATTTAATTTAAAATTTGGCCTGCATGACGCAATGAAAAGTAGTTTTCTAGAATAAAATATTTTCTAGAGTATAAAGGTTTTTATACCAAAACCCAGTATACAATTTTTCATATTGAAATTAATTGTATCATTAATAATATAAATGAAAATATATTACTTTTAAATTTATTTTAAAAAATGTAACTTTTTAAATGATTTATATGAAAATACAGTTGAAAAATCTGTTTTCTTCAATATTCATTAAAAAATAAGTTTTATCAAAAATCCACTCTAAGATAAATCTAACATCATGATTTAAAAATTGATTTTAAAATTATAAAATAAAATTTATAAAATTGGATAAATTTTTTTATAATTTACACACAGAAAATCTAATAAAATACATTTTTGATGAAAACCTATTTTTGATGTATAAAAAAATTTTACTAAAAAATAAGTAATTATTTATTATAAATAAATAGTTTATATAGAAGATTTATAAATATTTATAAAAATGTATTTAACCCTATTCGTTCATAATAATCCAATGAAGAAGAATTAACTGTTATATTAAATAATATTAATTTTATAGGATATCAGAGTTATCTTATTGCTTTGTGTTATGTGTTAAGAAGACTATTGAGCCTAATATTCTAAATTTTCATTGTATTGAAGGTGCGGAACTTGAGAATTATGAAAAAAAGTTTCCTAATTCAAGGGTTAGATCCTAGACCAAGGATGGTGATATTCTATGCAAATCATTGATGTGTATTGATTGAAGTGTTTATGTATTGGGATTTTAGAATTATATTGTATAAGTGTTATATCAATAATATTATGGATATAAAAAATCAATAAACAACTAATTTTTTTTTTCAAAAATAGTTTTACTTTAAGTATTTGAAAACATATGTTGAGTGGTACAGATAAACAAGAAAATTGATTTAATGGTAAGGTGATAATGTTTAGTTGTAACAAAGAGATTATTGGTGATGATGAAGTAAACTAGATAGTATTTATGACCTTTGAATTGATTAAAAATTTGATGAAAAATTTATTTACGGGATATTTTTGAGGTTTATTGCATTTTAGGTTCTATGGAGTATATTGGAATGTTAGTAAGCATCTATGATTTCATTGTGGTTTTATGTGATAGGATTTTTAGGTGACTTGAAACTTTTACTATATTTTGGTTTAATACCCAATTTATGTTTAAATAAACATTCGGGTTAATATATGATTTCATGTTAAGGTAATTATGGTCTACTGGATAATGGGATTTATATAATCTTTATGGTTAAGAAGTGATTCATTGACAACATGATATTTCTGGGATATTTATGGCCAAGATAAGTATTATCTTTTAGGTTAGAATCTAAATTTGATTAATGATATTTTGTTGAATTTTACTACATTATAAGATTATATAATGATTTATCATGATTATTAATGATATTTTGGGACATGTTTCATAGGGTTAAGGTATATGTAACCCTTGTGTTAAGATGTGATTTAACATGAAAGATTATCTTAGAAGAATACTATTAAATTTTTGGTGATATAATATAAAAGTTCTGAAAAATCCTTTGAGGTCAAAATATTATTTAATATTGAGGTTATTAAAGTTATTTTGGATGAAGGGTTATTTATTTATGAAATGATCTAAATTTAACTTTTGGTATTATGATATAATTTTTGGAGTAAAATATATTATTTTTTCAAATGATGGTTTATACATTTTGAATATTATCATACCACGTGCTAACCATGTTGGTTTTATTTTATTTTTAGAGATTGTATATATATATTGATATTCTTTTGTGTATTATGTGATCTATTATTTGTGTATGTTAGATATTTTGGCCTAAATAAACTCATCTTGAGTACTCATTGTTTGAAAAAAAATGAGATTTTGGTAGAAATTGATTAAAGGATGAGATTCTACTTTTCAGGTAAGTATATTTCTTTATGTTATTGGTATAAATGGTAAATTGACTCATAAAATCTTGGAAAAGTATCTTGAAACAAAATATTTTTTCCTTTACATTCATTTATGATAAATTGATGATATTTTCTATACCTCATTGATTTATGGTTCTATGGTTGTTAACTTTATCATGACCATTCAATTTCTTTTTATCAATGTTATCTATCATTTTAAATCATTATTTGATCATAAAATTTTTACTCCATGTCCATATATTCAATTCAAACTAATTTTATACTATTTGGGAACCTAGTTACATGATTTTTTTGATGACCTTCACATTTTACTTTCCCTCTTTTTGAGATAAAGTTTTATTAACCCCTATTATGATTAGTATTTTCAAAAAAGGAATTTTGAAATAACAAACCCTTGTCTATCGATCACAAGTTAAAATTTTGAGAATTCAATTTTTCAAATTTGGGAAATATAACATTGTATGATTTTAAAATAACATTATGTTTGATAGTGTATAGAACCTGAAACACCGAGCTTAAACGAAGAACAAAATATTACTATTTTACGAACATTTTAACATATCCATTGAATGGATAGGTATTAATAGAAGTAAAAAAAATAAGAAATATATATAATGTACTCAATCAATAAAAATATATTGATAAACACATATGAAATAAGCACTCAATTTTTGTGGTCTTTTTATTCTTCAAAATAACTTTTTTTAAAATGGTTTGCATTGGTTTTTTGATCGAATGATATAAATAATTTATAGAAATTGTAAAAATTGTATTTGATAAAATAATATAAATTTTTAAATAATAATATAAAAATTATCTTTGGGTAAATTTATTGTTTTTTATGAAAAGATTTATTTTCCAGTGAATAGTGAAAATACCAATTTTTGTTTAAAACAATATTTTTGTTTCAATAATTTAAAAAGATGAATTTTGTTTAAAATGGTTTCAAAGTAAAATTAGTTATATTATTATTTTAATTTTTTAAATAATTTTATTTTTAATTAATTCTACTATTGAATATGATATAAAAACATTTTTATACATAAAAATACTTTTGTATGAAAAATATTTTTTCGTTGTATTTTTCATTTTATATTTGAAAATAACTTCTTAAATGTCATGACCCATCCTCGGGCCCCGTTCCGTAACTACCCCAAGCCCACCTTCCATAGGCCAGGGGCTGGCGACTAGCACCACATGCGTAAATCCCGATAACTGGGAAGGCATTGCCTTTATAAAAGTAAACAAACACAAAGAGTACAAGCGGAAGTAATACACTAAGAACAAAAGAAAATGCTGAAAAGTAAGTGGGCCAAAATAAAAACCCAATCGAAAGTACAACTACAACTGAACAAAAGTAAAACAGAAAAATACAATAGTTGGAATAAAGGAAGCAGTTCCTAGGTCGTCCTCCTCGGATACTACCTGAAGGGTAGGTACAGATAGCGCAGCTCCTGGATCGTCCACCACAGATCCTACCTGAAGGGTAGGTACAGATAGTGCAGCTCTTGGATCGTCCACCATAGATCCTAGCTGAAGGGTAGGTACAGATAGCCTCCACAATGCTCTTGCCCATCAACCTCCTCCGATTATCGTCTTGCCGTGAAGTCCACCTCCTGATACTGACTTGTCGTGAGGTCCACCTCCGGGTATCGTCCAGTCGTCGAACACTCGGCCTCCATCAGCACTGCACGTCATGTGCAACCAACACAACGGGGTGCGGGCATAGCCTGTGCAGGGGTGAGTATAACGATACTCAGTAGGGACCCTGAGACCCTCAAGGTATCACTAAAACCAACAAGGATAACCACAAAGAAGATCTCAACAGATAACCTATACTTAGGTATTTTCCCATACATATACCTAAGTTATCAAGTAACCCATCTCAATCATGAGGAAACACAAAGATTATGAAATCAATGGATAACCACTACCCAGGTATATTCCCATACATATACCTAAGTTATCAAGTGACCCATCTCAATCATGAGGTAAACACAAAGGTCATAGACTCAGCTCAAACCAGGATTTTCATTATCGAAACTGTAACTGCTGAAGAGCCCCATATCTAGAGTGTACAGTGATCCTTTCATGTCTCTGATGTACTACTCACTAACCTAAGACTGCTGAGGTACTCCTCTTCTTGAGTACCGTGGGTCAACCACCCAAACACAGTAGTTCTTCCAGCTGGGGTATGCCACCCAAACACAGTAGTGCATACCACCTAATAGCCTACAAAGGTACTCTCCAGATGAGTACCGTGGGTCTGCACCCAAACTAAGTAGTGCTCTATCTGCCATGGGTCTGAACCCAAACAAATTAGTGCTCCGTCCACTGGGCAAGTCGACTCACTCCAAGTCGAGTCTGTCAAGCAGTCGTCAGGTCTCAACCGGCTACACGGTCTCCGTACTCCGCACGCTCGTCTCAGGGAGGGTCTTATCCATGAGCTACTGTTTGACACTCCATGTATCACAAAGTCCCACAATGAAGTATCTCAAAGTACCTCCTTGTCTTAGGGGTCTCAACGCAACAGACAGTGCGTCAATTGGACACCCGGTCTTTGAGTTACTAGCCTTTTCGTCCTAGGGGCCTGGTTGGTTTCGTGTGCGAACCAACCCAGCCGTATCTCAACTATACCCCGAACTCTAATAGGGTATGCTCATAGGGACTGTTTGTCAACGTGATCACCAACGCCAGTGACGGTCCGTCAAACAGACGTCCGGTCTGAATGTTATCAGCTTTTCCATTCCAGGGGCCCGATTGGATTTCGGGTTCAATCCAACCCGGACAATATCCAACTGTGTCCAAACCTCAGGCGAAGTATGCTGAAAGTTCCGTCTCATCAAGAGGAATCCAACAAAGTCAACGGCACATCAATTGGATGTCCGAAGCTCATGTTATAAGCGTTTCCTCTCTGAGGGCCCAGTTGGTTTCAGGTTCGAACCAACCCGGTCGTACTTCAAATGAAACCGGTTAACCAAACCAGTTACACCATTGTGATCCATGTGATAAAACACATGATATGGACTACCCATTGGTCCAAAACGGATAGTTGGTGAAAAATTTGCATTTTACCGCAACACGCGTGAACCGGGCCTCGTGGGGCCCGCACCTGGACCTCTACTTAAATATCCAAAATTGGTCTTGAAACATCCGTCTTAATTCTAGGGTCGCATCCTCGCAGACGTTTCGGCATTCCGACACCGTATGAGAGAGATAGGTCTGATACAAGATCCCGTAATAATAATAATAATATTATTCTGTGTTTCTTGGGCCCGAGCCATGAACCAGAATTTATTTTTCAACATTAGACTTGAATCAACCATATTGATTTCAGGATGACATCGCCATTGATGGCAAGCCAATCAGACATCGCACACATGAGTTATGGCGGGTCAAAGATTTAATAATAATATTAAATATATTATTTTCCGAGCACTTCGGGTACCCGATCTAAAAACTCGAAAAAGATATCCATTACTGGACTCATAAATTATGTCTTGGAGTCAGGGTCACACAACCACTGATGGTTCGTGAAACCGAGGTCGCACGAGGAAGATACTGTCCATATACAGTTTTCCCAACAGAAATAATAATAACATTATTACATTATTATTATTTTTAATTTAATTTAATTCTTTAATTATCCCATCCACTATCCACACACCCACAATCCCCATGCGCCTTACTAATAGGCGCCACCATTTCTTTTATAATTTTTATTATTATCTCTATCTCATTTTATTATTATTATTTATATCTCCTTATCATTTCTCTCTCCTATTAACTCCTCCCTTCACGATTCTGTTCTTCAATTTAGCGGCCCAACTCCAGCCTTCATCCACACGGCCATAACTGCCACAACATTTGCCTGCCCACCGCGCCACTGCACCGCCCCCGGCTATGCACACCGGTGCGCCTCAAACCAGTCGCATCGCCTGGCCCCCCGTCCGCTCGCACGCCACCTTCCATTACCACGCACCCGACCCCATACCGTCGCACATCAAGAACTAGTTGGCGGTGGGTCCGGACTTGTTCGTAGTCCATACCCACCACGTTAGTAGTTCTAATAAACACCCAACAAAATATTATTCTATGCTTGAGGGAAATAATCACATAAACTTAAATAAAAAAAACCCCATACCTCGAAATTGACGTCACACATCGTCAAATTGCGGTAGTCGAACGTCTCGGTAGAATGGTGTCGATTCCGTCGTTGTCAAAGGAGGAGTCATTGTCGTAGACGATGATCCTCACTAACGGTGTCTTCTATCTTGATGTGGAGGAAGAAGAAGAGTTGAAGGCATGAATCATTCTTCGCTGGGAGAAGATGTTCCTCATTGGATGGTCGGTGTTCTTAGTTTTAAGAGACGAACACCCTTCTCAATTTCACTAGAGCATCCCCCAAAATCCCAACACAACAAGTGCCAAAATAATATAATGGCCAAGCTAATATTTTATTCACCCACGTTTTTCAAAATTCAGACAACTTAATTAATTAATTGAATAGTTATAATTCATTGATTAACATGTGTTGGAAACATTAAAGTGGAAGAGAGAGGGAGAGGAAGAGTTTCCACAATTAATTACAAGGGGAGTTAAAGAGGGGTTTCAAGGCGTTGAGGGAATGTGAAATGTTGGGGGCTCATGTGGGCTCCACCAACCTTAGATATTTTTCCATGGGAAGTTAGGTGGGGTGTGAGCCCCACCTCTAACTTCCTTTTAGAGGGAAAAACTTCCACTTAAATAAAATTGTTTCACAACAATTATATTTAATTCTTATTGAATCCCCAATTTTTAAATACCACATACGTGAAAATGCAACTAATGTAAAGGTCCCCTTAAGCAAATAACGGCGCCGCGAGTTCATCGCTGCCCTCCGATTTCAATTCCGAGCACCGGTTTAAAAGATAGAAAACACTGCTCATTCGTTCACTTAACGTACCCGAGCTAAACTTTGGAAATTGATTCTGGGCACACTGTGCCTCAGAATCAGGTGCCGTCAGAAACTGCGTTCTTGGAAAATCCCAAAAAAATTAAGAAAAAAATTTCCTTGAAATTTCTGGGTCTTTACATTACTCCCACCTCAGGGCTTTACGTTCACTTAAATCTTTAACACAAACTAGGGATACAAAAGCAGTACTGAGCACACATTTGAGGCTTTCGCTCCCATGTTCTTACCTGGAGGTTCTCGTACTGCCAAAGAAAGCACACCCGAGGAATCGACCGTCCTCGTAGGATCCGATCCTGTCATTCCTCGATCCCCAATGGAACCTCCGTGAGAGTCACCCCATCTCCCAAGTCCAGCTTCTCATGGTTGATGATATGCATTGGGTCAAGCACGTATCTCCTCAGTTGAGATACGTGGAAGTCGTCGTGCACCTGGTGCAACTGAGGTAGATGGGTCAAGTAGTAAACCACCTCACCTACCCTAATGAGGACCTAGAAAGGTCCATTGAACCTCAGAGATAACTTGTCGTCTTGTCCACATCTCTATAAACCTCATAGAGGTGAGACCTGTATAAGGATGTGATCGTCATCCTCGAACTCTAGAGGTCTCTAATTCCTGCTAGAACTGAAACTCAAAAAGACTGATGCCACGAGGGTAAGGTTGACCGACTCAAGAGTGATCGGTCGCACCCTCCTATGCATGATTCCATCCTGTGCTTCTTGGGTTTTCCTTTTTGCCAACCAAGGAAAACCCCATCCCAATGTTGTAGATATACCACAACCTTTTTGCCTAATACAGTCAATCTGAGCATGAACTGTGAATCCAATCCATACCGAGACCAAGGTCGTAAGGCCTTGGCGCTTCCACCAAGAGATTCCAACCAACACTCTCGCCTCGTGGGTCAGACCACACTGTCGGCGTAAGTGTGATTATCGAGTCTCCTCCCAAGGTATCTCCAGACATGAGGGTCAAGTCAATGGCTTAACCGAAAACTCTAGGTCTGGGACAAGATTCGTGGAAGGAATGATTTGTATCAAAGTCTGTGGTTATGGCAGCTAGTAATAGACACAGACTATCCCTTGAATCATTCTTAGAACCATTGGGTCACACTCCTTGACCGTATGCAACTACTCTCTTCCCCTTCCCTCCAGCTCCCTGAGCTTGGTGGGGACTACAAAGGTAGGTGATTGTAACATGTCAAAAATTATACCACCCCATACTGCTCTCATATCTCTACTTCCACGTCTTCTGCTCTGCAGATTCATCTGTCCTTAAAATTTCCCCTTTTTGAAACATTCACATGCCCAAGTCTCTGAGACTTGCACCAGTTCGCTGCCTTCCAAATTCTAACATTCTCTAGCTGTATTCGTTCAGCCAAAGAACATTCAACCACAAGGTTCTCCCTAGCACCCTAACGTGAGTATGAATACATAGAGGAAAAAGTGATTAATCGAATATCCCTTAAACACACCTTGATCTGAGGTCCGAGCTCTAAATCACTAATCATATTGTATTCATCAAGTACCAAGAATGATTGGTGTGCCCCGATGAATTCTCATCTACAGACATGTCGTCCTGCCAAAGCTGTATAAGCTCTAGAAAACTCTCAGCCACTTCCTCAAGCAAGTCCTCAGCCACCTGTGAGTCAGGCTCGCCTCAGAACTTGAGGGTATCTGATGTTGGAACACGTGTAAGGAAGTAAGCCTACAAGTATCACCTACTAGTACCGCTGGTTGTAACTGCAGACCAACAAGTAGTGATGTATAGCTGACACACTACCCGAAGGCACTACCTCAGGCATCGGTCCACGTACCGAAGCCTCATCGCTATGCGGACCATCCTCATGGTCACTCACTGGAAAACACTAGAAGCAAAGTCCACAATCCAGTCTACTGATGTCTTATCTAGGCAGAAAACTCTAGCAATCGCCTCCAGACAGTCCTCTGCTGTCTGGGAATCGGCTCGTAACCTCAGAGGCTGCTACTGCTGGAACTCGGGCAATGCGCTCTGCCAGCGTGCATAGTTCGCTAGTAAGGATGGTAGAATCTGCTTCCCAACAGGTGGTGGTGCTGCTGGTAAACCACCTGAGGGTGCCAACATAGTAAAAAGGGCCCCACACTGGAGCCTCGCCGCTCGGTGGGACGTCATCGAGTACTCTCTCGGAAACTCCAACTGACTTTCTGCATGGAGACATCCTGAACAGATGCGACACGGTCAAAGATTTATACCTTGTGAGCTGACCTAGTTTGAGCTGACTTTAAAACTTTGGAAACACACACGCAATCAGTGTTTTTCTTGCACAAATTCGGAAATCAGAAGTCAGGGTCCTGGTGTACAGATACGTCGGCCGTCGCACCAATACTGGGCTCCCTGAAATGAAGAACACACTCGGTACCCTTAACACTATTGCTTCACATATAAAAAGATCAGAGTCCTTAGTTCTGCGGTAGAACCAAACTCCTCTGATAGCAATTTGTCATGACCCGTCCTCGGGGCTCGTGCCATGACTACCCCAAGCCCGCCTTCTATAGGCCAGGGGCAGGCGACTAGCACCAAAGGCGTAAATCCTGATAACTGGGAAGGCATTGCCTTTATAATGGTAAACAAACACAAAGAGTACAAGCGGGAGTAATACACTAAGAACAAATGAAAATGATGAAAAGTAAGTGGTCCAGAATACAAACCCAATCGAAAGTACAACTACAACTGAACAAAAGTACAACAGAAAAAGACAACAGTTGGAAGAAAGGAAGCAGTTCCTAGGTCGTCCTCCTCGGATACTACCTGAAGGGTAGGTACAGATAGCACATCTCCTAGATCATCCACCACGGATCCTACATGAAGGGTAGGTACAGATAGCGCAACTCCTGGATCATCCACCACGGATCCTACCTGAAGGGTAGGTACAGATAGCCTCCACAATTCTCTTGACCATAAACCTCCTCTGAGTATCATCTCACTGTGAAGTCCACCTCCTGATACTGACTCGTCATGAGGTCCACCTCCGGGTATCATCCAGTCTTCGAACACTCGGCCTCCATTAGCAATGCCCGTCATTTGCAACCAACACAACGAGGTGCGGGCATGGCCCGTGCAGGGGTGAGTATAACGATACTAAGTAGGGACCCTGAGACTCTCAAGGTCTCATTAAAACCAACAAGGATAAACACAAAGAATATCTCAACAGATAACCTATACTTAGGTATATTCCCATACATATACCTAAGTTATCAAGTAACCCATCTCAATCATGAGGAAACACAAAGATTATGAAATCAACGAATAACAACTACCCAGGTATATGCCCATACATATACCTAAGTTATCAAGTGACCCATCTCAATTATGAGGTGAACACAAAGGTCATAGAATCAGCTCAAACCGGGAGTTTCATTATCGAAACCATAACTGCTGAAGAGCCCCATCTATGGAGTGTACAGTGATCCTGTCATGACTCTAAGGTACTGCTCTCTAACCTAAGACTTCTGAAGTACTCTTCCTATCAAGTACCACGGGTCAGCCACCCAAACACAGTAGTGCTTCCCACCGGGGTATGCCACCCAAACACAGTAGTGCATCCCCCCTAATAGCCTGCAGAGTACTCTCCGGAAGAGTACTACGGGTCTGCACCCAAACTGAGTAGTGCTCTATCCGCCATGGGTCTGCACCCAAACAAAGTATTTCTCCGTCCACTAGGCAAGTCGACTCACTCCAAGTTGAGTCGGTCAAGCAGTCGTCAAGTTTCAGCCGGTTACACGGTCTCCGTACTCCGCACGCTCGTCTTCAGGAGGGTCCGCTCCACGAGCTACTGGTCGATACTCCAAGTATCACAAAGTCCCAAAAATAAGTATCTCAAAGGACTGCCTCGTCTTAGGGGTCTCAACACAATATACGGCGTGTCAATCGGACGCCCAGTCTGTGAGTTACTAGCCTTTTCGTCCTAGGGGACCGGTTGGTTTCGTGTGCGAACCAACCCGGCCGTATCTCAACTGTATCCCGAACCCTCATAGGGTATTCCCATAGGGACCGTTTCTCAACGTGATCACCAATGCCGCTGACGGTTCGTCAAACGGACGTTCGGTCTGAAAGTTATCATCTTTTCCGTTCCAGGGGCCCAGTTGGATTTCAGTTTCAATCCAACCCGGCCACTATCCAACTGTGTCCAACCCTTAGGTGATGTATGCCGAAAGTTCCGTCTCATCAAGATAAATCCAAAAAAGTTGACAGCACGTCAATCGGAGGTACAAAGTTCAAGTTATAAGCGTTTCCTCTCCAAGGGCCCGGTTGGTTTCAGGTTTGAACCAACCCGACCGTACTTCAAATGACACCAGTTAACCAAACCAGTTATACCATTGCGATCAATATGAAAAAACACACAAGATGGACTACCCATTGGTCCAAAACAGATAGCCGATGAAAAAGTTTCATTTTACCGCAACAAGCGCGAACCGGGCCTCGTGGGGCCTCAGCCTCAACCTCGACTTAAATATCCAAAATTGGTCTTGAAACATCTGTCTTAATTCCAGGGTCACAACCTCGCAGACGGTTCAATATTCCGACACCGTATGAGAGAGATATGTTTGATACAAGATCCCGTAATAATAATAATAATAATATTTGGTGTTTCGTGGGACCGAGCCATGAACCAGAATTTAGTTTTCAACATTAGACTTGAATCGACCGTATTAATGTCAGGATGACATCGCCACTGACGACAAGCCAATTGGACGTCGCACACATGAGTTATGGTGGGTCGAAGATTTAATAATAATATTAAATCTATTATTTTCTGAGCACTTCGGGTACCCAATCAAAAAACCTGAAAAAGATATCCATTATTTGACTCATAAATTCTGTCTTGGAGTCAGGGTCACACTGTCACTGACGGTTCTTGAAACCGAGGTCACACGAGGAAGATACTGTCCAAATACAGTTTTCCCAATGAAAATAATAATAACATTATTATATTATTATTACTTTTAATTTAATTTAATTCCTTAAATTATCCCATCCAATATCCACGCACCCACAATCCCCATGAACCTCACTAATAGGCGCCACCCTTGATTTTATAATTTTTATTATTATCTCTATCTCATCATTATTATTATTATTTATATCTTCTTATCATTTCTCTATTTAATTAACTCCTCACTTCACGATTCTGTTCTTCAATTTAGTGCCCCAACTCCAGCCTTCATCCGCACGGCCAGAACCGCCACCGCCTTCACTTGCCCGCCGCGCCGCTGCACCGCCCCCGGCTACCCACGCCGGCGCGCCTCAAAATAGCCGCATCGCCTGGCCCCCCCGCCCGCTCGCCGCACCACCTTCCGTTATCACGCACCTGACCCCATACCGCCACACATCAAGAAATTGTTGGCGGTGGGTCTGGACTTGTTCGTAGTCCGTACCCACAACATTAGTATTTCAAATAAACACCCAACAAAATATTCTTCCATGCTCAAGGGAAAGAATCATGTAAACTTAAATAAACTAAACCCCCTACCTCAAAATTGACACCGCACTTCGTCGAGTTGCGGAAGTTGAAAGTCGCGGTAGAATGGTGTCGATACTGTCATTGTCAAAGGAGTATTCATTGTTGTAGACGATGCTCCTCACTAACGGTGTCTTCTCCCTTGACGTGGAGGAAGAAGAAGAGTTGAAGGTGTGAAGCATTCTTCACAGGGAGAATATGTTCCTCATTGGATGGTCAGTGTTCTTAGTTTTAAGAGACGAACACCCTTCTCAATTTCACTAGAGCTTCCCCCAAAATCCCAACACAAAAAGTGCCAAAATAATATAATGGCCAAGCTATTATTTTATTCACCCAAGTTATTCAAAATTCAAACAACTTAATTAATTAATTGAATAGTTATAATTCATTAATTAACATGTGTTGGCAACATTAAAGTGGAAGAGAGAGGGAGAGGAAGAGTTTCCAAAATTAATTACAAGGGGAGTTAAAGAGGGATTTCAAGGTGTTGAGGGAATGTGAAAAGTTGGGGGCTCATGTGGGCTCCACAAACCTTAGATATTTTTCCATGGGAAGTTAGGTGGGGTGTGAGCCCAACCTCCAACTTCCTTTTAGAGGAAAAAACATCCACTTAAATAAAATTGTTTCACAACAATTATATTTTATTCTTATTGAATCCCCAATTTGTAAATACCACATACGTCGAAACACAACTGTAGTAAAGGTCCCCTTAAGCGAATAACGGCTCCGCGAGTTCATCGGTGCCCTCATATTTCAATTCCGAGCATCAGTTTAAAAGATAGAAAAACCCGCTCATTCGTTCACTGAACGTACCCAAGCTAATCTTCAGAAATTGATTCCGGGCACACAGGGCCTCAGAATCAGGTGTCGTCAGACACTGCATTTTTTGGAAAATCCCAAAGAAATTAAGAAAAAAATTGCTTTAAATTTCCGGGTCTTTACATTAAAATTATATAAATTGAATATTTAAAAATGGATATCATATGATAAATCAATATAATAAAATTTGGAAAATAAACCCCTTCTATTTTTTGTCATTATGAATATTAACCATGATAAATACTTATTACCCTGGTAATTGTAAAATGGGTAAAACAAGGTTAAAACCATGAAATAATGTATCAAAATCAACAAAAAACATGACTTAATTTCATTATATATAATATATTCGAAAATATTCAACCCAAGATTGAATTTATGGCATTTTGGTGACATTTTCCATTGACAATGACATTTATATTATTTGAAGTAAATAAAATTCCAAAATATCACTCTTTAGTTTACTATATCATTTTTTTAAAATATTGATAAAATGAGTATAATTTTTTGATTAATTTTTATTTTAAATATTAATTATTTTTATTTATCCTCTTAATTTATTTTTAATTTTTAGTTATGATATAATTTCCTTAAATTCTTACATAATGTTAACATTGTGCTTGTGCAAGTTGTAGAAAAATCATGTAAATGATTTTAAAAACTCTTACTGAAATATTTTTTTAATTTAATTAAATTTTACCACAAATTTAAATTATTATAATAACCCATTAGGGATTTTTGAAAGTTTTATATTTTAATTCCATCTATATATTGATGAATTTAAAGTGGAATTCTATTAATAGTGTTAAAAATGACATTAATGACATTTTATGAAAAATAATATATTATTAAATTATTTAAAAATTATAACTATATTTAAAGAGGAAAATTATGATTATGAAAGATTAAAAATTTCATCTATTTTCCATTTATGAGCCAATTTAATATTTATATGTAAAATTGTAACCCTTTAAAATTGAATAAGTCATTTCTGCAATTATGATGAAAATTAGTTATCCAATGGGTTAAACCAAAGGATGATGTTTAAATTGACACAAAAATATTTATAAATTTCATGAAATTATTCTATTTCTACCAAATAATATCTTTATTTTAATTTATTTATATTTTAAAGAATTATACTTGAGAATTAAATTAATTTTATTTATGTTGTTTTTGTAATTCCAAGTGTGTCCTTTCCCTCCCTTGTAAAAGGACACATATTATCACTTTTATTTACACAAAATTTACAAATATAGCTCAACCAAAAACAACCCAATTATATTCTCAAATTCTTAAACAACTAATTATATGTGATATTCTTTTTAAAAGGCCATTCCAAGGGCCATTAATAAGGGATCTAAAGGAGGCTAATTTAAGTAGAGGTTATCACATATTTCAATTTATTTCTAATTCTACATACTCTAAATATATGGTATTAAACATAAAATTATAAATTAGTTATCCTATATATAATAAAATTTTATTATGATTATGGATTCACCATTATTCACCCCCTTTATCATAAATGAAAAGTGAATGTATCGTGCATGCGTTTGTGTAGATTACCACATCCACGTAGCGATGCAATTCTTTTTCCATCAACATATTTCACGAATGGTTATTATGATGTGTTTAATGATTATACCTAATATTTATATAATAATTATTCTTATTGAATTATAATTTCATATCTACATTTTTACCTTCCAGTCTTTTTGAAAATTAAAATGTCACTCATGCCTATATGTGGACTACCACCTCCACGAAGCGAGGTGATTCATTTTTAATTGTTTATTTTCATGGATGGTAATAAGGATAAATTTGAGGAATATATATGATATAATAATTATTAAAAAATGGTGAATTAATATTTATCTTTCTTGCATTCCACCCATAAAAAAGAGAAAACAACATTTATAGATACATACAACCTATCACCTCCATGATCGGTGAAAATCACTATTTTTTCATTTTATGGGTAAATATGAATATATATATATATATTATATTTATAACATTATTAAATATTTTTATTTTATAGAACCATGATCAAATTTCATGGAATTGAACTTCTGAACTGAAACTCTCATGAATAACAGAATAGTTAACACCCATAAAAGACAATTTTAATAAGGAATTATTTATAAATGGATGTTAAAATGTTATAAGAGGATCATATATGATATTAAAATTATATAAATTATTCTATTATATAATTATTATAATTTTAAATCTATGATACAAGGTGTTAGATTTTCTTTGAAGAAAGTCAAACCTGATATAAGGCTTTCTCGTCTCACTTTTATTTGTGTGAGACATATGCTATATTCACCAATTATTTACTGTTTGTGGTGAATATACTACCCATGATTTTTTATTATGATTTTAATGAAAATTATGGGGATTTAAAATCCATCTATGTTTATATCCATTATGAGGTTTTGATTCGAATGTTAAAGAAGTGGTAAGGATTTATCATCTCAAATAATATTCTTTACGACATTTGTTATGTTAGGCACTAATGATTTTATGAGGTGTAAATCCTACCATTTTTAATTTTATATCATTAATATATATTTTTTAAATATATTTTATTTTTAATTTTATTTCATTATTTCATGGGGATTGAGATTCAAATTTTACCAAAGTGGCAAGGGATTTATGTTATTATCTCCTAGTTTATATTTATTATTTATGATTATATTTATGATGATAAGATTTTATAACCTATTCCTTAAGAATTCCATGAATTTTATTATAATATATTTATTTATAGAGATTAAATATTTTCCTTTCATTTTCTTTAGTTTAGGTATTCATTCTATCAAAAGAATATTTTTTGACGAAATCAGACTTTATTTCTCTCTTCATTCAAGAATCATTTTTCTTCTATGTACATGTCTTATAAAAAAACTTTTAATAATGTTTTTAATAATATATTATGATATTTTAAATTCATTTTTATCCATGATTTAATTTTTATAGTTTTTTTAAAATTTATTCTTATTATCATTTTATGAACAAGGTATTTTTGACACTTTTAACAGAAATGTGAATGGAATATCTTTTTTAATGTACACTGAATGGAAAAAAATTCCCACTATTATTAAAGCTAAATTTTTTTAATCTTCATTAAAAAATTTACATGTTGATTTTCAATTAATTTTTTTTCGTAATATTTTGTAAATTTTTAGATTATAAAGAAGTGATTCAAAATGAAACGTGTATTTCCCTCATGAAATATTTCAAGTGATCATTTAATGGTATGTTCATCTAAAATGATATCCTGAGATGTTAACTATAATATATAAGGGTTATGATCCAAGGATACCATCAATATTATTTTTCTAGATGTTTTATGAATATGATGATAAAATATTTATGAAACCCATTTCTTTTTAACTATTTATGTAATGATAAAATGATGAAGTGTTTATAAAACTAATTTTTTTCCAAAATTTATGATATAAGTTAAATGATTTTAGATCTTATGGAAGAGATATGAAAATATTATGATTATGTGATGGCTGGGACCATAATTATATATCTTTCCAATTAATTGGGTGAAGTTGGATATATCTTGAGATAATAAGGACTGGAATGGGGATTGGAGCATGTTCTGTACGAAAATTTTTCCCCTATGATAATCTTGGGGGTAAAATATGAATAAGGATATTATGGAATGTGAAGTGAACCTAATCCACTATGATATTATTGTATGTGAACCTTGACTAAGGAAATGATTTTCTATGCTTATGTGTATTCTAAAAACTTATACCTTATGCCAATATTATGTTGTTATAGCTCATGCTATTTTATTCCTTTATGATTCATGCACTATAAACTACCAATATTTATACCAAGACTAATGATTATGATCTTTAATATGTATGGTATGAGTTTAAAATGTTAATATCATATTCTCATACCCTTATTCTCATGTTATATTTAATCAATAATTATTATCTCTCATTTTTAACTTTACTGTGAATCTTAGCACATCCTTTACTATATTTTATTTCCCTGGGTTATGAAGAAAACTTTTAAGTTTAATATGTCTAAGAAGGGTTCTAGTTTTGAATAACTTAGTGTGAGATGTCTTAGATCTATTATGAACACTATATTTATGTATCCATATTTCTAAAGATACTAAAGCTTTATGGTTCTGGTGTGGATCATATTATTATGTATTGAATATTCATTTAATAAGATTTAATATTTATATATGGAATATTTGGGTCGCTATTATTAATGACGGGGATCTATTACTCTTATCTTTTTATTCATTGTAACATATGATAAGCTAAGAAAATTGTTAGGTATAAAGGGGTTGTAATAATTTATTATACTTTATGGAATTTTGAAACCGAATGATGTATTCTTAATTTCTTTAACTATAATGATTTCAAGTATTGATGGATAGATAAATGATGAGTTATATTGGGTGAATTAATGAGGGTTGAATCACAATACATGAAATAAGGTTTGATCATTTTATCCAAAAGGAGTGGGAACTCAAGTAATTTAATGAAAATCTAATCACAAAGAACAAATTTTGATCACTACTCATAAGGGATGAAAGAAAACATATCAGAACTCTTTATTTCATGAATAAGTATATTTTTTCCCTGACAGTGGATCCTTAAAAAATTAATATTTCTAAAAAACTTTTTTTTGAAATCCACTTTAAATGTATCATGATGTTGATCACTAAGCTAAATCTAAAATCATTATTAAAGCAAATAATTTTTTCTAAGAAATTTCCTTTTACTTCACTTATTTATACAATACACTCACTTTAACACACATACTTTAATTAGAAAATAGAAAAATTAAATTAAATTCTTGCCTGAGGTAAACACAAAATCTCCCATTTATAATTATTTTCATTCATTATACCTTAGTGAATTAGTAAAAAAACCTATTATCCCTATTCTAATGTCATAATTTTAACTAGTATTTGTGCTCACATTTTCTTTAACCACCACATATTTTTATGAATAATTCAATTAATTTGATTAATTTAATCAATGAATTCAATTAATTACTTCTCTCCATCTCTCTCCCTCCCCCCCTCTCTTTTTAAATTTGGATATATAGGTTAAAAAATATCAAAATTTATAAGTTTTAAAATATTTTATGTTTGAATTCCCATTCTTTGTGAATAATTCTCAATATTACCTTTTTAAAAAATATTAGAAAAAAAATTTATCTCTTTATTTAAATAAATATGTCATGGATATGATATCCCCAAGTACTTATATTTATTTTATTTTCAGAAACATGTACAATAATTTGATACCATAAATTGTTTTCGTCTTTCATTCTAATTTAATGTAGTGAATTGATTTTCTATAGTATGTTATTGGAAATATTTTTATTAATTTTTTCTATTATCAGTCATATATGACTTTATTATTTTTTATTAAGTTATTTAAATTATTTTTATGTTATATTTAGAGAAATATATACAATATAATTTCATTATAACGAAAAACATGTGAAATATAGATTAATCTTGAAGTTAATAATTTCATAAAATTTAAAGTTATTGAAAATAAGAAATCTATTTTAAGAGATTATTACCAAGCCTTTGATTTTTATTCATGGTAAATCAGTTTCACAAATTCATTAGAGACTCATGAAAGTTGTAAATAGTTTGAAATCACTTGGATAGAAAGAGTTATATGATGATAAGTTTCTTGATAGAGTTATAGATATAATACTGAAATAATGAGAATATAAATAAATAACAATAGATGATATGAATCACATTACCAAATTAATCATAGAGAAAATAATTATGACCCTTATAAAGTATGTATTTAATTTGGAAGTTGATGCAGAGAAAAGGAAAAAGGAAAAAATGGTGCATATTTTACTACTACCAAAACATCAAATACCAAAAATTGTAATATAATCAAATCCAAAAAAATTATTATAAAATTTTCAAAATAAAGTAATTTCTAACCAACTAATGGTGAACCTTTCAAACTAGAAAGATGGATTTTAAAAAAAATAGTTTCAAATGAAATTATTCAAATGACATAAAAGAGAAGAGTGACTCTTCTGACCAAACTTTCTTTGAATGTAGAAATAATGGTCATATCCAATCAAGTTATTCAATTTTAAATAAGAAAGAGACACAATATTATATAAAATATTATAAGAAAAAAATAGGAAATGTTTAATAGTACTAGAAACATAGAATAAAAGTGAAAGTAATTCTACTTCAGATAGATAATTAAAAGAAGGTGATAATAGAAGAAAAATCATTGGATTTCATACCAATATTTTAAAATCAGAAAAATTATTCATGGGAATCTTATATAATAATGAAATATGAATTAAAATCTAGATTTAAAATATTATTATACATATGAAAATGATAATTATGATGAAAATTTATCAATTTTAAATGATGATTAAATGGTTCTTAAAACTCTTAAAAAGAACAGAGCATATATTTTTTAATGTGAAATATATACTAGATGTTTATAATAAATATAATAATCATAAATTTTAAAATGCAGAAAGAAAATCCAATTTTATAAAAGTTAAGGATTAGCTAAAATAAATTGAAAGGGATAATGGAAAAATTATTTCTATATTAGAAAATACAAAAGAGAAAATTGTAAAACATAATGCTAATCTAAATGGAAAAATAAAAGTTATTGAATATGAATACCCTAATATAGATAATTTATAAAATAAGATATAAAAGTTTAAAATATTTATTTTTTCTTAGAAAAATGACATTTTCAAACAGAATCCAAGATCAAAATCATAAAGAAATTATTGACCAAGTTTACAACTATAAGGAATGAATTTAAAAATATGTATAGTTATATGTGATAAAAAACTAAATCTAGATAAAGAAGTAAATCTAAGTATAAATCTACTAGAAAATCAAATATGTCCCAAGTAAAGCATCTTTTTGCACTAAATTCCAACAAGGATTTCATTAGAAGAAATATTATTCCCTCAAAAGAGTCCAATATTTTGGACAACATAAATATTTTCTGTAATTGAGATTTTTTTCTTCTGAGAAAAAACTATATAATCAATTATGGGTTTAGAATATATTATTTTCAAATACTTATAGGCTAAAATAAGTCTATTTTCTAAATAAATATTTTATAACTTTATTTTTATGCGTCAGAAGTTAAAGACCTATCACCAATTTACTTGGTATTTTTTATTTAATTTTTTGTAAGTCTATCACTTCATGTTTTTTATTAAATTTTTTTATTCATTTTATTTAAGGTGATTAGTTTTTTATTATTTCTAAATAACTTGTTAAACATTTTTTAAATTTTAAAAATAACTCAGACATCATGTCAAAAAAATTATCGATCCTTATTTGAAAGAAGAAGATAAATACATTTATCAACAGAATTTCAATGTCTCATATTTTTCATGTATTAATTTTAAATTTATATTGATTAATTTCAAGAACATAAACTAAGATGGTTTGCGATTTCAAGCCCCAGTGTTTCCAGAATAAATGTTTGAACTATATTAAAATATTTTATATCACGTGCACACAGTTTTCATTAAAAACTGGAATAAATTCCAAATGGTTGCCTATATCACAAATCTAAGGGATCTGTTTCATTCAGAACAACAGTTTCACTCTAGGAGAAACTTAACATTGTTTGGTGTGGGATGAATATGTAAATTTTCTACAAACACTTTTAATGAATAAAATAAATTTATGATTTATTTATTTATTTATTTTTCATCAATGCAATGATACAGATATAATTTTTCTTTTAAATTATCCATTAGTAAGAGATATATGATTAGACTTATAACCCTATAATCCTCTAGAGGGCCCTGGAATGAAAAACCTGGAGAATCCTGTCATAAAGAGATGATATGACATTGGATAAAAGATCAATGAATATCATTCTTGACAGATCTTTCCATCAGGGATGAAGCGTCAATCGATCTTCATTAGTGAGTTATCAAAAATTTGGGTAGGATATGTTATTTTTATTCTTATTTCCATTTCATGGTTCCTACTATGAATTCAGATTTATCCATAAATAGATTAGCCTGCAGATCGATCGTATATGTGATATGGGATGATATTTAAATGCTTTATCAGGATTTGTTTCTAGAGATAAATTTCATGATTCATTTATAATTCTAAATGAAACAAATCGAGGCTAGAATGGGAAATTTCCAAGGATCGTTCCTCAGATTTTGTTTCTTATGCATTCTCTCCCCCAATTTCTGGCGTTCTTGATACACATTCATTATTCTTCCCCAATCATTGAGTGATCAGTCATTTCACCTGCATTTTATGGCTCAACGATCTGAAAATTGAGATATGACATCTGGAAGAAATGATTGAGGTTCGTTGATGAGTACAAAAGACAGATTGAAGTGAATCCAGAGAAATATTTATTTGATCATTTTGCATCAGAATGGATTAAAATGGATTTTTGATCCAATTGATTACCTAAGACCCCTCGTTTTGGTGTTAGGGAGGAGAAACGAACCTATATCTTGATTTTCATGGTGAACTGAGAAACATGGCAGAAAACTAGGTGACTGACCGAGGCATGTGAAGGAAGAGCACGAAATACTAGAAATTCTAGAACACATGGTGTGTGTTCATTTCTGGACAACTTGGGGGTGTAATCTAGAGAGTACGCAGACACGGGGTGGAGTACATGGGTTTCCAACACGGTGTGTACCCCACCACACGACATGGCTTGAACTGGATTCATGGGCTACCCTGGTTATTGGTACACGGGTTATCTCATTTTACTAGAACATGACCAGGGTACACGGGAAGAACTGAATGGAAGTAGAAGACATGTCAAATCATCTACAGACCTTGCACCCATCTTCTACATGACATGTTCTAAAGACATGTGGCTTTTCACATGGGTAGTGCCTAGGGTCAGGGGACATAGTGTGTGACCCTACTACATGATGTGTAACCTTTTCAACATGCCTTGATTTTCTTTTCCTATGTATCTTGGATATGTTTCATTAGGTTTCGTTCCCTTTATCATTTCCTTGATGGTAGGTACGAATCATTTACTAATCATAAGACTGTGATCCCTTCAATAGGACTTCCTAGAGAGAGTTTTTGGAATTCCCTGATAAGCCTAGAGTAGGATCCTCTAATCATTCTTCGTGTCATTGGTGGAGTTATCTATATCGAAGTGAAAAACACTACCTTGGCATCGATCCTATAATTATCATGTTAATCCATATTGAGTTGTTAGTGTCATCCCATGGATCTGGTTGTGATCCTAATGTATTGGATCATATATATCTCTTCAGATTAATCAGTGTATCCATCTCATAGAGAGATCTCGTGAGTAGTGAATCTTAGACGGATGCCATCAGTGATATCAAACGCAGGAGTGCGTTCTCTCATGTGATTGCTTCTTATAATCTTTGAGCTGAATCCCTAGTGTTGGTATGCAGTGGTTGTAACTTACCTCTAAAATATGTGTCTTGGTTGAGTATATCTGGATATTCTTTATATATGTTTTGTCAACATAAACATGTATATAGATGATTTTATCTTTCCTTTGTTGTATTTTTTTTGGTTTTAGGGTGTCCTACTAAGAATTTTTATACTCTCCCCTATATAGTTATACCACACATGTCTTGTCTTGTGCATATGATCAACCTTTTGATGAAGTCCTAGGTAGACTAGGACCAGAAAATGCTTTGTGAGATCAGACAGACTATGGTGTGTTCTTACAGCTACAGACAGAAGTCCCAATAACTTTTTCTTACATGATGGACTTGTGGTAAATGACCCTTTTTGGTGGGATTTTATTCTAGATATATTAACTTTAATTTACATTCCATCATACTATGGTTGTGGGATATAGTGGTATTCATGCATTTTTTACTTAGTGTTTTTTATATTTTAGAATTTTTTAGTCTTGGAGATGTGTGTTTGTGTATAGGAACATAGGAAATGCCTCAGATATTAGTAATATTCCTACTCAGTTCTAGTCAGAATTCCATGGCATATTTTAAGCAGTCATTGGGAGTCATGGCATGGTCCCTACTAGGATGGGTTTTGACAGAGTGGTATCAGAGGTGGTTTGTTCTACCTTAGAATTGAGTGTCTACAAGATTGGTTTGGGGAAATAATTTCAAGTGTCTCGAGTTTGGATTTCAGGATAGGGACTCCAGTATTTGAATAGTGGTCGATGTATCTATATAATGGAGTCTAATAACTTTCCCTTTAACTCAATTCCTCAAAACATTTATTTTAGTAAAAAAATGGTACATGCGTCATATATTAATGGGTTGTGGTTTTCATGTCCTTCTTGAGTCAACTCTCTATATATACTCATTGACTGTGGTAAATATTGTCTTCTTTCAGGATGCCTCTACGATGCATACTAGCTAGGATTAAACTTCTTGATCACGAGGATAACCCACTTAGTGATGAGGCTTCGATACAGAGACTGGTTCCTTAGATGTTACCTCCATGTGGTGCACCAGCCATACCACCAACTGTAGGATAGCACATGGTACCAAAAATACTAGCATATGAGGAGCACAAGATGAGAATGATTAAAAAGTTTTAGAGACATAGACCCCCCAGGTTCCGAGGTGAGCCTGACCCTTAGGCAGCCGAGGACTAGCTGGAGGTATTGACCCATGTTTTCTATCTATCCGAGAAAACCATGGATCAGATGGTGGTCCAGGCGGTGATCCTTCTACATGGATAAACTTGGCGATGATGGGGTTGAGTTACCAAATATTATGATGGGGAGACTATTTCATGGATATATTTTGATAACATTTTCAGAGAAGAGTTCTTACATTATATGTTAAGTGAATGTGTATCTAGAAGCTTTTACAAATCCTAAAAGCCGACATGTCTTTATCTGAGTGTTCATCGAGGCATACCAACCTCCCCAGGTACATGATGGATATAATGCACGATTAGTAATACAAGTATTGTACCTTTTAGAGAGTTCATCATAGATACTTGTGATCCTTTGTAATCCCTATGATAATTTATACTTATGTTGGGGTGTTTGATTAATATTTGGTGGTCGAAATTTTCTGGGATAAGAAGATACAAACACTGATTGTAAATAGTGAAAAAATAGAATTACAGACCTCAAAAGTAGGAAGCCGACATCAATATCCAAAATGTAGATGTAGGGGTTGTCAAAAGACAATGACCCAGAATAGAGGATCTGTAGTATAGGGATCACAGGGTGGGTCCAATCATCCTAGAAAGAGGTGGCGTTATTCATGTGATGGTAGGGGACATCTCACTCGATATTTCCTGAAATTTCATACTACTGATAGAGAGATTGTGAATGGACCAATGAGGAAAATAAAATGAATAGATTAGGTAGATCCACAGGTTTGAGGATGTGGAAGAGGATATGGGAAAGCATCAGTAGGTGGTCGACATTTTTACTTGCTACCACCACCACCACCAGGCGGTCCATGCCAAGTATAGGGAGCTAGAGGATAGGGGCAGGGACAGCTGCATACAGTCAAGGCTTATAACCAAGGGGCTCCAAGAATGATTCGAGTTATGATCTATGTATTTTATAATTTAGTGGATGTACTGATTGAAATAGGTTCTAGTCATTCTTTTCTCGACACATATCTTGCCCGAGACTTAGTCATTTCGGATGAAAATTTTACTCGACACTTATGCTTAGAGACACCTACTGGAGGAGACTTGATGATCACAGATCTATTCCAATCATGTGACTTGACCCTTAGAGGTAATAGTTTCAGTTGGAATCTCTTTATAGAAGCATCAGGGCCATATGAAAATATTCTTTGTATAGATTGGTTATCCATAGTCCATGCAAAGAATGATTTTTTTAGGTGAAGGGTGTGGTGTGTCCGTATCGATGGAACGAGGTTTTCCTTTGTTGGTGCAAAGGATACCCAGAAAGCAAAAGATGACCTCATGCATAGGAGGGTGAGACTTATTACTCATCAGTTGTCTAGCCTAACCATCGGTGCAGTAGATGTTACATGCTTCTAGTTTCTAACAGTGGTAGCAAAGTATGGGGACATATTTCTTGATGTTGTTCCAGGATTACCTCCCCACCAAGAGATAAAATTCAGTATTGATTTAAACCCAGTGATGGAATTGATTTTGGCACCAGTATATCACATGCCTTCTATAGAGATTCATGAGATGAGGGTGAAGTTGAAGGAATTACATAAGAAGGGATTCATGAGACTCAATGTTTTACCCTTGCTGACCCTAGTTTTTTTCCTTCAGAAATGTAGACATGAGCATGAGGTTGTGCGTGGACTATGAGTGATTTAACCAGGTGAACATGAAGAATAAGTATCCACTACCGAGAATCGATGACCTATTTGATCATTTTAAAGGGGAATAATGGTTCTCGTAGGATGACCTCAGATCAGGATATCACCAAATATGAGTACGGGATGAGGATATACCAAAGATAACCTTTAGATGTCGTTACAGTCATTTTGAGTACATGGTTGTGCCCTTTGGCATGATGAACTCCCCAACAGTGTTCATGGGAATCATGAACTGGATATTTTATCCTTGAAAAAAATTCAAGGTAGTCTTCATTGAAGATATCCTTGTGTACTTGACGTCTGAGGAGGAGCACACGAGACACTTAAAAATAGTTCTAGACGTACTCTGAGAGCACCAGATTGATGGGAAACACTCAAAGTGAAAGTTCTAGATACCTATGGATAACTTTCTGGGACATGTTATCTTAGTATAAGGACTGGATGCGGACCCGGCCACAATCAAGGCACTGTTAGAATTTTATCCACTTAAGCACATGATGAAAGTGTGGAGCTTCTTCAGGCTACCAGGCTATTATCATATATTCATACCTGATTTCTATAGGATATCATCACCTTTGAAATATTTTAATTGAAAGAGGCATCCTTTCTTAAGGAAATAGATGTTTCAGTAGGATTTTTAGCAGTTTAGGTAGAGTTTGACGAGTGATCTAATATTGAGATTGTCGGAGGAGGGTGTCAAGTATGTATCGTTATGTGATGCATCGGGGTCCAATCTTGGTTTTGTCCTGATGCAGAGGCGAACAATGATTTCATGTAGTTCAAGCATGTTTATACCACATGATAAACAATATGAGACCCATGATTTTGATTTAGCATCAGTAGTCTACACGTTAAAGATGTGGAAACACAACCTGACGGGGGAGCAATTTATCATCTACTTTGATCACAAGAGTCTAAATTATATCTTCACTCAAAAGGATTTGAACTTGAGAGAGAGTTGTTGGCTATAATTCCTCTAGGACTATGAATTTGAGATTATTTATACTCATGGTAAGGGGAATGAGGTGGAGGATTCACTCATCTGGAGATTTAATTCATAGTTACTGAATGAGGCATCAGAGTAGTTAGCCTCATTGCATTTTTCCTTTAAGGATGGAAATGGATGAGCATACCTCCAGTCTATGGTTGTTACCCCTCCACTCTTATAGCGAGTCAGGGAGTCATAGTTGGGGATATCGACCATGATACCCTATATGATAAGATGTCTATAGGGCATACTCCTAATGGATATTTTAAAGGTTAGGAGCATGAAATAATTTTCAAAGAATACATAGTAGTACCATTGGTGTTGTGGGAAGAGGTTTTTGAGGAATTTTCATACGTCCCTTTTGGTGGTACATCCAGGTGTGGTGAAGATAAACTAGTACCTCAAATGTTAGTTTTGGTGTCCCGGGATGAAGAAATGAGTTTCAGGGTTTTTTATCAATGCCTTACTATTTAGGAAGTGATGGTTTAGAACAAGGTTTCAGAAGGTTCAGATCAACCCCCTGAGGTGCTGGAATGGAAGTGGGATGGAATATCGACGAACTTAGTGATGGGTTTTCCACATACATCTATAGGACATGATGCCATCTAGATGATTATCGACAAAATCACCAAGTCACACCACTTTTTAGCTATCTGAGAGAATATTTCACTAGAGATCTCGGTACACCTCTATGTTTAGTAGATAGTTTGACTTTATGGAGTACCATCAACGATAGTTTCATATTTTGATGCTCGTTTTACATCCTGATTTTAATAGGGATTAAATTTGGTGTTTGGGACCCAGTTATACTTGAGCATAGAATTTCACCCAAAAATGGATGGCCAGAAAGAGAAGTCCATTCATGTTCTGGAGGACATACTGTGGAAATCTTCATGAGAGAACTTGGGAGAGGGAGGATAAGATTCATGCTCAATACCCTCATCTTTTTTGGAAGCCATTGTTTTTGGATTTCCAGGGATGTAAAGACCCAAGGTGGGGAGAGTTTAATGTCCCAAATTATTTGTTTATTATTATTAAATATCATATGGATTAATTTCTAGATCATGCATTGAGATGAAGTGTGATTCAGAGGTCCAGTGCGCCCATAATAAATGTTTTAAATATATTAAAATGTTATATAGCATGTGAAAACAGTTTTCTTGAAAAAGTGTAATAACCTCTAAATGGGTACCTCGATCAGAAATCTAAGTTCTCTATTGCATTTAGAACAATTGTTTTACCTAAGGTGCCACCTAACATTGGTTGGCATGGGTGGAATATGTAATGTTTTTATTGGAACTGTTAATGAATAAAATAAATTGATGAAATATTTATTTTATTTTTTCTTCCCCAATGAAGTAACAATTTTTCATTTAAATGAACCATTATTCCGAGATATTGGGATAGAATCATAACCTTGTAATTCTCAAGAGGCCCTACAGATAAAAAATGTGGGAATACTCTTGAAAGGTGACACTAGGACCTTGGATCAATTATCAAGAATGTCATTATTGAAAGATCATTCCAAATAAAATGAAGCAGCATTCAATCTTTGTCAGTGAGAAATCCAAAATCTAAGTAGGATATATTATTTCTATTATTGCTTCATGTTCATCATTCATATGAAAAACACTAACTAATCCAAAAATACATATTATCCTACAGATCTACCATATATGAGGTATGGGATGATATTTGAGAGGGTTATCAGGATTCATACCTAGAGATATTGTTTTTATTCATGTATCATTCCTAAGGGAATGAATTGAGTCCATAATAAACAAATATTGAGGTTTTCTCCTTGGAGTTTTTTCCTTGTGAATTCTCTCCCTTAATTTCTGGAATTATTGATATGAATTATTTTTTCCCCAAAACACTAAGTGATTGATCATTTAACCTTTGTTTCTTGGCGTAAATATCTGAAATTTGAGATCTAACATTGATAAATCCTGAAAGAGGTACAATGATGACAATGTCAGATATATCGAATCGAAATTGGGAGAAACCGTTCTTCTAGTGTTTTTTGTTAGAAAGGATTAAAACATTTTTCCAAACCGATTGAAGACCCAAAACCCCTCATTTAGGTGTTTGGGTGGTGAAACAAACTTGGAAATTGAGTTTTAAGGAGAAAGGAGTATCAGAGAAGAACCTGTGTCATATACCGAGGTGCATGGAGGAAGAACACAACATGTTGGAAATTCCAAAACACATGGAATGTATTCCTAGATACACAGAGTGTGTTCCTCGATAAACTACTTAGTGTTTACTCTAGAGAGTACAAAAACATGTGGTAGAGTACACATATTTCCTATATGACATGTAACCTACAAAACAACATGGATTGATCCATATAAATGGATACCACAAGTACAAATACATGGGAAAGTTTACATGGGTTGACGTCATGTACTAGAACATTACCAGGGTACACGAGCGGACCATTGATGGAAGGAAATGATGGGTGACTCCTTTTAAATTCCATTTATCCATATTCTACATGACATGTTCTAAAGACACATTCCATTGAACACAGGTTATACCCAGGGTCAAAAGACATACCTTGTGACCCTACTAAATGCCATGTACCACACTGTACAAGGCTTGATTTTCTGGTACTCCATATCTTGGACAAGTTTCATTAGGGTTTTCCCTTTACAATTTCCCTGTGGGTAAGTACAAATCATTTCCTAGTCATAGGACTCTGATCCCTTTAGCAGAAATTTCTTGATTGAGTGGATGGAATCCCCTAAGAGGCCCAAAGAAGGATCCCCTATTGATTGTTTTTTCCCTTGGTGGAGTTCTCGGCATCGACATGACAAAAAATATGTGGTAACCAATCCTCTACTTTTAGGATTAATCAAGATTGAGTTATTGGTATCACCCAATGTAGATAGATATGATCAACATATGTTGGGTCATATATTTATCTTTAGATCTATCAGTGTATGCCTATCATGGTGAGACCTGATGAGTAGTACATCTCAGATAGATGTCATCAGTGCTATCAGACTCAGGAGTGCATTCTCCTGAATGAGTGCTTCCTGGAATCTTCGAGCTGATTTTTTTGTATTGGTATGCAGTGGTTGTAACCTTCCTCTATACTTTGTGTATTGGTTGAGTATATTTAAAAATTCTTGAAATATATTCTGTAGACATATACTTGTGTAGATATTACTATATCTTTCCATTGTTGTATTGATTTGTTGTTTTGGGATATCATACTGAGTATTTTTATACTCACCCCTACACTGTCACTACATGGATGTGTCGTGTCTTATGAAAATGATCGACCTTTTGACTGAGTCCTATATAGACCAGGAGCATATAATTCTTTGTGAGACCAGATAGACTATGGTGTGATCCTATGTGTAGAGACAACAATCTATTTATCTTTTTATTATAGGTTGGACTTTTGGTTATAGACTATTTTTGGTGGGATTGTATTCTGGCCCCATTTACTTTAATTTACATTCCTTAATACTCTGGTTATGGGATATAGATATTTTCATGCATTATTTACATAGTGATTTTTTACTTTTCATCATTTATGGGATTTGATATGTGTGTGTTCATGTTTATAGGAAATGACTCTAATGGTAGTGATATGCCAACTCAGTTCTAGTCACCATCACCTAGCGTATTAGAGGCAGGAATGTAGAGTTATGGAATAAGACCCACTAGGATGAGTCGTGATAATAATATACCTTCCAAACCTATTTATACAACAATCAAAACTCATCGTATATTAAAAAAATGTAATATATTTTTTATATTTTTAATTTTTCACATATTTACTAGTGTTGCATTTAATAATAATTCATTTATCCGTATTTCATTTCTACCTGTATTTTAAAATAATGTTCATTTAGATGAATTTTATTTTCATCTAAATTTAATTTTTGGCCAATTTTTTAAATTATATTTAGTTTAGTTATGTATCATAAATTTTTTATAAAAAATCCTCAAAAAAATTTATGAATTCATGAATTTTTGGAATCATTTGATACGAGTCATTAGATCAAGTAAATTGATGATGAACATTCATGGAAAAAAATTAATTTATAACTATTTGGACCCATTCATTGAAAATGGAAGTGAATCCCTTATGCGGTTTCAGTAAGAATTTTTTGATCTTCTGAAAAGATAATGGTATCATCTAAAAAACCCAGGACTAGATTGATTATTTGAGAAAAGTTAACCAATTATGATCTAATCAAAATCGTTAATTTATATTGTATGACATATTACATTAGTTTATAGAAATTTTTTTTCAACTAATAAATGACACAAGTTATATTATCTATTGCTGATCAGAGATTCTTTTGATTCAGAAATTATTTCTAAATAAAAATGTGTTAAATGGTAATCTTTTTACCATTTTCATAAGTTTCCTTTTTCAGTAGAGAGGTTCCTAGAGTTATTAGAAGTTATATTTGATGGAGATTACCTTTTTTTGTCATAAACTTCCAGAAGTTTATGGAGAATTTTTAAAATATGAAGTTGAAAATAAAATTTTCATACTTATTGAGAATGTTCATAAAATCATAAACCATATTCCTAATGTTAGAATTGTATTCCAGCTGATTTTATTATTTCTTTTATCAAGAATAGGAGAGAAATATATAATCCAAATTCAGGATGTTTATTTGTTGGATTTTCATTTAAGATTAAAATATATGAATCTATCAATGTTTATCTGGTCCTATATCTAAGCTATTAGAAATATTACAATTAAGGTGAATATATTACTTTATGGGAGAATCTTAAATAGATATTTAATAAATTGGATAAAGTAAAATGATTTTGAAAATAATGAATATCTAAAAAGTCATAATGGGAATCCCATTAATATATAGAAAATATCGAGACTTATATTGATGATTTATGTAAAATAAAAGATGCCTATTGAAAAAATATATACTTACATATAAGGATATTAAAAAAATAAGATAAAGGAAATTTTTTGAGCACACCTAATAAAAAATCATTTGAAATCTATATTTTAGTTATGGATAACGAAAATAAGATTATAATGGTTGAAGATGTTGAAAATAAAAAAGATATTGTACCTTTGATGAAGGATAAAGAAAAGAAAGCTGAATAAGTAGTTTATAAAGTTTATTTGAATAATAATGTAAATTCCTCTGATTATCGGATTAAAAATCCAATAGAAAAACATAGAGGGTTCCTAAAAGTGAATTTCATAGAAGAAATGAAAAGGTAGAAAGAAGAAGTAGCTGAGAAACATCATTTTTTTTAGACAGAACATAGCCTAAGGTCATGAAAGAAGACGTTGAATAGTATTTTGAATAAGAGAAAATGAAATAGAATCATGGCCCGAAGGTAAAGATATAAAAAATATTCAATATTTTTTTAGAGTAACTATCAAGGATCATAATTATCATTAAATTCCATTAAAGAAATATTAGACTTTGAATGAGAATAAAAATATATTTCTATTGAATTTTAAAAAAAAATCATACCTACCCTCACCTTAATGGTTAACTACAAGTCTTGTTTCAAAGATAGATGAGGATCAATGATTAGGTTATTTACTATATGAAGTTAATGTTTCCACTTCATCAACTCAAGTAGAAGTTCCACAGAAATAAGGTTTTTTAGAATTTCAATTTTTTGAGAAATTATTTAAAATTAAAAGTCAATAAATACTATAGAATATTTTATTAGAAGATTTATCCCTAGTTGAATATTCAATTCACACATCTAAAAGGGTTATATCATCAACTTATAAAAAAAATATTCCTATGATAGTTTCATCAAAACAATGATCAATCTGAATCTCATCCCCATCAATTTCTTTTAAAATAAAAATAGTTCAAAGTAATTTTGTAACTAGTGATATTATTTACATAAAATATTATTATCCTGAGAAAAATAATGATGTTGAAGATGAACCAATAGTTTCAAAAGATAATAAGAGAAAGTATAGTTTATTAAAATCTACAACTCCAATAACAACTCGATATTTCATTCAAAAGCAAGATATAGTTAAAATCATGTACGGAATAATAAATCATATCATCAGAATGATATTTTATCTCAGTGTAATAATAATATTTCTTTAAAATAAAATTATTCATGTTATGAATTATAAGGCTAAAATTAGGTTAATTGATTCTATGGAAAAAATAAAATAACAACTAAAAGAATCTTGATAGGAAATAAATCTTTTGGAATAGAAGTTAAAGAACTTATAAAAGTGGTTTAAAGATAATGTCAATGATTTTAATTCCATTGGTGAGAACAAAATTTCACTCCATAAAAATTATGACATTCTTTGTGAAAATCCAATAATTCTTGAAGATGTTTTGAAATATATTAGGATAAAGGTCAATAAAATTTCATATTTAGTAGAAGTTCTAATAGATCTATCCATTATCCAAAACTAGTGGTTTGTGTACTATAATCTTAAGATCATCGATCATAAATAAAATAATTATAGAAAGACAAAAAAATCAATTATTTAGAAGAAAAAATCAAAGATTAGGATAAGAATATGAATGCTCACGAATGTATAATTTCTGATAAAGTTGACTAGTTTGAGTAAATGTTAAATATTGAAGATGAGATACATATAGAGAAATATAAATATATCTAGAAACTAAAACACATAATATAAATATTATTTTATAATGTTTGATTTTTTCAAAGTCCTATTTATTGTAACTCAAAACTCTGATCTGCAGACTTCTGACATATAATATATTTATTACAATGTTTCCATATTTTCAATTTCATTTTTTTATTTATATATATATTTTTAGTTTAATGTTTTTCAATTTATCATCTTTAAAATTAATCAGTTTAACTGTTTCTATTTAAGTGAACTTTTTTCATTAGTTTTCTAAAATGTTTTTTACTTTTCCCTTATTTTCAAAAAGAACAAAAGGAGTGGATGTTTTTTAAAATCCAAATTGATTATAAAGTTGAAGAATAAATGTTCATAAAATCATTTCATTATTCATTCACAAATGGGTAGATATATTTGTTTCTAAAATGGGAAGATATAATTAATAAATAATTGATAAATATTGAGAAACTTTGAAAAAATAAAGATGAATTCATTTGAATATATACATGGAGTAATATTGGATGTAAATTTAGTTCATTTTTTATTTTTGTGTTTGTGTTTCTCAAAAATGAGGAGGTTATTAAGTCATTAACTCACATAACATAACTTGTTTTTAGATGGCGGAGCAGGCGGAGCGAGCAGAGCGAGTGACTCCTTTTCATGATGGCCAAAACTAGGGTTTCGGTGCGATGGAAATCCACAATTTTTTGGCTTTAATCTCCTCCCTCCTTCTAGAGATGCTGCATCAGACTCTCCCACGAAGGCACCTCCCAGCGCTAAGGTGACTCCAACGAAGGAGGTCGATTCGCGAATCTCCATTCGTCACTTCGGTCCATTGGTCACCGTGAACATGGACAACAAGGCCATATTTCTCTCTGCAACAAATCCGATTATAGGATCCGGGATTCAATAGATTGGAAAAGTTGGTGCATGGATATCGAGTTCCTTGAAGGATTCGAATTTCATGCGGATCTCTTCTGGACATGCAGATTTTGATGTGGTGGGGAAGAGATCCTCTCTTGAGTTCGGGAATGCAGAATCCTTGTGGGTTACAAGGAAATATCCACCTATCTCTCCCCCTACTGGAGTCTAATCCTTTTTGGATGTGATGAAAGATATACGTGCTGGGCCAAAGTTGGATGGGTCCTTACTCAAGGATTCACAACAATGAATAATTCTTCGTAAAGGTTCATCTGTGCATGTTGAGGCCAATCCTGCAGCACTTTCTCAGAGATTGGAAATAGGGAAAAACTCATTTATTGCATGCATTGTATTTCCCAAAGGTGCACAACCGTGGAAGGTCGATGACTTGTTCCGAAGAACATTAATGCTGTGGGGTTTCCAATTGAAAATGTGTGTCTCCTGGTCATGGTTTTTTTCACTGCCTTTTTTCGTCAGATGACTTGATGTTTCGTGCATGGAGTATTGGTTCACTATCTCTGAAACCTGGTTGGCTTCATTTACATGAATGGTCATTATATTTCAATGACTCTCATGAAATAAATTATTTTTCTTAGGTTTGGATTTGACTTCATGGTATTAACTGGGTCATTTGGCATCCGAAGATTCTACATGACATTGGCATGGCAATTGAGTCTCTTATTCATCTTGATAAGGAGACTGAGGATGTTCTATTTGGGTACTTCTCTAGGATACTAGTGGAGGATGATCTCATCTCAACACTTATTAACAAGGTAACCCTATCTACTTCATCTAATAACATTTAAATTGATGTTGAGTATGAAAAAAATCCCCTCTTCTGCTATGAATGTATCACTGTTGGACACTCTATGGAGCTATGCTGGAAAAAAGTTTCTTGTGATAAGTGTGGGATGAAAGGCCATCCTACCACACTTTTTCTAAGAATTCCAAATGTGAAAGACTCAACTTTTTCAAAACCTGATAATAAGGATGGTGACCCCCCCAGAGAACCAGCTTCTAGTGTGGCTATTGGGTTGCTTTTGGGGAAGCCTGACTCTCATCGCTCTCTTTTGAAAGACAAAGAGTTGATAATTCATATGTCCCCTAAAAGATATCATAGAGGCCCTTCTAATATTCAAGATTATTTGGTTAAAAAGGTCACCTTAATGGAGGGAGTAATTACCATGCCTTCCTTGGTTGATGTCTAATCAAATTGATACATCACCACACGCTAATTGTCACTAGGAAATTTAGAAGCTCTTGCAATCTTCTAATGTTTCTGGGAAATGGGGGAATGTCTCTGATGATGAAAGGGGAAACAACAGAACCCCTACTCTGGGAAACATTCAACCAATATCCTACAAGGATGTTTTTTAAGTGGTGAGGTAAGGATGACTGATGGTGAAGATTTTACCTCTGTTCCACCAAAGAGGAGACCTTGTAAGGTTTTTTCACATCTCTCGAAGATTGAGTCGACTAGATCATCTTAAAAGGTGCCAAAAAATATGAATGCAAATATTCTTAAGATGTTCAACCAGGAGAAGTCTCAATCTGAGTGAGAGTCTTCTGGAGACTCTAATTATGGAAATGACATGTCATATTATGATTATATGTAGTATTATGTTTATTAGTCTTTTGATTGAGGGCAATTCTGTTTGTTTGACCCCTTTCTCCACTCTTATGTTTCTTTTTAATAATAATTGGTCAGAATATTTTCTTCTGGATATCTTTTTATAAAAAAATAACTTTTTTTAAAACCATAAAACAATTCATTCCATAATTTATCTAACTTTATTTTTTTATTTCATGATTTCATTAAATTTGAAACCATAGAATAAATTAACAATTACCTGATTTTTATTGAAATACCAATGGTATTAATTTATGAAAATAAGATAACCTAAAGAATTATATAATATATAAAGTTTAAGATATTCATGAAAAAATAGTAATATGAATTATTAAATATAGATTAATTTCACCAGTATTTTAAAGTAATGTACCAGTGTTGAGCTAACTTATCCATAGATTTGGAAAGATGATATGCCCATTAGAACATGAATACGAATGTTTCTTCCATTAACATTGCAATTGAACCTAATATTTTTAGAATATAGCCATTATATTTTATATTATAAATAAATATTCAACACATGGATCAGAAGATATGAAAGTACATGATTATTCAAAAATTTGATGAATTTTTTGAATCTTTTCAATTTCTTGCCACTTGAACGCTTTCATTCCGAGTAATCCTTATCTTTCAGAGTGTTCATTCTAAGAGATACAGTTGTGTGAGTTTTACTTTTAATGATAATAATATTTCTATTTTATTCATTTTAACTAAGTTACTAGTTATAATAGTGGGATAACAACACTACCATTCAAATTAGCATGAAATATAGAGCTGTTAGTTGTAGTAGTGGAAGCACTGAGCTACCGATCAAAATATTGGGATAAGCATGCTTCCAGTTAAATTAGTAATAAATACCAAGATACCACCTGTAGTAGGAATATCAATGAGATACCATCCATTGTAATAGTTTAAACCAAGGTACATGTCATAAAAGTGGCAATAAAATGAGATACCAGGTTTAGTTGAAAGGAAATTCCAACTGAGTTAATTGATGTCTTCTAGGGTAAATAAGATAGTTTCATGATTCATGAGTTAAGAATAGGATACATTTTGACATTTTTATATTTGAAGATACCTTATATTAGTTCTACAGATCTACCTTTAAATTTGGTAGAAAGGGGGTGTTTGATAATATCCTTTAAAATAATTATTTTCTTTTATAAATAATACTCATCTTTTAGTTTTTAAATTCCTTATTACCATTAAAAATAATACTTGATTTTGTTATTTAAAATTTCTAATGTGCTAACTATTTTATAGATTTTTTTACAACCCTGATAATTTTTATACTTCCACTATGCATATCAAATTCATAATTAATTTAAAATTATAAGTATTTAACTTTGATAGTATAATTTTATTTTATTATTATGGGTTTATTAGTTTTTTAAAATTCTAAAACTTTTAACTTTTGGTGAGGATGAAACTATATAGTTGAACTTAAACTAAAATTCACCACTTTTTGTAGTGTACTAACCATTTAATTTAGATCCTACATGTATATGATTTTTTATTAAGTAAGAATAACCACCATACATGCATTTTAATGGAGATATAACCTATGCAACTTAACCCAAAATAAATCATTACAATGTAAGACAATAAAAAATATTAGAATAATAAATATTTAAACCATTGAATAAATATCAATGATGTTTTTGGTGTTGGAAAAGTTATTTCACCCCTTCATGTAGTTGTAGAAAATTAAATCTTGAATAAAATAGAAAATGAAATATTAATAATTAAGAATTAACATTACATAACTTTTATCATATATTGTATTTATTATCATGTATCATTGTTTATATCTTCTACCATAATTATATAAATAATATAGAAACATATATAATCTTTATAAAAAGTCTCTATGATAATCCATCATAATTATCATTGACAATTTTCACGTAGTATTATCCTTAATTACTGTTATAGCCTATAAAAAATACAAATACAAATTTAAATCACTATTAAATTAACCATAATAAATAGAATTTAAACACTTTAATGTACACCTTGAAATAATATGTACCAATGTATTTGATAATCCAAAATATTTTAATGTGAATATTGAATATCATATAATCAAACATAAGTAATATTTCACGTAGATTTAATAAACAATTTTCCATAGTGTGTAAATTATATTCACGGTGTGATGGACTTAATGACACATATTTTAAATCTTTCTATTTTTCACAGGGATATTAAAATCCCAACACAGTCTCATCCATGACCTGGAATGAACAATCTCCTTATTTTACATCCACTATAGCGTGTTGATCTTATCACATGCATAAAAAACATTTCACTTAAATTTGAAACTAATCTTCAAAAAAACATCAATAGTAAACCTGAATTTCATAGAAAATATGTAAAAGTAAATGGTCTGAATGTGAGATTCAATTATTTAGAGTCTTTAAACACGTTTACAATGATTCAAAGAGAAATCCTAGGTTGATTGGACATTTACAATTAAATTCTAACATCCCTATGATCTATAATTTGTAAAATTTATAGTTCTATTGATTATTTAATATATATAGGTAAATCCATTATAAAATTGACCTCACACATCCCTATCAATAGTTTGATAAATTTTAGTAAACCACATACAAAAAATTCAATTCTTCAGAACATAACAGTAATGAATCATCTGAACTTCCATACATCTTAAATTTCACAGAATATGTAAGGGTAATTTCTATGCTTCTAAAATACATATGATACAATTCCATTACCATAAAGGTACTTCCATTTTTTAAATTTCCAAATTTATGTATAACTTCTCATTCATAAGTGTCAAGTACTTAGAAAAAAAATTCCTCAACACAAAAATTGAGAAGTAACCAAATACAATTTTGAGAAAGATAAATAAAGATAAAATGGATAAATAATTAAAATATATTCATAAAAGTCCATATTTATTTTTTCTTATACAAGTACTGTAAGATTTAACCACATAATCCTTAATTCCTAAATCTTGAAATATGAAAAATATGAAATAACAAATGAAAATAATAAACAAATTTATAGGGATTACTATTTATCAAAATAATTAATAATAAAAAAATGAACAACGTGGTAAAGACCCCCTCAAAATTATCCACCTTTTTAATAATTAAAAAAATCGACCCTACTCTCCCCCATTTTGTAAGGATAAAAATAAATAATATAATGATGAAAATATAATGTAATATAACAAATGAAAACTCCCCCAACAACCAAATGCACTCTCCAATTAGAAAAAATAAAACAAGTAATCAATATTTATTATCCTAAATTAATTAATCATTACAAAAAATAGAACATTATAAATCTATAATAAAAACCATGAAATTTATTTTAATAAAAAATATCTCTCCTAGATTTAAACAATAAAATAATTATCTAACTAACCGAGAAACCATGAATGCTTAATAATTTTAAAAATAAAAAATATATATATAACTGAAAAAAGTTAATGATATTCAATGATTTAAAAATGATATTTAATTAATTAAAAAGTAAAAATAGTGAAATCATATTCTTGGAAACAAAATGATAAAACTATAAAATCCTGCTCACTACACAATATAATTAATATAAAAATTATAATTCATTCCAGCATGCCATATAATGAAACAAAAATGGGTACTAATAATGGCCAAAATAAATTATGATTACTATGATATGAAAAAAAGTTAGGTATAATTGGATTGTAAAAATTCCCTTTATGAACCCTTGATTTAGAGAGGTTAATTTGTATAAAATAAAATGAATATTTAGAGAAAAAAACTATTCCTTGAAACCAAGAAATTTTGTTAATATTAATGAAAAATTAGATTCAGAATGACCTAAAGAACTACATTTATGAAAATCAACTGAATAAATAAATTACTTTTTTACCTTTGAAAAATGGTTTTTGTACATTTTTGGAAAGAAGTAATCATAAAACAGATCCTTTTTCTCTTTGTTCATCTTATTCATAAAAAACATCTGGTTATACATCTCTCTTATTTCTTAAAAAATAGTATGTAATTTTAAACGTTGATTGTATATTTCATCTTAAAATTTTGTTTTTGAAGAGCCTCAAAGTCATCATAAAAAATTCTAGTAGATCTAGAAGTATTATTCTTTGATTTTATATTCTATTATTTAATCTTTTCATTTTCCTTTTTAATCATCAAAATTTTAGAATCAATATCATTTTACACTGTTACCAAAACATTAAAATCCCTATTCAGATTCATCTGGGAATATCTTAATGTGGAAAAATATCTTGAAACTTATCATCATTTTCCTCTAATTCTTCAATTTCAGTCTCCTTCCTAACATAACAAGGATATAATGATAATTAAAATCAGAGTCGTGGCTTGAATTATTTCCATCATCCAAGCCACTCATCAAAAAAAATATTTTTATATTTTCCTTCAGATTCACCCAAGACACATGAGGAATATGATTGGGAAGGTGAAAATAAAAATTTAACATATTTAAAAATTAAAAAGAATATCAATTTCCTTTTCATTTATTGATTCATCACTTGAGTATGAGTGTTTCTTACTATTCCAAGAAGATACAACTTTATATTATTTTATCTTAGTCTTATTATTTCTTCATTGATTCTTCAGACTAATATTGTCTCTTTTGATGTGTCCTTTCTTCTTTTACTTAAAACATGTACAATATGATTTTTTTGAAAATCATATTTTAATTTCATTTATTATCATCCTTTCAAAACTCTTCTTTATTATTATAGATTTAATCTCCTTTATTTCATTATAAACATATTCCATATCTTTAGTTATCCTCTCTTTTCCATTAATTCAAGATCCAAAATTATTATCAATTTTTTTTAAATTTAGCAATAGATTTAAAAGATAGAACTTTCTCCTTGTTATAAAATTAATTTTCAATGTTTTTCAGTTCAAGATCTTATTGAAATAGTTAACTAGTAAGCTCATCCAAGGTGTAATCCTTGAAGTTTTTTCTTTCAGTAATTGAAAATTTCTAATCATTCTACTTATTAGGTAGAAATCAGATAAATATTTCATCCATAGTATATTTTTAAATTGTTTACCAAATATCACCCATCACTCACAATGATTTTAAATATGTGGAATATTATGTTGATAGTTTCATTTTCTCTTATATTAAAGTATTTAAACTTATCCTACAATATTAAAAGATTTTTTATTATTTAATTTTCTTATCCATTATAGGTAAATTTAAAAATTAGCCATATTTTATAAGAATTATTAAATAAATATATATTTTAAAAAATTTCTAATAATGAAAAATAAATAATATACATAATAATACAATTAATAAAATAATTTATTTCATCAGTACCATAAAATGAATTGGGACCAGCCTCAAAAAATTGTAAGATATTATCATTATTTTCAATCCAATATAGAGATAGAAATAGATAATATGTGGATTAGTTTTAAATATTAAGTAAATCAAAGTTAATTAATCATTCATGAAAAATATTATTGGAAATAAGATAAAAAAATTTAACCATAAAAAATACATGCAGTGAGTATGAAGAGTCTGAGTATAATACTGGAGAATAATAAAAAACAATGATTTAATAGTTATTCAGATCTAAATTATGCTTTGAATAATCTTCAAACTCTTAACCCTTAGAGTTTTGTACCCACTATAAAATTTCACTTTTGAAGGAGAGGGACAACTCTTTACAACATGTCTTTTTCAATAGAGAGGTAAAACATTAAATCATGTCTTTTTTAAACCTAGAGGTATAAACCAAGAAAATTAATTTTGAAGGGATGAAAAAACCAACCATTATTTATCGATAACCAAGGAATAAACAAAACAAACTTCTTTTTAATAGAAAAAAGGCATGAAAAATATAGATAATTTTGGATTAGGTAATCATAACCAATAGAGGTACCTTTTGTTGAGTCATTAAGGTTTTCCTTATGACTTTTCCATTCCTTCTTGTTTTGAAAATCACAAAAACCTTATCTTTAAGAAAATTTCTTTCTTAAGGAAAATCGTTTTTATAAGAAAAATTTCTTTCTTAAGGAATATCGCTTTTATAAGAAAAATTATCCTTATCATATTTTCATCCATATTTTTCTTAAGTATGAGTTTCAGATTCATTTTCTCGGAATCGTTGAAACATTGATATAAAGCATTCTGTTTTAGGATTCGGATTCTAGACAAGAACTATAAGGAAGTTTCATTCTGAATTTCGGATATGAACTCTGACTAAGTTCTATTCCAGATTCAGGATACGAATTCTGAAGAAGAATTCTCATTACGAATTCCAATGTAGAATTCTCATTACGAGTTCTAATGAAGAAATCTCATTACGAATTCCAATGAAGAATTCTCATTACGAGTTCTAATGAAGAAATCTCATTCCGAATTCCCATTACGAATTCTGATGAAGAATTCTCATCACAAATTCTGACGACGAATTCTCATTACGAATTCTGAAGACGAATTCTCATTATGAATTCTGATGATGAATTCTCATTACGAATTCTCATTACGAATTCTGATGACGAATTCTCATTACGAATTCTCATGAAGAATTATCATTACGAATTCTGTTGACGAATTCTCATTACGATTTCTGATGACGAATTCCTATTCCGAATTGTCATTCTGAATTCACCTATTAAACAGAATTTGAGTATCTTTGTTTTATACACTCTGAATTAATTAAGACTATGAAAAATATCTTTGTTAGACTCCGAACTTTTATGTTTCTTACACTTCTAAAAATTTGTCTACTCTTACTATTGTTCCTTACACTCCGAACCTTCACTCCGAAGTTTCCATTCCGAACTTTTATGTTAGAGTTTAAAATGATGTCGTACATTCTGTTACACTTGTTTTGTTATAAAACTATGTCGTCCATTCTGTTTCTTATTAACCGTTGTCTGAGTGACACGTGTACAGGTCCCTCCGATCTTTAAGGAAAATATGACCGTTGGAGTAGGAGCCGACCTTACCTATAAATAGGAGCTCATTTGAAAGAGCTCGAGAGCTGATAGTAGATGAAAGTGCTGAAAGGCTGAAATTTTTTTGTGAAGTGATTTCTAGAGAGAGAGGCTCTTATTAACTCTCAAAGATTCGTGCGACTCCGAATGTTGGTGATTACATTCGAGGGATTCCGGGGATAGGAAGACAGAGGTGCCTACCACCTTAAAGTTCGAGGGATTCCTTGCTGAGGAAGACAGAGGTTGCCAACTACCTTGAAGTTGAGGGCTTGTGAGGATAGCAAGACAGAGACTCCGATCTTCGTATCGAGGGCTTACCCTGGTGTGGGTAAGACAGACTTGCTTGAAAGTATAAATCAAGGGACCTTTATCCAAGGTTATTGGATACCCTTATCTTTGGGTTAAAAGACTTATATCTTGTTACTAAGTAGTTTTACTACTTGTTCTTATTCCGCTGCATTTTGTATTATAAGGAAAGTATAACTTTCTTATACTTCCTTACTTGTACTCTGATTAATTTAGATTCTATACGCTTTAAGGTAGAATCTCATATTGTAAATTTTTGTTAAGTTTCATTTTCCGGAACCCTCTTTCCGGAACCTACTTTCAGAATATCTTTCCAAGTTTAGTTTGGTGTTAGAGGTGTTGTGAATTCTCTTAGTTTAATCTTTGTTAAACTTAGAACTTTTCTTTTCTTAAGGAAACTTTAGTTATTAATAACTAATTTTAAAGGTTCCAAAGGAATTTTTAAAGTATACAATTCACCCCCCTCTTGTATATTGAGCATCTCATACTATATTTCGATCCAACAATTGGTATCAGAGGTTGGAATCCTCTTACTCTATACCAATCTTACATTTGGTATCAGAGCAGGTCTCTGAAATACTCGTACTCACATACAAGTTTTTCTTTCTCACTTTTCTCATTCCGAACTTTTCTCATTCCGAACTTTTCTCATTCAGAACTTTTTGATTACGATTCTTTGCTACTAACAAGTTTGTGTGCAAAGTTTTTTTTAGTATGGCAGGAATTAATGTTGGATCAATTGACAATCTGAATCCTAAAAGACCACCTATATTTGATGGTAATGACTATGAATACTGGAGAGATCGTAAGAAGACTTTTGTTATTAATACTGGAGTAGACAACTTTGTTATGCTTACTGATGATTATAAAATTCCTGACAAGGAAGTCAGATCTTTTACTAACCAGGAAAAGCAAGAATATCAACTCAACTATAAGGTACGTAACACTTTACTATGTTCAATGACCAGAAATATATATAGCCAAATTTCTTCTTGTGAAGCGGCTAATTGTACATGGAAGAAGTTAGAGGTTACACACTTCGGGACTTCTAAAGTGATTAAGACTAGAAGAGCTATGCTTAGAGCTGAATATCATGGCTTCAATTTTCCTTATGGAGAACCTATCTGTAAAGTTCAACAAAGGTTTATGACTATTGTCAACAGTCTACAATCTATGGGAGAGAAAGGTTTAGATAATGAAGCTCTTGTGGACAAGATAATTGACATTATGCCCAATGAGTGGGAATCCAAGAGAACAGCTATAGATGAGAACAGGAAGGTCACTCAAATTACTCTTGATAAGCTATTTGGAACTCTTCTGCAACACAAGACTAGAATGAAGAGAGATGCTGACAACATCAAGAAAAAGAATGGAAATGGTACTGTTGCTTTTACAACAACATCAGATCAGATGAAAGCTAAGACTCCTGAAAGAGTAACCAGATCCAAGTCTAAGAAAGTCATTTTCCAATCCGAATCTAGTGAGAGTGAAGTCTCAGAAAATGAATTAGCCAATCTTGCTCGAAGGATGAAAAAGATAGCTGGACAGAGAAATTTCCAATCCAAGTATAAGAATAAGGATAGAAAAGATAAGAAAGATGGAGAAGTTACTTGTTATGAATGTAAAAGAGCTGGACATATTAGACCAGATTGCCCTATGCTCAGAAAGAAAGAAAGGAAAGAAAGACATTCAGACAGAAATAGAAAGAAGTATTATAAAGCCAAAGCTAAGAAAGTTCTGAAAGCTAATGACACATGGAGTGCCAGTGGTGGTGACTCTTCAGATGAATCTTCTGACTATGAATCTTCAGGACAGAAGAATCTTTGTCTTATAGCCAGATTACTTATTGATAATCATTGTCTTATGGCTAAGGTACAAAATGCTGAATCTCTGACCAATGTTTCTTTAAATTCTAATGATAATAAGTATTATAACTCTTCTGATGAAGAATCATCTTCTGATGAGGAAAATACTTTACCTACTTATGAAGAAGTCTCTAGGTTTGCTGAACTTCTTGAGATTGAGAATTCCAAACTCAACAAGAAACTTGATAAGGCAAATTTTAGGAATTCTATACTTACAAAAGAGATATCATATCTTTCTAAAGATCTTGATAAGAAAAATGCTGATTTTGAAAATATTTAAAAAAATCTTGAGGAAGTGAGTTCTGAGAAGAACAAACTTTCTAAATAATTAGAAAAGGTAATTTCTAAGAAAAATGTTTTCGAGCCTAACTCTAGTTCTAAAACTAATGATTTTGAAGATAAAAACTTGGTTGTAAAACTCAAGTCCGAAATTTTTTCCTTAAAGAAGTGTTTATCAAACATTAGCCATGGTAAAGAAAATTTTGATAAGATGTATTCCCAAATACGACCTTTAAGAAATAAATCCGGATTTGGTTATACCCTTGCAAAACCAGTTTTCAGTAACAATTATTTTGTTCCTCAAAGTGCCCCATTTTGCACTAAATGTCAATATGGTGGTCACTGGGAAAAAAATTGTTCCTTAAACAAAACACAATCCTTAGGTTTTCATAAAGCATATTTTTCTAAGAAAATGTGGGTTCCAAAAATTTTATTGTCTGGAAATCTCGGATCCAAGCAAGTTTGGATTCCGAAGGTCTAATTTTCTTCTTGATTTCAGGATAATAAAGAAAGTACCAGCAATAATACATGGTACATGGATAGTGGATGTTCCCGGCACATGACTGGTAACAAAAGCTTTTTTGAAAAGATTATCAAAAAGAAAGGAGGAAAGGTAACTTTTGGAGACAATGCTAAAGGAGATATTATTCTTCATTTTATTGGAACACAAGATCAACTTGCTGATATATTCACAAATTCTTTGCCTTCTAATAGATTTGAATATATTAAACATAAGTTAGGAATGATAACTGTAAGGTAATCTTCCTTAATTAACTTTCTGTTGAAAAAGTCTCTTTACAGTAATAAACTCCTTTTTATAGGGGGAGTACATTTGATTGTTTGGTTAACAAAGTTTTTGAAAATTTGTTTTCAAACTTTTCGGAACGAAGATTTCCGGAATGGAACTTCCGGAACTATAATTTTCCAGAATGGATATTTTCGTACATAATACTTCTGGAATGGAAGTATTCGTATTGAAAATTTCCGGAATGGAAAACTTTCGTACTGGTATTTTCATAACGGAACTTTCGTACTGAATCGTTCATAATAAGTTTTTCATTTTCAAATTTTTGTAATGTTTTTTTACTAAGTTTTTTTTCTTACTGGATTTTCTAAAATTTGTTTTTCGTATTTAGTTTTTAGTATTGAGTTTTTCGTAGTCATCTTTATAATTACCCATTACAAATAATCCTCCTAAGCCAATCCGAAAGGTATCATTTCCTTCCTCAAGTTTTCGTAGTCATATTTTACTTGCTGGAATTTTCTTGTACTAAGTTTTCGGATTATGGTTTTCATAATTCTTTACTTTAACAAAAACCTCAAAAAGATCGGATTCAAGTTATCAACCGTCAGATTTTATCTCAGTTCATTCTAAACCGTTAGATCAACCGTGGAAGGTGAACCGTCATGCCATTGCCTATATAAAGGGGACCCAATTTCTCGTCCCACATCGGTTTCAAGCTTTCGTGTGCTGAAGTTCTGCCCCTCTGTTTTAAGGCCGTTCCGAACCATAGTTTACTTCGTTCCGAATTTCTCAGAGGACTTCAGATCCAAATGTCTGCAGAGTTAGCTTCTCAAGAAATGTCTTCAACCAAGCCTATTTCTCAGTGGTTAGTATACAGAGAAAGGTTACTCCATCCGGATTTCTTCAACAATTATGATTCCCTTATCTCAAAGAACATCAAGTTGAATGGCCGGGAGGATGTTGCGGTATCTAAAACCGGGAATCAATATGAAGTATATTTTGATTTACTTGTCGAATTTTATGAATCAGTTTCTTTCTTTAAGGAAGATGATAGAGAGAAGTTTTCATTCAAATCGTATGGAAAGACATATAAGCTTTCTTACACCAAGGCTGCAAGCTTGGTAGGGTTAACTTATGAAGGTGAAGTTGAGTTTATTTCTCACGTATTGACGGACTATAAGGGTAGCTTCAATAAAGATAAAGCCTTAGAAACTCTCGGACTGGCTGATGATAAGGATCCGAAAATTTCAAGTCTATCTACAAATTTTCGGATTCTGGAATTATGGGTGCAAGGACTTATCGTACCGAGAAAAGATGACAAGGAAAGCTTGAAGAAAAGTGAGATCTATATCTTAGATTTCCTGATAAATCTAAGGAAGTTTAACTTCATGAAGCATATTCTCATAACCATTGAGAATCTTAAGAAGGGAAATCTCAGATCACAGATCGTGATGTACCCAGCAATTTTGTCAAAGTTGATAGTTCGGTGCCTTGAATCCTTCAAGGAAGCTTGCAGATCTAAACCAAGGGTGTGTAAAATCTTGTTGGTAAGTGATGATACTCTGAAAAGAATGAATGTAGCCTTTGACAAGAATTCTGGAATGTTTATTGATCTACCTGATCAAGAAGAAGTGGCTCCGAAAACTGCTGATCCGGAATCCTCTAAGCCGGTAAGGAAGAGAAAGCTGAAACAAGTGGAAGTAGAAGCAGAAGATCCTAACTCTAAGAAAGTCCATTCCGCACCTCCAAAGCCTAAGAAGAAGAAAGCCTATAATGATGAGGTTGTTGCAAAGTGGAGAGCAGATAAAGAAACAAGGAAAGAAGGGGATCCGCAGTTCGGATTGAACCCTGCGGAGGCTAAGGCTTTGAAGGAGAAAACCACTGATGAGCTTGAAAAGCAAGCAAAGGAGAAGAATCTTAAGAAAAAGATGTCAGAAGCCGAGGCTGTTCAAGCGTTGTTAATGTTCAATGAATTGGTTTCAGCAACAATTCCAGTTCCGAGATCTTTCTCCCTGGAATCTCTACCTGAGACTCCAGGAAGAAATCTCGTTGCTTCGGAACAAGCTGTTGCTACTAATACTGAGGAAGTAGAGCAAGTGGAACAAGTTGAAGAGACTTCTGAAGGAAGTGTTGAGACAGGAGATGTGCTAAAACAAGTATATGAGTACAAGAGAACTCCTTCGGAACACTTATCGCTCCGAACATCTGAAGCTGAATCTTCTAAGCTCGTTACTCCGACAATGGAAGAAGAGAAAGGTGAAGAAGAAGTTTCTTATCGGAGAGAAGAAGAACATCTTTTACTTGATGCTTCTCAGAAGGAAAATATAGAAGTTGCTGATGAGGAAGATAATATTGTTCAAGTCTCTGATAGTGAGAAGAGATCTCCGGAACAGGTTTCAATTCCGGAAAAAGATAAGGGAAAGAAAATTCTTACCGAGACTCCGAGCTCAGAAGTAAGAAAGAGGAAGGAAGCTGGTAGTTCTTCTAAAAGAAAGTTGGAGCTTATTAAGGAAGAAAATTCTCCTAGAAAAGTTTCGGATTCGGAGTCATCCTCTATGGGGCATGACTTTGTTGTTCAGTCTTTGAAGAAGTTGGTAGGAACCATTCTGACCTTCTCTAGTATCGACTCTAGATGCCAGATGCTCCAACATTCGTTGAATCAGAAAACAGAATCCGTATCCATGGTTATGGATAAGTTCGTTGAGATTGAGGCACAATTCAAAAACTTCTTTATTGGTTACGATGCTCATAAAAGATCTTGCAAGAGGATGACAAGATGGTCTAAGAAGGCTGTGGAAGAGATGAGGCTTTTCGATGAGTTTCAAGATAATGTTAAGGATGTCTTTGAGACCGAGGACAAGAAGATTAATGAGCTGACTGCATCTTTTGAAGAGAAGTTGACAGAGGAAAAGAACTTTCGGATTCAGGAAGTGAGATATCTGAATGGGAAGCTCAATTCCGTTTCTCAAAATTGGAAATTTGAAAGGGATCATCGGATCGATTTTGAAGAAAGGATAAAGGCTCAGGAAGAGAAGATGAAAGCTCAGGAAGAAAAGTTGAAGGCTCAGGAAGAAATAATTGAAGCCCAATCCGAAAGAATAGTTGCCTTAGAGAAGCAAGCTGAAGAAGATCATAAAGACCTCAAGAAGATCAAGACTATTCTAAAGAGCCTCATGTCGAATGAGAAAGATCCGAAATAACCAAATCCGATCTTTTTGTTGTAATTTTTTCTTTGTTGTCGAGATTACAAATTTAATGAAAGTTGTGTTTCTTGTTTCTTTTGTTTTCATTACTAATATCTAAGGTACTTTGTTAAGTTTTTCCATTCCCTTCAATTCTTTTTGAAAATCACAAAGGGGGAGAAGGAAAAGATCCTTAAGAAAAAGAAGAACTCTAATAAGAGTTTATCAAAGATGGAGAAGAAAAAGATCTTTAAGAAAGACTCTAATAAGAGTTTGTTTAAGGGGGAGCCTTTTCATTAAAGAAGACATTATTTTTCACTCCGGAAATCTGAATACGGTCCTTAGAGTTTCAAAGCCTAAGGGGGAGTTAGTCGTATTCATCTATATCCTTAAAGCAAGGGAGATAAGCCTGAATTTTTTTTCTTCTTCTTAGAATAGCTTTTTCGTAAGGATGTTTGTGATTTCCAAAAAGGGGGAGATTGTTGAGTCAATAAGGTTTCCCTTATGGCTTTTCCATTCCTTCTTGTTTTGAAAATCACAAACACCTTATCTTTAAGAAAATTGCTTTTTTAAGGAAAATCGTTTTTATAAGAAAAATTTCTTTCATAAGGAAAATCGCTTTTAGAAGAAAAATTATCCTTATCATATTTTCATCCATATTTTTCTTAAGTATGAGTTTCAGATTCATTTTCTCGGAATCGTTGAAACTTTGATATAAAGCATTCTGTTTTAGGATTCGGATTCTGGACAAGAACTATAAGGAAGTTTCATTCCGAATTTCGGATATGAACTCTGACTAAGTTCTATTCCAGATTCAGGATACGAATTCTGAAGAAGAATTCTCATTACGAATTCCAATGAAGAATTCTCATTACGAGTTCTAATGAAGAAATCTCATTACAAATTCCAATGAAGAATTCTCATTATGAGTTCTAATGAAGAAATCTCATTCCGAATTCCCATTACGAATTCTGATGAATAATTCTCATTACGAATTCTGACGACGAATTCTCATTACGAATTCTGACGACGAATTCTGATTACGAATTCTGATGACGAATTCTCATTACGAATTCTGAAGACGAATTCTCATTACAAATTCTGATGACGAATTCTCATTACGAATTCTAATGAAGAATTCTCATTACGAATTCTGTTGACGAATTCTCATTACGATTTCTGATGACGAATTCCTATTCCGAATTGTCATTCCGAATTCACCTATTAAACAGAATTTGAGTATCTTTGTTTCATACACTCTGAATTAATTAAGACTCCGAAAAATTTTTTTGTTAGACTCCGAACTTTTATGTTGCTTACACTTCTAAAAATTTGTCTACTCTTACTATTGTTCCTTACACTCCGAACCTTCACTCTGAAGTTTCCATTCCGAACTTTTATGTTAGAGTTTAAAATGATGTCGTACATTCTGTTACACTTGTTTTGTTATAAAACGATGTCGTCCATTCTGTTTCTTATTAACCGTTGTCTGAGTGACACGTGTACAGGTCCCTCCGATCTTTAAGGAAAATATGACCGTTTGAGTAGGAGCCGACCTTACCTATAAATAGGATCTCATTTGAAAGATCTCGAGAGCTGATAGCAGATGAAAGTGCTGAAAGGCTGAAAAATTTGCTTGAAGTGATTTCTAGAGAGAGAGGATCTTATTAACTCTCAAAGCTTCGTGCGACTCTGAATGTTTGTGATTACATTCGAGGGCTTCCGGGGATAGGAAGACAGAGGTTCCGACCACCTTAAAGTTCGAGGGCTTCCTTACTGAGAAAGACAGAGGTTGACAACTACCTTGAAGTTGAGGGCTTGCGAGGATAACAAGACAGAGACTCCGATCTTCGTATCGAGGGCTTACCCTGGTGTGGGTAAGACAGACTTGCTTAAAAGTATAAATCAAGGGACCTTTATCCAAGGTTGTTGGATACCCTTCTCTTTGGGTTAAAAGACTTATATCTTGTTACTAAGTAGTTCTACTACTTGTTCTTATTCCGCTGCATTTTGTATTATAAGGAAAGTATAACTTTCTTATACTTCCTTACTTGTACTCTGATTAATTTAGATTCTATACGCTTTAAGGTAGAATCTCATTTTGTAAATTTTTGTTAAGTTTCATTTTCCAGAACCATTTTTCCGGAACCTACTTTCAGAATATCTTTCCAAGTTTAGTTCGGTGTTAGAGGTGTTGTGAATTCACTTAGTTTAATCTTTGTTAAACTTAGCCCTTTTCTTTTCTTAAGGAAACTTTAGTTATTCATAACTAACTTTAAAGGTTCCAAATGAATTTTTAAAGTATACAATTCACCCCCCCTCTTGTATATTGAGCATCTCATACTATATTTCGATCCTACAATTGGTATCAGAGGTTGGAAACCTCTTACTCTATACCAATCTTACACCTTTTTAGGGAGGTATTACCAGTAAAATGTGATGAAAACAATTACTATTAAACAACTAAAGCAATATCATTTATATTTATGGTTATAAAAAATTAGCTTCATACCATTAAGTAGATATTGAGAAATAAAGCTCAGGAAAACTATAAATGGATGTATCAACAATTAATCTTTAACATTGAATCATATCATTACTATATTGTATTCGTCATTGAATATTAATACCAATTTCTTCATAATTTTTAAATAAAAAATATAGAAATGACTATAATCTATATAAATGGTTTATGTGATAATAGATTGGAATTATGTAGAATATATGAATATCTATAATTATTTCTACACCATATAAAGGAATGAAAATAAAAAATTAAATATTTATTAAATTAAACATATTAAATTAAATTTTGATTCTTTTAAATATTCTTCAAAATAACATGGAACAACGCCTTCAATAATAAAAAATATTTGAGTTTGAATATCAATTCCCAGATTACCATAAATAAATATTTCTTCCTACAGGTGAGATAAAATATTTTGAACAATGTTTCAGTTATCTCCATGACGCGATGAAATTCAAAATGATCATTTTAGAGCTAGAAACTTTTTTACATTGATATTTTGATCCCAACACATTATTAATGATAATGTTTTATGAATAATATCAATATTTTACATCGACCACAGTATTTTGACCTTTTCACATGCATTGCAATCTTTTCACTTAACTACCGAACATACCATCTAAAAAATATATAAATGAAAACCCACACTTCATATTAAATATGTAAATGTAAATGTTTTGAAGATATGATTAATTTATTTATACTATAATAATACTATACCAAATATTTTAATAGAACTTCCGATTTAATCTAATGTGTAAAAGTAAATTCAAACTTCCCTCTAATAGATATTTTAAAAAAATCATGTTTAATCAATTATTTACTGTAATATATATGGTTAAATATTTCAATGCAAAAAATTATCCTATAAATTACCTATTAATAATTTTAGTAATTCTAATTTACTATATACATAAGATTAAATTTGTAAGAGAAAAATAGTTATGACTTATCCAAATTTCCAAACTTCCAAAATTTTAAAAAACACATAAAGGTAATTCCTATGATTTTGAAATATGAATGAGTCAATTACATTAGTGTAAAGGTACATGAAATTGTGAAATTTTAAATCATAATGGTAAATTATCATTATTTGGATTCTATTACTTAGATAAAAAGTCCTCAACTCAAAATAAGAATTAATAGAATATAATTTCTCGAATAATAATGAATAATAACAATGGATAAATAAAAAAACCTATCAATTTCAACATAATTAATTTTTATAAAATAATGAAATATTAAGCCACAAAATCCTTAAATTTATAAACATGAAATATGGAAATAATAAATAATAAATAAATGTAATAAACAAAATGAGAGGGATTGTTAATCCATAAAACAAGAAATTAAAAAAACATAAATAAAGAGGTATGGAGTAACTCAACAACTCTGAGAATCATAACATCACCAATAATTATAATATATTTAAAAAATAACTATTTATAAAAATATAAAATAAACATAAGGTTATGACACATATGAAGTGTTTTAGAATTTTTAATTCTTTCATGATGTGATGTGCCACATTGTAAAAACTTCAATGTGAACTTATAAACAAAGGATGGTCAAGTTTTCACCCATTGAGGAACCAAACATGGTTGATCATGATGATTATGAGTATATTTCTCATGTAATTGAGTAATAGAAACATAAACCTCCTTCCATAATAAGTATTGAGCTCATTTTCGAGATTAAGACAACTTTGGTTGATGAGACAACATATTAGTTTTTGTGTTTGATTATACTCATTTACTAGTGTGAGATTGATTCTATGTTGTAGATCATAGTTTAGATGATATTGGTAGATTTATTTCTATTTTTAATGGGAAAAATGTTCCCTTTCATAATGATATTCTTTCATAGTTGGAGATTGGGTGGTTGATGATGATTATTATGGATCAAGTGATGATTATTCTGAACTAGATATAGATATTTAAATTGTTTTAACATGAGTAATTAATTAGATTTAATGAAGGAAATATTTCATTATATATTTGATTCATGACAATATTTATTCATATACATAGTTTAGGACTCTTGATTTGAGGATTTTCTCACTTTTATTGAGATGTTGGGTGATGAGATTTGAGGACTCATCGATACAAGCAGTGATTGCTTTAGGAGACCAAGGCTCTGAGGATAACAATCAACTTATTTAATTGTTTCATGATAGTATAAATATATTGGGATTATCTTAGTAGATAATGGATTGATATTGGGGATATATACATTTTTTTATTATAATTAATACATCAAGGTTCTCTAGATGTATGTATTTTTATTTAATTTTGATATAATTGATTGATAATGATATTAGGAGATCTGACTTGCCAAATGTAAAGGTCCATGAGAAGTTCATAAGTAAATAAGTGTATAATTTTATATTCTCCATTATTAAATTATATTTAGAGTGAACCTCTATATATCAGAGAGCCCATTTGGTAATTCCTCTCTGTATAACTCAGATAAATTCTCAAATCTTTTGAGTAATGAAGAGACTTGTTCTATGTAATATATGAATGTGATATCAAAACACCAAATGTGTTTTAGGTATGTTTTGTATTAATTATTGTTAGATATTTTGTTTTTATGATGTTTAACCACACCAATTTAGTTTTGATCAAGTTTTTAATGTAAAATTAGAGATTTTATTTGATGTTTTATACTAGAAAAATATAATCAAAGACTCATATAGATGAATAATTATTGATTGAGTATCCAGGTTTATGATTTTAACTTATCTTGGAAAGTAGATAGTCCATTATTAATTATATGTATAGAGAAAAATCTCAAGATATCACACATGTATTTGAATTGGTGAAATAATATCTTAGTAGGGGTAAAATAGAAATATAAAATTTAAATTTGTAGTATGTATTTTTCTCATTGAAGAAACAACTGAGTGATATGGTGGATGATTATTAGTTTTTATAAGGTTTTATTTGTTTTTATTTATATTGGAGTTCCTATATGTGAAATTGTTTTATCATGGAATTATATGGAGAAAATTATAGTCATATATCTATTAAAATTACCTTACACTTAAAAAATGGAAGTATAATTCCTTGATATATTTTTATCATTAAATCATGATGGTTAGAATTAGTGGGCGTGTGGTATAAAAGTAAATATTTATTCTATTAAATTCCATGAGATCCAAAAAAATATATTCTATAGTAGTAACTATAATGAAGAAGAAATTATATATCTTATAACTTTGATTAAAGGATTCATGATCTAGTGTGGTCGAATAAGAATTTATCCTAGTTAAGATTTCTTGTAAATGATATGGAGGAGACCACTTGTTATCATTATTGGTGATATAACATTTATAAGAATGGGACGATTTTTGTGTAATATCATGATGATAGTTGAACTCAATTATATAAATTCCATGAAGTGTTGTGATATGTATCTATAATGACATTTTAACGTATATTATCCTTATCAATTGTATTGTATGTTATTGATGAACTCAAAAAAAATTTGTCTGATCATGACTCATATTAGTTGGGGAGTATAGGAAGATATCATAGTTTTATATATTTGGTAATTATTTATTGGGATTTTAATGTCACTAGAACTTCTATTATTTTGATGTATACAAAGTAAGATATAAAACTGTCATTGGGATAATGATTTTAAAAACTTTGTGAAAACGATGAAATATTTGGAAGCTATGTTCATGGTGATGATAGAAAATAAAAATATTTATTATCTTAACATGATTCTAGATACATTAATAATTTTTCCTATATTGTATTATATTTAACCAAAATCATTTATGTTGATGTTATATTTAAGCAAATGTTTTCATATGATCTACCTTTTGGTTTATCTATAAAATTTATGGTAAATAGTGTCTTATTATACTGAAAAATGATGATGTTAGTCAAGAAAACAAATAAAATTATTAGGGGAGGTTCTAATTTGTTTGTCTGTGTACCCTAGGTATAGAGATGTTGTCAAATATTGTCATGTTGATACTAAAATTACCTACCCATTATTTAGTGAGGTCTAAAAAATATGATTATAAAGTGGTCAAAAGTCTTAGATTTGTTTTCTAATAAAGTAAGTGAGTTGGTAAATTGATGAGTTTCATGATAGATCATCTATGTGAATGTGAATCTTTGTGACACCATCAAAGTGATTATTAACTAATTGATTTCATCTACCAATTTTTAGGATTATTCAGGAGATAATATTCATGGGATATATAACATTATTGTGTGTATTTGAGGTCATTTTCCTTCATGTGATACTATTGATATATGTCTTCGATCAAAATTCATGTTTTAGATATTAATTTTGGTTGTATAAGATAATAATTTGTAAGACTAGGCGATGTTTGACTATGGGGTTCTACTCACCACAATAAAATTTGGTAAAACATTTTTTTATAGGGATTGATAGGTTTAGGAAGACCCTATACATTGTATTTATTTTAAGTCTAGTATGGAATTTTGATTCATATATGTTATGGATTTATGAACCATACTTTTTGGTGTAAATTATAGTGACCTATGAATAAAATACATAAATATAACATTATTGTACATGAATATTAATTAAATTTCACAATTATACACACCCCATAGTCATAAAGGTTAAGTGTAATAGATATTAGATTCATAATCAAATTATCTATAAACAATATTCAACATCTCTTATAAACATTCTTCCTTTTATTATCCCTTCTAGACATAGCATAATTAGAGCCTTTGATTAAATCATGGGTAAGGAAAACATAATAATGGGTGAGATAAGAAGATCAGTATGGGTGAAAATGAGAGATATCAATCGTATGTGAGAATAAAATGATCATAAGTGTAGGATAATATAACCAAGTTCATGTTCCCAATATAAAATATTCAGAAAAAAATATCATAAGATTCAAAATCAAATCTTGTCCAGAAGTATGAATAATAAGGGTGTCAAAGTAGAAATCATCATTCTGGTGTCATGACATAGGAATATGGCATCATAACTATAAGAAATAATAATCTTGTGAATATAGCTAGTCATAATCATGTCAATGTATAATCATGTGAGCATGGTTAGTAGTAATCATACTAACATAGAAAAATAGGAACAAAACTATTTTCAATCACATCCATGTTTATCATCATCATCTCATGAGATATATATATCACATTACCCAATGTATTGAAGTTTTATAATGGACCCACTCATCATATAATCATAATCCATTCATATGTACATCACATTATTATAAAAAACGTTCATCAATTCATCATAGTATAGCCCATGTGAAGGAAATGATTTTTATAAACATTTGATCATCACATAATCATAATCCATACAGATAAATAAAAAGGATTTTATCATTTGATCTTATCACCAGTGAAGAATGAGAAACATAAAAATATTTTTACATATATGAAAATACCTTTAAAAAATAATTTTAACATTTCATTGAAAATAGGGGAAAATATCCTATTATTAAGTACTATTAAAACTAAAAATTTCTAGAACATTGAGATTTTTTTGAATATAAAAAAATATTATTTTAAAGGAAGTTTAAATGGAAATAATGGTCATGGTATTGGGAACATCTACTTGTGCAGTAAATGTTAAAATATTGATTCCTTTCACAGTTTTGGTAGATAGTCCAAAAGTCCCTAGTTTTGAAAAAGATAAGAAGATTCCTTTAAAAATATTTCAAGGGAAAGTAAAATATAATTGAAAATGATTTTAAATAATCACTTTATGATAACAAATAAAATTCTTGAAATCATTTTAAGGACTAGGGACATTGAAGAAAAATTTCATCAACCATAGAGGAAATAAGGCTAGCTTTTCTTAGAAAAAATTCTCAATTATTTCATTTACTTTAGAAAAGGGAATGAATAGAAAATATAAAAAATTTATAATTAAATAAATGAGAATAAAATATACAGGGTTCAAAGTATATTTATCATTTAATTTCTCTCAATCTAAATTTAACATATAAAATCCTGAAAAGAAATGATATTATATCATAAATATATTACCTCATGTCTCATTCTATTCCATATGTGTTAAAAAATCCTGTATAATAAATATAAATTTATAATAAATATATAAAATAAATATATTAATAAATATATTAATATATATTAATCTCTTATAATTTTTAATTACCTTTTTTATTAACAATTATTCATCCAAATTATTATTCCGGTGAAAATGGATCAATTTTCCATTATTATTTCGAATTGAGGGTTCCTGTTCAATCACGTTGTTAATGGTTCCATCATATCAAGAACCAACACAATTTAATAAATATAATAATTATTCATTTTATACACTTTTATAACCACTCATAAAATATAGTGGAGAAAAATGGATTACACCTCTTTGTAAAAATGGTAGTCTGTACGTACACACAAGTGGTGTTTGATGTTTTTGTTGGATGGAAAAAAATAAAGGTAAATAATAATTCAAATTAATAGAAATATTAATATATCATAAATAATATATATATTTATTAAATATATTATTATTACCATCCATGTGAAATATAAATAAAAAACTAATCACATCGCTTCGTGGAAGTGGTAGTTCACATGTACTCATGAGCGATGGAATCATTTTCTAACATATGGAGGGATAACAAGGTAGATAATCTATCATATATATAGAATAATAATTATTTTATAAAAATAATATAGATATAATAATTTCATTTATATAACCATCCAAAAGTTCGAGTGATGAATAATAAAAGGCATCACTTTATGGAGATGGTAATTTGTACATACACTTGGGTGATGCTTTTATTTTCCGTTAGATATAAAGGAGATATAAATTTTCTATAACATTAAACAAAAAAGGTTTTAGTGTATTAAATATAACGATTTCATCAATTTGGGTTGGTTATATGTGATTTATGTGTGGTAGAAGGATAATGAATCTTGAAAAACATTGATAAGAATATATTCATATTCTCTAAGAAAAATCCATTGAATCTTATATTAAAGACCATTGGGTTGGTCTTATGATAAGATAAGCATCACTATAATGTGACTAGGGATGTTTAGAACATATTATTTGATAGTTTTTGAGATAAATGGCTCATGTGGTGTAGATAAAAGAGGATATGTAGTAACCCTTTATAAGTTAGGGGAGTGACACACTTGTAATTATTGTTAATAATAAAATATACTAAAGTCAATCTTAGGGGAATATGGCCCCAAAGTGAATCAATTTTGAATATGGGATGATATTGGGTCAATTAACACTAAAAAATAGGATATAATAAATATTTTATTTTACTTAAGCTCGTATGTCTTTAGTTTAACACCACATTAACCGATTTAACCTTTACCACAGTAACAAAATTTTACCTTGGTTACTATTCATAAAGACCAAAAATAAAAGTTGAATCAAATAAAAATCTATAAATTATGATCCCAAATGTGGGAATGATTTTATAAAATTTAGAAGTTGTTATTAGAAGAAATTCATTTTAAAATAAGCATGAAAAACATAATAAAAATGATTTTTAGTACAATATATTTTATAGCATAAAATTGAATTTATTCTCTTCCCTTGACTAGTAATAAAAATTTAATTAATATTAATTATTTTTATAGAATATATAATTTACAAATAAAATTAAAATATTTCATTAAAATTCATACATTTTTTAATGAAGATAAAAACACATTACCTGCATAAAAGATGTTTTTTTAGAAAAACATCATTTGTTTAACTTTAAATGATTTTATTTTCATTTATTACTAATTTATAAAAAATGAGTTCGTTTTTAATACATGTAAAAAAGTATTTTATAAAAAATTTTAGTACTCTCAATTAATTTTTAAATAAGTGAAAATAAACTTTAAATAAAACATTCATGATAAAAAAATGTTTATAAACAAAATATTTCAAAAAAGTTATTTTGGATCAATGTTTTTTCCAAAGTGAATTTGAAATTATTTTTTATAATTAGATATCATTTAAATACCATGATTTTAATATTATAAATTATAATAAATATTCACATAAGATTAGTTTTTCATTTAAAGTATTCTATCAAACCCTTTAAATTTATTTAATATAAATAAATAATAAAAACCTTTGGTGCTATATTCTACCACATTATAAGAATTTAAACCTAAAAAATTCATCACATTAATAAAAACATTTGGACACTTGAACCTCATCTCATACTTATTTTCCCGTATAGATTCCATAAATTTATGGTTTTTCTTGAAAACATTCACGATGTTAGTGGACTTGTTTCACAACACATTATCTATATGATCCTGAATCTACCCCAGTTGTTCCTCATAACAATGATCATTCTCCAGTAGTAAAAAAACTGAGTCAAATATATGTGAAGGATCAAGTATTAAATTCCTCAAAAGTGATACAAGGAATAAACCTTGAACATTTGATATATTCAATGGATATTTAAAGAAATAATCAAACATCCCAATATGATCAAGAGTCTAAAAAGTGTTGATATATCTAGTGCATAACTTTCCCTTTTATCCAAATATCATAACATTATTCTAGGGTGATGTTCATAGGAATAACTTTTCATGAACATTGAAATCAAGATCTCCCTAATGATTGTTAGTAATTTATTTTGTCAAATATGAGCTACCCTGATGTGTTTCTAAACATATATAAACCTATTTACCATTTACTCAGTTATCTCGGGTCCTAATTACTTTATTACATCAACTTAATCCCAATACATCTGAGTTTTACACATCTTACCATAGTGGGGTTAATAAGGATACATCTGAATGATCAATTAAATTCTGTTGTTTTACTAAAATTCAACTATATGAATTTATAAACCCCAATGTCAATAACCTAGAGCTGGTGTCTACTTTATTACATTGGCATAAGATACAAGGAATCACATCACCAAGGATTTATCATTATAGTAACACTGAATAACTAGATACAGGAATGATTCATATATTATATTTGAAATATAAAATAAATTTCATAAGATTCATTCTCATATCATTGATATTATTCATAATATACTTCTTCATATAATGGGGAAATGAAAACAAATAAAGAATAAGCTTACATGATTAGTTTGGGTTATGTACAATAGGGTCTATCATGTAGTAAACTAGACCCTAGTATCCCAGAGTAAATTTATACTTTATTTTATTGCCATAATATATAAGGAATTACAAACCAAAGGATTGACTAGTTTTATAATCTTGGTAAACAAAATACATACTTTAAATTCAAATTACATTTTAAAACATAAAATATTTAATGAATTTTATTTTATAATACCATTATTACACTTCTTTTATCCCTACATATCAATCATAGATTAATTACTTGTATCTCAGGAAAAATAAAACATAAGAAAGGGGTGAGATTAGATGCTCAGTAAGGGAAAACGTACAATGGAATCTATGAATAAATACAGAATAATAAATATGGTATGGTAAATAATAGAAACAAATGTTATTTAATCAATAAATTGAGAATAATATGATAGGAATAAAATATGATTAAATAGTTTTATATAAATAATCACCTAATCTTGAAACATGACCATCGATATTCGAACTAATAAATTAATCACATAGAATATCAATAAATAAATTCGTAAAGATTGAATGAATAATGTTGTAAATCTAAAACATATCATCGAGACTTATTTCAGGAAATATAATACCATCGAGTATAATGCCAAGACAACTGATACTATCAAGTATTATTCAAGGATATCTATATAATTGCATAATCCATTAGCCAAAACCATAACATGTTTGTCTCATTAGACCTACTGATACACCGAGGGGCGATAACATGCCCCGACCATCACTTTAAAAGTTCAATTTATTCCAAATTTGAAATGGGTGAAACATAATAAACATAAAAATTAATATATAAATGAGAATAAAAATTTAATTACTTTCTATAATCAATAAACCTAATAAGAAATCATCCTGAGTAAAATGAATGGTATCGACATAGTACATCCTTAGGGAAACTAGTCATAAACAATCTAGAGAAATTATAAGGATGGTATCGTTAGATTATATCCTTATTAAAGAATAAGTAACATCAAATAATTTATTCTTAGATGTAAAACTATTTTTAATGATTAATTGGAACATTTCTTAAGGAAAATAACCATTATTCTAAAATCACCCTTTATATTTCAAAACTATAAAATTTGTAAAATATTGTCAAAATACATTTCTTTTAAAATAAATTTTAAAATATAATAAATTATATAATATTAGGAAAAAATAATCATTAAAAATAACTTTGTAAAATTTTAAATTAATCCTCAAATAAATGATGGTCATGATGGTGGATAATTCTATATATGCCATATATGTTAAAAATGACATTCCTTTTGCACCGTAAAAAGTTTAGTAAAGTTTTTCCTTAAAAAATTATAAGAACATTTTTTTGAAATAAATTTTAAAAATAAAAATATGGGTAAACATTTCTTTAATATATCATTTTGATAATTCTAAATTATTTTTGAAAATATTTTTATAAAACTTGGATTTGTAGAAAAAGGATTTTTGACCAAATAAAGAAATAATGTCAGATTATCTTAGAAACATTTTTTAATTATTCTAAGTAAAAAAGAGAATAAAATAGTACTACTACTTTAAATATATCATAAATAACAAAAGTATAATAAAATAGATTTATTTTAAAATATAAATATCCAATAATCCCCAAAAAGTGTACTTAAATAAAAAAATCCCAAATAATGATGAGAGTGTGAAATAAACGCTTACAACACTGGTAACTTTTGTGTCATAAGTCCCTTAGATATAATAACATTAAATTAAAAAATAAATACCATTATTTTAAGTAAATTAATGTTATAACATACAAGAAAGGTAGTATATACACTATATAAAAGTATTGATTGGTGAATATGGAATATTTCTCACAAAAGTAAAAGTGAGATGAGAAACCCATACCTCACTTTTCCTTTTGGTTGATCACAAATTAAACTAATTTATAGTGGGTTTAAATATGTTATTATATTATTATATTACCATATTAATATTTATAATATCATTTATGATCCTTTCATGTCATCTTATCGCCTGTTAATTAATAATAATTCATTATTCTCATTGTTTTAGGTGATAACTGTCTTATTTTCTCCTGCGCTTTTACCCATGATTGATCTGTTAAGGGAAAAATATTATATAGTTCCATGATATCCAAAATAATAATAATTAAATAATTATCATATTGATACATATTTTATAATTTTAACTCCAATCATGAAGGATGGTTATAAGAAATGAGTTACATTACAATCATGTAGACGATAGGTCGTACATATGCATGAGTAACGTTTCAATATTTCAATTATTATTATCTAAAGAATTTAAGTAATATTTTATTTTTATATAATTATAATAATATAATATATACCATATTATTTCTCTAAATATAATTATATATATCATCCATGTTCTTTAGGGGTGAAAGAGAGTCACATCACTTCGTAAAGGCGGTAGTTCACACATACAGGAACGATGTCATTATTTTTCACTGTAAAAAAATAAAATGATACATTATTTTATAAAATGTATAATAATGAAATTAATATAATAATTATACCATTTATATCAAGTATATTCAATAAAATTATTATTATTGTCTTCAGTTTGAAAAAATGAATGACATTACTTCGTGAGCCGGTAATCTGATGTACACACGGGCGACGTTATCATATCCCCTATGAAATGGAAGGTAAAAATTAATATATGATACAATGAATCCATAGGTATAATAATATTATAATTATCATATATATAATTTATATCCATCATCATACCCAACTATGAGATGTGGTAATTAGAAGATAAATGACATCAGTTTGTGAGGTGGTAATCTGTCACACACACTAATGATGATTTCATAACCCATTTGATAAAAGTGGGGATGGATTTAGGTAATGAAGTTATTATAAAAATATCTAATTATATTTATTATAGTGATTTTGTTATACAACCACGTTTAATAATAACTAAAGGAGGTAGAGGAAGGAATAAAATAAAAACTCTTGTTGAGGAACATTACCTCTTCTTCGGGTATCCTCCTTAGGTTTTCACCAAAACCTTCATAAAGTTGATTTTTGACCAAAATAAGGCATAAAAGATGATAGGAGGGAATTTATTATGTGATTTGGTAAGGTATTGGCCAAACCAAAGTGGCGTGAAGGTGTTAATAAGAGTGGAGAGTGGGTGAACTTTTATAAGTGAGGTGAGTGTCACAATCATAATTTTTTAAAAATAAAAATATATACCCACATTTTTTACATTAAAAAGGAGTCAAAAGTGAATTATTATCAATAATTATACATTATAGGGTACAAATATGAATATAAAATATATTCTAGACATGTTTTAGGTCGACTTATCCATTAACTTTTTATTTTAACCCATGGGAAAGCCATTTTTACATTAACCGTGATAAATAATTTCTCCTGTTTTCGCAATTTATTTTGACAAAAAATAAATTTAACTTATTATCATAAATAAATTTGTTTTATTCCAAATATTTAATTAAATTTCAAAAAATTTATTCACATATTTGTAGAAATTTAATTTAAAATTAATTCGACAGACATGATGAGAATGCTGTTTTTCAATGTTAGAATGTCTAAAAGTTTACAACACTTTTCTATGAGATTTAATTATTAAAATCATTAAAATTAACTAAATTATATGAATGGATATAAATTGAACTAATTTTACTTTAAAACCAATTTATTAAAAAATTTATCTTTGAAAATAATTTTAACGATAAGGCATTTTTTAATTAAAGTTTAGTATTTTTCACTACTATTCTAAAAATGAAACATTTTAGAAAAATATAAAACAAATAACCATAATATAAATTTTATATTATGATTTAAAAAATAAACTTTTAATTCCAAATAAATTTATAAATATGTTAAAAATTAATGTTAAATTATGTGCGCAAAGCGCGACTAAACCATCTTTTAGAAAAATCACAGTTTTTTCAGAAAAAATAATTTTATTTTAAATGATTATTTTTTTATTTATAATAAATAGTTAACCATAGTTTTCATAACCATTTTATTATTATTCATATCCATAAAATTAATGTCTAGGTTATTATATTATAATATATTAGGGTTTATTTTGACTCAAAGTTGAATGTTCTGTAAGCTATTGGAGGGACTAAATTTATTTAAAAATAAATATTTCATAATGTATTGAGTGTTATCTTTTCATATAACCTTGGTGTTTCATTTCATACGAACTATATAAATAAATTTTATTATGTTAAAATCTTAGGGTGTTATATTCCCCGTACATTAAATAAATTACATCCTAACAATTTATACATGATATTGATAATTATGGTTTTGAAATTTGGAAATACCATTGTTGAAAAAACCACATCATAAAAGGGGTAATAAAACATCCTCTTAATAATAAAAAATGGAGTGTGAAGGACATCTTGAATAACACATAAATATGTTTCTAATATAAATAAAATATGTATGAAATGAAAATATGTAAATGGAAGAAAAACGTAAATAATTATTGAGCATGATAGGGGTCATTGATCATAAGAATGTGAATGATCAACAGAAAGTTAAGGACTAAAATACATAAATATATAATTATTTAAAAGTCCATATTATATATTATATATAAATTTAATAGGTTATAACATTTATTTCAAGATCACTTTTTAATATTGAGGATTTTTTTCAATATTAGATTAATAAGAAATATACACACTTGATACGTTTATATTTCATAAGAATAATTCAATCCATTAGTTGTTATTTCATCAATTTATAATTCATCTCTTACTCCAAGAAAGCAATATCAAAAAATGATTTTTTAATTTTGAAAAATTAAAATTCATTATTAATGGATTGTAAAATCTACTATAGAATGATAATTTATTCTTGCAATCTTTACTTATTGTTATGATAAAATGGTTAGCACATGTTATCCGATATGCATGAATCTTCATACGGTGATATAAAACATTAATCTATAAAACATCGTCCAAAGTTAAATATAAACCATTTCATAAATGGTTATCCTTATGGTCCTTCCAAAATATTAATATCCATATGTTTATAAATAAGGTCATCAAATTTCCAAAATGAACCTATCATTATTCAGTTCAAAGGTAGTTAGTAATATCCAAGTTACTTTATACATATCATTCATCTCTTTATACAAACATCATTATATCAAAATTAGGAACATATTAAGTGTTATGTTTCCCTCAATAAATTATTTTAATTGAAGTTCAACTTTCCACTGAATCATTTTTCTTGGTCATCGGTACCATTCAATACACACTTTCAAATACATAATGAAATATTACTATAGAAAAATCCTTAAACATTGAAAAAAATTTATTAATAAAATATTTTTACATCATTTTTCTTGTATCCAAATACACAAGAATGATATTCATTCCACTTCATATGTGGTAATAGGATAATATTGACCCTAAACACATAGCTCATTCTAAGGTATTTTCCCTTGATGATTGGGGTTTTAATTTGTATAGTTCTCTATATCTTTAAAATGGAAGAATTTCACATTTGAAGATTCATTATTTACCTTTCAATCGGGATAATGGTCACCTTTTTCTTCATAGTTTAAGAAAATCATTTCCCTTTTAAGCATGCACCATGGTGTTTCCTTCCACATGTATTAAATGTTGGAAAATACTTATTCCCCTTATTCATTTTATTAATATTTGGAACTTTGGTCCTCTTCCTCTCTTTCTTCCTATCAAATCCATAAGACTTGGAGAATTATTTTTCTATATTTATATCATATGATACCATGTCATTTTATGATAAAAATGTTTGAGTGACTAGTTTTCTTTGTAGGATTGGCTTAATTCCATCAATGAAATGGTCAATATTACTATTTGGATTACATATGTTATTCTCATCATTCCTTACTAACATTGAAATTTAGACTTTATTAATAGAAACATGTTCCTCCTCTTTCTATCCTATACTCAAGAACTATCTTTCCATATCTTCACTTTTTTCAAGAGAAATTTTTTTACAAGAAGATCAACTTGAAATCCATCCACTATGTGATTTCTATTTATCATCTGTACTTAGTGTTTTGAATTAATGAAAAATATTGATTTTCATCTTCTTAGAGATAATAAAATACCATGGAAACATTCTCTATTTCAATGTTTCCCAGAGAAAGAAACATATTTTGTATTTAAGTATTCCATTACTCAGTTAAAAATGGATTTTTAGTCTCATAGAATTATGGAGGTTGTTGATGCATGAAGCATTCAATATTGTTACATCTCATAGTGGATGAGTAGGATTCTCTATACAGTAATGATTGTAACTCGTAACTCGAGTCAGCTTCCCTAATAAGATTATAATTTGATCAATTCTAGATTTAGCTCTAGCTCGAGATTTATTATCTTTCATATGAGGAAAATCCCTATATAGAGCATGTGCATTGATAAAAATCTTATTCCTTACATCAGGTTTCATTTCTAAATAATAGAATACAACATAATATATCATAACATTATGAAAAATAATGTATAATCCCAAAACTAGTAAATAACTTAAAATAGGTAATCTAATAATCATAAACATGGTTTCTTTGGGAATATATTTACTTTAAAGATCTTTATAATGGTTTGTAATGAAAATGTGAATTATCCTAAGCATATCCACTGAGAGTATCAAATTAGGTGCATAATAATGCTACTTTTTCTACACCAGGTGATGATTAGGTCAAGCCCAGTGCAACAATTTTAGATATTTTACCCCTTAGTACATCTGTTCCAGAACCATGTCTACTTTTAATATATAAAAAGATATGTACTTTCTTGAAAAACCCATATAATATATTCCTTACCAAAACATTGTTATGTTCTTCTATACTTATCTTAATATTATATCATAGGGTTATGTTCCCTAATATATGTTTTCCTAAATACTGTTCTCATGTTTTCTAAAAAACCTTTTGTGATACCAATTGTAGTGACTTATACCCCATTAGCCCCAATCAAATGTCTTCTTTATTACATTGGAATAATATATAAAGAATCACATCCCAAAGGACTAAATAGTTTTGTAGTCTTGGTAAACTATATACATACTTAAAATTAACCTTACTTTTTAATACATAAAATACATAAAGAGTATTCTTTGATAATTCCATCATTACCATTAGTGTAACCCCACAAATCAATAAAAAAATACTTCCTGGTATCCATGGGAAAATAAATAAAAAATAATGGGGTGAGCTCATATGTTCAGTAAGGGTAAGCATACAATGGAAGCTATGAATAAATAATTCATAATCAATTTGGAAAGTTAAACAATTTAAACACATTCTATTTAATAAATAACATGATTATAATATGAAAAGGATAAAATATGAACACATAATTCCATAAAAATAATCACATGTGCTTGAAATTCGACCATAGATATTCTAACTAATCGAATAATCGCATGGAATATCAATAACTAAATTCATAATGATAGAATGCATAATGTTGGAAATCTAAAACATATTATCGAGGATTTTTCCACAAAATATAATACCATAATGTATTTTTAGAAGACATATAAAACCATTGAAGATTCATCCAATACATATATATAAACGTGTAAGGCCTTGGCCAAAACTAGATATAGTTTGTCTTATAAGACCTAACGATTCCTCGAGAGGCTATAGTGGGCCCCACCCATCACTATCAAAGTCTAATTCATTCCACATTTGAAATATGTGAAACATAATAAACCTAAACATTCGTATTTACACTAGCATACAAAATGTAACTATTTTTCCCAATCAATAAACATAATTATAAACCATATAGAGTAAAATTAATGGTATCAACATAGTACATCCCTATTCAAATTGATCATAAACCATCTAGAGAAATAATATGGATAGTACAATTGGAGTATATTCCCATTAAATAAAAACTAAAATAAATGAATTAATTCTTAGATGGAAAATTATTTTGAATGATCACTTGAACTTTTTTTGAGGAAAATAACCTTTATTTGAAAATCACCCTTTTTATTTTAAAATAAGAAAATTCATAAAATACCATCAAAATAATTTTCATTGAAAATAAATATTAAAAAGTATAAATTTACATAATTTTAGGAAAAATATTTCTTTAAAAGTAACCTTATAAACTTGAAAACTAAGCTTTAAATGAATGATAGTCCTGACGGTCCGTAATTCTGTACCTGCGGTATAATATATAAATAACATTTCTTTTACATTGAAAAAGGTTATAAAAGAACCTAATTCATAAAATTAAAAGAATATTCCTTTAAAATTATTTCCAAAAATTCAAACACTTATAAAAAAATTATTTAATAACTAATTTGGATAATGATATGAAATTTTTGAAAACTTTATTAGAAAATTTTATTTTGGAATAAAACAGATTTTCGACTGAAGAGAGAAATAGTCAGATTGTCATAAAAAAATCATATTAATTTTAAATAAAAAAAAGATAAAATGGATATATTATATGAAATATTAGATGAATAATTATATGATAAGAAAATATATTGATTTTATAAAAGAAATATCAAATAATTTTCCCAAGGGATACTTAAATAACAATCTCGAATAATGATGAGATTGTGAAATAAACCTTAACCACTATGGTAACATTTGTATCATAATACACTTGAATAAAATAAATTTAAATTAAAAATTAAATACCATTAAGATAAAATGATTCATTATCTAACATAAAAAATGGTAGTATATACACCTTACAAAAGAAATAAGTGGTGAATATGGTGTATGTATCATAGAAGTAAAAGTGAGATGAGAAACCCTAACCACACACTTTTTTTGTGTAATGTTCTTGAAAATCATATATAGTAGTTTTAATCATGTTGTTAACTTATTATAGAACTATATTAACATCAAAAATATCATTTATGATCCATTTATAACAACTTATCAACTGTTAGTTAACATTCATTCATTGTTTTCATTATTTCAGGTATTAATTGTCTAGTTTTCTCACACATATTTTTTCATGAAAGATCCTATTCTTGAACATATTATATAGTTCCATAGTCTCCAAAATAATAATAATGAAATAATTATAATATTTATAGATAAATTATAATTTTGACTGAAATCATGAAATATGTTTATGAAAAATGAACTATGTTACAATCATGGAGACGGTAGGCCATAGATATGCATGAGTAACATTTCTATTTTTAAATGATCATTATGGAAAGAATTTAAGTTATATTTCATCTTTAAAAATGTTAATAATATCATATATATACCATATTATATCATTAAATATAAATATATATGTCATTCTTGTTGTGTGGAGATGGAAGTGAGTCACATCACTTCTTTAAGGAAGAAATCCACACACACATGAATGGTTATATCGTTTTTTAGTGTAAAAAATAGTGACATATTTTTTTTATAATGATAAATATGACATGAATATAATAATTATTTCTTTTATATAAAATATATTCATTAATATTATCCTTGATACCTTCACTGTAAAACGTTATTGAAAAATGAATAACATCAATTTACGAAGCTATAATTCAATGTACATATGTAAAATGTTATTATATCCCTTATTGAATAGAAAGTAAAAATTTATATAATATATAATGACTCCATAGGTATAATATTATTATAAAAATCATATATGTACTTTAACGTACCCAACATCGATGCCACAAATGGTACTCCGTGTCTGGTCGCCACATGACCTCAAGCATGCCTCCTCATATGCCGAAGGATGCCGACTAACAGTGAGGGTATAATGAATCATGTGGGGAGACTATAACCACTTTACTAGAGTAATCCAAGATAGATAACATTTGAAAAAAAATGAATGAGGAGAAATAAACTAGATACAGCATTACCAACATGATCCCAAACAGGGAGCAACCATAACCATTCAATAAATATGTCATGTCTTTCTAACAGCCAAAAAAATGAAGGTAATCGACCCTTAAGAAGATTTGTTCAAAATAGTTTGTCACTATTATTGTTGAGAATAAATGAGAGAAAAAATTGGGTGGAGAATTTAAAATCCCAGAGGTGTAGTTTGGTAAATTCACACCTTTTGATGGGGCACATGGTTTTGATACACAGTTTTCTAAACCATACACCAACTGTACACCCGCATCAGCCCAAGAGGGCCAAGTCACATAGTTACCTAGGGTGATTCATAAAGTTTGAGAAGCCATGCAACAATCATGTGAAATGCCACTGTCCTAATTCACATTGTTTTTCTCTCCCACTCGCATGATTTACACTAACCTTTCACCAAATATGCAACATGAACCAGATGGCCCAAATTCCATTTCTTTTATGTCTCGAACCCCTAGAACACCCCCAAGATTCTTCATAAACCTGTTAAACATTTTCATAGAAAACTTTAAGGGGTTCAAACCAAAATTAAACAAGAATATACCACCATGATGTCTGAGATCTTAAAACTTCTCAATCTAATTATGAATCATCCTTGAGCCACATTCTTTAGCATAACTAAGCTTTCGAAGCAAGAAGGGTTGGTCACTAGGCATGCATATCATCTTCTCTCTCCCATGTTTATTCTAGAAAATTACCATGTTTCCAAAAGACTTGAACCAAAGGCATAATCCTTCCCAATAAGACCTTCTCATTATGACCTACAATACAAACTAGATACCCCTCAAAAGACACATGAGCCACAAGCTCAACATCCTCACCATCGATCACATGATATGGGTTAGGGTGATACTATCAAAGTTTTTAATCATGGAAAAAAAATTTCACACAACAATAATGTTGTGGAAGAACCAATCAATACAATATTGGTTTGTTTCTCTCCACAATCTCAAACAACCCCAAGTACCCAGGCACCAACATACCATGTTTCTGATTCTGAAGGTGACCGAAACTTGGTAAAACCTGAAGAAACGCCTGATAAACCATCAAGAAATAAATATGTCTACAATGTCGATCCATATATGACTTTTCACTACTCTTAGTTGTTGTTTTACAATTTTGAATCAACTAAACCTATTTCCACGTCTCCTTCACAAGAGTCGGACCTAATAAATCTGATTCTCCACCCTCTAACCAAAACAATGGATATCTATATAGTATACTATAGAGAACCTCATATAGTACCATATGAATAATAAAATATTAATTTTTTTTGGAAGACATAACCAGAACTAGATTATTTTCTCATGATTCCCCAAAATCTAGGTTATAAGCCCTCATCATGTCTTCTAGTACCTGAACAATATGCTCTGATTTATCATCTGTCTAAGGGTGGAAATCCATACTCAAAAACATCTAGGTATAAAGAACCATCTATAATACCAACTAGTAGTGTGATGTGAATCATGGATCATGATTTGAAGCAATAGTCTGAGGTGCCCCATTCAACAACACTATCTCTCGAACAAACATCTTTCCCAACATATCCATGATGAAAGTCTCTCAAATCAAAAAAATGAGCCACCCTAGATAACCAATCCACAACCACCATGATTTAATTATTCTTATGAGGCTTCCTCAGAATTCATTCCAAAAAATCCATTTTCACTTCATCCCATTTCCATTCCAGAATGAGAAATGGATCCCACAAACCACATGACCACTAATTATTAGCCTTCACCTTTTGAGAGGTAAGGCATTGTGATACAAAACATAGAAATTATTTCTTCATCACTAGAAACCAATACTACCTAGTAGGATTAGAGAACATTTTTTCAAACCAGGATGTGTTTCCCACTCTAATGTGTGAAACTCACACATCAATTATTCTCTCATAAATATTGGCACAAAAATATGGCCATGAACATTAATGATCACATCATCGCCCTTGTTCAAAATAGAAATTAAATCTCTACCTTTGACACATTACCTTGAAGACAAGAACTCCACATCATCACACTACTTATCCTTGATTAAAATTATAAGCATGTAATCAAATTCCAATGATGCAAGGGTCATATTCCCTTGTCCATATGGAACCTCTATATGCATTTATGCAAACAATGAAATCATCCTTCACTCGAAACAGGAGTACTCAGCCACCTGATTTTGAGTCTTTCAACTCAAAGCATCTACATAAATATTCCATTTTTCTTTCATGTTAACCATGTAAAAGTAGAAATAATTCATGTACTAAAACCACCTTCAATTCCAAAGGTTTAGATCTAAAATAGAGATGATATACTTATGACTACTATAATTAGTATACACTGTGAATTGCTTCTTCAATAAGTAATTCCATGAACACTTCAAGGAATATTCCATTGCGGTCTACTCAATATCAAGAGGAGGGTAATAACTCTAATGTGACCTCATCTATCCTGAACCATACACCACAGTCCGATCATCCTGCATTAACACTTCCCAAGTCCAACATGAGGTGCATCAAAAAACAAGGTATAATTCTTACCAGGATCAGGTAGGATAAGAATAAATGTGGTGTTCAACCAATTCTTTAGCTCTTAAAAAGAATTGTCACTTTCCTCATACCACTCAAACATGATTCCATTATTTCTCATTCATGAATGTTGTGCTTCCAAAGGATAAAACACTTTAATGAACATTTTTTATTATTTGAACAAACATATAAAACTGTGGATATTAGAAAAATTATTAGGCTACTCACAAGATACAAATTTAGTCACTTTATATGGGTCGATAGATACACCCTCAAAATAGATGATGTGATCCAAGAAATGAACCCTATAAACCCAAAATTGGCATTTGGATTTCATTTTTTATATCCTATTCTCTCATATTTTACTCAGGATGAGCTCAAGATGTTAATGATGGTCATTAAGAGTATTAAAGTACAATAAGATGTCATCAAAAAAGACAAATACAAAATGATCTTGGTAAGGGTGGAAGATTCAGTTCATTAGATCCATAAACACTGTTGACACATTGTTCAACCCCAGAAACATTACCAAAAACTCATACAACCCATACCTTCCTCTGATGGTTGTGTGTGGTACATAAAATGGTCTCAAACTATGTTGTTGATACCCAAATATCAAATCAATCTTGGAGAACTTTGAAGAACCTCTTAGTTGATCAAAAAAATCATTTATTCTAGGAAGAGGGAATCTATTCTTAATAGTCATGTGATTTATCTTCCTATAGTCGACACATAACTATAATGATCCTTCATCCATATTAGTAAGAAGCACTAAAGATACCCAAGGTGACATTCTTGGATGAATAAACCCCTCGTTATCCAAAACCTCCAAATGATTCTTAGTTTCCTAGATTTATTCCGGATCCATTCTATATGGTGGAATGGAAACTGGTTCTGTTCTCAGTAGAAACTCTATCATTAACTCAAAATATCTATTAGGAAGAAAATCCGAGAAGTCATCAATAAACACATACTAAAACTAATCCACTACTAGAGAAAAGAAAATCTACTCTACTCTCCCATCATAAAGAAAAAGGCAAGCAATTTTGGACATGTATTCACCTGACTACTGACAAACTGGCCCTACATGGACCGTCCAAACATCCCACTATCCACAACAAAGGTAAATTTATCCCTCACAAGATGATAATTTTACGCTACAATGGTAACAATCAATATGGACTTGTTATAACACTAACCAATCCATACCCTTGATCATATCACAACCCAACCTATCAACAATAAACTAGTCCCATAGAAAACATTACCCACCAACCTCGAGAGAACACCCTCAACATTGTAAGATATTTTATACTCTCACCCCCAATGGTGTATCAATCGAAAAAACCCCACACTAATTTACCACCACTAGACCCAACATAACCAGAAACTGAGAAGAAATAAAAGAATGTGAGGAACATGTATCGAATAAAGCACCATCAAGTATGGAAGCCACATGAATCATACCTCTAACATTCGATGGTCTAGCCTCACGACATCCAATTGTAGAATTAATAGCATGAAGCTGAACTACCACTTTTCCCTGGACCCAAGTCTGAATTCCTAGTGCTGCATTGCCCTACTAATATGGATGATCCTTCTCTAGAGTACAATGTTTTCAACCTCTACCTGTAAGACCAGTAGATCTCTAGCTACCTGATTGATAGGGTTAACTGAACCCCTGCCTAAGATTGATATCATCCTCAATCCTCAATCATTTCCCAGCTTTCTTGGGTTACATTACAACCTCTACACATTCACCATTATGTCACATGCTCGGAACTCAATGGGTTTTCAGGGGAACTATCCTCACACTTTCTTTATCCTAACACATAGATAACAGTAGACTCAGTTACTACCTAGAGAAACTGGTTTATTTTTATTACTAAACATTCCACCACTTACCTGGTAGAGACTCTCAAAATGAAATTTATTACCATCATAAGTATCACCACCAGAACACCCGACTAAAACCTTGTGTCCTCCACATAAAGCCTCCTTGATATTTTACTCTTAGGTAAGGGCATGATCCATCACCACCACAAACCTCATTAATTGGAGGATATTTACCTAGTACTGGATCTCATGTCTATATCGATCCTATAAATTTCACACCATTACTGCCACATCCCCTAGAATATTTGGAAGAAAATATTTCAAGTTGGTGAAAGTACTGAATAATCCCTTTCCAACATAGACCCATAGGTCAACTTCATAAAATCTATATCCTTGTCCTGCCTCAAGACCTCCAGATAGTAATCCGCCAAAAACTTTTCCTAGAAGCCCAACATGTCCCACCAAAACTTTTCATGGCCTTGGAACATTTTAGGCTACCAGCTTTACCCTCTTCTTGGGAAGAGACTATATGTGGTCCAAAATTGACTAGATGGAATATATCTAAAACATAGATGCATCAAATCCTCCCTATCAAAAAAATTAGTATGTTGTTTCAGCTGAAACTCCACAGTCAGCTCAAACAGACTCTTTACGACCCATCCTGGGTCTCATTCCATCATTTTCATTAAATAGGAAAATTTCTCCTGGAACTACACTTATCCTTCATTACCCTAGTCCAATGGGTTTTCTTTATATACTTCTATATGGGAATTATTAACAATTTACTCTTATCTTGTGACTGGTATAGTTTGTTATAGTGTAATTTCGTTACAATTTCCAAACACATCATAGAACACATAACATAAAAATTACATAGTTCACATAAAAGTGTCCCTCTACTAGCCATATAAAACCCATTTTCCAAGCACTATACCAATTAATACCAACACATATATAAAACTACCCTCAACCATTCCTACTAGGAGTCATGGCTTACCTAGGTCAAACCACTTACACATTTACAAGCCATTCATTAGACACCATTTTAAACCATTTCTATTTTCAAAAAAAGTCTCTTTTTAGGATCATTTCCCATTTAGCAACATGTTACAACCATCATTTTCAACTAATTTTTAACTTTTCAATAAAATTATATATTTAACCATTATTTCACATTTTTTTATATTTACCCATTTTTATCATCTTTATTAAACACCATTTTCTTCAAATTTTCATGAAATTAAAATGCATTGTACCCTTCATATCCCACACACCCATCCCATGTGTGCCTATCATTATTCAACTCACATATATCCTTAGGTTCCTATAATAATGAATGAATACGCAATATCGTTCCATTTCATCCATGATTTAAATATCATAAAATTGTCACATCACACAAAATGTGCATCACCTAATGGTGAAATATCATCCAACAATAACAACACACATTGAGAACAATAATTCCCAACTTAAGTACATGGGTTTTCCCTCATACACGGGATACCTACTCCCATGCATGAGCTCATTTTCAAGACCTGACACATATGAATTTACCATATACCATCCTAAATAATATGACCATAGAAATGAAATCTACCTCCGATACCACTATGTAACTTCAGAAATATAAAATCTATGAATGGAGCTCTGAGTCGGGTCACCACATGACCTCAAGCGTTCCTCCCCATATGCCTGAGGTTACCTACTAGAAATGGAGATCTAATGAATCACATGGGGAGACTATACTCTCTTTACTAGATTAATCCACATTAGATAACATATGAAATAAATTAATGAAGATCAATAAACTAGAAACTTTCATTACCAACAAGTTATCAAAAAGGGTACAACCATAACCAACTGATAAATATATCATGTAATGCTAATAGTTACAAAAGTGAAAGAAACCCAAAATAAGGAATAATAGAAGAATCCATAAATAGGTCCAAACTATATGTTCAGATCCTCAACCAGGGCTATCCCAATCCCAATTCATATTCCCAGCATAGAAAATTTTCTATTTTCCAGACCTAAAATAATGAAATCTTCTCGGGTACCCAATGGCGGCTTGAGAATGGTGTGTTTAAAACTCAGTAAGACACCACCAATGGTTTCTAAAAAATATTGAATCTAGATAGAATGTGCATGAAAGAAAAATTAGATTACCTGATAAACAAGGGATAACTTGGGTTCTATTATCTATTAATATCCACTTTATCCATTTTCATTATTCATTCCATTTTCATCACATGTTCACTGGGTTAATCATTTAAATCATTTACAAAACGGCCAACTCCCATCCATTACTTTGAATAAGGAATAATTCAAGTTCCCTATCTCACTAAGGATAAAAATTTCATAAACAATACATCACACATACCTCGAAGCATTAGTCCAGGAAATCACATCCAATCTAACCATTAGGGTCCTACATCATCAGTTCAACTCCTTAACCTGTTAATTATAAGGGGTGGTTTAAAGAACCAGTCCAAACCAACCCATTGGAGGAGCCTCAGTCCTTTTAAGACACCGTTAATCCATTTAAACATTCTTATTCATCCATTAAACACATCTACAATGTCATAATCCATAAAAAAAGTCAATACACATACCACCCACAATTCACATTTCATTTAGAACGTAAATGATCTTTATGACTTAACCCAATAACACATTTACCATTTCCCTTTAATATACTATTTAACATATTCATAAATTACCATGCATTAAACAACATAACAAATTCATTACTTCATATTCCTTATTCCATTTAACACATTCTCATTATTCTAGTTAACCCTTTTTCACATTGCGCCAAACAATTCCTTATGCATTTATCAAAGACTTGATGCGACCAAAATTAGTTCCCCTTAATAACTCAAACTACAATGTCAAAATAACTATTATGGGATCTCTTTAAATAAAAATATGCTATAATCTTAACATTATAAATTACTATTTAAAAATATCGGTGTACCCTAAGGGTGGCCCTATACCATTCAAACCATCCTCAATTTATCCCACGACAATCTTGAGGGGTTCAATACATTAATTTTGCAATCAATTTTTACCAAAACTCAACAATCACATAAACAAAGTGGAATCTAATAACTTAACAAAAACATGCATAAAACATCAACAAGACCATGAGATATAACATTTAGACCACCTACCTTGAATCTAAAAATGAACTTACCCTTAACCTTGGCCTTATATTCATATTCAAGAACCCTTTGTATCCCCAACCTATGATCTTCTGGAAAATAGATTTTTAGAGTTTAATAAGAAGAAGAAAAAATCTACAATCCCTAATCCTTAAAATCGAAGTAAGAGGAGAATTATAATTACCAAGAGATTCAATCTGTACCAAACGATACTCGAAATAGCCTAGAAATGAAGGAGCTCAAACCTTGGGATGATTTGGTGGAAATGGTTCATCAGTAGGTTATTTGGAAATGAAATGGGAGAATAAATTTGGTGAGAAAATTAACCTTATAAGGCGGATGTTTTGTAAATTCACACCTTTTAATGGGGCGCACGGTTTGGACACACATTTTTCCAAACTGTTCCCCAACCACGCGCTAGCCTCCATCCAAGAGGGCCAAGTTTCACGATTACCTTGAGAGCTCCACACGGTTTGAAAAATCAAGCCCCAACCATGAAAACTTACATTTTACCAATACATATGTTTTTTCCCACTTACATGGTTTACACTAACCATTTTCCAACCATGAAACACACACATAATATCACAATTTACCTTTCTCTAATGTCCTAAACCCCCAAAACACCCTGAGATTTTTCAGACTATAAGTAATCCATTAATTACAAATATTTAAGGGATTAAAAATAAATTTTAAATAATAACATACATATAAGATGTCGGATATCTTTCATGTACATTAGATCTATCATAATACCCAAACTTGAGAGGTGGAAATGGAAAAACGAATGAAATCAGTTTCTTAGGAGGTAATATATCGTACACATGAATGATAATTTCATAACCAATTTTATGGAAGTAGGGATAGTTGTAGTTCCTGAACATATAATAAAATATCTAAAGTATATTGAATATACTGGGGATATTATACCATCATAGTTTAATAATAATTTCAGGAGGTGGACGAAGAAAAAAAATTAAAAACCCTTATTTGAGAACATTACCTCTTCTTCTGGTATCCACATTGGGTTTGCAACAAAGACATAATAGGTTTCCTTTATACCTAAAATACAATTTATAGAAAGAGAGGAGGTATGTTAGGAAGTTATTTTGGTAGAAATTTACTGATCCAAAAGGGTTTGAAGGTGTGAATAATAGTGGAAAGAGAGTTGTCTTTTATATGTGAGGTGAGTGGAACACATGTAATTATTAGAAAGAAAAAGGAATACCCACAATTTTCACATGAAACAGGGTCCAAAATGGATTATTATATAGAATTATACATTATATGGTCTAATTGTAGACAAGTTTTTAGATCATTTTAACAAATATATTTTTAGTTTGACACTTGGTAAATTCATTTTTACCTTAAATGTGGTAATTAATTTTTTTCGGGTTTTAATATTCATTATAGTAAAAATTAAGATATTTTTTTAAAAAAATATTAATTATTTTAATTTCAAATATGTCTTCCATTTATCAGAATTAAATTTGCATAATTTTAAATTTTAAATTTTCAATTAACCCCACAGAGGTGATGAGAAAGCATATTTTCAAAGAGAAAATGTTCAAAAGTTGACCAAGTTTTTAGAAAACAATATACAAAAAAGTGATTCCAATTTTCTATAATTTATTAATTGATAAATAATTGATCTAATTTTTAATTAAATCCAATTAAAAATATAATTTAACTTTTTATATAATTTAAACAAAAAAGTATTTTTTCAATTAAAATTCAGCTTTTCCACTATTTATTGAAAAAATAAACATTTTTAAAAAATACCAAAATATAAAAAAAAAGATAGTTTTGATATTATGATTTCAATATTTATGTTTATTTATTGAATTAAATTTTATAAATTTTGTAAATATTAATTTTAATCTATGTATAAAGGCCCTAGACCCTCCTAGTTAGTTACTTTTCCAAATTTCTGGTGATTAGGGAAACCTGGGGACCAATAGTGACCCGTTAAGGAGTTTGTGAAAATTCAGGTCGAGAAAATGGTGGAGATGATGGGAGTTAGTGGCATAAATGGGCGTCAGTGGCACTAATCAAAATTGGTGGCACCAATGGGTCTTCCGTAGAACCAATTAGTTCTGGTTCCAAGGCGATGATGCCTGGGCGACGATGCTAGGGCGATGGTGCCTCATCTAATGGTGAGTCATTCCCAGTTTTTCTAGAACCTTCTATTTTTTCCCCAGTAACATATCTTTTAATGTAAAAGTGTTTTAACAACCATTTTAAATCCATTTAAATCCAATAAAAGTTGTTTTAAACCCCCAATAATCGGGAGACCCTTGAGTTACCAAAACATGTGTCTGTTTTCCTCGGTGTCCCACCTTTGATGTGTTTTACAGTTTTCTCCCTTATTATTCATTTTTATCCTCTTAAATGAAATGTATTAACTCATACCTATTATCTCCAACATATCTGATGAGAAATATTAAATATCAATTAATCCCAATGTGGGAAACTGCCCAACCACATGGTCAAGCCATGATCCAACTTTTATGTACTTCAAAATCATCCCCATGATTTTTGGATATAGACCTTTATTAAGATGAGATCCTCTCTTCCTTTTCCTTCCGATATATCTTAGTGCACCTGGAGACTTCCTTCTGAGATGAATCATGTTCCCATGCTGGAGCACTTCCCGTTCAGCCTTGGCATCCTTGGAGTTCTTTCACTGCAAGTCACAAATCCCCAGTTCTTGGTGCGAGGATAAAACTTTAATCATTGATCACCCTATTAGGGGTATTTCCTTTTTCTATCTTTACTGTGCATTATGAGGGGTGGGTGTGATAATGTATTCCCTTAGGATGTAGATGAAACCGAACCTTGATGAAGATAATAAACAGACATTAAATAATGAAGGCTTGTGAACGATGATGATATTGTTGTATTTATTTTGTCTTTATTTTTACGTTATGAATTGTATGGGGTTATTCCCACTAAAAAAGTGGTTGTTGGTGGTCTTTTCTTGCACACTAATGAACCTCATTTTTTCTAGACAATCCTATGATTGAATTCTTGTAACATGGTAAATGATTAATCATGTAAACTCAGTTAATTAAATAAATTCCTAATGAATAATAATCCTTGTGTGATAACCATGGTTAACCAAATTGAAATAAGGAACTTAATAAATGGTGTGGTTAAATCTGAAAACAACCTTATTATTTTCTAGGATGTGTGTGGTGGCTCTGTTTGATACCTTGAGGGGTGACATAGAGGGGGATAGAATGTTTTGGTTTAGAATTTTTCTGTTTGTGAATATGAGGCCCTGTGGAGCTATAGGTTGGGTCTTAGTTTGGTTCTAGTACTTCAAGGGATCTCACAGATCCATTTTTTGTTGTAACCTTACATGAGAACCGGGTGTGAATGCTTAAATTGCTGTGTGGCTATTTTCTCCTACAGTTCAGTGTTTTTTGACTTGTGGTTGTTCCTTTTAGTTTCTCGGTAGTGGAGAATTATTTTCAATGAGATCACTTTAAAATTATAACAAGAATGGGTTCGATGGGGAAACTATTTTCCAGGAGTGGGTTGTTATCAGGCTGTGGTTGTTGTGTATTTTTTCATGTAGGTATAGTAGTAAGAGAGGTTGTATATAAGCTGGTTGTTTGTTTTGGAAACCTTAGGTTGGAATGTGTGTTTATTACCTATATTTATAGTATTTAGTTATTGTGATTCTTATTCGCACCCGTCCCATGTTGAGCACTTCATGTTAAACACCCCCATTTCATGGGGGAGGGTGTTTTCCCAACATTCTTAAGAGTGGATGGTTATTAGATCCTTTTTTAATCCCTCTCCTAGGTATCCCAAGACTCTTGAGGAAGGCTATGATGGAAAAAGGTTCATTATAGCCCAAGACTCTTTGTGCTAGTTGTGTTGTGGTATTTGGCATAAGTGTGTGTGGGCATTTTTGTTTCCCATGTGTCTTCAGGATGAGGATATAGTGTCTATGGGTGTAGTAGTGGTTGTTCTAGCCTAGGTATCTTCAGTTGTGGAGGTGGCCGTTCTGGCCTAGGAGTCTGCATGCATGGTAATGCATGGTTGTGGTGGACTAGGTGTCCGCGGATGGGATGCGTGGTTGTGGGGGACCATAAGGTTATTGTTGGGGTAGTAGTGGGACTAAAATGAGTCTGATAGGGAAGGTATGACGTGTAGGATATTATAATTAACTAGTGGGAAAGCGGTATGGGGTACCCAAATATCGATGTGTAATTACTAATACTTTACCTGACTTGTGTTATTTGGGGAGTGTTCCTTGGCGATGATGGGTGGATAGTTTTTTTTTCTAGGAATTTTGGTTACCTCTAATTTCTCATGGGGAAATAGAATTCCTCCCCACTTATGCACAATAGATATTGGTTTTCCCTACTTAGTATGCCTGTATACTCACCCTATGTATATAAAAAATCTATAATGTTTCTAGAAGGACCTTGAGGACCATGCCAGACCTTACTAGCTTGGGTATCAGGAGTTGTTGTTTCTGCCTTTATTTTCTTTTGGTACTTTCTTTTAGAGTTTTCTTGTAATTTTTTATATATGTTTATTTTGTACATGCATAAGGGAATGGAATTTGGCTTTACTTTTACTATCACCATTTGGAGTTGTTTGGGATTTACCATCATATCTCACAATCTTGTTCTATAAAAGGGTAATTCACTCCATATCCCGTAAGATTCTATACCCTTAGTTCTAGTATCCAATCTGGGGCCTATTGAATGTGGGACTCTGGGGTCACTATCTCTCCATCAACATTAAGAAGGATGTGCCGGACAGTTTGTTATTCTTTCCTTCATCTTGGTGAAGGCGGGTCATGACAGAATGGTATCAGAGGGAGGTTGAGGGATATGGTTTATTTCGTATTTAGGAATAGTGATAATTGCATGGGATGGTAGGGAAACAGTGTTATGAAATATTGGTGCATGAAATAGGATAGGGAAGACAGGCTTGGACATGGGATATTAGGGCCCCTCGTGATATGATGAAAGGACTATGGACCATCCAAATGACCAAGTGAGGATACACTCATTGTAGGATAGAGACCCTAGGATAGGTACCTAAATCATAATTACTTGTTTTATTGTGTGTTTTGGGTGTTTTGGTAACATAAAATAAATACATATTTTTGGCAAAATTTAAAATAAATCTTTTACAGTACTCATGCTTAGGCATTCCTTGTTTACATTTCAGCTATGGCACCCAGATGATGTCCATGAGTATTATGAGTGATTGAGGCCTAGAAAGCTAATATGGTTGATCACCAGAGGACTAACCAAGAGGATGAGGATTACCAGTGGTAGAAGACTCTTTGTGCCTTTCATTGGAAAAACCTCAGGAATTACGAGGGAATTGTCTCAAACATGGAGACTGAGAGCTGGCTTGAGAAGCTGATGATATCTTTCACCTCAATCCTGGATCCAGCTGAGAACTGGGTCCCTCTAGCTATAATCTAGATGCAGGGAGTGGTGCATTAGTGGTGGATACTCTATATCATGGAGAAAAGGTGGTTGTGGTTTTGTGGAATGACATCAAGAGGGAGTTCTGGGTGTAATTCCATTCTTCTACGATGAAGGATTAGAAGAGGCAGGAACTGATCCCCCTTCAGCAAGGGAGTATGACAGTGATGGATATGGGGATCAAATTCAAGGATCTCCTATATTTTTCTCCAAACCTCTTACCAGATGAAGAATCTTAGGCAAGGCACTTAGAGGAGGCACTCCAACCTTTTCTGTAGTATGATGTTACTCTCATTACTTTACCAATGTACATGGAGGTTCTGAAGAAGGATTAAGTGGTGGAGAGGATGCACATGCTAGGAGGTGTGCCATGTGATGGGGGCCAGTTGAGCTCGTTGATGGGGAAGTTTGTTAGCAGCAGGCCCCCATCATCAGGGCTATCTAGGTTTTAGCCGGTAGGAAGTAAGCCCCAGCAGTTCTAGTTTCGATATCCTGGTCCTCGCCCTGTATCCGTGAGCCTAGGACCAAGGTGATTTATTTGTGGCAGCTATGGGAATCTCCAGAATTAGTTCCCAGAACTAGTGCAGTACATTGGAGGTGGGTAGGTTCAGTGCCCACTTCAACAATATCAGTTTTCGACCAGACCTTTTCAACTGTAGCAGCAGCAGCATGGGTAGTGAGCACCTACTCCCTCGAGGGTGGATGGTTCTAGAGAAGGCTGAACTCATAACACTCCTTAGGTACCTCAACTAGGGAATTATTTGGGAGGTAGTTGACAACCGAGAGGAAGGGGAGATGGGCATGAGAAATTATACACCAGAGAGGCACCAGTTCCGGCTCAGCCGAAGGTCTTTCGAGGTACAATAAAATTTTTATTACTCTTTCCTATTACTTGTTTGATTTAGGAGCTTCACAATCCTTTTTTGGACCCGTTCTAGTCCATGCCTTGATCCTAGAGGTAGAGAGACTCTCTTTACCCCTAGTGCTGAGTATGCTAGCTAAAGATCGGAACAACTTGCTTGATGTTTTTTGAGGATGCAGACTGATGCTAGGGCCACATCAGTCCAGTGGGGAACTCTTTGTGCTGAAAATGTATCCATACGATGTCATCCTAGGAATTGAATGGCTATTTTCCGTGAACGATGTTATTTACTGCTTCCGGAGAAGGGTTGTGTTTTCATATATGGGCGGCTAGCGTGTATATTTCATCAGTGAGTGGGGTTACCATGAGGGTAGATGATGTGTGGAGCCCCTTCATTCCATAGTATCCAAGCTATCAGTGGAACCAGAATACTCATAGAGGGTGGAAGTCCCACGGATAGTCAGTGAGTTCTTAGACATCTTCCCTATGGAGATGGTGACTCTACCCCCCTCGACATGATGTTGTGTTCGTGATAGACTTACTACACAGTGCCCACCTAATTTAAATATCTCCCTATCAGATGATACCTTCTGAGTTATAAGAGTTGCAGATCCAAGTTTATGACCTGATGAAGAAGGGTTTTATCAGACTGAGCACGTCACCATGGGGTGCTCTAGTCTTGTTTGTGAAGAAGGCAGAAGGTGGTCTCAGGCTGTGTATAGACAACTGAAGGCTAAATCTGGTGAAACCAAGAACCGTTACCCCCTCCGAAGGATCTATAACTTTTTGACTAGTTGAATGGAGCTAGTTGGTTCTCTAAGGTTGACATGTGGTTGGGATATCATCAGTTAGGGGTGATTGAGAGAAATATCTCAAAGACTTATTTTATGTGCCGACATGGGAACTTTGAGTTCGTGGTCATGTCGTTCAGCGTTACGAATCCACCAGCCATGCTCTTTGGGCTAATAAAATCCATTTTCTACAAATATCTGGACCAGTTCTTAGTTGTGTTTATTGAATATATCTTTATATACTCATGATCATTGGAGGATCACACCAAGAATCTGAGGATAGTTTTGGAAGTCTTCCAACACCAACAGCTCTATGATAAGTTGTCTAAGTGCAATTTCTAGAAATAAGAGGTGCACTTATTTGGACACATGGTTTCTTAGAAGGGAATATAAGTGGAGCCTTTGGAGGTCTAATAGATTGTATATTGGGAAGCGCCCAATAATATGGCATAGGTTTGTAGCTTCTTGGGTTTAGATGGTTACTACCGGAGGTTTGTTCCCAACTTATCTCAATTTGCAGCACCTTTGAAGCCTCAAAAAAGAAAGAAAAAAGCTTTTTTTGGGATTGATCATTGCCAGAAAACCTTTAGTTATCTGAAAGTTAAATTGGTTAGTGCCCTAGTACTGAGGTTACCAGAGGAATGGGTAGTGTTTGAAGTGTTCTATGATTCTTCCGGTCTAGGCTTGGGGTGTGTGCTGATGCAGCAGCAAGTAGTGATCTTTTATGGATCTAGGAAGGTACTTACTCACAAATATTACTATTAAACCTATGAAACATATCTTTAAATGGTTTTGTTTGCACTGAATTTGTGTTAGAATTACCTCATCGGGGAATGATTTTTGCTTTTCAAAAATCACAAGAGCTTTATGTATTTGTTCTCCCAGTGAGACCTGAACATGCGACATCAGAGGTGGATGGATTTGATTTAGCATTACGACATTGAGATCTACTACACCTTAGGAAATGGGTACATGGTGGCTGATTATTTGAGATGGAATTCAAAGAAGGATGTGGTTTGGCAGTCGAAAGATGCTTAGAAAGCAATGGAGGAGTTGACTACTTTACATCTGGGCATGAGAGTGGAGGATGGTAGAGGCTTTCTGTTTTAGATGATAGTGTAGTTTTCCTTAGTACAATAAGTGGAAGAGTCATAGTGGTGATATTTGGAGGCTGAAGTGATGCATGATCATATAATCCAGGGTTATTCTTGAGAAGGATGGTCAGAACCAGATGATGTTTGGCCTGGTGGAAATACAAGAGAGAGTTCTAGTTGTGTTCCATAACTCACCCTGTTGTTACACCCATGAGTTTCCAAGATGTATCGAGGCCTGAGGGAACATTTTTGGTGGCCCAGGGTGAAAAAAGAAATGGTAGAGTTTGTGGCAAGGTTTCGAGTTTTTCAGAAGGTGAAGGCTGAACACCATGTCCCAGGAGGTTTGTTTCACCCTTTATTTGTCCCCAAGTGGAAGTAGGATGACATCTCGATGGATTTCATCACAGGACTACCCAGTTTTCAAGGAACCTTAGATACTATCTGGGTAGTTCTAGATTGGATGACAAAGTCAACTCACTTCCTAGTGATCAAGGAGTCGAGTGCAGTGGATGCCTTATCACAGAGATATGTGGATGAGGTGGGGCAGTTTCACGGAGATTCAAGGTCCATAGTCTTGGTCCGGGTTTCATTATTTACCTCACAAGTCTAAAGGGTGTTGGAGCATTATTTTGGAACCTAGATACACCTTAGCACTGCTTTCCACGCTCATGAAGGTGGGTAGACAAAGCAGCCCATCAAGATATTGGAGGATACGATACATGCATGTGTTTTGGACTTCAGGGGATCATGGGTATGACAATTGCATCTGGTAGGTTTTTTCTAAAATAATAAATATAACTCTACAACTATAAAGACTCCATTAAAAGCCATTTATAGAAGGCTACGTCGTTCACCCATGTTCTAGACCGAGGTTGGGTAAGCAGGTGTTCTTGGCCTAGAGGTAGTACAGAGCATGCCAGAAAAGGTTCATCTTCCACGTGAGAGGATGAAGGCGGCTCAAGACTGGTAGAAGTAATTTGTCGATTATAGGAGGAGGCCTTTGGAGTTTGAGGTTGGGAAACACATTTAATTAAAGGTCTCCCCTCTATGAGGGAAGTGGAGGTTCTATAGGGGGAGTAATCTTTCTCCCAGATTCATCAGACACTTTAAAGTGTTGCGACAGGTCGACAAAGTGGCATATCAGCTGGTGCTACCACCACCACTATAGAGGGTTCAAAATTTCTTCCATATGTCTCAGCTCCATCATTATCTACACGATGAATCACACATCCTAAACTGGGGAGAGATGGATATCAAGGATGATGTGACGTTCGTGGATCGACCATTGTAGAACGAGGATTATGAGGAGAAGGTGCTTTATGGGTGGACCATTCCCTTGGTTCGTGTGTTGTGGAGGAATGGTGGCCACAAGGATAGTACCTGGGAACATGAGGCACAAATTTGTGCCCAATACCTAGATCTATTTTGAGTTTTTTTCTTGTTTCCCTTATAATTTTCTATGATGTAATTCTTGACCTTGTTTTCTATGAGATGGACTCTTTTCCTTATTCTTTGAATGTGTGTAAAATCATCACTATGGGGAGAGGATGACTTGATCCCTAATCAATATGCATTAAGGTGGATGCGATTAAACCCATTCGGGTGAGTCAGCACTTCCGAAAACAGATAGAATCTTGACATGGGGGAATGACTCCCTAACCCATATGGCTAGACGGTGTGACCTTTATATGTTAGTGTGGTTACTTGGGGAGAATGAGAGTAGTGTATGTATAGTTTTTTAGGAGATAGATGGGAGAGATGTGTTCCTAGATATTGAGGTTTGTTCTGGATTTTGTACAACTCAAGGGTGGGTTGTCCTTGGGAGGTATCTTTTGAGGTGGTTGTTCGTACCCATCTCTTTTATTCAGGTTTAGTCTTGAATTCTTAAGGATGAGAATAGTTAGATATGTACATGATGTAATGTCCCAGACCCTACTTGTTCATTACATTGCCAAATTTCTAGTGACTGGGGAAACCTAGGGACCATAGGTGACTCATTAAGGAGTTTTCTAAAATTTGGGTTGAACGAACAGTTGCTTCGATGGGTGTCAGTGACACTGCTTGGCATCGATGGAACTGATGGGAATCAGTGGCACTAATAGGCATCAGTGGTACGGATGGGTGTCGGTGGCACCAATTGACATCGATGGAACCTATGGGTCATCTATAGCACTAATTAGCGTTGGTGGAAGGGCGATGGTTCCAAGGCGACAGTCCTAGGGTGGCGGTGCCTCACCTAACGGCAATTCATTCCCAGTTTTTTCAGAACCATCCAGTTTTGTCCAAGTTATGTATATTCTGATGTAAAATATTTTATATACCCCTTTAAAATCAATTTAAAGCCAGTAAAATATGTTTTAAACCCCCAATAGTCGGGTGACCCTTGATTTACCAAAACTTGTTGCATTTTTTTATTAGTTTCACACCTTTGACCTGTTTTATAGTTTCACCCATATTATGTGTTTTTCTTCACTTTAAGGAAATATATTAACTCATAGTTTTTATCTCCCCCATCTCTAAAGAGAATTATTAACTATAAATTAATATCAATGTGTAAAACTTCCCAAATGTGTGGTTGATCCATGATCTGAATTTTATATACTTTGAAATTTTCTCCCTAGTTTTTGGATATGGCCTTTTTTTAAGCCGAGATACTCTCTTCCATTTCTGTTCAGTCTCTCTTAGTTCTCTTGGAGATTTCCTTCCAATATGAATCATGTGCCCATGCTGGAGCCCTTCCCACTCAGCCCTGGAGTCCTCATAGTTCTTCCTCTACAAGTCGTGCATCCACAATTCTTGGCGCGAGGAGAAAACATCGATCGTTGAACATCCATGTAGGGGTCTTTCTTTTATCAATCATTACTGTGAATCATGAAGGGTTTGTGTGATAATGTTTTCCCTCAAGACGTAGAAGAAACCAAACCTTGACAAGCATAATAAATAGACTTTAAATAATGAAGGTGTGTGAACGGTGATGATGTTTTTGTATTTATTTTTTCTTCATTTTTATGTTATGAATTGTTTGGGGTTATTCGCACTAAAAATCATGGTCATTGGTGGTCCTTTCTAGCACATAAATGAACCTCTGTTTAGCTAGACAATTATATGATTGAAAGGATGTAACATGAAAAATAGTTAATCACGTAAACATTATTAATTAAATGGATTCCAAATGATTAATAATCATTGTGTGATCACCTCGGTTATCCAAACAGAAAGAAAGATCTTAATAAATTTTGTAGTTAAATATAAAAAAATCTTTTTTATATTCTAGGATACGTGGGGTGGCTCTATTTGATACCTTGTGGGGTGACATAGAGGGGGATAGAATGTTATTGATGAGAAGTTATTGGTTTGTGAATCTGAGGCTGTGTGGGGCCGTAGGTTGGGGCTTTGTTTGGTTCCAGTACTTTGAGGGATCTCAAAGATCATTTTTATTGTTGTGACCTTGTATTAGAATTGGGATATGGATGCTTAAATTACTGCTTGGCCATTTTCTCCAATAGTTTAGTGTTGTTTTACTTGTGTTTATGCCTATTAGTTTCCCGATAGTGGAGAATTATTTTAAATGGGATCACTTAAACATGATAACCAGAATGGGTATGATGGGGAAACTGTTTTCTAGTAGTGGGTTGTGATCTGGTTGTGGGTGTTGTGTATTTGTGCATGTAGTTATAGAAGTAAGATTAGTTTTATACGGGCTGGTTGTCTATTTAGGAACCCTTAGGTTAGGATGAGTGGTTATTACCTATATATAGAGTATTTAGTTCTTGTGTTTCTTATTCTCACCCCTCCAATGTTGAGAACTTCATGCCGAGCACCCCCATTTCATGGGGGAGGGTGTTTTTTCCAACATTCTTAAGAGTGGATGGTTATTAGCTCCTTTTATTCTCCCTCTCCCAGGTATCCCAATACTCTTAAGGTAGGCTGTGATGGAGTATGTTTATTTTTGTCCCAAGACACTTTGGGAAGCCTGTGTTGTGGTGTTTGGTTAGGTGTGTGCAGCAGGTTTATTTCCCAACTATCTTCAGGATGAGGCCCAATTGTCTTCAGGCATAGTAGTTGTTGTTCTGACCCAGGTGTCTTCGAGCTTGGTGGTGGTTGTTCTGAACCAGGTGTCTGCGGGCGTGGTTATGCATGGTTGTGGTGGACCAAGTGTCTTCAGGTGAGATGCATGGTTTTGGTGTCCCATAAGGTCGTTGTTGGGGTAGTAGTGGGAATGGAGTGAGACTTGTGGGGGAGGTCTGATGCATAAGATGTTCTAATTAACCAGTGGGAAAGTAGTGTGGGGTACCCAAATATGGATGTGTTATTACTATTAAATTACCCAACTTTCATTTTTTTGGTAGTGTTCCTTAGTGAGGTTGGGTGGATAGTTTCCCTTTCTAAGTGTTTTGGTTACCTCTACTTTCTCACAGGGCATTAGAATGCCTCCCCACTTGTGCATGATAACTTTTGGTTTTCCCTACTGAGTATTCCTCTAAACTCACCCTATGTATATAAAACTTCTTTTAGGTTTCTAGGAGGACCTTGGGGACCATGCAAGACCTTACTAGCTTGGGAGTCCAGAGTTGTTGTTGCTGCCTTTATTTTCCTTTTGTACTTTCCTTTGGACTTCTCTTGTACTTTTTTTATATCATTTTATTTTAGTCATGCATATGGGATGGATTTTATCTTTACTTTTACTTTCACCATTTGGATTTGTTTTGGATTTACCATCTTATCTCCTGAACTTGTTCTATAAAAAAGGTAATTCCTTCCATTTCCTGTAAGATTCTATACCCTTAGTGCAAGTCACCACTCCGAGGCCTACTAAAGGTGGGACTCAAGTGCCACTATCTATCCTTAAACATGAAGAATCATGGGTCTGGTAGTTTTCCACCCTTCTCTCATCATGGAGAAGGTAGATTGTGATAGTATGTGTGAAAATCTTGATTAAACTGTATTTTAGAAAAATTAAAAAAATTGAAAACAATTTTTTTTTAAAAATATTTTTTAATCTATAGATATACATAATTTTCATAATTTATTTAGTAATATTAATACCCAATAACATAAAATATAGGTTATAAAAGAATACAATATTATGGTTTATTTTGATTTAGGGATGTGTTTTCTTCAAGTTATCGAAGAGATTAAATTTATTTTAATAGTTTTTTTTGCAAAGTATCAAGTTTTATCATTTATTCTATGATTGGTGTTTCATGTCATAAACTCTATCAAAAAAAATTTCATTTTTAAAATATTAGGGTGTTACTTATCAGGAGTAACTAAGAAACAATCAATATGGAAAAGGAAATAACTGAGAATACATCCCATTAAATCAATAACTTGAGCATGAAATGCATCTATTGACAATAATAATTTAGTAATATCATGTATAATAATAAAAAAATTATCAATTAAGGAAATTATTATTGTTTTTGTCATTTTCTAGTAATCATGATATCATTACTCTTAATGAATTGTACCAATATAGTTTAATCGATGTGTATCTATACACAAAAAACCCATTTAATAAGTTTGGTCGACTACTTTACCTCATGAGACTTGTCAATGCACCGTTGGCCTATCTATAACTAGTCCCCACTTATCACTAAAATTATAATTCATTAGTCATATATTTAATGATAAATTTAATTAATAAATAATATTCCTCATTAATAATTGTAGGATCGAAATAGTGATGTAGATGCTCAATTTACAAGAGGGGGGTGAATTGTACACTTTAAAAATTCCTTTGGAACTTTTAAAGTTAGTTAAGAATAACTATGTTTTCCTTAAGTAAAGGAAAAGGCTAAGTTTAACAAAGTTAAACTTACCAAATTCACAACACCTCTAACACCAAACAAAACTTTAAAAGAGATTCCGAAAGTAGGTTCCAGAAATATGGTTCCGGAAATAGAACCTTAAAAAAAGATTACAATATGAGATTCTACCTTAAAGCATATAGAATCTAAATGAAACAGAGTACAAATAAGGAAGTATAAGAAAGTTATACTTTCCTTATAATACAAAATGCAGTGGAATATAAACAAGTAGTAGTACTACAAGTAACAAGATATAAGTCTTTTAACCCAAAGAGAAGGGTATCCAACAACCTTGGATAAATGTCCCTTGATTTATACTTTCAAGCAAGTCTGTCTTACCCACACCAGGGTAATACCTCGATAAGAAGATCAGAGTCTCTGTCTTCCTATGCCCGCAAGCCCTCAAATTCAAGGTAGTTGGCAACCTCTGTCTTCCTCAGCAAGGAAGCCCTCGAACTTTAAGGTAGTCAACACCTCTATCTTCCTATCCCCGGAATCCCTCAAATGTAATCACCAACATTCGGAGTCGCACGAAGCTTTGAGAGTTAATAAGAGACTCCCTCTCTAGAAATCACTTCAAGCATGTAATCACATGAGTCGAAGATCTGTCAGCCTTTCAGCACTGATCTCTTTCAAATGAGCTCCTATTCATAGGTAAGGTCGGCTCCTTCTCCAACGGTCATATTTTCCTTAAAGATCGGAGGGACATGTACACGTGTTACTTAGAAATCGGTTAGTTTATAACAAAATAGACGATATCATTTTATAACAAAACAAGTGAAACAGAATGTACGACATCGTTTTAAAATCTAACTCAAAAGTTTGGAATGAAAAATTCGGAGTGATGGTTCGGAGATTAAGGAAAATAATAAAGAGTAGACAAAATATAAATACATAAGTGAAATGAAAGTTCAGAGTGAAGATTCGGAGTCTGAATAAATTCAGAGTGTATAAAACAAAGATGATCAGATTCTGTTTAATAGATGAATTCGGAATGAGAATTCGGAATGAGAATTCGTCATCATAATTCATAATGAGAATTCTTTATCAGAATTCGTAATGAGATTTCTTCATCAGAATTTGTAATGAGAATTCCTCATCAGAATTCGTAATGGGAATTATGCATCAGAATTCGTAGTGAGAATTCCTCATTAGAATTCGTAATGAGAATTCGTCATCAGAATTCGTAGTGAGAATTAATCATTAAAATTTGTATTGAGAATTCTTTATCGAACTTCATAAGAATTTGTATCTTGAATCTGGATTAAAACTGTATCCAGAATTCGAAATGAAACTTTTTCACAGTTCTCATTCTGGATTTCGGAGTGAAACTTTATCACAGTTCTTATCCAGAATTCAGATCCTAAAACAGAATACTTCATATCAAAGTTTCAAGTAATTCTGAGAAAATAGAAATGAATCTGAATCTTATACTTACGAAAAATTCTAGATGAAAATATGATAAGGATGGTTTTTCTTATAAAAGCGATTTTCCTTATAAAATCAATTTTCCTTAAGAAAGAAATTTTCCTCATAAAAGAAATTTTCCTTAAGAAATTAATTTCCTTAAATATAAGGTGTTTGTGATTTTCAAAACAAGAAGGAATGGAAAAGTCATAAGGAAAACCTTATTGACTCAACAATCTTCCCCTTTTTGGGAAGCACAAACATCCTTACGAAAAAGAAATTCTAAGAAGAAAGAAAAACATTAATCCTTATCTCCCTTGGCTTTAAGGAAATTGATGAATACAACTAACTCCCCCTTATGATTTGAAACACAAAGGATCATATTCTAGATTTCTGGACTGACATTTCATTACAAAAAAGAAATTCTTCTTTAATGAAAAACTCCCTCTTAGATAGACTCTTATTAGAGTTCTTTTTTCCTTTAAGGATCTTTTCCTTCTCCCCTTTAGATAAACTCTCATTGGAGTTATTCTTTTTCTTAAGGATCTTTTCCTTATCCCCCTTTGTGATTTTCAAAAAGAAATCGAGGGAATGGAAAAAAATAACAAAGTACCTAAAAAATTAGTAATAACAACAAAAGAAAAGAGAGGCACAAGTTTCATTAGGTTTAAAATCTCGGCAACAAAGAAAATTAGATACAACAAAAAGATCGGTTTAGTTATTTCAGATCATTTTCCTTCGACATGAGCCCCTTAAGAATAGTCTTGATCTTCTTTAGGTTTCTTATCTAAGGCAACTATTCTTGCACTTTGAGCTTCAATTATTTCTTCTTGGGCTTGATGTTTTTCTTCCCGAGCTTTGATCTTTTCTTCCTGAGCCTTCAACTTCTCTTCAAACTCAATCCGATGATCTCTTTCAAATTTCCAGTTCTGAGAAACAGAATTCAACTTACCATTCAGATCTCTGACTTGTTGAATCTGGAAGTTCTTTTCATCTATCAGCTTCTCTTCAAAGGATGATGTCTGGTCATTTATCTTCCGGTCCTCAGTCTCAAAGGCATCTTTAACATTGTCTTAAAACTCATCAAATAGACTCAACTCATCTACAGTCTTCTTTGACTAGTTTTTCATATTTTTGCATGATTTTCTATGAGCTTCGTAGCAAACAAAAAAAGTTTTGAACTGAGCCTCAATCTCAACGCACTTGTCCATAACCATAGACATGAAGTCTGTTTTCTGATTCAAAGAATTTTGGAGAATCTGTCATCTGGAATCAATACTTGAGAAGGTCGGAATGGTTCCCACCAACTTCTTCAAAGACTGAACAACAAAGTAATGCCCTACCGAAGATGACTCCAAATCCGAAACTTTTCTTGGAGAATTTTCTTCTTCAATAAGGTCAAGATTTCTTTTCGAAGAACTACCAACTTCCTTCCTCTTCCTCACTTCTGAGCTCGGAGTATTAGCAAGAATTTGCATTCCCTTGTCTTTTTCCGGAATAGAATCATGTTCCAGAGTTCTCTTCTCACTATCAGAAACTTGAACAACATTATCTTCCTCATCAGCAACTTCCTGAACACGAACCCCTACGTTTTCAATTTGAGAAATATCATGTAAAAGTTCTTCTTCTTCTCCATGATAAGTAACTTCTTCTTCTTCTTTCTCTTCTTTCATTGCTTGAGTAACTAGATTCGAAGATTTAGCTTCTGAAGTTTGGAGCGATATGTGTTCTGAAGGTGTCCCCTTGTAATCATCTACTTGTTTCAACACATCTCCGGTTTCACCACTTCCTTCAGCAACATCTTCTTCTTGTTCCACTTGCTCAACTTTCTCTACTTCCTCAGTAGTCCTAGCAACAGCTTCTTCCGGTGTAACGAAATTTCTTCCTGGAGTCTCAGGTAGAGATTCCAAGGAGAAAGATCTCAGAACTGGAATGCTTCTGGATACCATCTCATTAAATTTTAACAAAGCTTGGACTACCTCAGCTTCTGTCACCTTCTTCTTGAGCTTCTTTTCCTTTACATGTTTTTCAAGCTCATCAGTAGTTCTCTCCTTCAAGGCCTTAGCCTCCGCAGGGTCCAATACGAACTACGGATCCCCTTCTTTCCTTTTCTGTTTATCTACTCTCCACTTTAAAACAACCTCATCGGGATAGGATTTCTTCTTCTTTGGTTTTGGAGGTGCGGAATGGACTTCCTTAGACTTGGGATTCTCTGCATCTACTTCCACTTCTTTCAGCTTTCTCTTCCTTACTGGCTTAGAGGATTCTGGATCAGCAACTTTCAGAACTGCTTCTCCTTGAGCAGGTAGATCAATAAACTATCCAGACTCCTTTTCAAAAGCTACATCCATTCTCTTAAGAGTACCATCACTCACCAGCATAATCTTGCAAACTATTGGCTTAGATTTTCAAGACTCCTTGGAAGACTCAAGGCACCGAATTATCAACTTCGAGAGGATTTCTGGATACATAATAATCTGATCTCTAAGATTTCCTTTCTTCAAAGTCTCAAGAGTGATAAGAATGTGCTTCATCGGGTTAAACTTCCTCAGATTTATCAGAAAATCTAGGATGTAGATCTCACTCTTCTTCAAGATGTCTTTGTCACCCTTCCTTGGTACGATAAAACCTTGTACCCATAACTCCAGAATCCGGAAATTTGTAGATAAACTAGCAATCTTCGGAGCCTTGTCATCAGCCATTCCGAGTGTTTCTAAGGCTTTTTCCTTGTCGAAGCTACCCTTAGAATCCGGAAACACATGAGAAATAAACTCGGATTCACCTTCATTATTCAGCCTTAACAAGCTGGCTGCCTTGGCTTATAACAGCTTATAATTCTTTCCATAAGACTTAAAAGAAAACTTGTCCCTTCCATCTTCCTGAAGAAAAGAAACTGTCTCATAGAATTCGATAAGAAAATCTGAATACACTTCATGTTGGTTCCCGGGTTTTGACACCGCAACATCTTCCCAACCATTAAGCTTAATGTTCATTGAAATAAGAGAATCATAGTTAATGAAGAAATCCGGATGGACTAGCCTTTCTCTGTAAACAAACCATTGTGAAATCGGCTTGGAGGAAGACATGTCTTGCGAAGCTACTTCCACAGACATTTGGATCTGAAGACCTCTGAGGAGTTCGGAATGGAGAAAGATGATGTTCGGAATGACCTTAAAAAAGAGAGGCAGAGCTTCGGGATGCGAGATCTTGAAAACCGATGTGGGAAAACTATTTGGGTCCCCTTTATATAGGCAATGAAACGACGGTTCAACTTCCTTGGTTGATCGAACAGTTGTGATAAGCTGAGATCAGATATGACGGTTTGAAAAAGAATTCTCATGAAAACTTGAATCCGATCTTTTTGAGGTTTTTATTAAAATAGAGAATTAAGAAAACTATAATCCAAAAACATAATACAAGAAAATTCCAGCAATTAAAGTATGACTATGAAAAATTGAGTAAGGAAATCATACCTTTCGGATTGGCTTAGGAGGATTATTCGTAATTGGTAACATTTTTATGGAAACAAACTTTACTACGAAATAGTTTACAAAACTCATTACGAAAAATAAACTCAGTATGGAAAACTCAGTACGAAAAACAAACTTAATATGGAAAAACTTAGTACGAAAGTTTCATTCAAAAAAAAACATTATGAAGGATTTGGTACGAAAATCCTGTTATGAAAATACCAGTACGTAATTTTCCATTCCAGAAGTTTTTTAATATGAAAATTTCTGTTTTAGAAGTTTTCTTATATGAAAATATCCATTCTGGAAAACTGTAGTTCCGGAAATTTCCATTCCGGAAATCTTTGTTCCGAAAATTTTGAAAACAAATTTTTGGAAAACTTTTTTATTCTATCAAACAAATGTACTCCCCCTATGAAAAGGAGTGTATTGCTGTAAGGAGACTTTTTCAACAGAAAGCTAATTAAGGAGAATTACCTTAGGATTATCATTCCTAACTTATTTTTAATATATTCAAATCTATTAGAAAGAAAATATTTTTTGAAAATATCAGCAAGTTGATCTTGCGTTCTAATAAACTGAAGAATAATATCTCCTTTAAGTGTGTGATACCTAAGAAAGTGATGCCTAATATCTATTTGTTTTGCACGGGAGTGATGTGCAGGGTTCTTACATAGGCCAATGGCACTTGTGTTATCACACAAAATTTGAGTTTTAGTAAAACTCAAGACATAGTCTGTGAGTGTGTGTTGCATCCACAACACTTGAGCACAACAACTTCCAGCTGCTACATATTCAACTTTAGCAGTGGAAAGTGCTACAGAATGTTGCTTCTTGCAGGACCAAGAAACTAATGAATCTCCTAAGAAATGACAAGTTCCGGATGTACTCTTTCTATCCATTCTACATCCACCAAAGTCAGCATCAGAAAAGCTTTTTAGAACAAAATCATTTCCAGAAGTATAAAATAATCCTACATCCATGGTTCCCTTAAGGTAGCAAAAAATTCTTTTTACCGCCTTTAAGTGAGATTCCTTAGGATTGGATTGATATCTTTCACATAAGCATACTGAAAACATTAAGTCTGGTCGACTAGCTGTTAAGTATAGTAGACTTCCTATCATACCTCTAAAAGATGTTTGATCTACTGGTTTCCCAGCTTCATCATGATCTAAATAGTTTGAGGTACCAATGGGAGTACTTATACTCTTAGTGTTGTCATAACCATACTTTTTAAGAATATATTTAATATACTTATGTTGAGATATGCAGGTTCCTTCTGGTTTTTGAGAAATTTGAAATCCAAGGAAAAATGTTAACTCACCCATCATACTCATTTCAAACTCAGATTTCATTAGACCAGCAAAATAGTCAGTCAAAGATTGCTGATTTGAACCAAATATAATGTCATCAACATAAATTTGAACAACCAAAACATTTTTCTTATCTTTCTTTATAAAAAGGGTTGGATCTGCATTTCCCTTGTCATAGTTATTTTGAAGCAAAAATCCAGTGAGTCTATCATACCATGCTCATGGGGCTTGTTTAAGACCATACAATGCTTTGGTAAGTCTAAAAACATGATCCGGATGTTTTGTATCTTCAAATCCAGGAGGTTGTTCAAAAAAAAACTTCCTCTTGAACATAACCATTAAGAAGAGCACATTTCACATCCATTTGAAAAAGTTTGAAATTAAAGAATGCTGCAAAAGCAAGTAGAATACGGATAGATTCAAGTCTAGATACTGGAGCATAGGTTTCTTCGTAGTCTATTCCCTCTTACTGATTATATCCTTTAGCAACAAGTCTAGCTTTATTTCTTACTATGAATCCATTTTCATCACATTTATTTCTGAAGACCCATTTTACTCCAATAAAAGATGTTTCCTTAGGTCTTTCATCCAAGATCCAGACTTTATTCCTCTCTAATTCATTTAGTTCATCTTGCATTGCTTTGATCCAATCATCATCACTTAAAGCTTCATCAGTGCTTTTTGGTTCTAATTGGGAAAGAAATGCTAGATGTTCTACTTCATTTCTTAAGGAACTTCTAGTCCTTACAGGTTGATTTACATCACCAATGATACTATCACTGGGATGATTCTTAAGAAACACTTGATTTGGGTTTTGTAAAACCTGTTCATCAACATAGGGTAGAAAGTCTTCTGGGGTAAATGTTTCAGAAGTATCTTCTTGAAAAATTTTCTTATCAGAAGGTTATTCTATCAAAGGTTGACAATCAGTTTTTGAAAACACATCTGAGGATGTAGGTAGGGATGTTTTAAAAACAAAAGGATCTGACTCATTAAATTTTACATGTACTGTTTCCTCAACAGTGCAAGTATTTTTATTAAAAACTCTATAAGCCTTAGAGGTTGTGGAATAGCCTAAGAAAATCCCTTCATCAGATTTTGGTGTGAATTTATGTAAGTTATTTTTAGTATTCAAAATGAACACTTTGCAACCAAAAACCTTGAAGTAAGATAGTCTTGGTTTTCTACCATTCCATAACTCATAATGAGTTTTATTAAGAAAAGGTCTAATCAAAACTCGATTTATAGTATGGAAAGCAGTACTTACAGCTTCAGCCCAGAAATGTATAGCTATAGAATATTAACTCAACATGGTTCTAGTTATTTCTTGAAAAATTATATTTCTTCTTTCAACTACACCATTCTGTTGAGGAGTTCTCGGTGCTGAAAAATTGTGAGTAATACCTTTCTTACTACAAAAAGTTTCAAAATCCGAATTTTGAAATTCTCCTCCATGATCACTATGAATAGTTTTCAATGGATGGTTTTTATCATTTTTAACTTGAGCTCTAAAACTTTTGAAATAAGAAAAAGCTTCAGATTTCTTTGCTAGAAAAATGACCCAAGTAAAGCTAGTGTAATCATCAACTAGAACAAACACATAGTATTTGCCTCCAATACTTCCAGTTTGTGTGGACCAAAAAGATCCATGTGCACTAACTGTAATGCATCGATTGTTGAGACTTCACCGATTGACTTAAAACTAGATTTATGTTTCTTTCTATATTAAAAAGGATCACAAACTTTTGAATAATCAAATCTAATCTCTGGTAGATCCTTAACTAGTTTCTTCTTAGAGAGTTTACATAGGTTTCTAAGATTACAATGTCCTAGTCTTCTATGCCATAACTAGGAATTATCTTCCATTTCACTTAGGCAAGGTAAATCTTGACTCTTGAGGTCTTCTAGGTTCATAGTGTAGACATTCTCTTGCCTATTGGCTGAGAGAATAAAATCTTCCCTGGAATTGTGAACTAAACACTTATCATTCCTAAAATTCACAAGGTAACCTTCATCACATAACTGACTTATACTAATGAGGTTGTGCTTAAGACCCTTAACAAAAAGATCATTTGAAATTAAGGTTTTACCTAAAAGAAAAATATTACCAATACCAACAATCTCTCCCTTAGCATTATCTCCGAAAGCTACCTTTCCTCCTTTCGTTTTGATAATATGTTCAAAATAGCTTTTGTTACCAGTCATGTGTCGGGAACATCCACTATCCATGTACCATGTATTATTGCTGGTACTCTCTTTATTTTCCTGAAATCAAGAAGAAAATTAGACTTTCGGAATCCAAACTTGTTTGGATCTGAGATTTCCAGATAATAAAATTTTAGGTACCCACATCTTCTTAGAAAAGTAAGCTTTGTGAAATCCTAAAGATTGGGTTTTGTTTAAGGAACAATTCCTTGCCCAGTGACCACCACATTGACACTTAGTACAAAATGGGGCACTTTGAGGAACAAAATAATTGTTACTAAAAATTGGTTTTGCATGGTTATAACCAAATCCGGATTTATTTCTTAAAGGTCGTATTTGGGAATAAATCTTATCAAAATTTTCCTTACCATGGGTAATGTTTGATAAACACTTCATTAAGGAAAAAATTTCAGACTTGTGTTTTACAACCAAGTTTTTATCCTCAAAATCATTAGTTTTTGAACTAGAGTTAGGCTTGAAAACATTTTTCATAGAAATTACTTTTTCTAATTCTATAGAAAGTTTGTTCTTCTCAGAACATACTTCCTCAAGATTTTTTGAAATACTTTCAAAATAAGAATTTTTCTTATCAAGATCTTTAGAAAGATCTGATATCTCTTTCATAAGAATAGAATTCATAGAATTTGCCTTATTAAGTTTTTTATTGAGTTTGGAATTCTCAATCTCAAGAAGTTCAGCAAACCTAGAGACTTCTTCATAAGTAGGTAAAGTATTTTCTTCATCAGAAGAAGATTCTTCATCAGAAGAGTTATAATACTTACTATCATTAGAATTTAAAGAAACATTGGTCAATGATTCAATATTTCGTACCTTAGCCATAAAACAATGATTATCAATAGGTAATCTGGATATAAGACCAAGATTCTTCTGTCCTGAAGATTCATAATCTGAAGATTCATCTGAAGAGTCACCACCAATAGCACTCCAGGTGTCATTAGCTTTCAGAAATTTCTTAGCTTTGACTTTATAATACTTCTTTCTTTTCCTGTCTGAATGCCTTTCTTTCCTTTATTTCTTTTTGAGCATAGGACAATCTGGTCTTATATGTCCAGCTCTCTTACATTCATAACAAGTAACTTCTCCATCTTTCTTATCTTTCATGTCCTTTTTCTTATACTTGGATTAGAAATTTCTCTATCCAGCTATCTTGTTCATTCTTCGAGCAAGATTTGCTAGTTCATTTTCAGAGATTTCACTCTCACTAGATTCGGATTGGAAAATAACTTTCTTAGACTTGGATCTGGTTACTCTCTCAGGAGTCTTAGCTTTCATCTGATTTGAGGTTGTTGTAAAAGCAACAGTACCATTTCCATTCTTCTTCTTGATGTTGTCAGTATCTCTCTTCATTCTAGTTTCATGTTGTAGAAGAGTTCCAAATATCTCATCAAGAGTAATTTGAGTGACCTTCCTGTTCTCATCTATAGCTGTTCTCTTGGACTCCCACTCATTGGGCATAATATCAATTATCTTATCCACAAGAGCTTCATCATCTAGACCTTTCTCTCCCATAGACTGTAGGCTATTGACGATAGTCATAAATCTCTGTTGAACTTTACAGATAGGTTCTCCATAAGGAAAATTAAAGCCATGATATTCTGCTCTAAGCATATCTCTTCTAGTCTCAATCACCTTAGAATCCAAAGTGTGTAACCTCTAACTTCTTCCAGATACAGTTAGCTGCTTCACAAGATGAAATTTGGCTATATATATTCCTAGTCATTTAACACAGTAAATTATTGCGTACATTATAATTGAGTGGATATTCTTGCTTTTCCTGGTTAGTAAAAGTTCTAACTTCCTTGTCAGGAATTTTATAATCAACAGTAAGTGTAACAAAGTTATCCACTCCAGTATTGATAACAGAGGTCTTCATACGATCTCTCCAGTATTCATAATCATTACCATCAAAGATTGGTGGTCTTTTAGGATTCAGATTATCAATTGAACCATCATTAATTCCTACCATACTAGAAAAATCCTTCGATACACAAACTTGTTAGTAGCACAAGATACATAATAACAAATTTCAGAATTAGAAAGTTCGGAATAGGAAAATTCGGAATGGGAAATTTCCGGAATAGGAAAATGAGAAATAAAAACTTGTATGTGAGTACAAGTATTTCAGAGACCTCCTCTGATAACAATTTTAGGATCAAAATAGTGATGTAGATGCTCAATTTACAAGAGGGGGGGGGGGTGAATTGTACACTTTAAAAATTCCTTTGGAACCTTCAAAGTTAGTTAAGAATAACTATGTTTTCCTTAAGAAAAGGAAAATGCTAAGTTTAACAAAGTTAAATATACCAAATTCACAAAACCTCTAACACAAAAAAAAACATGAAAAGAGATTCCGAAAGTAGGTTCCGGAAATATGGTTCTAGAAATAGAACCTTAACAAAAGATTACAATATGAGATTCTACCTTAAAGCGTATAGAATCTAAATGAAACAGGGTACAAATAAGGAAGTATAAGAAAGTTATACTTTCATTATAATACAAAATGAAGCGGAATATAAACAATTAGTAGTACTACAAGTAACAAGATATAAGTCTTTTAACCCAAAGAGAAGGGTATCCAACAACCTTGGATAAAGGTCCCTTGATTTATACTTTCAAGAAAGTCTGTCTTACCCACACCAGGGTAAGCCCTCGATACAAAGATCGAAGTCTCTGTCTTGTTATCCCCGCAAGCCCTCAACTTCAAGGTAGTTGGCAACCTCTGTCTTCCTCAGCAAGGAAGCCCTCGAACTTTAAGGTAGTCAACACCTTTGTCTTCCTATCCCCGGAAGCCCTCGAATGTAATCACCAACATTCGGAGTCGCACAAAGCTTTGAGAGTTAATAAGAGCCTCTCTCTCTATAAATCACTTCAAGCATGTAATCACATGAGTCGAAGATCTGTCAGACTTTCAGCACCGAGCTCTTTCAAATGAGCTCCTATTTATTGGTACGGTCAGTTCCTTCTCCAACTGTCATATTTTCCTTAAAGATCGAAGGGACCTGTACACATGTCACATAGACAACGGTTAGTTTATAACAAAATAGATGACATAGTTTTATAACAAAATAAGTGAAACAGAATGTACGACATCGTTTTAAAATCTAACTCAAAAGTTTGGAATGAAAAATTCGGAGTGAAGGTTCGGAGTTTAAGGAAAATAATAAAGAGTAGACAAAATATAAAGACATAAGTGAAATGAAAGTTCAGAGTGAAGATTCGGAGTCTGAATAAATTCAGAGTGTATAAAACAAAGATGATCAGATTCTGTTTAATAGATGAATTCGAAATGAGAATTCGGAATGAGAATTCGTCATCAGAATTCGTAATGAGAAAACTTTATCAGAATTCATAATGAGATTACTTCATCAGAATTCGTAATGAGAATTCCTCATCAGAATTCGTAATGGGAATTACTCATCAGAATTCGTAGTGAGAATTACTCATTAGAATTCGTAATGAGAATTCGTCATCAGAATTCGTAATGAGAATTAATCATTAGAATTTGTATTGAGAATTCGTTATCAAACTTCATAAGAATTCGTATCCTGAATTTGGATTAAAACTGTATTCGGAATTCAGAATAAAACTTTTTCACAGTTCTCATTCGGGATTTCGGAGTGAAACTTTATCACAGTTCTTATCTAGAATTCGGATCCTAAAACAGAATACTTCATATCAAAGTTTCAATTAATTCCGAGAAAATAGAAATGAATCTGAATCTTATACTTAAGAAAAAATCTAGATGAAAATATGATAAGGATGGTTTTTCTTATAAAAGCGATTTTCCTTATAAAAGCAATTTTCCTTAAAAAAGAAATTTTCCTTATAAAAGAAATTTTCCTTAAGAAAACAATTTTCTTAAAGATAAGGTGTTTGTGATTTTCAAAACAAGAAGGAATGGAAAAGTCATAAGGAAAACCTTATTGACTCAACAATAATTGTCTATACTGAGTAAATAATATTCAATATCAATATTTTCCCAGTCAATCAAATAACTTCCAAAGTAAAACACTATGTATAGAAATAGTATATGGTTTTAGAAATAACAATACCCATGATACACATAATATAGATATTTATGATAAATTTAGTTTCCAATGATCAAAAGAAATTGAAATTTTTAGAGAAATTTAATAAACAAAAAATTGATATGAGATTAGAAATGATCATTAATTCATCAGAAATATAATTATTGTAATAAAAACATTTTCTTTGGAGAAAAAAATAAAATGGAACAGAAATATTAAAATAGGATTTTATTATATATTTTTATTTTTATGACAATTAAAATATAGTAGAATAATATTAATATTATTAAATAGTTATAGTTATGGGAGTATCTGTTAACATCATATATGTTAAAAAGAAACATTCATTTTGACTTTTTGTAAAAGAAAGTTAAAAATTACTATGATATAAAACATCATAAATATTCATTTTAAATCCTTTAAAAATTCATGGATTATATAAATTTTACGTATATATCATTTTAGTAAATAAAAAATGACATTTTTTAAATAGTTTTGAATAATATAAATATAAAAGAAAATTAAAATGGATCAAAAAGAGAAATCAGATCCGCTCATATTTAAAACATTTATTTTCTTGATTATAATTATAAAGTGTATAGAAGGTGTATGGGAACATAGAAACTAATTTAATATCAATGAAATAATATAATAGGTGTATTTTAGGAAAGATAAATTAATATATCCTTTCAATGAAAAATATAAGCAATCTAAGAAAAATGAGGTTGAAAAATAAAATTTTTACCTCGTTGGTAACTATTAAATTATAACCCCTTTCAAGAGTAAACTTGAATTGAAAATTTAATCATAATTATAAAATATATATTCTTGTTAAATAAATAAAATGTGAAGTATATGCACAACATAAATTTATATACGTTAATAATACTCAATATGTTTTAATGGAGTGGTAATCGAGGTGAAATCCCTTACCTCAATTTCATCTTACTTCAAAAGTGATATAAACTCATTTATAATAAATATTAATTTATTATAATTACATAAAATAGTCATTTATATATTTATAATATTGTATATTATCAACTTATAAAATTTCAACACCCATTATTAATAATTCCTTATTAAAATTGTCATTTTCAGGTGTTAACTATTTTATTCTTCTTAAGAATTTCAGTTCGATTGTTCTGATCCTTGTATTTTTATTGTGGATCCATAATATCCAAAAATTATAATCATGTTATAAATACCATATATAATCATTATATATATAAATATTATATTTTTATTAATTTATAATAGGTCAAGATATAAACATGAATTACATCATTCATGGAGGCGGTAAGTCGAACACACACATGAATGAGGTTTTCATGTTTTGAAGGATGGAATAAAAGAAAGTTAAAAAACAATTTACCTTTACTGAACCATTATTAAATCTTTTATATAAAATAAATATACATTAAATCTATGCTTATTACCATCCGTATAAAGTAGAGATGAAAAACTAATCACATAATTTTGTGGAGGTGGTTGTCCACACGTATGCATGGGCGACATTATTTTTTCCAATGGATTGGAAGGTAATAAGGTAGATATTGTTTTATAATTATATTAGAAAAATTATTTAATAAATATCATGTATATATTCATTATTACCATATTTATAACTATCTAAATAAGGTGTTGATGAAAAATGGATTACACTTCTATTTAGAGACGGTAAGCTGTAAATACACACAAGGGATGTTTTAAATTTCTATATGATAGAAAAGAGAGATAAAATGGTTTTAAAATAGTGATAATAATATCTCAGTTTATTTCAAATGTTCTAGTTGTTATATATGGAAGGTTAGAATAGATTTAGAGGAAGTTTAAGAAGAATGAAATTTGGAAGAGTCAATAAGGAAAATTACCTCTTCTTCAATAAACTTCATATATATCCATTCTTAAGGACCCTTGGAATGGTATTTTAAAAAAAGTATAATATATAATTAGTGTATATAGAACTTTATAAGATAATGTTTTAGGTTTTTTTGATCTATATAGTTCAAATTGGTGTAAATAAAATAGGGAATGGGTGTCCTTTTATAAGTGATGGAAGGGGTAGGCTTATAGTTTTTCAAAATATTAAAATATAATAAAGTCAAAATCCATTCCAAGTGATTAAAAAATTACATTGATTCAAATTGATGGATGATATTTCTATAAAATAATCATCCAATAAAATTTATATAATTTTATATATCATTTTAAACCTTTTATTCTTTAAGAATCCCTTCATTAGCCATTTAAACCTTAATCACGGTAAAAACTATTTAAATATTAATGGGTTAAACTTTATTTATAATGTGAAAAATTTATCATCACGGAAAATGGAATGAAATTATAGACCATATATTATCTCCTTTATTCTATTTAAATATTTTAAACATTTTTAAATAATTTAATAAAATATTATTTTCATGAAATATAATTAATGTCATTTTGGACACTATTCTTTTAATTTGACTTTAAAGACATCAATAAAAACATGGAATTAAAATATAAACAATTAAAATATACCTAATATGTTATATATATATCAATAAAATACAAGAGGGTCTATAAATCATAAAAAAATATTACTTTATGATTTTTCAAAATTGTTTACTTGATTTTTCAACTATTTACACACACACCATGTCAGTATTGCGTAAGAGTTTAATGTAATTATATCATTATTAAAAAGTTAAAATAAATTACCATAATATAAAATTCAATCATATTTAAAATAAATATTTATTAAAAAACATATTTTTTTTTATTCTTATCATAAAATATTATATATATTAAAATCAATAAAGTGGCACTTTGGACGTTATCTTTTTCTTAAATATTATAAAGGTATAATTCAAAGATAAATAGAAATAAAAGGTCATATTTTCATTTTTTGGATGATTATGGATGAAATATAATCACAAAAGGAAATAAATTTTATTTTTTAATGGATTTTAAGCCTTATCATGTTAATTTTTAACCTTAATTACATGATTTACCTTTTATCGAGATGATTAAATTTACTACCAGAATTATTAAAAATGTATAAAAATATAAGGGGATTATTTAAAAAATTTGAATATTATGATTAAAAATATGGATTAAATTTTATCAAATTAAAATATTATTTGTTATATAAATTAATTTAAAAATAAACTTGAAAAATGTGACAAAATATGATTTTTTATAAAAATGTGTCTCAAGAATAAAAATTAAATTATATCAAAATAATGTAAAATGATTATGATAATTGAATTAATGATATTATTTTAAATAAAATGGACATCATATAACTTTAAATCCAAAAATATATTTGGATCTTAAACTCACATGAACTAATGAAATGAAATGTTATCTTTATAAAAATGGATATTTTTCATAATTCACTGGATAATATATCTTTTTTGATGAATAAAAATAATAAATTAATATAATAATTACATTATGATTTAAAAAATTATTAAAATATCTTATAATAATATTTCAATAAGTTCTCATGGTTTGTTAGACATGGTCTTGTGCATAAAAAAGACTATAAAAATTGATTTATTTAATGAGGAAAACATAACTAAAACATGTTGTGTAACAAATAAGGTGTTGATCCCAAACCACTACAGAATATATTGAATAAGATATCAATATATATTATACAGTTTTAATGATCCTCTTACTTACCATAAATATAAGTATGATATGCAGTACTAAATCTCAATCTTGTACTCAACACTTACCAAAGACTTGTGTAGAACTACAAGGTAATCCTCAAATCCTGATCAAATACAATTGAATGTCGTACTCCATAAAATATTACCACTTTATTTATGTATATACTGGTAATATAATAAAATTTTGGATATTCTTTGATAGTAATTAAATTTTATGATTTTTTAATTTGATTGAATATGACCCAAATAGCATTGTTACCTTTCAATGTTTTGGGGCGGTCAATGAAGAAATCGATAATAATGTTTACCCATTTTTTATTTTGATAAGAGAATGGTTGTCACATTCCAATATTTTTTTATATCTCATTCTTATGTTTTTTAAAAATTAGTTATCAAGATACACACTCAATAATATCCCTTTTTATTTCATCCCACAAGATATAATCTTTCATATCTCAATACATCTACGTACATCTCGAATAAATCTAGATTGATGATATATGAACTTCATCTAACATATATTTCTAAAAGTATGGTATTTAGAAGAAAAATTTTAACATTCATCCTCTTATCATTGGATTGATATGGTGGAGAAATATTACTTGTCCTTAAGTGACATCCCTAAGATACCAAAGGCTGGCAATAAATGTCAAGGGCTTCATTAACAGTTGGGGAATGATTTGACATTTGAAAATAAAAAAACTAATGAAACATTTCATAATTGATTAAAAAAATACATGATTCATGATATAAAAAAATATACCTCTAATAATAGCCATTATATCAAATTAAAACCCCAAAAGATTACCCTAATAGATGACTACAAAACATCAAGTAAACTACTAAAGAAAATACCAACAATAAATCAAGACCCCAAAACTTGACTCCACAGCTCCCAACATGCTCCAAGATCCAACTCCAAAATATCCCAAGTATCACTAAGAACTTCTATATAAATGTGATACTTTACCTTTTACCACGTCCTGGTAAAACATATCTACAAAATCACCATTGGGAAAATGCAGGCTTGAGTAATGAAACTCATTAGGTTTTCCGCAAATGGCATCCCTACTCACACCACTAGGTTAGAACATGTTATCAAATTTATATAAAATAATTTTTATAAAAAATGTAAATAGATTATATTGAAATAAAAACATGCCCATTACCAAGAAGTTTTTAGAAAACCATATTAGTTTTTAAGGAAATAATCCAAACAATGTTCTAAAACTATTTCACAAATTCCATTTTGGCATAAATCATTCCATTACACATATCCACACACCAAAACATGAATTAAAATTGGACCTCCCTATAATCATGAGGGTTGATTCATCCTTTCACTATGTCGACACTTAATGAACCATTTTATGGGGGAGATCCCTTACCCTTATCCATCCCACTAATGATGGGGGAGACTCCTTACCCTTATCTGTCCTGAATGCACATGAACACACACAACCATAATGACAAAAACCAATGACAGGACAACCATTTTGACCATTTTAATTAAACCATTATTTTAGTGAAAACCTTTTCGACACCCCATTTCAATAAAAACAACGTTTATTTGAAAAACTTTTTCATGCATCAAAACAAAACAATAAGTTTTAAGCCATCATTTTGAAATCATGTTATCAATTTCACTTTCCACAAAAGCTCCCAATTTCCAATATTTTATAAAATTTAACTAAAGAGGGTTTCCAAAAAAAATTCACATCAATTTCATAACCAATTAGAAGAAAAAAAATTAATTTCAAACTAAGACTTCATATTATAAATAGAGGAGTTGAGAGTGAAAACACTTGCGTTGATAAAGTTGGTGAAAATGGAAATTGAAAAAATGTCCATGAAAATGTGTCGAATCTCTAAAATCTCACCTTATAGATCTTTCCCTAGAAACAAAAACCCAATTCCAATAATATATGGAATCAACTAACTTATATCTATCCCAAAATAGACATAGATCTAAGAAACTGATAGAGAGGGAGATGTAGATCTAAGGAAAACTAAAGGAAACATCCATGAATGTAGACATACCATGAGAATATGGATTCAATGAACCAAGAGATGCCTTCAGATCACCTCTGTATAGATGGGGGGAACCTTCATAGCTTTTGAGAAGAATAATTCTTGAGTCAATGTCGGTTTGGGGAAATAAGGAGTTGTTAAAACACAAAACCGACCTAGATCTACTTTTTTGTGGATCTTATTTTTTAAATTGGGCATGGTTAGTCACATGGTTTAAAAAATAATGCACTAACCATGCACCAAATACTACATAAAGGGAGATCCTTTCATCATTTCCTAAATATACTCGAACCATTACAAAGCCCACTATCCATATTTTCACAGATTCTACTGGGTGGCCAAACAGTTTGGAAAAACCATTCTTCTTAAACATACACCTACCCAAATTCCTCTCTCTCATTGTGAATGGTTTTCTAGGTATGTTTCTTGGTTTCCACCAAATGTGCACAAACATTGATCCTTTATAGAATCTCAAAAAACATTCTAAGATTCTTCTGAACCCTTTCACACATAACACAACCACTTTATTTATAGAAAAACAAAAAAGAAGGGTTACTTACATGAAACCGGGGGGTCATACCTTCTCCCCATCATTGGAATTTCCATCCAAAAAATGTAGGGAACCCTCATTGCTCTGAAAGAGTTCCGTCCATTTATCTTCTGTTTCCTCCTCTTATTCCCACGTCTCTTCCTAAATATGACCATGTATCTACAGTTCTCTCACTAGATCAATGCTTCTTCTATGAAAGACTATCTCTTATTACCCACAATCTGCACTAATATATTCTCCAATGAAGTATCCATATCTAGGTTAATGTGATCCCATCAGATCATATGGTCATGATTAGGATTATAATTTTTCAAATGAGATACCTGAAAAACATTATGAACTGAACTGAACTATGGTGGTAATTCCAACTGTTATTCCACCTCACCAACCCATTCAAGTATCAAAAAAGGGCATGCGTATCAAGGATATAATTTTCCATGCTTCTAGAAATGATAATGTCCAATCCTTAGAGATATTCACAAGAACACATGATCATTCAAATTGAAAATAAATGACCATCGACAATTACCCACATACGATTTTTAATGACTCTAATCCATCTCCATCAGTTTCCTGATCAAATGAATGTTCTCCATTGTTTCTTATACAAGGCTTGGCCAAAATAGAATGGTCTCACCTATTTAAACCAATAAAAGTGGAGAATGACATGGATTACAATACAAAGCTTCAAAAGATACCATGTGTATTGAGTCCTGATAAATGTAGTTATATGATAACTATAGTTACGACACATTCTCTTCCCACGATCCACCAAAATTCATTACACAATACCTCAACATGTCTTCCAATATTTGAATCATCTATTCAGATTTTCCATCAATTTGAGGATGATATTTTTTACTCATTTTCAACTAAGTCCTAGGGTACTTTTATAAGGATTTACAGAAACAAGACATAAAATAAGGATCTCTATCTAACACAATGGAGACTAGAATCCCATGTATCTTTACCACCTCTCAGATATAGATTTTTGAAAATTACTCCAACATATGAGATTCATGAATTGGGATGAAATGGGG